>CM055126.1:192382365-193707155 GCA_029206835.1 Rana muscosa | reverse complement strand
AGGGAATATTCAGGCTCCCGCCATTATTGACTCTGATGCTTGCAGCGGCTTTATGGACTTATCCTTCGCCATCAAAAACCAAGTTCCCCTACAACCCAGATCCAAGGAACTTTCTGTCCATTTAGCCGATAAATCGGCCATTAGATCTGGCCCTGTCACACAAGAAACGGTTCCCCTGAACACCACTATTGCCAACGACCATCGGGAACTACTCTGCTTGGACATTATTGAATCCCCCTTATTTCCCATCATTCTGGGCATGCCTTGGCTGAGGGCCCATAACCCGCAAATTGACTGGAACTCTGGGAAAATCTGTTTCCTTTCTTCCTACAGCCGTCAACACTGTCTACAGGAAACTACTGATATCCCGTCTCCTTTACTATGCCTGGAAACAGATGTTAAGAACCGTCAGCTTGTCCCAGAGGTCTACCACAGCTTCTTAGACGTGTTCAGTAAGAAAGGCGCAGAGACTTTACCACCACATAGGCCCTACGACTGCCCAAACTTCTCCCTGGGGCAGAGATTCCTTTTGGGAGAATCTTTCCCTTGACCGAATTGGAGCTGGGAACTCTAAAGACTTATTTAGACGATAACCTGGAGAAGGTATTCATACGCCCTTCCACCTCTCCCGCAGGAGCTGGAATATTCTTTGTGGAGAAAAAAGACCACTCTACGTCCCTGCGTAGATTACCGAGATCTAAATAAAATCACGATTAAGAACAGGTACCCCCTTCCTCTGGTACCCGAACTGTTCCAAAGACTCGGAACTGCAGTTATATTTACCAAGTTGGACCTCCGCGGAGCCTATAACCTAGTCCGCATTCGAAGTGGCGATGAATGGAAGACTGCGTTCCGCACCAGATTTGAGCACTTTGAATATTTGGTCATGCCCTTCGGCCTTTGCAACGCCCCTGCCACATTTCAACATTTCGTAAATGATATCTTCAGAGACTACCTTGACTTGTTTGTCATAATCTATTTAGATGCTATCCTGATCTTTTCCTCTTCTCTGCCTAATCATCGGGAACATGTCAGAAAAGTACTAACTCGGCTTTGTCAACATGGCTTGTACGCTAAACCTGAAAAGTGTGAGTTTGAACGACAAAGTATCCAGTTCCTGGGATTGATTATTTCAGTGGAAGGTGTTAAGATGGACCCTCAGAAAGTCACTGCCATTCTGGACTGGCCGGCCCCCACTGATAAGAAAGGGATTCAGCTTTTTGTGGGGTTCGCTAATTTTTATCAGAAATTTATAAAGGGATTTTCCACCATCATTTACCCACATCACAAGTCTGACTAGACAAGGCACCCCGTTTCACTGGTCCCCTGAAGCTCAAGCCGCTTTCACCACCCTAAAAGGACCTGTTCATTTCAGCTTCTGTCCTGAAACACCCCGATCCGGCCTTGCCCTACATCCTGGAAGTGGATGCCTCTGAGGTAGCAGTTGGAGCGGTGCTTTCTCAGAGACAGGGGCCCAAAGCTCTATTGCACCCAGTTGCATTCTACTCTAGCAAGTTATCGGAAGCTGAGAGGAAATACGACGTCGGGGACAGAGAACTTTTAGCGATTAAAGCTGCACTCGAGGAGTGGCGTTACCTCTTGGAGGGAGCAGCACATCCTATCTTGGTCTACACAGACCATAAGAATCTGGAATATTTGAAAGTTGCCAAAAGACTGAAACCACGCCAGGCCAGGTGGGCACTCTTTTTTACCCGGTTTTCGTTCCATATCATTTATAGGCCTGGGTCAAAAAACACCAAGCCAGACGCACTTTCCCGGATGTTTTGTGAACCTGAAGTCCTCTCATCTCCAGACACCATTCTAGCCCCAGGAAACTTCCCAGGGAGACCTTTTGTCCCAAATTAAGCAGGCTTCTTCAGAAACTCCTCAGCCATCAGACCTTGCCCTACAGTTAAAGGATGATCTATTATGGAACAAGGATAAGATCTTCGTGCCTCAGCAACTACGGGTAGCAGTTCTTAAGTCCCGTCATGATCACGAATTGGCCGGCCACTTTGGCGTACACAGGACTTCCGAGCTCCTTCAGCGTACATTTTGGTGGCCACAGCTACTTCAAGACTGCAGAAGTTATGTGGAGTCTTGCACCACCTGCAGTCAAAACAAGGGCAGCAAGACCAGAGCTTGGGGGCTGTTGAAGCCACTACCTGTTCCAGAGAAACCATGGAGGATGATCTCCATGGATTTTATCGTCGAGCTACCTCCTTCAGAAGATTACACCACCATCTTCGTGGTGGTAGATAGACTTTCTAAGATGGCCGACTTTCGGCCTATGATGGGTACACCCTCTGCCTCCGAGACTGCAAAAATATTCAACAAAGAGATAGTAAGGCTCCACGGCATACCTTCAAACATTGTATCTGATCGAGGGGTACAGTTTACGTCAAGATTCTGGAGAGCTCTATGTGGATCCCTGAAAATTGACCTCTCCTTCTCCTCTGCATATCACCCTCAGACCAACGGTCAGACTGAGCGCACAAACCAAACGCTCTAGCAATATCTGCGTTGTTTCTCAAGCTTCTCCCAGGATGATTGGGCTTCCCTATTACCTCTTGCCGAGTTCGCTTACAAATAACTCTGTTCACTCCGCTACCAAGCAGACCCCGTTTTTCACAAATTATGGTTTCCACCCTTTGTTTCTGTCTAACAACATCCCGGAGTGTACAGTACCAGCTGCTCAAGAAACCCTGAACTTCTTTGCCACCAATAATAAACTACTTCAGGAGACAATGGCGAAAACCCAGGAATACAAGGAGTTATTTGACAGGAGGAGGAGAGGGGAGCTCAACCTAGCACCCGGGGATCAAGTTTGGCTGTCCACCTTGAATTTGAAATTGGCATGCCCATCCAAGAAATTGGGCCCTAAGTTTGTGGGTCCCTTTCAAGTGACTAGGAAGATCAATGAGGTGGCCTATGAATTAAAACTACCAGAGTCTTTCCGGATACACCCAGTCTTCCATGTGGCTTTGCTCAAACCTACAGTCCCGGACCCCTTCACTAACCAGAATACCGGTCCTCCTGAACCAGTGCTCATCAATGGTGAGGAGGAATTCGAGATGGAGTCCATCCTGGATTGCAGGAAAAGACGTAACCAGGTTCAGTACCTGGTGAAGTGGAAGGGTTACGGCCCGAAGGAGAACTCTTGGGAACGAGAGACTAATATCCATGCTGAAAGACTAATTCTGGCCTTTAAAAAGATCTCACCCAAGTAAGATGGCCCAGTTGAGCATCCGGAGGCTGCCCCTTGGGGGGGGGGGCGCAATGTGAGGAAAGGCGTTTTGGTAATCTGCCTAGCAACAGCAGTGTCAGAAGAATGCCGTGCGCGGAAGAGCCGTTCGGCGCATGCGTGCTGTGACAGCACTTGGCGCCAAAATAGGCTATTTAAAGAGATCAGACTCCTTGCTGCCTTGCTGTCCGGTCTACAGCGTTCCTGAGACCCTTGCTACCTGTACTTCTGATTATTGACTTGTTACCTGATCCGGCTCTCCCCTGACTACTCCTGCTTGCTGCCTGTCTTTGATCCCGGCTTATCCTTTCTACGCTCCTACCTCTCCTTCAAACCTGATTGCTGCCCGCGTGATGAACTGACCCGGCCTGGACTTTGACTATTCTCTGGATTCTGCTTCTGTACCTCATCCGCCTGCCTGTGTTTGACCCGGCCTGTCCTCACCTGCCAATCTCCTGATCCACGAGTGCCGTGCTACTGTCTACAGTTCTCAGCCTGCTGCCTGCATCCTGCTTGGACTAGAGGGCACTCCCTGCTGCTGCATCCAGCCCTCTACACCAGCTTACCTGCCAGGCACTTGTGCCCCTTTGCACTCTCGAGCGCCTGCCTGCTCTACCAGGGGTTCTTGAGCCAGAGGTTTACGAGAGGCCACTCCCTGCAAGTTGGGCTCTACTACCAGGTATGTGACAGGGACATTAAAAAAAAAAGTCCCGTAAAAAAAAAAAAAAAAAAACGGGACAAAAACAATCCGGGACAAGGGTCCTAAATCCATGAATGTCCCGGGAAATCCGGGACTGTTGGCAACTATGCTTTCTGAATAACTGATAAGCAGATTTGGATAGTCAGGGAGAAGCCTGCATAGGCCTTCCGATGAGCAGTAGAAAAAAAAATGCTGCTTTTAGGCAGCCAGTCAGGGCAGTACTCCCGTAGCAAAAATAAAACGGCATGTTACATTTAGGAGTTGGTACCACTGATGAACCCAAACACATTCAAGTCAACGTGGCCATGCTGCGACCACCCTGCAGTGCGGTGGGTTGAAATTTTGAGGGTTAAAGCAGGGGGTGAAAGGTCAACACATCTCACTATTTGTCAATCCCCCTCTGAAAAGCAATTCACTGCAGATATAGTCGCTGTACAAATGAGAAATTTGTCTTTTTTTTAATGCCTTGGCCTGAACACAGCTCTGTTTCATGTCCATGCACATTGTGATGTTTATATTTATATTTTAGGCTCCTTTCACACTGGGGGTGGTTTTCAAATGCTTTAGCGCTGGAAATAGCCTCTGCCTGAAAACCGCTTCTCATTCTTTCCAGTGTGACTTTTCACACTGGGGCGGTGCGCTTGCGTGACAGGAAAGAAAGTCCTGCAAGCAGCATCTTTAGGGCAGGTTGGGAGCGCTCCCAAAACGCCCCTGCCCACTGGAATGAATGGGCAGCGCTTTTCAAAGCGCCTTAAAAGCGATTTGAAAGCACCGCAAAACAGGAGTGTTTAATCCCTTTTTAGGGGTAAAAGCATCCCGCTAGCGGCCAAAATGAGGCGCAAAAGCTGACGCGGCCCCAGTGTAAAAGGGGTCTTAGAGTAACATTCAGGAGCATTAAAAAACATGCTCCAAACCTGGGTTCAGAGAGCTTACTGGCAAAATTACACACATAAATGCATGTAAAGTAGGATTGCCACCTCAACCCTTTAAAACTAGACTCATAATAATTACACAGTGTTCGTGGCTGATTAAGGTGGTAACTAAACTCACTTGGTGCCTTATCGGCATTGAATTAGCCTCAGAACCTGTGTAATTATTATTAAGGATGAGCTTCGGCGTGTTCCCAAGGACCACGTGCAAGAGCCCGCCAGGAAGTCGTCACTGCGCTGCGCTAATCACAGGCAGTGAGACATTGTCCCGATCTCTGCAGGCGCGGGTTGGGACAATGTCTCACTGCCTGTGATTAGCGCAGCGCAGTTCCAACTTCCTGGCGGGCTCTGCACGTGGGCTTTGCGAACACGCCGGAGCTCATCCTTAATTATTATGTGTTGCGTTTTAAAGGGATGGGGTGGCAACTTTAATGTAAAGTCATTCTACTGGCTAAAATAATTGAATATTCTAACCAATAGGTTTATGCACATTTGCTTCTAAATGCCATACACTTTTGAGTACCGTATATGTGAGTTTACCAGTGTATGTATGTATTTTTAGTGCTTTTTGCAGATTTGCACTACAGAACATGGTCCATAGGAAACAATGTTAAATTGACTGCAGTGCAAATCTGCAAAATCACTAAAAATGCATAGATGTGAATCAGGCCTTAGGCCTAATGCATCGGTTCTAAACATGAGGCCTAAAGCAACTCTTGCCTCATTATTTAACCACTTCACATCCCGCATACTGTCAAATGACGACCACAAGGTGGCTCTGCCATCCTGGGTGGACGTCATATGACGTCCTCGGGCCTCCCAGGCGCTAGGGGGCGCGCGTGTGCCCGCCGCGTCCCGCGGGTGCCAATGCGTGTGCCTGGCGGCCGCAATGTCCGCCAAGTGCCCGCGATCGGCAGTTATAGAGCCAGGGACGTGGATCTCTGTGTGTAAACACAGAGATCCACGTCCTGTCAGGGAGAGGAGACCGATGGTGTGTCCCTTGTACATAGGGACACCGATCGGTCACCTCCCCCAGCCAGTCCCCTCCCCCCACAGTTAAAAATCACTCCCTAGGGAACACTTTTAACCCCTTGATCGCCCCCTAGTGTTAACCCCTTCCCTGTCAGTCATATTTATACAGTAATCAGTGCATATTTATAGCACTGTTCAGTGTATAAATGTGAATGGTTCCAAAATAGTGTCAAAAGTGTCAGAACTGTCCGCCGCAATATCGCAGTCCTGACAAAAATTGCAGATCACCGCCATTACTAGTAAAAAAATAATAATAATAAAAAAAATAAAAATCATAAATCTATCCCCTATTTTGTAGGCGCTATAACTTTTGCGCAAACCAATCAATATACGCTTATTGTGATTTTTTTAACCAAAAATATGTAGAAGAATACATATCGGTCTAAACTGAGAATTTTTTATTTAAATGGGATATTTATTATAGCAAAAAGTAAAAAAAAAAAAAATGTGTATTTTTTCAAAATTGTCAGTTTATTTTTTGCGCTATAAACAAAAATGCCACCAAAAGAAAGCTCTATTTGTGGGAAAAAAAGGACGTCAATTTTGTTTGGGAGCCACGTCGCACGACCGCGCAATTGTCATTCAAAGCGTGACAGTGCTGAAAATTGGCCTGGGCAGGAAGGGGGTGAAAATGCCCGGTATTGAAGTGGTTAAAGTCACTGACTTACAGAAAATAAGGCACACAGCCTTACTACCATATCCAAAACGAATCTGACTGCCACCACACCTCATTTCTAATAGTATTTAGATGTTATGCATTGGTGTGGTGTACCCCCCCCCCCCCCCCTACACACTATATAAAACAGTTTACCTCAGAAGTCTGAATGGCATTCATGAACATCTCAAAAATATATAAAAACTATACCTTTTATTATACAAAAATATAATACATTTTTGTATAATAAAGGGTATAGTGTAACTGCCTATGGTTCAGTCTTCTGAGGTAAATGAATGAGGCAACAACCAGGAAACTGTCATTTTAAAGGACATGTCAGCAATGGCAGTCTCCATGTTTCTGTCAAAGTTTCCTAGCTAGCTTGATTTCTGGAAAGGAGGATCCAAAATGATTTTGCTTTACGAATGTATCATGAGTCTTAGGCTGGGTTCACACTAATGCAGATGCAGACATTGCATGTGATTCGCACTGCATTTCTGTGCATATCACATGCGATGGCTGTGCGGTGCAAATTCAGCCATACAAAATGGTGCAGGACCCTTTTTTTTTTGTCTGCACTGGAATTAGATTGCATGGGTTCAGACCTATGCAATCTAATTACATCCGATTCCACGGTTCTGCAAACCAATTTGGGGGGGGGGGGGGGGGGGTCATTAACTTTATATTTACACCCGCAGTAGTTCGCAGAGCGCAGTGTGAACTGCCTGCGATTCTGATGTGGAGCGTGAACCCGCACAGGAATTGCTGTGGTTCCCACATTTCACCAGTGTGAACCTAGCCTTATGAGGGTAAACCACCATTCTAAACTTTACTGTCCATCAGTGAAATCAGAATTAAGTTGTCATACACAGCGGTCTATGTACATACCAATGTAGAAATATGGCCAGTAAAACGTCGTCTTCTCCTTTCTTGGCTCTGAAATCCCAAATGTCATCAGTTTTACCTCAGGATGAGCCTCTGGTGAGGATTTCCCTCTTCCTGCTCAGCACAGGTGTGTTCATCAGAGGCAGCTCACCAGAGCCATACTGATTACTGCACCTGTACTGAGGGCCACAAAACACGGCCTGTGGGGCTCATTCACACAGCGTGTGTCTACAGAAAAACACATATATTCATACCTCCCAACTTTCTGAAATGGGAATGAGGGACACCTATTAGCAAAAGTATGTAGGCATAGGACACACACCCTGCCACGCCCCTTTAGAGGAGAATTGTATTTATATGTAGCAATACCCTCTTCAGGGCCGCTGATTAATTTTGGTTTTGCACGTTACCTCTTCAGCTGCGTTGTTCGGGTAGGAAAGTCTGTAATAATGCAATGTCCACACGGATGTAAAACCTCAAACAGTTAGGCTTTATTTTCTTATGCAGTATAACTTTGAGAAGTAGAAGGTACAGAAGAGTAGTACAAGGTTCAGGCACTCGCCACAAAAGTTGACAAAGGTAGAAGTTCAAAGTCACTCACCACTCTCTATGTTAGAGTGGGTATTGGTCACCCAGATAGTCCTCTCTCACATGTAGGGTTGCCACCCACTAGCGTTGCTAGCCAGGTGCGGGGGGGGGGCGGGCCGCACCCGGGTGACACCCACCAGAGGGGTGACACCCGTGGGTAGCGCAGCGGCCACACTGACATCGCCCGCCCGCTGCCCTGTGCCTTAGGCTCACGCTGCGGCTGTGTCCCTCAGCGGAGCGGAAGGAAGCCGCCGCCCCCTCTGCCTCCTCTATGTTTACATCCACAGAGGAGGAGGAGGAGCCCGCGCTCGAGAGACACACCGCTGTGTGTATCTGCCGCTCTGTTCTGAGGTCTGAAAGGTAAGGGGGGCATCTTTACTGATGGGGGGAGGGGGTGTCTGTACTGCTGGGGTCTGCACAAGAGGGAGTTTGCACCAGGGGGGGGCTGTAACTGAGGGGGGTGTCTGGTACTGAGGGGGGTGTCTGGTACTGAGGGGGGTGTCTGGTACTGAGGGGGGGTCTGGTACTGAGGGGGGTGGTCTGGTACTGAGGGGGGGTCTGTTACTGAGGGGGGGTCTGTTACTGAGGGGGGTGTCTGTTACTGAGGGGGGTGTCTGTTACTGAGGGGGGTGTCTGTTACTGAGGGGGGTGTCTGTTACTGAGGGGGGTGTCTGTTACTGAGGGGGGTGTCTGTTACTGAGGGGGTGTCTGTACTGAGGGGGGGGTGTCTGTACTGAGGGGGGGGTGTCTGTACTGAGGGGGGGGTGTCTGTACTGAGGGGGGGGTGTCTGTACTGAGGGGGGGGTGTCTGTACTGAGGGGGGGGTGTCTGTACTGAGGGGGGGTGTCTGTACTGAGGGGGGGGTGTCTGTACTGAGGGGGGGGTCTGTAACTGAGGGGGATCTGTAACTGAGGGGGGGTCTGTTACTGAGGGGGGTCTGTTACTGAGGGGGGTCTGTTACTGAGGGGGGGGTCTGTAACTGAGGGGGGGGTCTGTAACTGAGGGGGTGTCTGTAACTGAGGGGGTCTGCACTGAGGTGGGGGTGTCTGTACTGATGGAGCGGTCTGCACTGAGGTGGGGGTGTCTGTACTGATGGAGCAGTCTGCACTGAGGTGGGGGTGTCTGTACTGAGGGGGAGGTTCATACTGAGGGAGGCGGGTCTATATTGATGGCGGGGAGTCTGTACTTAGTGGAGCGGGTTTGTACTGAGGGAGGGGATCTATACTGTGGGAGGGGGGTCTGTAGTTAGTGGAGGGGGGTCTGTACTGAGGGGGGACTATAGTTGTTGGGGGGTGACACCATTTTTTTTTACACCGGGTGACACCAACCCTAGTGACGCCACTGTTGCCACCTCATGCCTTTAAACCCGAACACATATGAATTACACAGGTTCAGAGGCTAATTTAATGCAGATAAGGAGCCAAGTGTGTTTAATTACCACCTTAATCAGCCACAGAACCTGTGTAATTCATATGTGTTCGGTTTTAAAGGGATGAGGTGGCAACGCTACTCACATGGCCTAGCAGCCAGAATGACATACGAATCAGCAAGAGGGCAGTCTCTGCCACAGACTGCCCAAGGTGAAGAAGGTCTCTGCCACAGACCTGTTTGAAGTTGAACAATGGATAGTCCAGGAATCCTCTGCCACAGGATTTCAAAGTCCCAAACTTCCAGCCGTACAGTTTAAAGAGCCTTTAAGCCAATCTGGCGAACTGCAGGGCTTGTAGTGTAATGGATCCCTCCTTAATAAAGTTGCCAGGCCTCTCCTGAGACAGCAGTGTTGTGCCAGTCTCCTCCAGGGCAGGTCCTCCCCTGGTCTCCTTCATTTAGATGTTTTCCCCCCATTTAGATGGACAGCTTGGGATCCCTTCTCTGGATATAGGCCCCAGCCAGACTAGCGGGGCCTACTAAGTAGCTATGCAGCCTCGGGCCAACGTGGCCCCGAGACCAGGACCACACACACATACCTCGCGCCCGGAGGGCTGCGGGGTGAGAACCAACCCCAATCAATGGCGTCTGCCCCTTAAGTATCCCCTCCCAGCCGGCACAGCGGGATAACCACCAGGGCCGTTTGAGGGAATTTGCCCCAAGCACAATGGACAACAAAATTTTAAGCTGAGAACCGCGGGACTTGGACACCAAGTTGCTGAGCCGGGGGGGGGGGGGTATCGTGGGACATTGACGCCATCCACGGGGGTGCCTATCGCACGATATTACAGTGGATATGCGGGGGGGGGGAATTTCTTACCTCCTCCTCACGTGCTGACTCCTCGAGTCCCCTGGCTCCTCTTTCTGCTGTGTTGCCCTCTGCTGGGCCCCCAGGACAGCTCGGGGCCCCAAGCAGCTGCTTGGTTTGCCTGTCCTGTTCCGATGCCCCTGTTAACCACTCCCACTATACCACTGCCGAGAGGGGCCACTCAATGTACCATTGTCTGCCCATGTTCCAACAAGTGCCTGAGGTGGTAACACCACCTACAGGCAAAAAGGTAAATCACTACCAGGCAAACCATAATTGAGACAGAGGCGAATTTTAGTGTAATTATCAACCGTCTGAGCCCAACTACTGGCTCAGACATCCCTCTAAATTTAAATAGTGTCCCAACCATTTGGGATGGGCGCTACATATAAAAAAGCATGATTGGTTAAACCCACAAGGGCTTTTTCCCACTACTATTCCCTTATATTGGCATTTGGTATTGTGAGGGGGTTAGCTCGGCAGCGGGTGTGTGTGACCCCCGAGATGGGCTCCCCACACAAAAACAGGCCCAGCAAACGGAGGTTGTGGTTTTCAAAATCAAAAAGGTGCGGTTTATTTTCTATTTACAGTGACAAAACACAGCAAAGCAAAAAAAACATAAACAAAATAAATCCTGGTCAACTTGACCTCTGACTAAACATACAGGTTTCCTAACTAACAACTGGGATCAGCCTAGTGCTGTCCTAGTCCCTAAGTCCCTGGTTTTAAATGTCCAAGCAAATAGCCACACAGGCTTTGTCTCACCGCACAGGGGTTCACTCTCCCTAGACAGTCCACACAGGTCTGGGTCCAGGCATGAGCTAACATCTAATGAAGCTGGGAGTTCTTATAGAGGCCTAAATGAGCTGACAAGCTTCAGCTGGTCTCATCAACTCCCTGTCTGCACGATGCCCAGCACTCTCCCTAGAGGTATGAGTCATCCATGAGCCTACTAGCCTCAGCTGGGCTTATACAACTCTCCACCTAGTTGTATAAGTCGGCGTAAAGCCTGAATCTGGGCGAAATATATCTACCCCCCTGGATGCAACCAGGTGACTTTACCTTCCTGCTGTCACATACCCCCCCCTCTTGTTTTAACCTCGGGGTTGGAACACCAGCAATCAGGCATTCATGTACTCGAGACAAAGCATCCACATTCCCCATTTGAACGCCAGGGCGATGCTTTACTGTGAAGTTGAATTCCTGGAGGGCCAGGAACCACCTATTCACTCTTCTATTTGTTTCCTTGTTTTGAGCCATCCACTTTAACGGAGCGTGATCCGTAACCATGTCAAAGTGCCTACCTAGCAGGTAGTACCGAAGGGAATCTAGAGCCCACTTCACCGCTAAACACTCCTTTTCAACGGTGGCGTAATTTACCTCATGGGACTTCAACTTCCTGCTGAGGTAAATGACTGGGTGCTCTTCCCCGTTCCAGACCTGGGACAATACTGCTCCTAACCCCACATCTGACGCATCACTTTGTACGACAAAGTCTTTAGAGAAGTCGGGTGAGTACAACACTGGCTGGCTACATAAGGCTTGTTTCAAGAATTGGAATGCTGCCTCAGCCTCGGGGGTCCATTTAATCATGACCGACCCTTTCCCCTTCGTCAGGTTGGTTAGGGGCACAGCCTTAGAAGCAAAGTGGGGAATGAATCGCCGATAATACCCAGCGATTCCCAGAAAGGCTCGTACCTGCTTCTTGCTGTTGGGACGTGGCCAACTCTGGATGGCC
The DNA here is from genome assembly GCA_029206835.1 of Rana muscosa. Lineage (NCBI taxonomy): Eukaryota > Metazoa > Chordata > Amphibia > Anura > Ranidae > Rana > Rana muscosa. The sequence continues at coordinate 193,695,148 of CM055126.1, read as the reverse complement.
TCGACTTTGTTGAGTTGGGGTTTTATTACTCCCCTCCCAATGGTGTACCCAAGATATTTGGCCTCCTCCTGCCCAATGGTACACTTCTTGGGGTTAGCCGTAAACCCCGCTTCCCGAACAGAGTCCAGGACTGCTTGCACTTTTGGCAGATGTGAGGCCCAATCTGTGCTATGGACAATTATGTCATCCAGGTAAGCCGCAGCATACTTCCGATGGGGCCTCAGCATCTGGTCCATTTTCCGCTGGAATGTGGCCGGCGCATTCTGTAACCCGAACGGCATTCTTTTATATTGGAACGCCCCGTCTGGGGTTACAAATGCGGTTTTCTCTTTGGCCGACTTGGCCAGGGGGATTTGCCAATACCCTTTTGTGAGGTCAAGAGTCGTCATGTATCGGGCTGTTCCCAGCCGGTCGATCAACTCATCTATACGTGGCATGGGGTAGGTGTCAAATTTTGTAACTTTGTTCAACTGACGAAAATCGTTACAAAATCGCCAGCTCCCATCCGGTTTAGGCACCAACACAATGGGACTAGACCAATCACTTTGGGACTCCTCTATCACCCCTAAGTTCAGCATTTTCTGTACTTCCTCCCGTATTGCCTCCCGTCGGGCCTCTGGGATCCGATAGGGTTTTAACTTCACCCTTTCACCGGGCGGGGTAATGATGTCATGCTCTACCCCAGATGTTTGTCCCGGCAGCTCAGAGAATACCTCCTTGTTGCGAAGCACAAACTCCTTAACCTCCTGTTGTTGGGGTTGTGACAAGGTGGCTGCTATTCCAACCTCAGGAATCACGCAACCAGTTTGAGCTGGTGACCAAGTGTCTGCGACTAGGGACTCTCTATCCCTCCAGGCTTTCAACAGATTAACGTGATAGATCTGTTCGGGCTTTCGCCTTCCTGGTTGTCTGACCTTGTAATTCACTTCGCTCACTTTTTCCATTATCTCGTAGGGGCCTTGCCATTTGGCAAGGAATTTACTTTCAACCGTAGGGACAAGTACCAGTATCCTATCCCCCGGGGAAAAGGTACGGGTCTTGGCTCCACGGTTGTACACTCTCTGCTGTGCTAACTGCGCTTGGGCCAAATGTTCCTTCACGATGGGCATTACCTGTGCAATTCGGTCTTGCATCAGGGCGACATGCTCAATCACACTCCTGTGGGGAGAACTCTCACTTTCCCAAGTTTCCTTGGCAATATCCAACAGCCCTCTTGGGTGTCTCCCATACAGTAACTCAAAGGGGGAGAATCCCATAGAGGATTGGGGCACCTCCCTAATAGCAAACATCAGATAAGGAAGTAGACAGTCCCAATCCTTTCCATCTCTATCCACCACTTTCTTCAACATTTGTTTTAGGGTTTTGTTGAACCTTTCAACCAGCCCATCGGTTTGGGGGTGATACACAGATGTACGTAATTGCGTCACTTTGAACAATTTACACAGCTCCTTCATAACCCGGGACATAAAGGGTGTACCTTGGTCCGTAAGCAGTTCTTTACAAATACCCACCCGGCTAAACACAAGAGATAGCTCTTTGGCTATGGTTTTGGCCGAGGTATTTCGGAGAGGGATCGCTTCTGGATAACGGGTGGCATAGTCCATTATAACTAATATGTACTGGTGCCCCCTAGCGGACTTGATTATAGGACCTACCAAATCCATGGCGATCCTCTCAAACGGGACCTCAATGATGGGTAGAGGGACCAGCGGGCTACGGAAATGTGGCATCGGGGCCGACCTCTGACACACAGGGCAGGAGGAACAATAATTTTCTATGTCCTTCATCACCCCCGGCCAATAGAATCTCTGTAATACCCTCTCTCGGGTTTTCTCTGTCCCCAGATGACCTCCAAGAATGTGCCCATGGGCCAACTCCAACACCAACTTCCTGTAAGGTTTGGGCACCACAAGCTGCTCAACGGTTTCTTCTGCCCTTTTTGCCACCCGATACAGTAGGTCCTTCTCTACGCTGAAGTATGGGTAAGTGCAGGTATTATCTGGGTTCACTAACTCGCCATCTATTTCCACTACGTTTTCCCGTGCCTTTATTAGGGCGGGGTCTTTTAACTGTTCTGTGGCAAAATTTTCCCTGTGAACCTCCAGATCAGAAAACTCCACAGACGGTAGGTTTTCGTCTGAGGAGGTGGGCTCCTCTCCAGTTTCTTGAGTCTCCCCTGCCAATACTGATAAGGGAAATTCCGGAGAGTCCTCACCACTCTCAGGGGAGTTCTGGCTATCACATTCCTGGTACATAGGGGCACCAGTGGGGGGCTCAGGATCATCCCACAGTTCCCAGAACTTCGGAAAATCCCTTCCCACAATGGCGTCATGCGGTAACTGGGATACTAAGCCCACTGGATGAGAGAGGGTACCTTTGGGGGTCTCGAAACACACTGTAGTCACTGGATACTCTCGGGTGTCCCCATGCACACAAATAACAGCTACCTTGCTATTCCCAGAGACCTCTGTTTTAACTAACTCAGCCTTTATCAGGGTCACAAGGCTACCTGAATCCAGCAATACCACAACATTTCTACCATTAACACACATTTTGCATAAATGTTTCTCAGTTCCTCGAATGGCAGTGCATGCGACTGTCGCACACAGCGACTGACGTCTGCCCGTCAGAAAGTCACACTGCATGAGTTCCTCCACAACCGGGCAATTGGCTGCAATATGTCCCGCTTGCCGGCAGCGGTAGCAAACGATCCTTCTTGCGGCCTCTTGAGCCGCTGATTTCCCAGGCTGTTCTCGCCAAACTTGGGGTAGAGCTCCCACCCTCTCACTCTCTCCACCCTCACCCCTTGGAATCCTCTTATCCGCCCCTGGGGATGGTCTGGTCTTAGGGTGGAAAGTCCGAGTGTCTCTGGAAGAGGCCGTCAGGTTCTCTGTAGCCAAGTATTTCTCCACACGATCCACAAGACCATCGGCCGTCTCTGGGTCTCCATGGCTTACCCACTTTTGGATGGCAGTAGGAAGAGCTCTCAAAAACCGATCCATTACAACACGTTCCACAATCTTTGGTGCGGACAAAGTCTCTGGCTGTAGCCACTTTCTGCTCAGGTGAATGAGATCATACATTTGAGACCTGGGGGGTTTTCCAAGCTGGAAAGTCCAGTTATGCACACGCTGAGCCCGGACAGCCTGGGTGACACCCAGCCTTGCCAATATTTCAGCTTTTAGCATCACATAGTCTTTTGCTTGGTTAGGCTCTAGGTCATAGTAAGCTTTCTGAGATTCACCAGTTAACAGAGGAGCCACCAGTCCAGCCCACTGCTCCTCAGGCCACTTTTCTCTTTCAGCGGTCCTTTCAAATGTGGTCAAAAATACCTCTGGATCATCCTCTCCAGTCATTTTTGTCAATAAACGACTCACCCCAAAGGACGCGGTATTAGTGGGACGGCTTTCCTCACTGGTCTGCGGACGTTGCTGCATTGCTGCTTCCATCTGTTGTTGTAGTCTCTGCTCTTGCTTCTGCAACAGGTCTATGAAGCGGGCCTCAGATTGCTGCTGGGCTTGTTGCTGAGCCTCCAGACTCTGTTGCAAAGTTGCGTTTGTCTGCTGCTGGGCTGCAAGGCTCTGTTGATGAGCTTGCTGCTGGGCTGCAAAGTTCTGTTGTTGAGCTGCAAGGCTCTTTTGCAAACCTGCATTTGTCTGCTGTTGATTGGCATTTGCTAGAGCCAGCTGCTTCAGTATCTCCTCCATGCTGGCTTAAAAAAAAACTGCCACTGGTTCTCCACCAACTGTGGGGGGTTAGCTCGGCAGCGGGTGTGTGTGACCCCCGAGATGGGCTCCCCACACAAAAACAGGCCCAGCAAACGGAGGTTGTGGTTTTCAAAATCAAAAAGGTGCGGTTTATTTTCTATTTACAGTGACAAAACACAGCAAAGCAAAAGAAACATAAACAAAATAAATCCTGGTCAACTTGACCTCTGACTAAACATACAGGTTTCCTAACTAACAACTGGGATCAGCCTAGTGCTGTCCTAGTCCCTAAGTCCCTGGTTTTAAATGTCCAAGCAAATAGCCACACAGGCTTTGTCTCACCGCACAGGGGTTCACTCTCCCTAGACAGTCCACACAGGTCTGGGTCCAGGCATGAGCTAACATCTAATGAAGCTGGGAGTTCTTATAGAGGCCTAAATGAGCTGACAAGCTTCAGCTGGTCTCATCAACTCCCTGTCTGCACGATGCCCAGCACTCTCCCTAGAGGTATGAGTCATCCATGAGCCTACTAGCCTCAGCTGGGCTTATACAACTCTCCACCTAGTTGTATAAGTCGGCGTAAAGCCTGAATCTGGGCGAAATATATCTACCCCCCTGGATGCAACCAGGTGACTTTACCTTCCTGCTGTCACAGTATTTACAAATGCAGTGATTTAGAAATTGGATGAAAGGTTTAGCACCGGGAATCACTATTTGAAAGATAAATAGTGCATTTTAAATAAAACTATATAGATCAGACCAAAATGAGGGACAAATGAGGAGGAAAGAGGGACATTGTTCCAAATCAGGGACAGTCCCTCAAAATCAGGTACAGTTGGGAGCTATGTATATTAGAAAATTATGATTGACACATTGCAACCCTGAAATACCTAAGAAGTGGAACATGGTTTCTAGTTTTGAGTCTTTAGGGTCCCTTCCAGTGGCCATAGAGGGCGCAGGAGCGCCGCCTCCTCTTGCTCCTGCACCGCCACTGAAAAACAATACATACATTCATGCATTGCATGAATGTATGTATTGTCGCCGCTTCCGCCCACTATTCAGATGGCCAGCCCCCAGGCGAGCGCCGGCCATCTGAATAACGGCAGCTGGTTGGCTGTGGAAGTGTCTATCAGAGCCAGAGGCTCTGATAGGCTTTCCGATTACAGCCTGAGGGGTGTAATCGGCTTCCAAATAGTTAACCAGGGGACGCACGGGGACGCATCTCAGCCAATCAGGTTCACCGGATCTGGTTACCGGTAACCTGATTGGCTGAAGCGACATCGAGGGCGGGACTACATCGAGGGATCGTGGAGGAGGATCCGAGGATGGCTGACCGAGAAAGGTAAGTGCCAGGCGGGGGGTAATCTGGCGGCATTATAGGGGCAAACTGGCGGCAATTGATGGGCACTGTGGCGACAATGGCATGGCACAGTGGCTGCGTTTGGCATGGCCACAGTGGCGACAATGGCATGGTACAGTGGCGACAATGGCATGGCACAGTGACGACAATGGCATGGCACAGTGACGACAATGGCATGGCACAGTGACGACAATGGCATGGCACAGTGGCTGCATATCTGGCATGGCACAGTGGCGACAATTGATGGGCATAGTGGCGACAATTGATGGCATGGCACAGTGGCGACAATTGATGGGCACAGTGGCGACAATTGATGGGCACAGTGGCTGCGTTTGATGGCATGGCACAGTGGGGACAATTGATGGGCACAGTGGCTGCATTTGATGGCATGGCACAGTAGCTGCGTCTGATGGCATGGCACAGTGGTGACAATTTTATGGCACAGTGGCTGCGTTTGATGGGCACAGTGGCGGCAATTGATGGGCACAGTGAGGCTGCAATTGATGTTTTTTTTTTTTTTCGTTTGTTTGCGCCCCCCCAAAAATTTTGAGCACCAGCCGCCACTGGTCCCTTCATACCGGCAGCTACACAAGAATGCAGCCGCAGGTGTGCGGTAGGATGACAAAGTGATATTTCATTAAAGCAGAACTTCACCCTGAGGCTACTTTCACACTGTAGCTGCTCTGCGTTAGCAGTAAAACGCTGCTAGTTTTAGCTGCGCTTTACCGTCATTTTAGCTGCGCTTTTTGGCCGCTAGCGGGGCACTTTTAACCCCCACTAGCGGCCGAAGAAAGATTTAAAAGCTCCAGTGTTGCGGCGCTGCTAAAGTGCTTTGCAGGCGCTTCTGCAGCGCTGCTTATTCATTTCAATGGGCAGGGCGTTTTTGCCCCAAAGATGCTGCTTACAGAACTTTTCAGAACGTTCCGCAAGCGTACCGCCCCAGTGTGAAAAATCACACTGAAATGAATGGGGAGGCGGTTTTCAGGCATTAGTTAGAGGCTATTTCTAGTGCTAAAACCCGCCTCAGTGTGAAAGCAGCCTAAAAAGGAAGTTCTGGTTTATGCCCTCCCTTATCTCGCTACTTTATTTTTGGGAGGTGGAGAGCGGGTACCTGGTTTTGACCACTTCTGGTCGGATTGCCACGGTGGATCCACCAGATGTTCTGCTTCCCCCCCACTAACAACTTTCTGGGACACATCACAGGTCCCAGAAAGCTGCGGGACCATTCACACAGCACAGCGCTTCTCCCACATGCACAGTCGGCAGCCGGCTGTAAAGCCGCAAGGAATCACAGCTGGCTGCCCACAGTAAACATGCAGGCGCCAGAGACCCGAAGACCTGCGAAGAGTCGGTTTGGGTGAGAACAGCGCTGGACCCCTGGACATGTGAGTGTCCTTTTATTAAACATCAACAGCTACAGTATTTCAAACAGGGCAAAGAACCGGTTTACGCTCTATTGGCCGATGGCCACAGCACGGTGAGATGCAGTAGTTTGCGTCACACCTGCGCTGCACTGAAAAAAAGTACAGTGGCGTTTCATATCGTTTAATTGCAAATACAGGCATAATCACCATATTAACTTTCTTTGAGTCCAGATAGATGACTTTTGCCACAATATGGAAGCCTTAATCAAAGAGGATTTTTGGACTCCGAAATGCATTGGTTGCATTTTGAGTTCCTGCCATCTTGTAATAATAATGAACTTTTGGCCTCTTGAAACAATTGTTTAGTTCTCTTTTTGGCTCATTTATGTGTAGATTTTTCAATTTGGGGTACCCCTTAGTCTTGGTGGGGGGTTACCTCAACTTTTGTGAAGAGCAGCCGAATCAAAGCCATTAGGTTCAATCAATTACTTCTTTTCCACCTAGCAGCAGCTTTTTGGCAGGAAAAAAGCTTGACTCTTGTAAACTTGCATTTAGGCACATCACGCACTTGCGCATTAAATTAAAATTTTTGGCCAGAATAATAATTTATTCTGGCCATTGAAATTAATCATGGTAATGCTCAAGAGCTTGACATGCCTAGTAAGGATGAGCTCAGGCGTGTTTGCAACTCCACGTGCCCGCCAGGAAGCTGACACTCTGCAGCGCTAATCACAGGCAGTGAGACATTTCCCAATCCGCGGCTGCACAGATCGGGAAATATCTCACTACCTGTGATTAGTGCAGGAGTGTCAGCTTCCTGGCGGGCATGTGGAGTTGCGAACACTCCTGAGCTCATCCTTAGTGCCTAGCATTACCATGTGTTTAGGGGTGGCTATTTGCGTTTATATGCATCAAGTGTTCTTTTCTGCCAAAACGCTGCTGCTCCTGGACGCACTGGTAGTGTTTTTTTTTTCTGCCTCTAAACGTCCCTGCTTCTAAATGCTTATGTCTAAATGGCGTAGTCCATATTCTGAATCACCATGCACTGTTCCCATGCTCATTGTCAGCATAAACCTGGCCAAAAAGAACAAGGTTGGGACATGGCATTACATTTATATGCACCGTTGCTCACTAAAGTGTCATTGGGGGTACCCAAGGCCTCGTTCACATGGGCATACCCATCTGTACACCTGTGAAAAGAGCTGTCTTCACCTGCATAGAAAACACTGCAGACCCGTGCAGGCAGCCTGTTTAAATCAATGACAGGTGGTCGGCTGCTCAGACCTACGGTCGGATCTCTAAGCCGTTCCTGTAGTGCACATCTATATGGGTCTGATGTACGGATCAGGATGCCTTCTGCCTGACTATCGGAGACGCTAGGAATATCCTGCTCTAAAATCCTCCACATTAATTATGCATCAGAAGAAATAATTGTAGCTTTAACAGGCTGGTATTGACAAGTTTGGTGAGACTTGCAGGATATTGGCAGCAGTACAAGCCATTACACATTGGATAACTTTGTAGTCATCAAAATTATCTTAAGTGAGTCTTATTTTTTTCCGGTACATGGCAATTATTAGCTCATCAGAAATTCAGCAAAACTCTTCTTACTCTTAAAAAGCCCAAATCCACTAAGTACAGCTGTGAAAATGCTGTCAGTAGGACATAGATTAAAGCAGTTCAGTGGTAGAATGCATATGGCTTGTCATAAAAGAATATTACACAATTTTACAATGTGAACCACTTGCCGACCCACCACAGTATATATACTGTGGTTGGGCGGCTTGTATGGGTACCATTACGTACCTGTACATTGCAGCTTTCTTCCGGGTTCAGGGTGTGCGTGCGCACCCCTGCCCACCAGCTCAGCTGTGATTGAACACAGAGAGACTTAGACAGCATGTCCCGGCCAATGATTCATGGCTGGGACCTGTTGATTGATTGTGTCCAATCACAGCCCAGAGCCCTGAGTTGACAATCAACACAGGGCTCTGTACAGAGGGAGATATTTAGTAAAAAGCAGCACACATTACACTTGTTAGGCACACATTTAACCCCTTGATCGCCTAAGTTGTTAACCCCTTCCCAGCCAGTGTCATTAGTACAGTGACAGTGTATATTAGCACCAGGCCCGGACTGGGACAAAAAATAGGCCCGGGCATTCTAAGCTGAGCAGCCCATTTTTTTTTAAAACCAAATTACAAATAATGGCAACCGGTTTCTCAATGTATTTTAGTTATATTGGGGTTAAAAGCGGCCCGCTACCGCCCGCAAAGTGGCGCGGCAGCGCCGGTAAAGCGCCACTAAAACGAGCAGCGCTTTAACGCTACCACGGGGCGGTCTAGGTGTGAAAGGGGTCCTTCAACCTTTGTTCAGCATCACTCATATTGTGTCAGACCTCTTTCATACTGAGGCATTACAGGCGTTTTTGCGCTAATAATAGCGCCTGTAAACTGCCTCTTCTGTGTTTTCACACTGGAGCGGTGTACTTGCAGGATGTGAAAAAAAGTCCTGCAAGCAGCATCTTTGGGGCGGTGTGTGAGCGGTGTATGCACCGCCCCTGCCCATTAAAATGAATGGGTACCGCTTTCAAAGCACCATAAAAGCACTTTAAAAGCAGCACTAAGTGGATGCTTTTAACCCCTTCTGGGCTATAATGCTTTTTTCACACTTTTTTCACACTGAGGCCTGGTTCACACTTGTCCGACAAACGCTCCGACATTAGGAGCTCATGTCGCATGACGTGTGAAAATCAATGAATCCCTATGAGAGCCGTCTTAACTGGTCCGACACAAGTCGGTCCGACATTAAAAATGCTCCCTGTACTACTTCTGTCCGACTTTGATCCTACTTCAGCCCATTGAATATCATTGAAGTCGGATCAAAGTAGGATCTTTGTCCTAACCATCCGACATTTGACATCCGACATGGTGATTACAGCAGCAGTAAAAGGAATTTATCTCACCCTGGGATTGTTTTGATTGGTCAAAGGACAAGTCAGACTAGCACAATATCGGATCAAAGTAGTATCCTGTTCATGAATGTCGGATGGATGTCGGACCAATGTAGGATCAATGTAGGACTGATGTCGCAGAGCAAAGTAGGATGAAAGTCGGATGAAAGTCGGATGAATGTCGTGTCGTATCAGTGTGAACCCAGCCTGAGGCGCTTTGCAGGAGCTATAGTGCTAAAAATAGCACCTGCAAAGCGCCCTGAAAGAGGGCTTTCACACTGGAGCGGTGCGCTGACAGGACGGTAAAAAAAAAAGTCCTGCTAGCTGCATCTTTGAGGCGCTGTAGGAGCGGTGATCACACCGCTCCTAAAGCGCACTTGCCCATTGAAATCAATGGGCAGCGCCGCCAAAGCACCTCAGCAGTGGTGCTTTGCGGGTGCTTTTAACCCATTATTCGGCCGCTAGCAGGGGTTAAATGCGCCCCGCTAGCGCCCAAAAAGCCCAGCAAAAATGACGGTAAAGCGCTGATAAAAATAGCAGCGTTTTACTGCCGACGCCTCAGTGTGAAAGTAACCTAACAGCGGTAAAGCGTCGCTAAAACTAGCAGCGCTATACCGTTAACGCCCGCACTGCCCCAGTGTGAAAGGGGTCTCTAAGACCTCAGCATGCTTTTATTATGAATAGTTTAACATTGGCAGGCATGATAAAAAAAACATTGGCAGCCAAGATACAAAAAAAAATAAAAAATTGTCAGGCTGGCATAGTGTCACTTACCTTTCCAGCAGTCCAGCACCTTTTACGACATCAGGCAGAGGAGGTCTCCTCCAGCTCCTCCCCCTTCACGGTCACATGACCTATCCTCTTCATTTCCTCCTTCTGAGTGGAACAGATTCAGAAGGCTGGCCGGACGGCCGCGGTGAGCGGCGCCGGCAAAAGGAGCAGCCCAGCTCGCTGCCTTCAGAGTAGGGAGTGGGACCCTGGTTGGCAGAAAGAAATGCGGCTGTCGGCCGCGGATCCGACCGCGGAGCTTGCCGCAGCTGAGAGTGCACTGGGGGGGAGACGTGACATGCGGGCCGCCGTGGCCCACCGCGCATATGCCCGGTATGCCCTATGGCCAGGCCGGGCCTGATTAGCACTGATCACTGTATAAGTGTCACTGGTGATGTCAGTGGCAGTTATTCACTTCCCTCAAAGTGGCAGTTAGTGTCAGATTTCTGCCGCACTATTGCAGTCCCACTATAAGTCAGTAATCACTGCCATTACTAGTCTTGTTGTATCTTTGAATGGATTTTCAGATTACATCACTTCCTGTAGCTTGTATCAGCATGCAATCCCTGTTAGGTCATCTCCCAGAAGCCATCACTTCCTTGTTGCATCACAGAAGAGGGCGTGATAGGGTGTGTTCACCACTCTGGACCACACCTCCCTCATTACAATACCACCTTCCACCCACTTCCTATACAATCTGATTGCACAATCTCCTTTAGATCTCCCATCAACTAAGTATCACAAGGGCCTGCCTGATTTGCTACAAATTGAATGGATTGTTCAGGTGTGTCCTCTATTCCATAGTTCTGGTAACTCTAAAGGAAATTGTACAGAGATTGTACAATCAGATTGCATCGTGTATGGCATCTTTATACAAGTACATAGAAGGGAGTGGACGGAGACACTCAGTCATGAGGCCTCATTCACATCTCCACCTAACAAAAACTCACATTCCCGCATGAGTTTGTTTTGTATGTTTTGGAGTGTTTTCACTCATCACGCATAGGGAAGCCCATTTACTTGAATAGACTGCCCTATGCGCAACAATCGCCCCAGAGAAGCTCCAGAACTATTTTTGCGCAAGGTGCGTTACTGCAGTTTTCAGTGTGTTTGCCGCACTTAGGGAGCCTTTAACATGTGATGACAACACAAACACGATGCACATTTGCAGCATTTATGAAACGCATGGCAAAGCGCACATTTTCTGTGCAGTTTTCCATGCGTTTGGAAACACACAGATGTGAATGGGAGCCTCACTGTTCTTCTGTAAACGCACCGATTTCACTTTTAGGCCCCATTCACACCTAGAGTTGTGGGAGTGCATGTTTTTTGGCTCATTTTTCCAGTGACACACATAGGACAGCCAGTAAATTTCAATGGGTTGCGCTCCACCTCGCAAAGTAGCCCATAGGACATTTTTGTAAATTTGTCACCTGTTTTTTCATGTGACAAATTGTGTGTTTTCTTCTGCGTTTGGTGTGCCGTTAACAATTAACGACACTGAAAGGGCAACTAGGTAAATTTAGGTGTATAAATGTAACCGTACACTATACATACTGATTGTACAATCTCCTTTTAGATTTACCAAAACTATATAATAGGAGACACCATCACTCTGTATCCAATCAGGCAGGCACTTGTACTACATCAGGGATGTCCCCCTGGGCTGCATGTGGCCCGGGGAATTTAGCATGTACCCTGAGCCCATCCAAAGGGACGCTGGGGAAGTCAGGCAAATTCACACATGGAGAAATGCCAGGGGTGCTGTGAAAACGTAGTTGATGGGTGAAGGTGTGCTAATGAAGACAGCTGGTAAACTGTTTCCTAGGTCATACTGGCTGGTCTGTCCTGTGTGTCTGTCCTCTGTCTACCAGGACGTTTCTGAAGTGATCTGCAAACTACAGCCATGGATGGAGGTGAGGCCTGGTCTTCAAAACCAAAGAAAACTTGTATTTTTGTGCAACTATTTTACTGGTTTATTGGTACAGAGGGGAGCTGGATTTTAGAAAAAAAAAAAAGGTGAACTTAGCCTTTAAAGTAGCACAGTGCCGAATAGCAAAAAAAGCCCTGGTTATAAAGAGGGTAAAATCTTCTGGCGCTCAAGTGGTAGAGCCCCGGGGAACAACATGAAACAAGTGTTAGGCCCCTCTCACATGGGCTGTCCGATCAGGTCTGCCTGTCAGTTTTTTAGGCGGACCTGATCGGACCCTCCAGTCTCCCCTATGAAGCGGCGGATGTGAGCGGTGACATGTCCGCTGACATCCACCACTATCTGATCCTGTCTGTAAAATCCAGATGGGTGATGGTCCTATTTTCTGTCTGGCGGATCAGTTTGGATATGATCGGATGAAAACGGACAGGCTGTCCGTTTTCACTCGATTTCCCCATAGAGGAGAGCGCACTGTGCAGAGCGGAGACGGACCTCTCATCTGCCTGCTCAGCAGGGATCAGCGGAGCGATCCCCTGCTGAGTAAGTGGAGTCCGCCAAACAGAGGTGCCCGTGTGAAAGGGGCCTTACGTAAGATAGACTACTGTGCAGTTGCCGTGCAATTATGAAACAGGAGATTTTTCTCACTAGGGATGAGGGGAGTGATTTTGCCAAAATTGATGTTCCTGCAAAATTATTGATTTTGTTGGTAGAAAAATTTTGACAATGCGGAAACTTTCAATTTTTCTCATTAAGGTGTTAATGCAGTTCTGCAACTATTCATGCATCTTTGAATGTACTGGATTACATTTAAGCACTATAAGTACCTGAATTCGACTTGGTATCAGCCTCTTGCAGTTCCTATAGAGCAGGACTGGAGTGCGAGAAGAAACAGCACAAGGAGCCAATGAATCAATGTGCTGACAAAAAGAATGCTGATAGGAGGAGAGAGCAGAGTGACAGAGAGATGGGCTTATCACTGTGCTGATTCTCCTTTCATTGGCCAGTCACAGGCTGGGGTAGATCCAGGAGGACCTGGTCTCAGAGAAGGTGGGTTGAATGATGCTGGCGATCAGACGGAGGACATCTAGTCACAGAACAAAAGTACTGCTGGAAAATCTGCAAAATCTCTGCCTTTAAGCTGAGTATTGAAGAAAAAGCTGGATTTGTTACTTTATCTTTTAATTAGGTATTCATTTAACAGGCGGGTTACTTCTTTAGGGAAGTTTTAACTTCCTAGATATGGAGTGATCTGTCTGTTCAGGGAAGTACCCTGGCTACTTAGAGGATGGGGTAGTAAATATAAGGTCGGGCAAAAGAGTAAAGTGATGGAATAAGGTAGAGTAGAGACTAGACATGTGCAATTCGTTTAGTTCCGAATTCGTTTTTTTAACAAATTTTGATAAATTCGTTAATTCCGAAATTTCTGAATTTTTTAATTTCCGAATTTTCTGATTTTCGGGATTTCCGAAATTTCGAATTTCTGAACTTTCAAATTTACGAATTTTCAGAAATTTGGAATTTCGTAAATTTGAAAATTCAGAAATTCTAAATTTCCAAAATTGGAATTTCGGAATATTTTAATTTCGGAAATTAGAAAATTCAAAATTAGGTAATTCGAAATTACAAAATTCAAAAAAAATCAGAAATTCAAAAATTCCAAATAACAAAATCTGAAAATCTGAAAATTTGGATTTTTGAATTTTCGAAATTTCGAATTTTCAAAATTTCCGAATTTCCGAATCCTGAATTTTCGAATTTCAGAATTTACGAAAAATGCAAAAAAACGAATGTAACCAAAACTAAAACAAACACATTTTTCAGCAGTCCACACGTCTAGTAGAGACTGTGCTCTCCTTAAGAGGTTCTCAACTGGAATTCAAGCTTATAGTCCATGGAAGCCTGAGCTGCAGCACCTTATTTTATACAACATCGTGAGTACCGCAACACCTGACAGTTGGGCAATCATGTAAGTTTATCACCACCAGTCTGGAACTCTGCCATAATGTCTGGAAATATTTTTAATATATGTTGGGAACCATATCTACTCAACTTCTGTTTAGAAGTTTATAAACTCATTTAATGTTCATTAAAAAGAGAAGTAAACCCAAAGTTCTGCCTTTGGTATAGAGGGTGCAGTTGGTATATGGCGGCTGGCATTTGGATAATGGCAAGAAACCCACACAATTAGCTGGACTAACTGGTCCCATGGAAGCATAGTGTCCACCCAAAACTTGAAGAGGCAGAGGAAGTGTAGTAGTTTGGTGATGGAGGGTAATTCAGTGATGCTTGGGCACCTATCATGGGCCACAGGTGTGGGAGATTACCACCTCAGGGACTAAACCTGGAACCAAGTGTGCAGTAGAGATTTCTTATGTAAAATATGACAAGAGACACCTACTCAGGCCTAGGGCAAAAGAAAAATTGGAACCTGTATGAGTGTTGTAGAACTGGCAGGACAAAGTCAGAGCTTTGGCCCATTTCTCCTTAAATGATGTGCCAGGGGCTTCCATCTGGGACTGACTTAACAACCCAGATGACAGGGGACCCTGCAAACATTCGTTTCCTTCTGTTCCAAAATAAAAGCCTCAGTGAATCGTTCTGAACGTGAATCCGGTCTTAATATTCAGAATAAGATGTACAGTATACATGCATATTGATCTGCCCTTTTGGGACATCTGGGGGAAAGAAGGTCACTCATTACATACCAGACAAAAACACCTCCAACCCACATGAAATGGATTACTTGTGTATGCAATGAACATGGATCCTGAAGAAGTGATTCATTTGTGAAACGCGTTGATCCTAGATCCTGTACAGGAGATAACAGCATATACTAAGGGAACTTATGTCAATTTGATGCTATGATCTTTAGCTATGGTAATTTTTTATGTATCTGTAACCTACTTTGGCTTTTTATTGTACAATAAGGATTGAACTTGTTATATACTGTGTGTGTATGTGTGTGTGTGTATATGTATATATATATATTATATAATATAATTACACACACACACATCTATGACCTCATGGTGACAACATCCAATGTTCCATTCTCGCCCCCACCCCATGTGGATGAGAGGCATTTTTATCTGTATTTTAATTGAGGGATGGTTCCTATAGAGTAACATAAGGAAGGATACGATGATCCCACTTTTTTTTTAGTCTCTTGGCAATGGTTACATAACTCTAATAACAGCATGGTCTTTATGCAAACAGATCTTCTATGTTCTCATAATATTCTGTGCGCTGGAAGCCTCAGGTCAGATGTCATTCATATTCCCATTGCAAAATCAAATGTAAACATATTCAGGTTTTGGAAAATACAAACTCCATCCAAATTCCAGATGTCATGACACCATTTTAAATTATAGCAACTAAAGTTTCTTGCAGCGGTTAAAAATATTTTGTACAAATAAATTAAAGTGTATTTAAACCCCCAAACAAAAATTTAATATATTGAAGGTTACCAATCCTTAATTGTGGTGGGTGCATTTATTTTCTTTTTTAAGGTTAACAACGTTTTCGGCAAGCACAGAAAGTACCTGCTAGGCTCTATGCACACTGAAGCTCATAAATGGCCATTTTTGGGAGTTCAGGCGTTTTTTTTTTTTTAACAGCCCATGAACTCCCCTCTGTGTTATCCTATGAGTCCATGCACACATGGACGTTTTTGGACGTTTATCAGCAGTGGAGTTTATGGGTTGTTTTCTGAACGCCCTAAAATCGCGTTCAGGAGTCGTTTTTCTGACCACAAAAAACGCTAAACGCTCAAAAACGTGGCTCGGCAGCGTTTAAGGTTTTTGATCCATTGAAAATATATATATTTATATTTTTTAAACGCTAATGCAGAAAAACGCAAAAAAACGCTAACAAACACTATTGCAAAAAAAGTTAAAAAAACTTTGAAAGACTCACTGCAAAGCTACTGACGTTTTTTAACCTCCAGTGTGCATGGAGCCTTAATCTTGCCAGAAATGCCCTTGTCCCTTCCTGTTAAGTAAAAAGAAAGCATACATTTTCTTATCTTTCTTGTGTAAACCATTAGTCCCATCAATCTACCCTTTGGTGTGCGCAGCCTATTGCAATAAGGTGGTGCACCCCAAAGCTAAACTGCACATACGTGTGCGTATAATATATATAAATACACAGTGGGTACGGAAAGTATTCAGACCCCCCTTAAATTTTTCACTCTTTGTTATATTGCAGCCATTTGCTAAAATCATTTAAGTTAATTTTTTTTCCTCATTAACCACTTAAGGACGGGACCAATACGGACCATAATGACCAGAGGTGTTTTCACAATTTGGCACTGCGTCGCTTTAACTGACAATTGCGCGGTCGTGCGACGTGGCTCCCAAACAAAATTGACGTCCTTTTTTTCCCACAAATAGAGCTTTCTTTTGGTGGTATTTGATCACCTCTTTGGTTTTTATTTTTTGCGCTATAAACAAAAATAGAGCGACAATTTTGAAAAAAATGCAATATTTTTTACATTTTGCTATAATAAATATCCCCCAAAAATATATAAAAAAAATTTTTTTTCCTCAGTTTACGTATTCTTCTACATATTTTTGGTAAAAAAATTGCAATCGGCGTTTATTGATTGGTTTGCGCAAAAGTTATAGCGTTTACAAAATAGGGGGTAGTTTTATGGCATTTTTATAAAAAAATTTTTTTTTACTAGTAATGGCGGCGATCAGCAATTTTTTTTGTGATTGCGACATTATGGCGGACACATCGGACCCTTTTGACACATTTTTGGGACCATTGTCATTTTCACAGCGATCAGTGCATAAAAATGCACTGTTTACTGTGAAAATTACACTAGCAGTGAAGGGGTTAACCACTAGGGGCGCTGGAGGGGTTAAGTGTGCCTAGGGGAAGGATTACTACTGTGTGGGGGCGTGGCTACGAGTGACACGTCACCGATCTCCGCTCTGATTACACAGAGCGGAGATCGCTGATAGTGTCAGTAGCGGAGCGGGGAGATGTGTTTACACACACATCTCTCCGCTCCATGCCTCCGTGACACGATCGCGGGGATCCCCGTGGCGATCGAGTCCGCGGGACCCGTGACCCGACTCACGGGGTAGCAGGGGGGTCGCGAGGCGACAGCAGTTAAAGCAGGTAAGTGATTGATTGTGCCTCCAGGTTAGTGATGAGCCGAACACCCCCGGGTTCGGTTCGCACCAGAACCCGCGAACGGACCGAAAGTTCGCACGAACATTAGAACCCTATTAAATACAATGGATGCGAACGTTCGGATTCTAAAGTGCTAATTATAACGACTATTATCCATGTTATTGTCCGAAACAGAGTTTGGGAACCCGGCTTCTGCACCAGGGGACATGTATCAATGCAAAAAGAAGTTTTAAAAACGGACGTTTTCCGGGAGCAGTCATTTTAATGATGCATAAAGTGAAAAAAAAAAAAGTCAAATATTCCTTTAAATATTGTACCTGGGGGGTGTCTAAAGTATGCCTGTGAAGTGCCACGTGTTTCCCGTGTTTAGAACTGTCCCTGCACAAAATAACATTTCTAAAGGGAAAAAAGTCATTTAAAACTGCTTGCGCCTTTAATGCAATGTGTGGTCCCGGTAATATGGATGAAAATCTTTAGGAAAAATGGCATAGCTACCCCATCAACCCCCCCCCCCTACCCCAGCCCATTACCAGCCCCTTTGGGTCTTGTATGGATATTAAGGGGAACCCCGCACACAAAATAAAAAAGGCCCTATATACTCTGAACAGCCGTATACAGGCGGTGCATACAAGACAGGGACTGTAGGTTTGTTCTTATGTAGAATCTGTTTATAATTTTGAACAGCTGCATTGTTTAAGTGGAGCTCCATGGCAAATTCCTTTTTTTTAGTTTTTTGTAAAACATAGGGAACGGTTATCACCCCTGTCACATTTTTTTTGCTGTCTGTGCCCCTGTTCAGAACATTTCACCTCACTTTGCGTCCCAATGACAACTGTTTTTGAAATGTGGTGTTTTTATTGAAACAAGGATTGGTGATAAAGCATCAGTAGAGAGGAGACACCTTTCTCCCATATTAATTCTTACAGGAGAGAATTTTCCTTCCAAGGGGTAGATTTCCTCTCACTTCCTGTTGTCTTCTTCCGTTTGCAAGTAGTAGTCGTTTGTAAGTTGGATGTTTGAAAGTAGGGACCTGCCGTATATACTCTGCAGAAATTGGCCCCTTAGGTGTTGGTGTTGGCACAACACTGTAAGCACTCACAGTTACTCTTGGTGGGTGCTGGAACGCCCTGCTGTCAACTATTATATCAGGAATTGTAATAACATATAATTGTTGATCAGTGGTAGTAAAAATTGGGCCTTTGATGGTGGTGCTGGTGCCCCAACACTGTAAGGCCTGACAGTTACTCTTGGTGGGCGCAGCAATGGGCCCTGCTGTGAATTATTAGATCAATAATTATAATTGCATGCCCCTGTTGAACAGGGGCTTAAAAATTGGGCCTTTGGTGGTGGTGGTGGTGGTGATGGTGGTGCTGGTGCCACAACACTGTAAGGCCTGACAGTTACTCTTGGTGGGCGCAGCAATGGTCCCTGCTGTGAATTATTAGATCAATAATTATAATTGCATGCCCCTGTTGAACAGGGGCTTAAAAATTGGGCCTTTGGTGGTGGTGGTGGTGGTGATGGTGGTGCTGGTGCCACAACACTGTAAGGCCTGACAGTTACTCTTGGTGGGCGCAGCAATGGGCCCTGCTGTGAATTATTAGATCAATAATTATAATTGCATGCCCCTGTTGAACAGGGGCTGAAAAATTGGGCCTTAGGCACTGGTGGCACAACACTGCAACCCCTCACAGATACTGTACTTGGAGCACAGCAATGAGGCCTGTTGCAAAGTATTGCATCAAAAATTTTAATTACACGCCCCTGTTAAACAGGGGCTGAAAAATTGGGCCTTAGCCACTGGTGGCGTCACCCATAAACCCAAATGATCTTCCAAGCTATCATCGTTAATCGTATCATTGAGGAGGAGGAGGAGGAGGATAGCCAGTCAACATAACAGCACAGGCACTCAGCATCAGCATCAGTCATGAAGGGATGTGACATTTTAAAATCAATTAGTCTGTTATATCAGCATCTGGTGTGTGGTAGCTGGTGGTGATCCAAGACTGGTTCATCTTGATGAAAGTCAGTCGATCAACCGAGTCGGTGGACAGGCGCACCCTGTGATCCGTGACAAATCCTCCAGCAGCACTGAATGTGCGTTCTGAAAGAACGCTGGATGCAGGACAGGACAGTAGCTCAATTGCATACTGTGCAAGCTCTGGCCAGTGATCCATCCTCAAGACCCAGTAAGCCAGAGGATTTTCAGTGGGGAAGGTGTCCAAGTCTGACCTTGCCCCTAGGTATTCCTGCACCATGTATATCAGACGCTGGCGATGGTTGCTGGAACCGATCATACTTTGGGGCTGCGGACTAAAGAATTGTCTGAACGCATCGGTCAGACGGCCACCTTCCCCACCGCTCCTTCTTTGACTGCCCAGAGCCTCAGCAACTCGTTGTCCAGGACCAGGAGATTGTAACCTCCCAGTCTCTGGGAACGCGTTGCACAGACCTTTCTGCAAGGCCTCCCGGAGTTGTCTCATCCTCTGCTCCCTCTGCGACGGTACGATAAGGTCCGCAACCTTACCCTTGTACCGTGGATCAAGGAGAGTGGCCAGCCAGTAATGGTCCCTCTCCTTGATCCGAAGAATACGAGGATCCTTCCGCAGACTTTGCAGGATCAGGGAGGCCATGCAGCGTAGGTTAGTTGAGGCATTCAGTCCGGAGTCCTCTGGGTCACTAAGGACGACATGATCCGCAGCCACCTCCTCCCAGCCACGTACAAGTCCACTGGTTTCTTGGGACTGTAAATCATCCCTAAAAGACTGCTGCTGATGATGCTGAGTGCCAGCCTCCACCTCCATGCTGACACAATCCTCCTCCTCCTCCTCCTCCTCCTCCTCCTCTTCCTGTGCGATGGGTGGGACAGAAGGAACACTGTCTGGGTAAAGGGGGCCTTGAGAGGCAAGGAAGTCCTCCTCTTCCTGCCTCTGTTCTGCCTCAAGTGCCCTGTCCATTATTCCACGCAGCGTGTGCTCCAACAGGTGGACAAGAGGTACAGTGTCACTGATGCATGCACTGTCACTGCTCACCATCCTCGTGGCCTCCTCAAATGGTGCCAGGACAGTGCATGCATCCCTGATCATGCCCCACTGGCGTGGTGAAAAAAACCAGAGCTCCCCTGACCCTGTCCTGGTGCCGTAGTCGCACAGGTACTCATTGATGGCCCTCTGCTGCGTGTGCAGCCGCTGCAGCATGGCCAACGTTGAGTTCCACCTGGTGGGCATGTCACATATAAGGCGGTTCTTGGGCAGGTTCAACTCCTTTTGAAGCTCAGCCAGGCGAGCACTGGCATTATAAGATCTGCGGAAATGCACACAGACTTTCCTGGCCTGCCTCAGGACATCCTGTAAGCCCGGGTACCTGCCCAAGAACCGCTGCACCACCAGGTTAAGGACGTGAGCCATACAGGGCACATGGGTCAGTTGTCCCTGTCGGAGGGCGGAGAGGAGGTTGGTGCCATTGTCGCAAACCACCATTCCTGGCTTAAGCTGGCGTGGCGTCAACCACCTCTCGGCCTGCCCCTGCAGAGCAGACAGGACCTCTGCCCCAGTGTGGCTCCTGTCCCCCAAACACACCAGCGCAAGCACGGCATGGCATCTTTTTGCCTGCGTACTTGCGTAGCCCCTTGAACGCCTACGGAGCACCGCTGGTTCCAAGGACAAACCACAGGAAGAGGCCATGGAGGAAGAAGAAGAGGAGGGGGTGGAGGAGAGAGGTGTGTCACAACCAGTAGTAGCATTTTGGAGGCGTGGCGGTGGAACAACCTCCAACACTACTGCACCTTGTCCTGCATCCTTCCCAGCTGCCAAAAGAGTGACCCAATGGGCCGTGAAAGAAAGGTAACGTCCCTGTCCATGCCTGCTGGACCATGAGTCAGCGGTAATATGCACCTTACCGCTGACCGCCCTGTCCAGCGAGGCCAAGACATTGCCTTCCACATGCCTGTAGAGAGCCGGAATAGCCTTCCGTGCGAAAAAGTGTCGTTTGGGAACCTGCCACTGAGGAACCGCACATTGCACAAACTCACGGAAGGGGGCCGAGTCTACCAACTGAAAAGGCAGCAGTTGAAGCGCTAGCAATTTAGCCAAGCTAGCATTCAACCGCTGGGCATGTGGATGGCTGGGAGTGAACTTCTTTCGACGGTCCAGCAGCTGGGGCAGGGAAATTTGCCTGCTAGAATCGGACGTTGGTGTACTGCTAGCAGAGTGCCCGCAAGTACTTGCCTGTGACACACCTAATTCTACACCTTCATTCCTTTCAGAGCAGGTTTCAGAGAGGAGTGAAGGTATAGTGGGGTTGGAGATCCCAGCTGATGCGGTGCAAGAAGAGGTCAGCTTTGTTCTTTGGTGTGGGTCTTTAAGGTAGGCTTGCCAACGAGCTGCATGGCAGGTCAACATATGTCTGATCAAGCATGTGGTGCCCAAGCGGCTGATGTTTTGGCCACGCGATATACGCTTGAGACATATGTTGCTAACAGCAGCTGTGCGATCTGATGCACTCGCCTCAAAAAAGGCCCACACCAAAGATTTTTTTGCATGACGGGCAGAGGCAGCGCCCTGCACAGGCGGAGCTCTGCGGTGTGATTCCGTCGGTGTGCTGCCCATACGCTGGCCACTCAAGGGCATCCTGCCTCGTTGGAGATGTGCCTCCTCCTCATCCTCCTCCTCCTCCTCTCTCCTATTAGGCACCCACGTGGAGTCAGTGACCTCATCATCCCCTCCCTCCTCATCACTGGAGCCAATCTGGCAATATGCTGCAGCTGCTGGAGCATGACTGCCAGATTGGTGTCCTTCTTGAGCATCCCCTCTCTCTGCTCTCACGCTGCTGCCTTCCTCTAGCTGGGTATCCTCATCAGATCCTTCCAAACGCTGGGCATCCTCCTGGAGCATGTACCCAACACTGTGCTCAAACAGTTCGGGGGACTCCTCAGGAGGAGGGCATGGTGGGTCTAGGGAAGGATTGACTAATGAAGATAATGATACCAGAGAAGAGGACGCTTTGGCAGCTGCTTTGCCAGTACCCTGAGCCTGGGTGAGAGAGGATGAGGAGGATGAGGTGGGCTTGGTCATCCACTCTACTAAGTCTTCGGCATGATGTGGCTCAACATGTCCAGCTGCCGAAAACAAGGACAAGCGTGTCCCATGGCCATGTGCTGATGACAATGCACTGTGTACACGACCAGCACTGTTGCCCCCAGACACAGAGCCTGCTTGCCCTCTTTTTTTGCCTCCTGACTGTCTGCCTCTCCTTGGTTGCCTTCCAGACATTTTAATGGATGGCCTGCAGGGAGATGGGAAAAACAGCAATAAGGGCTACCTTCAGGTGTATACTGTGCAGGAGGCTTAGCAACAATGACACTGACACTGTCCCCTGCCTATCCTTCTCTTTCCCTAAACACAAGGATTGAAAATATGGTTCAGCAAAATAGTTTTAGAACAGAATAGCACACTGACACTTTCCCTCACTGTCCTACTCTGTCCCTCCCTACAAACAAGATTTAGCACAGAATAGCACACTGATAATTTCTACGAGTGTCCTTCTCTGTCCCTAAACTCAAGGATTGAAAATATGGAACAGCAAATTTGGTTTAGAACAGAACAGCACACTGTCAGTTTCACTCACTGTACCTCTCTGTCCCTCAACTCAAGGATTGAAAATATGGTCCAGCAAAATAGTTTTAGAACAGAATAGCACACTGACACTTTCCCTCACTGTACCTCTCTGTCCCTCAACTCAAGGATTGAAAATATGGAACAGCAAATTTGGTTTAGAACAGAACAGCACACTGTCAGTTTCACTCACTTTACCTCTCTGTCCCTCAACTCAAGGATTGAAAATATGGTTCAGCAAAATAGTTTTAGAACAGAATAGCACACTGACACTTTCCCTCACTGTACCTCTCTGTCCCTCAACTCAAGGATTGAAAATATGGAACAGCAAATTTGGTTTAGAACAGAACAGCACACTGTCAGTTTCACTCACTTTACCTCTCTGTCCCTCAACTCAAGGATTGAAAATAAGGTTCAGCAAAATAGTTTTAGAACAGAATAGCACACTGACACTTTCCCTCACTGTACCTCTCTGTCCCTCAACTCAAGGATTGAAAATATGGTTCAGCAAAATAATTTTAGAACAGAATAGCACACTGACACTTTCCCTCACTGTACCTCTCTGTCCCTCAACTCAAGGATTGAAATCATGGAACAGCAAATTTGGTTTAGAACAGAACAGCACACTGTCAGTTTCACTCACTGTACCTCTCTGTCCCTCAACTCAAGGATTGAAAATATGGTTCAGCAAAATAGTTTTAGAACAGAATAGCACACTGACACTTTCCCTCACTGTCCTACTCTGTCCCTCCCTACAAACAAGATTTAGCACAGAATAGCACACTGATAATTTCTACGAGTGTCCTTCCCTGTCCCTAAACTCAAGGATTGAAAATATGGAACAGCAAAATTGGTTTCGAACAGAATAGCACACTGACACTTTCCCTCACTGTACCTCTCTGTCCCTACAAACAAGATTTAGCACAAAATAGCACACTGACACTTTCCCTCACTGTACCTCTCTGTCCCTAAACTCAAGGATTGAAAATATGGTTCAGCAAGATTGGTTTAGAACAGAATAGCACACTGACACTTTCCCTCACTGTACCTCTCTGTCCCTACAAACAAGGATTAGCACAGAATAGCACACTGTCACTGACACTCTCCCTACCTATCCTTATCTGTCCCTAAACACAAGGAATCCAGGATTATGTAAAGGAAAAATAATGACACTGTCCCTGCCTATGCTTCTCTTTCCCTACTCCGGTCCGGAACACACTACACAAGGCCGCCGCGCTGGCGGCCTTGTATAGTGTGGGGCGTGTACTAAACCCCCTCAGCAATAATTGGCCACAGGCATCCTGCCTGTGGCCAATCATTGCTCTCCTCGCTGCCGGCGCTGTGATTGGCCAAGCATGCGGGGTCACAGTGCATGCTTGGCCAATCACAGCGCCTGGATGACACTGCGATGGCGTAGTGCATTGTGGGCCGTTCGCGTCACTCGAATTTGGCGCGAACGGCCCAAATAGTTCGATCTTCATCGAACGATCGAACAGCCGATGTTCGAGTCGAACGTATGTTCGACTCGAACACGAAGCTCATCCCTACTCCAGGTGCCCTTCTGCTGACGTATATATACAGTGGCTGGTCCTTAAGTGGTTAATGTACACACAGCACCCCATATTGACAGAAAAACACAGAATTGTTGACGTTTTTGCAGATTTATTAAAAAAGAAAAACTGAATTATCACATGGTCCTAAGTATTCAGACCCTTTGCTCAGTATTTAGTATTTGCACCCTTTTGATCCAATACAGCCATGAGTCTTTTTGGGAAAGATGCAACAAGTTTTTCACACCTGGATTTGGGGATTCTCTGCCATTCCTCCTTGCAGATTCTCTCCAGTTCTGTCAGGTCGGATGGTAAACGTTGGTGGACAGCCATTTTTAGGTCTCTCCAGAGATGCTCAATTGGGTTTTATTCAGGGCTCTGGCTGGGCCATTCAAGAACAGTCACAGAGTTGTTGTGAAGCCACTCCTTCGTTATTTTAGCTGTGTGCTTAGGGTCATTGTCTTGTTGGAAGGTAAAGTTTCGGCCTTGTCTGAGGTCTTGAGCACTCTGGAGAAGGTTTTCATCCAGGATATCCCTGTACTTGGCCACATTCATCTTTCCCTCGATTGCAACCAGTCGTCCTGTCCCTGCAGCTGAAAAACACCCCCACAGCATGATGCTGCCACCACCAAACTTCACTGTTGGGACTATATTGGACAGGTGAGGAGCAGTGCCTGGTTTTCTCCACAAATACCGCTTAGAATTAAGGCAAAAAAGTTCTATCTTGGTCTCATCAGACCAGAGAATCTTATTTCTCACCATCTTGGAGTCCTTCAGGTGTTTTTTAGCAAACTCCATGTGGGCTTTCATGTGTCTTGCACTGAGGAGAGGCTTCCGTCGGGCCACTCTGCCATAAAGCCCCGACTGGTAGAGGGCTACAGTGATGGTTGACTTTCTACAACTTTCTCCCTTCTCCCGACTGCATCTCTGGAGCTCAGCCACAGTGATCTTTGGGTTCTTCTTTACCTCTCTCACCAAGGCTCTTCTCCTCCGATAGCTCAGTTTGGCCAGATGGCCAGCTCTAGGAAGGGTTCTGGTTATCCCAAACGTCTTCCATTTAAGGATTATGGAGGCCACTGTGCTCTTAGGAACCTTAAGTGCAGCAGAAATTCTTTTGTAACCTTGGCCAGATCTGTGCCTTGCCACATTTCTGTCTCTGAGCTCTTCAGGCAGTTCCTTTGACCTCATGATTCTCATTTGCTCTGACATGCACTGTGAGCTGTAAGGTCTTATATAGACAGGTGTGTGGCTTTCCTAATCAAGTATAATCAAACACAGCTGGACTCAAATGAAGGTGTAGAACCATCTCAAGGATGATCAGAAGAAATGGACAGTAGACTTGTGCACAACGGAAAAATTTGTTTAGTTTTGGTTAGTTTCTTTTTGGTCCTGTCGATTCGTAATCGTTTGTAATTTTGCTAGACGGGATTTTTCGTGTTCGGACTAATTCGTACTTTCGGTAGAGTACATTGTTTTTCGTTGATTCTGGACACAACTCCTTCTTTCGTAACTTTTTTTGGGTTCGTTGATTCGTAATTTTCCGTGTCTCTCTCACAACGACGCTGCCTATTATGCCTAATGTGCTTCGAATAGATTTGTACTTTTCTAAATACATAGCGGTTATTTGTAACGATTCGAAATCTCGTATTTTACGCTCGTTTTTTACATGCGGCTATAGCCTCCGCCCCTGTACACCATTTTGAGAGGGAGTTGAGCACGGTGAGGGAGGAGCAGAGAGCAGAGCAGAGTGAGTGTTATTGTGCTTCGAATGGATTCGTACATTCGTAACTTTTTTCATAACGAACTATGCCGAAGACATTCGGGCATTCGCTATTTGCGATATAATTTATTTTGGATTCGGTTTTATTCGTAATTGCTTTGTTCGGAAATTCGAATGCTTTCGAATGTCCGAAAGTTGCTAAATTCGGACGAATTTTGATTCGTTACGAAACGAATTGCACAAGCCTAATGGACAGCACCTGAGTTAAATATATGAGTGTCACAGCAAAGGGTCTGAATACTTAGGACCATGTGATATTTCAGTTTTTCTTTTTTTAATAAATCTGCAAAAATGTCAACAATTCTGTGTGTTTTTCTGTCAATATGGGGTGCTGTGTGTACATTAATGAGGAAAAAAAATGAACTTAAATGCGGGCGCAATGACCGCCGGGCACCCGCGATCGCTCGTCACACAGCGAGACCCGGGATCTGTGTGTGTACACAAACAGATCCTGGTTCCCTGAGGGGAGAAATGGCTGATCGTCATTTCCCCTAGTAAGTCCCATCCCCCGTTCAGTTAGAACACAGAGAGGGAACACATTTAATCCCTTGATCGCCCCCTAGTGTTAACCCCTACCCTGCCAGTGAAATTTTTACAGTAATCAGTGCATTTTTATAGCACTAATCACTGTAAAATTGTCAATGGTCCCAAAAATGTGTCAAAAGTGTCCGATTTTTCTGCCATAATATCGCAGTCCTGATAAAATTGCAGATCGCCACCATTACTAGTAAAAAAAAAAATAATAATAAAAATTCCATAATTCTATCCCCTATTTTGTAGACGCTATAACTTTTGCGCAAACCAATCAATATACGCTTATTGCGATTTTTTTTTTACAAAAATATGTAGAAGAATACATATCGGCCTAAACTGAGGAAAAAATTTGTTTAAAAAAAATTAAAAATTGGGATATTTATTATATCAAAAAGTAAAAGATATTGGGGGTATTTACGAAAGGAAAATCCACTTTGCACTACAAGTGCAAACTACAAGTGCAAATTGAACTTGAAATTGCACTGAAAGTGCACTTGGAAGTGCAGTCGCTGTAAATCTGAGGGGTAGAACTGAAATGAGGGGAAGCTTTGCTGATTTTATCATCCAATCATGTGCAAGCTAAAATGCTGTTTTTTTATTTTCCTTGCATGTCCCCCTCGGATCTACAGCGACTGCACTTCCAAGTGCAATTTCAAGTGCACTTTGCACTTGAAGTTTGCACATGTAGTGCAAAGTGTATTTTCCTTTCATAAATAACCCCCATTGTATTTTTTTCAAAATTGTCGCTGTTCTTTTGTTTATAGCGCAGAAAATAAAAACTGCAGAGGTGATCAAATACCACCAAAAGAAAGCTCTATTTGTGGGGAAAAAAGGACGCAAATTTTGTTTGGGTACAACGTCGCAAGACCGCGCAATTGTCAGTTAAACCGACACAGTGCCGAATCGCAAAAAGTGCTCTGGTCAGGAAGGGGGTAAAATCTTCTGGGGCTGAAGCGGTCAAACATGTTATTTTAATAACGTTCCTTCGATTTTGAAATCCTTAGGAGAGGGTCACATCATTGTTAATTTTCGACCGCAATGACGAAAAAATTCCAATGAGTAGAATGGAAAAAATTTCAGAATTTCGAGCACCAAATGTGGTTTTCGTTCAGGAAATTATATTCATTCCAAAATCGAATGTTAAAAAAAAATAATTTAAGTTTGAACTACATTTGTCCACTGGCATTATCGAATGTACTGATGAGAATATGCTTGAAAATCTGCTAACATATGACCAGCTTTCAATACCGTTGAGTGGAGTCACGAAGGGACAGGAATTTTTTTCTGCCATTTTATTCCATTTAGGACAAAGTCCCTTTATACTCTCCGTCCTGAATTTTTGGTTCACCCTTAAAAATACCTTATTCCCATTTTCCTAGGATGAAGTGCTTGGGTCTGAGCAGCCAATCTCCATCCCCAAACACTGTCATGTGGGGAAGTAGAGAAGGTCATTGACCCTGTGTAAGCTCTGACACAGGCTGACATGGAGCTTGCACAGGCATTAGACTCAGGGGTTGATGTTGGTGAAGAGGGTGGCAGGAAAAATGCAGAAAAGTTCAAGTATTAGAGAATGTATGGGGTTGCTAGTAAGAGAACCTCATTAAAATTCTCAAATGATGTACTTTTATATATCTGTATATCTGGTAATATTCATAACATCTGTGAGAAAGTTCCAAAATGTTTATAATGAGCTACAAAAAAATTCCCATCTAAACAAAAACTCTACTATTGTCTCTAATGGCAGAGTTGTTTAGATTACTAAATATAACCTGTTGATAATATTTAATTTATGAAGATGGGGTCGGGGCTGCCTTTACCATAATGACAGTTGTGGCCCAGTGCCTAGGACAGCAGGGTAAAGGAGGGGGGCACCAAACTTCAAAACTTACAAATTTTGTTAAGTTTAAATTTTCATTATTTCCATTATTTCGTTCCCTTCTTCTGACCACCTCTGGACATTGTTGGCTTAATTCAATAAGAGAGCTGTAGGGGGAACAGAGTACAGGGGATTCAAAAGACTCCTCCTAGCTCAGGCAACAGAAAATCATCACTCTTTTCTCTTGGTTGGTGCTCTGTAAAGTTGAAAAGCTGCCTCTATGCTGGCCAAACATCGCAAAATAAATAATAAGCAAAGCATGTGTACAGCCCTGTCAGGCTTAAAGTGGCTGTTAACCCACCAAGTGAAAATTACAGTTTCCTCTCTGTTTATTCATGTAATTTGCCTCTGTGTCTGTGCATTATAAAAATAATGCAGCTATATATCTAATTTTAGAGCGCTGATCGGTGCTCACATCACCCGCCGCCTCTCTCCTCTCTCGGCCTGACAGCTGCAGAGGGCGGGGCCGAGGATCCCCCGCTGACGTCAGTCAGGAGGAGAGAGGCAGTGGGTCATGTGAGCGCCGATCGGCGCTCTGAAATGAGGTATATAGTAATTTGAGCAGCAGGAGGGGCAGGGGCGGGCATGGACACAGAACTGACAGGCAGGGAGGGGAGAGAGGATGGAGAAGAGCACAGAGGAGGGCAGAGGAGAGAGCGGATAACGGAGGCACGTAAACTGACCACGGTGTTAGGGCTCAGCAGCCATGATACACTGTGGTCACTTTACAAAGGGGAGGGCAGAACCAGGCAGGATCAGCCAGGTATTTCAGGTGTTACAGGGGGGCCAAATTACACAGCAGAAGCACTGTGCTGTTGTTCATGCTTTAACCACTTAAGCCCCGGACCATTTGGTAGCTAAAGGACCAGAGGTGAATTCAGAATTTTGCACTGCGCTGCTTTAACTGTAAATTGTGCGGACATGCAATGTTGTACCCAAACAAAATTTGCGTCCTTTTCTTCCCACAAATGGAGCTTTCTTTTAATGGTATTTGATTGCCTCTGCGATTTTTATTTTTTGCGATATAAACGGAAAAAGACCGAAAATTTTGAAAAAAAATGATATTTTCTACTTTTTGTTATAAGAAAAATCGAATAAACTCAATTGTAGTCATACATTTAGGCCAAAATGTATTCAGCCACATGTCTTTAGTAAAAAAAAATGTCAATAAGCGTATATTTATTGGTTTGCGCAAAAGTTATAGCGTCTACAAACTAGGGTACATTTTCTGGAATTTACACAGCTTTTAATTTATGACTGCCTATCTCATTTCTTGAGGTGCTAAAATGGCAGGGCAGTACAAAACCCCCCCAAATGACCCCATTTTGGAAAGTAGACACCCCAAGGAAGTTGCTGAGAGGCATGTTGAGCCCATTGAATATTTTTTTTTTTTTGTCCCAAGTGATTGAATAATGACAAAAAAAAAAAAAATTACGAAAAGTTGTCACTAAATGATATATTGCTCACACATGCCATGGTTATATGTGGAATTGCACCCCAAAATACATTCTGCTGCTTCTCCTGAGTACGGGGATACCACATGTGTGGGACTTTTTGGGAGCCTAGCCGGGTACGGGGCCCCAAAAACCAAGCACCGCCTTCAGGATTTCTAAGGGCGTAAATTTTTGATTTCACTCCTCACTACCTATCACAGTTTCGAAGGCCATAAAATGCCAAAATAGCACAAAACCCCCCCAAATGACCCCATTTTGGAAAGTAGACACCCCAAGCTATTTACTGAGAGGCATGTTCAGTCCATGGAATATTTTATATTTTGCCACAAGTTGCGGGAATATGACAAACTTTGTTTTTTTGCACAAAGTTGTCACTAAATGATATATTGCTCACACATGCCATGGGCATATGTGAAATTACACCCCAAAATACATTCTGCTGCTTCTCCTGAGTACGGGGATACCACATGTGTGGGACTTTTTGGGAGCCTAGCCGCGTACGGGACCCCAAAAACCAAGCACCGCCTTCAAGGTTTCTAAGGGCATAAATTTTTGATTTATCACAGTTTTGAAGGCCATAAAATGCCAAGATAGCACAAAACCCCCCAAAATGACCCCATTTTGGAAAGTAGACACCCCAAGGAAATTGCTGAGAGGCATGTTGAGCCCATTGAATATTTTTTTTTTGTCCCAAGTTATTGAATAATGACAAAAAAAAAAAATGTACAAAAAGTTGTCACTAAATGATATATTGCTCAAACATGCCATGGTTATATGCGGAATTGCACCCCAAAATACATTTGGCTGCTTCTCCTGAGTACGGGGATACCACATGTGTGGGACTTTTTGAGAGCCTAGCCGCGTACGGGCCCCCGAAAACCAAGCACCGCCTTCAGGATTTCTAAGGGCACAAATTTTTGATTTCACTCCTCTCTACCTATCACAGTTTTGAAGGCCATAAAATGCCAAGATAGCCCAAAACCCCCACAAATGACCCCATTTTGGAAAGTAGACACCCCAAGCTATTTGCCGAGAGGCATGGTGAGTATTTTACAGCTCTCATTTGTTTTTGAAAATGAAGAAAGAACATATTTTTTTTTCTTTTTTCAATTTTTAAAACTTTGTGACAAAAAGCGAGATCTGCAAAATACTCAACATACCTCTCAGCAAATAGCTTGGGGTGTCTAATTTCCAAAATGGGGTCATTTGGGGGGGTTTTGTGCCATCTGGGCATTCCATGGCCTCCAAAACTGTGATACGCAGTGAGGAGTGAAATCAAAAATTTACACCCATAGAAATCCTGAAGGCGGTGCTTGGTTTTCGGGGTCCTGTACGCGGCTAGGCTCCCAAAATGTCTCACACATGTGGTATCCCCGTACTCAGGAGAAGCAACAGAATGTATTTTGGGGTGCAATTCCACATATAACCATGGCATGTTTGAGCAATATATAATTTAGTGACAACTTTTTGTACATTTTTCTTTTTTTTTTCTTTTTGTCATTATTCAATCACTTGGGACAAAAAAAAAAAAAATATTCAATGGGCTCAACATGCCTCTCAGCAAATAGCTTGAGGTGTCTACTTTCCAAAATGGGGTCATTTGGGGGGGGGTTTGAACTGTCCTGGCATTTTATGCACAACATTAGGAAGCTTATGTCACACATCATCCACTCTTCTAACCACTTGAAGACAAAGCCCTTTCTGACACTTTTTGTTTACATGAAAACATTTTTTTTTTTGCAAGAAAATTATGTTGAACCCCCAAACATTATATATATTTTTAAAGCAAAGGCCCTACAGATTAAAATAGTGGGTGTTGCATTTTTTTTTCCACACAGTATTTGCGCAGTGATTTTTCAAACGCATTTTTTGGGGGAAAAACACACTTTTTTTATTTTTAATGCACTAAAAAACACTATATTGCCCAAATGTTTGATGAAATAAAAAAGATGATCATAGGCCGAGTACATGGATACCAAACACGACATGCTTTAAAATTGCGCACAAACGCGCAGCGGCGAGAAACTACATTCATTTTTAAAAGCATTTAAAAGCCTTTACAGGTTACCACGTTAGATTTACAGAGGAGGTCTACTGCTAAAATTACTGCCCTCGATCTGACCTTCGCGGTGATACCTCACATGCATGATGCAATTGCTGTTTACATATGACGCTAGACTGACGCTTGCGTTCGCCTTTGCGCAAGAGCAGGGGGGGGACAGCGATGCTTTTTTTTTTTTTATTATTATTTATTTTGCTTTTTTATTTTTAAACTGTTCCTTCCATATTTTTTTTTTTTTTATCATTTTTATTGTTATCTCAGGGAATGTAAATATCCCCTATGATAGCAATAAGTAGTGACAGGTACTCTTTTTTTGAAAAAAAATGGGGGGGTTAGACCCTAGATCTTTCCTCTGCCCTCAAAGCATCTGACCACACCAAGATCGGTGTGATAAAATGCTTTCCCAATTTCCCAATGGCGCTGTTTATATCCGGGGGGGGGGGGGCATTCCCTCCCACTGCTTGTAAAAGCAGTCTAGAGGCTAATTATCTGCTAGAATTGCTTTTACATGAAAGCCGGCCACTGGCTGAAAAGAATGATACCAAGATGATACCTAAACCTGCAGGCATCATTCTGGTATAAACATTCAAAGTCCAGCAACATACCAGTACGTTGCTGGTCCTTGTTGGACATGTATTGTAATCTTTTTTTTCATGCAGCCTGTTGGCTGAACGAAAAAAAGGGATTGATCGGTGGGTATGCCCACCATTAGAATACCTCCCTTCATCCACCCACTTCTAATGATGGGCATATATGCCGAAGCATGGGGGCATCCTCCCGCAAAAAAGTTATGCCGCGTACACACGGTCAAACTTTTCCACGGGCAAGCCTCCGTCGGAATTTCGACCGTATATACGCGGCATTAGGAGCAAAATCGCTCCTCCGCCCCTGCTGCCCCCATGCTTCGGCATATATGCTCTTTTTTTTAACTGTGGTGGTGAAATCACCTCCTACAGCGTTGGAGTCACGGCTTTATGTATCGTGGGAGCAAACGCTGTTGCTGTCAAGATAAATAAATCCGCGATGCAACTGAATGGCGTACCTGCTAAGCAAATGATGGTTAACATTAAAACAAAGTAACATTACAGTACAACAGTAAGACCTTACCATACCAGACTCCAGGGGGCCTTGGCGTGGCTCTGTGGCTCACGCATGCGTTTGCAAATGCGTGCGGACAAACCCTTGTTTTTAATGCATACTGTTAGACAGGTTAATTGGTTGTCAGTGAGCTGGTCGGTAAGTAGGCTTGGTTTTTCCCTGGGCATTCCCCAGGCCATGTTGTTATCTGCTTTAGCCTTCCAATGCTACTTACCGTGATAGCCAGCTGTAGATGGGGGCGGTGGACATGTTTTTGTTTTCACCTATGGTGCTTGTATTGGTCCAGCAGTGCACCAACACCTTTGCTGCCATTGTGCTACGCTGGGTGTTTGGTGTGCTCCTGTACCTTTAAGGAGGGGTGGCTCCCCTTCAGTCCACCTGCCCTCATCTAACCATCAGAATGCATGTGCCTCCATTGTGGGGACACTCAATGTTAGTGTAGGACCACAGACTCCAGGGGGCCTTGGCGTGGTTCTGTGGCTCACGCATGCGTTTGCAAATGCGTGCGGACAAACCCCTGTTTTTAACGCATACTGTTAGACAGGTTAATTGGTTGTCAGCGAGCTGGTCGGTAAGTAGGCTTGGTTTTTCCCTGGGCATTCCCCAGGCCATGTTGTTACCTTACCATACCATACCTGCAAAGCAAATACCAAAACAAAACCTAGTAAAAAATAAAACATTTTTTTAACGCAACCTGTGCCTAAAATATATATATATGCCGAAGCATGGGGGCATCCTCCCGCAAAAAAGTTATGCCGCGTACACACGGTCGGACTTTTCCACGGGCAAGCCTTTGTCGAAATTTCGACCGTATGTACGCGGCATAAAAGGTTATGCCGCGTACACACGGTCAAACTTTTCCACGGGCAAGCCTCCGTCGGAATTTCGACCGTATATACGAGGCATTAGGAGCAAAATCGCTCCTCCGCCCCTGCTGCCCCCATGCTTCGGCATATATGCTCTTTTTTTTTAACTGTGGTGGTGAAATCACCTCCTACAGCACTGGAGTCACGGCTTTATGTATCGTGGGAGCAAACGCTGTTGCTGTCAAGATAAATAATTCCGCGCTGCAGTTGAATGGCGCACCTGAAAACAAAAAATTACATACCTGAAAAGCAAGCATGATAAAACATTGCAGAATGGAATACAGTAAAAAAGAGCAGAACAATAGAGAGAAAATAGAGAGAGAGAGAGAGAGAGAGAGAGAACAATAAAACGACAACTATTTTTGGTTTTTTTATTTTATATTTTTTTTGTGTTTTTTTTTTTTTTTTTTTCTTTTTTACACTTTTTTTTTTAAACTTTAACAACTGTAATGGTTCGGGTCTCTCAAAATGTAATGGCATCTTGGGAGACCCTGTGTAAGTGTGTCCTAGTCTGTGAAATGCTGTACCCTACGCTAAAACTTCACTTTTGAGTGGTAGCGTTCAAAACATTCACCAAGGCAAAGACCAGGTTTGTCAGGACAGAGTGGACAATAATAACGGGTGTCACGCCTAAATCCGCGCTTGCTACAGACACAACATCTTTTTTGGGGGGTTCGTTGGGTAGGGGTACTCGGGAGGAGATGCGTATAATGCCTCTCATGCAGCCGGCTTACTGCATTTGGTAGGGGATGGTGAGGTGCAGAACCGCCTGGATACAGGAGTTCTGTGACTATCTCATTCTGGAATTTTAGAAGAGATAACGTCCCGCCTGAAGCTCTGTATAGCACATGAGCGTTCAGCAAAGCCAATTGGAATAAGGATAGAGACACTTTTTTGTACCAGCGTCTCGCCTTACGGTCAATTAGATACGGCGCCATCAACTGGTCGTTGAGGTCCACCCCTCCCATATTTTTGTTATATTCGTGGACACAGAGGGGTTTCTCCACAGCACCAGTCGCCGTACGAATTTGGACTGTCGTGTCTGCATGAAGGGAGGTAAGAAGGAAAACATTCTTATTGTCCCTCCACTTCATAGCGAGCAAGTTATTACACTTTACGCAGGCTCTCTCCCCCAGCCTAAGACGGGCATCTACAAGCCGCTGGGGAAAGCCCCGGCGATTAGGTCGCACGGTGCCACTTGCTCCAATCTGATGATCAAACAAGTGACTAAACAGTGGCACGCTCGTGTAATAATTGTCCACATACAAGTGGTACCCCTTTCCGAATAAGGGTGACACCAAGTTCCACACTATCTTGCCAGCGCTCCCTATGTAATCCGGGCAGTTGACCGGCTCAACCTGACTATCTTTTCCCTCATAAACCATAAAGCTCCATACATAGCCTGTTGCCCTGTCACAGCACTTATAGAGCTTGACCCCGTATCTGGCACGCTTGCTGGGAAGGTACTGCTTGAAAGCCAAGCGGCCAGAAAATTTAATCAGGGACTCATCAACGCAGACAGCTTGATCGGGAATAAACAAGGCTGCAAAACGTTCGTTGAAGTGGTTTATGAGGGGCCGAATTTTATAGAGCCGGTCGTATTCAGGGTCCCCACGTGGACGACAAAGTTCATTGTCGTTGAAATGCATGAACCGCAAAATCTGCTCGTATCGTTTCCTGGGCATGGAGGCAGAGAACACGGGCATGTGGTCAATTGGGTGCGTGGACCAATAAGCACGCAATGACGGGAATTTATGTGTGCCCATGTTGAGGGAAAGGCCCAGAAAGGTCTGAAATTCGGAAACCGTAATTGGTTTCCAATCTTTGGCAATGGAAGGCAACTGGGGATTAGCGGCGATGAATTGACCAGCATATAAATTACTCTGGTCCACAATAGATCTATAGAGATCTTCCGTGAAAAACAGCGAATAAAAATCGATTGGCATAAAATCAGCTGTTTCCACCTGAATACCGGGTTGGGCAGTGAATGGGGGGAGTGCGGGTTCTGCAGAAGTGGTAGGGACCCAATCAGGATAGGCGAATTCTGCAGGAAGGGCACTATGGGCACGACGGGCCTGCCTTTGTCTTCTTGGTGGCAGCGGGACACTACTTGTGCTTGCCACCTCGTCAGCTTGAACTGCACTTATGGGACTCGCCACGTCACCACGTGATACTGCAGTGCTGGATGTACGCCCAGGCTGTACTAGGCCGCTGGTGCTTGCCAATTCACCAGAAGGAATAGCGGCGCTAGTACTACTCTGCTCCATGATACGAGAGCCCTGCGGTTCTTGCTCCTCAACAACCTCAGAAGATCGGGATCGGATACGCCTGACCTTAGCAGGGACCTCAACTTCGTCGTCAGAGCTATCTGACGTGGGGCCGCTGACGTCACTGTCTTCTACGGGAAGATATTCTGAGCCTGAATCTGACAGATACGTGACCTCCTCTTCACTATCTGTCATGCTCAGAATCTCGTAGGCCTCTTTACTAGTGTACCTTCGACTTGCCATTTTGGGCTCTAAATTTAGGGGTACACTAGTAAGATTCACAGGAAAAAAAGCACCTGACTGTCGTCAGCAAATATATCAAACGCTACAAAAAAAAACTGTTAGCGGTCGCAGGGATCAGGACTGTCTCTGCGAACGCTGCAGTTATGTGTTTTGTGTTTGGTAAGTGACAGTGATCGATCGATACTGCACTTGGGTGGGCTGGGCTGGGCTGGGCGGAGGGGCTAAACGCAGGTGCTAGCAGGTATCTGGGCTGATCCCGCTAACACTGCGTTTTTGGGAACCCTAAACCGCTGGGGACGCTAGTATAGATCTGATCAGATACTATACCACTAAGGGAGGTGTATGCTTTGCGCGTGGGTGTTAGCGTTACTGGCACTAACCTAACGCTGCCTGGGGCGACGCAGACCCTCTCTGGCGCTAAAACCTAATTGATCTCACCCGCCGGGCGATCAGGGGGTTAAACCTTTATTGGGTTATATACGGCGGGTGCCCTGATGCTATAAAAAGAAAACTAACCAACCAGCGTCACCCGTAACCTTTATATGGTGATCACTGGTGAAAGGGTTAACTAGGGGCAATCAGGGGGTTAAAACCTTTATTAGGTTAAATATGGGGGTACCCGACGCTATATAAAAACCTGACGGGTTACCTAAATAACTAAATAACTAACTGGGTAACCAGTGTCACCAGTGACGCTTATATGGTGATCACTGGTGAAAGGGTTAACTCTAGGGGCAATCAGGGTGTTAAAATAATATATGGGGGTACCTGACGCTCTAAAAACCTGCGGCGAAACTAAAAATAAATAACTGGCTATCTAGGGCACCACCGGCACTAAATACAGCAAACGAAAATACGATCGCTTAGTGACGCTGGCGTTAGGGGGTGAAAGGGTTACCTGGGGGGCGATCAAGGGGTTAAACCTTTATTAGGGGGGGTTAGGGGGCTACCCTGGACCTAAAGGGGCCTAATCCTAACTGCCCTGCAACTTTTTACCATCACAGATGACACTAAATGCAGTGATCAGTAAAATAAATGATCAGTGACACTGTGATTGGGGGCTGGGGGGTGACCTTGGGGTGACTGGGGGGTGAAATGTGTGCCTATGTGTACCTAAGTGTCAGTGAACTGTTGGTGCACTAACCTGCTTCCTCTCTCCTCGGCGCCGGAATCGAAAAGACCGCCGCGAGGGAGATGACATCACTTCCTCCTGCCTGTGTTTACATCACATGGCGGAGGAAGCATTTTCATTTGCCTGGAGCGATCGCGAGGGGGTGGCCGAAATCGAATGGTCAACCCCTCATCTCTGATCGCTCCCCAACGATAAACGGCTGCTCACTGTATAGGAGGAGGGTCCGATCGGACCCCCCAACTATACAAAGGCGATCACGTATGCTCTACGTGATTGTGCCTGTCGGTGCCATTCTGCCGACGTATATATACAGTGAGCGGTCGTTAAGTGGTTAAAGGAACAAGATCCTTTGTTAACCTAAAAACAAACAAACAAAAAAACACTTTAAATGTTAGCATTTGGGTAGGCAGCAAATCTGCAGCTCTGCTGCCTGTTTTTACCCCACCGACCACCCATATAAGACATCACTGGTGTACACTGGTGTAAACTAGTCCAAAAAAAGTCTGTCTTAATCTGTGAGAGCCAAACTTTTTGTTTCCAGTGCAAACCTGCTTAGCTATGGCGTGCTAAGTGGCCACACAGCTTAATTTTGGATATTTCACAACTGTTCCGGACTATTAGAGCCATAGCAATCCCATAAACAAACATTTTTTTTTTTGTATAAAGACTATTTTTTGTTTTTGTTTGCCCTAGGATAATTTTTGTGGTCAATTTAGATGCAATCGGTGCTCGTTAAAGTTCTGCTCCAGCCTCTTATCTATTTAGAGCAGTCATTTCTCATTAAAGTTTAGTCGCTCGTACACCAGACTCCTTTGCATTGGAAATGTAATTTGAATAAACAATGGCTCCTCAGGGAAATGACTGTCAATAAACTAGACTGTGTTAGAAATGGAATTTGCATCTGCAAATTAGGGATGAGCTTCGTGTTCGAGTCGAACATACGTTCGAATCGAACATCGGCTGTTCGATCGTTCGACGAAGATCGAACGATTTGGGCCGTTCACGCCAAATTCGAGTGACGCGAACGGCCCACAATGCACTACGCCATCGCAGTGTCATCCAGGCGCTGTGATTGGCCAAGCATGCACTGTGACCCCGCATGCTTGGCCAATCACAGCGCCGGCAGCAAGGAGAGCAATGATTGGCCACAGGCAGGATGCCTGTGGGCAATTATTGCTGATGGGGTTTAGTACACGCCCCACACTATAAAAGGCCGCCAGCGCGGCGGCCTTGTGTAGTGTGTTCCGGAGCAGGGAAAGAGAAGCATAGGCAGGGACAGTGTCATTATTTTTCCTTTACTATTCCTGGATTCCTTGTGTTTAGGGACAAATAAGGATAGGTAGGGAGAGTGTCAGTGACAGTGTGCTATTCTGTGCTAATCCTTGTTTGTAGGGACAGAGAGGTACAGTGAGGGAAAGTGTCAGTGTGCTATTCTGTTCTAAAACTATTTTGCTGAACCATATTTTCAATCCTTGAGTTTAGGGACAGAGAGGTACAGTGAGGGAAAGTGTCAGTGTGCTATTCTGTTCTAATACTATTTTGCTGAACCATATTTTCAATCCTTGAGTTTAGGGACAGAGAGGTACAGTGAGGGAAAGTGTCAGTGTGCTATTCTGTTCTAAAACTATTTTGCTGAACCATATTTTCAATCCTTGAGTTGAGGGACAGAGAGGTACAGTGAGTGAAACTGACAGTGTGCTATTCTGTTCTAAACCAATTTTGCTGTTCCATTTTTTCAATCCTTG
Source organism: Rana muscosa (assembly GCA_029206835.1). Taxonomy (NCBI): domain Eukaryota; kingdom Metazoa; phylum Chordata; class Amphibia; order Anura; family Ranidae; genus Rana; species Rana muscosa. The sequence continues at coordinate 193,655,705 of CM055126.1, read as the reverse complement.
AGTTGAGGGACAGAGAGGTACAGTGAGTGAAACTGACAGTGTGCTATTCTGTTCTAAACCAATTTTGCTGTTCCATATTTTCAATCCTTGAGTTGAGGGACAGAGAGGTACAGTGAGTGAAACTGACAGTGTGCTATTCTGTTCTAAACCAAATTTGCTGTTCCATATTTTCAATCCTTGAGTTGAGGGACAGAGAGGTACAGTGAGGGAAAGTGTCAGTGTGCTATTCTGTTCTAAAACTATTTTGCTGAACCATATTTTCAATCCTTGAGTTGAGGGACAGAGAGGTACAGTGAGTGAAACTGACAGTGTGCTATTCTGTTCTAAACCAATTTTGCTGTTCCATATTTTCAATCCTTGAGTTGAGGGACAGAGAGGTACAGTGAGTGAAACTGACAGTGTGCTATTCTGTTCTAAACCAAATTTGCTGTTCCATATTTTCAATCCTTGAGTTGAGGGACAGAGAGGTACAGTGAGTGAAACTGACAGTGTGCTATTCTGTTCTAAACCAATTTTGCTGTTCCATATTTTCAATCCTTGAGTTGAGGGACAGAGAGGTACAGTGAGTGAAACTGACAGTGTGCTATTCTGTTCTAAACCAAATTTGCTGTTCCATATTTTCAATCCTTGAGTTGAGGGACAGAGAGGTACAGTGAGTGAAACTGACAGTGTGCTATTCTGTTCTAAACCAATTTTGCTGTTCCATATTTTCAATCCTTGAGTTGAGGGACAGAGAGGTACAGTGAGTGAAACTGACAGTGTGCTATTCTGTTCTAAACCAAATTTGCTGTTCCATATTTTCAATCCTTGAGTTGAGGGACAGAGAGGTACAGTGAGTGAAACTGACAGTGTGCTATTCTGTTCTAAACCAAATTTGCTGTTCCATATTTTCAATCCTTGAGTTGAGGGACAGAGAGGTACAGTGAGTGAAACTGACAGTGTGCTATTCTGTTCTAAACCAAATTTGCTGTTCCATATTTTCAATCCTTGAGTTGAGGGACAGAGAGGTACAGTGAGTGAAACTGACAGTGTGCTATTCTGTTCTAAACCAAATTTGCTGTTCCATATTTTCAATCCTTGAGTTGAGGGACAGAGAGGTACAGTGAGGGAAAGTGTCAGTGTGCTATTCTGTTCTAAAACTATTTTGCTGAACCATATTTTCAATCCTTGTGTTTAGGGACAGAGAAGGACACTCATAGAAATTACCAGTGTGCTATTCTGTGCTAAATCTTGTTTGTAGGGAGGGACAGAGTAGGGCAGTGAGGGAAAGTGTCAGTGTGCTATTCTGTTCTAAAACTTTTTTGCTGAACCATATTTTCAATCCTTGTGTTTAGGGACAGAGAAGGATAGGCAGGGGACAGTGTCAGTGTCATTGTTGCTAAGCCTCCTGCACAATATACACCTGAAGGTAGCCCTTATTGCTGTTTTTCCCATCTCCCTGCAGGCCATCCATTAAAATGTCTGGAAGGCAACCAAGGAGAGGCAGACAGTCAGGAGGCAAAAAAAGAGGGCAAGCAGGCTCTGTGTCTGGGGGCAACAGTGCTGGTCGTGTACGCGGTGCATTGTCATCAGCACATGGCCATGGGACACGCTTGTCCTTGTTTTCGGCAGCTGGACATGTTGAGCCACATCATGCCGAAGACTTGGTAGAGTGGATGACCAAGCCCACCTCATCCTCCTCATCCTCTCTCACCCAGGCTCAGGGTACTGGCAAAGCAGCTGCCAAAGCGTCCTCTTCTCTGGTATCATTATCTTCATTAGTCAATCCTTCCCTAGACCCACCATGCCCTCCTCCTGAGGAGTCCCCCGAACTGTTTGAGCACAGTGTTTGGTACATGCTCCAGGAGGATGCCCAGCGTTTGGAAGGATCTGATGATGATACCCAGCTAGAGGAAGGCAGCAGCGTGAGAGCAGAGAGAGGGGATGCTCAAGAAGGACACCAATCTGGCAGTCATGCTCCAGCAGCTGCAGCATACTGCCAGATTGGCTCCAGTGATGAGGAGGGAGGGGATGATGAGGTCACTGACTCCACGTGGGTGCCTAATAGGAGAGAGGAGGAGGAGGAGGAGGAGGATGAGGAGGAGGCACATCTCCAACGAGGCAGGATGCCCTTGAGTGGCCAGCGTATGGGCAGCACACCGACGGAATCACACCGCAGAGCTCTGCCTGTGCAGGGCGCTGCCTCTGCCCGTCATTCAAAAAGTTCTTTGGTGTGGGCCTTTTTTGAGGCGAGTGCATCAGATCGCACAGCTGCTGTTTGCAACATATGTCTCAAGCGTATATCGCGTGGCCAAAACATCAGCCGCTTGGGCACCACATGCTTGATCAGACATATGTTGACCTGCCATGCAGCTCGTTGGCAAGCCTACCTTAAAGACCCACACCAAAGAACAAAGCTGACCTCTTCTTGCACCGCATCAGCTGGGATCTCCAACCCGAGTATACCTTCAGTCCTCTCTGAAACCTGCTCTGAGAGGAATGAAGGTGTAGAATTAGGTGTGTCACAGCCAAGTACTTGCGGGCACTCTGCTAGCAGTACACCGACGTCCGATTCTAGCAGGCAAATTTCCCTGCCCCAGCTGCTGGACCGTCAAAAGAAGTTCACTCCCAGCCATCCACATGCCCAGCGGTTGAATGCTAGCTTGGCTAAATTGCTAGCGCTTCAACTGCTGCCTTTTCAGTTGGTAGACTCGGCCCCCTTCCGTGAGTTTGTGCAATGTGCGGTTCCTCAGTGGCAGGTTCCCAAACGCCACTTTTTCGCACGGAAGGCTATTCCGGCTCTCTACAGGCATGTGGAAGGCAATGTCTTGGCCTCGCTGGACAGGGCGGTCAGCGGTAAGGTGCATATTACCGCTGACTCATGGTCCAGCAGGCATGGACAGGGACGTTACCTTTCTTTCACGGCCCATTGGGTCACTCTTTTGGCAGCTGGGAAGGATGCAGGACAAGGTGCAGTAGTGTTGGAGGTTGTTCCACCGCCACGCCTCCAAAATGCTACTACTGGTTGTGACACACCTCTCTCCTCCACCCCCTTCTCTTCTTCTTCCTCCATGGCCTCTTCCTGTGGTTTGTCCTCGGAACCAGCGGTGCTCCGTAGGCGTTCAAGGGGCTACGCAAGTACGCAGGCAAAAAGATGCCATGCCGTGCTTGCGCTGGTGTGTTTGGGGGACAGGAGCCACACTGGGGCAGAGGTCCTGTCTGCTCTGCAGGGGCAGGCCGAGAGGTGGTTGACGCCATGCCAGCTTAAGCCAGGAATGGTGGTTTGCGACAATGGCACCAACCTCCTCTCCGCCCTCCGACAGGGACAACTGACCCATGTGCCCTGTATGGCTCACGTCCTTAACCTGGTGGTGCAGCGGTTCTTGGGCAGGTACCCGGGCTTACAGGATGTCCTGAGGCAGGCCAGGAAAGTCTGTGTGCATTTCCGCAGATCTTATAATGCCAGTGCTCGCCTGGCTGAGCTTCAAAAGGAGTTGAACCTGCCCAAGAACCGCCTTATATGTGAGATGCCCACCAGGTTGAACTCAACGTTGGCCATGCTGCAGCGGCTGCACACGCAGCAGAGGGCCATCAATGAGTACCTGTGCGACTACGGCACCAGGACAGGGTCAGGGGAGCTCGGGTTTTTTTCACCACGCCAGTGGGGCATGATCAGGGATGCATGCACTGTCCTGGCACCATTTGAGGAGGCCACGAGGATGGTGAGCAGTGACAGTGCATGCATCAGTGACACTGTACCTCTTGTCCACCTGTTGGAGCACACGCTGCGTGGAATAATGGACAGGGCACTTGAAGCAGAACAGAGGCAGGAAGAGGAGGACTTCCTTGCCTCTCAAGGCCCCCTTTACCCAGACAGTGTTCCTTCTGTCCCACCCATCGCACAGGAAGAGGAGGAGGAGGAGGAGGAGGAGGAGGAGGATTGTGTCAGCATGGAGGTGGAGGCTGGCACTCAGCATCATCAGCAGCAGTCTTTTAGGGATGATTTACAGTCCCAAGAAACCAGTGGACTTGTACGTGGCTGGGAGGAGGTGGCTGCGGATCATGTCATCCTTAGTGACCCAGAGGACTCCGGACTGAATGCCTCAGCTAACCTACGCTGCATGGCCTCCCTGATCCTGCAAAGTCTGCGGAAGGATCCTCGTATTCTTCGGATCAAGGAGAGGGACCATTACTGGCTGGCCACTCTCCTTGATCCTTGGTACAAGGGTAAGGTTGCGGACCTTATCGTACCGTCGCAGAGGGAGCAGAGGATGAGACAACTCCGGGAGGCCTTGCAGAAAGGTCTGTGCAATGCGTTCCCAGAGACTGGGAGGTTACAAACTCCTGGTCCTGGACAACGAGTTGCTGAGGCTTCGGGCAGTCAAAGAAGGAGCGGTGGGGAAGGTGGCCGTCTGACCGATGCGTTCAGACAATTCTTTAGTCCGCAGCCCCAAAGTATGATCGGTTCCAGCAACCATCGCCAGCGTCTGATATACATGGTCCAGGAATACCTAGGGGCAAGGTCAGACTTGGACACCTTCCCCACCGAAAATCCTCTGGCTTACTGGGTCTTGAGGATGGATCACTGGCCAGAGCTTGCACAGTATGCAATTGAGCTACTGGCCTGTCCTGCATCCAGCGTTCTTTCAGAACGCACATTCAGTGCTGCTGGAGGATTTGTCACGGATCACAGGGTGCGCCTGTCCACCGACTCGGTTGATCGACTGACTTTCATCAAGATGAACCAGTCTTGGATCACCACCAGCTACCACACACCAGATGCTGATATAACAGACTAATTGATTTTAAAATGTCACATCCCTTCAAGACTGATGCTGATGCTGAGTGCCTGTGCTGTTATGTTGACTGGCTATCCTCCTCCTCCTCCTCAATGATACGATTAACGATGATAGCTTGGAAGATCATTTTGGTTTATGGGTGACGCCACCAGTGGCTAAGGCCCAATTTTTCAGCCCCTGTTTAACAGGGGCGTGTAATTAAAATTTTTGATGCAATACTTTGCAACAGGCCTCATTGCTGTGCTCCAAGTACAGTATCTGTGAGGGGTTGCAGTGTTGTGCCACCAGTGCCTAAGGCCCAATTTTTCAGTCCCTGTTCAACAGGGGCATGCAATTATAATTATTGATCTAATAATTCACAGCAGGGCCCATTGCTGCGCCCACCAAGAGTAACTGTCAGGCCTTACAGTGTTGTGGCACCAGCACCACCATCACCACCACCACCACCACCAAAGGCCCAATTTTTCAGCCCCTGTTCAACAGGGGCATGCAATTATAATTATTGATCTAATAATTCACAGCAGGGACCATTGCTGCGCCCACCAAGAGTAACTGTCAGGCCTTACAGTGTTGTGGCACCAGCACCACCATCAAAGGCCCAATTTTTACTACCACTGATCAACAATTATATGTTATTACAATTCCTGATATTATACTTGACAGAAGGGCATTCCAGCACCCACCAAGAATAACTGTGAGTGCTTTCAGTGTTGTGCCAACACCAACACCTAAGGGGCCAATTTCTGCAGAGTATATACGGAAGGTCCCTACTTTCAAACATCCAGCTTACAAACTACTACTACTTGCAAACGGAAGAAGACAACAGGAAGTGAGAGGAAATCTACCCCTTGGAAGGAAAATTCTCTCCTTTAAGAATTAATATGGGAGAAAGGTGTCTCCTCTCTACTGATGCTTTATCACCAATCCTTGTTTCAATAAAAACACCACATTTCAAAAACAGTTGTCATTGGGACGCAAAGTGAGGTGAAATGTTCTGAACAGGGGCACAGACAGCAAAAAAAATGTGACAGGGGTGATAACCGTTCCCTATGTTTTACAAAAAGCTAAAAAAAAGGAATTTGCCATGGAGCTCCACTTAAACAATGCAGCTGTTCAAAATTATAAACACATTCTACATAAGAACAAACCTACAGTCCCTGTCTTGTATGCACCGCCTGTATACGGCTGTTCAGAGTATATAGGTCCTTTTTTATTTTGTGTGCGGGGTTCCCCTTAATATCCATACAAGACCCAAAGGGGCTGGTAATGGGCTGGGGTAGGGGGGGGGGGGGGGGTTGATGGGGTAGCTATGCCATTTTTCCTAAAGATTTTCATCCATATTACCGGGACCAGACATTACATTAAAGCCGCAAGCAGTTTTAAATGACTTTTTTCCCTTTAGAAATGTTATTTTGTGCAGGGACAGTTCTAAACACGGGAAACACGTGGCACTTCACAGGCATACTTTAGACACCCCCCAGGTACAATATTTAAAGGAATATTTGACTTTTTTTTTTTTCACTTTATGCATCATTAAAATGACTGCTCCCGGAAAACGTCCGTTTTTAAAACTTCTTTTTGCATTGATACATGTCCCCTGGTGCAGAAGCCGGGTTCCCAAACTCTGTTTCGGACAATAACATGGATAATAGTCGTTATAATTAGCACTTTAGAATCCGAACGTTCGCATCCATTGTATTTAATAGGGTTCTAATGTTCGTGCGAACTTTCGGTCCGTTCGCGGGTTCTGGTGCGAACCGAACCCGGGGGTGTTCGGCTCATCACTACTGCAAATGTTCTTAGTAAAATGAGAGCAACGAGGCAGAAAAAAAATGACATTAACAATCTGATTGCTCTGGCCAGCACACAGATTTTCATTTGCTCTAGTATTTACAAAGCGAAAAATTCCTTCCACCCAATTCGACAAGCAAAACAACAGAGGCTGTATTTCTGTATTCCGCAAAAAAATGAAAAATTTTACTGCGCAGGTGATAATAACCTAAGTGAAATAAAAAGGTGCTTGCAATATCACAACAGAACCAATTGTGCAAAAACATACATAATAAAATATTCACTAATCTTTTTTTATCTGCAGGATGACCCAATTCTCCCCATTTTTTATTTTTGAGGGGTACTGGTACATACATCCTTTGAACCCCTTTCTTAACTCGCTTTTGCTCCGAATACCCACCATCACCCGCTGATTGGTAAACCGTTCCAACACAAATGTGTTATTTAAAGGGTAAGTTCACCTTTTTCGAAAAAAAATAACAAATGCACATATTTTTGCAAAAAAAAAAATGTGCATTATTTTTTCCTGCAGGAGCCTGGAAATCATTGCACCCATAATCGGGGGATCAGGGGTACAATGTCAGGCTTCTGCAGAAAAACTTGGCGGCTTTTAGGCTGTACCTCCATATGGGCTGTCAGTTTGAAAGCTGCAGAACTTGGTAATAAACTACAAAGGTGCTCATCAGCGCCCCCCCGCAGTTCATTCAGAACTACAAGCCATCAGCTGTGGTGGATGGTGGTACTTGTAGTTTATTCATTTACAGGAGACTGTTTATAAATGATATGGCTGTGTGGGCGGAGCCGCACATGGCTGTGCTGTTTTTCAATTGTGACAGCAGGTGAGGGGTTAAAGGGGCTGCAGGAACTGGAACGTGCTACATATTTCACCCTAAATACGGTTGGAACATGTAATATGTTCAAAAAGGTGAACTCAGAAGTTTTTTTTACTTTTCTATAGAGGGAGTAAGAATTAGAGCCCCTGCTAAGCTTTGATTGTTTAGAAGTACGAAGGAGCAATAAACCGAATCATAAAAGAGTCCAAATCGCTTAAATGATTCGCAATATGTTCACATAAAACAGGCAATGCATTTTGGGGATCAATGCACTCACCCTTCATCCAGGACTGTAAATTATTATAAAGGTTTAAAGGAGAAGTACAGCCAAAGCTGTTTTGGCTGTACTTCACCTAAGGAGTGCAGTTTGTTCTGTACTCCTGTGACCCATTTTCAGCCAACAGCGGGTGAAAGGTTGACTTCAGAGGGCCAATCCAGACTCTATAAAGATCCCGGTCATAGGTTTGGAATCTACTCAGATGCGTGGACTGGCAGCTGGCTCAGCCTCTCAGGGAGCTGCTGAGAGCCTGAGCCAGCTGCTCCTGCCCCCTGCACTGCCCAGCCCTCCTGTGAGTGCTGGAGGGGCAGAGCAGTAGGGTTGCCACCTCATCCCTCTAAACCCAAACACATATTAATTACAGATCTTCTGAGGCTAATTTAATGCTGATAAGGCAGTGATGGCGAACCTTGGCACCGCAGATGTTTTGGAACTACATTTCCCATGATGCTCAACCACACTGCAGAGTGCATGAGCATCATGGGAAATGTAGTTCCAAAACATCTGGGGTGCCAAGGTTCGCCATCACTGTGATAAGGCATCAAGTGAGTTGAATTACCACCTTAATCAGCCACAGAACCTGTGTAATTATTAGGTTTGGGTTTAAAGGCATGAGGTGGCAACCCCTACAGAGCAGAGACCCGGAGACTGACAGTCTGAAGACCGAGAGCTAAGTGATCACCGGTCTTTGATCGCTCAGTTCTCGGTCTTAGAGCTGGTGGGGGAATGAATCCATTGTAGTACAGATCCCTCTGCATACCTGTTTCTGCACTTCAGACAGCTGCAGCTTCAATCATGCCTCTTTCGCAGGACACCAATCACAGAGACATTGCAGTTACATGTCTGCTGATAAAAAAATAGGGTAATTTGGATTTTTACGATTTTTTTTTTTTTTTTTTTTTAAATGAGTTTTGTCTACTATTTGTGCCTGCTGTTATACTTCCATCATTGCCAGGTCATGCTTTTAGATATGCGTTAAAGTGATTGTAAAGGTTTTTTTTCTTTCGTTTTTTTAAATAACAAACATGTTATACTTACCTCCTCTGTGCAAGTGTTTTGCACAGAACGGCCCCAATCCTCCTTATCTGGGGTCCCCACAGCGGTGCTCCTGGCTCCTCCCCTTCATCGAGTGCCCCCACGAAGAGCCACATTCCATGGGGATACTTGTGCGGGTGCTCTCCTGAGTCCTGCTGCTGCATCCATTGACACAGACAGCAGGACTCAGCCCCACCCCCTGGCTCCCACGTCACTGGATTTGATTGACAGCAGCAGGAGCCAATGGCTCCTGCTGCTATCAATCTATCCAATGAGGACCCGAGGCAGCGGCTGGAACTGCTGGGCTCATTCTTGTCACAGGAAATATCGGGGTTCAGGCAAGTAAAAGGGGGGCTCTAGAATGCATTAAGGTGAAAAACACTGAGACTTTTCAACTCCTTTAAAGCTGAACTCCAGGCAAATGGCTAAATACACAGATGAAATGCATATACAGTAGCTGTCTTACAGGGAAAATATTTGTATTTCTGTCCATCCAGTCTTGACATTAACTGCTTCAATACCGGGCACTTTTCCCCTCTTCCTGCCCAGGCCAATTTTCAGCTTTGAGCGCTGTCACATTTTAAATGACAATTGTGCGATCATGCAACACTTTACCCAAACTAGTTTTTTTATCTTTTTGGTGGTATTTAATCACCACTAGGTTTTTTTACTTTTTGCTAAATTAATTTAAAGTAAAAGGATCATTTTTTATTTTTTTTAAATAACAAACATATCATAATTACCTCCACTGTGCAGCTCGTTTTGCACAGAGTGGCCTTGAACGTCCTCTTCTGGGGTCCCCTGGGGGCTCTCGCAGCTCCTCCCCATGTCAGATAACCCCCTATGAGAAGCGCTCTCCCGAGGGGGTTACCTTGCGGGCGTGCTCCCGAGTTCAGCATTTGCGTCCACAGACAAGGAATGCCGGACTCGGCCCTGCCCCTGCATCATTGACAGCAGTGGGAGTTGATTGACAGCAGTGGGAGCCAATGGCTGCGCTGCTATCAATCTATCCAATCAAGAACCGGGACCCCATGGAGAGAGGGCCAGCGCGTTCCTGCCGAAGAGATGAAGGGGTTTAGGTAAGTAAAATGGGGGGGGGGGGCTGGGGGGCCGGTGACTGCCAGGTGCTTTTTTACCTTAATGCATAGGATGTATTAAGGTGAAAAAACACAAACCTTTACAACCCCTTTAAAAAAGACTGAAAATGTTGGGGGAAAAAAAAGGATTTCTTAAAAATTTTGCAAATACCGGTAAATAATCTTTCTTCATGAATTTAGGCCAAATTGTAGTCTGTTACATTTCTTGAAAATAACCCATATCTGTGTATATTCGTCTGTGTGAAAGCTATAAAGTCCACAAAATATGGTATATTTCTAAAAATCGATCACTCCTTATGTACTGATGGTCTATCTCATTTCAGTACAAATACCCCCTAAATTACCTATTTTTTGGAAAATAGACAGGCCAATGTATTTAGTAAGAGGCATGGCAAGATTTTTGAAGTTTGTAATGTTTTGTCATATATTTATGGAAAATTAAGAAATTAAGAAAAAAAAAATCAAACTTTGTTTTTATTACATACGGTCACCAGTGCAGTACAGCGTTGTCATATAACTGGTGTGGTGAGGGACACTGACCAGTGTAATTATTTTTTTTATCTTATATTAAAAAACAAATCTTTTTTTTTTCCAACACACTGTGGCTAGAGCAATATATTGTTAACATAGTAACATTGTACTACTCTGGGGAAGTGATCAGGATTATTTTAATTTTTTATTTTTTACACATGATTGCTTATAGTAGTGCATTACATTGCTATAAGCAAGCATTTTTCTGAATGAAACTGATTCATTCAGTTTGTTTTGATTAGCTGTGATTGGCCAGAGATAATCACATGGTACAGATGGGTTGTGATTGGTCCTGTCTGTACCATGAGATCTCATTGACCAGTCACAGCTATCAACACAATTGTACACATTGGATGGCATGAAAACAGGCCATCCATGTGTACAACTGTCATGCATACCTCCCAACTTTTTCAGATGGGAACAAGGGACACATATTAGCTAAATGATGTAGGGATAGGACACACCCCTTGCCACGCCCCCTTAAAGTTGAAGGGCTTATTTTTTCCCACTACTATTCATTTATATTGGCTTTTGAAATTTACAAATGCAGCCATTTAGAAATTGGATGAAAGGTTCAGCACTGGGAAACTCTTTTTGAAAGATAAAAAGTGCATTTTATATACAACTATATAGATCAGACCAAAATGAGGGACAAGTGAGGAGACATGAGGGACATTGTTGCAAATCAGGGACAGTCCCTCAAAATCAGGGATAGTTGGGAGCTATGTGTCATGTGATTGGTCAAGGCGGTCACATGGTACCGACAGCGAGCTGGTACTCTGATCAGTCATCGGCTGTGTCCAGTGGATGCAACCAGTGACAGATCGTGCCGCTGCGTGGCCCCGCACTGGGTGCGATCTGGGAGGACATCAAATAGTAATAGGCTGGGGGGCTGGTTAACACAGTTCTGCCACACAGCACGGCCTTGGAGAGGAGAGGAGACCAGATCTTTCTCTGTTGTAGCTATAAAACACTTACAGCTCTTGTCCCTCTTGAGCTCACTTCTCTGTCACTCTGCTCTCTCAATCTATCAGCATGTTCCTTGTTAGAACAAACAGTAAGCACTTCAGTAAACCTAATGGGCTCCTTGAACTCCCTCCCTCCTCCTCTCTAAGCTCTGCTGTACAGGGACTGCAGGAGACTGATATCAAGTCAAATTCAGGGACTTGCATAATTGCATTAAAAAAATAAATAACTTTAATGACGTATTAATGGTTACAAGGCTAAACTAATTTGTGTCTTTCATATCTGCCCGGAGTTTTAACCAGTATGGATTTTAAAAATGTATATTTTATTTTCCAGACTTCTATTTTAAGGCTTAGTTTGGGGGAGGATCTCATCCTGTAAGCTATGTGTGTAAAGCATACGATATGCTATCAGTCTGCACCATGAAAATAAAGAGGAAAAGAAACACAATTACAATAGACAGAAACAGACTGCACCACTTTACCGCCTACAGATAAAAGAGCATTTGCTTTATAAAGCGACAACACATTACATAATTCAAAAAAAAGGGGGTTTCCTTAATTTACTGGGACAGAAATAACTCGCCCATTACAGCAGGAGAAAGCAACTAAGGAACAAAAGGAGCAGCCCAGGCAGTGTGTAATATACTGACGGCTATTCCACAGGATTTGTTGTTTTACTGTTATTCTAGATGGAGCAAAATGTATTTTCTCTTTCGTTCATTGACGGACACAGCTCCTTTAATCTTGACCTTAGGGTTATATCGCCACCTTCAGGAGAGGACTAGGCAGAACATGTAAAAACGGCAAAGCTGAACAGTACCGCCCAGGGGGCGGTCCTACTGGCTATAACCCCTCACACTGCATCCAGCAGCTCAGTTTTTTTTCTGCCTAGTGTAGGAAAAGGACCTGGTTTCTGGTGGGGACCATTGGTCCTGAGGATTTTTTACTTTTTTCTACTTTTCTGATCCTAAGATCTTCTATCAAAAGCCAGGCTGGGTGACAGGCTGGATAATATAGATCCTGATAGTCTCCCCAGCCCCAGCCATCGAGCGTGAGCAGACCTTAACCACGCGCTGGGTCGGCCACGACATACCCAGTCTGCTCCAGGGGTGGCCGGTGAGCTATATGCTCTGGGGCACACATATGACCGGGCTACTGCTGTCCGAGTCACAGTGTGCCGTAGCCGACAGCCACCCCATACCGCTCGGGTGATGGGTCTGAATGCGGAATGCGCCCAGCAGTCCTCACAGGAGGGTTAAGTATGTCTCGGCAGGTTGGAGCAGCTGGGCATTCCCCGGGAGGTCGACTAGGGGATCTCTCACTCTCCCTTTCTTCTCTCCCTGTCCTTTTTCCCTCCTTCTCATACAGGGCCGCTGTGTACCTGACAGGGGGTCCTCCGTCCTGGTGGGGGGCTGCGCTGGGTGTCCGCTCCTCCCTCCCCTGAATGATGGGACATAGTGGGGTGTTCTCTTGGGCACATTGTGATAGGCCACCTTGCGGAGGGTCAGCGTGGCCATGCCATTTTTTTTTTCCTGTAGTTTCAGTCAGGAGATTCGGCGGCCATTTTCCTGTAGTTTTAGTCAAGAAAGCTCGGCGGCCATTTTCCTGTAGCCTTAGTCAGGAAGTCCGGCGGCCATCTTGCTAGAGCCCTCAGGCGTTTTTTCTTGCTGAGGCAGCCGTCGGCCATTGACTTGTAGCCCCAGCTAGTTTTTTGGCCTCTAGCGCTGGATATCCTTCTGGAACGGCGCGGATTACACAGAACACCTCGTGAGGGAGAGCGGGCAGCAGCACAGCAGAGCGCAGTACCTGGGTCAGGGTGGTGAGTCCAGTGGGGGGCCCCTCAGGCTGTGGCAGCTAGGAGGGTGGACTTTGTGTACCTTGCCTTTGGTCCCTAACGGGTGTCAGGCGGGTGTGGGTCAGCATGGCGTCAGAAGCTGGCGCTTCTTCCCCAGACATCCCTGTGGTGGCAACCGGTTCCCCTGCACCTGCGGTGCCTATGGACGCTTTGTCGGCGGTCCTGGAGTCCTTTGTTGCCAGGGTGGAAGCGGTGTGCGGGCGCAAGGGGGGGTAAAAAACGCCCCCTCCCCCCACCATCTTCTGGGGAAAGCTCTGATTCAGACTCGGGCCTTGCTGTGGCACACTGCCCCTGTTCTGATGTGTCAGAGGATGCAGACCAGGACCATTCGGACAATGAGGATGACTCCGTGTCCGGGTCAGCATAGGAAAAGGCACTTGTTGGAGCACTTATCACTGCAGTGCGGGATACCCTAAAACTGGAAGATACGGCGGGGGCATCTACTGAGGTGTCAGTCCCTTTTGGGTCCCACAAGCCGGCCCGCACTGCTAGGGTGTTTCCCTACCTAACTTATTTTGATAAGTTTATATACAAAGAATGGGAATGACCGCAGCAGGCCTTTTCGGTCCCAAGATGCATGGCGGTGCGTTACCCCTTTGAGGAGAGTTTCCTGAAAAAATGGACATCTCCCCCCAATTGGGGACCCCCCGGTATCCAGGTTAAATAAGGTAACCAAGATTCCGGTGGAGGGGACCCCTGTTTTTAAGGACCCTGCAGACAGGAGGGCCGAGGTGGTGGCCCAGTCCATGTTCACGGTAGTGGGGTCAGCATTGCGGGCGGCCAGTGTTGGCCACGGCCCTGGTGTCACAGACACTTAACGAATGGGCAAAATTGTTGCACCGTAAGTTGGAAAAGCAACAGGCTTCCCCGGTCTGCGTAGAACTGGCAGACCAGTTAGTGCATAGCCTTAAGTATGTCTGCGATGTGGCCTTAGATACAGCTCCCTTGCTTTCCAGAGCCTCAGTATCTGCTGTGGTGCTACATCGCCTGATATGGCTAAAATGCTGGTCTGCGGACCAGACATCCAAGAAAGCTCTGGCGGATTTGCCCTTCCAGGGAGAGAGGCTATTTGGAGCCTCGCTAGATGACATTATTAAAAATGTTACTGGGGGTAAGAGCACGCTGCTCCCACAATCCAGAAAAGATAAGGAGCCACGTCGTAGGCCAGGGCCCTCCTTTTCCGCTCAGAAGTGTTTTTTTCATCCGCCCGGGCCCACAGGCCGACAAGGTGCCCGCTGAGGGACAGAAGCGTCCCTGGTTTCGCAAGCCAAACAAGCCTGCAAACAAATCTGCGACAGCATGAAGGTTTCCCCCCACCCGACTCATGGGTGGGGGGTCGCCTTTGAGAGTTTGCAGCTCGGTGGCACTCCCTACTTTCCGACGGGTGGGTCTGCAAAGTGGTTTCATCAGAGTTTCTTTCTTGTCCACCAAACAGATTTTTTTCCCTCAAACCTTTATCTTCTTCCGGCTCGTCGGGAAGCCCTGTTTGGGGCAGTGCAGGACCTGCTGATGCGCGGAGTGATGGTACCTGTGCCGCCGCCGGAAAGTTTTCAGGGATTCTACTCCAATCTGTTTGTAGTCCCAAAGAAGGAAGGGGTCCGTCCAATCCTGGATCTCAAGGCCCCCAACACCTTTTGTAAAAGTTCAAAGGTTCAAGATGGAATCAGTTCGCTCTGTGGTCGCTGCACTCCATCCGAGGGATTTTCTGGCGTCCTTGGATATCAAGGACGCATACTTGCATGTCCCCATATGCGTCAGGCATCAGAGGTTTCTGCGGTTTGCAGTTGGGGACGATCACTACCAATTTGTAGCTCTCCCTTTTGGCCTGGCGTCGGCACCAAGGGTTTTCACCAAGGTGCTCGCGCCGATTCTAGCCTTGCTGAGGCAACGAGGGATCGCAATCGTGGGCTACCTGGACGACCTCCTTCTGAGAGCAGCTTCCGCCTCAGAATTAAGGGAGGATGTGGCAATTGCCAGTGAGACTCTTCGGGAGTTTGGTTGGGTACTAAATCTCCAGAAGTCAGTGTTGGTGCCGACTCAACGCCTGGAGTACCTGGGCTTGATTCTGGACTCCTCAGAGGTGAGGGTTTAATGGTAGCCTCCTTCGAGGCGGTACTGTATGCTCAATTCCACACCCGAGTCTTGCAAAAGGAGATCCTGTCAAAATGGGACAAATCTCCGTTGGGAATCCCTGATCTGGTGGCGGAGGTCTCTAGCCCTTCAGGCTGGGAAGTCGTTCCTTTCTTTTCACTGAATGGTGATCACGACGGATGCCAGCTTGACCCGTTGGGGGGGGGATTTTGGGGCGTACAGTTGACACAAGGTTGCTGGACGCAGGAAGAATCCCGCCTGCCGATCAATGTATTGGAACTTCGGGCGATCAGGCGGTGTCTCTCCACATGGTCACAAAGGCTGCAGGGCCGCCCAGTCAGGATCCAGTCGGACAACGCCACAGCTGTGGCATATGTCAACCATCAAGGAGGAACAAGGAGCTTGGCTGCAGCATTGGAGGTCACTCATATCCTGAGGTGGGCAGAGCGGCGCGTGCCAGCTCTCTCGGCCGTGTACATTCCGGGCGTAGAAAACTGGCAAGCAGACTACCTAAGTCGTCAGATGCTGGACTAAGGGGAATGGTCGCTACATCCGTCTTTCATCTCCTTTGCCTGAGATGGGGCACACCAGATGTGGATCTCCTGGCTTCTCGGCTCAATCGAAAAGTACTGAGGTTTGTGGCCAGGTCCAAGAATCCCTGGGCGGACGCGTCAGGCGCATTGGTGGTGGCTCCATGGGGGCATTATTGGCTCATTTTATGCCTTTTCCCCCACTAAAACTCCTCCCTCGTCTGCTTCGCAGAGTGGAGACCGAAGGGATTCCGTTGATTCTGATTACCCCAGATTGGCCTCGGTGTCCCTGGTACTTTACAGTCGCTGGCTTTAACGGCATGGCTGTTGAGAGCCAGGTGCTTAGGGACCGAGGTCTGTCAGACTCGGCTATTTCTACTATGCTAAGGGTGCGAACGTTATCCTCTCTGAAGATTTATCATCGTACATGGAAGGCCTACATCTCTATGTGTGAGAAGATGGAATGGCGTCCGCGTACATATTCGGTTTCCAGGATCCTGTTGTTTTTACAGAGTGGAGTGGATCAAAAACTTGCCTTAAGCACCATTAAGGGACAGATATCAGCCTTGGCTGTTTTCTTTCAACGACCTTTGGCGGCTCATTCACTGGTGAGTATGTTTGTACAGGGGGTTCGAGATGTGGCCCCTCCGATTCGACCACCGCTGCCTCCGTGGGATTTGAATCTGGTGCTCTCGGTACTTCAGAAACCACTGTTTGAAAACATTAGAGAGATTCCCCTGTTGACACTCTCTCAAAGTAGCTTTTATGTTGTCTATTACCTCTGCCGTGAGGGTTTCTGAGTTGGCGGCCTTGTCTTGCAAGTCTCCCTACTTGATCCTCCACAAGGATAAGGCGGTGCTACGCCCGCAGCCTTCGTTTCTTCCTAAGGTTGTTTCGGCCTTTCATCTAATGAGGACATTGTGCTTCCGTCCTTGTGTCCTCGGCCGTCGCATCCCAAAGAGGTTGCTTTGCATTCCTTGGACGTGGTCCGAGCTCTGTGGGTGTATCTGTCTGCTACGGCTAAGTTTCGGAGGTCAGACTCACTGTTTGTGTCGGTAGCTGGGCCAAAGAAGGGCCTGGCGGCCTCGTCAGCCACCTTTTCTCAGTGGATCAGACAGATCGTGGTTCAGGCTTATGCCCTAAAAGGGCGGGCACCTCCCTTTCCTGTCACAGCGCATTCGACCAGGGCAATTGGTGCCTCCTGGGCATTTCCCAGGTGTGTAAGGTCGACATGGTCATCCGTTCACACTTTCACTAAATTTTACAAGGTTGATGTGAGTGCATCTGCGGATGCTTCCTTCAGCCGCAAGGTTTTGCAGGCGGCTGTTTGAGGTTGCAACTCCTCCGTTGAGGGGCTCTGGTTGTTTTGGGTGGAGGTTGTTTGCTTGCTGTTCCCACCCCTTGTTTTGGACACTGCTTGGGGACGTCTCTAAGGTCAAGAATAAAGGAGCTGTGTCCGTCAATGAACGAAAGAGAAAATAGGATTTTTGTTTTCACCGTAAAATCCTTTTCTCTGAAGTTCATTGACAGACACAGCACCCACCCCTCCTTTATGTTTGTACTGCCTTTTGACGAACTGAGCTGCTGGATGCAGTGTGAGGGGTTATAGCCAGTAGGACCGCCCCCTGGGCGGTACTGTAAAGTTTTGATGTTTTTACATGTTCTGCCTATTCCTCTCTTGAAAATGGCGATATAACCCTAAGGTCAAGATTAATGGAGCTGTGTCCGTCACTGAACTTCAGAGAAAAAGATTTTACGGTAAAGCCTCGTACACACGGGCGGGAATCCCGTCGAAAAAAAAACATTGGTTTTCTCGACGGGATTCCTGCCAAGCTTGTCTTGCCAAGCCCTGTGTACACACGCGCCATTCAAAAGAACCGCCATTCTTTTGAATGGCAAGAACGCGGTGACGTAGACTACGACGAGTCGGCACATTTGATGCCGTCGCCGCCATCTTGCTACAACCTACACTACCCTTGTATGCTACCGTGCATGCGTCAAAGTCTCATCGAGCATGCGCGGGTTTCCCTGGACAGGTAAGCATACAGACGACCGGGTTTCTCGGCAGGAAACACTCTGCCGAGAATCCCAACGAGAAAAATAAAGAGCAGGTTCTTCTTTCGTCGAGATTCCCGGCAGTTTTCCTGCCGAGAAACCATACACACGAACGGTTTTCTCTGCAAAAAGCTCTCCCAGCAGTTTTCTTGCTGAGAAAACCGGTCGTGTGTACGAGGCTTGAGTACAAAAAATCCTATTTTTATTTTTTTCATTGAGCCCATATTGTAAGGTAATATTGGCATGTTAAACTTTTTTGCGCGCTTGTTCTTAAATATTTTATTATTGAACATAGGACTTTGTAGATTAGCCACTAGAGGGAGCACTCAGTGTCTCAGTGCAATTACATCTGTTTCAACAATTGTAGGGATAAGATATCAGCCACACAGGGAGTGCATTGTTTTCAGCTGGTCAGGTGACACTTTGGGGTTTATTTACTAAAGGCAAATAGACTGTGCACTTTGTAAGTGAAGTTGCACTCATTTCCTTAGTAAATGTAATATGGTAAAGCTTCACTTTGTAAAATCTACGCAATCAGGTGCAAGGGGAAAAAAAAAATAACTTTTTGCTTCCACATGATTGGATGACAGAAATCAGCAGAGCTTTACCATATTTACTAAGCTCTGGGGATAATGAGTGCAGCTGTACTTGCAGACTGCACAGTCTATTTGCCTTTAGTAATTACACTTCATTGACTTGCATTGTGAGAAGGAACAGTAAAGCAACACCATTGTGTAGCACTGAATAACAATTTTACAAATGTATTTAAAAAGAAAAAGTCCACACATCCACACTGTGGCACATCCACTGGTTTCTTCGCATCCAATTCGCATAGCAGGAGAACGTGACCGGCTCTCTATGGAGCTGGTTCACATATCTCCGGAGCAGCTGCTATGTCTCCTTTGTCTTTCTCTATGCAATATAGGCAGATTATGGCTGGTGGGAGGGGCCCCATAGGGTGTTTTATAGACATGTGCAGAATGCAAAAAATTTGATTCGTTTTGATTCGTTATTTGCATAAATGAGTTTTGTTTAATTTGTTTATTTCATTTTCGGAATTTGTTTAGTTTATTCGATTTCAAATCGATTAGAATTTTTCGAATTACCGTATTTATCGGCGTATAACACGCACTTTTTTCCCCTTAAAATCAGGGGAAAATCGTGGGTGCGTGTTATACGCCGATACTCCGAATTCCCCTGCTGAAAATGAGCGAGAGGAGCGAGCGGAGCCGAAGCCGAAGTACAATCGGCTTTACTCGGCTCCTCTCGCAGTCCCGCCCATCTCTGACTGCGCCGCTGACGGAGAAAGCCGAGTGTACTTCGCCTAGTCTCGGCTCCTCTCGCAGTCCTGCCTGTGACTGTGAGCAGACACGAGTCTAGGCGAAGTACACTCGGCTTTCTCCGTCAGCGGCGCAGTCAGTGGAGATGGGCGGAACTGCGAGAGGAGCCGAGTCCAGCCGAAGTACACTCGGCCCCGCTCGCTCCTCTCCACAGAAATCGGCGCCAAATTTTAAAAACCGCCGCGACTGACACGATCGCAAAGGCACTGGGCACGGCTGCAGATGGACAGATGAACACTGGGCACGGCTGCAGATGGACAGATGGACACTGCTGCAGATGGACAGATGGACACTGGGCAAGGCTACAGATGGACACTGGGCACGGCTGCAGATGGACAGATGGACACTGGGCAAGGCTGCAGATGGACACTGGGCACGGCTGCAGATGGACAGATGGACACTGGGCACGGCTGCAGATGGACAGATGGACACTGGGCAAGGCTGCAGATGGACACTGGGCAAGGCTGCATGCTGCATTTAAATGTAAGTTTTATTTTTTTTCCTTGAATTTCCCTGCTAAAAGTTTTTTTCCTTTAAATTCCCTCCTAAACTTGGGGTGCGTGTTATACGCCGGTGCGTGTTATACGCCGATAAATACGGTATGTCAAATTTAACTCAATTCAACCCTTTTACAGAAAATTCTAATCAATTTGAAATACAATTCCATTCTTAATCAAATTTATTCTATTCAAATTCTAATTTTAGAAGATGGTTATATTCTTTCTGTTCCATTCCATTGTTTTTCTCTATTCAAATTCAAATTGATTCCATTAAAAACAAAAATTTTGGAAGATGGTTATATTCTTGCTTTTCTCAATTCTAATTTATTCCATTAAAAACTAAAATTTTGGAAGATGGTTACCGTATATACTCGAGTATAAGCCGACCCGAATATAAGCCGAGGCACCTAATTTTACCACAAAAAACTGGAAAAACGTATTGACTCGAGTATAAGCCTAGGGTGCCCATCTGCATGCCTCACTGTGCCCATGACTAGACTGACGTTTAACACAAGAAGTCTATGGAAGGGGTGCCCGGCTTTGAAAAATCGGTGTTCCCTGGCCGTAGGTCCCCCAGACAACAAACTTTGCACAATTGTAGAGAAGAAATGTGGCTACATGTGGACTTACGACCGGCTAGTACCGGGTCCCCAAAGTCACCAGAGAAATTACCGTTTAACATGGGAGTCTATGGAAGGGGTGCCCGGGTTTGAAAAATTGGTGCTCCCCGGCTGTAGGTCCCCCGGACAACAAACGTTGCACACTTCTAGAGGAAGAGTGGGGCTACATGTGTGCCAAGTTTGGACGGCCAGTACCGGGTCCCCAAAGACCGGGAGATCAGGCGCAAAAAGGTGACTTTGAGTATAAGCCGAGGGGGGCATTTTCAGCACAAAAAAATGTGCTGAAAAACTCGGCTTATACTCGAGTATATACGGTATATTCTTTCTATTCCATTCTATTTCTTTTTTTTTTCTATTCTAATTGAATTTCATTCAAAATCTAATTTATTCCATTCAAAACTCGAATTTTGGAAGATGGCTATATTCTTTATATTCCATTCTATTGTTTTTTTCTATTTGAATTCAAACTGAATTCTATTGGGAATCAAATTTATTCTATTTAAAATTAGAATTTTGGAAGATGGTTATTTTCTTTCTTTCTATTCCATTCTATTCTATTGTTTTTTTTCTATTCAAATTCAAATTAAATTCTATTCTAATACCATTGGAAATCAAATATATTCAATTCAAAATTCGAATTTTGGAAGATGGCTATATTCTTTCTATTTCATTCTATTGTTTTTTTCTATTCTTTTCTATTCTATTAAAAATTATTCTATACGAAATTAAAATTTCAGAAGACGGTAATATTCTATTTGAATTTTGGGAAATGGTTATATGTATTCTATTCTTTTGTAGTCTATTTTCTTTTCTATTCTATACTTCTTTATTCTATTCAAATAAATTTTATTCTAAAATTCGAATTTCGGAAGAAGTTTATATTCTTTCTATATTTTTCTATCCTATTCTTTTCTATTCTATTTGAATTTTAATTTATTCTACTTGAAATTTGAATTTCAGATTTGTTTAATTTGTTACTATGATCATTCGGAAATTCACATACATCCGAATTTCCGAATAACTAAAAATGTGTCCAAATTTCAATCCGGAACGAAATGAACTGCACAAGTCTAGTGTTATACAAAGCTTCCTGAAAACATCACAGCACTCTCCCTAAGTACTCCTCTCAAGAGCCTTCTGCTCTGATGCAAGCAGTGGGCTGGCTCTAGGGAGGAGTTATATAAATATTGAAATACCTGGATGGGTGGATGTCAGTCTGAAGGAGTGGGTGTTCCTAAATGCACCATATTTGCATGCACACCACCTTAGGTAATGCTGAGCCTCCATGATTGAAAGAACTGAGATTCAATGAATGAAAGGGGCAGGCCAGGGACAGTCAGTCTGGGGAGAAAAGTGGTAGATGATGGAAATCCTGCAGCTTCTATTCTGAGAAGTTCAAAATATGCAGACAAATCGGAGTAAGCACCTTTAGTGCAGGAGAAGAGCCTGTACCTCTCTGGCCTAAGGGAGGACCACAGAGAAGGCTGGAATTCAGCTTTAAATACTTGTTTTGACAATAGAAGTACTGTTATCATTTGTGAAGGGTTGATCATGGAGTCTTGCTTTATTTGTTATTTGTATTTTTGGTATCCTATTATTAATTCATATCGATTACATATAGTCTAGAACACGAGTCTCCAAACTTCCCATACAAAGGGCCAGTTTACTGTCCTTAACACGTTAAAGGAACCAGACTGTCTAGCGGGAGTAGAAAAAGTCTCAGCATCAATTGGAGAAAACAATGCCCCATCTTTGGTGCCGGTGAGAGGAATTATGCCCTATCCTTGGTGTCTTTGGTAGGAATTGTGCCCCATCAGTGGTGTCTTTGGGCCCCATTGTTGATGTCATTGGGAGGTATTGTGCCCCATCTTGGTGTCCTTGGGAGGAATGATCTCCCATTATTGGTGTCATTGGGCCCCATCGTTGGTGTCATTGGGAGAAACTGTGTCCCTTTGTTGGCGTCAGTGAATGAAATAGTGCCCCAAGGGCCGGATAAAATCAAACAAAGGGCCGCAGTTTGGAGATCACTGGTCTAGGAGTGTGAGTTTTGCATCTGTTTTCTTTTCTTTCTTTTTTCAGACTTGTCTTATTTGTGTTTCTTCTGTGCATTTTTATTAAGGAAATAGAACTTTAAAAAAAAAGAAAATAATTTGTTTTGAGTGGATTTGTGCGATTTTTCATTGTATACAGTAGCTGTAATTTTACCAACAATGCCAAACATTATAAAAATATGTTTACTATGTTCAGACCGCTTTTCAGAGGGCATGGGACAGGTAGTGAGGAGGCGTTATATAATCCTGCAATACTGTGCTGCAGTTGTGTGTGCTGCTGCCTGTCCCCACTGAAGACATTGGGAGAGTTTGACAGGCAGTGTGGCTTGTCAAACTCTGTAGCTGAAGTTAAAAATGCAGCAGCTGCGAAGCAAAGGCAAAACATTGTGACCATGGCACATGTACACCCCCTTGCCCTGCTGTATTGTTAGGACTCGGATGGGTGGCTGGGGGCAGTAAACACGTGGCTCTGCTGCCTGTTTTTACTGCCCTCTCAGCTGCCTGGGGGAAACAGCCCTTACTACACTGTGATTACAATACCAGAGAGGGAAACATGACTTTGGTGTTCTCTGGGGAACATCTTGTCTGGCCTTGTGAACAAGGCTCTGTCATCCGATGGAAAGGTCTAATACTGAAAAGCAGCAGAAACATGGACATGTGGTTTGTAATACTAAGCTCTTGGCTTAAGACCTTTCCAGCCTTCCAGGTCTCTAGTTTTCCACAGTCACCGCATACAAATCTACGTCTTTGACTCAGGCATTGTTTCAAGAAAACCCGTCATGGCACAATTATGGGGGGACTGCTGACTTCGTCCGGCATGTGCTGGTTGCCTGTCTGATTAGGAGTTTTGACTTCACTGGTTTCAGTGTAACAAAGCCATGAAACCAGAGACAGCCATGGTAATTAACAGTTTTTTTCAGGTTCTGAAAATTTGCTTGTTTGCTTTCGGCATAAGTGTTTTAGCACACAACCTTTTGCATCTTATGCCGCATACACACGCTTGAAATTTCCGATGAAAAAAGTCAGACGGAATCGGAGGATGCCCGAAGGTAAAAAACCTCCTCTGTACAACACCCCCCCAACCCCTCCAATACTTATCTGAGCACGATCTTCCTCCAACAATGAGTGCGAGAGCCTCGTCTCTCTGGGGACTCTCCCTCCTCATTGGCTGTCAATCACAACCAGTGAGCCAATAAGGAGAGAGAGAGAGAGAGGGGGCTCTTTGTGTGAATGGACACGCATGTGAACGAGCCTGCATGGGTGCCCCCATTGCAAGTTGCTTGCTCTGGGGGCCCTCGACAGGAGGGAGGGGTCAAGAGAGACGGTGGGGGACCCGATAAAAGAAGGATCGGGGCTGCTCTGTGCAAATCCACTGCACGGAGCAGGTAAGTATTACATGTTTGTTAATAAAAAAATAAAAAAGAAAGCCTTTAATATTTAATATCACTTTAATGTTTTTGCCAGTTTATCAGTAGAAAACAGTAACATGGACATCTAACCTGTCCAATCTCTATACCCCCAGATAAGCCTCGGACGGCAGAATCTGCACTTCTCCTGCAGACATTAAACTTTCACCAGTTCGGGATCTAAGGCTTAAATGGGTCGTAAAGGTATTTTTTTATTTTTTTAAAAATAACAAACATGTCTATACTTACCTCCTCTTTTCGCACCTGAGTCCCTCTGCTGCGTCCATTAAAACAGACAGAGGGACTCTGCCCCGCCCCTGCTCCATTGTCACTGGCTTTGATTGACAGCACTGGGAGCCAATGGCTCCCCGTGCCGCAGCAAAGCCAGCAAGACCCGGAAGTGAGGGGAGAAACGATCTGCAGACGTGCACGGCGCTGGATCGAAAGGGGTCTCAGGTAAGTAAAGGGGAGCTGAGGTGGCGATGTTGACATCTAAACATTTTTTACCTTAATGCAAAGAATTCATTAAGGTAAAAATTGTTTAGACTTTACAACCCCTTTAAGGTCATCTTCGCTGTCACTGGTTGCTGGTTTTCTGCTGGTGTAACAATTAGGAGTCAACATCTGCTAACTGAAAACTGCAATTCTTTTAAAAGGCATATCCATTCTTGAATAAAATCTAAATCTGTAACAAAGAAACAAACCAGAAACACTTAGCCTGGCCAAGGAAAATGCTTAGTGCTAAGTACACGTTGGAGATATTTTTACATGAGGAAGAAACTCCACCTTTAACACTTTCCAATCTTCTAGATTAGAGGTTTCCAAACTATGACCTGTGGGCTGAATCCGACCCACTACACGAATTAGGGATGCACCGATACCAGTTTTTACCGCTACTTTTTCTCTGATACCAATTACCGATACTTATTTTTAGTTTCATGTGACAGTTTTTTTAGAGTGATGAAAAATTATAACCACTTCTTTATAATTATGAAGAACTGTAAGCCCTGATTTACACCAGTGTGGCTTTGAAATTGCGCTACTTCCACGCAATTTTAAAGCCGCAGATCAGTACGATTTGCCCCTCCGATTTCATTGTGCTTCTAACTTTGTTTTAACAGAAGTCAATGGAATTGCAAAAAAGGTGTTTGTTTTAGTATCAGAGCTTTTGCACGAGTACAAGTACTTGAGCAAATGCTTAGTATTGGCACCAATATCGATACCGGTATAGCTGCAACCCCAAAAAGAATGAATTTGGTCCACAGACAAGGTCAGGTTTCCCCCGCTGACGAGGACAGGATGTACTGTAAGTGGGCTGTGATGTTAAGGAGGGTTCCTAAACGTGGACTCTGTTGGGGACCCTGACATAAGGGAGCTCTGATGGGGACCCTAATGTAAGGGAGGCTCTGATATGGATCCAGGTGTTAAAGGGGGTGGGGCCTCTGATGGCAACCCTTATGTAAGGGGGGGAATCTTTTACTGAAGTTCTTTATCTTTTGTTTTAAATCATATCATGCCGATTCCAATAAAGTAAAATGTATTTCTTAAATTATAAAAGTTAACTTTTTTGGTCTGTGAATATATGTAAAATATATGATGTGGTCCCATATTAAAACGTTTAGAGACCCCTGTTCCAGATAGAAATAGACCAATTAAAAGAGAGAAAGAGAAATAGATTAATAGATACTAAATAAATTTGAAATTGAAATAGAGGAAGATATAGAGTGAACAAACTCCAATTTTGAGAGAGAGAGAGAGAGAGAGAGGCTCATGAAAATACAATTGTGAAAGGGGCCTAACAATATTGCAGCAATTAAGATGACAATGGATGGGTAGATATCTTGCTCAGTTAGAAAAATCCCTTTAGCCATAACAACCAACTCCAACCATCAACAGATTCCATTGTTACGAGATTTCAGAGTCCGAGCTGGAGCTCTCCAATCGGCAGGGAGCATGTTCTTAGCTGGTTGCAGAGTTACAGGTCTAAATCAGCAGGGAGCATGTTGGACCTCTGCAGAGCATACTAATGGTGATGCTTCACTATCTCGGCCACAGATTTTTTATAAAGAAACCAACTGTTATGCCGCGTACACACGGCCTGTTTTAATGTCATTTTTAAAACCAACGTTTTTCTCGTCGTTTTTTTTCTTGTTTCCTCTCCACCCTGTCTTGCGTACACACGATCATGAAAAAAAACGCTTGAGCAAAGCGCAGTGACGTACAACGGCACTATAAAGGGGAAGATCCGTTCGAATGGCGCCACCCTTCATGTTAGTAAAGTTTGTTGAGCGACGATTCGCGCTTTTCAGCCTCGTGCTTTTCAGTCCGTTACAGCGTGACGAATGTGCCATCTCCATTACGAACGCTAGTTTTACCAGAACGAGCGCTCCCGTCTCATACTTGATTCTGAGCATGCGCGTTTTTTTCCCCTCGTAAAAGCATACACACTACCATTTTTCACAACGTTAAAAAAAACTACATGAAAAACGACGTGAAAAAATAGAGCATGTTCGAAATTTTTATTGCCCGTTTTTTACGTCGTTAAAAATGCTCTGGAGCCTACACACAATCGTTTTTAATGCCCATTTTTAAAAATGGCATTTTTAACGTCATGAAAAACGATCGTGTGTACGCGGCATAAGACTTTGCACACCTTGTGCGTTGATGTGCAAGGAATGTATTTAGCTGATTTAAACTGAAAGATTCATTGGGCTCTTAAGTAGTTTAAAATGGCCATTGCAGGTCTTGCTGTCAGGACAGGTCCACTTTAAATGTGTGTCAGACTCAAAGTTCCGTGTGCTGCTCAGAAGCCTCTTCATGCTCCAAAAACTTTGGAACGGTTCCACGCAAACTTCTTCCCGTCCGACGTTTGGCGTCTGCACCTTTGTCATCGATGGACAGTTCTGCCTTCTTACGTTTGCGGGGCTTCATGCTTATTCGAATCTTCTGTGCAGCAAAGCTGGGGTCGGCGGCATCCATCATGGCAAGGAAATCGTAGTCTGGGAGTGGAGGACCCCAGTCTTCATTAGATAAGGAATCTGAAAACACAACAATATAAAAAACAAATTGTTCTGGAATGCGCAGTCAAAACAGTCGTGGATTCAGTTAGGGCTGAAAAAGAATGCAAGACATAACCACTAGCAGACATTATTCACTATAAGAACTTATATCAGATAACAGGAAGTATGGGTGTGTGATGAACTAACAGCACAACACAGCTAGATGAATCAGTGACCCCGACCTTTGGACAATGAATCAGAAAGGGAATCACTATTAAAAGTGACTTCAACTTTGCTCTCTAGTGAATTGAAGGGGTTTTCCAGGCTGGACTGCATCAGAACTCCATTTAAAACGGCTTAATACTTAGATGAAATACATACAACTGATCTGACAAACACATGTCATTTTCTTCAGTCACTCTTGTGATTCAGGCTCTGTTCACATATGCTGCGGCCGCGGCTCACAGCAGGGGGTTCGGGGGGTCCCGGTTCACTGATTCAGGTGTGAATCAGGTCTGAATTTTTGCCTGAATTCGCACCTGAATCAAACCAGAAGACACACAGGACCCTATTTCAATGCAAACTGCAGGCCCCCGGAGATGTGTGATCCAGCTACATTGAGAGCCCCTCACACTCTCCTGTCAGGCGAATTGAATGCGGCGAAATCCGCATGCGATTTGTATGTGTGAACCCAGCCTTACACTACACAACCACTTTTAAAAGCCAAAGGGTAACACTAATATTTACAGCCCACAGCTTGGCAACTGCCTCTTTCACTTTTCCACCTCCAGCCGGGTTATTGGACTATGAATGAGCATCTCTCACCTGATGAGGTCATGCACATTTGTAAGGCCACATTTAGGCCTCATGCACATTCGTAAAGCAATATTTAGACCTCATGCACACTGGATGTTTTTATAGCTGCTGTTTTTGGCTTTAGGCATTTTTTTCTGCAGCCAGTAAACTCCCCAGCATGTTATCCCATGTGTCCATGCACACACAGGCTGATATCAGAGCTTTTTTCTGTCTGGAAAAAAACCCCAGAACTAGTGGGTTGAGTTTTTCAGCTCTAACTCTGAAAAGCAAGGTTATTCTGCATTTATCAGCGTTTTTGAGCCGTAAGCTTTTCTGGGAGTATAGTTTTGTTTAAAAAAAAAGCTAAAACAAAATGCAATAGCTAAAAAACTATAAAATAAAAATAACAAACATGTTATACTTACATACTCTGTGCAATGGTTTTGCACAGAACAGAGAGATCCTCTTCTTCTGGGGTCCCCTGAAGGCGATCCAGGCCCTTCCTCTTCGGTAAGTGCCCACATGGAAAGCCGCTTTCCCTGGGGTCACCAGTGCATGTTCGCTCTTGAGCTGCCTTGTCTGCGTCTATTGACACAGACCGGTTGGCTCGGCACTGCACCCTGCTCCCTTATCACCGCATTTGACTGACAGCAGCGGGAGCCAATGGCCAGATAGGAGGGAGACAGCGGTGAGAGCCGATGGGCCTTGGCGCATATTTGTATACATTAGTGCAAAAATAGCTGTGCCAAGAGTGCACTCCCTGATAGCGGAAAGCTCCTGATCACTGCTTGCGATCCGATAATGTGACCGCCGTAACAGCCAATCACGGCGGTCACATGATCATAAACCCCGCCTTACATCATCCTAAACCCTTTAAAGGGCCAGGAGGTGCCGGCTCCAAGGGGTTTAAGGTGAAAAACCATAAGGCTTTAGCACCACTTTAGGCTGACCAAACACGGCTTGAATTTCAGCTGATTCACAGGAGCTGTGGTTGGCCGTGCCTACACCACCCGGCTCGACAAACTTTGATTTGGGAAAAAAAGTTGTTGAAACAATTTGCCAATCAGCTGCAGTCACTCTTTCGGTTTTCTGACAGCTGTGGATGCTGGCTGTTGGAATACAATAGCTGGCAGTGGGAGATTCATCCATCTACTCTGTTTAGTGTGGATGGGGGTACCTATGGATTTCACAGGAGGTGTGGGGGCTGTCTACACCATCCAGCTTGACAAACTTCCATTTGTGAAATTGAAGGAACTGAGGCAAAAAAAAGTTGGCCGATCAGCTGTAGTCACTGTTTGGGTATTTTGACAACCGTGGGTGCCGGTGTTTCGTTTGGATGGGGGTAACTATGGATTTCACAGGAGGTGTGTGTGTGTGAGAGGTGGGGGGGGGGGGCTGCCTACACCAACAAACTCCAGGCAGGTAGAGCCTGATTCGAATATAGTCCTGGCACTTACTTTTGCATGTTTTGGTGCACAGGGGATAATGAGAAGTAAACAATTCTGACAGTTGCACTAACGGTATTGAAAACCACTCCTGGCAACAGAGGCACAGACATATTAACCAAAAGCTTGGGCATTGTTATGTATGCGTGGGAACTTATAAACATGTCTTGTGTTGCACACAACTTCTGTGAGGCTGAGTTCACACTGGTGCGATGCGAGAACCCTGCGAATCCAGTGCAGGTTCCTGCATCGCACCGGAATCGCACAGTGGTTCACACTAAGATCTGCGAACCGCTGCGGGTGTCAATGTAAAGTTAACAACTCCCCCAGATTGGTCAGCAGATCGCAGTGCGAACTGTGAAATGGTGCAGGAATCGGATCCCATAAGTGTGAACACCCATGCAATCCGATTCCAGTGCGGACCAAAAAAAGGGTCCTGCACCATTTTGGTGCGAATGTGATGCGATTTCAACCATACAGTTTGTATGGCTGAAATTGCATTGCACAGACATCGCATGTGATCTGAACAGCAATGCGGTGTGAATCACATGCAATCTCTGGCATCACATTAGTGTGAACCGGACCTCAAGGCTACAAGCTTTATTGTTCCAGCATATGTTGAGACACTTCAACCAGGTAGCGTGCCTTGAAAAAAGTTTTCACACCCCTTGAAATTTTCCACATTTTGTCATGTTTCAACCAAAAAAGTAAATGTATTTTATTGGGATTTTATGTGATAGACCAACACAAAGTGGCACATAATTGTGAAGTGGAAAGGAAATGATAAATGGTTTTCAATTTTGTTTACAAATAAATATCTGAAAAGTGTGGTGTGCATTTGTATTCAGCCCTCTAAGGCCCCATGGACACGAGACGCTGTTATTTGCTGTTAAATGTGCGTTCAGAGGCAGTTGGACGCTTTTTTCAACTGCCCCTGAACCCATTCAATGTTATCCTATGTGTCCATGCACACACTCGCGTTTTTTGGCGTTTACAAGCAGTTGCGTTTAACCTCGTTTTTCCAGAAGCAAAAAAATGGGTTCAGACGCAAAAGTTTTCCACGTTTCATATGCTAAACGCGGTACTGGCGTTTTGCCGCGTTTGCTTTTATAAGCGTTTTTAAAGGTGACCTATTTTTTAACATTAGAAATCTCAAAAATGATGGCAAATGATGAAAAACTATTAAAAAAATATAAAAGAAAACTGTAATTGCTTGCATTGCATTGTGGACAATCCAAAACTTGTGGCAGGTAACGTGGCAAGTGGACAATCCACAGCTTGTGGCAGGTAACGTGGCCAGGTGACGTGGCCAGTGGACAATCCACAACTTGTGGCAGGTGACGTGGCCAGTGGACAATCCACAACTTGTCGCAGGTGACGTGGCAGGTAACATGGCCAGGTGATGTGGCAAGTGGACAATCCACAACTTGGGGCAGGTGACGTGGCCAGGTAACATGGCCAGGTGACGTGGCCAGGTGACGTGGCAAGTGGACAATCCACAACTTGTGGCAGGTGACGTGGCCAGGTGACGTGGCAAGTGGACAATTCACAACTTGTGGCAAGTGACGTGGCCAGGTGACGTGGCAGGTGACGTGGCAGGTAACATGGCCAGGTGACGTGGCCAGGTGACGTGGCAAGTGGACAATCCACAACTTGTGGCAGGTGACGTGGCCAGGTAACATGGCCAGGTGACGTGGCAAGTGAACAATCCACAACTTGTGGCAGGTGACATGGCAAGTGGACAATCCACAACTTGTGGCAGGTGACGTGGCACGTAACGTGGCCAGGTGACGTGGCAGGTGATGTGGCCTGTGGACAATCCACAACTTGTGGCAGGTGACGTGGCCAGTGGACAATCCACAACTTGTGGCAGGTGATGTGGCAAGTGACACGCTAAATACAAGTACACTGCTGCTCTCTCAGCTGCTGCTACTCACTCTGGTCTCACAAACTGGCTGAAATGGTTAAAATTTACTGTTTTTTGAGCTTAGGGAGGGTCTATGATGAAACGCTTATAAACGCAAATGCGCTAAAACGGGGCTAAACGCGGCAAAACACGCGTTTTTAAATGCTGGTTTCAGCGTATAAAAACGTGTGTTCAGCAGAGTTTGCACCTGCGTCTCGTGTGCATGGGGCCTAAAGTCAATACTTTGTAGAACCACCTTTTGCTGCAATTACAGCTGCAAGTCTTTTTGGGGATGTCTCCACCAGCTTTGCACATCTAGAGAGTGAAATTTTTGCCCATTCTTCTTTGCAAAATAGTTTAAGCTCTGTCAGATTGGATAGAGAGCGTCCGTGAATAGCAATTTTCAAGTCTTGCCACAGATTGGATTTAGGTCTGGACTTTGACTGGGCCATTTTAACGCATGAATATGCTTTGATCTAAACCATTCCATTGTAGCTCTGGCTGTATGTTTCGGGTCGTTGTCCTGCTGGAAGGTGAACCTCCCCCCAGTCTTAAGTCTTTTGCAGACTAACAGGTTTTCTTCTAAGATTGCCCTGTATTTGGCTTCATCCATCTTCCCATCAACTCTCACTAGCTTCCCTGTCCCTGCTGAAGAAAAGCATCCCCACAACATGATGCTGCGACCAGCATGTTTCACGGTGGGGATGGAGTGTTCAGGGTGATGTGCAGTGTTAGTTTTCCGCCACACATAGCGTTTTGCTTTTAGGCCAAAAAGTTACATTTTGGTCTCATCTGACCAGAGCACCTTCTTCCAAATGTTTGCTGTGTCCCCCACATGGCTTCTCGCAAACTGAAAACGGGTCTTCTTTATGGCTTTCTTCTTGCCACTCTTCCATAAAGACCAGATTTGTGGAACGTACTACTAATAGTTGTCCTGTGGACAGATTCTCCCACCTGAGCTGTGGATCTCTGTGGCTCCTCCAGAGTTACTATGGGCCTCATGACTGTTTCCCTGATTAATGCTCTCCTTGCCCGGCCTCTCAGTTTAGGTGGACGGCCATGTCTTGGTAGGTTTGCAGTTGTGCCATATTCTTTCCATTTTCAGATGATGGATTGAACAGTGCTCTGTGAGATGTTCAAAGCTTGGAATATTTTTTTATACCCTAACCCTGCTTTATACTTCTCCACAACTTTATCCCTGACCTGTCTGATGTGTTCCTTGGCCTTCATGGTGCTGTTTGTTCACTACGGTTCCCTAACAAACCTTTGAGGGCTTTGCAGAAAAGTTGTATTTATACTGAGATTAAATTACACACAGGTAGACTCTATTTACTAATTAGGTGACTTCTGAAGGCAATTTATTCCACTAGATTTTAGTTAGGGGTATCAGAGTAAAGGGGGCAGAATACAAATGCACACCACACTTTTTGGATATTTATTTGGAAATTCTGAAAACCATTTATAATTTTCCTTCCACTTCACAATTATGTACCACTTTGTGTTGGTCCATCACATAAAATCCCAATAAAATACATTTGCAATATGACAAAATGTGGAAAATTTCAAGGGGTGTGAATACTTTTTCAAAGCATTGAAACAAAAGTTTGAAGAAATCTTTAAGAAATATACTGTTTTCTTTATTGGTTATGTTCAATTGACTTGTGCCTTTTTTCATCCTAACTATGTAATATGAAGATGCCCTGCAGGGAAGGAGAGAGAAACTAAAGTTATGTCCTAGCTGCCTGCTTTATTGCTCCATGAGCAGGGCTCTCCTAATCATTCTGTATTAAATTGGTCTCTCTTTATATTGTAAAGCTCTGTGCAAACTTTTATATAAATCCTTTATAATAATAATAATAATAGTGTATTATATTGCCTATATTGCTTAAAGTGTATTTAAAGCCTTTTTTTTTGTTGGATACAGTGATGATGGTTGAAACTCCTTTCAAGTTTTTATTGTTGTCTGTTTCTCTCTTTACCCTCTTTATTTGGAAATTAAAGTATAGAAAAATCAAAATAATGAGTTGTCATTGGACCAGGAATAAAGAAGAAATCATCCAATAATGACACTTGTTACAGTAATAGCTGTCTAAGAGGGCACTTATCTTACTTTCGAGAGACATTCATTCAATAGGATAATGTTTTTGGTGAAAGACTTACATCTTTAGTTTGCACTAAATGGGTGGTTTGATCAATAAAACATTTTCGTTGAAATGTGAATGATTGGTTCAAGAAAAATATCCAATTAAATTTGACCAAAACAGTCATTTTCTTAGGTGTGATGAAAGAAACATTATTTGAAACTATCCATTCTATGACTGATCAATCTCTTAAGCCCTGTACACATGATCGGATTTCCTATGGTTTTTAAACCGATGGATTTTTCCATCGGAAAACCGATGAAGCTGAGTGCCATCAGTCTTGCCTACACACCATCAGTCAAAAAACCGACCGTTCCAAACGCGGTGACAAAAAACACTCCGATGAGCCAAGAAAAATGAAGTTCAATGCTTCTGAGCATGCGTCGACTTGATTCTGAGCATGCGTGGGTTTTTTAAACGATGGACTTGCCCATAGACAATCGGAATTTGCTATCGGTTTTTTATCCATCGGAAAAATTTAAAACATGTTCTATTTTTTGACACCGATGGAAAAAAGACCAATGGGGGCTCATACACGATCGGTTTGTCCGATGAAAAAAATCCATTGGACTGTTTTCATCGGTAAAACCGATCGTGTGTACACGGCTTTATTGTTATGTGCGTGGCCAGCAGAAAGGAGCACTGTATTTAAAAATGGTAACCTTGATGCTAGATATCCTCCAGCTAGGAAATGAGGCGGGCTCTATCTGACTTGTAGCCTCTGATGCACACAATGAGAAGCTCACCGTGTGCAGTGAAATCAGAGTAAGCAATTTTAAAGAGGAACTGCAGGCTGCTCACATAATTTGTAATAAAAACATCTTTGTAATTCTGAAGCTTCCCTCCAACCACTTTGCATATTATTTTATATATACTGTGCTGCAGAAATCTCCCTCCACGGAGTCTGGCTGCTGCCATTTTAACTGTGGGAAGCTGGAGCTGCTGCCTGTTCACTTCTTGGATTTACACAGAGGCACACCTCCAACTCTGCAGCTCTGATTGGCCCTCTTATGACTCATCCCCCCTCCCTTCCTGGCAAACTTTCACCAGAGAGAGAAATAGAGAGTTAGAGTGAGAGAGAGAGCTATGCATGATGTGAAATGCCTAGGCATTTTTCCAGACAAGAAACAGAAAGTGGTCTGTATAAGGTATTTACTGGCAGAAAAAAAAATGTTTTAGTATCCAAAGCTAAAACAACAAGGGCAGAAAATTTTATAGATGGAAAGACGAAAAAATGACTGAAGTTCCGTACAACTGTGCAAGACTGAAGGTTAAACTGGAGTTCAGCTTTGATGGTATTCGTCAAATTAGATTTTAGTGCGATTTTCAGTTTAGAAATTTGCGTTCTATATCATGTTTTGCATTATGTGCTTAAAGTGTTACTAAACTCAGGAGCCTGCATTCACTATATCTGGTCTCCCAGAGTACACAGAACATGGAAATGCAACTATTTTAGTAAAAATAAACTGCTAAATACCTTTCCTCATCAGCAGTATATAGCAGTCTTGTGACTTCTATCCGTGTCTGGCTGAGCACTGGTTAAAGCTTGTAGGAGGAGTTTTCATTCTCCTCTGACTGTCCTATGAGGCTGCAGCACCCCTGACCCTCTGTCTGGACAGTGCTGATCAGCCCTGTGCTGATCACCTGCACCCCCTCCCCCCAAAAAATAAATAACTCTCTAGCAATACATACCAAACTTAGCATGTGCAGAGTGACTCCAAGGCTCTGTACTATCAGGGCATGGATTGGGGACTGTGGAAGAAGGGGAGGATCAGAGAAGACATGATCTTTTTACACAATGTGCAGGATTGACCCCGTAGGTTCCACAGTGAGTATGACAAGCATGCTTTACTGCATATACAGACTGATTTTACTGTTGTAGGTTTAGTAACACTTTACCACCTTTATATACTGTATATAAATATGTAATACAGGGTGTTTCCATGGTGCAGGCAAGTATCATGCAGACATTTCCATAAATACTTACAGATTGGGGCTTCCTCTCCAGCCTTTACCATTTCTAGCCAATATAAAATATTAACTTCGGTGATAGGCTGATCTGCCGGGAGTGCAAACACTTGTCCTTGTGTGCCAAAGGTAACCAGGACAAGCACTGGTAGATGTGGGATCAGGCCAAAGTATTTCTTCAGAATTTCATATGCCACAGGAGTTTCCTTGCTGCAAAATATATAATAGAACCGACTCACACTTTTATGTAATGTACACGCTGGCAGCATTAAAGTGCATTTGCTGCATATTTAAAATGTGTGCCTGACCACAGATCTCTAATATGCGCACATTTACATGTTATATAAAAGTACCGTATATACTCGAGTATAAGCTGACCCGAATATAAGGCGAGGCACCTAATTTTACCACAAAAAACTAGGAAAACGTATTGACTCGAGTATAAGCCTAGGGTGTCCATCTGCATGCCTCACTTTGCCTCACTGTGCCCATGCCTCACTGTGTCCATGACTAGATTGACGTTTAACATGGGAGTCTATGGAAGGGGTGCCCGGCTTTGAAAAAACGGTGGTTGCCCAGACAAAAAACTTTGCACACTTATAGAGGAGAAATGGGGCTACATGTGTGCCAAGTTTCGGGTCCAGGAGACCTACGACCGGCCGGTACCGCGTCCCCAAAGTCACCAGAGAAATGACTGTTTAACATGGGAGTCTATGGAAGGGGTGCCTGGCTTTGAAAAATCAGTGCACCCCATCTGTAGGTCCCCTGGACAACAAACTTTGCACACTTGTAGAGGAAGAGTGGGGCTACATGTGTGCCAAGTTTGGGGTCCAGGGGACCTACAGCCGGCTGGTACCGGGTCCCCAAAATCTGGAAGATCAGGCGCAAAAAATAGGATTTTTATAACAGCTTACCTGTAAAATCCTTTTCTTGGAGTACATCACGGGACACAGAGCGACATAGTCATTACTAATGGGTTATATAGATACCGTCAGGTGCTGGCACTGGCAACTTCCAAAACCGGAAGTACCCTCCCCTATATAAGCCCCTCCCATCCGGGAGCACCTCAGTTTTGTAGCAAAGCAATAAGTGTCCCCAAAGAGGGGCGGGAGCTCTGTGTCCCGTGATGTACTCCAAGAAAAGGATTTTACAGGTAAGCTGTTATAAAAATCCTATTTTCTTTCTCGTACATCACGGGACACAGAGCGACATAGTCATTACTAATGGGATGTCCTAAAGCAATGCCAAATGAGGGGGGGGATACACCATATATAAGCTGAGCGCTATCAGACATGAGGATCTTTTGCGGCCTGCAACACACTGCGCCCAAAGGCGACATCCTCCTGACTTCTAACGTCCACCTGGTAGAACCTAGTAAACGTGTGAACTGAAGACCATGTTGCGGCCTTACAGATTTGAGCCAGGGAGGCCTGGTGATGCACTGCCCATGAAGTTCCAACTGCTCTCGTGGAGTGCGCTCTAACTTTGAACGGAGGCGGTCTCCTTCTCAAGCCATAAGCTTGCATAATGACCTGTCGAATCCACTTGGCTAAAGTAGATTTTGACGCTGCCTGACCCTTTCTGGGGCCTTCCGGCAGAATAAACAAAGTATCCGTTCTGCGAATCTGAGCAGTGGCTTTTAGATAAGCTTTAACTGCTCTTACTACATCCAAAGAATGCAATAACTTTTCCTCTACCGAAGTAGGTTTGGGGAAAAAAGAAGGAAGAACCACATCTTGGTTCAAATGAAACCTCGATACCACCTTAGGAAGAAAGGCTGGATGAGGACGTAACACTACTCTGTCCTTATGGATAACCAGATATGGCTCCTTACAGGACAGCTGCTAATTCCGATACTCTTTTAGCCGAACAAATGGCTACTAGAAAAATCAATTTCCTGGTGAGAAGCACCAAGGAAATATGCTGTAATGGTTCAAATGGTTGTTTCTGTAGAACCGACAGAACCAAGTTTAGATCCCATGGACATATGGGAATATTAACCGGAGGACTAATACGCATCACTCCTTGTATAAAGGCTTTGACTAGTGAATGCGAAGCCAAGGGCCTTTGAAAAAATATTGACAAGGCCGAAATCTGACCCTTGATAGTACTCAAGGCAAGCTTCCTATCTACAGCCCACTGTAGGAAGTCCAGAATCCTACCTATTACGTACTTATGTGGATGCCATTTCTTGGCCTCACACCACGCGATGTACGCCTTCCAGATTCTATAGTAGATCTGCCTGGATACCGGCTTCCTGGCATTGATCATGGTAGATACCACAGCATTAGAGAGCCCTCTCTTTTTTAGAATGTGGGCTTCAATAGCCAGGCCGTCAAACCTAGGGCTGGTAAGGAAGGGTGGTATATCGGTCCTTGCGAAAGCAGGTCCAGACGACGTGGGAGAGTCCAAGGACTCCCCACTGAAATTTTACAATCTCCGCGTACCACGCTCTTCGGGGCCACGCTGGAGCCACCAGAATCACTGGTTTCTTTTCTACCCTGATTCTGCGGAGTAATCGAGGTAACCATTGTGGCGGTGTGAATGCATATATCAGCTTGAACTGATCCCAAGGGAACACTAGGGCATCCGAGCCGCAAGCTAGGGGATCCCTTGTCCGAGAGACAAACCTGTCCCCCTTTGCGTTGAATCTGGATGCTAGAAGATCTACATCCGATGTTCCCCACCGCTGACATATTGTCCAGAAAACCTCGGGGTGAAGGGACCCTTCCTCTGGGCCTAATTGCTGGCGACTTAGAAAGTCCGCCTTCCAATTCTCCACTCCTGGAATGAATACCGCAGATATGGCTGGGACATATTTTTCTGCCCATTTCAGGATGTAATTTACTTCCCTCTGGGCTGCACGACTCCTGGTGCCCCCCTGATGATTGATATATGCCACTGCTGTGGCATTGTCTGATTGAATTCTGACAGGGGACCCTTGGAGTTTGGATGTCCATGCTACTAGGGCATACCGGGCTGCTCGTATCTCTAAGAGATTGATGGGCAGGGCCTTTTCTGCATCCGACCATCTGCCCTGGAGAGACTATTGCTCCAGTACTGCTCCCCAGCCTATAAGGCTGGCATCTGTAGTGACCACCTTCCAAGAAATCGGACTGAAGGATTTCCTTTTTTCCAGATTCTGGGGAACCAACCACCAACGGAGGCTCTTGCGAACGGAAGGGGACAAGGACATTGTAAGTCTAGGGCCTGAACTTTTTTGTTCCAGGCTGACAGTATGGCCCCTTGCAAATTCCTTGAATGGAATTGACCGTAGGGTACTGCTTCGAATGATGCCACCATTTTTCCCAGCAGCCTCATATACAGGCGTATGGACGGCTGTCTTTTTTGTACCCACTAAGTGGATCAAATCTTTCAAAGACAACACCTTTCCTTGAGGCAAGAATATTTTTCTCTGGCCTGAATCCAACCTTAGCCCCAAGTATTCCAGACTTTTGACTGGTTTTTAGGGCTGACTTGTCTCGGTTGATAATCCAACCGTGAGATTCCAGATACTTGATTGTCTTGTGAACGACCACGTCTAGTTTTTTCACTGAGTGGTCTATCAGCAACAAGTCATCCAGATATGCCATTATCATTACGCCTTGTGTTCTTAGATTGGCCAATAAAGGGCCAGAATTTTTGTAAACACTCGTGGTGCTGTGGCCAAACCGAAGGGTAAGGCTCTGAACTGAAAATGGCGCCCTTCTACTGCAAAGCGTAGAAATTTTTGGTGGACTGGAAAGATGGGAATGTGCAAATAAGCATCTTTAATGTCGATCGCGGCTAACCAATCCTCCCCTTGTAGGGCAGTGGCCACCGATCGGATCGACTCCATCGGAAAGTCCTGATATACAGGAATTTGTATAGCCCTTTTAGAATTAATATGGGCCTCCCGTCCGCGTTTGCTTCGGGACTGTAAAGAGGTTTGAGTAAAACCCGAACCCTCATTCTTCCAGGGGAACCTCCATAATTACTCCTTGGAGCAATAGTTGTTCTAGTGCCAACAGGAGGGACTCTCTCTTCCGGGGATCCCTTGGCACGTTTGACCTCAAAAATGGGAAGGAGGAGAGTCTTTTAACTCCAAACTGTATCCCAAACCTACTGCGGAGAGCACCTATCTGTCTTGATCGTGTCCCGCCAGGTCTCTTGCGAACAACTGGAGTCCTCCCCCCACCCGACTGAGTGGGGGCTTCAATGAATTTAACTTTGGGGGAGGTTTTGTACCTCCCCTGACCCAGGGTTTCTCATTACCCTGCTACTGTCCCTGTTTTTTACCCCCGGGATTTGACCGAGGAGGCCGTCGGAACTGTTACACAGCCGATGCCCCAGGGACTGGAGAAGCAGGTCTCTTAAAGAGGGCCTCTAACTCTGTTTTTAACCGGCAAGAGCGTATTTTTACCGCTGGAAATTTTCTGGATATATTTGTCCAGGTTTTCCCTGAATAAGCGTTCACCATGAAATGGGACGCTAACCAGCCATTCTTTACAGGGAGCTTCAGCAGACCAGTTTTTGAGCCATAGGAGCCTACGCATATGTACTATAGACAGCGTAAGGCGGGAGGCCTGATGGACTGAATCCTTTATGGCGTCAACCGCAAAGCCTAAGGCTCTAGGTAGATCAGCTAGGGCAAAGCCTGCTGATCTGTCAAGTCCCTCAAGACCTGTTTCAACTGATCCTTCACTGCTTAGCAGACCCCAATAGCTGCTACTGCTGGTTGTATCACCAAGCAGATTTTCATAAGGACTCCAATCTTTTATCTATTGGGTTCTTGAACATTTGGACATTATCCACTGGACATGTCAGTGATTTATACATACAAGAGATGGCTGCGTCCACTATAGGGACCTTCCATTTTTTTTTTTTTTTTGATGAACCTATCCTCCATGGGATAGACCACCGGAAATCTCTTGGGGGAATAAATATTTTCTCAGGACGTTCCCAATCCTGGTAAATGAGCCCTTTCAGTAAAGGGTGAAGTGGAAAAGAACAAACAGTCTGGGGGCTTCTAGCGACCCCAACGAGGATACAGTAGTGGTTGATGGTTCCGCAAGGTGCATTTTTAAATGCTGATCGGACCATGTTAGTCAGAGACTGAACCCATAATCTTTCAGCTTGAGATGCTGAGAAAAGGTTCCCCCACTGTTGATTCCTCTATAACAGAATCAACCTCATCCTGATCCCCTTCAGGCAGGTCGATCCCTGTATGGGACTGTTGCTCTGCTAACAGGCACTCTGAAGGAGGAGACGGAGATCGGGCGCGCTTTCCCTGACAGGGAGGCAGCGATAAATGTTGACAATCTCTCTCTAATCCTCCCAGAGCTGAGGAAAAAACCTCCTCTGTTACATACACAGGAGCAGGTGAACTGAGGACAGCCACAGTACCAAGTACCCCTGCGGGGTCTCTACGGTCACTTACCTCTGAACTTCAGGGGAGACTGGTGCAGCAGAAGTATGCCCAAGATCCTCCGAGCCCGATGAGACCCCCTTCGCTTCCTGGAAGATTCAGTTCCGGAGCTTCTGGACGGCATATTCCTAAGCCTAAAGCTGAGGTATTCCAGCCGTAATACACCACTTTTACTGAGAATAGTCTAGCACAATTGCTGCTATATCACAGTTGGTGTCTACTAATGTGCCTTTCTAGGGGATGCCTGTATCAACCGCTTGCTGTATGCCCTTTTTTTAAATGTTGCCAGCTCTGTCTCTGTACTTCATAGCCAGCTCACCACACAAAACTGTGGTTTTTACATGCTGGGACGCCCGCACATGCGCAGAAGCGCTGCGGCGCACACAGAGCGTCATCCCCCAGGCTCCGCCCCCTTTCCTGGCTCACCTCTATATATAGAGGCGCGTGCACGCGCACGCGCGCGGCCACGTGCGCCTTCGGCGCTAATTTTGAAAAATGGAGACTAGGGACAAGAGCCAGGGCCCCTCTTTGCCGCAGGCCGGGGGATGGACGAGCATTGCAACATGGCAGAGGAAGCAGTTTCCCATAAGAGAACTCACCATCTGCCTGGACTTGCTCTGCTGAGAAGAAACTAGTCCACATGACAAGAAAACATTCCACAGCGGCCTCTAGTGGACAAACACAGGTACCGCAGTCTAATATCTTAAATATATATAAAAAATATTTTTTTTTTTTTTTTTTTTTCTTGACCACCATTAAAAATTATTACATTTTTTTAGTAGTTACAGGCATGCACAGAATTTTGCGGGAATACCATTAGGTAACAGACAGAAAGACAAATTAGGCTTGGGGGTCCCCCAATAGAACCAAGTTCCTGGGGGCCCCCACTTACCTGTTCCCCGCCGCAGGACTTTGTTTGGTCCACAAAAGCCCAAACTTCACCTATCACGGCAGGCATTGTAATCAAACCTTCAGGGACCAGGTTCCCAAGGATTCCACTCCCCTGGACCTGTATAGCACCCTGCACAGAAAACATCTTGGTCGTGGGTATGACCAGAGCTCTGGATCCCAGGGTCCAGCTCTCCTAAGAGAAGCATTACAGGCAAAACCTTGCTCTTCTCTGCAAGGCCCGGGTACCGACCGTTTAGCTATGAAGCTTTTTTGGTCGGATCCGGAATAGCTTACTGAGGCCCAAAAGAACCTGTACGCAAGCTCAGTGAAAAACACATGTTTCTTCTTGGCCAACACCTTAGACACTGGCAAAAAACTGAGGTGCTCCCGGATGGGAGGGGCTTATATAGGGGAGGGTACTTCCGGTTTTGGAAGTTGCCAGTGCCAGCACCTGACGGTATCTATATAACCCATTAGTAATGACTATGTCGCTCTGTGTCCCGTGATGTACGAGAAAGAAAGGTGACTCGAGTATAAGCCGAGGGGGGCATTTTCACCACAAAAAAATGTGCTGAAAAACTCGGCTTATACTCGAGTATATACGGTATGTACTGAAAGATACAGAGCGAATCTAATGAGCTCCAAACTTCCTGTCTGAGCTGACAACACAGCGCCTCTAAAGATCAGTGTTAATTTTGGCAGCAAATTTCGATTTAGTTTTAGTCTTAGGACTAAAATGGCATTTTAGTTTTAGTCCCATTTTTAGTCTTCTTCAATTGTTTTAATTTTAGTCGTATTTAGTCAACTAAATCTCCAGTACATTTTAGTGGACTAAAACTAATTTTAGAGAACGGGGAAAGGGAAATGGGACTTTAGATGAGGCCAAATACATTTACTTCCATCCCCGATACTTTAAAATTTGGAAGACAGGATTGGGCCTTTGCATGAAACATGCAGCCAGGGAAATAACACTGCATAAAACTATAGTAGTGTCTGGTGAAAAGACCATACTATAGTTTTATGCAGTGTTATTTCTCTGGCTGCATGTTTCATCCAAAGTCCCAATCCTGTCTTCCTAATTTAAAACTAATTTTAGTCATCTAAAATCGAATGGGTGTAGGTAAATTGTAAGGCATTATTTAAACATTTCTCTACAATTTCCAAACTCATTATATACTGCTGGAGTAAAAAATCGAATGTTATTATTTATGGTATTGAGGTATGAACATGCACTACAGACCAGTGTTCATTTTGACGTCAAATTTCAATTTAATTTTAGTCTTAGTCTTTCGACTAAAATGCCATTTTAGTTTTAGTCGTATTTTAGTCATTTCAATTGTTTTAGTTTTAGTCGTATTTTA
Source organism: Rana muscosa (assembly GCA_029206835.1). Classification (NCBI taxonomy): domain Eukaryota; kingdom Metazoa; phylum Chordata; class Amphibia; order Anura; family Ranidae; genus Rana; species Rana muscosa. The sequence goes on along the minus strand of CM055126.1, from coordinate 193,613,034 downwards.
GTAGACCAAAATGGTGTTAAGTTAGTCGACTAAAATGTTTTAGTCGACAAAATTAACTGCTAAAGATACAGTATATGAAAAGAAAATGTGCTGCAGTAAAATCCCAAGTGGTGTTGTCAGCCTTGCCCAAATTCTTCTGTGCTCTCCTACAAAGAAAGGTGCTTGTTTTGCACATGTCAGCACACCAGTCTCTTCTCATCTCATAAGGATATAGGTTTTATTCATAACAGAATTTTACATATTTGATGTTTCTTCATATAACAGGCTTCCTATAATATATAAAAAAAAAAAAAGCCAAGAGAGGTGCTGATTGGAGCAGCAGCCACCTTGCTACACCTGGAAGCCACTGCTGCCTATATTCCAACCTGATGCCTAACAGCTGTACTTCCACCAACAGCTTCATGGCCGCGCTCTGCTTCAGCAAGCCACTTGCCTACCAAGCTCTACAACCTCACGGTGATCCTATGGAGGTCTATATAGGTTTATGACAAACCTTGATCCACTTTTAACTAGTGAGTGCATTTTTATTGTCTTTTTTTTAATCGTTTTAATAAATCTGTACACCTAGATGGAGGCCCTCTCCAATGGAGAGGATGTAGAGTGTTAGTTCAACTTTTTATATTTTATGTAACACTTAAGCCTAGTACACCTAGGCGGAATGTCGGGAGGCATCGGCTGCTTCAATAAAAACTGTCCGACATTCGTCCCATGTGTACGATAGCCGGTCCGTCAGAAACCAGCCATTCGGCCGGCTTCTGTGAAAAAAGGGCATGACCGAAAAAGGTCTGCCGACCGGCTCCCGTTCAGCACTCTCAGCCAATGACTGAGAGCGCTGACTGGAGTGTTCTGGCGGGGGATGCCCCCTGTCAGAACACAATAGTACAGCAGGGGACATCGCTTTACTAACATTGGATTGTTGGTACAGTAGCTTTGACCTGAGCTGTCAGTTTCTTTTCATTCAACCCGCTGGGTTGAACAAAAAAAACCTAATAGTGTGTACGAAGCTATAAAGTGGTTGTAAAGCCATAAGGTTTTTCACCTTGCATTAAGGGGAAAAACCTGTTTGCAGCTCCTGCCCAGACCCCCCTTTTTCTTACCTGAGCATGATCCGATCCAGTGATGTGCAGCGGCTCCAGACGCTGTCTCTCTCCTCATTGGACAGATTGATAGCAGCATTAGCCATTTGGCTACCACTGCTGTCAATTAAAACCTGTGACATGGAAGCGGTAGGCGGGGTAGAGTCCTGCTGTCTGTGTCAAGAAAAAGCAGCTTCCCGTGGGGTAACCCGATGAAGAGGCAGGGCCTGAAGCACCGGCAAGGACCCCAGAAGAAGAGAGCAGGTAAGTATAGGCATGTTTGTTATTTTTATAAATTTAAGGTTTACAAACCCTCTAAAATTAGATTTCCTCTGCTGGCTGGCAAAAGTGAGGATCATGGGCAACAACTGATGTTATCTTTACAAGTCACTCCACAATAAGTCACACCACAATATCACCTTTTACCATCAGAATCTGGTAAAAGGCTAAATCAAAGCACTTACGATTAACCTGGTAAATATGTAAAGGAGCCTATAGCTCCACCTTTTGACTGGAAATAAATATTTCAATATTTCTAATTTACCTGATAAAAAAAACAAAAAATATGGCAAAATCTATACAAATATATTCCATAATACTATACAGTACATTCCCGTTACACCCTTCAGCTATGTACTGAGCATGGAAAGGTGACCGTTCATTTCAGACACAAAGTAATGGAAACATTCTCATGTTAGTTTTATAATGTCAACATTGTACATTAATGGGCACATTACCCGATTTGCTACTTACAGATTTAACCAACAAGCCAAATATGGCTCTAAGTATTTCCCCCGCACCAGGCTCAGAATGTGTTTCTCATGGCTGTGATAGAGAAGGCCTTCTGAGAAGAGGATAAGAAGGGCTCTCTGACTCTGGAGAAGGGATGGCAGGGTCTCCACTCTGACCTCTGGCTGTGGGACAAGGATATAAAGCAGATTTACTATTGGCAAACCTGGAAGAAGTTTCACATCCTTTAAAATTAAAGTTTGTTTGGACTGAACCTCTAGAAAACATAACTTAGGCTAACCACAGGAAGTTGTGCGTAAAAGAAGCTGTAAAAACAATGAGAACACTAATTTTAATATGCAATTTATCCTGTTTGGAAAATACATTTTTTTGTTACAGTTTCCATCAAACAAATTTAGCATCATATGTAATTCATGTGGCTCAAAAGGCAACTACGGTTCTTTCAACATTTTTTTTTCTCAAAAAATACTTGGAATAGGATCAATTTACAGAGTAATTTCAGGCAATCAGTGAGCTAATAAACTGGGCTAGAGTCAGGAAGTTCTCCCTTAATTTACCTTAAAGTGGTTGAAAAGGCAGAAGGTTTTTTTATCTTAATGCATTCTATGCATTGAGATAAAAAGCCTTCTGTGTGCAGCAGCCGCCCTCAGCCTAATACTTACCTGAGCTCCCTCCGATCCTGCAATGTTGCATGAGAGACTCGGCTGTCCGGGACTTTCCCTCCTCATTGGCTGAGACAGCAGCAAAGCACCAATGGCTCCCACGGCTGTCAATCAAAGTCAGTAAGCCAATGAGGAGAGAGAGGAGGCGGTGCTGGGCCATGGCTCTGAGTCTGAATGGATACACAGAGCTGCAGCTCGGCTCGGGTGCTCCCATAGCAAGCTGCTTGCTGTGGGGGCACTTAACAGGAGGGAGGAGCCAGGAAGACCAAAGAGGGACCCGAGAAGAGGAGGATCTGGGCTGCTCTGTGCAAAACCATTACACAGAGCAGGTAAGTATAACATGTTTGTTATTTTAAAAAAAAAGAGAGAGACTTTAGTATCACTTTAATTAATAATCCACTGCAGCCACAATCAAGAGAGTACCTTACGGGGTCTCTGGGTGAGTACTTCCTGAGTGTGTGTTGTGTAATGTACTCTATCTCCCCCCATACAGTATGACTATTTACATTGCAAATGCCACTGAAGGTTTGAATCTGAATGGCGGCTGAGAAAAACGTAGTGCTCCCTTTTTTTTTTCAATTAGGCTTTCCAGAGGCAAGAGAAAAGTAGCAGAAAACAGCCTACAAAGGGTATGTTTTGGAATACATCTCGTGCTCGTGTATTGCAAGCTTGGGTTCTCAGAATACCTGATTACTAACAAAGGGTAGTGTGTGGACAGGTATAGCAAAACAATGCTTGGAAGAAAAACTGGGGTGCTGCATATGAAGGCTGTGCTCCTTATCTACAGTGATGTGGCACAGCTCCTCCTTCTGGGTTTAAAGTTTTACTAAACCCACATCACAAAAAAAATATCAATAAATGGCGAATTACATGCTGTTCATACTCACTATGAGATTTGTTTTCTGCAAAAAACCTGGTTGATCCTGCTGCTCTCTATCTCCCCCTTCTGTTCATGTCCCCAATGCAGCTAGGTATTTTGCAGATGTATTGGCAACTCTGCACATGCTCAGTTTTCAGTGAGTTTCTATACTGAGCATTTCCTCCCTATCACATCTGAGCAGCCCATGTGACTATGGAGTCACACATGTGGGCGTATACACAGTGGTAAGTGACAGCCCACTACCTCCCTTCTCCTCCATGTCCACTAACCAGCTAAATACAATGGGGGTGGGATATTACATGTCGATTTAATGGATGATTCGCCTCCCTCTTATTCTATAACACAGGCTGGAGGGACGTGACACAGCCTGTGACTGGCAGACATCCGCCCAAACCATATTATTTACACAAAATAATAAAGATTTGATTTCAAATATATATTTGTATGGCAATTTAAACAATTTATTGATATTATTTATTTATTTTTTGTTACTCTGTATTCCAAAGGCTGTTTTTTTTTTTTTTTTTTCACCACCAGCAGAGGACTAGAAGCTCATTCTGCTCATGTTTCCCTGTAGACAGGCTGGGAGAGATCTGGGTCATGTGACAGCTGTATATCAATTAGGGAAAAGGTACTTAAATTTTTTTTTTTTTTATTAAAATATCTAAAGTGCCATCTCCCACATACAGAAATAGAAGGGACAATATAAATTAAACAGTGTGTGTTTAGTATCACTTTAATGATGGCCAGCATCATTCAGGCGACTTCCTGTGAGCTCACAGGGGAATGCTATTCTGTCAAGAGGGCCTGTGACATCACCAGACTGGGCTAAATTCATTGGGGATTTTTTGACATGGCTGCAGCATGCATACACCCCCATCCAGCTACCTTTGCTGGTTGTTGGGCCATAAAAATGCAGCCCAAATGCCTATTTTTACTGCCCTTCCAACAGCAAGTGTAAAAAAGCCCAGTGTCAAACAGAAAATGCACTATAAGCTCGCCTGACTTGTGACAAATCTGAAAAAAGGATGGTACATTTGTAAGAGAGATATACTCATGAGAATTAGCAGACCACAATTATCTGCTGTAATGAAACAATTGGCAATGTTCTGCCTGTTAAGTGCACCCGGAATAGTGTTTACTCTGTATATATCTCTACACACCACCCAGACATTCATCTTATCTTAAATTTGCTCATCATTAGTGAGGCAACCAAATTACTACTTGTAGCGGGTGCATAAATACAAAATAAGTGGTAGATATCTTCCTGGAAGGGATCAATATTATGGAGTCAGCATTAATTTGGAGTTTTTGAACTCAATATAAAAAACAACTTTAATGATGAAAATGGTCATATTTATGATTGCATTTGATATCTCCTTAAAGTGATATTAAAGGAACGATTTAAAAAAAAAATGTCATACTTACCTGCTCTGTGCAGTGGTTTTGCACAGAGCAGCCCAAATCCTCCTCTTCCCGGGTCCGCTGCCAGTGTTCCCGGTCCCTCCCTCCCGCCAAGTGCTTTCAGAGCAAACAGCTTGCTGTGGGGACACCCGGCAGGCTCGCTCCCGAGGCGCTGCTCTACGTGTCCATTCACACACAGAGATAATGGCTCCCTCTGCTGTCTCAGCCAATGAGAAATGAGTCCCTGGAGAGCCGAGGCTCTTGTGCACATCACTGGATCGAAATGGGGCTCAGATAAGTATTGGGGGGGGGGGTTGCTGCACACAGAAGTTTTTTTACCTTCATGCATAGAAGGTATGCATGCTCCTGTCAATCAACTGCAGTGGCGGGGCGTGGCCAAATCCCACTGTCTGTGTCAATGAACGCAGCAGCGGGTCTCGGGAGCAAGCCCTCATGAGTGCCCCCATGGGAATCAGCTTCCTATTGGGGGCACCAGCAAGAGAGAAGGAGGCAGGAGCACTGGCGGGAGACCCGAGAAGCGGAGGATTGGAGCCGCTCTGTGCAATTCTATTATAAGTATAGACATGTTTGTTATTTTAATTATATTTTCCTTTACAACCACTTTAAAGGGGTTGTAAACCCTCATGGTTTTTCACCTCAATGCATTCTATGCATTAAGATGAAAAAATAGGATTTTTATAACAGCTTACCTGTAAAATCCTTTTCTTGGAGTACATCACGGGACACAGAGCGGCATAGTAATTACTATGTGGGTTATAGAGCTTACCTTCAGGTGATGGACACTGGCACACCCAAGACAGGAAGTCCCCTCCCTATATAACCCCTCCCATATCGGGAGTACCTCAGTTTTGTAGCAAAGCAATAAGTGTCCCCAAAAGAGGGGTGGGAGCTCTGTGTCCCGTGATGTACTCCAAGAAAAGGATTTTACAGGTAAGCTGTTATAAAAATTCTATTTTCTTTATTGTACATCACGGGACACAGAGCGGCATAGTAATTACTATGTGGGATGTACCAAAGCAATGCCAAAATGAGGGGAGGGAGACACCATAACAAGCTGGGCGCCATCAGGCATGAGGATCTATACTGCAGCCTGCAGCACACTACGCCCAAAGGCGATATCCTCATGACCTCTTACATCCACCTTATAAAATTTTGTGAATGTGTGGACTGAAGACCAAGTTGCGGCCTTACAGATTTGAGCCAAGGAGGCCTGGTGATGCACTGCCCAAGAAGCACCAACCGCTCTAGTAGAGTGTGCTGTAATTTTAAATGGAGGCACCTTCTTTCTCAGACCATAGGCTTGAATAATAAACTGCCGAATCCACTTAGAAATAGTAGATTTCGACGCTGCCTGGCCCCTTCTGGGGCCTTCTGGCAGAATAAATAAAACATCAGTTTTCCGAATCATAGCAGTAGCTTCAAGATAGGCTTTTACTGCTCTTACTACATCCAAAGAATGTAATAATTTCTCTTCCACCGAACTAGGTTTGGGGAAAAAAGGAAGGAAGAACCATATCTTGGTTCAAATGAAAACTTGACACGACCTTCGGAAGAAAGGCTGGATGTGTACGTAAAACCACTCTATCCTTATGGATAATCAAATATGGCTCCTTGCAAGATAAAGCTGCTAATTCCGATACCCTCCTGGCTGAGGATATAGCTACCAAGAACACTAATTTCCTGGTGAGGAGCACTAAAGGAATGTGGACTAATGGTTCAAAAGGTTGTCTTTGAAGAACTGATAGAACCAAGTTTAAGTCCCATGGACATATGGGAGACCTCACTGGTGGGTTGATATGAGTCACACCCTGCAAGAAGGTTTTTACTAGCGAATGTGTAGCTAGTGGCCTTTGAAAAAATATCGATAAGGCCGAAACCTGTCCCTTAATAGTACTTAAGGCTAGGTTTTTGACAACAGCCCACTGTAGGAAGTCAAGTATTCTGCCTATGACGTACTTCCGAGGATGCCATTTCTTGGCTTCACACCATGCCACATACGCCTTCCAAACTCTATAATATATATGTCTAGATACTGGCTTTCTAGCATTGATTATTGTAGACACCACTGTGTTAGAGAGACCTCTCTATCTTAGAATGTGGGATTCAATAGCCAGACCGTTAAATTTAGAGTTTGTAAAGAAGGGTGGTATATCGGACCCTGCGTGAGCAGGTCTGGCCGAAGCGTAAGGGTCCAAGGCTTGCCTACAGACATTCTTAGAATTTCTGCGTACCAGGATCTCCGAGGCCATGCTGGGGCTACCAGAATCACCGGCCTCCTTTCCATCCTGACTCTGCGGAGGAGTCGAGGTAGTAGCTGCAGCGGAGGGAACGCATATATTTATGCGAACTGATCCCACGGGAACACCAGTGCATCCGATCCGCAAGCGAGCGGGTCTCTCGTCCTGGACACAAAGCTGTTCAATTTCTTGTTGAACCTGGATGCCGATAGATCTACATCTGGTGTCCCCCATCTCTGACATATTGTCTGAAAGATGTCGGGGTGAAGAGACCATTCCCCTGGGGATAACTGCTGCCGACTCAGGAAGTCTGCTTTCCAATTCTCTATTCCTGGAATAAAGATAGCGGATATGCATGGGATATGATTCACCTCCTTCTGGGCCGCACCGCTCTTGGTGCCCCCTTGGTGATTGATGAATGCCACAGCTGTGGCATTGTCTGATTGGATCCTGACAGGAGACCCATGTAGCTTGGAAGTCCATGCTTCCAGGGCCAACCGTGCCACCCGAATTTCCAGCAGGTTGATGGGCAAGGTCTTCTCGATATTCGACCACTTTCCCTGGAGTGAACATTGCTCCAGTACTGCTCCCCAGCCTAGAAGGCTGGCATCCGTAGTTACTACCCTCCAAGAGATTGGAATGAACGACTTTCCCTTTTGTAAATTTTGGGGTACCAACCACCAACATAGACTCCTGCGTACTGACGACGCCAGGGACATTGGGAAGTCTAGGGCTTGAACCTTTTTGTTCCAGGCGGATAGGATGGGGTTCTGCAATTTCCTTGAATGGAATTGAGCATATGGAACTGCTTCGAATGAAGCCACCATCTTTCCCAGCAACCGTATGCAAAGACGAATGGATGGCTGTCTCTTTGCACAGATCGCTTGAATTAGTTCTCTTAAGGAAGAGATTTTTGCCTGAGGCAGAAAAACCTTTCTTTGGTCTGTGTCTATGAGTAAGACTAAATATTCGAGTCTTCTTGCTGGCTGCAAGGCCGACTTGTCCAGATTTAGGACCCGGCCCCGGGATTCCAGGTATTGTACCGTGTTGTGTACAGCAACCCTTAGGTTGGAAGCTGACTGATCTATTATAAATAGATCGTCCAGGTAGGCCCTTATAGATATTCCCCGAGTTCTTAAGTCGGCCAACAGAGGGGCCAAGATCTTTGTGAACACTCGCGGAGCCGTGGCCAACCCGAAGGGTAGCGCCACAAACTGATAATGGCGTTGTTCCACCGCAAAGCGTAGAAGCTTTTGATGACTGGGGAATATAGGCACATGTAAATAAGCGTCCCTGATATCGATGGACGCAAACCATTCTCCTCTTGTAGGGAGGCTGCTATTGACCGAATTGATTCCACACGGAACGATTTGACGATTAGGAATTTGTTTAGACCTTTGAGATCTAGTATGGGTCTTACATCTCCGTTGGGCTTTGGAATGGTAAAGAGGTTTGAGTAAAATCCCAACCTCTGTTCCTTTACCGGAACCTCCACAATTACCCCTTGGGATAATAGTCGGTCTAACGCCGAAAGGAGAGATCTTCTCCTTATTGGATCTTTTGAGACGTTTGATGTTATAAACCGAGTAGGAGGAAATTCCTGTAACTCCAACTTGTATCCCAGGGATACCGTGGAGAGAGCCCATCTGTCCCGGATCGTCTCTCACCAAGCCCCTGAAAACAACAGAAGTCTTTCCCCCACTCGTCTGAGTGGGGGCGACCCTTCATAAGGCCGACTTGGGGGCTGGTTTAGTATTCCTTCGGTTCCAGGGTTTTTTATTACCCTGTGGCTGTCCCTGAGCTCTCCCTCCAGGATTGGATCGGGGAGGCCGTGGGAACTGCTTAGAGGCTGAAGTTCCTGGGACTGGCGAGGTGGGCCGCTTGAAGGCAGGACCCCTGAATTTCCTTTTAACAGGTAAAAGGGTACTCTTTCCACTGGAGATTTTCTGGATGTATTTATCCAAGTCCTCGCCAAATAACCGTTCCCCATGTAATGGAAATCCAGCCAGGAGCTTTTTACAGGGCGGCTCGGCTGACCAGTTTTTCAGCCATAGGAGTCTACGCATGTGTACCAACACCAGCGTAAGGCGGGAGGCCTGATGAATTGAATCTTTAATGGCGTCAACCGCAAAACATAAAGCCCTAGGTAGATCTGCTAAATCCTGCGCCTGCTGAACTGGCATGTCTTTTAAAGCCAGCTTCATCTGGTCTTTCAAGGCCTGACAGATGCCAATGGCTGCCACTGCAGGCTGAGTAACAGCACCAGCTGTAGAAAAAGCAGTCTTTAATAGGGTTTCCAACTTTTTATCTGTTGGATCTTTAAACATCTGTACATTGTCCACTCGACATGTCAGGGATTTGTTCACAGAGGAGATGGCAGCGTCCACAGTAGGAAGGCTCCATTTTTTGGTGAACTTTTCCTCCATAGGATATACCACAGAAAACTTTTCCCAATCCTTATAGATGAGATTTTCTAGCAATAGATGCATTGGAAAGGAACCATTAGCCTGCGGGGCTTTCAAAGAGCCCAATGAAGAAACCGATGTAGTTGCTGGTTCTGAAAGGGGCAGCTTGAAAGCTGACCGAACCATGTCTGTTAAAGACTGAACGGCTGAAAACGGTTCCTCTAAAGTAGATTCCTCCGAGGCTGCATCATCCTCCTGATCCCCTGCAGGAAAATCAATTTCATCCTGAGACAATTGGTCTGCTGTTAGATACACTAACGGTGGAGATGGAGATCTGGCGCTTTTTTCCCGGCAGGGAGGAAGCGATTAATGCCGCCAATCTTTGTTCTACTCCTCCCAGAGCAGAGGTAAAAGCCTCCTCTGTCACATATACCGGAGCAGGTGAACTGAGGGCAGCCACAGCACCTAGCATTCCTGATGGCTCCTCTCGGGTAACTACCTCTGATTTATCAGGGGAGGATATATTAGTAGGAGCAAGCCCCAGATCCTCAGAGCCCGATGGCGAACCCTTTAGCCTCTTAGGATTTTTACTCCCAGAGCCCTTGGAAGGCATAGTCCTAGCTCAAGCTAAGGACTTACAGCTAAAAATGCACCCACTACTAGCTATAGTCTAGCGTACAAGCTTGCTATCAGAGCTAGTCAGGTGACTAAACTAATGTGCCTTGGGGATGCCTGTATCACCACCTGTAGTGTGCCCAATATAATATCAAAAATAAATGTCACCAAGGAGCTCTGCTGATGTGTCCGTCCTCTTACAGCATGTCTCGCAGAGGCTGTCTTTTTAAAGCAGAGGACGCCCGCACATGCGCAGAAGCGCGCGTCAATGCGCACGCGCATGCGCCAATGCGCACACGCATGTGCCAATGCGCCAGAAACGCTCCCAGGAGGGAGCTGCAGTTTTACATTGGAGCCTAGCTGACACTATAGAGGGAGACCACAGCGCCAGGTCTAAGAACGCTGTTTCCAGGTCCCCCTAGCAGGTATGGTAACATTTTTACAGATGGGTACTGCAGAGCTTGTACATAGAAGAATGCTCCTACATCTGTCTAGGCATTACACTTATAGAAGGTATGCCCAGCTATATAGACATTCTCAAGTATCTCCATCCTGTGGCCAAACAGGGGTACTACGTAATGTCCAATAGAACCATAAGAAAATACATTTCAGGTTTATCAAAGATATTTTAGGCATCAGGTACAGTGGGAAATATACCATGTAGGTAAAACACAGGCAAACACATTAGTTTTGAAGGGTCCCTGCTGGACCAAGTTCATTAGGGACCCTCACTTACCTGTCCCCGCCGCAGGACCCTGTTCGGAACAGACAGCCCAAACTTCGCCCCTTTGGCGGGCAACGTCATTTGACCTTCAGGGACCGGGGTCCTACTGAAAGGAACACCACTCCCCTGGACCTGTACAGCACCCTGCCAGAAAACCTCTTGGTATTGGGTCTGACCAGAGCACTGGATCCCAGGGTCCAGCCCTCCTAAGAGAGGCATTATAGGCCAAACCTCGTAGATGGTCCACATCTTCTTCCCCGAGGCCCGGCTACCGGCCATTTTGGCATTGAAGCACTTTGGACGGATCCGGAATAGCTCGCCTTTAGGCCTCAAAGACCATACGCAGAGCTAACTTGGATACATGCTTAACCGTGACTAACACCTTTAGACACCGGCAACAAAACTGAGGTACTCCCGATATGGGAGGGGTTACATAGGGAGGGGACTTCCTGTCTTGGGTGTGCCAGTGTCCATCACCTGAAGGTAAGCTCTATAACCCACATAGTAATTACTATGCCGCTGTGTCCCGTGATGTACGATAAAGAAACCTCTTGTAGTGCACCAGCCCCCCAGAGCCCCCCTTTTACTTACCTGAGCCCGATCGTTCCTGCGCCAGGGACGAGCACACCTGCTGTAGCCTGTGCCTCGGGTCCTGATTGGATAGATTGATAGCAGCGCAGCCATTGGCTCCCGCTGCTTTTAATCAAATGCGATGATGCAGGAGCTGGGGGCGGAGCCGAGTCCTGCTGTCTGTGTCAGCAGGACACGGGAGAGCGCCTGCATGGGTGCCCCGAGAGAGCGCTTCTCCGACGTTGCACCCGAGAAGAGGAGGAGCCAGGAGCGCCGCTGAGGCACCCCAGAAGAAGAGGATCGGGGCTACTCTGTGCAAAGCCAACTGCAAAGAGGCGGTAAGTATGACATGTTTTGTTATTTATTTTATTTTTTTAAACTGAACCTTTAGTTTCCTTTAAGGGAGGCATGCTTCTAACAGACCTGTACTATAAGAACCATACCACCAACGTAAGGAGCATTCTTTCCACCAGCCACCACACGACTATACCATTAGCGGTCGATATAGTAATTATTAGCAGGTGTCCCCGCAGACCTAAAATTATTTCAAGGGTGTTAAAATGGTCGACAAATCCTTCTAACTGGAACCTCTCTGATCACAAACATACAAAATACCCTCAGTCAAGTATTAGAGATGAAGTATACTTATAAATTTAGTTAATCTATCCCAAAAATAAAAAAAAGCTGTAAAAGCATTAGAAGAAAGAGGTATTCATATGGAATTATATAACATGGCGGTAGAAACGCCTGCATTCCTCCAGCAATTGTTAAAGAAAACCATATGCTTTAGATCCATTTCTGAACCCTTTGTGTGTGTTTGTGTGTACAGTATATACATCACATACTTTACCCTAATGAGAGGCCCATGTATTTATGTAACTTGCACTTATCTTGAGCTCAGAGCATTATGATCATATGAAATCATTAACACTCACAAACTCTCCGAGTAATCCCCGTCTTAGGAGTGGAAGAACCTGACTGCGAGGAGTGTTGAGAAGGGACACCGCATAGACTTTCTGTACACCTTGCCTGGAGAAGAGGACAGCTGGGGGATGGACGCCATACTTCTCTGCCCTGAAAGAAAGAACAAGGAATTCTAAGCAAAATGCTAATCTTTTGGCTTTTATATTTCTAGCTTTGCTTATATTTCAAACCAAAACCAAATAAAAAACTTCAGGCCTCATTTCTCAAAAGCTTCTGGTAAAAAAAGATATCAAGGTCTATAGCAATCAATCAGATTTTTCCTGGTATTCCTCTCTCCAGGTTAGAAAAGAAAAGGAAAAATCTAGTTTATTAATAGAAAAAGCTCTGAATTCAACCTAGCTGGAGCATGCACCAGGCTAAGAACTGCCCACTCGCCTTCATGTGATACGGCTCCAGCCTAGTGATTGGACGCTGCATTGTGGAACGATAAGAAGGTCATACGATCCTCTGTACCTGAAAGAACCAGCTATATCACTTGGCTGACAAATGGCATTAAGAGCATGAAAAATGTAAGCATCAGCAACGAGAAAATAGTCTAAAGTGCAGGGTCACTTTGACTATTTTGTGGGCCCAAAAGAAAATGCTGACATTCTGATATCATGGGTGGGAAGAATGCAGGAAAAAAATCCTTCCATAGATAACCAACGCTGTATTCTCAGTCTCTTCATGGCAATAAACAAACTATAAAGTGTATATAAACCCAGGCATTTAATTTCACTTGTTTGGTACCTTTTTCTTTGTAAATATACAAATGAGAATGTTTTGTTATGATTGTGCAAACAACTAGCCATTAATCCTTCCAGAAATTCAGTGAACTCCTAATGTTCTGTAGTGAGTTGACCAGTTTAGGAGAGCTTACCGGTTACCATCATCCTCCAAATAGTATACCAACACGACTAAACCCTCAGTTATGGGACTTTTAGGGCAACCAAGAAAAACAGAAATTCAAAGGCATGTGAACAGTATTATAAAAAACCTTGTACAAACTTTATTGATACAAGTAGAATAAAACCATTAGGCCCCTTTCACACTGGGGTGGTGGGTGCATCGGCGGTAAAGCGCTGCTATTTTTAGCAGCGCTTTACCGTCAATTTTGCGGAGCTATTCAGCTGCTAGCGGGGCGATTTTAACCCCCGCTAGCGGCCGAGAAAGGGTTAAAACCACCCGCAAAGCGCCACTGCAGCAGTCCTGCTAGCGCATGGCTCCAGTGTGAAAGCCCTCGGGGCTTTCACACTGGAGAGACAGCAGCGGCTCTTTCAGGGCACTTTGCAGGCGCTATTTTTAGCGTTATAGCGCCTGCAAAGCGCCTCAGTGTGAAAGGGGACTTAAAGGAGACGTATGGGTTTTGCTTTTTTCCTATAATCATACTCACCTAGGTAGATGCTGCATCGGTTCCCCGGCATCTCTGCACTTAGAACCGAGCCATCAAACACCGCTGATAGCTCGGTTCTCTCAGCTCCCTGAGAGGAGAGCTGCTGCCTGTCAATCGGCAGCTCTCCTCTCTGCTCCTTCATGCTCATTGGAGCGCGGAGCTGTGGAGGGGCGGGCAGTGGCCTTCTCAGAGTCTAGAACTCCATAAAAGAAAACCGACATACTGTTTTCTTTGGGAAGCATGGGTGCACTCACAATGCATTATACAAAAAAGCTGAAAAGTGCGCTTATTAGCGCAGGAGACATCGATTACACATAGCGTAAAGTATAAGCCCATCTTCCTTTTCTTGGGTCCCTCGCTAGCGCTCCTGGCCCCTCCCTCCTATTGAGTGCCTTCTCAGCCAGTAGCTCTCTATGGGGACACCCGAGCCAAGTCAGAGCCCCGTGTATCTGCTCAGGCACGGAGCCCCGGACTGGCCCCGCCCCTCTTTCCACTGATTGACTTTGATTGACAGCCGCGGGAGCGAATGGTGCTGCTGCTGTGTTTCAGCCAATCCGGAGGAGTGTTTTAGATGGCTTAGACACTAGTGGACATAGCTGGAGAGAGAAGGAGCTCAGGTAAGTTATTAGGGGGTGCTGGGGAGGCTGCCACACACAGAAGGTTTTTTTATCTTAATGCATAGAATGCATTATGATAAAAAAAAACTTCTGCCTTTACAACCCCTTTAAGTCAGGGAATTCCCTATACTACCCATTAATTACAATAACAAATGCATCTTGTGCCTATTGTCAAACAAAAAACATCTGCTTTCTCACATACCGTGTTTCCAGGAAATTAAGCCCGGGTCTTATATTCATTTTGGCAACAAAAGACACAGTAGGGCTTATTTTCGGGGTAGTTCTTACCATGCAATGTGCTGTCTTCTCTCCCCCTCTCTCCCCCTGCCTGACAGGAGTCCCCAGTCTGAACTGAGTTAAAATGCTTGTAAAATCCTATAATCCACTTTATTACAGTAGTATATAATGTACAATGTGTGTGTTTATGTAATATAAATGTGCCAAATACCTTCGTTATAGCGCCACTCTGCGCTTCTGTGACCTGCCGGAGCTCTCTTCCCCGCAATTATATTACAGAAACACACACATTGTACATTATATACTACTGTAACAGAATGGGTTATAGGATTTTACAAGCATTTTAAACTAGGGCTTATTTTTGGGGTAGGGCTTATATTGCAGCCCTCCTGGAAAATAATGCTAGGTCTTATTTTCGGAGTAGGTCTTATTTTCGGGGAAACACGGTATATTGTGTAAGAATATACATAGAGGAAAATGTCCCAAGCTTTACTAGGATACCTTGAGTCCATCTCTATATGTGCTGAGATAAGACATGCACAGATTTTGAGGTAGAGATGCAGATGTCAAATGTTGGAAACTCCTAATTGAATTCCTAATTTGGCATGCCAAATCCTGGAAGCTGATTTACAGGATTATATAGTAGGCAAAAGTCTCTTTTATCTTGTGTGAATATTGAGCAATATAAAACATCTGCTTCCTCCTCACATGAAATGTAAGTGTCAGAATGTGCATAGAGCAAAATGTTCCAAGCTTTACAAGATATCCTGAGTCCTATATGTGCTGATATAAGAAATGCACAGATTTCGAGCGGATACAGATGTATATGTTGGGAAATGTTAGACCTTGGCACATCAAATCCTTGAAACTGATTTACAGGATTACAGTAGGCAAAAGTCCCCCATTGATATACATAAATATCTTCCTACAAATGTAGAGAGAAGAAAAAGACAGATGATGGAAAATATGTGTGCAAAAGACAAACTGCTCCGGGAGAATACAGAGAATACTGGTGGTGAGAAGTGCTATTCTGTTTGTGCGTTTGGTTTGGGTCCCTGCAGTGGTGGACCCCCTGGGGCTCTCTCTTTCTCCAGCTGAACCAAAGCTGTTTGATTTTTCCTTTAACCGGCAAATTGGGTTGATTCACTAAAGGAATGACACTTGTTCGTATTGCACAGGGAATTTTCACACCATTGTGTTTTGGTAACAGATATGATATGGATAAGTGTTGGTGTGCTGTGATGTCATAGTCATGTGAAAGACACCACAACCCACCTCCACAACGCATTTGTGTTGTAGTGCACTGCAATGCACTAGGATAAGATGACGTGCACCGTGTTAGCAAAAATACAACAGGTACAATTTTGTAAAATAAAGAGAAAAAAAAAAGATTTTTGCTTGCACATGATTGAAGGATTGAAGTCAGAACAACTTCCCTCATTCACTAAGCCACATTAGTCAAATACAAGGCCTGCAAGCTGAATCCGGCCCACCGAGCCATTTCATGTAGAGAGGCTCGTCTCTGCTCCCCCCATCTCAGCAGTTGGTAGAAGTGAGGAGGAGAGAACCCCTACTACAGATCCTGTGCCGCTTTGTGCAGATGCAGCACCCCCTTGTCTCCGACCTCCCTGGTCTCAGCATTCAGCAAATGCCAGCAGCTGACTCCAGCCCTCCTCTGGTCCTCTCCAGACTCTGCACTTTCTGCTTCCCAGCCACTCCCCCAGCTTCTTCCCGGTAGCACCCCAGGTAAGCGCGTGCACTGTGATCTAATGGAAAGTGGAGGACTCCTGACATCTGATGTAAGGAAGCTGGGGAGCTCTGGATTTCTAGTCTTAAGCCTGGTACACACGATCAGATTTTCCGTGGACAAAGCGTAGGACTTTTGTCCGAAGGGCGTTGGCCATGAACTTGTCTTGCATACTGTAACGGGAAGGCCCGGGGAACTCAGAATCGCTTAGAAAGTATGAGATACCCTTGCTTCAGCTCCCCCAATGCCTCTTATGTGTCAACCACCCTGTGTCTCTATTAAGGGGCACAGGGTGAATGAAAACCCCAATATGGTCTGTGATAGCCATATTCAATGCTGCACATACATTGTATCTAGATTGGGTCTGTAATATTGATCCACCATATTCCTCAGGATATCTGCAAAGAACTATTTACTGTTTGATTATGACCTCAACAGGGTAATTGAAAAGTGACGCCTTCATGATGTTGGGACACCTACTGTTAGATGCTAATGTCATCACCCCCAGCCCCTGCCTTTGTGTAATCATTGCTGGGAGGAATTAAGGTGATTTGCATTCTATTGTTCATTATGACTTGGGAAGGTCTGGTGTGAACAGAGATAATTAAAGTATGCCTGTGTGTATGGTATCCGGCAGACAGACTGGCTGCCAACACTTTGTGATAAGATGTGTATTGGGGATCGTTATATTCTATTGTGTGGGATCTTTTGAAGCCTAGCAGACGTCAGGATGATGTGTTGATTTTACTCCCAGAACTGTGTGTCGTCCAGTTACTGGGGGGTAACAGGTGCCTTGGATAAGTCAGTACTTCCTCAGCTTCAAGGATTTCCCAGCGGACGTTGGAGTTCCGCTACACATACAAACTGCAAATAATTGTTGGCCAACAAACACGAAACTACGTGGTTTTTCAGCTTTTTAGCGCCACCCATTGGGCGACTTCTGCTAATGTTGTGTTATGGTTAGAATTGCTTCTGAGCATGCGTGTTTCTACTTTGGAGTTTTGTCCGAAGGACTTGTGTACACACGTTTGGATAATCCGACAAGACACATTTGTTGTCGGAAAATTTTAAAGCATGATATCCAACAAATGTCCGATGGAGCATACAAACGGTCGGATTTTCCGACAACAGCCTGCCATCACACATTTCCCGTTAGAAAATCAGATTGTGTGTACGGGCCTTTACAGATACAAGCGGTCCTTTAAGGGAAACCATAATGCTGTGGCCCGCAATAAAATGGAGTTTGACACCCTTGCACTAAGCCAAGTGAAAATCAGCTTAGACTGGTGACCACCCAATGATGTGCAAACAAAAAATCCTTTGAAATGATTGAGTACTGAACTCCAGCTTTACCTTTTTTTCTCACAATTAGAGTCGGCCTTTTGCTAGGCATCATCTTTAGGGCTGGAGTCAGTCACTGTACTTCTAAGGGGAATCAGTGATGTGTTTTTTCATAAAAATGCTTGGGAAGGGTAAATGGACTCTGATTTACTAAAGGAGTACAAAAATTGCACTTTCAAGTGAATTTCCACTTATTGTTGTAAATAAATAAAAACAAAGTGAAAATTCACTGTCCAAAAAATACCAAATCATGTAGAAAGAGAATTAAAAAAAACATAAAGTAACATCCAGCAGTTCCCTATGGATAAGGATGGATGTTCAACCCTGGGCAAAATCTTCTGGCATCCAGGGTTGCTTGTCCACCCCTAACCGCAGGTAATCACTGGATGTGCGGATACACAGGGACAGCTGCGGTTCCTGTCAGCTTGACATTGCCTTGTACAGGGTTCCCTTCTGTAGCTTTTGGAATACACCTGTGATCCCAGCAGCAGGAATCTTATAATGCTTGCTGAAGGAATCCGCTGTATTCCCCTAACCTGCTCATGTGAATGTAGCTTAATAAGAACCAGTTATCAAAGATACCGTATATACTTGAGTATAAGCCGACCCGAATATAAGCCGAGGCACCTAATTTTACCACAAAAAAATGGGAAAACGTATTGACTCGAGTATAAGCCTAGGGTGTCCATCTGCATGCCTCACTGTGTCCATGCGCATGCCTCACTGTGCCCATGCCTCACTGTGCCCATAACTAGACTGATGTTTAACATGGGAGTCTATGGAAGGGGTGCCCGGCTTTGAAAAATCGTTATTTCCCGGCCGTAGGTCCCCCAGACAAAAAACTTTGCACACTTGTAGACGAGAAATGGGGCTACATGTTCCGGGTCGAGGGGACCTAAAACCGGCCGGTACCAGGTCCCCAAATTCACCGGAGAAATTACTGTTTAACATGGGAGTCTATAGAAGGGGTGCCCGGCTTTAAAAAAACGGTACTCCCCAGCCGTAGGTCCCCCGGACAACAAACTTTGCACACTTGTAGAGAAAGAGTGTGGCTACATGTGTGCCAAGTTTGGGGTCCAGGGGTTCCCCAAAATCCGGGAGATCAGGCGCAAAAAGGTGACTCAAGTATAAGCCGAGGGGGCATTTTCAGCACAAAAAAATGTGCTGAAAAACTCGGCTTATACTCAAGTATATACGGTAATATAAAAGAATCTTCATATTCCCCCCCCCCCCCCCATTTAGCTTCACTTTTAACCTGACACAAAGTGAGACTCTAAGCCTGGGTTCACACTTGTGCGGTGCGGGACACTGCATGTTATTCACATAGAAATCACTCCGCATTCCTGTGCAAATCACATGGGATGTCTGTGCAGTGTTTTGTATGGCTCAAATCGCACCCCATCCGCACTAAAATGGTGCAGGTCCCCTTTTTTCTGCACCTGAATCAGGTCACATGGGTGTTCACACCCTATGCGATTCGATTCTGGCAATCACACCGCAGTTTGCAAGATGTTTCAGGGTGTCATTAATTTAACATTGACACCCGCAGCAGATCACATGAACACTGTGCGATTTCAATGCGGTGCAGATTTACATCAGTGTGAACCTAAGCTTAAAGGGGTTGTAAAGTCTTGTTTTTTAAAATAACAAACGTGTCATACGTACCTCCTCTGTGCAAGGGTTTTGCACAGAGTGGCTCCGATCCTCCTCTTCTGGGGTCCCTCCACGGCACTCCTGGCTCCTCCTTTTCTCGAGTGCCCTAACAGAAAAGCGCTTTCCCTGGGGGTGTTCGGTTAAATTCTCCAACCCATCAGAATCTCCAACTGCTTAACTTCCAGTTTCTTTAAACCAGCAGCAATTGGAATTTTTGCCGAATTGGTGGTTGGACAAAACATCGGCAACCGAATCCGATGCAGGATAATATGAGCTCCGATACTAGCCAACAAAATGCCCGCCTCCGAGGCGGCGACAACTTTGTCCTCGTCAAAACAGCTCAATCTTCTTGTACTTACAATTCATCAAAATCTCCAATTACTAAGGGTTTAAATAAACCGGAAGTGACATGGTTGGAGTTTCTGATGGGTTGGAGAAATTGACAGAACAGGGGTGCTCGTGCGGGCGCGCTCCTGTGTTCTGTGGACGCGCTCCTGTGTCCTTCTGCTGCGTCCATTGACACAGACAGCAGGACCTGCCCCCGCCCCCTGCGTCATTGGATTTGATTGACAGCAGCGGGAGCCAATGGCTCCTGCTGCTATCAATCTATCCAATGAGGACGCGAGAAACCGGCTGAACCTGGTGTGCTTGTCTCTGTCGCTGGAAAGACCGGGTTCAGGTAAGTAAAAGGGGGCTCTGGGGGTCAGCTGCAGCACAGGAGGTTTTTCACCCTAATGCATAGAATGCATTAAGGTGAAAAACCCTGAGAGTTTACAACCCCTTTAATCACCTACAATATTATGTGTCAGTGAAATCTGCTATTTACAAAATGAATGTCAAAGTGCCTAGAGGAGAAAATACACTCTAAGTGGGTGGACAGTGGTAATGTATAAGTAAATTAGCATTCACTGTTCCCTGGAAACACAATATAGCTGGCTGCTGTCACACAATCATTTATTCCCAGTTTCTAGGCTTCAAAACAATTCCCTTTGCCGTCACAAAAGGGAAATTATCTGTCACTATCATCCTCATTTCCATTGCTGGGAAAGTCTATATAATCTATAGCGTTCATTCTATTATTCCACATGGGAGGCTGCAGGTCTGGAAACCCAGCAATTCAGAGGAACCAGACTCCTAAATTAGATCCTAATTTGTAGAGGGAGGAAGCAGGGAAAGTCATATGGTGTGGTCACAGGGGAAGCTGCCTTGTAATCTTTGCCAGAACTGCCTCAGTTACCGTCAACATTTTTTTTTTCCACAATCAAGCAGCAGGAAAGAATAAATATTTGCAAAACTATTCACTTAATGTGGAACTCCATTTTGAAGGCTAACTGTCTGGCCATAAAATACTGATGCTTCCATAGAGTATAACTATATCTGTCTGACATGGAAAGCAGCAACTCCAAAGGGCAATGTGTAAAAAAAGGTGGAAAAAAGGTTGACACACTGTTGCCACTTTGAGGAAAATCCCTTTGCCCGAGTGCCAACTTCACCCTCCCCTTTCTGAATGCAATAGATTGCAACAGATTTATGGTTTTTTAACCACTTCAGCCCCGGAAGGATCTGCCCCCATTCATGACCAGGCCATTTTTTGCGATACGGCACTGCGTCGCTTTAACTGACAATTGCGCGGTCGTGTGACGTTGTACCCAAACAAAATTGATGTCCTTTTTTACCCACGAATAAAGATTTCTATTGGTGGTATTTGACCACCTCTGCGGTTTTTATTCTTTGCGCTATAAAACAAAAAAAATTTAATTAAAAAAAAAAAAATTTTTTACTTTCTGCTATAATACATAGCCAAAAAAATATATATAAAAAAACAAAAATGTATTCATCAGTTTAGGCTGATATATATTCTTCTACATATTTTTGGTAAATAAAAATCCCAATAAGCGTACATTGCTTGGTTTGTGCAAAAGTTATCATGTTTACAAACTACAGGATAGATTTAGGGACTTTTATTTTATTTTTTAAATAGTAATGGCGGCGATCTGCGATTTTTAGCAGGACTATGACATTGTGGCGGGCAAATCTGACCCAAAATAACACTTTTTGGGGACCAGTGACATTCTGACATTGATCAGTGCTATAAAAATGCACTGATCAATGTAAAAATGACACTGGCAGGGAAGGGGTTAACACTAGGGGTTAAGTGTTTTCCCTCAGCGTGTTCTAACTGTAGGAGGGATGGGCTCACTGGAACATGACAGAGATCACTGCTCCCGATCACTGGGAACAGTAGATCTCTGTCATGTCACTAGGCAGAACGGGGAAATGCCTTGTTTACATAGGCAGTTCCCCGTTCTGCTTCTCCTCACCGCGATTGCAGGCCGCCGGCAGAAATCGAGTCCGCAGGACCCGCAGACACGCTCCCGCGGTGGGCGCCCGCTATCCTCCTTGTATGGGGGGACATACAGGTACGTCACTTTGCGCAGGAGAGCCAACCTGCCGCAGTAAATCTTTGTGAGCAGGTCGGCAAGTGGTTAAAGATAAATCCCAGGGAGATGTAAAGCGTCCCTGTTCCTAAAAAGTGTAAGGCTGGGTTCATTTCATTTGGCTGAATTCGGACCTGAAACAGGCCAAAAGACGCACAGGACCTCTGTGCAAATTCGCAGCCGAGATATGTGAACGGGCTCCATAGAGAGTCGGTAAAAATCTCCCGCTATTGCGAATTGGATGCAGGGAACCCGCATCCAATTTTCAATAGTGTGAACCCAGCCTAAATGAATTATGCACATGTAAAAAAGAAAGTAAATACTCACCTCTTCTGCCCCAGGCAGTGAAGAATACCACTCCATTACACATCATATAGTTGATCAGGGTCCTGTAGTCTTCAGAACAATATAACTGATAACACCGAAGCACATCAGAGAGCCCAGGAAAGTCTCAGCTGACAAGGTTTCTAGCAGAATCAACATGTATTTTTTGCACGTATCAAGATGATATAACAAAAGTGATTTATTTATTACAGGTACTTATATAGCACCATCAGTTTGCACATTCATATCAGTCCCTGCCCTCAAGGAGCTTACAACCCAAGGCCCCTAACTCACATGAATACATATACTTGGACCAATTTAGACAGGAGCTAATTAGCATGTCTTTTGGAGTGTGGGAGGAAACCAGAGTACCACACAGGCACAAGGAGAACATGCAAACTCCAGGCAGGTAGTGTCTTGGTTGGGATTTAAACTGATGACCCTAGTGCTGCTAGGCGGAAGTGCTAACACCTTAGCCACTGCACTACACTGCAGCCGAGCACCACAAAATCCATAATGCTGTAGCGATACCTCCAACTAAGAAGGCCGCAGATTTAGTTGGGCCCTGAAGACAGCTCCGCCAACCCCCGGCAATATGCTCAACCCCCTACTGGCACAGCTAGTAAGGGGAGATAGGACCGCGTGACCGCAACTTTAGGTGACACAGTCCTATGGCAAACACACACAGTGATATACTTTAAAACTTCTATTAAAGTAAGTGAAACTGACACCAATGTACTTGACCTAGATATTTTACTGAGGCTAATGGGCAAGTAATAAACAACAGTATTATAAGTTGCAGATCCCTGCAATAAACAGTAATAAAGATAAACAGAGTAATCAGAATAATAAAGTATTGCTATGCAACTCTAGCGCTGCCCTTTTACAGCTACTTCCCCTCATGGGTAGACTAACACCCAGCAATGTCTACCTATGCAGTCAGGCCTGACTGATCTAAATGGAAGTTCAGTGAAACAATATTCGCTAGCAATCTTTTCGGTGGTGCACTTGAAGAACAACTTTGTAATCCCAACGAATAGTAAAGATAAAGTGTCTGTCTTTAAACAGCTCTCACCACCCGGACAAGTCCAAGTCCGTTTCCTCCATCGATTCGTCTAGGAACAGGAATCCACCGACATCCAAGTCTTCAATCCTTCTGGTGTACTGCAGCAAGGATGAGAAGATGTCTCTAAGGTTCTGCTAGGCTGGCAGAGGGCTCTTTGGAAAGGAGCACAAGGCCCAGGCTTCAGGCCTTGTGCACACAGCAGTTCAGCACAGAGATCCTCTTGCTAGGAGAGAGGGTGTCCAAAGAGACCGAACAAACTCCACCTTCCCTTTATAAAGTCTGCCCCAGCAGTCTCTGTTCCGGAGTAATGTACCCTGGGTGCTGCAAGATGTACTGGGAGATGTAGTCTCTCTCTCTCCTCTGCTTTCACTTCCAGTAATGTCTCTTTACTTCCTCCCGACTCACCTCTCACCGGGAACTTCTTGTCTCTCTGCATTAAAGGGGAACACCCCGCTACAATGCTATTTAATAAATTTTTAATAATCAAAGCAAACTCTCCCATTCATGTCTGCATGCTTTATTTTGTTGAGAAACCATGTTAAAAAAACCCTAGCACCCTCTGGCTGTGGCCATCTTGAGTAAGGGCAGATGATTCATATAGAATTTACTTTCTGGAATACATCTGCCCTTAGTTCAGGCATGCAGGCAGGAGTGTGTGCTTAGCTGAGAAAGCCCCTCCTCTCCTCCTGAAGACTCATTTGCCCAGGCTTGGAAACCAGGAATGAAGTAAAAGTTTTTTAAACAAAAGTTTAACACAAGTAAATATGTTATACTTTCCTATCCATTTACTAATGCTAGCAGCACAAAGGATTAAAAATAATCAATGTTGATTGAGAGAGAGTGAAATTCTGCTTTAATTGCTTTATAAAATACTGTTTAACCACTTGCCAACCAGCTTACGCACATTTACATTGGCAAGTTGGCTCCTTTTCCGCGAATCGACGTACCTGTACTTTGGCTCCTTTAAGAGCCATAGCAGGCGCGTGGGCGCCCGCTGCACGGCTGGGGACCAGATGCGCGTGGCAGGCGGCCACGATGACCGCCGGCCACCCGTGATCGCAGGCACGATAGCCAGAACACACCAATGCCCGTTCTGACAGGGGTGGAGAGACAGATCTGTTGTTCCTAGTAATTAGGAACAGTGATATGTCTCCTTCTCCAGTCATTCCTATCACAGTTAGAAACACTCATGAGGGAACAAATTTGATCCCTTGATCACCCTCTAGTGTTAACCCCTTCCCTGCCAGTGACATTTATACAGTAATCAGTGGTTATTTTTAGCTCTGATCGCTGTATAAATGTCACTGGTCCCAAAAAAGTGTCAAAAGTGTCCGATCTGTCCGCCACAATGTCGCAGTCCCTAAAAATCGCTAATCGCCACCATTACTAGTAAAAAAAATTATAAAAATGGCATAAATCTATCCTCTGTTTTGTAGACGCAATAAGTTTTGCGCAAACCAATCAATATACTCTTATTGCGATTTTTTTTTTACCAAAAATATGTAGAAGAATATATATTGGCCTAAACTGGTGAAGAAATTTGTTTATTAAAATAATTTTTTGGGATATTATAGCAAAAATGTAAAAATATAATTATTTTTTTTCAAAATTGGCGCTCTTTTTTGTTTATAGCGCAAAAATAAAAACCACAGAGATGATCAAATACCACCAAAAGGAAGCTCTATTTGTGGGAAAAAAAGGACATCAATTTTATTTGGGTACAGTC
Source organism: Rana muscosa (assembly GCA_029206835.1). NCBI lineage: Eukaryota > Metazoa > Chordata > Amphibia > Anura > Ranidae > Rana > Rana muscosa. The sequence goes on along the minus strand of CM055126.1, from coordinate 193,588,185 downwards.
AAATTGTCAGTCAGCGCGACGCAGAGCAGTATCGCAAAACATGGACCGGTCATTAAGGGGGGAAATCTTCCAGGGCTGAAGTAGTTAAGGAAGTGCTGGTCTCCTGATTCCCAGCAGTCAATGGTTCCAACTGCCAACCCCTACGTCACTGCTGTGTTCTGTAGTGACAAAGGGATCAGCAGGAGGAACCCTTAAGCAGAGTCCCCCCACCAGGAGATCGACACTCCTAGATGGAAGTGTTGGTTTCTGAAAAAGACTTCATCCAGGGATTTCTCTTCAGTGGAGCTGCATTTAGTGGTGCAGGTGGTGGGACTGGTAAGTATTTACTTTTACAGGAACATATATGATTTGGACTATTAGTTTGGTGACAGGGTCACTTTAATTTAGTAATGTATTCATTTAAGCTGGTGCTCAATAATTGGCTCAATAGTGCTACATCGGAGTGGCCAGCTCTGTGTTAACTCTTTCCAGCACTGAGCAGAGTGGTGGGGAAGTTAAAGTGACACTATAGGTTTGTTTTTTATTTTTTTTAAATAACAAACATGTCATACTTACCTCCACTGTGCAGCTTGTTTTGCACAGTGTGGCCCCGAACGCCGTTTTCTGGGGTCCCCCGCATCAGATAACCCCCTCTGGGAAGCGCTCTCCCAAGGGGGTTACCTTGCGGGCGCGCTCCTGAGTCCTGCATTCGGCGTCCATAGCTGCCGAATGCAGGACTCTGCCCCGCCCCCCGTGTTATTGGATTTGATTGACAGCAGCGGGAGCCAATGGCTGCGCTGCTATCAATCTATCCAATGAAGAGCCGAGAACCCCGGGCAAAGATCCAGCGCGTTATTGACGCACGACTTTCCAGCGCTCAGGTAAGTAAAACGGGGGGCTGGTAATAGTCAGATTTTTTTTCACCTAATGCATAGGATGCATTAGGTGAAAAAACAGGAGGGTTTGCAACCCCTTTAAGCAATGTTTTGCTGGTAAGGGTAGCATTACCGTGAACACGTTACTTTGCCTCGCGTGGCCAAAGCACAGGTTCATTTTAAAGCAAAACTGTGGGGAGAAAATACATAGGCTATTAGATTGTAAGCTCTCCTGAGCAGGGCCCTCTTAATCCTCTTGTATTTTATTGTATTATAACTGTATTGTCTCCCTTTTATATTGTAAAGCGCTGCGTAAACTGTTGGCGTTATATAAAACCTGTATAATAACAATAATAATAATAGGCTGCCATTTGCGACCGTCTTTTGAAAATGCTAGTTACGTGGCTGACTATAATTGTAATATTTTCTGACATCAGACAAATAGCATTTTAAGAAGAAGGGTCATTAGTATCCTTCATGGCAGGTCATTATTTCTCCTGTGACAGATCTCCTTTACTCAAGTTATTCAAATGCAAAAGGCATGAAAGAAGACATTACTTAAAAACTCAATAATTTCCTGTTTTCAGGAAGAATGGAAAATTTTATTTTAGGTGAAGCACTCAGACCATGAAACCGCAACAGACTCTTGCCGTGAACATAAAAGGGAAACTTCAAAGTAAAAGAACACATTATGCAATGTTTAAGTCATCCAGGATCTGTAATACAGGCTCTGTGCCATGCACCATTACTAGGGAGCTCACAACATTGCTCTAAGGATGCCATACTTGATGTTATCAGCCTGCATGTTGACATGATGCGAGGAAACAAACACTGCGCAAAACATGTGGGAAGGAATGAACTTGCCTCTGAATAATACGAGGTAATAAAGTGAGATATTTTTTTAATAAAATCTAACATAAAGGGGTTGTAAACCTTCGTGTTTTTTCACCTTAATGCATCATATGCATTAAGGTGAAAAAACACCTTGCAGTGTCCGGCCCCCCAGCCCCCCCGTTTTACTTACCTGAGCCCCGAATTTCTGTGGACGCGTCCCCGCCGTCCTTCTCTCCAGAGTCCTGGCATTGATTGGATAGATTGATAGCAGCGCAGCCATTGGCTCCTGCTGCTCTCAATCAAATCCAATGATGCGGGTGGCGGGCGAGTCATACACTCTGCGTCTATTGCGTCGGTGCAGAGTTTCCTGTGTTAAAGGTCGCTGCTGCTCTCTCAAGTTTCGCAGGGGGACTGGTCTTGTATCCAACACTCCTCCTCTAGCTTTCTGCAGGCAGCTGGTAGGGGGTGGAGCCTGCTCGGTCCCTCCCATATCTTTCTGCAGGCAGCTGGTAGTGGGTGGAGCCTGCTCGGTCCCTCCCACAGCTTTATGCAGGCAGCTGGTAGTGGGTGGAGCCTGCTCGGTCCCTCCCACAGCTATACTATTTGCACAGGCTATGTGCAACACAGTGATGTCACCGCTACTAAAATCTTAGTTTGCAAAGGCATTTGGTGTAAATTTCGATTTATATCCTTTGCAGATATTGAATAATCTCATCTAGTTAAGAATGGCAGCAAGTGGGGTTGAGAAGCTCATACCCAAACTTTACATGTACAAGGGGATTTGAGTGCTAGTTGAAGGCAGCACCTACCAATTTCAGAGAGACCACGGCAGCCGGGAAAGCTCCCCTGGCGGTATAAACCTACGGTGCTACAGCACAATCTTACATTAATTACCAAGGAGGCACTGGATCAACAAAGCTTTTAAAACTGACTCAGGAAATGTTATCTTGGGCTGAAGAATGTATAATGGTTTTGTATATATTTTATTTATGTTTGTCATTATTTTGTTTAGGTCAGGTAGGTTTACAATATTGCAGTTAAAATATTTTAATATTTATTCACATTTTGTATTCTCACTGTTAGCCTTATGCCCGGTACAATGGAAAAAGGGGAACAATATTGCGCTTATCTGAAAACACACAAAGAAAGTAAAAATAAGTGAAAAGAGCTGCTACACTAGAATGTGACTGGAATTCAAAGGATGATGGAAATGTGAATGTAGCACAAGTGATTCTAGAAAAAATCTCACTGAGTGAGTGTGACCTCCGAGTGTACACAGTGAAAACAAACAATACAGTGACCTGAATATAAATATAATAAGTCCACATGGAGGAAAAAATGTGATAAAGAAATGTCCATCAACATGACATGTGAAGTGACGGTAAAGATGAACGTGTAACCATAAGGATCATCAAATGGAACTTTCTTTTAAAAGGGTAAGAAGATATGGAATACGCTTACCGGAACCAATGGATCTACCTGTCAGCGACAGTAGATCATTCAGGCATAGGAAATCCCAACAGCGAATAGGCTCAACTTGTTTGGAGACTCTGGGTAGCAGGAACCACGAACATAGCCACTAGACCAGACAATCCACGGCTTGATGAATGGTGTCCTGGACTTGTAGAAAAATGCTCAGAGCTCACAGGGTATCCACCCTGTTTTCAACGGATGTTGAGAAAGCTTCGGATGGGAAAATAACCCTTGTAGGGGTCAAATGAAGGGCACGATGGAACAGCTCAAAAAAACTTAATCCGCCAAACCATGAAAGGAAAAAGAAAAACAGCACTCCAATGGTGCAGGTCAAAAAATATTAGAAGGGTTTTATTGTAATAAAACCGACAAATACATTAAAAGTGATCACGAGTAACAAGATAAAAAGCAATATGGGGAGTGGTGTACCAAGTCCAACGCGTTTCGTCCGACTAGGACTTCTACTGGGGCTTGGTACACCACTCCCCATATTGCTTTTTATCTTGTTACTCGTGATCACTTTTAATGTATTTGTCGGTTTTATTACAATAAAACCCTTCTAATATTTTTTGACCTGTACCATTGGAGTCCTGTTTTTCTTTTTCCTTTCATGGTTTGGCGGATTAAGTTTTTTTGAGCTGTTCCATCGTGCCCTTCATTTGACCTTGTAGGAAGGGTTCTTTTCCAGTCCGAAGCTGTCTCAACATCCGTTGAAAACAGGGTGGATACCCTGTGAGCTCTGAGCATTTTTCTACAAGTCCAGGACACCATTTATCAAGCCGTGGATTGTCTGGTCTAGTGGCTATGTTCGTGGTTCCTGCTACCCAGAGTCTCCAAACAAGTTCAGCCTATTCGCTGTTGGGATTTCCTATGCCTGAATGATCTACTGTCGCTGACAGGTAGATCCATTGGTTCCGGTAAGCGTATTCCATCTCTTCTTATCCTTTTGAAAGAAAGTTCCATTTGATGATCCTTATGGTTACACGTTCATCTTCACTGCAGTGGCGGATCCAGGGGGGGGGGGCAACAGGGCAATTGCCCCCCCCGAGACCATCTGTCACACTCACTTGCTTGCTCTGTTTTTTTTTTTTGCGCCTTATCTCCCGAACTTTGGGGACCCGGTACCGGCCGGCCGTAGGACCTCTGGACCCCAAACTTGGCACACATGTAGCCCTATGTCTCCTCTATAAGTTTAAAAAGTTTGGTGTCTGGGGGACCTACAGCCGTGGAGCACTGATTTTTTAAACCGGGCACCCCTTCCATAGACTCCAATGTTAAACGGTAATTTCTCCAGTGATTTTGCGGACCCGGTACCGGCCGGTCGTAGGTCCTCTGGACCCCAAACTTGGCACACATGTAGCCCCATGTCTCCTCTATAAGTTTGAAAAGTTTGGTGTCTGGGAGAACCGATTTTTCAAAGCCGGGCACTCCTTCCATAGACTTCCATGTTAAACATCAGTCTAGTCATGGGCACAGTGAGGCATGGGCACAGTGAGGCAAAGTGAGGCAAGTATAAGCCTAGGACACCCTAGGCTTATACTTGAGTCAATAAGTTTTCCCAGTTTTTTGGGGTAAAATTAGGTGCCTCGGCTTATATTCGGGTCGGCTTATACTCGAGTATATACAGTACTTGTTCTGCGGCTGCCGCTGCCTCTCTGAGTCTCTGTCTCAGTTTCTCACATCAGCCGATCAGCGGCGCTGAGAGAGACTCGTCTAATGTAGTTACGTGGCGCACTGACACGATACCAGGGGCCGGGGAGGAGGTGGGTGGAGCCTCTTCCCTGCACTTGCTGCTAACGCCTGGGCCGCTTGGCGTCTAGCAACGAGTGACGTCAGTGAGTCACGTCAGGCCGCTCTGCAGGTAGGTGCAATAGCGTGTGGCTCCACAGACGGATAAGAAAGCGGGCGGCTCCGCTTGCGGCGCGGTTTGTTGTCGGGGGGCGGCGCGGTTCGTGGGCAGACCGTGCTGCTCAGTGTGTTGGCAGCGCAGGTGAGAGTGAGAGAGCAGGCTCAGTGTGGCAGCTGGCCAATCAGCTAGCCGGGAGCGGGGGAGCAGAGAGATGAGATCATCTCTCACCGCCCGTGCCTGCCCTGCATTCCTGCAGTGACTTCCGCCCTCACTGTGCAGGCAGCAGAGAGATTACATTATCTCTCTGCTGCCTGACTCTGGGAGTCTGGGACACAGCAAGAGACAACCAAAACTACACCTTAGCAGGCAAGTTAGTGACAATCCGCAAGGTGTGGCAGGCGACGTGGCAAGTGACAATCCGCAAATTGTGTCAGGTGACGTGGCAAATGACAATCTGCATCTGGTGGCAGGCAAGTGACAATCAGCACGGTGTAGCAGGTGACGTGGCAAGTGACAATCCGCAAGGTGTGGCAGGTGATGTGGGAAGTGACAATCCACAAGGTGTGGCAAGTGACAATCCACAAGATGTGGCAGGTGACGTTGCAAGTGACAATCCACAACGTGTGGCAAGTGACACGCTCAGGGCTCCCACTAATTGCAGGCGACGGTGGCAAGTGACACACTCGGGGCTCCCACTGATTCTGCATTGAACTATTTAATTTCATATTACAATGTAATAATAGAAATAATGCACTTCAATCATCCTGACACCATAACAACCATGGTGCCGGGATGATTGAAGCGCCGACACCAACCATTTCCCCGATAAATTTCCCACAAAAAAATCTTTTTTTGGCAGTGCCCCTCCCGAGAAAAGACTCTGGATCCGCCCCTGCTTCACCGTCACTTCACATGTCATGTTGATGGACATTTCTTTATCACATTTTTTCCTCCATGTGGACTTATTATATTTATATTCACGTCACTGTATTGTTTATGTTTTCACTGTGTACACTCAGTGGTCACACTCACACAGGGAGATTTTTTCTAGACTCACTAGCGCTACATTCACATTTCCATTATGCCCGGTACACACTACAAGTTTTTTTTTTTCGTTCAACCCAGCAGGTTGAAGAAAAAAAAACTGACCACTCCGGTCATTTTCGCTGTACTAACCATCCGAAGTTAGTCCCCCGCTGAGCTGTTGTGTTCTGACAGGTGGACGGCCTCTCCATCCCAGAGCACTCCGATCAGAGCTCTCTGCCATTGGCTGAAAGCGCTGATCGGGAGTTGGTCGGCTGCTGGCTTTACAGCATGCACATCTGACAGAAGCCGGCGTCTGTCAGACAGACCAACATACACGGGCCAAATGTCAGCTGGTTTTTATTGAACCGGCCGATCTCTCCTGATGTTTGGCCCGCGTGTACGGGGCTTTAGTCTCCTTTACAAGTTTTCCATACACTTATTCGCCCCTTTGTTGTTTACAGAGCTTAATAGCTCAAGCTTTACACATGAAAGCTTTTGTTTATTTAACCACTTAACGACCGCCCCATGTACATATACGTCTGCAAAATGGCACGGACAGGCAAAATCACGTACCTGTACGTGACTGCCTTCGTATGGGTGGGGGGTCCGATCGGACCCCCCCGGTACATGCGGCGGTCGTTTTCGGTCCAGGAGCGATCCGTGATGAGGGGGCGGCCATTGGTTTCTGGCCACCCCCTCGCGATCGCTCCCGGCAAATTAAATGCTTCCTCTGCCTGTGTAATGTAAACACAGGCAGAGGAAGTGATGTCATCTCTCCATGCGGCGCTCTATTCGTCCAGAATGCCGGGGAGAGAAGACATCAGGTTAGTGCACCAACAGTACACTGACACCAGGACACATAGGCACATAAATCACCCCCCCCCCCAGTCACCCCCCAGCCCCCATTCACAGTGTCACTGATTGCAGTGATTATTTATTTACTGATAACCGAAATCAGTGACATTTGCGATAGTAAAAGTGTCAGGGCAGTTAATGTTAGGTCCCTTTAGGTCCAGGGTAGCCCCCTAACCCCCCCCCTAATAAAGGTTTAACCCCTTGATCGCCCCCCAGGTAACCATTTCACCCCCTATCACCAGTGTCACTAAGCGATCGTTTTTCTGATCGCTGTATTAGCGTCGCTGGTGCCGCTAGGTAGCCAGTTATTTTTTAGATTCGTTGCCAGGTTTTTATAGCATCAAGTACCCTGATATATTATATAATAATGGTTTAACCCCTTGATCACCCCCCAGGTAACCCTTTCACCCCTATCGCCAGTGTCACTAAGCGATCGTTTTTCTGATCGCTGTATTAGCGTCGCTGGTGCCGCTAGGTAGCCAGTTATTTTTTTAGATTCGTTGCCAGGTTTTTATAGCATCAAGTACCCTGATATATTATATAATAATGGTTTAACCCCTTGATCACCCCCCCAGGTAACCCTTTCACCCCTATCGCCAGTGTCACTAAGCGATCGTTTTTCTGATCGCTGTATTAGTGTCGCTGCTTCTGCTAGGTAGCCAGTTATTTTTTTAGGTTCGCCGTCAGGTTTTTATGGCATCAGGTACCCCCATATATTACCTAATAAAGGTTTAACCCCCTGATTGCCCCTAGTTAACCCTTTCACCAGTGATCACCGTATAAGTGTTATGGGTGACGCTGGTTAGTTAGTTTGCTTTTTATAGTGTCAGGGCACCCGCCGTATATAACCCAATAAAGGTTTAACCCCCTGATCGCCCGGCGGGTGATATCAATTAGGTTTTATAGTCAGAAAGGGTCTGCGTCGCCCCCCAGGCAGCGTCAGGTTAGTGCCAGTAATGCTAACACCCACGCGCAAAGTGTACACCTCCCTTAGTGGTATAGTATCTGATCTGATCTATACTAGCGTCCCCAGCAGTTTAGGGTTCCCAAAAATGCAGGGTTAGCGGGATCAGCCCAGATACCTGCTAGCACCTGCATTTTGCCCCTCTGTCCAGCCCAGCCCACCCAAGTGCAGTATCGATCGATCACTGTCACTTACAAAACACAACACACATAACTGCAGCGTTCGCAGAGACAGGCCTGATCCCTGCGACTCCAGTGCTGTAGAAGGTGATTTCACCACCACAGTTAAAAAAAAGAGCATATATGCTAAAGCATTGGGGCAGCAGGGGCGGAGGAGCGATTTTGCTCCTAATGCCGCGTACATACGGTCAAAATTCCGACGTAGGCTTGCCTGTGGAAATGTCAGACCGTGTGTACGTGGCATAACTTTTGCGGGAGGATGCCCCCATGCTTTGGCATATATAAATGGTGCATGTATGCCCATCATTAGAAGTGGGTGGATGAAGGGAGGTATTCTAATGGTGGGCATACCCACCGATCAATCTCTTTTTTTTGTTCAGCCAACAGGCTGCATGAAAAAAAAGATTACAATACATGTCCAACAAGGACCAGCAACGTACCGTATTTTCCGGCGTATAAGACGACCTCCTACTTTTCCTGTTAAAATATAGGGTTTGGGACTACCCCTCTTCCAACGCACACCAAATAAAAATCATCAGATTTGATTTCAATATGGTAATTTTAATTCAAATGCTTATAACATGCAGGTACTTAGCAGGAAAACTGTCACTTATAAACATAAGGCTGTTTGTCATCAAACATGTAAACATAAAACAGTGCAAGTGGATTAAACTTTTCCTAATTCACTCTAAAGCTGAAAGGAAGGATAAGACAATAAACCCATGGGAGCTGCCGTGCTGTTTGTTTTCTAAGCTGTCAACCAAACTGGAACTGATGATGATAGGAGGAAGATAACAAACAATAGAGAGAGACAAAGTTCCCGGGCAAGTCCCTGGCGATTCAGCAACGCCCATCATAACTCCAAGCTATTTTTAAAGGTTTTGCTGGCGTGACAGTTTCCCTTTAAAAGCTGTACTGTATTCACCCCCACATGCATCTGCTCACCAGATAGACTGCCTTCCCTCAGAATCGCCAATCCCAGTATACAACAACCAGCCAACACCCCAGACACCCCAGCAAATAGCTTGGGGTGTCTACTTTCCAAAATAGGGTCATTTGGGGGGGTTTTGTGCTATTTTGGCATTTTATGGCCTTCGAAACTGTGATAGGTAGTGAGGAGTGAAATCAAAAATTTGCGCCCTTAGAAATCCTGAAGGCGGTGCTTGATTTTCGAGGCCCCGTACGCGGCTAGGCTCAAAAAAAGTCCCACACATGTGGTATCCCCGTACTCAGGAGAAGCAGCAAAATGTATTTTGGGGTGCAATTCCACATATAACCATGGCATGTGTGAGCAATATATCATTTCGTGACAACTTTTTGTAATTTTTATTTTTTTGTCATTATTCAATCACTTGGGGCAAAAAAAATAAAAAATTCAATGGGCTCAACATGCCTCTTAGCAATTTCCTTGGGGTGTCTACTTTCCAAAATGGGGTCATTTGGGGGGGTTTTGTACTGCCCTGCCATTTTAGCACCCCAAGAATTTAGATAGGCAGTCATAAATTAAAAGCTGTGTAAATTCCAGAAAATGTACCCTAGTTTGTAGACGCTATAACTTTTGCGCGAACCAATAAATATACGCTTATTGACATTTTTTTTTACTAAAGACATGTGGCTGAATACATTTTGGCCTAAATGTATGACTACAATTGAGTTTATTCGATTTTTCTTATAACAAAAAGTAGAAAATATCCTTTTTTTTCTAATTTTTCGGTATTTTTCTATTTATATCGCAAAAAAAAAAAAATCGCAGAGGCAATCAAATACCATTAAAAGAAAGGTCTATTTGTGGGAAGAAAAGGACGCAAATTTTGTTTGGGTACAACATTGCATGTCTGCGTAATTTCTAGTTAAACAGCGCAGTGCCAAATTGTAAAAACACCTCTGGTCTTTATGCTGCGTATTTCACCGGGGCTTAAGTGGTTAAAAACAAAATTCTCATGTTAGGAAACATTCTGATATACTGAAGTTCACAGTTCAGGTCAAGCATTTGAAACTAGAGAAGTGAGAGGAAGCAGAGGCCAATATGATGTGACCACATTCGTCTTCTCTTCCTTTTTCTTATCTCTGGTTTATGAACCACAAAGAGAAACTGTTGTCTACTGTAATATGCAGACGCTATTCTCCATTTTTTCAGACAGAAAACAAAGTGTGGAAAGCTACTGTAGATACAAAAAGAGTATATAGGTAACTTCTTTGTGTAATTTGAATACTCTTAAAAAATATCTAAACTCAAGAAAAAAAGGGATATATTGCAGATTACCAGTCCTTAGATGTAGTGGCTGCATTTGTTCTCCTTTTTCTTTCAGGTTTTTAATTTTATTTTCACCTGGTGATCCTGCCAGTATCACATATCCTATCTTAGGATGACAAATCTCACTCATAATGCGCGATCTTCCGAAGGAGCAGCAATGTCACTCCACCCTCTGATCTGACCAACAAATACATCTTTCTCTCTTCATTTCCATTACATGGGGACAGGGGGACTTGCTTAAAAAACAATAACTTAGGCGGACGGTAAGACTGTCTATAATGCTTCCAGTTCAGCTCACAGGAAGTGCCAAGGACACTGCAATTCTGGCAAGATCGACAGGTATTTTCTGTACATGCTGAAAAAAGAAAACGAATGCAGCCACCACATCTAAGGACCAATTTGCTTTAAAATATTACATTTATGTTCCGGTTTAAATATCAAAATAGTTTTACCAAAACAAAAGTTAACTATCTCACTCTAGGTGAATAAAGCTAAAAGTGGTTGTAAAGGCACAAGGTTTTTTACCTCCATGTATTCTATGCATGAAGATAAAAAAACCTTCTGTGTCCAGCTCCCCCTCCAGCCCAGCCTAAGACTTGCATTAGCCCCCTGTTGATCCAGTGATGTACACAAGAGTCATGCCTCTCAGGGGACTCACACTCTTGATTGGCTTTTGGCAGCAGCGGGAGCCATTGGCTCCCACTGCTGTCAATCACAGCCAGTGAGCCAATCAGGAGGCAGAAGGAGTGGTGCTAAGCCAAAGCTCCATGTATGAATGGATAAACAGAGCCACGGGTTGAAAGCCCACCTGCTTGGGTGCCCCCACAACAAGCTGCTTGCTGTGGGGGCACCAGACAGGAGGGAGGAGCCAGGAGCGCCGGTGAGGGACCCGAGAAGAGGAGGATCTGGGCTGCTCTGTGCAAAACCACTACAGAGAGCATGTAAGTATAACATGTTTGTTATTTTTATTTTTTTAAACAAGGCTTTACTATCGCTTTAATATTGGGATGCTGAACACAACCTATTGCATGCATTAAAGGGAATCTAAAGTAAAAATTACACACTAGATCCACTGATACTTGTAAAAGCTGACCATCCCAAATAATTTCTTCTCAGGGGCCATTGTCTTACTTTCTGTTCGCTGTGGTGAAGGACCAGATGTGTGTAAGGTGGAGGCTGTAATTGACTCTTCAGACAGAGGGAGCCAAATAAAACCTCTACCACACACAGACCCAGCCCTCCATTGCTGGTAACATAAGAGGACATGAAGTATGGCTGTGGGGACCCCAATCTAGAAATGAGGTAGGTTATTTGAGGCAGTTTGGGGGCCATTCTTGTAATGGTAACCTCAAGGGGAAATCAGAAGACTATGTTTGGCTTAAGGTCTTGCTTTAAATAAATATACACAAAACTATTTTAGGCAAAAAGATCTCACACTCACAGGACAGATGTTTTCTCTCCAGTGTAAATTCCCACACTTGCAAAACCTCGGAGGTCTTTTCCGGCAATGATAAAACCATCGGATTCTGTCATTGATGAGAACATTTACCATCATTACTTCTTATAGTTATTATTTAAGTTTTGATTAAGTTCTAAATACAAATTACAAATGTACAAAATTAATAACCATACACCATACAATGGGTCATTTCCTTGGAGTGGCTGGGAATATTATAGTCATATGTTATTTTTACTTTTAGTATAATCTGTATATTAGAGATTGCAATGAATGACTAGAACTCATGTTTATTAAAGCACACATAGACATTACACTAGAAAAGGACCAGGGGAAAAAAATAGAGAGCTAGGAGAGAGGAGATGACATTTTCATTTGTGGCCTTATATAGTAAACTGCAACCTGAGTAAGCTACTTGTTGGTCATGAAAAGCTGCACAGATACCTGTGGCTATTATGTGCAATAAAAGCAACAAGAGTATGTACAGTAACCAAAAATAAAAATATTCACACCTGACAGTCACACATGTACTTGTTGGGCATTCCTTTCCAAAACCATGGGCATTAATATGGGGTTGACCCCTTTCCCCCACAGCATTGCCATTATAATGGTCTCCACTCTTCTGGGAAGGCTGTCCACCAAGATTTTGCAGTGTGCCTGAGTAGATAAGGTGATTTTGCCCATTTAGCCAGAAAAGCATTTGTGATGGTTGGGAACTGATGTCGGATGAAAAGGCCTTGCTCACAATCGGTATTTCGATTTATTCTGAAGGTGTTCAATGAGGCTGAGGTCAGTGCCCTGAGAAAGCCACCAAGGTTCCTGCTCAAACAGAAAATGGCCTTCTGCAAACTGTTGCACAAGTCTGGAAGTGCACAATCATTAACATGTCTTTTTATGCTGCAGTGTTTCTCAACTCCAGTCCTCAAGGCGCCCCAACAGGTCATGTTTTCAGGCTCTCCATTATTTTGCACAGGTGATTTGATAAGTTTCACTGCCTTAGTAATTGCCACACAGCCATTTCATCTGAGGGAAATCCTGAAAACATGACCTGTTGGGGCGCCTTGAGGACTGGAGTTGAGAAACACTGGTATGCTATAGCATGAACAGCAACCTTCAATGGAAACGCCTAAACTTAATAGTGTGGAGGGGTGTTCAAATATATGTAGTGGCTATATAGTGTAGGTGTAATTGTCAGGTGTTAAAAATCTTTTGAGCCATATTGTGCACCTTTAGTTGTAAGCATAAGGCCCCTTTCACACGGACGTTCCGATCGGGTCCGCATGTCAGTTTTTCAGGCGGACCCGTTGGGAACCTCCATTCTTCTCTATGAAACAGTGGGTGTAAACGGACACGTGTCCATTTACACCCGCCTACATCCAATCCGTTCTGCCAAAAACAGACAAATGAGGATACGTTCGCCATCTGTCCGGCGGATCGGATGGCAATCAGGTCTAAACGGACAGGCAGTCTGTTTACATCCGGCGGCCCATAGAGGAGAGTGGTCTGTGTCCTTGTAGGCTCTGCATGAGCGGACTGGACATGGACCTGTCATCCGCCTGTTCAGCAGGGATCAGCGGAGAGATTCCCTGCTGGGAGCAAGCAGATTGCAGCTGCAGTCCGCACCATGTAAAAGGGGCCTAAATCAGTTTATTCTCACAACTACAATAAAGTAGATTTTAATAGCATCATTCAAATGAAATAAAAGAGTGTCAGCATAGAGTAGACTGAAGATGTGACTTTTTCTAATTTTCTGATACTTAAAATTGTAACTGCAGTATCAACATCAGTATACTTATTGCTGTTCCTTCTTGTAAATGGTGCTAGGATAGCTTTATTTCCAGAAGTGACCCGAACCCATCTTGGAAACATGAATAATGGAGGAGCAAGTGTCCTACTTTTTGGTTTAACTGTAGTATCCCTTTATACAATTATATGTGCGTGCTCAAAATAGGGTGGTGATCACATAAAAATGGTAACCCCCCTTTAAGGCCGCAGTCACATGAACAGTCTTATAACTCTTTCCATATTGTGTAACAATAAAAGGGCACCACCACCTACATCCAGTAAAATAAAAAATGTAATTCCAAATCTTAGTTAACCACTTCTCGACCGCCGCACGAACATTTACGTTGACAGAATGGCACGGACAGGCAAATGGGCGTATATATACGTCCCCTTTAATTTGCCGCCGTGTGGTCACGTGCGCACCTCCGGCGGCGCGCTCGTGACCCGTGGGACCCTCGGACTCGATGTGTCACGGAGCTGAAGAAAGGGGAGATGTTAGTGTAAACACAACATCTCCCCGTTCTGCCTAGTGACATGTCACCGATTGTCTGTTCCCTGTCATTGGGAACAGCGATCAGTGAAGTGTCACGGCAAGCCACGCCCCCTAACAGTTAGAAGCACTCCCTAGGTCACACCTAACCCCTTCAGCACCCCCTGCATTTTTATAGCACTGATCGCTGTACAAATGACAATGGTCCCAGAATGGTGTCAAAAGTGTCCGCCATAATGTCGCAGTCACGATAAAAATCGCTGATCACCGCCATTACTAGTAAAAAAAAAATATTAATAAAAATGCCATAAAACTACCCCCTATTTTGTAGACGCTATAACTGTTGTGCAAACCAATCAAACGCCTATTGCGATTTTTTTTTACCAGAAATATGTAGAAGAATACATATCGGATATAAAAAAGTAGCGCTATACAGTGAAAGTGAAAACAAATCAATGTCTCTCTGAATAGGTAAAACCTGAGTGAAAAAATATTGATAAATATCTAATCATAAAGTGTATGCATTAATATAAGTCACCAGAAGAAAATTAGGAGAAGCTCCCCACCCTACCCACCCTCGTCGCAGCCGATTCATGTGGTGGCTCCCTCTAGCGTCTAGTTGGAGGGGAGATTTAAGTTTGTCGGAGACCACAATAACTGAGGCCATGCTGGAAGAGGGGGGATTTAAAGGCTGAGTGTGTTTCCTGTTGAAGAGGCAGAGCTACGCTCTCTCCAAGGTTGTCCTGAAAGGCTCTTAGAAATACCGTCACCGTTGGAGAGAGCTTCCTTTGGAACCACAATTTTAAATAATCCCCTACCGGGGGTATGTTTGGGTCCAATCACCTTGATACCCATTGGAACACGGCTGACATCCGGTGAATCCAGGTTGGTCCCAAATACTCCGGATTTCTTACCAAGATTTGGAGGCGAGGACTATCGAGCTGCCACGACTGAGACTGAGATTCCGAAAATACACGAGTCACCAGACAAGTCGATTGGCCCTGGAGTTTGATTTTCCACGCTTATGTGATCTGCTGTCATCGACAGGCAGATCCACGGGCTCTGGTAAGAGTATTTCATCTTATTATATAGAGCTGGAAGATGTCTTTCCCCTGATGACCCTGACGACCTATAAGGCCTACATGTCCTTCTTTCCATCACCATTGATACATTTTTTGAATGGACACTTTATATTTAGTTGTATGATTTTCCATGTTAGATATCATGGACTTTATATTAATGCATACACTTTATGATTAGATATTTATCAATATTTTTTCACTCAGGTTTTACCTATTCAGAGAGACATTGATTTGTTTTCACTTTCACTGTATAGCGCTACTTTTTTATATCCAATTTCGTTCACAATTTTAGTCACATTGTTGTGTAGCAGCTTTCTTTGATTATTTTGTTGGGTTCCTTATTTTTTCACATTAGCGCAATATTTATTCTTATTTTCAAGAATACATATCGGCCTAAACGGAGGAGAAAAAAAACCATTTTTTTTATATATTTTTTGGGGATATTTATTATAGCAAAAAGTAAAAAATATTGAATTTTTTTCAAAATTGATGCTCTATTTTTGTTTATAGCGCAAAAAATAAAAACCACAGAGGTGATCAATTACCACCAAAAGAAAGCTCTATTTGTGGGAAAAAAAGGACGACAATTTTGTTTGGGAGCCACGTCGCACGACTGCGCAATTGTCAGTTAAAGCGACGCAGTGCCGAATCGCAAAAAGTGGCCTGGTATTTGGCCAGTGAAATGGTCCGGGGCTTAAGTGGTTAAAAGTAATTAGGGCCCTAAATTAGCCCCACCACAAACTGACATGTATGTCCTAATACTGTAGCATAATTATTATTATTAGTATTATTTCAGGTACTTTATATAGCGCCGTCAATTTTACGCTGCGCTTTACATATATTTATTATACATTCACAATTTATAATTATTTCCCACAATTCTTGTTTTGGAACCCTAGTGAGAACACCTCTGTGATATACCTTCTTTCATGTCAGGGCTAAATATTCCCAGCAATAAAATGTTATTATCCAGTAATGATTTCTTCAGCATGTTTTCACTCAAAAATTCATCCGCTTCCTCCACTGTATTCAGCTGAAGGGGGCATTCCTGCTTCATCCTGGTAATAATAAACAGCTTATGTGAGTATTGATATGCTTCATATGGAAAGAAAATAGAAGAAAAGTGTTAAAAAAAAGGAGAATGGAAAAGAGGGGAAGTAGAGAAAAGAAAGGATAGGATGAGAGAGGGTAGGGCAGAGTAGAGGAAAGAGAGGGAAATGTACAGAGGGGTGAAGGTAGGAGAGTGGGTAGATGAGATGGAAAAGAAAGGGAGAAGATTGAAGAGAGAGAGAAGAGAGGAGAGAGAAGAAAAGGAGAGAGAGAAGAAAAATAATACAGGAGGGAGGAGAGAGAGAGCGAGAGAGAGAGAGAGAAGAGGAAAGAGGGACGGTGAAGGGAGGAGCAGAGAAAGAGAGAGGAGGATGGAGAAGAGATGAAAGAGAGAGAGAAGGGGTAGATGAGATGAGAGATAAGAGACTGGAGACTGCTCTCAGGAGATATGTAGCACATGGGTTTAGAATAAGCTGGGAGGCTAAGAAGGTGGGGCAAGGGAGTTTTTAGTCTAATGCCGCGTACACACGATCGGATTTTTTGACGGGAAAACCTTGGATGGTTTTTCCGATGGAATTCCGCTCAAGCTTGGCTTGCATACACACGGTCACACAAAAGTTCTCTGAACTTTCGAGCGTCAAGAACACGGTGATGTACAACACTACGACGAGCCGAGAAAATTAAGTTCAATGCTTTCGAGCATGCGTCAAATTGTATCCGAGCATGCGTCAGAATTTTGCACGTCGGAATTGCTACAGACGATCGGAATTTTTCCCGTCTGAAAAATTGAGAACCTGCTCTCAATCTTTTGCTGGTGGAAATTCCGACACCAAAAGTCCGATGGAGCCTACACGCGGTCGGAATTTCCATCCAAAAGTTCACATCGGAATTTTGCTGGCGGAATTTCCGACCGTGTGTACGCGGCATAAGTAAACTTTTACAGTTAATTCAATTATTTCCCTGTGTATAGATAACTGATTTAAATGACTGCTTTTCTACATCTGCCTACCTTCTGATTTATATCAAGGAAACATACAAAAATTATGTCCCGGAATACTAATCCTCGATCAGAACACATTCTATTTCTGCAGAACCTTAGCAGTCTGTAGGACCTCTCCACTTCCTAATTACACAGCGTGCTTATTTTATTATGCCTTTATTCAATGATCAGTTTCTCCTAATTTCCTTCCGTGATACATGCTCTGAGCAGAATATCAGTTTACAGACTCTGTGAATTACGCATAATTACATATGTAAAGCAACAGTCCCGTCTACCATGCTTAACATGTGCTCTCCATTACCATGCTCAGCAATTCTCATAAGATGTCATGCAGGAGAATTGGGTGCAGCAATTTTTAAAATGGTTTTTACCTTAATGCAGGGGATGCATTAAGGTAAAAAATATTTCAGCTTTAGAACCATTTTGAAAAACTCACAGCAAACATAAGGTAAATTATTATAAAGATGGACTTTAAAGGGTCAGTCCGCCCAAGAGTGATACTTTATCTGTAGGTGAAGTCTGGTGGGCCTTTTCACCTGGTATTGTTTTTTTCTCTAGGGATTTCCAAGAGTACCTGGTTCTGATCCCAACATAATATATATATATATATATATATATAAAATATATATATATATATATATATATATATATATATATATATATATAGTTGATTATTTAATAAGTAGCGTTGACCTGAAAACATTGAGTTCCTTTGGACAACTTTTTTAAAGGTCTAGTTTGACTTTACAGCTTTACAATAGCTTAAAAATCCAAAAGGGAATGTGTACTATAAATGCTGTGACAGTTATGTAGATCTGGGAATACAATTTTGACAGGGGTTCCAAACCTTTCCCAAGCTACTAGATAATTTGTTGTTATTGCTAACTGTTAGGGACGTCCCTCCAGTGGCATCCGATTCTGTCTGACATTAAGTAAAATATTATTGAACTGGAAAAAAAAATCCGCACTTCCTATTCTATCTCAGACCCATCAAATAGAAAGCAATTAGAAATTTCTCAAATAGGGACACAGATAGCAAAATAACTTTGACAGTGGTTTTAACCCCTCTACAATCTGTATACTTGTAAACGATCATCTTGTAAAATAGAAATGATATGCAAAACATTTTTGTATAGATATTTTTTTTCCCTTTTTTATTAGTGATTACATTCCCTCTGTTCTGAGCTGCATAAGAGCTTGGGGAGGAGAAGCAGCAGCACACTGAGCTTCCTAGTGAATGACTGTGCAGCAGGGGTGTGTCAGGACAAGTCTGATCATTGTAGGAGAGCATATTGAGTTCCCAGCATAGCTAGAGAACTCCCCACGGTTGTTTCCCCTGCTTAGTGTAGTCAGTTTTTAATGGGAAAGCAGAGGGAATACAAGGGATTTCACACAAAGGAAGCAATACAAAGAGAACAGGATACTTTCTCATACAAGTACATGGTACAGCAGACACATATCTGGAATATGAACTTTTGGGGTAACAAACGCTTAAAATAAAAAATTAAAATTTGGTTGGAGTTGGGCATTCATTTCTTTTAGCAGCAAAATCTGAAATATTACTTTTAGCCTAGGTTCACACTGTAGCAATGCGGGAACGAGCGCGATTCCAGCGCTGGTTCCCGCATCTCTCCGGGAGGCAGTTCACACTGTCCTCTGCGAACCGATGCGGGTGTCAATACAATGTTAATCTCCAATGCAATACTCCCAACGCACACGTTCCTGCACAAACAGCTGTATCTTAGATTGGGTGCTCAAATGACCAATGGCTGGAACCGACTGCAATCATGAGAAAGAAGTGTCACCATCACACCAGGATCTCCAAATTTGGGTCCAAAACTTTAATCACATAGTATCAAAAAATAAAAGCAAAGTTTCTAAGTCACGCAGGACCCCTTCATCAGGCATGTGACCTCGATGAAGGGGTTCTGCGTGGCTCCGAAACGTCGCTTTTATTTTTTGATACTATATGATTAAAGTTTTGGACCCAATTTTGGAGATCCTGGTGTGCTGGTGACACTTCCTTCTCATGAATACAATGTTAATGACACCCCCAGAACGGTTCACAGATCGTAGTGCGAACTGTGGATTCGGACAGGAATCAGATCGCATGGGTGAGAACACCTATGCAATCGGATTCCAGTGCGGGAGAAAAAAAAGTCCCTGCACCTTTTTTGTGTGAATCCAATGAGAGTTCAGCCATACAACTGCATGGCTGAACTCGCATTGCACAGACATCGTATGCGATCTGCACCGGAGTGCGGGTGCAAATCACATGCAATGTCTGTGTTCGCTATAGTGTGAACCCGGGCTTAAAGTGACCTACCCTTTAATTACTGGCTGATATTACGGTAACTACACAGATTCTGTGATTGATTAAAGTGTATCCAAATCCAAGAACAAAAATGTAATCTATTGCAGCTTACAAGTCCTGTGATGGGGTGTCTGTATTCGTTTATCCCGCTTGGGTGAGATATGCTTTAAATCCATACAAAAAACAACCGAATTCAAATAACAGTGAATTTAGCAAAATTTAGATACAAAGTTATTAAAAAAAAAGAATTACCAACCCTGCACTGGCTCTCTTAAACACTAACAGCATGAGAAAGTTGGCCAGTTCTTCGGTTCCCATCATTCCCGTATACGTAAATGGCTCCTGTCCAGTCTGGTAGATCTTTATCACAGGGATGATGGTAATATTCTCCTTACTGCACACATCTGTCCAATCCGCACAGTTTACTCTGGCCAAAGACACATCCAGCATGTCTAAAAGAAGGAAAAGGAAGATTGTTTGAGATTATACTTTTGTTCCCCCCTCTTCTGATTCTCTAAACAACATATGAATAAAATGCAGCTCTTAACCACTTAAGGACCGAGCCTCTTTCTGAGATTTGGTGTTTACAAGTTAAAATATTTTTTTTTTTTTGCTAGAAAATTACTTAAAACCCACAAACATTATATATATATATATATATATATATATATATATATATATATTTCTAACACCCTAGAGAATAAAATGGCAGTCGTTGCAATACTTTTTGTCACACTGTATTTGCGCAATGGTCTTACAAGCGCACTTTTTTTGGAACAAATTCACTTTTTTGAATTAAAAAATAAGACAACAGTAAAGTTAGTCCAACTTTTCTTATATTGTGAAAGATAATGTTACGCCGAGTAAATTGATACCCAACATATCACGCTTCAAAGTTGCGCCCACTCGTGGAATGGCGACAAACTTTTCCCCTAAAAATCTCCATAGGCGAGGTTTAAAAAATTCTACAGGTTGAATGTTTTGAGTCACAGAGGAGGTCTAGGACGAGAATTATTGCTCTCGCTCTAACGATCGTGGCGATACCTCACATGTGTGGTTTGAACACCGTTTTCAAATGCAGGTGCTGCTCACGTATGCGTTCGCTTCTGCACGTGAGCTCGGCGGGACGGGGCGCGTTTAAAAAAAAAAAAAAAATTATTCTCATTTATTTTACCTTTAATTTTAAATTTTTACACCGTTCTTTAAAAAAGAAAAATTAGGGTCACTTTTATTCCTATTACAAGCCATGTAAACATCCCTTGTAATAGAAAAATGCATGGCAGGACCTCTTAAATATGAGATCTGGGGTCAAAAAGACCTTTAGATCTCATATTTACACTAAAATGCAATACATTTTTTTTTTTTAATGTCATTTAAAAAAAAAAAAAAAAATGTCCCTTTAAGAGCATTGGACGAAAGTGATGTTTTGACGTCACTTCCGCCCTGCAATGATATGGAGATGGGTGGAGGCCTTCTTTCCCTCAAACAGGATCTGATCGCCTCCGCCGCTGCCGACGGCTCCACCAGAGAGGGCACCAGAGAGCGGTGGGAGGGGCCCTCTCCCGCCGCCGATAAAAGGTAAGCGGTTATAAAAATCCTATTATGACAGGCTTGTGGGTGATTGATTCCCCAATTTGCCCCAAATTTCAAGACTGTCTATGCTGCCAGGTTCCTATAATCAAAAAGAGCTTGATTAGAAATTTCCTCACTGCTGCTCGATCTGTAATAGCCATACATTGGCGGCAACCCGAACCAAAGTCGCTGGCTGAATGGGCTTAAGAAATGGACACACATGATAGCCTGGAAGGAAGACAGAACAGAGTCATACCGGCTCACATGGACAGTATGGTCCCATGTTCGCTATTCCTCTGATGTTATGTCCTTCATATCAGGTGGGGCTTGAGTGTTTGATTACTTCCTGGATCTCCATATTTGCATCCATCTTTTTCCTTCCTTTGCCTTTTTTTTTTCTCTTCTTCTTCTTTCCTTCCTCTTGCCTTCCATATCTATCCATGCTTCTTCCCCTTAATCGATCAATGTGATGGCTGATCCATTATGCCCACACTACTGAGGAGAAATTTTATGAGAGGAGGGTCTCCCCTCGTTTCCACTTGTTTTTGATACAATGCTGGGCTACCGCATATTTGATAAAACGTTGTGGTTTCTTAAATGTATGATCTTGAATATCCTTTTCATGATTCTAATGTGCTATTTGGAATTACTGATATGTGCTGTACTACTGTACTTTTATTTTTCTTGCCCGTTCTGTTGCATTGTATACTTGGTTGTATTGCATATGATTAGCTAGCTGATTAGCTCTCTCTCTCCTGATTAGCTAGCTGACTTTGACTGACAGCAGCGGGAGCCAATGACACCGGTGCTGTGTCTCAGCCAATCAGGAGGGAGAGTTTCGGACGGCCGAGACACTCGTGGACATCGCTGGACAGAGAGGGGCTCAGGTAAGTATTAGGGGGGCTAAGGGGGGCTGCTGCACACAGAAGGCTTTTTATCCTAATGATCCAGCCATGCATTAAGATAAAAAACCTTCTGACTTTACAACCCCTTTAATAAACAGAACAAGAAGTACCTGAGCAAGAACCTTCATGTCAGGATCACCAGTGATTGTCCTAATAAAATTTACAAATGTGAATAGTTTTTTTTACAAATTATGGCTGTGAAGGTTCTCGTTTATCCAAGTCATGGTATGGCTTAGTAGTAGTTAGTCACATTAAATTGGGCTTGTTCTGTAATGTCAAAGTAAAATTGTTGCTTATCCAAACCACTTCCTTCATTCTAATGAGTGGCAGGAACTACCCCAGCATTTATATTGACACAGGTAACACAGAAACCTTAATCAAATTGCCATGGAATATGTTAAAAGAGAAGTACAACATAAGCTCATTTGGCTGTACTTCTGTGGATCACCTCTCTTGTGACCCCTTTTTAGCAGACAACGGGCTGAAGTTCGCTGACATTACAGAGCTGTTCCAGGCTCGGGCAAGTCCGTGACTATATGGTCGGGTTCCGCCCACATGCCTGGACTGGCAACCAGTTCAGCCTCTCATCGAGTTGCTGAGAGCCTGAGCTGACCGCTCCCGCCCCCTCCACAGCCCAGTGCTCCCGGGAGCTCTGAGAATTGAGCGATCGGCGGTGTTTGATCGCTTGGTTCTCAGTGTTAAAGCTGGCGGGGGACAGATGCAGCATTGTACCGATGCTGCATCCACCTAGGTTAGTATGATCCCCCCCCAAAAAAAACAAAAAAACACATACTTCTCTTTTAAGGCAGATGTTTATTGTCCAAAAACAGGCTGGGAGCAGGGTTGCCAACTTTCAGTAAATTTACAAACAGTTTGAAAATCCATAATTGTTGCATCTGTCCATGAATGTCAGTTATGGACATGCAACCTACATGTCCGTAATGGACATTCAAGGACAGATGCAAAAAGTACAGATTTTACAAACTGTTCGTAAATTTACTGAAAGTTGGCAACCCTAGCTGGGAGATGTGAAAGTTGTAGAAGTGCCCTGTTCTAGTTACATTATCCAATCCTTGGTGTCGGGAAATCTGCATAGGAGTTAATTCTTCAATGTACATGGTTAAAAGGTATCAATTTGTTAGTAAGCAAGAACGACAATCGGTCTCCCATCCAACCCATGTGTAGCAAAGGTGATAGGAATCCTCAACAACTGCCTCTCCACAAGCCCCACCTCTGACGTGTTTCACCCCCCCTACCAGGGATTAGATTTATGCCGCGTACACACGGTCGGAATGTCCAATGGAAAAAGTCAGACGGGATTTTTTCATCGGATATTCCGACCGTGTGTATGCCCCATCTGACTTTTTCCCTCTGAAATTCTGACGGACTAAAGCCCTGTACACACAGGCGGGAATCCCGTCTATTAGAACACTGTCGGTTTTCCTGACGGGATTCCTGGCAAGCTTGCCTTGCCAAGCCCTGTGTACAGACGGCCATTCAAAAGAACCGCCGTTCTTTTGAATGGCAAGAACGCGGTGACGTCATCGACTACGACGAGCCAGCGCTCCTCACATTCAATGCCATTGCCACCATCTTGCTACACCCTACACTACCCTTGTATGCTACCGCGCATGCGTCGAAGTGTCATCGAGCATGCGTGGGCTTACCTGGGACAGGTAAGCATACTCACGAACGGTTTTCTCGGCAGGAAACACTCTGCCGAGAATCCCGCAGAGAAAAATAGAGAGCAGGTTCTCTATTTTTCTCGTCGAGATTCCTGTCAGTTTTCGCGACGAGAAACCATACACACGACCGGTTTTCACAGCAAAAAGCTCTCCCAGCAGTTTTCTTGCCGAGAAAACCGGTCGGGTGTACGGGGCTTTAGATAGAGAACATGTTCTCTTTTTTTCAGACAGAAATTCCATTCGTCTGTATGCTTTTCCGACGGACTAAAAACCACGCATGCTCGGAATCAATTTGACGCATGCTCGGAATCATTGAACTTAATTTTTCTTGGCTCCTCATAGTGTTGTACATAACCGCGTTCTTGATGGCCGGAATTTGGTGTGACAGTGTGTATGCAAGACAGCTTGAGCGGAATTCCGCTCGTGTGTACAAGGCAATAGAGGTGTGACTCATAAAATTGGGAAGAGATATTAAAATACCATTATATGTGGTTATACTGTAGATGTTGGGGCATCTTGCTCACACTAATTGGAACTTAAAGCGGAGCTCCACCCTAAAGTGGAACTTCCGCTCATCGGATTCCTCCCCCCCTCCGGTGCCACAATTGGCACCTTTCGGGGGGGGGGGGAGGGGGACCATTATACCTGTCAAAGACAGGTATCCTTTCCCACTTCCGGGAGTCCGGCCGCGGCCGTGACATCACCGCGGGGCTCCCTCCTCCTCCTCCCCTGGCCGCCGGGCTAATAGGAGAGAGGATGCGCAGTAGGGTGAAGCCGAAAAGCTACACTACCGGGTTCCCTTACCCACAATGGCAACGGCAGCACCTGACAGCTGATGGGAAACATCAGCTGAGGTGCCGACATTGAGGGACTGCATGACAGGTAAGTCTCCATTTATTAAAAACCAGCAGCTGCAGTATGTGTAGCTGCTAGCTTTTAATTTTTTTTTTTTTTCGGAACACCTCTTTAAAACATGACTACCTAACGTCTCCAACATTACAGTCCAGTTTATTTTGACTAACTACTATTGGCCTTCCGAGATGACATTAAAATTTTAAAACTTATATGGGACATTAGTGATTAGGTTTACATCTACATTTATGAATGGCCACAGTCATTTACCACTTTGTCCCCTATGATGGTCAGACACATAACAAAAGAAAAGAAAAGAGGATACGTGGCTACAGTTACAAAGCTGTTAGGTGCGAGAGTCATTGTGACATCAGCTTATCTTTAATGTGCATCACCTGGACAGTTGTAAATTGCATTCCACTGAATGATTCATGTCTCTATCACAAAAGGCTCCGACACCTGTGCAGCCTTTCACCTAGATGTGGGTGACAAAGGCAGTTGTGTCCCGTGACAATATAGTTGTCACTCCTATCCTTCACATGAGCAAGTATGGCTGTTGTCTTCAAACAATGTGTAAAATCTCTCACACCTTCTTTGCCTCTGTTATACATTTTGGTGTTGGAAAAAGGGGCCTCCCCAACATTTATAAATCAAAGCAGAATCCCAAAAGGAAATATTTATTATATTGCAACCCAACAATTCTTTAGATGTGATGGCTACATTTGTTTCCTATTTTTCTTTTTAGGCTTTCTTTCTTCTATTTTTATCTGGTGATGTAGCCAGCAAGTCTGTTGTTTTTCACAAGCTGAAGCTCTCCAGCAGACTGTATCAGTTTACATGGATGGGACAAATCACTTATCACTGGCAGAGGTGATTACAATGATCAGGTTTTATTTATATATGCAAAACCTTTATCCCAAAAGGAAAAAAACAGTTTGCTGTAACTGATTATAAAGTGTGAGCTGGAGTTTGGTTTCAATTAGTGTAATTCAATCTTCTAGATCATTTAATACCCCCCCCCCCCCGACTGACAATGTTTCTGTCTGCTGTGCCTCCTGTGCTCATTCTTCCAGAGTTGTGTCTCACACACAGCAGGTGTGTTACTGACCAGATCACCAGGTGAAAACAAAGGGGGGGGGAGCCAAAGAAAAGAAAACGAATGCAGCCACCATAACTAATGATTGGTAAGCTGCAATATAATACATTTTTAGGTTTATTACTGCTTTAAAAGGTATGTTTATTTTCATCCATAAAAAAAACTTTAAAAAAGTGTTATTTGAAATTGATCACACATTAAATTTAGATACATGCCTAATAGTTACATAGTTAGTAAGGTTGAATAAAGACACCAGTCCATCCAGTTCAACCCGAGTGAGTGTGGGTGAGTGTCTACAATTCTCCCTATCCCTGTACATGGTGTCTCATTAAGATGCTCATCTATTATATTATTAATTATTTAAGGTACCCACATAACGCCGACAATTAACGCAGTGCTCCACACATACATCGCACACTCAGATCGGTCCCTACCCTCAAAGAGCCCACAATCCAAGGTCCCCAACTCACATTCGTATACTAGGGCCAATTTTTGGACAGAAGCCAATTAAACTACCAGCATGTCTTTGGAGTGTGGGAGGAAACCAGGGTACCCGGAGGAAACCCACGCTGGCACAGGGAGAACATGCAAACTCCAGGCAGGTAGTGTCGTGATTGGGATTTGAACCAGCGACCCTTTTTACTGCTAGGCGAGAGTGCTACCCACTAGACCACTGTGCCGCCCAATGCAGATGTATCTTCTTGCTGGAATGGATAAATAAGATTAAGGGCCCTTTCACAGCGGACGCGGCTTTGCTCAGCGGGGGATGGATCTACTGATCCCCGCTGAGCAGGCAGATGACAGGTCTGTCTCCGCTCACTGTGGTGAGATTGACCTGTCAGAGTCCCGCCTCTCTGTTTTCATCAGATCCCATCCGACAGACGGATGGAAAATAGGGTCTCCATCTTTTACAATCTATCGTTCAAGGGGTTTACAACCTCTTTAGCATTTTACTACAGATCCAATTACATTTTAATGTACATGTATTATATTTTTATACAGTATACTGTATTTAAATCCACTTAGATACCTCCAAATTTTCTTCATTTTCACACTGGTGATGCCAAATGGAAAAAAAAAAAAACAACCTTCCAGCCTTTGTAATTTTGAAATTAGACCCGATTTCAAGGCTTTCTGCAATATTTAAATTGTCGGGTACTCAGTCAGCAGTCAGGTCAATGGCGGTATACAGAGTGACCTAACCTGTCTTTATTCTCAGAGAAAAGAATTAGATTTTCCCATACTTCATATAAACAGAGGGGTCATTAAACTGACGTTCTGTGTGAGTCAGATAAACACATCTACACTCACTGAACAAAACTGGAATTTCTGAACCGTCAAAATAAACCATTCACTTCTCACCATTGTGATGTAAGGTGGTAAACCGTGTAACAAACTACATCTCTGTATTTATATCTCGAGTCAATTCTCGTTAAGGTGATACGGAGTCAACATTGTGTTTTAAAAGTTCCAGGAAATGGTGTTATATAGGTTCGTTTTCAAATCCATGCCAGGACAATATGGCTTATTATTTCAGCTGTGGTAATTGCTTACAGAATCTTACATTTTAAAGTTTCAACTACTTTTGTAGACAATCTTTCATGAAACAAGAAAAGCTGCCCCAGGTGAGTGAGCCTTTGGTTAATCCCCACACACTACTAGTCAGGTGCTAGCCCAGCTCGCATGCTGTGCAACATGAAGAAATAATTCCGGGTGGCTGAACCTCCAAAAATCCTTTTATTGAAGCTTCATATGACAAATGGTTGACAGATGGAGCAGGGGACAAAGAGGTAGATAATGTGTCAAATCCCTGTATAATAAATTGAAGTTTTTTGACTTTTGTATTATGCCTTTTTTAAAGTCCCATGGGCAAATATTGGTTGTGTGTATGAACTAGAACAGTTTGAACACATGAGCAGTTTCAAAATTAACACCACAAAGTCACAATGCTTAGATGTCTCTCTGAGATCTCAAGATCGGGACTTTTTAAAGGCTTCATTTCACTTTTGATGGGCATCCCGTTAGATCAAATACTTGGCTGTGCACATCCTAACTTATACATGCAAAATATATGAGCTAAATGATCTACCCTTGTTAACCTCTACCCAACATAGGGTGCTCTATTGGTCCAGAAAGATGCATTCTTGGCTTTGAAGGATGTCTCTTTACAAAATGGACATCCTGACACTTTTCCTTTTACGTCTTTCAGGCCCTACACTTTTGAGTTCCTTACCCTTTTTTCCATTTTCTAAGGACAGCCCTACTTAATCATCTCTGGACATGATGCTCGCCAGTACTACTATATTTTGGTCAAACGAAAGCTAGGGGGCAGAGTGGGTTTACCACATCTCAAACTTTATTTTACTGCAGTAGTTTTTTATTTTTTTTATTTTTTATTTCTTAAGACAGAAACTTCTCACAATTCACCAAGAATAACAGAACAATGGGGGAGAATGAGCAAGAAGTAATCGGAGCAGTACAGAGTTTCAGTCATTCATACAGCATTAAAATAAAATACAGAGGTACACATGGACCGGTGAGGGTCTAGGTCAGGGGTGTCCAAACTTTTTTGAAAGAGGGCCAGATTTGATGAAGTGAACGTGCGTGAGGGCCGACCATTTTGCCTGACATTCTTTGAACCATTCAAAATTGGTCTAAGTGTGTTCGTCCGAGCACTAATACACTGCCCAACAAGAATTATCTTGCCTTTGTGGCTGTGTGTGGTGAAGAGATAAGCCTGGGTGTGTTATTTGGCTATAGCGTATTTATCAGCATATAACACGCACCTTCACTTTAAGAGGGAAGTTTCAGGAAAAAACATACATATAATAAAGAACTATGAAGCAAAATAATAGGATTTTTATAACAGCTTACCTGTAAAATCCTTTTCTTGGAGTACATCACAGGACACAGAGCGGCATAGTAATTACTATGTGGGTTATAGAGATTACCTTCAGGTGATGGACACTGGCACACCAAAGACAGGATGTCCCCTCCCCTATATAACCCCTCCCATACCAGGAGTACCTCAGTTTTGTAGCAAAGCAATAAGTGTCCCGAAAAGAGGGGTGGGAGCTCTGTGTCCCGTGATGTACTCCAAGAAAAGGATTTTACAGGTAAGCTGTTATAAAAATCCTATTTTCTTTCTCGTACATCACGGGACACAGAGCGACATAGTCATTACTATGTGGGTTATATAGATACCTTCAGGTGCTGGCACTGGCAACTTCCAAAACCGGAAGTACCCTCCCCTATATAAGCCCCTCCCATCCGGGAGTACCTCAGTTTTTTGCCAGTGTCTAAGGTGTTGGCCAAGAAGTAACATGTGTTTTTCACTGAGCTTGCGTACAGGTTCTTTTGGGCCTCAGTAAGCTATTCCGGATCCGACCAAAAAAGCTTCATAGCTAAACGGTCGGTACCCGGGCCTTGCAAGAGAAGAGCAAGGTTCTGCCTGTAATGCCTCTCTTAGGAGGGCTGGACCCTGGGATCCGGAGCTCTGGTCATACCCACGACCAAGATGTTTTCTGTGCAGGGTGCTATACAGGTCCAGGGGAGTGGAATCCTTGGGAACCCGGTCCCTGAAGGTTTGATTACAATGCCTGCCGTGATAGGTGAAGTTTGGGCTTCTGTGGACCAAACAGAGTCCTGCGGCGAGGAGAAGGTAAGTGGGGGCCCTCAGGAACTTGGTTCTATTGGGGGACCCCCAAGCCTATTTTGTCTTTCTGCCTGTTACCTAAGGTATTCCTGCTAAATATTCTGTGCATGCCTGTTACTACTGAGAAAATGTAAATTTTTTTATAGTAGGCAAGGAAAAAAAAAAAAAAAAATGTGTAAGACCGCGGTACCTGTGTTAAACACTAGAGGCCGCTATGGTTCTTTTTTCTTGTAATGTGGATTTTTTTCTTCCGAAGTCAAATCCAGGCAGTTGGTAAGTTCTCTGCTGGGAAGCTGTCTCCTCTGCCCTGTTGCTGCGCTCATCCATCCCCGGGCCCTGCGGCAGGGACCCTGGCTCCCATCTAGCTCCTTGTTTTTTCAAAAAAGGCGCCGAAGGCGCACGTGCACGCGCCTCTCTATATAGAGGCGATCTGGAAAAAGGGGCGGAGCGGGTGGATGACGCTCGGTGTGCGCCGCGGCGCTACTGCGCATGTGCGGGCGTCCAGCATGTTTAAAGGCAATCAAGCTGGCTATTGAAGTGCACAAACAGAGCTAGCAACAGTAAAAAGGCACACAGAGGCGGTTGATGCAGGCATCCCCTAGAAAGGCACTTTAGTAGACACCAACTGATATATAGCAGCAATTGTGCTAGACTATTTTCAGTAAAAGGGGTGTATTACGGCTGGAATACCTCAGCTTTGGGCTTAGGAATATGCCGTCCAGAAGCTCCGGAACTAAATCTTCCAGGAAGCGAAAGGGGTCTCCATCGGGCTCTGAGGATCTTGGGCATGCTTCTGCTGCACCAGTCTCCCCTGAAAATTCAGAGGTTAGTGACCGTAGAGACCCTGCAGGAGTACCTGGTACTGTGGCTGTCCTCAGTTCACCTGCTCCTGTGTATGTAACAGAGGAGGTTTTTTCCTCAGCTCTGGGAGGATTAGAAGAGAGATTGTCAACATTAATCGCTGCCTCCCTGTCACAGGGAAAGCACGCCCGATCTCCGTCTCCTCCTTCAGAGTACCTGTTAGCGGAGCAACAGTCCCATACAGGGATCGACCTGCCTGAAGGGGATCAGGAGGAGGTTGATTCTGTTATAGAGGAATCAACTGTGGAGGAACCTTTCTCAGCATCTCAAGCTGAAAGATTATGGGTTCAGTCTTTGACTAACATGGTCCGATCAGCATTTAAAATGCACCTTGCGGAACCATCAACCACTACTGTCTCCTCGCTGGGGTCGCTAAAAGCTCCCCAGACTGTCTGTTCTTTTCCACTTCACCCTTTATTGGAAGGGCTCATGTACCAGGATTGGGAACATCCTGATAAAATATTTACTCCCCCCAAGAGATTTCCGGTGGTCTATCCCATGGAGGATAAGTTCATCAAAAAATGGAGGGTCCCTACAGTGGACGCAGCCATCTCTTGTGTGAATAAATCACTGACATGTCCAGTGGATAATGTCCAAATGTTCAAGGACCCAATAGATAAAAAATTGGAGTCCTTATTAAAATCTGCTTTTTCTACAGCAGGCTTGGTGACACAACCAGCAGTGGCAGCTATTGGGGTCTGCCAAGCAGTGAAGGATCAGTTGAAACAAGTCTTAAGGGACTTGCCAGATCAGCAGGCCCTTGCCCTAGCTGATCTACCTAGAGCCTTATGCTTTGCGGTTGACGCCATAAAGGATTCAATCCATCAGGCCTCCCGCCTTACGCTGTCTGTAGTACATATGCGCAGGCTTCTATGGCTCAAAAACTGGTCTGCCGAAGCTCCCTGTAAAAAATTGCTGGTTAGCTTCCCATTTCATGGTGAACGCTTATTTGGGGAAGACCTGGACAAATATATCCAGAAAATTTCCAACGGTAAAAGTACACTCTTGCCGGTTAAAAACAGAGTTAGAGGTCCCTCTTTTAAGAGGCCTGCTTCTCCAGTCCCTGGGGCATCGGCTGTGAAACAGTTCCGACGGCCTCCTCGGTCAAATCCCGGGGGTAAAAATCAGGGACAATCGCAGGGTAATAAAAAACCATGGGTCAGGAGAGGTACAAAACCTCCCCCAAAGTCAAATGCATGAAGGGTTGCCCCCACTCAATCGGGTGGGGGGAAGACTCCAGTTGTTCGCAGAGACCTGGCGGGACACGATCAGAGACAGATGGGTGCTCTCCGCAGTAAGTCTGGGATACAGATTGGAGTTAAAAGACTCTCCTCCTTCCCATTTTATGAGGTCAAACGTGCCAAGGGATCCCCGGAAGAGAGAGTCCCTCCTGTTGGCACTAGAACAACTATTGCTCCAAGGAGTAATTATGGAGGTTCCCCTGGAAGAATGGGGGTTCGGGTTTTACTCAAACCTCTTTACAGTCCCGAAGCCAAACGGGGACATGAGGCCCATATTAAATCTAAAAGGGCTAAACAAATTCCTGCATATCAGGACTTTCCGGATGGAGTCGATCCGATCGGTGGCCACTGCCCTACAAGGGGAGGAATGGTTAGCCTCGATCGACATCAAAGATGCTTATTTGCACATTCCCATCTTTCCAGTCCACCAAAAATTTCTACGCTTTGCAGTAGAAGGGCGCCATTTTCAGTTCAGAGCCTTACCCTTCGGTCTGGCCACAGCACCACGAGTGTTCACAAAAATTCTGGCCCCATTATTGGCCAATCTAAGAACGCAAGGTGTAACGATAATGGCATATCTAGACGACTTGTTGCTGATAGACCACTCAGTGAAAAAACTAGAAGTGGTCGTTCACAAGACAATCAAGTATCTGGAATCTCATGGTTGGATTATCAACCGAGACAAGTCGGCCCTAAAACCAGTCAAAAGTCTGGAATACTTGGGGCTAAGGCTAGATTCAGGCCAGAAGAAAATATTCTTGCCTCGAAAAAAGGTGTTGTCTTTGAGAGATTTGATCCACTTAGTGGGTACAAAAAGACAGCCGTCCATACGCCTGTGCATGAGGCTGCTGGGAAAAATGGTGGCATCATTCGAAGCAGTACCCTACGGTCAATTCCATTCAAGGAATTTGCAAAGGGCCATACTGTCAGCCTGGAACAAGAAAGTTCAGGCCCTAGACTTACCAATGTCCTTGTCCCCTTCCGTTCGCAAGAGCCTCCATTGGTGGTTGGCTCCCCAGAATCTGGAAAAAGGGAAATCCTTCAGTCCGATTTCTTGGAAGGTGGTCACTACAGATGCCAGCCTTATAGGCTGGGGAGCAGTACTGGAGCAATGGTCTCTCCAGGGCAGATGGTCGGATGCGGAAAAGGCCCTGCCCATCAATCTCTTAGAGATACGAGCAGCCCGGTATGCCCTAGTAGCATGGACATCCAAACTCCAAGGGTCCCCTGTCAGAATTCAATCAGACAATGCCACGGCAGTGGCATATATCAATCATCAGGGTGGCACCAGGAGTCGTGCAGCCCAGAGGGAAGTAAATTGCATCCTGAAATGGGCAGAAAGATATGTCCCAGCCATATCCGCGGTATTCATTCCAGGAGTGGAGAATTGGAAGGCGGACTTTCTAAGTCGCCAACAATTATGCCCAGGGGAATGGTCCCTTCACCCCGAGGTTTTTCGGACAATATGTCAGCGGTGGGGAACACCGGATGTAGATCTGCTAGCATCCAGATTCAACGCAAAGGTGGACAGGTTTGTCTCTTGGACAAGGGATCCCCTAGCTTGCGGCTCGGATGCCCTAGTGTTCCCTTGGGATCAGTTCAAGCTGATATATGCATTCCCACCGCCACAATTGTTACCTCGATTACTCCGCAGAATCAGGGTAGAAAAGAAACCAGTGATTCTGGTGGCTCCAGCGTGGCCCCGAAGAGCATGGTACGCGGAGATTGTAAAAATGTCAGTGGGGAGTCCTTGGACTCTCCCACATCGTCCGGACCTGCTTTCGCAAGGACCGATATACCACCCTTCCTTACCAGCCCTAGGTTTGACGGCCTGGCTATTGAAGCCCACATTCTAAAAAAGAGAGGGCTCTCTAATCCTGTGGTATCTACCATGATCAATGCCAG
The DNA here is from genome assembly GCA_029206835.1 of Rana muscosa. Lineage (NCBI taxonomy): Eukaryota > Metazoa > Chordata > Amphibia > Anura > Ranidae > Rana > Rana muscosa. The sequence continues at coordinate 193,554,948 of CM055126.1, read as the reverse complement.
GAAGCCGGTATCCAGGCAGATCTACTATAGAATCTGGAAGGCGTACATCGCCTGGTGTGAGGCCAGGAAATGGCATCCACGTAAGTACGTAATAGGTAGGATTCTGGACTTCCTACAGTGGGCTGTAGATAGGAAGCTTGCCTTGAGTACTATCAAGGGTCAGATTTCAGCCTTGTCAATATTTTTTCCGAGGCCCTTGGCTTCGCATTCAGTAGTCAAAGCCTTTATACAAGGAGTGATGCGTATTAGCCCTCTGGTTAATATTCCCATATGTCCATGGGACTTAAACCTGGTTCTGTCGGTTCTACAGAAACAACCATTTGAACCATTACAGCATATTTCCCTGGTTCTTCTCACCAGGAAATTGATTTTTCTAGTAGCCATTTGTTCGGCTAAAAGAGTGTCGGAATTAGCAGCTATGTCCTGTAAGGAGCCATATCTGGTTATCCATAAGGACAGAGTAGTGTTACGTCCTCATCCAGCCTTTCTTCCTAAGGTGGTATCGAGGTTTCATTTGAACCAAGATGTGGTTCTTCCTTCATTTTTTCCCAGACCTAGTTCGGTAGAGGAAAAGTTATTACATTCTTTGGATGTAGTAAGAGCAGTTAAAGCTTATCTAAAAGCCACTGCTCAGATTCGCAGAACGGATACTTTGTTTATTCTGCCGGAAGGCCCCAGAAAGGGTCAGGCAGCGTCAAAATCTACTTTAGCCAAGTGGATTCGACAGGTCATAATGCAAGCCTATGGCTTGAGAAGGAGACCGCCTCCGTTCAAAGTTAGAGCGCACTCCACGAGAGCAGTTGGAACTTCATGGGCAGTGCATCACCAGGCCTCCCTGGCTCAAATCTGTAAGGCCGCAACATGGTCTTCAGTACACACGTTTACTAGGTTCTACCAGGTGGACGTTAGAAGTCAGGAGGATGTCGCCTTTGGGCGCAGTGTGTTGCAGGCCGCAAAAGATCCTCATGTCTGAAAGCGCTCAGCTTATGTATGGTGTATCCCCCCCCTCATTGGGCATTGCTTTAGGACATCCCACATAGTAATGACTATGTCGCTCTGTGTCCCGTGATGTACGAGAAAGAAAATAGGATTTTTATAACAGCTTACCTGTAAAATCCTTTTCTTGGAGTACATCACGGGACACAGAGCTCCCACCCCTCTTTTGGGGACACTTATTGCTTTTGCTACAAAACTGAGGTACTCCCGGATGGGAGGGGCTTATATAGGGGAGGGTACTTCTGGTTTTGGAAGTTGCCAGTGCCAGCACCTGAAGGTATCTATATAACCCACATAGTAATGACTATGTCGCTCTGTGTCCCGTGATGTACTCCAAGAAAAGGATTTTACAGGTAAGCTGTTATAAAAATCCTATTTTCTTTCTCGTACATCACGGGAAACAGAGCGGCATAGTAATTACTATGTGGGAAGTCCCAAAGCAATGCCCAAATGAGGGGAGGGAGACACCATACATAAGCTGGGCGCCAACAGACATGAGGATCTAAATTGCAGCCTGCAACACACAGCGCTCAAAGGCGACATCCTCCTGACTTCTTACATCCACCTGGTAGAACCTAGTGAACGTGTGTACCGAAGACCATGTCGCGGCCTTACAAATTTGAGCCATGGAGGCCTGATGCTGCACTGCCCAGGAAGTACCAACTGCTCTCGTAGAGTGCGCTTTAAACTTAAATGGAGGCAACTTCTTTTTTAAGGCATAGGCTTGAACAATGATCTGTCAAATCCACTTAGCAAGAGTAGATTTCAAAGCTGCCTGGCCCTTTTTCGGGCCTTCTGGCAGAATAAATAACATATCTGTTTTCCGATTCTGAGCGGTGGCCTGTAGATAAGCCTTAACCGCTCTTACTACATCCAAAGAATGTAATAATTTATCTTCCACCAAGCTAGGCTTGGGAAAAAAGGAAGGAATAACCACATCTTGGTTCAAATGAAAACTTGATACCACCTTGGGAAAAAAGGATGGATGAGGCCGTAGAACTACTCTGTCCTTATGGATAACCAAATATGGCTCCCTACAAGACATAGCGGCCAATTCCGACACTCTCCTGGCCGAGGATATGGCTACCAAAAAAATCAAATTCCTGGTGAGAAGAACCAGGGGAATGTGCCACAAGGGTTCAAATGGTTGTCTCTGAAGAACCGATAGAACCAGGTTTAGGTCCCATGGACATATGGGAGCTTTAACCGGTGGGTTAATACGAGTCACTCCTTGCAAAAAAGATCTAACTAGTGAATGCGAGGCTAGGGGCCTTTGAAAAAGTATTGACAAGGCCGACACCTGACCCTTAATAGTACTTAAGGCTAACTTCCTATCCACAGCCCACAGCAGGAAGTCCAGAATTCTGCCTATAACGTACTTACGAGGATGCCAGTTCCTGGCCTCACACCAAGCGACGTACGCCTTCCAAACTCTATAGTAAATACGCTTAGATACCGGCTTCCTGCCATTTATCATGGTAGATACCACAGAGTTAGAGAGACCCCTCTTTTTTAGGATGTGGGACTCAACAGCCAGACTGTTAAACTTAGAGTTAGTAAAGAAGGGTGGTTTACTAATCCTTGTGAAAGCAGGTCCGGTCGAAGTGGAAGGGCCCGAGGACATCTTTACAATCTCTGCATACCAGGATCTTTGGGGCCACGCTGGAGCCACCAGAATCACTGGCTTCTTTCTTTTTCGTACATCACGGGACACAGAGCGACTTAGTCATTACTAATGGGTTATATAGATTACCTTCAGGTGTTGGCACTGGCCAATTCCAAACCGGAAGTACCCTCCCCTATATAAGCCCCTCCCATCCGGGAGCACCTCAGTTTTTTGCCAGTGTCTAAGGTGTTGGCCAAAGAGTAACATGTGTTTTCACTGGGCTTGCGTACAGGTTCTTTTGGGCCTTAGTAAGCTGTTCCGGATCCCACCAAAAAAGCTTCATAGCTAAACGGTCGGTACCTGGGTCTTGCAGCAGAAGAGCAAGGTTTTGCCTGTAATGCCTCTCTTAGGAGGGCTGGACCCTGGGATCCAGAGCTCTGGTCATACCCACGACCAAGATGTTGTCTGTGCAGGGTGCTATACAGGTCCAGGGGAGTGGAATCCTTGGGAACCCGGTCCCTGAAGGTTTAATTACAATGCCTGCCGTGATAGGTGAAGTTTGGACTTCTGTGGACCAAACAAAGTCCTGCGGCGGGGATCAGGTAAGTGGGGGGCCCCCAGGAACTTGGTTCTATTGGGGAACCCCCAAGCCTAATTTGTCTTTCTGTCTGTTACCTAACGGTATTCCCGCTAAATATCTGTGTTTGCCTGTAACTACTGAAAATGTAAAATTTTAATAGTAGTCAAGAAAAAAAAAAAAAAGGGCCCTGGCTCTTAGTCCCTGTTTGATTTCGAAAAGGGCGCCAATGGCGCACGGGCGCGCGCGCGGGCGTGTGCACGCGCCTCCTATGAAAAAAAGGGGCGGGGCGGGTGGATGACGCTCGATGCGCGCCGCGGCGCTTCTGCGCATGTGCAGGCGTCCCAGCATGGTTAAAAGACACAGTACAAGTGTCAGCTGGATGCAAACAGAGCTAGCAACAAACAGTGGCACACAGAGGCGGTTGATGCAGGCATCCCCATAGAAAGGCACTTTAGTGGACACCAGCTGGTATATAGCAGCAACTGTGTTAGACTATTACCAGCAAAAATTGGTGTACGACGACGGGAATACCTCAGCTTTGTGCTTAATAGATATGTCGTCCAGACGCTCCGGAAATAGGTCTTCCAGGAAGCCAAAGGGGTCTCCATCGGGCTCTGAGGATATTGGGCATGCTTGTACTGCACCAATCTCCCCTGAGAATTCAGAAGTCAGTAGCCGTAGAAACCCCGCAGGAATGCCTGGTGCTGCGGCTGTCCCCAGTCCACCTGCTCCTGTATATATAACAGAGGAGGTTTTATCCTCAACTCTGGGAGGATTGGAAGAGAGATTAACAGCATTGATCGCTGCTTCCCTGTCACAGGAAAAGCGCGTCCGATCTCCTCCTTCAGAGTGCGTGTTAGTGGAGGAACAGCCCCACACAGAGATCGACCTACCTGAAGGGGATCAGGATGAGGTTGATTCAGTTATGGAGGAATCAACAGTGGAAGAACCTTTCTCAGCATCTCAGGCTGAAAGATTATGGGTTCAGTCTCTGACTAACATGGTCCGATCAGCATTTAAAATGCCTCTGGCGGAACCACCATCCACTACGGTTTCCTCGCTGGGGTCGCTAAAAGCTCCCCAGGCTGTCTGTTCCTTCCCAATCCACCCTTTATTAGAGGGGCTTATTTACCAGGATTGGGAGCATCCTGATAAAATATTTGCTCCCCCCAAGAGATTTCCGGTGATCTATCCCATGGAGGATAAGTTCATAAAAAAATGGAGGGTCCCTACAGTGGACGCAGCCATCTCTTCTGTTAACAAATCACTGACATGTCCAGTAGATAATGTTCCAATGTTCAAAGACCCAATAGATAAAAAATTGGAGTCTTTACTAAAATCTGCTTTCTCTACAGCAAGCATGGTGACACAACCTGCGGTAGCAGCGATTGGAGTCTGCCAAGCAGTGAAAGATCAGTTGAAACAAGTCTTAAGGGACTTACCAGATCAGCAGGCTCTTGCCCTAGCTGACCTGCCTAGAGCCTTGTGTTTTGCGGTGGACGCCATAAAGGATACAATCCAACAGGCCTCCCGCTTTACGCTGTCTATAGTACATATGCGTAGGCTTCTGTGGCTCAAAAACTGGTCTGCTGAAGCTCCCTGTAAAAAACTGCTGGTTAACTTCCCATTTCATGGAGAACGCTTATTTGGAGAAGATCTGGACAAATATATCCAGAAAATTTCTGCCGGTAAAAGTTCACTCTTACCGGTTAAGAACAAGGGTAGAAGTCCTTCTTTTAAGAGGCCTACTTCTCCAGTCCCGGGCACATCGGCTGTGAAGCAGTTCCGACGGCCTCCGCGGTCAAATTCAGGGGGCAGAAATCAGGGACAATCAGAGGGTAACAAGAAGCCCTGGATCAAGAGAGGTACAAAACCTCCCCCCAAGGCATGAAGCGTTGCCCCCACTCAATCGGGTGGGGGGAAGACTTCAGTTGTTCACAGAGACCTGGCGGGACACCATCAGAGACAAATGGGTGATCTCCGCAGTAAGTCTGGGATACAAGCTGGAGTTAAAAGGCACTCCTCCTGCCCAATTTATGAGGTCAAACGTGCCAAGAGATCCCCAGAAGAGAGGATCCCTCCTTCTGGCACTAGAACAACTATTGCTCCAAGGTGTAATCATGAAGGTTCCCCTGGGAGAAAGCGGATTCGGGTTTTACTCGAACCTTTTCACAGTCCCCAAACCAAATGGGGACGTGAGGCCCATATTAAATCTAAAAGGGCTAAACAAGTTCCTAAATATCAGGACTTTTCGGATGGAGTCGATCCGATCGGTGGCCACCGCCCTACAAGGGCAGGAATGGTTAGCCTCGATCGACATAAAGGATGCTTATCTGCATATTCCCATCTTTCCGGCCCACCAGAAATTTCTACGCTTTGCAGTAGAAGGGCGCCATTTTCAGTTCAGAGCCTTACCTTTCGGTCTGGCCACAGCACCACGAGTGTTCACAAAAATTCTGGCCCCATTATTGGCCAATCTAAGAACACAGGGTGTAACGATAATGGCATATCTAGACGACCTGCTACTAATAGACCACTCAGTGGAAAAGCTGGAAGTAGCTATTCACAAGACAATCAAGTATCTGGAATATCACGGTTGGATTATCAACCGGGACAAGTCAGCTCTAAGACCAGTCAAAAGTCTGGAATACTTAGGGCTAAGGCTGGATTCAAATCAGAGAAAGATTTTCTTACCTCCAGAGAAGGTGTCGTCTTTAAAAGATTTGACCCACTTAGTGGGTACAAAAAGAAAACCATCCATACGCCTCTGCATGAGGCTGCTGGGAAAAATGGTGGCTTCATTCGAAGCGGTACCCTACGGTCAATTCCATTCAAGGAATTTGCAAAGGGCCATACTGTCAGCCTGGAACAAAAAAGTTCAGGCTTTAGACTTACCAATGTCCCTGTCCCCTTCCGTTCGCAAGAGCCTCCATTGGTGGTTGGTGCCCCAGAATCTGGAAAAAGGGAAACCCTTTAGTCCGGTTTCTTGGAAGGTAGTCACTACAGATGCCAGCCTCATAGGCTGGGGGGGCAGTACTGGAGCAATGGTCTCTCCAGGGCAAGTGGTCAGAAGCAGAAAAGGCCCTGCCCATCAATCTCTTAGAGATACGAGCAGCCCGGTATGCCCTAGTAGCATGGACATCCAAACTCCAAGGGTCCCCTGTCAGAATTCAATCAGACAATGCCACAGTAGTGGCATATATCAATCACCAGGGTGGCACCAGGAGTCGTGCAGCCCAGAGGGAAGCAAATTGCATCCTGGAGTGGGCAGAAAAATATGTCCCAGCCATATCCGCGGTTTTCATCCCAGGAGTGGAAAATTGGAGAGCGGACTTTTTAAGTCGCCAACAATTATGCCCGGGGGAATGGTCTCTTCACCCCGAGGTTTTCCAGGCAATATGCCAGCGGTGGGGAACACCGGATGTAGATCTGCTAGCATCCAGATTCAACGCAAAGGTGGACAGATTTGTGTCTCGCACAAGGGATCCTCTAGCTTGCGGCTCGGATGCCCTAGTGTTCCCTTGGGATCAGTTCAAGCTGATATATGCATTCCCACCGCCACAATTGTTACCACGATTACTCCGCAGAATCAGGGTAGAAAAGAAACCAGTGATTCTGGTGGCTCCAGCGTGGCCCCGAAGGGCATGGTACGCGGTGATTGTAAAAATGTCAGTGAGGAGTCCTTGGACCCTCCCACATCGTCCGGACCTGCTGTCGCAGGGACCGATATATCACCCTTCCTTACCAGCCCTAGGTTTGACGGCCTGGCTATTGAAGCCCACATTCTGAAAAAGAGAGGGCTCTCTAATTCTGTGGTATCTACCATGATCAATGCCAGGAAGCCGGTATCCAGGCAGATCTATTATAGGATCTGGAAAGCGTACATTAAGTGGTGTGAGGCCAAGAAATGGCATCCACGTAAGTACGTGATAGGGAGGATTTTGGACTTCCTACAGTGGGCTGTAGATAGGAAGCTGGCCTTGAGTACTATCAAGGGTCAGATTTCGGCCTTGTCAATATTTTTTCAAAGGCCCTTGGCTTCGCATTCACTAGTCAAAGCTTTCATACAAGCAGTGATGCGTATTAGCCCTCCGGTTAGTATTCCCATATGTCCTTGGGACTTAAACCTGGTTCTGTCAGTTCTACAGAAACAACCGTTTGAACCATTGCAACACATTTCCTTGGTTCTTCTCACCAGGAAATTGATTTTCTTAGTAGCCGTTTGTTCGGCTAAAAGAGTATCGGAATTAGCCGCCTTGTCCTGTAAGGAGCCATATCTGGTTGTCCATAAGGACAGAGTAGTATTACGTCCTCATCCAGCCTTTCTTCCTAAGGTGGTATCGAGGTTTCATTTGAACCAAGATGTGGTTCTTCCTTCTTTTTTCCCCAAACCTAGCTCGGTAGAGGAAAAGTTATTACATTCCTTGGATGTAGTAAGAGCAGTTAAAGCTTATCTAAAAGCCACTGCTCAGATTCGCAGAACGGATACTTTGTTTATTCTGCCGGAAGGCCCTAAAAAGGGTCAGGCAGCATCAAAATCCACTTTAGCCAAGTGGATTCGACAGGTCATAATACAAGCCTATGGCTTGAGAAAGAGACCGCCTCCGTTCAAAGTTAGGGCGCACTCCACAAGAGCAGTTGGAACTTCATGGGCAGTGCATCACCAGGCCTCCCTGGCTCAAGTATGTAAGACCGCAACATGGTCTTCGGTACACACGTTTACTAGATTCTACCAGGTAGACGTTAGAAGTCAGGAGGATGTCGCCTTTGGGCGCAGTGTGTTGCAGGCCGCAAAAGATCCTCATGCCTGATGGCGCCCAGCTTATGTATCCCTCCCCTCATTTGGCATTGCTTTGGGACGTCCCATTAGTAATGACTAAGTCGCTCTGTGTCCCGTGATGTACGAAAAAGAAAGGGATTTTTATAACAGCTTACCTGTAAAATCCTTTTCTTGGAGTACATCACGGGACACAGAGCTCCCACCCCTCTTTTTGGGACACTTATTGCTTGGCTACAAAACTGAGGTGCTCCCGGATGGGAGGGGCTTATATAGGGGAGGGTACTTCCGGTTTGGAATTGGCCAGTGCCAACACCTGAAGGTAATCTATATAACCCATTAGTAATGACTAAGTCGCTCTGTGTCCCGTGATGTACTCCAAGAAAAGGATTTTACAGGTAAGCTGTTATAAAAATCCCTTTTTTCCAACCTGACCCTGCGGAGGAGTCGAGGTAACAACTGTAGTGGCGGGAATGCATAAATTAGTTTGAACTGATCCCATGGGCACACCAACGCATCCGATCCTTAAGCGAGGGAATCCCTCGTCCGAGACACAAATCTGTTCACCTTTGTGTTGAATCTGGATGCTAGCAGATCTACGTCCGGTGTTCCCCACCGCTGACATATTGATCGAAAAATGTCGGGGTGAAGGGACCATTCCCCTGGGGATAACTGTTGGCGACTTAGGAAGTCCGCCTTCCAATTCTCTATTCCTGGAATGAAGACAGTGGATATGCATGGGACATGCCTTTCTGCCCATCTCAAGGTGTGATTCACCTCCTTCTGGGCTGCACAACTCCTGGTGCTCCCCTGGTGATTGACGTATGCCACTGCTGTGGCATTGTCTGATTGAATCCTGACAGGGGACCCCCAAAGCTTGGATGTCCATGTTTTTAGGGCATACCGAGCCGCCCGAATTTCTAGAAGGTTGATGGCCAGAGCCTTCTCCGTATCCGACCATCTCCCCTGGAGAGACCATTGCTCCTGTACTGCCCCCCAGCCTACAAGACTGGCATCTGTAGTGACCACCTTCCAAGAAATCGGACTGAAAGATTTCCCCTTTTGCAGATTTTGGGGTACCAACCACCAACAGAGGCTGTTCCGAACTGAAGAGGCCAGGGACATCAGGAAGTCTAGGGCTTGAACCTTTTTGTTCCATGCTGAAAGGATGGCCCTCTGTAATTTCCTTGAGTGGAATTGGGCATACGGTACCGCTTCGAACGACGCCACCATCTTTCCCTGCAACTGCATGCACAGGCGTATGGACAGCTGTCTTTTTGCACAAACCAGCTGGATCAGGTCCCTCAAAGAAGATATATCTTTGCCAGGGGCAAGAAAATTTTCTTTTGGTCTGAGTCCACCTGCAGCCCTAAATATTCCAGAATCTTTACTGGTTGTAAGGCTGACTCGAGTTCTTAGGTCGGCCAACAATGGGGCCAAAATTTTTGTGAACACCCGTGGAGCCGTGGCCAGACCGAAAGGTAAGACCCTGAACTGAAAATGGCACCCTTCTACTGCAAAGCGTAGAAACCTTTTGATGACCTGGAAAAATGGGGACGTGCAGATAGGCATCTTTAATGTCGATGGAGGCTAACCATTCTCCCCCTTGCAGAGTAGCGGCTACTGACCGAATCGACTCCATCCGAAAAGACCAGATGTTCAGGAATTTGTTTAGACCCTTGAGGTCCAATATGGGCCTTACGTCCCCATTTGGCTTTGGGATTGTAAAGAGGTTTGAGTAGAATCCCAACCCCCGTTCTTCCATAGGAACCTCCACAATTACTCCTTGGAGTAACAGTTGGTCCAATGCCAAAAGGAGAGATCCTCTCTTTAATGGATCTTTTGACACGTTTGACCACATAAAGTGGGGAGGAGGAAAATCCCTTAACTCCAATTTGTATCCCAGAGTTACTGTGGAGAGCACCCATCTGTCTCTGATCGTCTCTCGCCAAGTCTCTGCGAATAACTGAAGTCTTCCCCCCACCCGCTTGAGTGGGGGCAGCCCTTCATAGGACCGACTTGGAGGCCGGTTTAGTACCTTTTCGGTTCCAGGGTTTTTTATCACCGTGAGGTTGTCCCTGGGTTTTGCCCCCAAAATTTGATCGAGGAGGCCGTCGGAACTACTTAGAGACAGACGTCCCAGGGACTGGGGAGGTGGGCCTCTTAAAAGAGGGGCCCCTAAACCTCTTCTTGACTGGTAAGAGGGTACTTTTACCACTGGAAATCTTCTGGATATATTTATCCAGGTCTTCGCCAAATAAACGCTCACCATGAAATGGAAAACTGGCTAGAAGCTTTTTACAAGGTGTCTCAGCTGACCAGTTCTTAAGCCATAGGAGTCAACCCATGTGTACTAATGACAGCGTAAGGCGGGGGCTGGAGGCCTAATGGATCGAATCCTTGATGGCGTCAACCGCAAAGCATAATACTCTAGGCAAATCAGCCAGGTCATGAGCCTGCTGATCTGGCAAATCCCTTAAAACCAGCTTCATCTGGTCTTTTAAGGCTTGGCAAACACCAATAGCTGCCACTGCTGGCTGTGCCACAGCCCCAGCTGTAGAAAAGGCAGATTTTAACAAGGATTCAAATTTTTTGTCTATTGGATCCTTGAACATCTGAACATTATCCACTGGACATTTTAGGGACTTGTTCACACAGGAGATGGCTGCGTCTAATGTAGGCACACTCCATTTTTGGGTGAACTTCTCTTCCATAGGATAGATCACAGAAAACCTCTTAGGAGGAGCAAACGGTTTATCAGGATGTTCCCAATCCTGGTAAATAAGTCCTTCCAGTAACGGATGGACTGGGAAGGAACAATTGACCTATGGAGCTTTTAAAGACCCCAACGAGGAAACAGAAGCAGTCATTGGTTCAGAAAGGGGCAACTTAAAGGCTGACCGAACCATGACCGTCAAGGACTGGACTAACAGTCTTTCAGCTTGAGACGCTGAAAAAGGTTCCTCCACAGTCGATTCTTCTGAGGCAAAGTCATCCTCAGCCTGATCCCCCTCAGGCGGGTCAATCCCTTTGTGGGACTGTTGCTCTGCTGACAGGTACTCTAATGAAGGAGACGGAGATCTGGCGCGCTTTCTCTCTGGGAGAGTGGGAGAGAAGAAGCGATTAATGCTGCCAATCTTTGCTCCAATCCTCCCAGAGCTGAGGCAAAAACCTCCTCTGTTACATACACAGGAGCAGGTGAACTGAGGGCAGCGGCAGCACCTAGCACTCCTGAGGGCTCCCTGCGGGTACTAACCTCTGATTTTTCAGGGGAGGCTGGTGCAGCAGAAGCATGCCCCAGATCCTCAGAGCCCGATGGAGACCCTTTTTGCTTCTTAGGATTTTTAGTCCCAGAGCCCTTGGACGGCATATTCCTTAGCCCAAAGCTGAGGTATCTATAGCCAAATACACCACTTACTGACTTATAGTCTAGCGCACTTGCTTCTATATATATCAGTCTGGTGCTTAACTAATGTGCCTTTCTAGGGGATGCCTGTATCAACCGCCTGCTGTATGCCTTTAGGTATCTGTTTACCACCAAGCCCATGCTCTGTCCCTCCACAGCAGCTCCACAGAAAAAAAACTGCGCTTTTAAGAGGCTGGGACACCCGCACATGCGCAGAAACACACCAGCAAGTACAGAGCGTCATCCATCAAGCCCCGCCCCCCTCCGGCCTATTTCTCATATATTGAGTGTGTGTGCGCGCGCGCGCGCGCACGTCTGCGCCGCCGACGCTGATACACATGGAGAGGCATGTAGGCAGGTAGGGAGAGGAGCCAGGACCCACCGCTGACTATACACAGAGCCCGGGGATGACAGAGCAGTGGTAAGCATGACAGACGAGTTTGCAGCTTCTCTTCAGAGAGAGTTTATCATCTGCCTGGGCTTACACTAATAGGAGGTATAGCCCAAAGACATCCCACAGCGGCCTCTACTGGTTAAGTCAGGTACAACACAATGTCATGAATCCTATGTGAAAATGTATTTCAGGATTTATAATTTAGGCATGCATAGATCAGTGGGACTAACCATAAGGTAACAGGCAGAAAAACACATTAGAATTGAAGATCCCTGCAGAACCAAGTTCCCCAGAGATCTCCACTTACCTTTTCCACGCCGCAGGACTCTGTTTGGCACAGAAGCCCAAACTTCACCCCTCATGGTGGGCAATGTCAGCAGACCTTCAGAGACCGGGGTCCCAAGGAGCACCACTCCTCTGGACCTGTATAGCACCCTGCCAGAAAACATCTTGGTTTTGGGTATAACCAGAGTACTGGATCCCAGGGTCCAGCCCTCCTAAGAGAGGCATTACAGGCAAAACCTCGTTCTTCTTACCGAGGCCCAGGTACTGACCGTTTGGCTATGAAGCACTTTGGACGGATCCGGAATGGCTTGCCTAGGCCCAAGGATTGAACCTACACACAAGCCCAGATACATGTTTAACTGTGACCAACACCTTAGACACTGGCAAAAAAACTGAGGTACTCCCGGTATGGGAGGGGTTATATAGGGGAGGGGACTTCCTGTCTTGGGTGTGCCAGTGTCCATCACCTGAAGGTAATCTCTATAACCCACATAGTAATTACTATGCCGCTCTGTGTCCCGTGATGTACGAGAAAGAAAAGGGTCAGTGCCCATAAATGCAGCCTAATCAGTGCCCATCTGCAGCCCCACCGTTGTCATGAATGCAGCCCCACCATTGTCATGAATGCAGCACCCCCATTGCCAGGAATGCAGACTCACCATTGCCATCAGTGCAGCCTGATAAATGCCCATCTGCAACCTCAGATGGGACAGGGAGGGGGCGGGATGAGCGGCAACAGATTACATACAGCAGAATCTTATTTCTGTGCCTCTTATGATGAACAGAACAGTTGTCCAATGGCAGCGCAGGAGACGGGACTTCCTATTACAGAGGCCGCCATACAAACAGGAAATTCACCTGTATGTACGGCACACGTCCCGCCTCCTCCCTGTCCCCTCCAAGGCAGTCAGCATGTATATCTTTTGTGGCCCCCAGCGCTCGGGGATTCGTTGGGGGCCACAAAGGATATACATGTCCAAATTACCAGGCGGGACGTTGAAACCGAAACGCGGGTCGCGATTGGCACACGGGCCAGACTTTGGACATGCCTGGTCTAAGGTAAGGCTGAATTTATGAAAGTATTTATTTCACAGGTTTTTGTGTGTATACAGCAAAAAGTAGTTGGACAGTGTCCATAAAAAAACAAAAACAATCCAGCTGTTCCTTTAATTTATGAAACAGCACTCCAAAATGTTGACTGGGAGAGTCATTGATGTGGTAATGTACAGATTATCTCTGTTTGTATGTTTTTTTTTTAACACCTTTAAATAAGACATTTATATCATGCGATTCTTGACATGAACTTCTACCAGACATAAATTAATTTTTAGACAAGTTTTATGTACTAGGAGAGAGAGACCATTTCCTACCTTTATATTTTACTGCCATATTTACAAAAGACTCCAAGAATGACAATGACACCGGATCCCCTGTAAATTAGAAAAGAAAAAATACGGTTGTAGACATTGTAATACAGAAAACAACAGGCAATGTAAAGCTAAACAGGCGAATAAAAAAAATGACAAAAAATAACTGTATCCAGTTATGTTTAAACAATGGGCACTTGAAGGATAAGTGCACTTTAAAACAAAGTGCCTTCATCCTTTTTGCCCCTTTCCCCAGAGGGAAAATCGCTTGATTCCCCCATCCACAATAAAACAAGTCTTTCCTGATGGCTACTGTATTCTCATAGCAGGTGGCTGCATCTGACTGGATTGCATGACCAACGATTTTTCACCTGGCTCCTTTGATTTTCAGATGGAAGGATGTCAAACAAGAAAATGCTAATAGGGCCAACCACAGCTTAGATTTTGACCAGTTCATCAAGAACTGGCAGAAATTCGCTCTGTTTATGGCCAGCTTTATACACAGGACTCTATAGGCAGCTTCTATTGCTTAGAATAGATGGGAATATGAAGATAGGAGAGAATGTGGGGGAGGTTTTTTAAAGTACATTAACTTACAATGCAGAGACCAAGCCTGTACATCTTTAACCCTTTTTATTTTTTTTAGGATAGAAAATGGGTAGCATCAAGTTTACAATTGACAATTCTGCCAGCAAAGCAGAGGCAGGGTAAATTATGGCAAGCATTAGTTTCCAGCCCTTTCCTTAACATTACATAGAAGGGGATAGCTAAAAAGGATTTTACAGAAAGTAAACATGTAGACAGCAATTTTCAATATACAATATGTATGTATGTATGTATGTATGTATGTATGTATATTTTATATATATACACATATATATATATATATATATATATATATATATATATATTATGCTATATGAAAAGGAACCTGTAACAAACATAAAATGGGTGTTAGTCCAACTTGGCTAAAAAAGTGGAAATACCATCCTTTGTTCTCTCATCGCTCCTCCACCTACCCTAAGCCCAGACTAGGGGTACACTGCCACTGTTACGTACCTGCCGGATGAGCCTGACGTGCAGTGGGAAGGCCTCTCGTACAACCCCGGCTCAAGGGCCACCGATGTTGCAACAGTGGCCGCAAGAGCCTGGCGGTGTATGGGTGCCTGGTTCGTCTTTGGTCTTGTCAGTTCAGCTGGTGCAGCAGGGAACAGGAAGCAGGCTGGTAGGTGCACTGGCTGGGGAGACACTGAATACGTTGCCAGACAAGCCGGGTTTGGTAACAGACGATCAGATGTAGGTATAGACGACAGGCAGAGAATGGTCAGGATACAGGCAAAGTTCGGCAACAGGAAATCAAGCAGTGTAGAGCTGAGCGTGGTTACAAGGCAGGCCGGGATCAGGATAACAGAGATCAATCGTAGTCAAACAAGCCGGGTCAAACACAGGAAACAGATCGGATCACAGGAAGACACTGGAACAGGTATGAACTGCAGATCAGGCAGCGAAGACACAGTGCTGCTGAGGTGTTTAAATAAGGCAGCCTGTTGCCAATCACTGAAATCAGTCTGCACTATTAACCCTTAGGTGGCAGATCCATGACATTGCCCCCCCCCCCTTACGGGCAACCTCCGGGTGCCCAACAGGTCTCTCTTCTGTGGATTTCTGCGAAAAAAGGCATTAACAAGGTCTCTGGCGTGCACATCCTGTTCAACCTCCCAAGAGTTATCCTCCGGGCCATAACCTTTCCACTTAACCAGGTACTGTACCTGATTCCTTCTTCTCCTACAGTCTATGATAGCCTCCACCTCATACTCCTCTTCTCCATTGATGGTCACAGGTTCTGGTGGCTTGGATACTCTATCTGGAAAAGAGTCAGGGACTGCGGGTTTCAAGAGAGAAACATGGAAGACAGGATGTATCTTAAGTGAATCAGGTAAAGATAATTCATAAGCAACCTCATTAAGTTTCCTCTTGACTGGGAATGGTCCCACAAATTTAGGTGCCAGTTTCTTTGAGGGACATGCCAACCTGAGATTCGTAGTAGACAACCATACCTGGTCTCCCGGGTGGAGAATCAGTTCACCCCTCCTTTTCCTATCAAAAGCCATCTTGCTTGCTGCTTGTGCCTTGGTAACCGCTTCTTGAAGCAACTTATTGTTGCGGTTTAGGAAATCCACTGTGTCTTGGACAGCAGGAACTGTGGTCTCTGGAATAAAGTCGGGCAAGAAGGATGGGTGAAAACCGTAATTTGCAAAAAAGGGTGACTGACCTGTGGCAGAGTGAGTGGCATTATTGTAGGCGAACTCCGCCAGTGGCAGCAGCGATACCCAGTCATCCTGGACAAAAGTGGTGAAGCATCGGATATACTGTTCCAATGTCTGATTGGTTCTCTCTGTCTGTCCATTGGTCTGGGGATGGTAGGCAGAGGACAAGGATCTTTCAATTTTAAGGGCTTCACACAGAGTTTTCCAGAATCTGGAAGTGAACTGAACCCCCCGATCGGAGACAATGTTCATAGGGACTCCGTGAAGCCTCACAATCTCTCTGATAAATACTTGAGCCGTCTCCATGGCCGAGGGAGTACTCTTCAGAGGCAAGAAATGGGCCATTTTGGACAGTCGGTCCACTATCACAAAGATGGCTGTGCATCCTTCCGATGGGGGAAGTTCCACAATGAAATCCATGGCTATCATTTTCCATGGTCTGTCAGGGACTGGCAGTGGCCGAAGTAGACCCCAAGCTCGGTTCTTTGTACCCTTGCTGCGATTGCAGATTGCACAGGAATTCACATACCTCTTACAGGTTTCTTCTAGGTCCGGCCACCAAAATGTGCGTTTCAGGAGATCAAGCGTCTTGTGGACCCCAAAATGACCTGCTAGGGGATGGTCATGAGAAAGACCCAAAATGGTTATACGTAAACATTCAGGCACAAATACCTTGCTTCCGTTAAACAGCAATCCTTCCCGGAGTGTCAGCGTGACCCCTGGAGGGTTAGGAACGTCTGTCGAAGCCTGCTTCATTCGGTTGAGGAGGTTGCCCTGTAAAAGTAAGACGTTATTTTCAGACAAGATGGTATCTGCTACTGGTGGTTCCTTGGGGTCATCGAACATACGAGACAGTGCGTCTGGTTTGACATTCTTCGAGCCCGGCCGATAGGTAATGTGGAACACAAATCGGGAAAAGAACAGGGCCCAACGTGCTTGACGTGGCTTTAGACGTTTAGCAGTCCTCAAGTACTCAAGATTTTTGTGGTCAGTATAGACCAATATGGGATGCGCTGCTCCCTCCAGGAGGTATCTCCACTCTTCTAAAGCCGCCTTAATGGCCAGTAATTCTCGGTCCCCAACATCATAGTTTCTCTCTGCTGGGGAGAGCCTGCGGGAGAAAAAGGCTACTGGATGCATCAGATCCTTAGGGCCTTGGCGTTGAGAGATGACTGCTCCAATAGCGACTTCAGATGCATCTACTTCTAGTGTATACGGCAGAGACGGGTCCGGGTGACCAAGAACAGGTGCTGAAGTAAACAGTCTCTTCAAGGTTTCAAATGCGGCTTGTGCCTCGGGTGTCCAATGGAAGCGAAGGTTCTGTCTAGTCAACTGTGTGATAGGGGTGATGATGGCGGAAAAGCCCTTAATGAACCTCCTGTAAAAGTTGGCAAATCCTACGAAGCGCTGCACCCCCTTCTTGTCGTTAGGTGCAGGCCAGTCTAAGATAGCAGAGACCTTTTCAGAGTCCATCTTGATCCCTTCAGGTGAGATTATCAGTCCCAGGAATTGGATGCTGCTTTGTTCAAATTCACATTTTTCACCTTTAGCATATAGTCCGTGTTGGCGGAGCCGGCTCAGCACCCTTTTGACATGACCTCGATGAGAGTCTAGAGAAATGGAAAAAATCAGGATGTCATCTAGGTAAACAATCAAAAATATATCCAGAAAGTCTCTGAATATATCATTAACAAAGTGTTGGAAAGTAGCCGGGGCATTGCATAGTCCAAAGGGCATCACTAGGTATTCATAGTGGCCAAATCGGGTGCGAAAGGCCGTCTTCCACTCATCCCCATGACGGATGCGGACTAAATTGTAGGCCCCCCGTAGATCTAGTTTGGTGAAGATGGTTGCCGACCTTAATCTCTGAAATAGTTCGGGTACTAAAGGAAGAGGATATCGTTTTTTAACTGTAATTTTGTTGAGCTCCCGATAGTCCACACAAGGTCGTAGGGAGTGGTCCTTTTTCTCAACAAAAAATATTCCTGCTCCTGCTGGGGAGGTAGATGGTCGGATGAACCCCTTTTTCAAGTTTTCTTGGATATACTCTTTTAGTGCCTCCTGTTCTCGTTCAGCGAGGGGGAAGATTCTACCAAAAGGGATTTCAGACCCTGGAAGCAGTTCAATTGGGCAGTCGTATGGCCGATGCGGGGGAAGAATGTCAGCCCCTCGCTTACTAAAGACATCCAGGAACTCATGGTAGGGTTCAGGTACGACTTGCCGCACCTCAGACTCAGAGTCCACACAAAATAGTGTTGTAGAAGAAGCTGGGGACCTAGGTAGGCAGTGCTCCTGGCAATAGGCTGAGTGGAAGTTGATTCTCCCTGTGGCCCAGTCAACTTGCGGATTATGCGCCTGCAGCCAGGGTAGGCCCAGAATAACAGGGAATAGCAGGGAGGTGATGACATCAAGGCTTAGGATTTCCTTATGTTGGGAGGAAGCCAACACAGGTAAGGGAAATGTCTCTTGGGTCACAGGTCCAGACTTGATACATGACCCGTCAGCTAGAAAAACAGAAAGTCCTTGTGCTTTAGGTCTCAAGGGGATGCGTTGTTGTGTTGCAAAGGTTAGATCGATGAAGCAACTGCAGGCCCCAGAATCAATGATCGCGGTAACTGCCACTTCCCTTTCTAGCAGCTGAAAAGAGATGGGAAGGGTTAGGTTGGTGGCATTGGTAGGTAAAGAAAAGTTATTTACTGAAGAAATCATCCGCCACTTACGTGTCTTGGTTGGACAGGAACGTACATAGTGGCCCGCTTCCCCACAGTATAGGCAGAGGTTATTCTGTCGTCGGTGCAGGCGTTCCTCTGGAGACAGAGGGGGGCGTATTAGGCCAATTTGCATAGGCTCCGGTGCTTCGGTGGCAGAAGTAACAGGAGCGGGCTGAACTGGAGTGAAGCTAACAGGTGCGGAGTGAGTGGGAGCTGGGATCCGGGGCATCATCCAGACTGGACGTGGCTGCTGGGCTGATCTTTCGGATCGTCGCTCACGTAGACGACGGTCAATTTGAATGGCCAGTGTGATAAGGGGCTCCAGGGTATTTGGGACTCCGACACGTGCCAATTCGTCTTTCAGACCTTCTGATAGCCCCAAGCGGAACTGGTGTCGCAGGGCTGCGTCATTCCACTGTGTGTCTGCACTCCAGCGTCTAAAGTCTGTAACATAATCTTCCGCCGTTCTGCGGCCTTGCTGGAGTGCATGAAGGGCAGCCTCTGCTGTGGTGGTTCGTTGCGGGTTGTCGTATAATTCAGCCATCGCGCCGAAGAAGGCGGACATGGACTGTAACAATACATCGTTCTTTTCCAACATCCGATGAGCCCAGGACTGGGGCATACCCTGAAGCAGTGATATGATGAATCCTACTTTGGTGGTTTCAAGGGAGAAAGTTCGAGGTTGCAGGGCGAAGTACAGTTCACATGCTTTGCGGAAGGATCGAAATTTCCCCCGGTCACCTGAAAATCTCTCTCTGGGTTCAGGGGGCTGCATCACCACTGAGGTTGCTGCAGTGGCAGTCCTTGAGGCAGAAGGTGCAGCAGTGCTTGCTGGTGTAGCTAGAGTCTGTACACGTTGTTCCAGTTGCGTATAACCCTCCTGTAGAGATTTGACTGCTTGGGTAAGGGCTGCAAGGTGCTGGCAGATGTCATCCATGGCCGACTTCCCACTTGCAGGCTCAGACATGGCTGCCTGATACTGTTACGTACCTGCCGGATGAGCCTGACGTGCAGTGGGAAGGCCTCTCGTACAACCCCGGCTCAAGGGCCACCGATGTTGCAACAGTGGCCGCAAGAGCCTGGCGGTGTATGGGTGCCTGGTTCGTCTTTGGTCTTGTCAGTTCAGCTGGTGCAGCAGGGAACAGGAAGCAGGCTGGTAGGTGCACTGGCTGGGGAGACACTGAATACGTAGTCAGACAAGCCGGGTTTGGTAACAGACGATCAGATGTAGGTATAGACGACAGGCAGAGAATGGTCAGGATACAGGCAAAGTTCGGCAACAGGAAATCAAGCAGTGTAGAGCTGAGCGTGGTTACAAGGCAGGCCGGGATCAGGATAACAGAGATCAATCGTAGTCAAACAAGCCGGGTCAAACACAGGAAACAGATTGGATCACAGGAAGACACTGGAACAGGTATGAACTGCAGATCAGGCAGCGAAGACACAGTGCTGCTGAGGTGTTTAAATAAGGCAGCCTGTTGCCAATCACTGAAATCAGTCTGCACTATTAACCCTTAGGTGGCAGATCCATGACAGCCACCTTCTCCTCTGATTTATTTGAGTACCTCCTTAATTCCCCATTGCTGTCAAACTCGGGGAGCACCATTCATGCATATGTATAATAGCCTTTTGTGCTGTCATTTGTATCCTACTTGGCTGTCCGTTCATTTATTCCCCCTGCGTGAAGGCTTTTTCTATTAAATTGCTTACTCTGATCTTCTGTATGTAAACTTTTCAATAAAAAATTTGGATAAGAAAAAGTGGAAATAAACTTTAAGTTGGTCACATTCGCTGTTTATAAAAAAAAAAAAAAAAAAAGCTATAGATTTTTCCTACACTGTAAATATACATATAAATGCAAACAGATGTTTAATTAATGATTGGTTAAAAATTATGAGATTTTTTGGAATTAGAATCTCCCACAGATTCCAAGAATGTGATGGATTCTGTGTTCCCTGCCTTCCTGACCTGCAATCATCGGCAGATGCTCTTAGTCATGTAGCTATAACAGGAAATATATACAGATAATCCCATGAGCAGCTTACAGCTCTGTATAGGCAAGTAAGCTGTGTGCAGCCCCTGTGTATCAAACTACACTATGGACAACAAGCGTTGTTGCTCATAGCAACCTGCTACACTTCAGCCGAGTTCCAAAGCCCTCTTTCCTACATACTTGTCCCTGTTTTGGGTTTGATGTTTGGCACCAAGGGCCCATTCATATCACATATTTTGGGCTGCATTGGCCAAAGCAGTTGCAAGGCATGGCCAAGCAAAAAAGTATTGTTTTTCTGTCAGTTCACACCAACACAATGAGGTTGATTTGTTAAAACTGGAAAGTGGAAAATCTGGTGCGGCTCGGCATAAAAACCAACCAGCTTCCAGTTTCTTTTTGTCAAAGCTTACAGCGTTTGTTACCCTAAAAAAAAAAAAAAAATTATCCTGTTCCCTTAAAGCATGTTATACAGCACAGTGCTTGTGCTGTGTAATTTGCCCCCCTGTATCACCTGAAATACCTGGCTGATCCTGCCCTTCCCCTGTAAACTGACCACGGTTTATCATGGCTGCTGAGCCCCGACACCAGGGTCAGTTTACGTGCCTCTGTCATCCGCAGCTCTCCCTCTGTCCTCCTCCTCCGCTCCCTGCCTGTCAGCTCTGTGTCAGGGCCCGCCCCTCCCCTCTTGCTGAAATAACTGTTATTTTCAGGCACTCACCTGTCTTCCTGAATGCAATGTCTCCAGTGTATCCATTTATTAAAAAAATTCCCTTCTATGCTGCATTTCCTCCCGACTGATATAAGCAGGGGATTCTGGGCCCCTCCCGCTGTACCTGTCAGATCGGGAAAGGGAGCCGTGGCCGGTCACGTGAGCCCCAAGCGGCGTTAGGAAATACAGTATAGAACGGCATTTTTTTAAAATAAAACATACACTGGAGACATTGCACTCAGGAAGACAGGCGAGTGCCAGAAAATAACCGAATGGAGTTACAACCAATGCTGTATCCTGGCCTAGGCCAACAAGGCCCAGGCCTAGGGCAGCACTTTGCAGGGGGGCAGCACGGAAAGAGTCTCGCCGGCTTGCGCTACACTGTAATTCCGCGTACACACGGTCGGAATATCCGACAACAAATGTTCGATGGGAGCTTGTTGTCGGAAATTTTGACCATGTGTAGGCTATGAGTAAGCATCCTGTGATGTGCAACGCGTTAGCCTTGTCCCTGTTTTCATTTTAAGTTTTGTATGCTGTGCTGTGGATTTTATTTTTCATTAAAGAATGTCTTTTACGGAGTGCGGTAGTCCAGGAAATTGTTCTCTCTTGCAAATTGTGCAGAGCCTGCACCTGTGTGTTCACAGTAGGGTGGGAGCATTCACAGAATCAGAGGCTTGGAGAGCGGTAATCCCCATTTTCCCATGTGTAGGCTCCATCGGACATTTGCTGTCGGAATTTCCGATAACAAAAATTTGAGAGTTGGTTTTCAAATTTTACGACAACAAAACTTGTTGTCGGAAATTCCGACCGTGTGTACACAATTCCGACGCACAAAATCCCATGCAGGCTCGGAATCAAGGAGAAGAGCCGCACTGGCTATTGAACGTCATTTTTCTCGGCTCGTCGTACCTGTTGTACGTCACTGCGTTCTTGACGCTCGGAATTTCCGACAACATTTGTGTGACCGTGTGTATGCAAGACAAGTTTGAGCCAACATTCTGTCGGAAATAAATCCACGGTTTTGTTGTCGGAATGTCCGATCGTCTGTACGCGGCATTAGTGTAGCACCAGTCTTATGGGGTGGACTGGGCTGAGCAAAAATTAGTCTAGCACTCCCATAAAACGGCCGCACTGCTTCCGGTATGTGGACAGCCGGCATTCCGCAACTGTGGGGGGCACTGCTTCTTATTTTGACTGTCCTATCATCCTGGACCACAAACCTCCCTCACTGTGCTATATGTTTTCTGCTGCACCATTGGCATGGTTATATCTTCTTAGTCCTCTCCATAAAATTATCAGAAATTTGTGCTTAAAGCAAAACTATAGGCAACACTTTTTTTCCCCCCATTTTGGATAGAGTAAGGGAGGGTTATAGCCCCTGTCAGTTTATTTTTTACCATCCCTGTCCCATTGCTGAGATTTCCCTTCACTTCCTGCCCCATAGCCAAACAGGAAGTGAGAGGAAATCTATGCAAATTAAGGGAATTCATTGCCCCCCCAGGCCCTCAGAACTAGTGTCCCCACTTGAAAATTTCAGGGCGGGTCTTAAAAAGCAAGGGGTGTGGCCTTGACAGAAAGGGGTGGGCCATATTTAAATTAGGGGGTGAACAAGTTTAGTCAGGCCTAGGGCAGGATAAAACCTAAATACACTACTGGTTACAACCACTTTAATTGAACAAGCTGACGTTACAAGCTGATTGGTTTCTTTGCAGAGCTACACCAGATTTTGCACTCTCCAATTTATTGTAAATTAACCCCACTGTGTTGGTGTGTGCCGCAAGACGATGAGGCAGATGGCATCTTATCACACAGCAACATATTGCAATGTGCTGGTTGAAGTGTATGTTGGGTAAATAGTGAAATATTGATGAAAAATGGTGATGTGTATTTGAATTAAATATTTTAACTATTAATATCAACTATCAGTAGGAACTTTTAAAAGGAAAACTATATTCTTTTAACTGTTTTTTTTTTTCAAACACACATTTGAAAGTGAGCACTAAAATGCAAGGTCTGCTAAATACATCAGACCTCCCATCCCCAATCCCACACCCAACATTAATGCTGTACAAAAAGTTAGAAAACAAATATCACAATTCTTCCAGCGAGATCCTTGCAATTATCTTGCAAGAAGATGCTCTAGCACAGTTTGGGATTCTTACTAAGGTCTTGCTGGAAGGATAGTGATGTTGCATTCAACTAGGCGCCTTAGTATTAATACAACTACTGGTAAATAGCATCCACCTTTTGTACAGTTGTGTTCTTTTTGAAAAACTCAATAAACATATCTTAAAAAAAAAAAAAAACAGCTGAAAATCAACCTGAAAGTCCACGTAGGTCTGGTGCAAGTGTGTGGTACCACGCTCGGGAGGCTCCTGACAGCAACACTAGCAAAATTAAGTTGCAAACTGGCACACGCTGGTGGGATGCCAATACTCCTTTATTTAACACAGGATTAAAGGATAAGTTCACTTTTAAAAAAATAATAATAAATGCACATTTAAAATGTGCATTTACTATTTTTTTTTAGGAGCCTGGAAAGTATTGCACCAGCAATCATCAGATCACCTGCAGACTGTCAGTGTGAGCTTGTTTGCCCCGTACATCAAACATCCAGGTATTTTCACACTGACAGGAAGACTCAATTAACTACCACAGTGCTCAACAGTGCTGTGGCAGTTCATTGAGAACTAAAAACCAACAGCTGCAAAGGATGTTGGGGCTTTTAGTTAATTCACACGCAGAGTTCCGGATACCCACGCGGTTGTGCGGTTTTCAAAAAGTGACAGCTAGTACAGGGAACTTCTCCCCGTACTGCTGTCACAGGGAGAGGAGGGGACAGTGAGTGGCTGCAGCAGTGGGAACATGTTACATGTTCCACCCTAAAAACAGGTGGAACATGTAACATGTTCCCAAAGGTGAACTTATCCTTTAAAAAAAAAACTTTCCTATATAGTTCAGCCCTGTGTGGGTCTTAATCCCTCCCTCCTATGATTAAGGCCCACACAGGGCTGAAACATGTAAGCAAGGAAGGACAATTGGTTTTTGTAACCCTGTGTAAAATAAATGAGTATTAGGATCCCACTAGCGTGTGCTGGTCTAAAATTTCATATTGTCTTAGCATTAATGGAACACTTTGGAATGGGTGAGAGGGGGGGGGGGGGGGGGAGGTAATGTAACAAACGTAATTAAGCATCTGAAATCAGAAATGTATCGGCTGTTTAGATTAGTATGTACATACGTGAATGGGTGCCATAAAACGTCACAAAGCTTTTTTCTGAAGACACCCCTCAGATGTATTATATGTGTTCTGTCATTGCTGAACTAACACAGAATTAAACACTCTGACATATATTTACACTGTCACGTCAATGACTTCTACCTCCAGGAAGGAATGTATCTGGAAACTTACAGCTCATGTAAAAGAGAACGGCTGTGTGGCGAGGGCTGAGTGGAACCATCTTGAACATCTCATCTGTCATGGAAGGTACCAGCTGCAGTGGTAGGCTGCGATTTCTGTCTCTATATACGGCTTCCGCTACCTCATCATCCTGGACCTCTGTGGTTAGAAAAAATAAGTATCAGAAACTTAAATATTTACAAGTCACTGACACATGTTTAAATACCAATCCCAAGGCGAAATATCAAGTAGCCATCTTTCAGTAAAGGGATCATGTCAGGGGATGCCTCTATGTCTTATGAACTGGAATGGGTGGATGTCTAAATCAAACAAGACTTTTAAGTACCGTATTTATCGGCGTATAACACGCACTTTTTTCCCCTTAAAATCAGGGGAAAATCGTGGGTGCGTGTTATACGCCGATACTCCGAATTCCCCTGCTGAAAATGAGCGAGAGGAGCGAGCAGAGCCGAAGCCGAAGTACAATCGGCTTTACTCGGCTCCTCTCGCAGTCCCGCCCATCTCTGACTGCGCCGCTGACGGAGAAAGCCGAGTGTACTTCGCCTAGTCTCGGCTCCTCTCGCAGTCCTGCCTGTGACTGTGAGCAGACACGAGTCTAGGCGAAGTACACTCGGCTTTCTCCGTCAGCGGCGCAGTCAGTGGAGATGGGCGGAACTGCGAGAGGAGCCGAGTCCAGCCGAAGTACACTCTGCCCCGCTCGCTCCTCTCCACAGAAATCGGCGCCAAATTTTAAAAACCGCCGCGACTGACACGATCGCAAAGGCACTGGGCACGGCTGCAGATGGACAGATGAACACTGGGCACGGCTGCAGATGGACAGATGGACACTGGGCACGGCTGCAGATGGACAGATGGACACTGGGCAAGGCTACAGATGGACACTGGGCACGGCTGCAGATGGACAGATGGACACTGGGCAAGGCTGCAGATGGACACTGGGCACGGCTGCAGATGGACAGATGGACACTGGGCACGGCTGCAGATGGACAGATGGACACTGGGCAAGGCTGCAGATGGACACTGGGCAAGGCTGCATGCTGCATTTAAATGTAAGTTTTTTTTCCTTGAATTTCCCTCCTAAAAGTTTTTTTCCTTAAAATTCCCTCCTAAACTTGGGGTGCGTGTTATACGCCGGTGCGTGTTATACGCCGATAAATACGGTAGATAAGAAAAAAAGGGGAATTACAGAAACAATAGCTACGGCTAGTATACCTTATAATTTTAAATTTGGGTCCGGATTCCTGTCCTGGTTGCAACTACTATATGCTAACTCCAGAGCCAGGGTCCAAACTAATGGCATTCAGTCTGACTCTTTTCCCTTGGGCAGAGGGACACGGCAGTGTCCTGGGGTCTATTTGCTCTAGCTTTGGAGCCCTTGGCTATTTTGTTGCTGGCAGAGCCGGGGGTGAGGGGGATACCTGTGAATTCCATAATGAAAAGTGGGCCCTGTACGTGGATGACGTGCTGTTGTTCCTGGAGGACGTGTCGTCGTCCCTGTGTTTGGCGCTGGATATTTTTTCGACTGGTTCTGTAATTTTTCTGGCATCCGCATCAACTGGGACAAGTCTGTTCTATTCCCTCTACATCAATTCTATTCCACATTCTGATACAGGGACACAATAGCGTTTGGTGAGTGAATTTACTTATCTGGGGATTAAGGTGGGAGCAACTTCAGCTGACTACTTGACGAACAATATACTTCCCCTCATTGAACAATTTACCCGTAAATGTTTTTCCTGGCGGTCTCTGCTAATCACTCTGGTAGGCAGAGTGAATCTTCTAAAGATGATCTATCTTCCTAAATTTCTGTATTTCTTTTGGAACACCCCGGTTTTGGTCCCTAAGTCCCTGTTTCAAAAATTGGATGCTGTGGTAGTGTCTTTTGTCTGGGCTGGCCGAATGCAGCGACTGGCTAGATCCACCCTGCAGCTACCTACTAGTCGGGGTGGTCTGGCTTTGTCTAATTTTCAGCTATACTACTGGGCTGCAGTCCTGGTTATGGTGAGGTGGTGGTTCTCCCAGCCTAGACAGAACTCAGCAGTAACCTTAGAGCTAGCTATACTGGGCTCATATTCTGCGTTAAGCAATCTTGTTTTTAGAGGTGTGGGCCCAGGCCAGAGCCATATATAGAGCACCTCACACCTTCTCTCCCCACGTCCCCCTATGGGGCAATCCAACCTTACCCAATCTTTACTCCCTCCCTGACCCTCAGTTGAGCGGCAGTTAAAAACAAGTTTTTCTGAGGGGAAGGTGAGGTAGTTTGATGATATGCGGCGCAAATATTCCCTCCCACACAATATGCTATTTAGATATTGGCAGCTGAAACACTCTTTATGTGCCCAATTCCCTTAATCAGTTGTGCTGGAGTCAAACCCAATTGAACGTCTCCTTACCTCACGGGTGATGGGGCAGCCTCTGTCGCCTTTGTACCTTCGCCTATCCTTGGCCCATGACACTATGACCACCCATATTTTTCAGCGCTGGCGGAAAGATATCCATGAGCTTAGTGAGAAGGACTGGGACGACTGTGTGTCAACCTATATAACCTCGATGATCTCTGCTAAAGACCGCTTTATACAGCTCAATTTTTTGCATAGAGTATATTATACCCTTCAACGTTAAGCTAATATATACCCTCAGGGTGACCCCAGATGTACGAGGTGTGCTGCCCCAGTTGATTACTTTTTCCATGTCCAGTGCCTGTGCCATTCTGGAGCTCAGTTCTGAAAACCCTCAGACAATTATGCGATCTCCCACTACGTAGTGAACCCTTGTGTGCTTTGTTAGGCCACATGGGGGATGTGACAGCAGATCGTTATACCAAGCTGTTTCTCACTTATGCCCTGTTTTATGCAAAACCAGAGATTCTCCTGCGGTGGAAATGTCCCACACCCCCGACGATAGAAATGTGGGGCAAAACTATCAACTCAGTTACCCCCCTTTACAAAATTACATATGAGAGCAGGAATTGCCCCCAAAAGATAGATGCATATGGAAGGAACATATAGATGGCATATGAGAGGTTGTTTAGGGTGCCCCCCCTTTGTGTTTTCATCCCTTCCCTTCCTTTTTTCCTGCTCTTGCCCCCTTTTAATACCCTGGGCCCTTCCCGGCAGTCAATGTCTTGAAATGCTGCCCCTTTGCTGCCAAACCCCCTTCTGCCGCTGCAAGTATTAAACTGGTCAGATAGGTGGAATACCTGGTACCCCGGCAGCACAGGCCCCTCCTACTGTCTCACAATTGTCTAAAATGTCATTGTATGCTGTAGCACTAAGAGCCTATGTTGAAGTAAGTCAAATGCAGGTCGGAGAAGGTCAACTGCAGGTTAAATGGACCGGTCAATGAATTTTGAACGATAACAAAAGGTCTCAAACTGATGTCAAACTGATACTGACATAAGGCCAAAGCCTACTGACACAAATCATAACAGTACCCTTGAACTCATCATTTGCGGGGCAGGGATATCCACAAACTTTTGACAGTATAGTGTATTACAATTATTGCTCTTCAAATTCAGAAATATTTTCTTGAGCTTTTATAACTGCAGACCATCCCTGTTCTCTTCCTAATAATACAGACAGGCAGTTGATTGAGCTAAGCTGCAGTATATTAAGTCAGTGTACTGTATACTGGGCACAGTGTGCAGGTAAAGCTGACTGCAGACCATCCCTGTTCTCTTCCTAAGAATACAAGCAGGCAGTTGATTGAGCTAAGCTGCAGTCATATATCCAGGGCATGTCCTATATGTTTCTTTTTGCATGGATATACTGTATGTGAATAAAGCACAAGAGAATATTTCTAAAACTGATAGTGAAGTTACACTTTAATACAAACATTACCGGGATCAGCGGTATTGTCTTCCATTTTCTCCGCTGCTTCTTCTTTAGTTGTGACATGTAGAAGATTCTGAATTTGTTGAATCTCCTCTAACTTCATGTATTTCACTGGAGAATTCTGAAAACAAAGAAATACTGTATTTATTGGCGTATAACACTCACTTTTTTACCCCGAAAATAGAGGGTAAACTGTGCCTGCGTGTTATACGCAGGAGGCTATGAAAAGTTTTTTTCCCGAAACTTCCCTCTTAAAGTTAGGGTGCGTGTTGTACGCCTGTGCATGTTATATGCAGATAAATACTGTAGATATAGGTAGTTATGGTAAGTAAAAGTGTGCAACCCACATAACTCTTCAGCCCATCCAAAACGTACATTTCAGATTTTGGTGGATCCCAAAGGGTTGATGATTCAATCTACCAGACTCCACCTTTACCTGACACTTCACTATTGCATTGACTGGCCCTTAAAGTGTATCTAAACCTAAAAACATTTTTTTTTATATATTGCAGCTCACCAGTCCTTGTGGTGGATGCATTTGTTTTCTTGTTTTTTAGGCTAAGAACATTTTCAGAAAGCACAGAAAATATCTGTTAATCTTGCCAGAAATGTAATGCGCTTGTCCCATCCTGAGAGTTGAAAAGAAATAGACAGATACTTAAGTATCTACATTAGTCCCTTTTGCAGTTACCTTTACACCAGTGTTAATTTTAATGTCAAAAATTTAATTTTAGTTTTATTCATAGTCTTTTGACGAAAATGCTATTTTAGTTTTTGTCATATTTTAGTCATCTGAATTGTTTTAGTTTTAGTCTTATTTTAGTCAACTAAAATCTCCAGAGTCCAGTTCAAAAAAATGGTCCCTGGCTTGTTCACCTCCTGTTGGGGCGATCCTCAGGACCATGACCCGATATAAACATGAAGCAAAACCTGCAAACTCCACCATCAGGAACTCTGGTGAATACTGGTTAGTGCTTAGACCCCGCAGCTCAGGTGACTTTGCATCTCCCACCAGGATGATCTGCTTCTATACCTAACCTGCTGGTCGGTGGGAGCCACTCTAGTGCTATAGATACTGGTTTCTGAGCCTGACCCCTGACTGTGACAATTAATATATATTATTTATTTATTTTACAGATGTTTTATTTAGTCAGAGGACATAAGTTCAAGGACATATATCAGAATACGTACAGTATGGTGCGTTATACATAACTACAAATATACCTTGCATGGAATGTCGCATTACAGAATAAGGGTGATATTATGTCTATCCGCGACCCGAGGTATCTCGTGTATTCCAAACCTGACGAGCACTAGGTAGTACCTTGGGACCGCGTCTACTCAAGGTAGGTCATTACCATAACGCCAGCATGTTCTGACGAGATAGGGTCTCGGAACCAGTCCAAATCAGTTTTCTAGTTTTAGGGAGTGGAAAGGTAGCTTGGAACCAGCAAGCACTGGTTCATATGTAGAGAAAGAAAGAGAGAGCTTAAGAGAAACAGGACAAGTAAGGGGGGTGGGTAAGGAATAGGGAGAAGGAATGGAATAGTAAGGGGGGGGGGGATATAGCGTGTGTGAGATCACAGAACACAGAGGCAGCGGGGGGAGGCTCGATGTTGTCTCCTGAGGATAAAAAGTAGGGTCTGCGTTTAATGTAATTATGTTAGTCGGCCGGATCACAGTCAAGGAGGGCTCTACCCTCATCAGAGAACATAAAAATGTTCCAGAGCGACCAGGTCTTGGAATAGCATTCTTGTTGATGGCGTGCTCAAAGAACCAAATCTTCCAGTTTGTTTATTTCCCCTACTTTTTGGAGCCACATCCCTATTGTCGGGGAGTGTGGGGATTTCCATTTAAGAGGAGGTGGCGTATGATGGATTTTTTGTATACTTTCCCGGGGGTATTGATGGCATGGAGAAGGAAAAGGGCTGGGTCACCAGGTATTGGCCGGTCTGTGAATTTTTGGGCTATGCGTTTAATCTCTTGTCCAGAACAATAAATAGTTTTTACTGCCAATTAAGGGTTGTAAACCGTCAAGGTTTTTCACCTTAATGCATTAAGATGAAAAACCTTCTGTAGTGCAGCAGCCCCCCAGAGCCCCCCTTTTACTTACCTGAGCCTGATCGTTCCATCGACAGGGACGAGGCCAGACGGTGTCTCGGGTCCTCATTGGATAAAGTGATAGCAGCATGAGCCATTGGCTCCCGCTGCTGTCAATCAAATCCAATGACACGGGAGCCGGGGCCAAGTTCTGCTGTCTGTGTCAATGGACGCAGCGAAAGGACTCGGGCGCGCTCGCACAAGTGCCCCCTTGGAAAGTGGCTCTCCGAGTGGGCAGTCCAGAAAAGGAGGAGCAAGGAGCGCTGTTGAGGGACCCCAGAAAAGGAGGATTGGGGCCACGCTGTGCAAAACCCTTGCACAGAGCAGGTAAGTATGACATGTTTGTAATTTAAAAAAAATAAAATAGGATTTTTATAACAGCTTACCTGTAAAATCCTTTTCTTGGAGTACATCATGGGACACAGAGCGGCATAGTCATTACTATGTGGGTTATATAGATACCTTCAGGTGCTGGCACTGGCAACTTCCAAAACCGGAAGTACCCTCCCCTATATAAGCCCCTCCCATCCGGGAGCACCTCAGTTTTGTAGCAAAGCAATAAGTGTCCCCAAAGAGGGGTGGGAGCTCTGTGTCCCGTGATGTACTCCAAGAAAAGGATTTTACAGGTAAGCTGTTATAAAAATCCTATTTTCTTTCTCGTACATCACGGGACACAGAGCGGCATAGTCATTACTATGTGGGATGTCCTAAAGCAATTCCCAATGAGGGGGGGGATACACCATACATAAGCTGAGCGCTATCAGACATGAGGATCTTTTGCGGCCTGCAACACACTGCGCCCAAAGGCGACATCCTCCTGACTTCTAACGTCCACCTGGTAGAACCTAGTAAACGTGTGTACTGAAGACCATGTTGCGGCCTTACAGATTTGAGCCAGGGAGGCCTGGTGATGCACTGCCCATGAAGTTCCAACTGCTCTCGTGGAGTGCGCTCTAACTTTGAACGGAGGCGGTCTCCTTCTCAAGCCATAGGCTTGCATTATGACCTGTCGAATCCACTTGGCTAAAGTAGATTTTGACGCTGCCTGACCCTTTCTGGGGCCTTCCGGCAGAATAAACAAAGTATCCGTTCTGCGAATCTGAGCAGTGGCTTTTAGATAAGCTTTAACTGCTCTTACTACATCCAAAGAATGCAATAACTTTTCCTCTACCGAACTAGGTTTGGGGAAAAAAGAAGGAAGAACCACATCTTGGTTCAAATGAAACCTCGATACCACCTTAGGAAGAAAGGCTGGATGAGGACGTAACACTACTCTGTCCTTATGGATAACCAGATATGGCTCTTTACAGGACATAGCTGCTAATTCCGACACTCTTTTAGCCGAACAAATGGCTACTAGAAAAATCAATTTCCTGGTGAGAAGAACCAGGGAAATATGCTGTAATGGTTCAAATGGTTGCTTCTGTAGAACCGACAGAACCAGGTTTAAGTCCCATGGACATATGGGAATATTAACCGGAGGGCTAATACGCATCACTCCTTGTATAAAGGCTTTGACTAGTGAATGCGAAGCCAAGGGCCTTTGAAAAAATATTGACAAGGCCGAAATCTGACCCTTGATAGTACTCAAGGCAAGCTTCCTATCTACAGCCCACTGTAGGAAGTCCAGAATCCTACCTATTACGTACTTACGTGGATGCCATTTCTTGGCCTCACACCAGGCGATGTACGCCTTCCAGATTCTATAGTAGATCTGCCTGGATACCGGCTTCCTGGCATTGATCATGGTAGATACCACAGGATTAGAGAGCCCTCTCTTTTTTAGAATGTGGGCTTCAATAGCCAGGCCGTCAAACCTAGGGCTGGTAAGGAAGGGTGGTATATCGGTCCTTGCGAAAGCAGGTCCGGACGATGTGGGAGAGTCCAAGGACTCCCTATTGACATTTTTACAATCTCCGCGTACCATGCTCTTCGGGGCCACGCTGGAGCCACCAGAATCACTGGTTTCTTTTCTACCCTGATTCTGCGGAGTAATCGAGGTAACAATTGTGGAGGTGGGAACGCATATATCAGCTTGAACTGATCCCAAGGGAACATTAGGGCATCCGAGCCGCAAGCTAGGGGATCCCTTGTCCGAGAGACAAACCTGTTCACCTTTGCGTTGAATCTGGATGCTAGAAGATCTACATCCGGTGTTCCCCACCGCTGACATATTGTCCAGAAACCTCGGGGTGAAGGGACCATTCCCCTGGGCATAATTGCTGGCGACTTAGAAAGTCCGCCTTCCAATTCTCCACTCCTGGAATGAATACCGCAGATATGGCTGGGACATATCTTTCTGCCCATTTCAGGATGTAATTTACTTCCCTCTGGGCTGCACGACTCCTGGTGCCACCCTGATGATTGATATATGCCACTGCTGTGGCATTGTCTGATTGAATTCTGACAGGGGACCCTTGGAGTTTGGATGTCCATGCTACTAGGGCATACCGGGCTGCTCGTATCTCTAAGAGATTGATGGGCAGGGCCTTTTCTGCATCCGACCATCTGCCCTGGAGAGACCATTGCTCCAGTACTGCTCCCCAGCCTATAAGGCTGGCATCTGTAGTGACCACCTTCCAAGAAACCGGACTGAAGGATTTCCCTTTTTCCAGATTCTGGAGAACCAACCACCAACGGAGGCTCTTGCGAACGGAAGGGGACAAGGACCTTGGCAAGTCTAGGGCCTGAACTTTCTTGTTCCAGGCTGACAGTATGGCCCTTTGCAAATTCCTTGAATGGAATTGACCGTAGGGTACTGCTTCGAATGATGCCACCATTTTTCCCAGCAGCCTCATGCACAGGCGTATGGACGGCTGTCTTTTTGTACCCACTAAGTGGATCAAATCTCTCAAAGACAACACCTTTTTTCGAGGCAAGAATATTTTTCTCTGGCCTGAATCCAGCCTTAGCCCCAAGTATTCCAGACTTTTGACTGGTTTTAGGGCTGACTTGTCTCGGTTGATAATCCAACCGTGAGATTCCAGATACTTGATTGTCTTGTGAACGACCACTTCTAGTTTTTTCACTGAGTGGTCTATCAGCAACAAGTCGTCTAGATATGCCATTATCATTACACCTTGCGTTCTTAGATTGGCCAATAATGGGGCCAGAATTTTTGTGAACACTCGTGGTGCTGTGGCCAGACCGAAGGGTAAGGCTCTGAACTGAAAATGGCGCCCTTCTACTGCAAAGCGTAGAAATTTTTGGTGGACTGGAAAGATGGGAATGTGCAAATAAGCATCTTTGATGTCGATCGAGGCTAACCATTCCTCCCCTTGTAGGGCAGTGGCCACCGATCGGATCGACTCCATCCGGAAAGTCCTGATATACAGGAATTTGTTTAGCCCTTTTAGAATTAATATGGGCCTCACGTCCCCGTTTGCTTCGGGACTGTAAAGAGGTTTGAGTAAAAACCCGAACCCCCATTCTTCCAGGGGAACCTCCATAATTACTCCTTGGAGCAATAGTTGTTCTAGTGCCAACAGGAGGGACTCTCTCTTCCGGGGATCCCTTGGCACGTTTGACCTCAAAAAATGGGAAGGAGGAGAGTCTTTTAACTTCAATCTGTATCCCAAACATACTGCGGAGAGCACCTATCTGTTCTGATCGTGTCCCGCCAGGTCTCTGCGAACAACTGGGGTCTTCCCCCCACCCGACTGAGTGGGGGCAACCCTACAATGAATTTAACTTTGGGGGAGGTTTTGTACCTCTCCTGGCCCAGGGTTTCTCATTACCCTGCGATTGTCCCTGATTTTTACCCCCGGGATTTGACCGAGGAGGCCGTCGGAACTGTTTCCCAGCCGATGCCCCAGGGACTGGAGAAGCAGGCCTCTTAAAAGAGGGACCTCTAACTCTGTTTTTAACCGGCAAGAGTGTATTTTTACCGCTGGAAATTTTCTGGATATATTTGTCCAGGTCTTCCCTGAATACGCGTTCACCATGAAAATGGGACGCTAACCAGCCATTTTTTACAGGGAGCTTCAGCAGACCAGTTTTTTAGCCATAGAAGCCTACGCATATGTACTACAGACAGCGTAAGGCGGGAGGCCTGATGGATTGAATCCTTTATGGCGTCAACCGCAAAGCTTAAGGCTCTAGGTAGATCAGCTAGGGCAAGGGCCTGCTGATCTGGCAAGTCCCTTAAGACCTGTTTCAACTGATCCTTCACTGCTTAGCAGACCCCACTGCTGGTTGTGTCACCAAGCTTGCTGTAGAAAGAAGCAGATTTTCATAAGGACTCCAATTTTTTATCTATTGGGTTCTTGAACATTTGGACATTATCCACTGGACATGTCAGTGATTTATACACACAAGAGATGGCTGCGTCCACTGTAGGGACCTTCCATTTTTTTGATGAACTTATCCTCCATGGGATAGACCACCGGAAATCTCTTGGGGGGAATAAATATTTTCTCAGGATGTTCCCAATCCTGGTAAATGAGCCCTTTCAGAAAAGGGTGAAGTGGAAAAGAACAGACAGTCTGGGGGCTTCTAGCGACCCCAACGAGGATACAGTAGTGGTTGATGGTTCCGCAAGGTGCATTTTTAAATGCTGATCGGACCAAGTTAGTCAGAGACTGAACCCATAATCTTTCAGCTTGAGATGCTGAGAAAAGGTTCCCCCACTGTTGATTCCTCTATAACAGAATCAACCTCATCCTGATCCCCTTCAGGCAGGTCGATCCCTGTATGGGACTGTTGCTCTGCTAACAGGCACTCTGAAGGAGGAGACGGAGATCGGGCGTGCTTTCCCTGACAGGGAGGCAGCGATCAATGTTGACAATCTCTCTCTAATCCTCCCAGAGCTGAGGAAAAAACCTCCTCTATTACATACACAGGAGCAGGTGAACTGAGGACAGCCACAGTACCAAGTACCCCTGCGGGGTCTCTACGGTCACTTACCTCTGAATTTTCAGGGGAGACTGGTGCAGCAGAAGCATGCCCAAGATCCTCAGAGCCCGATGGAGACCCCTTTCGCTTCCTGGAAGATTCAGTTCCGGAGCTTCTGGACGGCATATTCCTAAGCCTAAAGCTGAGGTATTCCAGCCGTAATACACCACTTTTACTGATAATAGTCTAGCACAATTGCTGCTATATAACAGTTGATGTCTACTAAAGTGCCTTTCTAGGGGATGCCTGCATCAACCACCTCTGTGTGCCTTTTTACTGTTGCTAGCTCTGTTTGTGCACTTCAATAGCCAGCTGTGATTGTGCTTTAAAACACGCTGGACGCCCGCACATGCGCAGTAGCGCCACGGCGCACACCGAGCGTTATCCACCCGCTCCGCCCCTTTTTCCAGATCGCCTCTATATATAGAGGCGCGTGCACGCGCACGCGCGCGGGCACGTGCGCCTTCGGCGCCTTTTTTGAAAAAAATAAGGAGCTAGATGGGAGCCAGGGTCCCTGCCGCAGGGCCCGGGGATGGATGAGTGCAGCAACAGGGCAGAGGAGACAGCTTCCCAGCAGAGAACTTACCAACTGCCTGGATTTGATTTTGGAAGAAAAAAATCCACATTACAAGAAAAAGAACCCTAGCGGCCTCTAGTGTCTAACACAGGTACCGCGGTCTTACATTTTTTTTTTTTTTTTCTTGCCTACTATTAAAATTTTTACATTTTCTCAGTAGTAACAGGCATACACAGAATATTAGCGGGAATACCTTAGGTAACAGGCAGAAAGACAAAATAGGCTTGGGGTCCCCCAATAGAACCAAGTTCCTGAGGGCCCCCACTTACCTTTTCCTCGCCGCAGGACTCTGTTTGGTCCACAGAAGCCCAAACTTCACCTATCACGGCAGGCATTGTAATTAAACCTTCAGGGACCGGGTTCCCAAGGATTCCACTCCCCTGGACCTGTATAGCACCCTGCACAGAAAACATCTTGATCGTGGGTATGACCAGAGCTCTGGATCCCAGGGTCCAGCCCTCCTAAGAGAGGCATTACAGGCAAAACCTTGCTCTTCTCTTTGCAAGGCCCGGGTACCGACCGTTTAGCTATGAAGCTTTTTTGGTCGGATCCGGAATAGCTTACTGAGGCCCAAAAGAACCTGTACGCAAGCTCAGTGAAAAACACATGTTACTTCTTGGCCAACACCTTAGACACTGGCAAAAAACTGAGGTGCTCCCGGATGGGAGGGGCTTATATAGGGGAGGGTACTTCCGGTTTTGGAAGTTGCCAGTGCCAGCACCTGAAGGTATCTATATAACCCACATAGTAATGACTATGCCGCTCTGTGTCCCGTGATGTACGAGAAAGAAAAAACCTTTACAACCCCTTTAACAGACAGGCTGCTAACCCGCTATTCTCCCTCCCTTTACATTCTCCACCTATGTAATAAGCATTAACTGTGGCTAAATAACACAACTGCAACTGAACAATTGTCTCTAAACTGCTTTATAATTGCCCAAAAAGGCTTCCTATGTTGTACTAGTGTGTATTGGATCCCAATGGCTGTACCAATAATCCAAGTACCAATCTTCTCGGTGGACCTTTAATAATGACCTTTGACCTTCTTTTCATTGTATTTGTATTTATGTCTAAATACCCAATAGATTTTATTCTTTAAAAAAATGGGGCATTTAAAGCCCAAATAAAAATGTTCTACCTCCTTATTTACATTAGTTTTAGATTATTATTATTATACAGGATTTATATAGTGCCAACAGTTTGCACAGAGCTTTACAAGATAAGGGCAGACAGTACAGTTACAATACAATTCAATACAGGAGGAATCAGAGGTCCCTGCTCATTAGAGCTCACAATCTAGGAGTGAACTTACTTGTCTGGAGTGGTGCTTACCTCTTCTGCTCTTTTTATGCCCACATTACTATCAGGAGAAATTTGAACACCAACCTTCTCCCTGAAGGAAACAAATCAGAACAACATGAGTGCAGGAAAATTGCATGTACACCACTTTTAGAATCCTAGCATATGTAGACATTTTAATCAAATAATCAAGTGCAACCTTTCCTATGTAACCAGCCAGTGTACAACACACAGGAAACACAATATACAAAAATATCCTTTTGAATATAAAATAGGAGCTTATTCACACAGTCGTACTGATCCATACACTCATGTAGACCATATTTATCCACCTTGGAGACGCAGGTGGTCTGTAAAGCCGCATGCAGGAAACTTGTTAAAATCAATAACCAGTGAACAGCTGAATGGATCTTCTCTAATCTGTGTGTACATCCATGTGGGACCTATGGCCAGCTCTGAATGCAGTACCCTTGCAGCATGCTGTGGCATACATCAGTGTATATACATCTTTGCATGTGCCACACCCTACTCTGCCCCCAACCAGTCAAGGGTTGCTAGTATGCCGTCGGCTTTATAGCCTCACTGGTTGCTTGGACACTGTTGGCTACACTGCTGTCAGACACTGACATTTGTCGTGCAAATGTATGACACACGTCTGCAACACTTGACACCAGGCATTGTTTCTTGTATGTTACAACTTGGTGCACTTTCAGAAAGCGCACCAAACCCGCAGGTAATAACAGAAGTTATGCAGGACATAATAGAGGTCTATGGGAAAGCCACAGGTGCACTGCACCAACGTGCAGGTAGACCACAGTGCATCAGCGTGAAAGCAGCCTTAGGCCCCTTTCACACGATCGATCTGATCGGGTCCGCTTGCCCGTTTTTCTAGCAGACCCAATCGGACTCTCCATTCACCTCTATGCAGCAGCAGATGTAAACAGACTTATGTCCGTTTAGACCTGGCTTCCTCCAATTCGATCTGGTAAAAAAAAATGGGAGCGGGCATATGCAAAGTAGACACAGACCTTTCATCCACCCACTCCGCTCATTATGGCTCGCAAACCGGTTAACAAGTCACTTAATGCGGTTGTATATCCCTTTGGCACATTTTTACCTACAGGCAAGTCTTTTTACCTACTTTACCTGTAGGTAAAATTAATTTAGGAGATATTTTAGGTTTAGGAAATATTCACCTTGCATGCAGCCGCTGACGTCAGCAGCGCATGCGCTCTGAAAGTCCGGCAGATGCTGCCGGAAAATCAGAGCTCCTTGCCGAAAAGAAGCGGCTCCGGCCACTCACAACGCCGGAGCCACGAACCCGGAAGAATTGCTGACGCAAAATGTCAGCTCCCTCGGCGGTGACCGGGAGACAGTGCGGGGGCTTCGTTCTAAGGTAAGGGTTTCATAATGAGCTAGTATGCGGTGCATACTAGCTCATTATGCCTTTGCCTTATGCCGCGTACACACGACCTTTTTTAATGTCATTGAAAAAAACAAAGTTTTTCTCGACGTGATTCTTCTCAAGCCTGCCTTGCCTACACACGATCATGAAAAAAAATGCTAGAGCAAAGCGCGGTGACGTACGAAATGTACGACGGCACTATAAAGGGGAAGTTCCATTCGGATGGCGCCACCCTTTGGGCTGCTTTTGCTGATCCTTGTGTTAGTAAAGTTTGGTGAGAGACGATTCGCG
This sequence comes from Rana muscosa, assembly GCA_029206835.1. Lineage (NCBI taxonomy): Eukaryota > Metazoa > Chordata > Amphibia > Anura > Ranidae > Rana > Rana muscosa. The sequence goes on along the minus strand of CM055126.1, from coordinate 193,516,035 downwards.
CTTTTCAGCCTCGTGCTCTTCAGTCCGTTACAGCGTGACGAATGTGCTATCTCCATTACGAACGCTAGTTTTACCAGAACGAGCGCTGCTGTCTCCTCACTTGCTTCTGAGCATGCGCGTTATTTTCACTTCGTTAAAGCCTACACAGGGCCGTTTTTTATGACGAGAAAAACGACGACGTGAAAAACGACGAGAAAAATTAGAGCATGTTACAAATTTTTAATGGCCATTTTTCACATCGTGAAAAAAGGTTTGGAGCCCACACACGATCGTTTTTAATGACCAAATTAAAAAATGTAATTTTTCTCGTCATGAGAAACGGTCGTGTGTACGCGGCATTACAGTTTTTTGTGTTTTGTTTTTTTCCGGGTATACAACTGCTTTAAGTGGCCCTCGTTCTTCAAAAGGCTGAGCATCCCTGTGTTAAACCCTGCCAGCCAATCAGATTTCAGGTCAGTAAAAGGGCAATGCTCTTTGGTTGCGTAAAGTAGCTTAAACTCCATAAACAGGGCAATGGAACTTAAAGACGTTTTTGAGAATGACACCAATATTAATTTTCACAAAGTCTGCTGCTTCAGTGTTTTCAGATCTTTTTGTCAGGCGTTACTATGGTGTACTGAAGTATAATTACAAGCATTCCATAAGTGTCAAAGGCTTTTATTGACAATTACATTAGGTTTGTTCAAAGAGTCAATTTCTTTTTCGTACATCACGGGACACAGAGCGACATAGTCATTACTAATGGGTTATATAGTTACCGTCAGGTGCTGGCACTGGCAACTTCCAAAACCGGAAGTACCCTCCCCTATATAAGCCCCTCCCATCCGGGAGCACCTCAGTTTTTTGCCAGTGTCTAAGGTGTTGGCCAAGAAGAAACATGTGTTTTTCACTGAGCTTGCGTACAGGTTCTTTTGGGCCTCAGTAAGCTATTCCGGATCCGACCAAAAAAGCTTCATAGCTAAACGGTCGGTACCCGGGCCTTGCAGAGAAGAGCAAGGTTCTGCCTGTAATGCTTCTCTTAGGAGAGCTGGACCCTGGGATCCAGAGCTCTGGTCATACCCACGACCAAGATGTTTTCTGTGCAGGGTGCTATACAGGTCCAGGGGAGTGGAATCCTTGGGAACCCGGTCCCTGAAGGTTTGATTACAATGCCTGCCGTGATAGGTGAAGTTTGGGCTTTTGTGGACCAAACAAAGTCCTGCGGCGGGGAACAGGTAAGTGGGGGCCCCCAGGAACTTGGTTCTATTGGGGGACCCCCAAGCCTAATTTGTCTTTCTGTCTGTTACCTAATGGTATTCCCGCTAATATCTGTGCATGCCTGTAACTACTAAAAAAATGTAATAATTTTTAATGGTGGTCAAGAAAAAAAAAAAAAAAAAAAAAAAAGGAATGTTTTTTTATATATGTTTAGTATATTAAACTGCGGTACCTGTGTTTGTCCACTAGAGGCCGCTGTGGAATGTTTTTCTTGTCATATGGACTAGTTTCTTCTCAGAGAACAAAGTCCAGGCAGCTGGTGAGTTCTCCTACAGGAAACTGTTTCCTCTGCCATGTTGCAGTGTTCGTCTATCCCCCGGCCTGCGGCAAAGGGGGCCCTGGCTCCTGTCCCTGGTTTCCATGTTTGAAAATTAGCGCCGAGGCGCACGTGGCCGCGCGCGTGCGCGTGCACGCGCCTCTATATATAGAGGTGGCCGGAAAAAGGGGCGGGGCCTGGGGGATGACGCTCTGTGCGCGCCGCAGCGCTTCTGCGCATGTGCGGGCGTCCCAGCAGGTTTTTAAAAAAAAGCCACATTATTGCAGTAAGCTGGCTATGAAGTACAGAGACAGAGCTGGCAACATTTAAAGGCATACAGCAAGCGGTTGATACAGGCATCCCCTAGAAAGGCACATTAGTAGACACCAACTGTGATATAGCAGCAATTGTGCTAGACTATTCTCAGTAAAAGTGGTGTATTACGGCTGGAATACCTCAGCTTTAGGCTTAGGAATATGCCGTCCAGTAGCTCCGGAACTGAATCTTCCAGGAAGCGAAGGGGGTCTCATCGGGCTCTGAGGATCTTGGGCATACTCCTGCTGCACCAGTCTCCCCTGAAGTTCAGAGGTAAGTGACCGTAGAGACCCCGCAGGGGTACTTGGTACTGTGGCTGTCCTCAGTCACCTGCTCCTGTGTATGTAACAGAGGAGGTTTTTTCCTCAGCTCTGGGAGGATTAGAGAGAGATTGTCAAAATTTGTCGCTGCCTCCCTGCCAGGGAAAGCACGCCCGATCTCCGTCTCCTCCTTCAGAGTGCCTGTTAGCAGAGCAACAGTCCCATACAGGGATCGACCTGCCTGAAGGGGATCAGGATAAGGTTGATTCTGTTATAGAGGAATCAACAGTGGGGGAACCTTTTCTCAGCATCTCAAGCTGAAAGATTATGGGTTCAGTCTCTGACTAACATGGTCCGATCAGCATTTAAAAATGCACCTTGCGGAACCATCAACCACTACTGTATCCTCGTTGGGGTCGCTAGAAGCCCCCAGACTGTTTGTTCTTTTCCACTTCACCCTTTACTGAAAGGGCTCATTTACCAGGATTGGGAACGTCCTGAGAAAATATTTATTCCCCCAAGAGATTTCCGGTGGTCTATCCCATGGAGGATAAGTTCATCAGAAAAAAAAAAAAAAAAAAAAAAAATGGAAGGTCCCTACAGTGGACGCAGCCATCTCTTGTATGTATAAATCACTGACATGTCCAGTGGATAATGTCCAAATGTTCAAGAACCCAATAGATAAAAGATTGGAGTCCTTATGAAAATCTGCTTGGTGATACAACCAGCAGTAGCAGCTATTGGGGTCTGCTAAGCAGTGAAGGATCAGTTGAAACAGGTCTTTGCCCTAGCTGATCTACCTAGAGCCTTAGGCTTTGCGGTTGACGCCATAGAGGATTCAGTCCATCAGGCCTCCCGCCTTACGCTGTCTATAGTACATATGCGTAGGCTCCTATGGCTCAAAAACTGGTCTGCTGAAGCTCCCTGTATAGAATGGCTGGTTAGCGTCCCATTTCATGGTGAACGCTTATTCAGGGAAAACCTGGACAAATATATCCAGAAAATTTCCAGCGGTAAAAATACGCTCTTGCCGGTTAAAAGCAGAGTTAGAGGTCCCTCTTTAAGAGGCCTGCTTCTCCAGTCCCTGGGGCATCGGCTGTGTAACAGTTCCGACGGCCTCCTCGGTTAAATCCCGGGGGTAAAAAACAGGGACAGTAGCAGGGTAATGAGAAACCCTGGGTCAGGGGAGGTACAAAACCTCCCCCAAAGTTAAATTCATTGAAGCCCCCACTCAGTCGGGTGGGGGGAGGACTCCAGTTGTTCGCAAGAGACCTGGCGGGACACGATCAAGACAGATAGGTGCTCTCCGCAGTAGGTTTGGGATACAGTTTGGAGTTAAAAGACTCCCTTCCTTCCCATTTTGAGGTCAAACGTGCCAAGGGATCCCCGGAAGAGAGAGTCCCTCCTGTTGGCACTAGAACAACTATTGCTCCAAGGAGTAATTATGGAGGTTCCCCTGGAAGAATGAGGGTTCGGGTTTTACTCAAACCTCTTTACAGTCCCGAAGCAAACGCGGACGGGAGGCCCATATTAATTCTAAAAAGGGCTATACAAATTCCTGTATATCAGGACTTTCCGATGGAGTCGATCCGATCGGTGGCCACTGCCCTACAAGGGGAGGATTGGTTAGCCACGATCGACATCAAAAATGCTTATTTGCACATTCCCATCTTTCCAGTCCACCAAAAATTTCTACGCTTTGCAGTAGAAGGGCGCCATTTTCAGTTCAGAGCCTTACCCTTCGGTTTGGCCACAGCACCAAGAGTGTTCACAAAAATTCTGGCCCTTTATTGGCCAATCTAAGAACACAAGGTGTAATGATAATGGCATATCTGGATGACTTGTTGCTGATAGACCACTCAGTGAAAAAACTAGACGTGGTCGTTCACAAGACGATCAAGTATCTGGAATCTCACGGTTGGATTATCAACCGAGACAAGTCAGCCCTAAAAACCAGTCAAAAGTCTGGAATACTTGGGGCTAAGGTTGGATTCAGGCCAGAGAAAAATATTCTTGCCTCGAGGAAAGGTGTTGTCTTTGAAAGATTTGATCCACTTAGTGGGTACAAAAAAGACAGCCGTCCATACGCCTGTATATGAGGCTGCTGGGAAAAATGGTGGCATCATTCGAAGCAGTACCCTACGGTCAATTCCATTCAAGGAATTTGCAAGGGGCCATACTGTCAGCCTGGAACAAAAAAAAAAAAAGTTCAGGCCCTAGACTTACAATGTCCTTGTCCCCTTCCGTTCGCAAGAGCCTCCGTTGGTGGTTGGTTCCCCAGAATCTGGAAAAAAGGAAATCCTTCAGTCCGGTTTCTTGGAAGGTGGTCACTACAGATGCCAGCCTTATAGGCTGGGGAGCAGTACTGGAGCAATAGTCTCTCCAGGGCAGATGGTCGGATGCAGAAAAGGCCCTGCCCATCAATCTCTTAGAGATACGAGCAGCCCGGTATGCCCTAGTAGCATGGACATCCAAACTCCAAGGGTCCCCTGTCAGATTTCAATCAGACAATGCCACAGCAGTGGCATATATCAATCATCAGGGGGGCACCAGGAGTCGTGCAGCCCAGAGGGAAGTAAATTACATCCTGAAATGGGCAGAAGAATATGTCCCAGCCATATCTGCGGTATTCATTCCAGGAGTGGAGAATTGGAAGGCGGACTTTCTAAGTCGCCAGCAATTAGGCCCAGAGGAAGGGTCCCTTCACCCCGAGGTTTTCTGGACAATATGTCAGCGGTGGGGAACATCGGATGTAGATCTTCTAGCATCCAGATTCAACGCAAAGGGGGACAGGGTTGTCTCTCGGACAAGGGATCCCCTAGCTTGCGGCTCGGATGCCCTAGTGTTCCCTTGGGATCAGTTCAAGCTGATATATGCATTCACACCGCCAATGGTTACCTCGATTACTCCGCAGAATCAGGGTAGAAAAGAAACCAGTGATTCCGGTGGCTCCAGCGTGGCCCCGAAGAGCGTGGTACGCGGAGATTGTAAAATCTCAGTGGGGAGTCCTTGGACTCTCCCACGTCGTCCGGCTTTCGCAAGGACCGATGTGCCACCCTTCCTTACCAGCCCTAGGTTTGACGGCCTGGCTATTGAAGCCCACATTCTAAAAAAGAGAGGGCTCTCTAATGCTGTGGTATCTACCATGATCAATGCCAGGAAGCCGGTATCCAGGCAGATCTACTATAGAATCTGGAAGGCATACATCGCGTGGTGTGAGGCCAGGAAATGGCATCCACATAAGTACGTAATAGGTAGGATTCTGGACTTCCTACAGTGGGCTGTAGATAGGAAGCTTGCCTTGAGTACTATCAAGGGTCAGATTTCGGCCTTGTCAATATTTTTTCAAAGGCCCTTGGCTTCGCATTCACTAGTCAAAGCCTTTATACAAGGAGTGATGCGTATTAGTCCTCCGGTTAATATTCCCATATGTCCATGGGATCTAAACTTGGTTCTGTCGGTTCTACAGAAACAACCACTTGAACCATTACAGCATATTTCCTTGGTGCTTCTCACCAGGAAATTGATTTTTCTAGTAGCCATTTGTTCGGCTAAAAGAGTATCGGAATTAGCAGCTATGTCCTGTAGGGAGCCATATCTGGTTATCCATAAGGACAGAGTAGTGTTACGTCCTCATCCAGCCTTTCTTCCTAAGGTGGTATTGAGGTTTCATTTGAACCAAGATGTGGTTCTTCCTTCTTTTTTCCCCAAACCTACTTCGGTGGAGGAAAAGTTATTGCATTCTTTGGATGTAGTAAGAGCAGTTAAAGCTTATCTAAAAGCCACTGCTCAGATTCGCAGAACGGATACTTTGTTTATTCTGCCGGAAGGCCCCAGAAAGGGTCAGGCAGCGTCAAAATCTACTTTAGCCAAGTGGATTCGACAGGTCATTATGCAAGCTTATGGCTTGAGAAGGAGACCGCCTCCGTTCAAAGTTAGAGCGCACTCCACGAGAGCAGTTGGAACTTCATGGGCAGTGCATCACCAGGCCTCCCTGGCTCAAATCTGTAAGGCCGCAACGTGGTCTTCAGTTCACACGTTTACTAGGTTCTACCAGGTGGACGTTAGAAGTCAGGAGGATGTCGCCTTTGGGCGCAGTGTGTTGCAGGCCGCAAAAGATCCTCATGTCTGATAGCGCTCAGCTTATATATGGTGTATCCCCCCCCTCATTTGGCATTGCTTTAGGACATCCCATTAGTAATGACTATGTCGCTCTGTGTCCCGTGATGTACGAAAAAGAAAATAGGATTTTTATAACAGCTTACCTGTAAAATCCTTTTCTTGGAGTACATCACGGGACACAGAGCTCCCACCCCTCTTTTGGGGACACTTATTGCTTTGCTACAAAACTGAGGTGCTCCCGGATGGGAGGGGCTTATATAGGGGAGGGTACTTCCGGTTTTGGAAGTTGCCAGTGCCAGCACCTGACGGTAACTATATAACCCATTAGTAATGACTATGTCGCTCTGTGTCCCGTGATGTACTCCAAGAAAAGGATTTTACAGGTAAGCTGTTATAAAAATCCTATTATTTGCAGTGTTGACCCTTCTTTTTCAAGACCTCTGCAATTCCCCCTGGCATGCTGTCAATCAACTTTTGGGCCACATCCTGACTGATGGCCGCCCATTCTTGCATAATCAATGCTCAGAGTTTGGCAGAATTTGTGGGGGTTTTTTTTGTTCACCCGCCTCCTGGGGATTGACCACAAGTTCTCAATGGGATTAAGATCTGAGAAGTTTCCTGGCCATGGACCCAAAATGCTTTTGTTTTGTTACCAAAGCCACTTAGTGATCACTTTTGCCTTATGGTAAGGTGCTCCATCATGCTAGAAAAGGCATTGTTCCTCACCAAACTGTTCTTGGATGGTTGGGAGAAGTTGCACTCGGAAGATGTTTTTGTACCATTCTTTATTCATGGTTGTGTTCTTAGACAAAATTGTAAGTCAGCCACTCCCTTGGCTGAGAAGCAACCCCCCACATGAATGGTCTCGGGATGCTTTACTGTTGGCCTGACACAGGACTGATTGTAGCGCTCACCTTTTCTTCTCCAGACAAGGTTTTTTCTGGATGCCCCAAACATTCGGAAAGGGGATTCATCAGGGAAAATGACTTTACCCCAGTCCTCAGCAGTCCAGTCCCTGTACCTTTTGCAGAATATCAGTTTTTTTTTCCTTATGTTTTTCCTGGACAAAAAATCTTTGCGTCACTGTGCGTACAGATGTACTCACGCCTGCCTGCTGCTATTCCTGAGCAAGCTCTGCAATGGTGGTGCCCCAATCCCGCAGCTGAATCAACTGTAGGAGACGGTCCTGGCTCTTGCTGGACTTTCTTGGGTGCCCTGAAGCCTATGGTGCCTTGAAAAAGTATTCATACCACTTGACATTTTCAACATTTTGTCATGTTACAACCAAAAACGTAAATGTATTTTATTGGGATTTTATGTGATAGACCAACACAAAATGGCACATAATTGTGAAGTGGAAGGAAAATGATAAATGGCTTTCAAAATGTATTTACAAATAAATATCTGAAAAGTGTTGCGTGTATTTGTATTCAGCCCCCCTGAGTCAATACTTTGTAGAACCGCCTTTTACTGCAATTACAGCTGCAAGTCTTTTTGGGGATGTCTCTACCAGCTTTGCACATCTAGAGAGTGACATTTTTGCCCATTCTTCTTTGCAAAATAGCTCAAGTTCTGTCAGATTGGATGGAGAGCTTCTATGAACAGCAATTTTTAAGTCTTGCCACAGATTCTCAATTGGATTTAGGTCTGGACTTTGACTGGGCCATTCCAACACATGAATATTCTTTGATCTAAACCATTCCATTGTAGCTCTGGCTGTATGTTTAGGGTCGTTGTCCTCCGCCTCAGTCTCAAGTCTTTTGTAGACTCTAACAGGTTTTCTTCTAAGATTGCCCTAAATTTGGCTCCATCCATCTTCCCGTCAACTCGGACCAGCTTCCCGGGCCCTGCTAAAGAAAAGCAAAAGAAAAAAAAAGCTGGCACCACCATGTTTCACGGTGGGGATGGCGTGTTCAGGGTGATGTTCAGTGTTAGTTTTCCGCCACACATAGCGTTTTGCTTTTAGGCCAAAAAGTAAAATTTTGGTCTCATCTGACCAGAGCACCTTCTTCCACATGTTTTCTGTGTCCCCCACATGGCTTCTGCAAATGGAACTTCTTATGTCTTTCTTTCAACAATGTCTTTCTTCTTGTCACTCTTCCATAAAGGCCAGATTTGTGGAGTGCATGACTAATAGTTGTCCTGTGGACAGATTCTCCCACCTGAGCTGTGGATCTCTGCAGCTCCTCCAGAGTTACCATGGGCCTCTTGGCTGCTCCTCTGATTAATTCTCTCCTTGCTCGGCCTGTCAGTTTAGGTGGACGGCCATGTCTTGGTAGGTTTGCAGTTGTGCCATACTCTTTCCATTTTTGGATGATGGATTGAACAGTGCTCTGTGAGATGTTCAAAGCTTGGGATATTTTTTTTTAGAACCTAACCCTGCTTTAAACTTCTCCACAACTTTATCCTTGACCTGTGTGGTGTGTTCCTTGGCCTTCATGATGCTGTTTGTTCACTAAGGTTCTCCAACAAACCTCTGAGGGCTTCACAGAACAGCTGTATTTATACTGAGATTAAATTACACACAGGTGGACCCTATTTACTAATTCGGTGACTTCTGAAGGCAATTGGTTCCACTAGATTTTAGTTAGGGGTATCAGACTAAAGGGGGCTAAATACAAATGCCCACCACACTTTTCAGATATTTCTTTGTAAAAAATTAGAAAACCATTTAATTTTTTTCCTTCCACTTCACAATTATGTGCCACTTTGTGTTGGTCTATCACATAAAATCCCAATAAAATACATTCACGTTTTTGTTCGTAACATGACAAGGCACTGTACGTCACAACATTTGAACTTCTCTCCCTGAAGTTCTTGATGATCCAATAAATAATTGATTTAAGTGCAATCGTGCAACATCCTTGCCTGTGAATCCCTTTTTGTGAAAAACAATGATGACTGCACGTGTTTCCTTGCAGGTTACCATGGTTAACAGAGGAAGAACGATGATTTCAAGCACCACCCTCATTTTAAAGCTTCCAGTCTGTTATTCTATCTCAATTGGGATTAAGATAATTTTAATGGCAAAGAGGGACTTTGCAATTAATTGCAATTCATCTGATTACTCTTCATAACATTCTGGAGCTGAACTGAGCAACAGATATTGTGAAAATGTATGTTTGTGTAATTCTCAAAACGTTTGGCCATGGCTGTACTTCTGGGGGTGGGTGAATATAGCAAACCTGATGCTTTGCTTTAAGGCCATATGCACACTGGACATTATAATAACGTTATAAAAGTGGCAGTAGCTTTGCAGTGAGTTTTTCCACGTTTTCAGCTGTTTTACAATAGCGTTTTTAAGCTTTTTTTTTTTTTTTTATCAATGGAGTCAAAAACGTAAAAAAAAACGCCTGAGCCGCGTTTTTGAGAGTTTATCAGTGTTTTTTGACGTTAAAGCATTTTTACAGCCAAAAAACGCCCCAGCCAAAAACAGTTGATAACAGCCTATGTGTGCATGGACACATAGGATAACATGCTGGAGAGTTTATTGACTGTAGAAAAAAACCTCTGAAGCCAAAAACAGCTGCTGTAAAAACGTCCAGTGTGCATGAGGCTTAAGCAATAAGTTATCAGCAGCAGCATACAAAAGCATTGACCAATGAAACAATTTGAAGGCCTACGTCATGTGTCAAACACAAAGCCTGTGGGCCGAATCCGGCCCACTAGGTCATTTTATGTGGCCCTCACACCTTTTCTGCAGCTGCTGCACCCCCCTCGTCTCCACCCCCACCTTGTCTCAGCAGTCAGCAAAGAGGAGGACAGAACTCCTCCACCAGATCCTGCGCTTCTCCGTGCAGCCACAGCACCCTCTCGTCTCAGCATTGATCAGACTTCAGCAGCTGACTTCAGAACTCCTCCAGACCCTGCACTCCAGACCCTGCACTTTCTGTTTCCCATCTCTGCCCCCAGCTTCTTCTTGGCAGCAGCACAAGGTAAGGGGGGCGCACTGTGATGTAAGTGATGGTGGGGCCTCTTGACTGCTGATGGTGGCGGGGGGGCTTTTGACATCTGATGTAAGGAGGAATTGCGTGCTCTGGACATCTAGTCTTACAGATACAACCGGCCCTTTGAGGGCAACCATAATGCTGATGTGGCCCACAATGAAATTGAGTTTCACACTCCTGGCCTATGTAAACCCTAACAATGGACTTCTCATTACACTTGTTGATCCTGCCAGAAATCCAGGTAGCTGATAACTTCCTGTGTTCTCGACCTCTGCTAAACGATGTCAGTTAGCATTATGCCCTGCTATGTTTGTGGACTGCAAAGCACCTCCCTCTAAGTTATGAAGAAGAGCAGACGGGTAAGTGATATATGTACTATTGCCTTAGGGTGACAATTCTACTCCTTTTATAGACACAGTAGAGTTTGTGTTGTCTATCTAAAATAGGAAGTGTGCTACTGGCAGGATCACCAGGTGAAAATAAGAGGGAAAAAAAACATGAAAATAGAAAGGCAATGCAGGCACTGGTAAGCTGTAATATATTATTTTGCTTTTGGGTTTTGAATGTTTTGCCACTGTATCATACCTGAGTAATATGGCAACACCAGCTTTCCCCAGAAGTTGCCGGGCCACTTCTTCTGCCGTCTCCAAATCAGCATCATATGTCTCCTGCTGGCTGACAATGAAGATAACGGGAAGGCCGAGCTGGAGGTGAACACTTGTGAACTTATCCGGATCTTCGGAAACTTCGCCCTGGAAATCCACAGACATCATTTATTTATAAGGTTTAAATGTTCTGGATCACAGCCTTTCATGTAAATCCTAGTCATCCTGTTCTTCAAATAATTATTTTTTATCATAAGAGAGCCAAGTGATTTCTTTAAAGCGCTAAAATTGGGAACAGCTACCAAAACAGGTCATGTACTAACAAAATATTACTAAGGAATATAACACTATGCCATGGAGGGCACATGGAGGGAGGATTCAGGGCCCTTTCACACTGATACATTTTTCCTGTTTTTTTCCTATCCTATGGTACTTTGCACACCATTGTGTTACAGGTGCAGTGCGTTTTGAAAAGACCTGCATGCTGCATCTTTGGTGCGGTTTTGAAAACTGGCTTTTCAGGCTTTCTATTATTTTGCACAGGTGATTTGATCAGTTTCACTGCCTTAGTAATTACCACAGCCGTTTTATCTGAGGGAAATCCTGAAAAAAAAATCTGTTGGAGCGCCTTGAGGAATGGAATTGGAAAACACTGTTCTAGGGCAGGGGTCTTCAAACATTCTGAACAAATTGCCTGTTTATTGTCCTTCAGACTCTAGGAGGGCTGGACTGTGGCCAGCAGGAGTGGAAGTTTTCCTGGCATCAGTGGGAGTAAACATCTGGTATTAGGTGGAGGAATAGCGCCCCATCATTGGTATCATAGGGAGAAGTAGTGCCACAATAGTGGTGTCAGTGGGAGAAATGGTGCTCCATTGTCATTGTCAGATGGCAGAATAGTGTCTCGTATCAGTGGGAAAATAGTGCCCCAAGGGCCATATAAAGGCAAACAAAGGGCCGCAGTTTTAAGACCACTGTTCTAGGATAAAGAACCTCTTATAAATAAATAATGTGCTGTGCTCAAACCTACCACCAGGGGGAGCCCCATGACTTTCAGGAAGCGGTGGATGTTGATGGTTGATAGAGGTTGCTCCATGATCGTCTGGTGACATTTATGGCTCACACTTATCGCTGACTTACAGTGGTTGAAGACAAGCTTGGCTGATACCTGGCTGGGCTCCTCTGTGCTATATATTTAAACCGTACAAAATATAGTTAGCACCTTGCAGAAAGAAAACATGGTACATGATGTATTAATGAATACAGAGCTATCAGCATTCTTTTTTTTGTCAGCACATGAACTGATTGGCGTCTTTCTCTCACACTCCAGCTAGGCTGTAAGGGCCTGCAAGAGTCTCAAAGGGGTTGTAAACCCTTGTTTTAAAAAATAAAAATAACAAAACACGCCTATACTTACTGTACGATTGCACAGAGCAGCTCCGATCCTCCTCTTCTGGGATGTCCCGCCAGTGCTCCAGGTCCCTCCTCTTCATCGGGTGCTCCCACGGTAAGCCGCTTATTCGTGGGGGCACTCGTGGGGGCTCGCTCCCGAATTCCGCCTGTGTGTCCATTGACACAGACAGTGAGCCCCGCCTCACTGGATTTGATTGACAGCAGCAAGAGCCAATGGCGATGTCCGCTGGCGACCCGCGATCGCTCCTCAGAGTTACAGAACGGAGATTTGTCAATGTAAATAGACAGATCCCCGCTCTGTCAGGGAAGTAGAGAGAGATCTGCTGTTCCTAGTGATCACTCAGTAACCCCTTCCCTGCCAGTAACATTTATACAGTAATCAGTGGCTATTTATAGCATGGTCTCAAAAAAGTGTCAAAAGTGTCCGATCTGTCCACCACAATGTCGCAGACTCGCTAAAAATCACTAATCACTGCCATTACTAGTAAAAAATAAATAAAAAATAAATAAAAATAATACCATAAGTATATCCCCCATTTTCTAGACGCTATAACTTTTGCGCAAATCAATCAATATACGCTTATTGCAATTTTTTTTTACAGTGGCTGAAGACAAGCTTGGCTGATACCTATGCCCCCAGCTTGGCCAACCTTTTTATGGCCAAATGGGAGGAGGACGTCGTCTTTACCAATAGAAGCCCACATCTGGTGTTGTGGGCAAGGTATATTGACGACGTCCTCCTCCTATGGGACGGCACCAAAAACCAACTTGATGATTTTGTTTCCTCACTTAATAACAACGAACGGGGAATCAGACTTGTTCATGATGCAAGCCATGAGGCCATTAATTTCCTTGATCTCACTATCATGAGGGAAGGTGGCTCTCTGACTACAAAATCCTTTTTTAAACAGACGGATCGCAACTCATATATTCCCATTGGAAGCTGCCATAACGAACCCTGGCTGAGATCTGTTCCTAGGGGACAGTTTGTCAGGATGAGACGAAACTGTACCTCTTTGGAAGATTACAGATCACAGACAGCCATATTGAAATCTAGGCTCTGTGAAAAGGGTTACGATGTAGAATCTCTTGAGACCTTAATTGAGGAAGTTGCCAATATTGATAGATCCCAATTATTGGAGGATCATCATAAAATAGAGAAAGAAAGACCTCAGATACCTTTCATCACAACCTTCTCTACACAGCACTTCGCAATTAAAAAAATTATTCAAAGACATTGGCATTTGTTAGACAATGACCAAGTCATTAGCCAATTTTTACCATCTAAACCTCAAGTGATTTTTAGGGGAGTACCTTCCCTTCGTGATAGGGTGGCCCCCAATGTGGTTGACCCTCCTACAAGAAAGGTGTCCTTTTTCCAGAAGGGACTGTCAGGATATCATCAGTGTCGTAGATGCCAGGTTTGCACCTTTAATAAGAGCAAATTAAAGAAAACAGAGTCTTTTCATTCCACCAGTACCTCTAAGGAGCACACTATAGAGCCATTCATTACTTGTAGTTCAACGGGTATTGTTTATTTGCTCCAGTGCCCTTGTGGACTCCAATATATTGGCAGGACCAAAAGGTCCATGCAGGTTAGACTAGGTGAGCATATCACGAACATTAAAACGGGTTTTCAAAACCATTCTGTTTCAAAACATTACGACACTCACCACGATCGTAACCCAGCCAACACCCTCTTTCTGGGGATCGACAAATTCAAGCCCCACTGGAGGGGTAGTTCATTAGTTAGGGATCTGTCCAGGCTTGAGATGGCCTGGATATATCGAGTACGATGCTATAGCCCTTATGGCCTTAACATTGACACTGACGTCAATGCGTTCATTGACAATGGTTAATTGAGAATCTTTGCCTATCTCTTGTTTATGCAGATAGTCCAGCTTAATGAGGCAATATGTAAACCAGCACTGAATTCTGGGTAAACCTCTGGTAAATCCAACTTAGTACCTGTTCGTATCTTTGATGTGACTTTCTATGTCACTTTGGATCCTTTGATATGCGATCCGGAATTTATTCCAAATCAATACTACATGTTGTCTTATCATTTTTGATTGTGGGTATCGGATAGTCTGTCTAGATGGATTTTCGGTCCATCTCCATTCCCCTTTTTTTCTTCCTTTTTTTTGGTTTTCCTTGGACACAATGGTATCATTATCAGGATACAGTACCATTGGCCTACCAGCGGGTGGCACAATGGGACATTACGTCTCTTGCTTCCAAGTTATGTCAGCACCTCCAAGCTGACGTAGTTCCAATACATTCATTAAACTATTTTGTATTCCATTTGTGGTCTAGTATTTCAAATTTGCCCACTCTTATGTCCAATGCTGGGACATTGTGGTTAACACATTACTCAGCATCCATACATGCTTATTTTATAGTATGTTTTTTATATTTAGTTTATTTCTGGTTGGGTAACATGTGGTTATGAACAATGTGTCTATAGGTGGAATATCTGCCGTTCCACCAACTGACATCTCTAACGTTACTCATAGCCTTTCCATCAATATGGCAATGTAATTATCAATTGCCGTTTTTATAGATGCCATTGTGCATTTAGTGTTTTTCTTATTTATTTTATTATCCTCTATTTATGGCATCCTTCAGGTTTTGTCTTTAGGGTAACGATTATATTATTATTTTATACAATCAATTGATTGCAGCCTCAATGACTGCATTTATGCTGAAATGCTAGTGTTGGTCCCACCAGCAATATGGTGAGAACGGCGAAGTATGGGCAATTTTCCCCTTTCAAAGATGGTGGATTGATACAAGGGTTTCCTGGAGCTCAGAGCTGGGCGTGCCTTTTTGTCATATGTTAGATATATAGCGGTGAGTCAGCACGCCGCTCGTGCCCCTGGAAGACGTCATCTGACGAAACGGCGTAGGGAGGAGCGGCGTGCTGACGTCACCGACGAATACAACACTATCCCGGAAGGAACGAGCGGATAGCAAGAGCCGGCCGGCTTGAGACATTTTAAATGCTTTTATCTTACATCGATATTGTAAGTGTATTTTCTTTTTTCCTTTATTAAATTCCATTGCATACTTCACTATTGTGGCCCTTATGTCTTTTTTGGGGATCATACTCCCGGGAGTTATATTAGGGTGCCAGAGTGTTGAGGAAGGCTACATCCTGTATGCTGGTCTGAAGTTGAAAGACCCTTGGCGGGGGAATTAAGCCACAAGCGGTTGTGATCTCTTCCATTGAGATCCATTTGAGCTGGTAAGCGGATCTGATATTAGAGGTGGATGATCTCTGTCTTTACCATCACTGCACTTTTTTCTTGGGTGTTTAAGAGTGTGGAGTCACGATTATCTACCTGCACAAGAGAGCTGCTTGCTACAGTGCCATCGTGGAACGTTCTTATATGGTTCCTCTTGTTTTTCATTATCACATTGTGGACATTGTATGGAAGATCCCAGACTGTCACATACCACTTTATTTTTTCATTGGACAATTTTGGTCATTGTTCACATCACTTTATGTATTTTGCATTGGTTCATTCCATTAAGGTAGCATCTCATACAATTTATGTGTTGTTAGTTTTGCAGCGCAACTGCATTTTCCTTATTATTGGGCTCCTCTATGCTATAAAAATATGTAGAAGAATACATATTGGCCTAAAGTGATGAGGAAATTTGTTCTTTTTTTATATATTTTTTTTAATTTATTTTATAGCAAAAAGTAAAAAAAAAAAAAAAAAATTATATATATATATATATATATATATATATATATATATATATATATATATATATGTGTATATATATATATATATATATTTTTTTTTTTTTAATTGTTGCTCTTTTTTTCTTATAGCGTTAAAAATAAAAACGCAGAGGTGATCAATTACCACCAAAAGAAAGCTCTATTTGTGGGAACAAAAAGGACATACCGGTACATTTTGTTTGTATACAGCGGCGCATGACCGCGCAATTGTCAGTTAAAGCGACGCAGTGCTGTATGGCAAAAAGTGGCCTGGTCATTAAGGGGGCAAATCCTTCCAGGGCTAAATTGGTTAATTTATTAGTCAAGCTCATCCAAATCCATCTAAATCTGCTAGTCTAGCACTACACTCCACCCAAATTGGCAATGCTGCTGTCCAAATGTGTCTACATTTTTCATCCATCCAGAGTGGAGACACCATAAAATGGGAAGTGTGTTACTGGTCAGATCACAAGGTGAGAATAAAGGGAAAAAAAAAAAAAAAGAAATCTAATGCAGCCACCACATTTAAGGATTCGTAAGCTGTAATATATTACATTTTGGTTTTTGGATTTAAAGCGGAGTTCCACCCAAAAATGGAACTTCCGATTTTTGGAATCCTCCCCCCCTCCGGTGTCACATTTGGCACCTTTCAGCAGGGAGGAGGGAGCAGATACCTGTGTAATCCAGGTATTTGCTCCCACTTCTGGGCATAGGTCGCCGCAGTGACCTAACCATGTTCGACGCCTTCTCCGTCCCCCCCCGCTGTCTTCTGGGAGAGACACAGATCCCAAAAGACAGCAGGGACCAGTGGGATCGCGCAGTGCGACTCGCGCATGCGCAGTAGGGAACCAGGAAGTGAAGTCGCTAGGCTGATTCCCTTACCGAAGATGGCGGTAGCAGCACCCGAGAGCCAAGGGACAGATTGGCTTTGGGTGCCGACATTGTGGGGGCGCCATGGACAGGTAAGTGTCCTTATTTTAAAAGTCAGCAACTGCAGTATTTGTAGCTGCTGACTTTTATTTTATTTTTTTTCGGCGGAACTCCGCTTTAATACTGCTTTAAACACCAACCCAGCTGCTACGACTTTAAAACGAGAACAAAATGTACTGTAATTTCTATTTATTTTTTTTAATTGGGAGTTTGGCATTAGTGCCGTTTTTAATATAATATTTTTTTTAGTTTTCTATGCATTATAATTCAAGAAACACTCTTTCTCCCTGGAAAATTCATGCAAAAAATGTGATTAAGTGGTTAAAAACGTCTCAAAAACAAGTGAAAGACATGTAAAAAAGGTATGAACTTTAAATGCAAATCTTTTAACCAGCTCTATTTGTTTTCTTCAGATTATGATTTTTATTTTACGATGAAGCAAGTATGACCTCTGCTGGACAACCGTGGAACACACATAGGGAAAAGAGCAACTAGCAAAAAGGCAACCCTTTCAGTGACCTGCAAATACTATTTAGTAGACACTGCATCTGTGCTAAAGTCAGAAAGCTTGTTCACTGTACCTTAAAGCCCCACTCTAGCAAACATTCTTCAATTAATAAAAAAAAAAGGGTTAAAAGGGTAGGGTAAAGAATTAAATCTCTCAAAGTTAAGAAGTAGAGGGTAATATTATTAATTCGATTTTAATATTTAAAAAAACTTTTTGAATAAAAGTAAAGTCTTGGAAAAATACCACGATGATGTAAAACTAAGATGGAGACAATAAATGAATGAAAAACTGAATAAGTCTCTTGCTAGAGTTTGCTGAAGTGGTAATAAAAAAAAAAAAAAACGAACGTTTGTAGAAAGCAGTGAATACACCACACAAAAGATAACATAAGAGTCCAGAAAAGTTTTATTGAAATTGGCAAAAAAAGAAGCACGTTTCTGATGTTCAGACAATCCCCCTTCATCAGGGCTAATATAGAATGTAAAATGGATGGACTCAATAGGATATTGATGCCATTTATATATACTGAATCGGGTATCCGCTTTACACAATATTCTGGTGATATTACCTGATACCTGACTGTATATTTAAACATGATCAATATCCTATTGTATACAGACAATTTTTGAGGTTACATACTATGTGAGCCCTGATGAAAGGGGAATTTCTGAACCCCAGAAACACGGAAGGAATTACTGCAGTGGCTTGCATCAGAGAGGAGGTGAGTATTGCAGGTTGAGTTTTTTTTTTTTTTGTTTTTGTTTTCTTTACAACACCAACAGATCTGCAGACAGATCATGGCTAATGGTAGGGGCCATGAAGCTGTATATATCTTCCTAAAAAACATCACAGCACCCTACCTTCGTACTCCTCTGTCCTGATATAAGCATGTAATAAAAAAATAAATAAAAAAATTACAAAATAATGAGGTTCAGCATGAAACCTCAGGTAACCTACCCACTCACTGTAATAATTTTGCACAGGAGTGCAAAATTTATTGCACTCCTGTGACCCAGAGGAGAAGCCCAGTCTAAAAAGCTCAGGCTAGACTTCTCTTTTAACTGGAATTATGCAAATATAAAAATGCCTTAATAGGTGGGTGTCAGTTGGGAAGGCTGTAAACACCCACATGTGACGCTGAGCCTCCATAATTTCAAAAACTGAAATTCAGTAAATGAAAGAGATGGGCTCAGGAACAATCAGGATAGATGATGCTGGATATCCTCCAGACAGGAAATGAGACGGGCTCCATCTGTCTTGCTGCAGCTTCTAATTCCCATTGTGAGAAGCTCACAGTGTGCAGTGAAATCAGAAATAAGCATTTTCAGTATAAAGGAGGAGCCTGCACAACTGTGCAAAACTGAGAGGAAGGCAGGAGTTCAGCTTTAATTTGGCTTTCAGGTGGATTTCAATGCATTTTGTCAAAAATCTCCAAGAAATTTCCAATGATATTCATCAAAATTTTCAGTAAGAAAAATCTAAATTTGACTCAACACTTACAGTACAATGACGTGCATACCTCATACTCTTCAATAAACTGGATTCTGTAGTCAGAACAAACTGGTGCGTTGACCCGTGTATGAAAACTGCTTCCATCACTGACCGATGCTCTGAAAGAAGAACAAATGAACAATAAGGGTCAAGTCACACTATCTGGGGTGACCGATATTATACCGCATGGGAAAACGTGTCACCACAGGGACACACAGGAAACAATTGTTTCCTATGTGACCCATTCACACTGCAACACAGCCCAGTGCTGCGGTAAAATTGCAATGCACAGACCTGAATAGCACTGCAATGTCAGACAGCACAGAGCATCGCACTGCCTGATATTGCAGTGAATAAAGGGTACATTTTGTACACTTCAAATAAAGCTGGTACAAAAAAAAAAGGGACATTGCGGTGCGCTAAATCATGCACCACACTGCCCCCTAGCCAGCCGGAAATGCAGAGCGGCTGAAGCTGAAGCGCTGTATCGCTCTGACTGATCTGCAATTTAATGAACAAGCAGTGTGAATTAACCCTCAGGGCCAGTTTACGCCACATGCAGTCGTTTTTCTGCATCAAAAATGCATGGAAAGTAGGTTATATGGTCTTTAATGGGATAGTTCACACCAGTGCTTGTAGTTCCAGTGCGTTCCAGCTCCAGAAAAAAAGTAGAAGATGCTGCATTTTTCCTGCACTGGACTGTACTGGAACGCTGTAAAAAGCATCAAAAACGCCCTGCAACGCACGTAAACGCACCAAAAATGCACTGGAACACACATGTCCCTATTTAGGTTTAAGAAAAAAGAGGGGGAAAATGCACTTGACTGCTTCAAAAACGCACTGAAATGCGTAGAAACGCGTCAAAAATGCGCATGCAGAAAAGCATCTGGAATGCACCCGGAATGCGTTTCTATGGTGTGAACTGGCCCTCAAGCTAAAACAGAAACTGAACTCAGGGATGAAAGAGCTGCAGAAACTAAACTTTCTTTGTCAAGTGAAATTGCAGTCAGATCAATTAGTTCAAAAATGAGCTATTAGGTGTTAGAATCCATGTGAGGTTTTTATTGGGGGGACACCATATTAATGGCCACGGCTTTGGGATGGGACATCTAACAAGTTCATATAATGTGTGTGACAGTTCAATGTCCATAAAATATAGACCATATAGTGTATGCATTTCAACTCATCTGATTGGTTGTATTTTTTCACTATATGCCATACCTGGTGTTCCCACTGCCTGGACGTAGACAAAAATAATGTTTTTCTTCCCTTTCATGGCATCTTCTAAGTTTTGAAGTTCCAATATGGAGGTGATATATTTTACTTTATTATAAAGCAAAACACTAAAAGAGAACGGATGAGAAAGGTAAAAAGAAGAAAATAATTGTAATTTAAAAACATTACCAGCATACAAGCTGATTCACTTTTACCGTTTTACCTTGTCAAGTTTCAAATAAAGAACTTCAATTCAGGAACTTTACCCATAACAACTTGATAAAAATAATGTTCTTTAAGCGGAAGGTTCACCAGGAAAGATTTTTTTTAAAAGCCAGCAGCTACAAATACAGCAGCTGCTGACTTTTAAAAAATGGACACTTACCTGTCCAGGTCGCCCGCGACGTTGGCAGCCAAAGCCGAGCTACTGCTCGGCTCTCGGCTTGCCCCGCCGCCATCCTCGGTGAGGGAATCGGGAAGTGAAGCGCTGCGGCTTCACTGCCCGGTTCCCTACTGCGCATGCGCGAGTCGCGCTGCGCGTCCTAACAGGTCCCCGCTGTGTCCTGGGAGCCGAGTGTTTCCCAGCACACAGTGGGCTGCCGCGGGAGTCTGCTCCCGGAAGTGGTGCAAATACCTGTTTTATACAGGTATCTGCACCCCCTCCCCCCTGAAAGGTGTCAAATGTGACACCGGAGGGGGGGGGGGTTCCGAAAAGCGGAGGTTCCATTTTGGGTGAACCTCCGCTTTTAGCAAGAAACATACATTCCACATTAATAATTATGCCACCAAACCTAGTGTGTGCTGTAAATTGCTTCCGGCATTGCTCCTGTTTCTTCTTGTTGGAGGCTTCCATTTTGCTGAAGCCCAAAGCCCCTGAACAGCAGTAAATCAGAAAGCGGAACTAAACCCATTGATTATAATGCCGCGTACACACGACCGTTTTTCATGACGAGAAAAATGCCATTTTTTTATTTGGTCATTAAAAACGACCGTGTGTGGGCTCCAGAGCATTTTTCACGACGTGAAAAATGGCCATTAAAAATTTAGAACATGCTCTAATTTTTCTCGTCGTTGTTTTTCTCGTCATGAAAAACGGCCGTGGGTAGGCTTTAATGACGTGAAAAAAATGCGCATGCTCAGAAGCAAGTGATGAGATGGGAGCGATCGTTCTGGTAAAACTAGCGCTCGTAATGGAGATAGCACATTCGTCACGCTGTAACGGATTGAAGAGCACAGAGACTGAAAAGCGCGAATCGTCTCTCACCAAACTTTACTAACACGAGGATCAGCGAAAGCAGCCCAAAGGGTGGTGCCGTCCGAATGGAACTTCCCCTTTATAGTGCCGTCGTACGTTTCGTACGTCGCCGCGCTTTGCTTGACCATTTTTTTTCATGATAGTGTGTAGGCAAGGCAGGCTTGAGAAGAATCACGTCGAGAAAAACGTTGTTTTTTTCAATGACATTAAAAACGGTCATGTGTACATGGCATTACTGTTTCAAAAAACAGTTACATTCCTGAAAATTCCGGGATTGCTAACTGTCACATTTGCTTGTGTCCTCAATTAAACTGTCAAACCATCAAATGGCTGGTGTCATAACTGATCACATGTGCAGCACCATGGCAGTTGCAGATTAAACAGAAGCAGCTTCCTTGGCTGTAAACGATAGGAGGGTTTAACTCCGCTTTAAGACCCCTTTCACACTGGAGCGTATTGCAGACGCTATAGCGTTAAAAAATAGGATTTTTATAACAGCTTACCTGTAAAATCCTTTTCTTGGAGTACATCACGGGACACAGAGCGACATAGTCATTACTAATGGGTTATATAGATACCTTCAGGTGCTGGCACTGGCAACTTCCAAAA
The DNA here is from genome assembly GCA_029206835.1 of Rana muscosa. Lineage (NCBI taxonomy): Eukaryota > Metazoa > Chordata > Amphibia > Anura > Ranidae > Rana > Rana muscosa. The sequence goes on along the minus strand of CM055126.1, from coordinate 193,494,122 downwards.
CTGGAAGTACCCTCCCCTATATAAGCCCCTCCCATCCGGGAGTACCTCAGTTTTGTAGCAAAGCAATAAGTGTCCCCAAAGAGGGGTGGGAGCTCTGTGTCCCGTGATGTACTCCAAGAAAAGGATTTTACAGGTAAGCTGTTATAAAAATCCTATTTTCTTTCTCGTACATCACGGGACACAGAGCGACATAGTCATTACTAATGGGATGTCCTAAAGCAATGCCCAACGAGGGGGGGGATACACCATACATAAGCTGAGCGCTATCAGACATGAGGATCTTTTGCGGCCTGCAACACACTGCGCCCAAAGGCGACATCCTCCTGACTTCTAACGTCCACCTGGTAGAACCTAGCAAACGTGTGTACTGAAGACCATGTTGCGGCCTTACAGACTTGAGCCAGGGAGGCCTGGTGATGCACTGCCCATGAAGTTCCAACTGCTCTCGTGGAGTGCGCTCTAACTTTGAAAGGAGGCGGTCTCCTTCTCAAGCCATAGGCTTGCATTATGACCTGTCGAATCCACTTGGCTAAAGTAGATTTTGACGCTGCCTGACCCCTTCTGGGGCCTTCCGGCAGAATAAACAAAGTATCCGTTCTGCGAATCTGAGCAGTGGCTTTTAGATCAGCTTTAACTGCTCTTACTACATCCAAAGAATGCAATAACTTTTCCTCTACCGAAGTAGGTTTGGGGAAAAAAGAAGGAAGAACCACATCTTGGTTCAAATGAAAACCTCGATACCACCTTAGGAAGAAAGGCTGGATGAGGGCGTAACACTACTCTGTCCTTATGGATAACCAGATATGGCTCCTTACAGGACATAGCTGCTAATTCCGACACTCTTTTAGCCGAATAAATGGCTACTAGAAAAATCAATTTTCTGGTGAGAAGAACCAAAGAAATATGCTGTAATGGTTCAAATGGTTGTTTCTGTAGAACCGACAGAACCAAGTTTAGATCCCATGGACATATGGGGATATTAACCGGAGGACTAATACGCATCACTCCTTGTATAAAGGCTTTGACTAGTGAATGCGAAGCCAAGGGCCTTTGAAAAAATATTGACAAGGCCGAAATCTGACCCTTGATAGTACTCAAGGCAAGCTTCCTATCTACAGCCCATTGTAGGAAGTCCAGAATCCTACCTATTACGTATTTACGTGGATGCCATTTCTTGGCCTCACACCAGGCGATGTACGCCTTCCAGATTCTATAGTAGATCTGCCTGGATACCGGCGTCCTGGCATTGATCATGGTAGATACCACAGAATTAGAGAGCCCTCTCTTTTTTAGAATGTGGGCTTCAATAGCCAGGCCGTCAAACCTAGGGCTGGTAAGGAAGGGTGGTATATCGGTCCTTGCGAAAGCAGGTCCGGACGACGTGGGAGAGTCCTAGGACTCCCCACTGACATTTTACAATCTCCGCGTACCACGCTCTTCGGGGCCACGCTGGAGCCACCAGAATCACTGGTTTCTTTTCTACCCTGATTCTGCGGAATAATCGAGGTAACCATTATGGCGGTGTGAATGCATATATCAGCTTGAACTGATCCCAAGGGAACACTAGGGCATCCGAGCCGCAAGCTAGGGGATCCCTTGTCCGAGAGACAAACCTGTCCACCTTTGCGTTGAATCTGGATGCTAGAAGATCTACATCCGATGTTCCCCACCGCTGACATATTGTCCAGAAAACCTCGGGGTGAAGGGACCCTTCCTCTGGGCATAATTGCTGGCGACTTAGAAAGTCCGCCTTCCAATTCTCCACTCCTGGAATGAATACCGCAGATATGGTGGGACATATCTTTCTGCCCATTTCAGGATGTAATTTACTTCCCTCTGGGCTGCACGACTCCTGGTGCCCCCCTGATGATTGATATATGCCACTGCTGTGGCATTGTCTGATTGAATTCTGACAGGGGACCCTTGGAGTTTGGATGTCCATGCTACTAGGGCATACCGGGCTGCTCGTATCTCTAAGAGATTGATGGGCAGGGCCTTTTCTGCATCCGACCATCTGCCCTGGAGAGACTATTGCTCCAGTACTGCTCCCCAGCCTATAAGGCTGGCATCTGTAGTGACCACCTTCCAAGAAATCAGACTGAAGGATTTCCCTTTTTCCAGATTCTGGGGAACCAACCACCAACGGAGGCTCTTGCGAACGGAAGGGGACAAGGACATTGTAAGTCTAGGGCCTGAACTTTTTTGTTCCAGGCTGACAGTATGGCCCCTTGCAAATTCCTTGAATGGAATTGACCGTAGGGTACTGCTTCGAATGATGCCACCATTTTTCCCAGCAGCCTCATGCACAGGCGTATGGACGGTTGTCTTTTTTGTACCCACTAAGTGGATCAAATCTTTCAAAGACAACACCTTTCCTCGAGGCAAGAATATTTTTCTCTGGCCTGAATCCAACCTTAGCCCCAAGTATTCCAGACTTTTGACTGGTTTTTAGGGCTGACTTGTCTCGGTTGATAATCCAACCATGAGATTCCAGATACTTGATTGTCTTGTGAACGACCACGTCTAGTTTTTTCACTGAGTGGTCTATCAGCAACAAGTCATCTAGATATGCCATTATCATTACACCTTGTGTTCTTAGATTGGCCAATAAGGGCCAGAATTTTTGTAAACACTCGTGGTGCTGTGGCCAAACCGAAGGGTAAGGCTCTGAACTGAAAATGGCGCCCTTCTACTGCAAAGCGTAGAAATTTTTGGTGGACTGGAAAGATGGGAATGTGCAAATAAGCATCTTTGATGTCGATCGCGGCTAACCAATCCTCCCCTTGTAGGGCAGTGGCCACCGATCGGATCGACTCCATCGGAAAGTCCTGATATACCGGAATTTGTATAGCCCTTTTAGAAATAATATGGGCCTCCCGTCCGCGTTTGCTTCGGGACTGTAAAGAGGTTTGAGTAAAAACCCGAACCCTCATTCTTCCAGGGGAACCTCCATAATTACTCATTGGAGCAATAGTTGTTCTAGTGCCAACAGGAGGGACTCTCTCTTCCGGGGATCCCTTGGCATGTTTGACCTCAAAAATGGGAAGGAGGAGAGTCTTTTAACTCCAAACTGTATCCCAAACATACTGCGGAGAGCACCTATCTGTCTTGATCGTGTCCCGCCAGGTCTCTTGCGAACAACTGGAGTCCTCCCCCCACCCGACTGAGTGGGAGCAACCCTTCAATGAATTTAACTTTGGGGGAGGTTTTGTACCTCCCCTGACCCAGGGTTTCTCATTACCCTGCTATTGTCCCTGTTTTTTACCCCCGGGAATTGACCGAGGAGGCCGTCGGAACTGTTACACAGCCGATGCCCCAGGGACTGGAGAAGCAGGCCTCTTAAAGAGGGACCTCTAACTCTGTTTTTAACCGGCAAGAGCGTATTTTTACTGCTGGAAATTTTCTGGATATATTTGTCCAGGTTTTCCCTGAATAAGCGTTCACCATGAAATGGGACGCTAACCAGCCATTCTTTACAGGGAGCTTCAGCAGACCAGTTTTTGAGCCATAGAAGCCTACGCATATGTACTATAGACAGCGTAAGGCGGGAGGCCTGATGGACTGAATCCTTTATGGCGTCAACCGCAAAGCCTAAGGCTCTAGGTAGATCAGCTAGGGCAAGGCCTGCTGATCTGTCAAGTCCCTCAAGACCTGTTTTAACTGATCCTTCACTGCTTAGCAGACCCCAATAGCTGCTACTGCTGGTTGTGTCACCAAGCTTGCTGTAGAAAGAAGCAGACTTTCATAAGGACTCCAATCTTTTATCTATTGGGTTCTTGAACATTTGGACATTATCCACTGGACATGTCAGTGATTTATACATACAAGAGATGGCTGCGTCCACTGTAGGGACCTTCCATTTTTTTTTTTTTGATGAACTTATCCTCCATGGGATAGACCACCGGAAATCTCTTGGGGGAATAAATATTTTCTCAGGACGTTCCCAATCCTGGTAAATAAGCCCTTTCAGTAAAGGGTGAAGTGGAAAAGAACAGACAGTCTGGGGGCTTCTAGCGACCCCAACGAGGATACAGTAGTGGTTGATGGTTCCGCAAGGTGCATTTTTAAATGCCGATCGGACCATGTTAGTCAGAGACTGAACCCATAATCTTTCAGCTTGAGCTGCTGAGAAAAGGTTCCCCCACTGTTGATTCCTCTATAACAGAATCAACCTCATCCTGATCCCCTTCAGGCAGGTCGATCCCTGTATGGGACTGTTGCTCTGCTAACAGGCACTCTGAAGGAGGAGACGGAGATCGGGCGTGCTTTCCCTGACAGGGAGGCAGCGATCAATGTTGACAATCTCTCTCTAATCCTCCCAGAGCTGAGGCTCTGTTACATACACAGGAGCAGGTGAACTGAGGACAGCCACAGTACCAAGTACCCCTGCGGGGTCTCTATGGTCACTTACCTCTGAACTTCAGGGGAGACTGGTGCAGCAGAAGCATGCCCAAAATCCTCAGAGCCCGATGGAGACCCCCTTTGCTTCCTGGAAGATTCAGTTCCGGAGCTTCTGGACGGCATATTCCTAAGCCTAAAGCTGAGGTATTCCAGCCGTAATACACCACTTTTACTGAGAATAGTCTAGCACAATTGCTGCTATATCACAGTTGGTGTCTACTAAAGTGCCTTTCTAGGGGATGCCTGCATCAACCGCCTCTGTGTGCCTTTATACTGTTGCTAGCTCTGTCTGTGTACTTCAATAGCCAGCTATAATGTGCTTTAAAACACGCTGGACGCCCGCACATGCGCAGTAGCGCCGCGGCGCACACCTGAGCGTCATCCACCAGCTCCGCCCCTTTTTTTCAGATCGCCTCTATGAATAGAGGCGCGTGCACGCGCACGCGCGCAGGCACGTGCGCCTTCGGCGCCTTTTTTGAAAACAATAAGGAGCTAGATGGGAGCCAGGGCCCCCTTTGCCGCAGGGCCCGGGGATGGATGAGCGCAGCAACAGGGCAGAGGAGACAGCTTCCCAGGAGAGAACATACCAACTGCCTGGATTTGATTCTGGAAGAAAAAAATCCACATTACAAGAAAAAGAACCATAGCGGCCTCTAGTGTCTAACACAGGTACCGCGGTCTTACATTTTTTTTTTTTTTTTTTTCTTGCCTACTATTAAAATTTTTACATTTTCTCAGTAGTAACAGGCATACACAGAATATTAGCGGGAATACCTTAGGTAACAGGCAGAAAGACAAAATAGGCTTGGGGGTCCCTCAATAGAACCAAGTTCCCGAGGGCCCCCACTTACCTTTTCCTCGCCGCAGGACTTTGTTTGGTCCACAGAAGCCCAAACTTCACCTATCACGGCAGGCATTGTAATCAAACCTTCAGGGACCGGGTTCCCAAGGATTCCACTCCCCTGGACCTGTATAGCACCCTGCACAGAAAACATCTTGGTCGTGGGTATGACCAGAGCTCTGGATCCCAGGGTCCAGCTCTCCTAAGAGAAGCATTACAGGCAAAACCTTGCTCTTCTCTGCAAGGCCCGGGTACCGACCGTTTAGCTATGAAGCTTTTTTGGTCGGATCCGGAATAGCTTACTGAGGCCCAAAAGAACCTGTACGCAAGCTCAGTGAAAAACACATGTTTCTTCTTGGCCAACACCTTAGACACTGGCAAAAAACTGAGGTGCTCCCGGATGGGAGGGGCTCATATAGGGGAGGGTACTTCCGGTTTTGGAAGTTGCCAGTGCCAGCACCTGAAGGTATCTATATAACCCATTAGTAATGACTATGTCGCTCTGTGTCCCGTGATGTACGAGAAAGAAATAGCACCTGCAAACCGCCCTTAACAATCTGTCACATTCACTCCAGTGTGAAAGCCCCGTGGGCTTTCACACTGGAGCGGTGCGCTAGCAGGACAGTAAAAAAAAGTCCTGATAGTTGCATCTTTGGAGCGGGGAAGGAGCGGTGCGTTTACCGCTCCTCCTCCGCTGTTGCCCATTGAAATCAATGGGACAGCGCAGCTATACTGCCCGCAATGCGCTGCTTAACCCTTTCTCGGCCGCTAGCGGGGGTTAAATGCGCCCCGCTGGTGGCCGAAATGCGCCGCAAATCCGCCCATAGCGTCGGCGGTAAAAATAGCAGCGTTTTACCACCGACGCTATAGGCGGCTCAGTGTGAAAAGGCTCTAATGCTGTCACTCAGCAGTGTCTAAAAATGGAGAGCAACTGAGCATGTGAAAAACAGGGTGAGGCCGTTTGTTACTGAGTTTTAAACAATACAGACACTTATTTTTAATGTTTTACATAGCTATACCTGCAAAAGTGGCCAGCCTGAGGTGATCCAGCAGGACTTAAAGGAGGAAGATAAACCCTGATGGGTTGTTCCCTGCAAAGTAAAAGCATAATGGGCTAGTATGTCACTTACCTGCAGAAGAAGCCCGCGATGTCCCCGCTGTGTGACCGCGTCCATCTTCAACCCCTCTTCCTTCCGGGGCCGTGGACTCTAGCTCTGCGACTGGCCGGAGTCGCGTGACGTCACTCCCGCACATGCGCACGGGAGCTGAGGGTCACGGCACTGGTCCTATAGAAATGGTACGATCGTGCCCTTTCTATAGTGCGCATGTGCCGATGATGTTGGTGCAAGCGTATATGGGGAATATCTCCTAAACCGTACAGGTTTAGGAGATATTTCCAGTACCTACCACTTTAATTTTCTGACTAAAGTTCCACTTTAAAAACTAACTCCACCTTTTACACCATATTACAAACTAACTTGTGTAACCTGTAACATGGAGCCATGCAGACATAACCTTCCTCTCCCACCCACAATGAGCCCCTTTCACACGGGGCGGATTCCGATCCGATCTGCAGGGAATTAGCTCACAGATCCCCTGCTAATGGGAGCAGAGCGGGAGGATAACACATCCGTGTCCGCTCAATTTTTACAGACAGCCCACTCTGCTCTATGGGCGGCCGGGAGTTAACAGGCTCCGCTGTCCATTTACACCGGACTACGCTCCGATCCACCTAAACGGAAGACGACGGATCCCTTTCTGTTTTTTATTGGCGGACCAGATTGGAGCAAGGCAGGTGTAAACGGACATACACTATATTATCAAAAGTATTGGGATGCCTGCCTTTACATGAACTTTAATGGTATCCCAGTCTTAGTTCATAGTGTTCAATATTGAGTTGGCCCACTCTTTGCAGCTATAACAGCTTCAACTCTTCTGGGAAGGCGGTCCACAAGGTTTAGGAGTGTGTCTATGGGAATGTTTGACCATTCTTCCATTAGCGCATTTGTGAGGTCAGACACTGATGTTGAACGAGAAGGCCTGGCTCGCAGTCTTCGCTCCAGTTCATCCAAAAGGTGTTCTATCTGGTTGTGCAGGCCAGGCAAGTTCCACCACCCCAAACTTACTCTTTCATGTCTTTATGGACATTGCTTTGGTGGAGGGGGGATTATGGTGTGTGATTGTTTTTCAGGGGTTGGGCTTGGCCCCTTAGTTCCGGTTAAGGAAACGCTTAAGCCGTCAGCATACCAAGACATTTTGGACAATTTCATGCTCCCAACTTTGTGGGAACAGTTTGGGGATGACCCCTTCCTGTTCCAACATGACTGCACACCAGTGCACAAAGCAAGGTCCATAAAGGTCATGGATGATCGAGTTTGGGGTGGAGGAACTTGACTGACCTGCATCGAGTCCTGACCTCAACCCAATAGAACACCCTCAGTACAGATAGGGAGCATGAGAAGAAGTCCACAGTAGCCTGGCACTGCACCCATGATCCAATGATCGCAGTTGTAATGCTTTGCAGACTCATTTGCAAAAAATAATAAATGCACTTTTTTGCTGCAAACATGCAGTATGTGAATTTTTTTTTTTTCAAAAGAATGTAGCCTTTAAACCCAGAAAAATATGTGTTTGTCTCTCTACACTACAGCATGCTGACCGATGAGACAGCTTACACAGAGGAAAATAATGAAGTCACTGCTGTGTCATCAGGGCCAATTCACACTATGTGCAGTGACAGGCGTTTTGCTGCATGGTGAAATGTCTCCGCAGTGACACACAAGGAAACAATTGTGTCCCATTCACACTGCAACACAGCCAATCGCTGTGCTGCGATAAAATGCAGACATGCTGCATTTTATCCCAGCGCACCAGCTTGACATGTTAGTGAATGAAGTGTACGTTTTGTACACTTCAAATAAAGCTCTTACATAATAAAAAAATTAAAATAAAAGCGGCGGGGAGGTGTGCTGAATTGCGCACCACACTGCCCCCTAGCACAGCCGGCAATGGAGAGCTGTCGCAGCAGTAAATTGTTGCGGCAGCTTTCCTACTAGTGTGAATTCACCTTCAGATTAGACTTTTTTTTTCTTGCTCCAAACTTGCAGGAGGCAGAGCCTGTGTAATGAGTAAATAAGTCCACTCCTTATGTACTCACAATAAAACATTGGCGACAATAGCGTTGACATCAAACAGGGTGTCGGTGGGGAATTCCCTGAGTAGTTTTGTCCCCCTAGAGAACAACAAATAGTAAACAAGTTAGACCATCTTATTCTGTACACATAGGGGCATATTTATAAGGCCTCATGCCCACGGACGTTTTTACAGCTGCGTTTTTGAGCGTTTTTTACAGCTTAAAAACGCCTGTCCATGTTAGTCTATAGCTTCATGCCCACCTAGACGTTTTTGAGCTGCAAATAGCATAGACGTTTTTAAGCTGTAAAAAAAACCCAGGACCAGTGCGTTCCTCAGCGTCAGAATTAGGCAGAAAAAAACGCGAGAGTCAAAAAACGCGCAAAAACGCGCACTAACGCGCACTAACGCTCGGTCGCGTTTTTAGCTCCGACGTTTTTTTTTTTTTCAAAAAAATAAATAAATAAATAAAATAAAATTTACAATAACATGGACAGGCGTTTTTAAGCTGCAAAAAACGCAGCTGTAAAAACGCCAGTGGGCATGAGGCCTAAAGCAGTGAAGGTGGCTTTAACCAAATATGCTTAAAAAGCATGCATCAGGAAGATTCACCTGCAGTGAACGTTTAGTAATCCCAAATTAACCGTTTCATAAATATTTCCCATAATGTATTAAGAGTGGAATAAAAGAGTGTGCAGCCAACAAGGTTTCACCTGTCATGTTGCTAGTGGAGGTTAGAAAATGAAACTGTATTGGTTGCTATTGATGTGATGCAGTTTTCACCTTAAATGCTACTTAGTCCTTTAATGACCTGAGGTCATTAATGCCTCGATGCCAAGGCCAAATTTAGAAGCATCAGTACGTCTCAGGTATTGTGAAAATAACTCTATGACTAATTTGCATTTTTTTTAATTAATTGTGTTTCTATTTTTTTTGTCAAATTTGTTCTAAAGGCATAGGTAATATTAAAGTCTTTTTTTTATACTTTTTTATACACGTTATACTTTTGCACAGAGTAGCCCTGATCCTCCTCTTCTCTGGTCCCTCGTCGGCACTCCTGGCCCCTCCCTTCTGCCGAGTGCCCCCACAGCAAGCAGCTTGCTATGGGGGCACCCGAGCCGAGCAGATGCTCTGTGTGTACATTCAGACATGGAATCGCAGCTTGGCCCCGTCCACTCTCTCTCCTAATTGGCTCACTGACTTTGATTGACAGCAGTGGGAGTCAATGGCACCTGCTGCTATCTCAGCCAATGAGGAGGGCAAGTCTCGGACAGCCAAGACTCTCGTGCAACATCGCTGGATTGAGATGGGGCTCAGGTAGTTATTAAGGGGGCTGCTGCACACAGAAGGTTTTCCCTTAATGAATAGAATGCATTAAGATAAAAAAAACTTCTGCCTTTAGAACCACTTTAAGGGATTTGTACCCTAATGTAGTTTCTGCATTAAATTAAAAAGCCTTCTGTGATCAGGATCCCCCCCAGCTACCCCTAAATACTTACTTGAGCCTGATCTCGGACCAGTGCTGTTCCCAAGAGGAGTGTCTCTCTCTGCCTTCTCTCTCCTCACAGGACAGAGAGGCAGCAGTGGGAGCCACATCAAATCCTGAGACGAGGGAGCAAGGCCAAGTCAGACTGTCTGTGTCTAGGGACGCAGGCAGTGCAGCTCAGGATTGAATCTGTAGGAGTGCCTCCATAGCAAGCAGCTTGCTATGGGGGCACTTATCCAAGAGGAGGAACCAGGAGCACTGGCAGGGGACCCCAGAAGAGGAGGTTCAGGGCTGTTCTGTGCAAAAACACTGCACAAAGCAGGTAAGTAGACATGTTTATTATTTTAAAAAAATTAAGGTTTAGAATCGCTTTAATAATAGGCAATTACAGCTACAATTTAGACTGATGACAAAGTTTATCCCTTTTGTCCCACTCCTTCTGACCTTACCTAACTCGCCCTTCTCCTCCACAGATGTACAGATCACCGCGATCCAGTGACTGCAGTTTTGTTTTTCGTTTACATGCAGTGATGCAAGTTTTCAGTGTTGCGGTAATGCCTGCGCATTACATCCCCACAGGTTTCGATTGGGCTGTATCCAGAAACTGGAGCAGTCCCGTAGACGTCTATGGGACTTGCAGATGCGGCCAGTCAGATAGAAATAAGTATGTAAATCTGGAGGGGAAGGGTGGGTTAGGCTCCTTTCACACTGGTGCCCTGTTTCCACGCTTTTCCAGTGCGACAAAAGCTAATGAAAATATTCACCATTAGGCTACTTTCACGCTGAGGCGCTTTGCAGGCGATATAGAGCTAAAAATAGCCCCTGCAAAGTGCCCTGAAAGAGCCTCTTCTCTCACTCCAGTGTGAAAGCTGGCAGGACGCTCTAAAATGTCCTGCCAGACGCATCTTTGAGGCGCTGTAGGAGCGGTGTATACAGTGCTCCTACAGCGCCTCTGCCCATTGAAATCAATGGGCAGCGCCGCCGAACCGCCAGCAATGCAGTGTCGCTTTGCGGGCAGTTTTAACCCTTTTTCGGCCGCTAGCGGGAGTTAAAAGCGCCCCGCTATCGGCCGAATAGCGCCGCAAAAACGACGGTAAAACGCCGCTAAAAATAGCGGCGCTTTACCGCCGACGGCGCAACGCCTCAGTGTGAAAGCAGCCCTAAATCCTATGTTGCACTTTGAAAGTCTGCTTCAAAAGCACACCAAAAAGGCACCTTCCGTGGTAAGTCAATGGGAGCACATCAAAAGCGCATCAGTATGAAAAGGTCCTTAGGTTAGGGGGGAAAAAAAAGGGTAAGTGCACTTATCCTTTAAGGTTTCTACAATGTATTTTTTCCAGTGAAGCCTCCAGCCTGCATGCAATGCCTGGTATCGCTAACAGAGGGATCACATGACTGGAAGACACTCTGATTGGTTGAGGGGGGCCCTAAGCTGTCAGTGATAACCTGAATTGAAAGTAATTGTTTACCTGAAGAAGTAAGCATTTCCTTCTGAACAGAACTTGATGGTGTCTTCTTTCACACAATTAACCTGACCGGTAAAACGGAAACATAAAACCAGATCATCTGAATTATCACAGTGAAAATACAGATAATAAAAACAGTAGCTTGCAATTTCCAACACCGTGCACCGCCTTGAACCTGGGTGCACACTTCCTTGATAAATTCAAAGCTAAAGCTGACATACAGGCAGATATAAAAAACACAGATTATTGCAGGTCATAACTTATTAATACACTAATAAAGCAGTGTAAGTGACAAAAGGGGAACAAAATCCACGCTAGTGATTTAAACAAATAATAGCTGCTGAACAATTACCGTACCTATGATACCAGGTACATCAAATATAATAAAACAAAAGTGCAGTGCATATAATATGCTATAACCATAAAGAAGTGATAATCGTTATGCAACATACTAAACAGTGAAAATATCAATATAAAAAAAATACACTGTGCCCCTGATGAGGTCATCACTGATGAAACGCGTAGGGCGGAGCCACGTACAAATGCTACTGTCTATGTGTGGCCAAACGTCGCCCATTTTGGTTACTAGAGGAGGACTGGTCTTGGTTTCTGCCATTTTTTACATGCTTTCTTACAAGTTTTAACCATGTAAGTGCAATACTTTACGATAAATTAAGATGCCGTACAATATTACACTATGTTGAGCTCTTACTTTATACATGCCATGGTCTGCTGAGAGCGAGTTAGAACTCATTTGATTGCTGGACACATCCCCATTTTACCTGTGTTGATGTTTGTTCTTTGTCAAATAGAGCAAGCTTTGACCACCCTGAATAAGGGGGACACTGGCATTCTGGTTAGCCTCTGGTGTGGATCTTTCTTTGGGTGTCACCCTGGCTATTCCTGGATTCCTTTCCAAGCACACACAAAGCCATTGTTTGGGACTCTTTCTTTTTTCTTATACTCACCTTGGAGGTGAACAAATTAATAAATTTCGCAGTGTATTTTTTGGGACATTTTTTTTTTCAATTTATATATTTCCTATTTAGTATTTTGCATAACGATTAGCACTTCTTCGTGGTTATAGCATAATATATGCGCTGCTTTTTTGTTTTAACTTAAAGCAGTGCAAGTGCCTGAAATTAACTTGGTATCAGCCTCTTGTAGTCTCTGAACAGTACAGGGAAAGGTGGAAGCATAGAAACATAAACATAAATTGCCTCTAAACAGCAACCTAACAAAATTGCCTTTCATCTGAATTCATCCTGGAAGTTTGCAGTGCATCCCATTACATGTGACTGCTGTGCTGTTCACTGTTCTCCTTGCTGGAGGGGAAGTTGTACCAGAGAACCTGTAGTGTAATAATGTACCTGCTTCTGCTTCATTCATTCTGTTGATCTGAGCTTCCTCCATCTCTCTTGCTGCTTTTTCCACCTCCAGTCATCTTACCACCATGGAAAGGAGGGGGGTGTAGCTCTTACACGAGGAAGCAAAGCTCTGCCTCTACCAAGATAAGATGGCTGCTTCCACACAGAGATACAGTGCAGAACAAGGCATGGTAAGTCAGTAATAGGGAAAAGATCAGTAGCAGGGAGATACTAGTGACTGGTCCTTTGCCCTCTACCTGCTTTTTTGGGCAAAGCTTCCACAGTACAGAACCTCTTTGAATGATTGTAGCGTCTATCAACATAAAGGTTTTCTGATGTATACCTTTTACCCTTTTTTTTTTTTTTTTGGTAGAACAAAAAAATAAAAATTGTTGGCAATATTTTGCATGTTTTGTTAAAAGACTTTACCTTGGCAACATAAATCCCATAGTCCTCCAGAACCCCAGCAGATTTTTGTAATTCCTCCAGAAAAATGACATTGTTGGCAAACTCTGAAATGAAATGCACAAATACTTAAAGGAAAACTCCCCTCTCAGCAGCTGAATTGAGAATAAACCCCATCCCCAGTGTAGCTGCTGAAATGTAACTGTTTATGTTATAAAACACTTACTACTGATAGTGGCCACATCAACGTGTGGGAAAAAACCCAAAAGAAACCAGGGCCACGGTGTGGTCACTGTAATTCCTCAGCATGGTGTAGATGTAAAGAGCGGTAAATGACAGGAGGAGGAGCTGGTATAGTTCCCACTCATCACTAATGATCTTAGAGTAGACCTAGCACCAGATACATTTTTCATGTTAAGTGCAGGCTAAGTAACATGGGAGGATCATTCACACCATTTTGCATTTCTTTTTAAAGAGTAACATTGGGTTCCATTACATAAAAATGCAGCTTGCAGTACTTTTTTTAGTTCACCCAAATGCAATGGAAACCAATGAAAAGCAAGGCGCTAGCACATATATATATATATATAATATACAGTATACACATCTATATATTATAGATGTTGTCAGTAAGCGTATTTTGTACACATTGTGGTGGAGAACCTTTTATAAGGAGTATTTGAGGCACTCTTACAAACAGTAGCACAGTGATTGGAGTTTTTTTCCCTGCATAGATTAAGGAATATATATTTTTTTCTGGACTGTGATATTATTTAAAACTTTTTTTCACTATTTTGGATTTTTAAGCTTATCTGGATTATTATTCACTTTTTGATTATATGTAATTACTACATGTGTGCTAGTGCCTTGTTTTTCATTGGTTTCCTTTTCAGAGGTGGTTTATTCACTTAAAGGGGCAGCTTAACATTTTAGATTCATTAGTGTGTTAACATTCTGTGTTGGCGCCAAGGTTTTTTATTATTGAATATACCCAAATGCAATGTAGGGTGAACTTCTTTTTACTGTCTGTGCATTGGGAAAAAAATAAGCATTCAAACACATTTGGTGTGAATTGAATGGACCAGCCAAAAAATGTCTTATATCCTGATGGGGAAAAAAAAGGAAAAAGATCTGCTAGAGCAGCCTTTCTCAACCAGGGCTCCATGAAACACAAAGGTTCCTCCAGAGTTTTTAGGCGTTCCTTGAGCATTCAACTATTGACACCAATGATCTTTTCATCTAGCTGTAATGGGAGCATTCTTCTCATTGACCACCATTGTAAAAGGATTATATTCCCACTGACCACCAATGTAAGAGGGTCCTTCTCCCACTGACCAACCATGTAAGAGGGCCTTCTCCAAGTGACCATCAATGTAAATAGGTCCTTCTCCCGCTGACCACCAATCTAAATAGGTCCTTCTCCCACTGACCAACAAGGTAAGAGGGTCTTCTCCAAGTGACCATCAATGTAAGAAGGTTCTACCATTGACTACCAATGTAAGAGGGTCCTTCTACCACTGACCACCAATGTAAGAGGGTCCCTTTCCCACTGACCACCAATGTAAATAGGTCCTTCTTCCACTGACCAACAATGCAGGAGGATCCTTCTCCCACTGACCACTAATGTAAGAGGGCCCTTCTCCTACTAATCATCTATGTAAGATGGCCCTTCCTCCACTGACCACCAACATAAGAGGGTCCTTCTCCTACTGGCTACCAATGTAAGGGGGGCTTCTCCCACTGACCTACAATGTAAGAGGGTAATTTTTTCACTGACCACCAATGTAAGAGGGCCCTTCTGCTATTGACTAACAATGTTATTATTATACAGGATTTATATAGCGCCAACAGTTTGCACAGCGCTTTACAGCAAGAGGGCAGGTAGTGCAATCACAATACATTGCAACACAAGAGGAATCAGAGGGCCTTGCTTATTAGAGCAGGGTGGGGGGGTCAAGTGATGCAAAAGGTAATAACTACGGGGGAGGAGCTGATGGAGAAAAAGGTACAGTTGTTACGTAGGGGCAGGATAAGCTTCTCTAAAGAGAAGTTTTTTTAGGGATCGCCTAATGCAAGATGATCCGTCTCCTACTGATCAGCAAAGGTTGAGAAGGGCTGTGTTAAAGAATGCTAGTGCTTGCACTATGTCAGCAGCTGAAGCACTGCCTGCTTTGTTCAATTTCTTACCAGTGTTGCTGAAATACAACAGTGAATTCTTTCCAGGTGTCAGGTTGGAGGCATAAGAGTCCGGGCTTAATTCAGGTAACACTGCCTTTGCTGCAGTCAGAAAAACTACATTCACTGACAGGAGCAGCAAGAAAAGTCCAGGAATCCCGGGCATCTTGATGAACCTAGGAAACAATGAAACAAGCGTTATAAAAATCCATTTCAATGATAAAAATGAAAAGAAAGCACAAGAATATACAATTTTACTGTCAAACAATACAAAAGTGCCCAAACTACTATACTGTAACACATAAGCTGTTTAAACAGGAGTTCCGGTCAGAATTTTTTTTATTTTTTTTGGGCAAGTTAAATTGAATTACATTAAAAATTCCATTAAAGATAGTAATAGCTCCCCAATCGATCAGTAAATCATTCTATCACTTGCCTTATGTGATGCAGCTCATGCTGTGGCTGTTGCCATCCTATGTGTGGGCATCTGAAGCCCAGTTCCTTTTTTTTTACTTGTTCTCGTGGAGAGGTGCATGCTGGGTAACCAGAATGCTCCTCTCGATCTCGCTTGTGCAAAGTAGAGCGGCGCTCGTAGCGCAGGTTGTTTCTTTTGTTGTCATGACAAAAGGCGGCGGCGGAGGAACGTCCCGCCCCATTGTTATGACAACACAGGCAGAGAAAAGCGCATAGTCTCCTGGGAAATGATGACACTCATTTCCCAGGAGTCAGTGCGGCTTAGGTAGGATAGGAGAACCACTGTGGTCCAGGAAGAAGGCAGATTAGCAATTCTGCCTAGCAACGGGGTGATCAAGGCAAGGTAAAAAAAAAATTTGCACAGAATCTTTTTAAACATGTTAAAAGGAAGATATAGAAGTAAAGTATGATTTTAGGGTGGAGCTCCGCTTTAAAGTGTGTGTATACCCTAACAATTACAGTGTATCCTTGGTTATTCCCTCATTGGATTTAACAAAATTCAATTATTTCTAATCTCCTTCTAATAATCTGAGAAATCTTGCAGTTTATGAACTTACTTTTGAAGATTCTCCACACATTTACTTCCTTGAATTCCGTGACATATACTCACTATGGTCTGTAAGTAGGCACTGCTGTGTCACGCATTTCAAAGAGCCTGTGTTTCGTCAGATTTGGCGACCAGTCAGAATTGGTAATGGAAGTGACGTTCCGTCGTCGCCATCTTGCTACACCCCGCACTCCTCCATTGTAAGGATACTCTGAGAAGGGGGAAAGCGGACATCTTGTTACACCCACCGGAGTTTTCCATTTTACACTTATTTTTAACAGGAAAGTGAGTTTATATAGTGAAATACAGTGCTTAGAAGTCTGTCTGACTGGTTAGATATTGAATTTTAAAAGCAGCAAACTTTTGTCAGATTAGTAAACCTATGAGAAGAGCAGGCAGAGTTTCAGCAAGTCCCTGCAAAACAAGTCATTATACTTACCTCTCCAGTGGCCCATGTCTCCTATCTTCGCTCCAATGAAGCACTACAGCCTCCGTCAGACTCTTCAGCATTCAAAAGCACTGTATATCATACATCATTTGTTTGTTTTTATTAAAATGTTTTCAGCTTTTGCCAAATCATAACGGTACTTTCCTAGCTGACAGATGTAAACCCAAACTGAATCACATTTAGTTCCCTAAAGCCCTGTGTATCAAAAACAATTGCCTTCTTTTATATTTTTTAATTATTTGCCAGTAAAACAATTTACATGTCTATTAAAGAATGACTTTTAGTGGAGTTGTCCTTTAACGCTTTCACTGCCGACAATGTAAGGCTTACATTGGCAGAATCAGGGGCTTTTGCTACAGCAGCCGGGAATCCATGTAAATATTACAAACAGACTGTTGGCTAGCAGATGAAATACAGCCGACTGTTCGTTTCCACCAAAATCAGGAACATACGAGTCCCTCTTGCCAAGTTCCCAGAGTTTCTCTTACCACTCACAAGCCTGGGACCAGCACTGCGGGGGTTGCCAGGTAAAGGGTGGAGATGGCGGGGGACCAGCATACATTCGTTCGCTGATTTCCCCTAGCTAGAAACAACCTGGCAGTGACGTGTGTCATGTCAGTTACAGTTTTAACTGTCACTTTCCCCAGGCACTGTGTCCAGAGGAAAGGCTAATGGAGCACGATCTGTGTCCATTATATTCAGGGGAAAGCAGGGGAAAGATTAAAGAGAACCTGTAAACACAAAACATGTGATCGCAATCAAAGTTAGAGTATATGTGAACCTTCACCTTGTAAAACAACCCATTTACCGTATATACTCGAGTACAAGCCAAATTTTTCAGCCCTTTTTAGGGCTGAAAATAGCCCCCTTGGCTTATACTCGAGTCAGTGTACCTGTCAGGTCGCGGGCATCCATTTTTAAAAAGTCCCGGCTTCCTCCTGGTCCCGTTCCGTTCCGTGATAGTCAAGTGTACCTGTCGGGTCGTGGGCATCCATTTTTCAAAAGTCGCGGCTTCCTCCTGGTCCGTGATAGGCGTTTGACACTGTGTTCCGCTACCGCCTATCACTGAGGTCCTCTCATCCTCGGACTTTCCCAGCAGACACTGTGTTCAGTGTTCCGCCTATCATGGATGTCCTCTTGTCTGAGGATGTAAGAAGGTCCGTGATTGGCGGAACACTGAACACAGTGTCTGCTGGGAAAGTCCAAGGATGAGAGGACCTCCATTATAGGCGGTAGCGGAACACAGTGTCAAACGCCTATCACAGACCAGGAGGAAGCTGCGACTTTTGAAAAATGGACGTCTGCGACCCGACAGGTACACTGACTATCACAGAACGGAACGGGACCAGGAGGAGGCTGAGACTTTTGAAAAATGGATGTCCGCAGCCGGTCAAGAATACAGGTACACTGAGGCTGCAATGGGCACAGTGAGAATGGGCACAGTAAGGCTACAATGGGCACAGTGAGAATGGGCACAGTAAGGCTGCAATGGGCAC
Source organism: Rana muscosa (assembly GCA_029206835.1). Lineage (NCBI taxonomy): Eukaryota > Metazoa > Chordata > Amphibia > Anura > Ranidae > Rana > Rana muscosa. Next base: position 193,475,884 of record CM055126.1, on the reverse strand, counting down.
AGTGAGAATGGGCACAGTAAGGCTACAATGGGCACAGTGAGAATGGGCACAGTAAGGCTGCAATGGGCACAGTAAGGCTACAAGGGGCACAGTCAGAATGGGCACAGTAAGGCTGCAATGGGCACAGTGAGAATGGGCACAGTACGGCTGCAATGGGCACAGTGAGGTTGCAATGGGCACAGTGAGGTTGCAAATGGGCACAGGGAAGCTGCAAATGGGCATTGTTGACCCTCTTTTCCGCTTACAGTAGCTGCTGCATTCTCACCCCAGGCTTATACTCGAGTCAATAAGTTTTCCCATTTTTTTGAGGTAAAATTAGGGCCTCGGCTTATACTCTGGTCGGCTTATACTCGAGTATATACGGTAGTTCAAAATAGAAATGAAAGGCAAAACATTTGTGTATACAGGTCCTTCTCAAAAAATTAGCATATTGTGATAAAGTTCATTATTTTCTGTAATGTACTGATAAACAATAGACTTTCATATATTTTAGATTCATTACACACAACTGAAGTAGTTCAAGCCTTTTCTTGTTTTAATATTGATGATTTTGGCATACAGCTCATGAAAACCCAAAAATCCTATCTCAAAAAATTAGCATATCATGAAAAGGTTCTCTAAACGAGCTATTAACCTAATCATCTGAATCAACTAATTAACTCTAAACACCTGCAAAAGATTCCTGAGGCTTTTAAAAACTCCCAGCCTGGTTCATTACTCAAAACCGCAATCATGGGTAAGACTGCCGACCTGACTGCTGTCCAGAAGGCCATCATTGACACCCTCAAGCAAGAGGGTAAGACACAGAAAGAAATTTCTGAACGAATAGGCTGTTCCCAGAGTGCTGTATCAAGGCACCTCAGTGGGAAGTCTGTGGGAAGGAAAAAGTGTGGCAGAAAACGCTGCACAACGAGAAGAGGTGACCGGACCCTGAAGAAGATTGTGGAGAAGGACCGATTCTAGACCTTGGAGGACCTACGGAAGCAGTGGACTGAGTCTGGAGTAGAAACATCCAGAGCCACCGTGAACAGGCGTGTGCAGGAAATGGGCTACAGGTGCCGCATTCCCCAGGTCAAGCCACTTTTGAACCAGAAACAGCGGCAGAAGCGCCTGACCTGGGCTACAGAGAAGCAGCACCGGACTGGACTTTTTTCGGATGAAAGCAAATTTTGCATGTCATTCAGAAATCAAGGAGTCTGGAGGAAGACTGGGGAGAGGGAAATGCCAAAATGCCTGAAGTCCAGTGTCAAGTACCCACAGTCAGTGATGGTCTGGGGTGCCATGTCAGCTGCTGGTGTTGGTCCACTGTGTTTTATCAAGGGCAGGGTCAATGCAGCTAGCTATCAGGAGATTTTGGAGCACTTCATTCTTCCATCTGCTAAAAAGCTTTATGGAGATGAAGATTTCATTTTTCAGCACGACCTGGCACCTGCTCACAGTGCCAAAACCACTGGTAAATGGTTTACTGACCATGGTATTACTGTGCTCAATTGGCCTGCCAACTCTCCTGACCTGAACCCCATAGAGAATCTGTGGGATATTGGAAAGAGAAAGTTGAGAGACGCAAGACCCAACACTCTGGATGAGCTTAAGGCCGCTATCGAAGCATCCTGGGCCTCCATAACACCTCAGCAGTGCCACAGGCTGGTTGCCTCCATGCCACGCCGCATTGAAGCAGTCATTTCTGCAAAAGGATTCCCGACCAAGTATTGAGTGCATAACTGAACATAATTATTTGAAGGTTGACTTTTTTTGTATTAAAAACACTTTTCTTTTATTGGTCGGATGAAATATGCTAATTTTTTGAGATAGGATTTTTGAGTTTTCATGAGCTGTATGCCAAAATCATCAATATTAAAACAAGAAAAGGCTTGAACTACTTCAGTTGTGAGTAATGAATCTAAAATATATGAAAGTCTAATGTTTATCAGTACATTACAGAAAATAATGAACTTTATCACAATATGCTAATTTTTTGAGAAGGACCTGTAGATATAAAAAAAAAAAACAAAAAAAAAAAAAACCTTATAAATACCTTTGTTCTCTGCTGCATAAGGAGCGCTAGGGGTGAAGAAAGAGCAGTACATTGATCTTAAAGCGGAGTTCCGTCCACCCTTTAACCACTTAAGGACCGAACCTCTTTCTGAGATTTAGTGTTTACAAGTTAAAAACAGTTCTTTTTGCTAGAAAATTACTTAGAAAAAATATATATAATGTTTGGGTGTTCTAACACCCTAGAGAATAAAATGGCAGTCGTTGCAATGCTTTTTGTCACAACGTATTTGCGCAGCAGTCTTAAAAGCGCACTTTTTTGGGGAAAAAAACACTTTTTTTTAATAAAAAAAAAAGACAACAGTAAAGTTAGCCCAATTTTTTTTTATATTGTGAAAGATAATGTTACGCCGAGTAAATTGATACCCAACATGTCACGCTTCAAAGTTGCACCCGCTTGTGGAATGGCGACAAACTTTTACCCTTAAAAATCTCCATAGGCAACGTTTAAAAAATTCTACAGGTTGCATGTTTTGAGTTACAGAGGAGATCTAATGCCTCGTACACACGGCCGTTTTTCTCGTCGAGAAAAACTAAATTTTTTCCTTTCGACGAGAAAAATGATCGTCTGTGGGCTTTCTGCCGTTTTTTTTCAACGAGAAAAACGGCATTAAAAACGACGAGAAAAATTGGAACATGTTCTAATTTTTCTCTGCGTTTTTTTCGACATGTTTTCCGTGGCAGTTTTCCCATAGGGAAACACTGCCGCAGAGCCCACAGACGGTCGTTTTTCTCGACAAGAGAAAAAACGACGTGAAAAACGACCGTGTGTGGGGAACAAGCCGTTCCCTCGTTTTTAATGTCATTATTCACAGCGTTTTTTTAACCGCCGTGAATAATGATCGTGTGTACGCGGCATTAGGCTAGAATTTTTGCTCTCGCTCTAATGATCGTGGCGATACCTCACATGTGTGGTTTGAACACCGTTTTCATATGCGGGCGCTGCTCACGTATGCGTTCGCTTCTGCACGCGAGCTCGTCGGGACGGGGCGCTTTAAAACATTTTTTTTTCTTATTTATTTTACTTTATTTTATTTATTTTGACAGCGTTTTAAAAAATAAATAAAATTGGGTCACTTTTATTTCCATTACAAGGAATGTAAACATCCCTTGTAATAGAAAAAAGCATGACAGGACCTCTTAAATATGAGATCTGGTGTCTAAAAGACCTCAGATCTCATATTTGGACTAAAATGCAATAAAAAAAAAAAAATGTCATTCTAAAAAAATAAAAATGTCCCCTTAAAAGCATTGGGCGGCAATGACGTTTTGACATCGCTGCCTCCCTGCAGTGATATGGAGATGGGTGGGGGCCATCTTCCCCTCACTCATCTCCATACACAGGCAGGGACAGGATACGATCGCCTCCGCCGCTGCCGACGGCTCTGGTAAGTGGCGGGGGGCACCGGAGAGGGGCCTCTCCTGCTGCCGATAAAAGTCATCTTGTGGCAAATCCGCCACAGAGAACACTTTTATCTTGTAGCGGACCGCCCGCTGAAGAAGAGGATACCGGGGTTATGGTAGCAGCTAGCTAGTTAAAAGCGCCCCGCTAGCGGCAGAGTAAAGGGTTAAATGCGCCCGTGCAGCGCCGCTGCCGAAGCGCTTTGCAGACGCTTCGGCAGCAGTGTCTATTCATTTCAATATACACCGCTCCTCCACCGCCCCAAAGATCCTGACGTCCTGACAGTTCACACTGGGACTGCAGGGGAGGTGTTTTTCAGGCGCCTGAGAAATGCCCCAGTGTGAAAGGGGTCTTATGGTTATAGTAAGTCCTAACCACATGTCTGACTCTTATGGATTCACTATATAAAAAGGCATCTACCACTATAAGAGGAACTGCAGTCTGCTCACATAATTTGAAATAAAAACATCTTTGCCACTCTGAAGCTTCCCTCCAACCACTTTGCATATTTTATATATACTGTGATTCTAAACTTGCCAAATATGCTGCAGAAATCTTCCTTCACTAAGTCTGGCTGCATCCATTTTAACTGTGGACATCTGAAGCTGCTGCCTGTTCACTTCCTGAATTTACACAGACACACACCTCCAGCTCTGCAGCTCTCATTGGCCCTCTTATGACTCGTCCCCCCTCCCTTCCTGGCAAACTCTCACGAGAGTGAGAGAGAGAGGTTCATGATGTCATAAGCCTAGGCTAATGACCAGACAAGAAACAGGAAGTGGGCATTTACTGACAGAAAAAACATGTTTTACTATCCAAAGTTATCCAAAGGTAAATCAAAGGAAAAGGTAAGTGAAGCAACAATGCACTAGCTTAAAAGGAACCTATTTAGAAAATAAAAAATGTACCTTTACAACTCCTAGAGCAGAAGATTTAATAGATGAAAATTTGAAAAAAAAAATAAAGTTCCGCTTCAACTAACATACCCCTTCGTTACACTCAACAGAGGTTCTAATTTAATATAGACGTTCTTCAACACTCTAAAACAAATAAACAATGACTTTTGATGCACTGTATGGCTAAAAGTAAAGGACTAGAAGTACACACAAGGAAATGTCTGATTGGCAGTTGTGATGTCACCACTCCTCCCCTCCACCTACTACAATCTAATGCCGCGTACACACGATCAGACATTCCGACAACAAAACTGTGGATTTTTTTCCGACGGATTTTCGCTCAAACTTGTCTTGCATACACACGGTCACACAAATGTTGTTGGAAATTCCGATCGCCAAGAACGCGGCGACGTACAACGAGCCAAGATAAATTAAGTTCAATGATTCCGAGCATGCGTCAAATTGATTCTGAGCATGCGTAGGATTTTTTGCCCGTCGGAATTGGATACACACGGTTGGAATTTCCGACAAGAACTTTTGTTGTCAGAAAAATTGAGAACAAGCTTTCAATCATTTGTTGTCGGAAATTCCGACAGCAAATGTCCGATGGAGCCTACACATGGTCGGAATATCCGACCAAAATTTTACATAGAACATTTGTTGTCGGAAATTCCGATCGTGTGTTCGCGGCAAAAGACTGCATTTTATTCACTGAAAAAAATATATGTAGCGGCCTCACCCCTCTCCCAGGGGTACCTGGGAGAGAGAGAGAAAACACACCACGGCCCATGTCCTCCGTAACTGGGAGGTGAAGGCCAGAGATTGGGCTTTTGTGTAGGTGTCCTAGAGTCAAGTCCAGTCCTTCGTCCCCAACCCCCCCGCCTGAGCAACCCAAGTTCCACACAGTGAATAGGTACAACTCAGCAACTCAGTTCCATTCCCCCTTGCCAAGCAATAAAACAATCCCTCTCCCTTGGAAAATGAGGGGACAGATCGAGGCACAATCCTTTCCCTTCTTGCTGCTGCCCACTGTGCTGTCACCAGTGGTGAATAGTCACTGCCACTGAATAGGTAATATAGAACGTGAATTTACCTTCTCTCACTTTGCCCCTGTCAGAGGAAGAAATCCGTCCAAGGGAGAAGTGGAGGCCTCTCCGTCACCAGTGATGCTGCGCCGGGCTCTTCAGAGAAGTTACTGCACACCAGATCTCACGAACTCAGACACGGGCACCCAAGGAGTTAGGGCCCCCTCGGATTCCTCCACCCTCGCGGAACTCAGTCGAAGGTACTGAGCCCCAGGCATCCGCCATAGTACCTCACCCCAGGCTAAAGGTGCCTGAGATGTACTCCATCCCTGCTCCAGCTAGGCCAAGGGCGCCTAGGCCTGGAACACCGGAACGCCAGCACCCAAGCTGAAGGTGCCTGGGTGTGGCCGCGTCCTCCGACTCTCCTCCCAAAATCCGGGCTTCCGCCCCTTTTATATCCTCTCCCTTTGCGTCACAGCGGGTTCCCCGCCCCGCTGTACCAGCTCCAGGGGAGGACAAAAAGGCACGGTTCGCGGTGTGAGTTCAACTCCGGCCCCAGGCAACAGCACCACCCAGGGACCCCAAGGAACCCCACACCACCAGAGTCCTCACATAATTCAAATACCCGCTACATATACAAGGCATTCTATGAATGGCAGCAGTGCCAAATGAGTGACCCCTTGTGGTCAGTGTGCAGAGGGAAAGCCACTCGGCGCAGGACCCAGAAGATTGCAGCTATCAATATAGTAGCTCCAACTGCTACAGTGATCATCCGCTTCCCCAGTGGCTCCAAGTTATGAGATACATGTAAGTATGCACTAAAGATCATAACTGGAGTCCAGATTTAAAGGACATGTCACTTAAAGTGAAGATATACTGTAAGTAGACATTGCCAGTAGCAAAGATAGTACGTGCTATACCAAGATAGAAGGATGGCTCTTTCATAGACACATAGCTCAGCATGAAAATTACATTAGCAAGTAAACATGCTGAAACAAAAAGACACACTGGACCTCCTTGTTTTACTCAAGGAAAAAAAAATGCTGTTTTCAAAAAAAGGCATTCTTTCAGTATAAAGCCGCCATTCTGCGTTGACATGGATTGACTTATGTATGCAATGCAATAAGAATTCTGAGGATGTTTTAAGTCCACTTAGAGATCTTGATTACAATCCAATTCAAGATATTGTTTATTAAAAGGGATTTTCTCTTTATACCTATTCTTGTTGGAAATAATAAAAAGAGAACTCCAGGCTGATGGCTAGGTAGACATTTGAAGGACAATTTTACTATTGACATCATAATGAAATGTAAAAAAAAATAATAATTCAGATTCATGACATAACCTTTTTTCAGACCCAGTGAGGTTGATTTACTAAAGGCAAATATACTGTGTACTTCAAGTGCATTTGCTCTAAAAGAGGAAGTTCTGAAATGAGGGGAAGCTCTGCTGGTTTCTATCATCCAATCATGTGCAAGCAAAAATGCTGTTTTTTATTTTCCTTGCATTGATTGAGTATTCTTTGCACAGTTAAGCTTTATTTAATTCACTAAGCACTTTGCCTTTAGTAAATCAACATTGGGTCTTTTTATGCTTCTTTGTGTATTGCAGGCAGATTATGACTGATAGGAGTGGGGAAGTATTTGCTGGAACCCTTTTGCTGCCAAAGCTGTCTTTGCGATTATTTTTTATTTTTTGCAAGCATGTCCATTACATCTTTCAGGCCTCAAATCAAACTGTTTTAGACCCCCAAAACATTATATATTTTCTGAAAGCAGATACTCTGGAGAAGAAAATGGTGAAAGTTCCAATTTTTTTATGTCATATAATATTGGAGTAACATTTAATCAAATGCATATTTTCAGTAAAAATATACTCTAATAATTTTAGAACACACAAATGAAATATATTGTCCGATTGTGGTAAAAGATGAGGTTCTGACGAGTAAATAGATACCCAACATGTCAAACCTTAAAATTGTCTGTGAAACAGCAACAAACTTCACTACATAATACTTTCCAAATGTCATTAGTTTAGAATTACTGTAAAATGATAGCCCGGTGATCACCCGGTGCGGTGATATATAATGTGTGGAGCACAACCCCACTTTTGTTTGTAGGTGTTTTCTTGTGGGTGAGCCTTTTTTTTGGGGAGTGGGGGGTTAAAGTGCATTTTTTTTCACTGAAAGAATATGTTACTCCAACATTTAACATTTAATATTCCTGTACTTGTACTTGTATAAAAACGTATCCTGTTTTCTTTGTATTGCTTCCTTTTGTGTAAAATCCCTGGTGTTCCTGTCAGTCCCTTCTGCTTTCATATTAAAAACTGACCGCACTAAGGGTGAGGTTACAGCCATTCCAACGTGGTTAGTTTTCTGGCTGTGCTGGGAGAACAGCCTGCCTGTCTTCGAATAATCACACTTCTGCTGACACGCCCTCCGGCCCCTGCACAGCCGTTCACTGTTAAAGCGGAGCTCCACCCAAAAGTGGAACTTCTGCTTATCTGATTCCTCCAGTGCCACAATTGGCACCTTTTGGGGGGGGGAGCGGATACCTGTTTTTTTACAGGTACCATGTCCCCACTTTCGGGAGACCGGGCCACGGTAAATTACATCAGCAGCTCGGTCCCCCTTCCCCTCCCTCCCCTTCAGCCAGGCCAGTAAGAGAGCACAGCGCACTTCACGCATGCACAGTAGGGACCCAGACGTGAAGCTGTAAGGCTACACTGCCGGGCTCCCTTACCCGCAATGGCAGTGGCAGCACCCGACCAGCAGTTGAAAACATCATCTGGGGTGCCAAAATCGCTGGACTCCAGTACAGGTAAGTGTCCTAATGTTAAAAGTCAGCAGCTACAGGAAATGAGGTGGGCTCTATCTGACTTTCTGCCAGTTTCTAATGCACATTGTGAGAAGCTCACAGTATGCATTACAATCAGAGTAAGTTGTTTCAATACAGAAGAGGAGCCTGTACAACTGTGCAAGACTGAGGTCTGGAGGTCAACTTTAAGTAGACAGGGTGGAGAAAAACCAGGAAACAGACAAGAGATGAACAAGGGTCAGACACAGAGTATAGTCTAAGCAAAAACTTTTTATACATTACCTGATATCTAGTTTCAATGAGATTTCCTATTCTTCAATCTGTACTTTAACCTCGGCAAACATGTCATTGTCTGTGAACCTTACCTATTCGTGCGACATCCAAAGGGCTAGACCGCGTAATGCTGACTTCCCAGAACAACCACGTCACAAAAAGCCATTAAATACCTGGAATAAAAAAAAAAAGAAAAAAAAAAAACACACATATTATGAAGCATACTGTAACCAGACATGTGGAGGAAAACACAAACAAGAATCCACATACAGTATAACTGTTTAAAAATGTATAAAGCAGGGCTTTTTTTCAGCGGGAACGCGGGGGAACGCAGTTCCGGCACCTCCTGGACTGACTGTATGTAATGACAAGGAGTGCTGGGGTGTGCTGCAGGGTATTTATGCTCACTGCTGGGGATCTATTTTTGCAGGGGAGGTCTATTGTTGCTGGTGGGGGACCTATTGTTGCTGGGGGGGTCTTATGTTGCTGGGGGGTCAGCTGTTGCTGAAAGAGATCTTCTGTTGGGGGAGGGGTCTATTGTTGATGGCAGCCAGAGAGTCTATTAATGCTGGCTGTGCGGAGATCTATTGTTGCTGGCGAGGAAATTTTGTTGTGGGTAGTCCATTGTTGTTAGGGGGGATCTATTGTTGCTGGCTGCAGGAGATCTATTTTACTGCTTTTCTTGATATCATTACTAAATTCCATACAAATTACTTAGCACCACAAAATGATACTTGGTTCTATATTGTCTAAAAAGGGCGGTACTGGGAGGTGGGTAGGGGCAGAGAAAAGGGGTGACTTGGAAAGGGGGAGTTCCTGCACCTATTATCTAAGAAAAAAAGCCCTGGTATAAAGTAAACCTACCACAGCCCTATAGAACTCACACTGAGCAATGACAGCTATGTGCCAAAGAAGAGAACTAATAGATATAGGCAGCTGAAAGTGAAGTGATTGTAAAGGTTTAATTATTATTTTTTTAGAACATGTTATACTTACCTGCTCTGTGAAATGGTTTTACACAGAGCTGACCCAATCCTCCTCTTCTGGGGGTCCCCCACCGGTTCTCCTGCTCTCCTCTGAGTGCCCCAATAGCAAGCTGCATCTTGCAGGTTCGATCATGAGCTGCACTCACCCCTGCCCCCCGCTCTCTGCTCACAGGATTTGACATAGGAAGGTTTTTCTTATACCATAATGCAGATAATACATTAAAGTAATAATAAAGGTTCAGTTTTGTTTTATTTAAAAAAAAAAAAAAAATGTTATACTTACCTGCTTACCTGCTCTATGTAGTGGTTTTGCACAGAGCAGCCAATGGCTCTCACTGCTGTCTCAACCAATGAGAAGGAAGAGACCCGGGAGTGCTGCTGCTCTCGTCCACATCACTGGATTGTGATGGGCCTCAAGTAAGTATTGGGGGGGGGGGGGGGGGTTCTGCACGCAGAAGATTTTTTATCTTCATGCATAGAATGCATGAAGGTAAAAAAAAAAAAAAAAAAACTTGAGCCTTTACAACCACTTTAAGGTTAAAAAAATAAAATAAAAATTTTACCATTACAAGCAATTGAAGTCTACCTTTGTCCCACCCCTCCCACCTTCCAAACCAACTTATTGGTCCTTTAAAGTGATAGGCAGCCTATCTGACCAAAACAGAAGGCTGGATAGGTAAGGCCGGGTTTGGCGTCTTCAAGAGAAGTTGAGAGCTGAATATAACTTCAGTTGCCCGTCAGTTTGGATCAACTGATCGTTCTGACTTGTGGTTTTCCCTGAAGGTAACCTCTGCTTAAGCACTTCCCTACCAGCCTATTGTGGAATGACGTCCACAAGGTGGTTCAGTTATCCTGACTGGGTGTCATAAGATGTCCAGCAGGATAAGCCGCCCGTGCGCTCCCCCGCGGGCGCACAGAGCAATGATCGGTAGTGCGGTGTGTCGCTCTTACACAACGCATCTCCGATCTTGGTAAAGAGTAAGGATGAGCTCCGGCGTGTTCGCATAGTACACGTGCAGAGCACGTCAGGAAGTCGGCACCGCGCTGCGCTAATACCAGCCAGGGAGACATTTCCCGATCTCTGCAGCCGAGCATCAGGAAATGTCTCCCTGTCTGTCATTAGCGCAGCGCGGGGACGACTTCCTGGCGGGCTCTGCACGTGTACTATGCGAACACGCTGGAGCTCATCCTTAGTAAAGAGCCTATGATGTAGGCTCTTTACCACGTGGTCAGCTGTGAGCAATTACAACTGCTCACAGCGGTAACCATTAAGTGCTGGTAATCGGCTTTCTTCAGTTCGCACTGACAAGGTGCAAGCAGAGGAGAGACGATCGGTGGCTCTCCTGACGGGGAGTCTGCGCTGATAGTCAGCGCATTGATTATCAGTGCAGCCCCCATCAGATGTCAATCAGTGCCCATCAAAAATGACAGTCAGTGCCCATCAGTAATGCCCTTTAGTGCCCATCAAAAATGCCAATCAGTGCCCAACAGTAATGCCTGTCAGTGCCCCCTCATCAGTGCTGCCTATAAGTACCATCTATTAGTGCCCATCAGTGCAACCCATCAGTGCCACCTATCAGTGACCATCATTGTCGCCTATCAGTGTTCAGAAGGGGGCCCCCTTCCTTCCACTGGCTCTATTGTTCCATTGGGGAGCCAAGGACTGCTGTATATGGTGGAGTCAGCTATGCACAGAGGAGAGGGAGGAACATCCATTCATCCATCTCCCCCCCAGATAGCAAGTAATTGTGCTACAAGTTTGAATGACTTGCTAGTCTATTACTAGACTTGCCAGGCTTCACAAGGCTTCATTGTATGACTCCAAATCCACTTTCTTTGCAAACATTCTGGAAGTCTGTACAAGTTCTGGTTCGGTTATATTGTGCGATAGTCATCCCACCACAGGGGTCACTGTGGCTGAATTTTCACGCTGTAGACTTACAGAGCTCTTGCTGTAGACTCATCACTGCAACTTTGCTCTTGCTAGAGACTTGCCATGCAAATTTGCTACAAATTGGAAAACTAGAACTTGTGCGTAAAGTGCTCTGCAAGTGTTCAACTTGCCAGTGACAATGTGCAGCAAGTTAACAGACTTACAATTCAACACTGCCGCAAATGTGTGGCAAGTTAGCCTTCCTATCTGGGCCTGCGATGAATGAAGCCAGAAGACACAAGGATTTTGCCACTTCTGCTTTTGTTTCTTTGTTTAGCTGGGCAGGGAAGTGACCAATCAAACGTATCTCATCTCATCTGCTTACTTGGAAGGCAAAGGAGGAATCAGGGAGCATAATAGACTTCATATTTCTCCAACAAGAGGATCTGTCACTGCCCATGCTATCACAAGTGACTGCCTTCATCCCTTGTGATAACAACAACATTTAATGATTTTTTTTTTCTTTAAATGTAAAAAAAACCGATTTAAATGAAATTAAAAATTAAAGTGGTTATAAAGGCACAAGGTTTTTTACCTTCATGCATTCATGCAGGCGCACCCACATATGTAGATGGCGTTCAAACCACACATGAGGTATCAACGCGTGCGTTAGATCGAGAGCAATAATTCTAGTACTAGACCAACGCTAAACATTTAACCTGTAAAAAAAAAAAAATGAAAGTGTCGTCTATTGGAGATTTTTAAATACCGAAGTTTTGCGCCAATCCACGAGTGTGCGCAATTTTAAAATGTAACATGTTAGGTATTTATTTACTCGGAGTAACATCATCTTTCAAAATATGCAAAAGAATTGGGCTAACCTTACTGTTTTCTTATTTTAAAATGTGTATTTTTTTTTTATTGCGTTTGAAAGACCGCTGAGCAAAAACTGTGTGACATAAAATATTGCAATGACCGCCATGTTATTCTCTAGGGTCTTTGCTAAAAATATATATATAATGTTTGGGGGTTCTAAGTAATTTTCTAGCTAAAAATACTGATTTTAACTTGTAAACAACAAATGTCAGAAATAGGCCTGGTCTTGAAGTGGTTAATGCATTCTATGCATTAACATAAAAAGCCTTCTGTGTGCCTCAGCCCCCCCCCCCCCTAATACTTATCTGAGGTCCAGCTAGATCCAGCAATGTTTCCCCAGAGACTCGGCTGCCCGGGACTCCCCTCCTCATTGGCTGAGAAGGTAGCAAAGCCCCATTGGCTCCAGTTGCTGTCAATCAAAATCAGTGAGCCAATTAGGAGAGAAAGGGGGCGGGACCGGGCTGCGGCTTCATGTCTGAATGGAAACACGGAGCTGCAGCTCAGCTTGGGTGCCCCCATAGCAAGCTGCTTACTGTGGGGGCACTTAACACGAGGGAGGGGCCACTCCCCGAAGAGGGAACACAGAAAAGGAGGATTGGGGCCACTCTGTCCAAAACCCTTGCACAGAGCAGGTCAGTATGACATGTTTGTTATTTTTAACCACTTCAATACCGGGCACTTACGCCCCTTCCTGCCCAGGACAATTTTCAGCTTTCAGCGCTGTCACACTTTGAATGACAATTGAGCGGTCATCCAACACTGTACCCAAACTACATTTTTATCATTTTCTTCCCACAAATAGAGCTTTCTTTTGGTGGTATTTGATCACCACTGGGGTTTTTATTTTTTTCTAAACAAACTCAAAACGACCAAATTTTTTTTAAAAAAATAGTTTTTTTCAGTTTCTATCATAAAATGTTGTTTTCCCCTTCACTGACGGGCACTGATGAGGCGGCACTGATGAGGTGACACTGATAAAGTGGCACTGATGAGTTTGCACTGATAAAGTGGCACTGATGAGGCGACACTGATAAAGTGGCACTGATGAGGCGACACTGATAAAGTGGCACTGATGAGGAGGCACTGATATGTAGAATTGATGGGCACTGATATGCAGCACTGATGGGCACCAATAGGTGGCACTGATATGCAGCACTGATAGGTGGCACTGATGGGCACTGACAGGCGGCACTGACAGGCGGCTGTGATGGACACTGAAAGGCGGCACTGATTGGCACTCATAGGCGGTACTGATTGGCTCTGACAGGTGACACTGATGGAAAAAGTATATAGTTGCGCTAGACCTGGATATTAGAATACCAGGAACTGGAATAATAAAAAAACACTAAGTGATCAAATACCAATGAAGGTATCAATAATATTAATGATTACAAACTGTGGTTTTATTGAGTGTATAAAGCACATAAAAACATACTCACAATTTAGCAAGTTAAAGACAGCCTTGAGTTAGTAGCGCGGGCCCGGCCGGACGCTAACAAAACAGACCCGTCCGTGGAGACCGAGCAGAGGAGGGTGACGTCAGCACGCCGCTCGTTCTGCCCTACGCATTTCGTGATAGGTCAGGTCGTCTCGAGTCGTCTTAGATCGGGCTCAAAGCTCCATATGGCAGCGCGGCGATCACGAGTGCGGCGTGTCAGTCTGACACCTGGCATTTCCGATCGTCTCGAGACGACGTGACCTATCACGAAATGCGTAGAGCGGAACGAGCGGCATAGGGCGGAACGAGCGGCATGCTGACGTCACCCTCCACTGCTCGGTCTCCACAGACGGGTCTGTTTTGTTAGCATCCGGCCGGGCCGGCGCTACTAACTTAAGGCTGTCTTTAACTTGCTAAATTGTGAGTATGTTTTTATGTGCTTTATCCACTCAATAAAACCCTGAAGATTTTACACTATCGAGCTATCCTCTTCCCTTTTATGTGCTTCAACTGGTGTGGAAGTGTTGACATCCAATCTATGGTCAACGTTTGTCTGGTCAATCCAGCTAGGATTTATTCCATGCGATTTGAGGTCCCCCGTCATAGGGAACCAACATGCTCTGGTAAGCAGGACTACTTACTTGTGGTGGTGGATTTCACTTCTGGTTATCAGCCTTCAAGTGAAGAATCTGAGAACCCTTGGATATGTGCACGGGTGCTTTTTTTGAACACAGAAGATTTTATGGACTATGTTTATCAATTACAATCAAGTGGACTATATACCATATCACTGCATTGGTGTTTAATGTTTTATTTTATTTTATTTTTTACTAGACACAGTTTGTAATCACTAATATTATTGATACCTTCATTGGTATTTGATCACTTAGTGTTTTTTTTTATTATTCCAGTTCCTGGTATTCTAATATCCAGGTCTAGCGCAACTATATACTTTTTCTATTCCTTTCACTGACTTTTTTGTTTTCAGGTTAGTTGCTGCTTTACTATTTGTAGGCACCTCTGGTCACACATTGGTTCCCCTATTATCCTAGCGCAGTTTATTTTTCTTTTTTTCAGGTGACACTGATGGGCAGCACTGATGATGAGGTATTGACAGGTGTTACTGCTGGGCAGTGATTGGCACTGTGGTGGGCAGTGATTGGCACTTGCAGAGTTTATTATATGGGGCACTGCTGGACATGTCATTTGTACATTTGAGGGGGCTGTGCTGATAATCAATGTGCTGATTATCAGCACAGCCCCCCCCCCCTCTGACATGGAGAGCCGCCGATCGGCTCTCCTTGTCAGCGTGAACCGGGAAATGCCGTTTACTGTCACTTCCTGGTTCACGCGATGATCAGCTGATCACGTGGTAAGAAGCTTCTGACAGAGGCTTCTTATCACGATCGGAGATGCCGGGTATCAGACTGACACACCGCACTCGTGATCGCCGCGCTGCCATATGGAGCTCTGAGCCTGGCCTAACACCATCCAGGATCGGAACCTTCACCACGTCTGAAAATTGGAGACCTGAAGCCGTAAACCTTTCCTCACCATAGGAGAACTATAAGGCTGACTATATATTTCTTACTGAGGGAAGAGTTCTGTGAGCATTAAGCGATTGTGAAGTCACAAAGATTTCGTTTACAAGATTACCTCTTATATTTCTTTTGGAAGAATTGTTTCACTATCTGTGGATATTGTGGACTTTGATCACTCATCATTACACTTCTTTAGTTATTCCAACATATTATTAATATTATTCAGTACTTAGAAAGTTCAGTGCGTTCAGTGATCAGCGCAGCCCGGAAGCTGCAGCGCTGATCACTTCTATTGACCTATGACGTCATTGACTTTCAGTGGTGATATCTGAATGACGGGTGCACACCCCCCCCCCTCTCCTACCACCCTCCGGTGCTGCCGAATGATGGTCCCCAGTCATCTCTATGACCTTCGGAGGCCCGGGCGCAACGTTATGACGTCATGTCCGGACGGCGGAAGTAAACAAAGCCCAGATCTCGGCTGGAAAAGAGATCGTTCATTTTTTTTTTTTTTTATCTCAATCTTTGCAGCCTGGAGGAGAGATGTGAGGTCTTCTAGATCCCACATCTCTCCATAAAGAGGACCTGTCATGCTTCTTTCTACTGTATTACAAGGGATGTTTACATTTCTTGTAATAGGAATAAAAGTGATAAAAAAAAAAAAAAAAAATTAAAGAGAAAATGTAAAAAATAAAAATAAAAATTAAGTAAAATAAACAATAAAAAAAACAAAATTTTTGAAGCGTCTCGGCGTGCTCGCGCACAGAAGCGAACACACACGTGAGTCGCACCCACATATGTAAATGGCGTTCAAACCACACATGTGAGGTATCACCGCGTGCGTTAGAGCGAGAGCAAAAATTCTAGCACTAGACCTCCTCTGTAACTCTAAACTGGTAACCTGTAGAAAAAAATTAAAGCATCGCCTATGGAGATTTTTAAGTACCAAAGTTTGGTGCCATTCCACGAGTGTGCGCAATTTTAAAGCGTGACATGTTAGGTATCTATGTACTCGGCGTAACATCATCTTTCACATTATACAAAAAAAAAAACTGGGCTAACCTTAATGTTTTGTTATTTAGTAGTTTATGAAACTGTTCTTTTTCCCCAAAAAACTTTTTTAAATATTGCTACGCAAATACCGTGTGACATAAAAAGTTGCAGCGACCGCCATTTTATTTTCTAGGGTCTCTGCTAAAAAAAACATATATAATGTTTGGGAGAAATTTTCTAGCAAAAAAAATAATGATTTTTACATGCAGGAGAGAAGTGTCAGAATAGGCCCGGGATGGAAGGGGTTAAGGTGTGACAGGGAGATAAAAACCTGATGGAGGATCTAACCCCTCATTACTAATGAGAGGGGGGCACATTGATGAGACATCACTTTTATTGCTGCCTGTGTCCTCATTGGAGGGATTTTCACTCACTTCCTGTCCTGGTGACACCCGGAAATAGAACAGGAAGTGAGGAGAAATCTCTCACAGCCTGCCAAGCCTTCCCAATGACATGAAGCCAGGTTGGGGGCGGCTATGAATAGTGTGTGGTCTCAGGCAAGCTGCCCAAATCACGAAACAAAGGGCAGAGAGTTGGCCCGGGGACACCCCCCGGTGAAGCTGTACCTACCTCACTCAGCATCCCTCCTCCGGCCGGGGTACCACTGACTACCACACTGACAGCAGCCCCGCCCCCTCCGTCACCGCAACTGTCCAATCAGCTCCCAGAAGAGAGGAGTGACAGGCGGCTGACCTATCCAGTCACAGCCTTCCTCTCCAGTGCCTCGCGCCCTCCCTCCTCGGCGTTGAAAGGGGCGCTCCGTAGTTGGACCTCCCGCCCCTCCTCCGCCGCCGCAGCCGTCCAATAGGCGCTCGGGAGGGGGCGGCGAACGAGCCGAGACAAAGGAGTTACGGGCGTTTGGGAGGGCCAGTCGGGTTCTCCGCTGCCGCTGGGCGGAGCCGCCGCCGTCCAATGGTGTCGCGGTGCCTTCCACGCGCTGAGGTGGGCGGGCCCCTGCCGGACGGAGCGACGGGGGGAGCGCCCAATGAGGGAGCTGGGCGGGACGGGGGGTGGCCAATGGGCTGGTTGCGGAGTGCCTCAAATGGTCGGGGGGCTCAGCTGATGTCTTCCAGCGGAGTTGTTTTGAACTGCAGAGGAGGCGAGCAGTGCGGGGGGCACAGGGGGACATGACACCATGACAGACGCTCCTATCCCCTGGACGGTGGTGCTGGGGCTCACCGCGACCGTCACGGGGCTCTGCTTGCTGCTCTTCCTCTACGTCTATGGGCATCTCTGGCTGCTGCTGCGCTACAGGCAGAAGAGGGCCAGTTATCAGAGCGCCCTGCTCTTCCTGTGCCTGGTCTGGGCTGGCTGCAGGACCGTCCTCTTCTCCTTCTACCTGACCAACTGTGCCCAGGACAATGAACTCTACCCATTCCCGCACTGGCTGCTCTACTACGCCCCCATCTGCCTGCAGTTCTTCACCCTCTGTCTGCTCCACCTTTACTTCTCCCAGGTGAGTTCCAGTGCACTTCCCCTTCCCACCTGCGGGGGGCGTGCGTCCTCTCCATCGGAATGGAAAAAACAAAAACTGACTGCAGTGCCACTTCTCACCGCCAGGGGCGCGCTGCTTTATTGTAGTAAAAAGCGTGCAGTTCCCCCTCCTCACCACCAAGGGCGTGCCGGTTCCCTGCCTAGTTAAAAAAGAAAAAAAAAGTTCTGCTTCTTGCCAGCAGGTGTGCTATCTCATATAAAAAAAAAGTGCTTGTCTTACCTGAATGTGGAAGGATGGGGGTACCCACTTCCCATGAATAATTGTGTACTTCCTCCTTTCTGTGGCATGCTAACCTGTTTTGTATCAAAGTTGTCTTCCGCCTTCCCTCCTCCCCGTTCATGGCAGCAATTCACCACCTGGGCTGTAGGGGGTGTACATCTACCTACCCCCCCCCCAATCTACCTGCAAATTTTCACTATGCTCATATATTATGTCCCCAGCCTTTAGATGAACTGCTATGGGGGACACAATAGTTCATCTAAGGGGTGGGGGTAGTGTATAGAGAGGAAGAGATTCTCCAGGGGCACATTTGGTGGCAGTTTACCCTCTCAGCTGTAGGGGGTGTCCATCTAACTGCTTCCACCACCCTCCCCCCTCCTGGGGTTCAGGAGGTGTGCCATCTTCTCTCCCATCTGCCTACATTTCCTCTCTGTGCTCAGCTATTGCAGCTCTGTGAGGGGGGGGTGGTGGAGGGGTGTCCCCCCCCCCCCCCCCCAATTCTCTTCACTTTTATATTCCTATGGCAGTTCTAGGGGTGGGGACAGTTCATCTTTTTTCTCCTAAAGGGGGCACACTGACTACCTATCGGAATCCAATAGTAATTTGTTCTGAATTGTCTCTCCCAGCATCAGAGGGTCAAACACTGGGTACCAGCACTTGCATGCATTTACATCCTCCAGCCTGCAGGGGGAACCTTGCTTTCCTACAAGTGAATGTCAGTTGCTATTACTGTGTTCAAGTGGTGGTGTGCAGTCCCGGGACAGGTTTGTCTAGTGCCCAGGGCAAGGATGTGGAAATGCGCTCCCCCATTGTTAATGCATGCCTTGGAATGTGTTTACTGCCATGTGTCCATTCCCTGCCCCCTTGCTCTGCTGTGCCAAGGGCAGCTGGCCAAACCATGGTTGTGTGCGATATAATTCTTCTCCCTGGGGTGCTAAACCTGTGGCCTGCGGAGTTCTCTGATGTGGCCCTTGACCTCAAACCAGGAAAGCCCTTGTTGGGTTGCTTACCGGCCATCCCAGAGCATCAGTGCATGGAGCCGGCGCTGGTCATGGATGGAGCCGGCGACACATAAGCTGATGCTTCCTTTGTAGCGCCGTCTCTTGTCCCATGCGGTGTGATACCAACTAATGCACTTCACTTGGCCCCTTTTCTAGCAGCCCGGAGAGCGATGGCAGCAGAAGCTGAGGAAAGTCCATTGTATTAAACCTCATACACTGCACCTTTGCAATGGGAATTTTGGCACTTATAAAAGATTATTGGGTTACTTTCAAAGTCTATGGCAAAGCACAGGTGAGCTGCCCCTGCAGTGAGGGTAAACCGCAGCGCGTCTGTGTGAAAGCAGCCTTATGGGGGCTCAGTAAAGTAAGGGGTCATTTTATATTTGTGGTTTGGGGAGACAGTAAAACTCCATAGTTCATTTTGGCTCTCAACCAGTTACCAAATCACTTAAAATAGTTGGTTTTACCCCCCCCCCCCCCCCAAAAAAACCCTGTAAGACAAGGGCATAATGAGCTAATATGCATCGCTTACTAGCTCATGATGAAATGCCTTAGATTGAAGCTGTTGCAGTGGCCCCTCACACCGCTGTCTTCCGGCGTTATTGCTGGGTGCTCAGGCGCTGTGATTGGCCGGAGCTGCGAAGAAGTCACTCCCCACGCATTCATGCGAGAGCCGCTGGGCACGGCTGCTGAATTAATGTCACGAGTGAGCCGATTCTTCAGTGCGCCGATGACGTCGGCACAAGCGTATATGGTAAAGTTCTCCTAAACCGAGCACATTTAGGGGATATATTTCCAGTACCTACAGGTAAGCCTTATCTATAGGTAAAAGTGGTGTAGCGGGGTTTACAACCACTTTAAGTGGCCCTTGCTCTTCAAAAGGTTGAGCACCGCTGCTGTACCTCTTCCAAAAAAAAAAAAATATTTTTAAATGTTTTATTTAAAAAAAAAAATAATCACTTTACGCAGTCAGTGTTTAGGATATGATTTCAGCATTTGGCCTGTAGGGGACAGTAGCTCCCTTTCAGAATAAAGGGATGATGTTTTGTTCTTTCTTCCTCTTCTGAGTGGAAATGGGTGACATCATTTGCACTGCACCTTGCTTGTTAGTGTGCTTGCTCATGCTGACCTCCTAGGAAATGCAGTTCCTCCTTCTGCCTGGAGGGGGCGAACAGCCTTCTAGTCCCAATGAATGGTGTTCAGTAGCCTCTTTTGGAATCCCTTTCTTACAAGGGCTCAGCTACACAGGATGAGGGTAACCTCATTCATTGGTAACATTGACCTGCGTGCAGATTACGGCACCTTCCAATGAAAGGTTAACCCTGAGCCAATAAAAAATCTGTTGTGCAGCTGAACGCAGAGGTTTTTACTTCTTGAAAGGGCTGATCATTGGTTAATGCAGAACTCTGCTGGAGATTCTTGCACTCCTGCCATAAGTAAAAGGGGTTTTCTTGTGGTCGGTCCTCTGTGCTGCAATAGGTGATGTCGCCCATCCAAAGTCTGGGCCTCGCAAGCTGTAGACGCCTTGCTGTTTAAATATTAATGCTGTCCCTGTGATGGTCCAGATAGGTTCCCTGTGAGGTTGCCCATTAACCCTTTGCACGCCCCAGACCTTTTTACCATCTTGTAATTTTGTGGCTGTTGGGCTCGGTCCCTGCAAGAGAGGCCATTGTGATATTTGGAGAAATGTGATCTTGTGGCTAGAAATCGACCATTATTGGTTACCACTGCACCCCTGCAGATTTTTGTTTTACTTTTTGTGTTGATCATTCGCCTGCTCGCAGAG
Source organism: Rana muscosa (assembly GCA_029206835.1). Classification (NCBI taxonomy): domain Eukaryota; kingdom Metazoa; phylum Chordata; class Amphibia; order Anura; family Ranidae; genus Rana; species Rana muscosa. The sequence goes on along the minus strand of CM055126.1, from coordinate 193,455,149 downwards.
TGGTTCACCTTGTCTGCAGGGGGCACAACTGCTTGCCATAAAGTTGGGGGGGGGGGGGGGGGGGAGCAGGGTGTCTCTTACTAGTGTGGTGGCAAAGTAATTTGTTTGCCCTTTGTGTGGCAGTAAGTGACACCTACATTTTAGGAGGACTTGCGATTTTTTTTATTTTTTTTGTGGGTCCCATTTACACCTAGGACATGCATGAAAATGCGCCTTGCCAAATTTCCCAGAATTCATAGTAAACGGATGCACTTGGCCCTTTAACGTTTTATAGTGCGCAGATTTGAGGCGTGTGTTTTCCGGGCAACAATTGTCATTTTCTGTAATCCTCTTTGTAAATCATATTTCATACAAACTATGAAAAGTGGACTACAGAAAATTTCAAGGAAAGGGTGTAACTTTTTGACTTTTATTTTTTTTGTAAAACTTGAAGGTTTTTTTTTTTTTTTTTTTTTTTTTTTTTTTTCTCCTCCTCCATGCAACAAAAATTGATGTACACGTTTGTCATTTTCTGTAGTCCACCATGTGTGTGATCTAAAAAAAAAAAAAAAAATTGTACAACAAAATGGATGTACAATTTTTTGTTTTTGAAGGCCTCATTAGTCATAGGTGTGTAAGTTTGTGTGTCTTTTTGTGGTTTTATTTGTTTTCCTTTGTTCAGCAGTGGCTAGGCTGACCACTCTAGGAAGCTTAATGAAGACTTAAAAAGCTGCTTGTTCTGCCTTTTTGATGGTCAAGAGACCTTTCTGCTGAGTAAAGACTGATAATGATTTATGGATCTCGCTTTTTTTCTTCAGTCTCTTAGCTTGTTTGTGCAGTAAGGGGTGACATCACTCTTATTACTGCTGATTCATTGTTTGACCTGCAGGGGGCATGTTCCCTGCTGAGTAATAAGGATGATATCAGCTCATTGATCTGTTCTTGAAAGCCGTGTCATTGTGTAGCATTCATGACATCCCCCGGTTAACTCATCACCCCAGAGCTAATGAATGCATGATCAGCCTGACCTTCTGCACCTGTCGACGAGGGTTTAGTTTTCTATTTTTTTTTTTTTTTTTTTTTTTGTTGACCAGCAAAATGTTTGCAGTGGCAGCTGCTGCATCACCTCTTTGATCTGTGCTCCCTTTTTGCTAACATTTTGTTTTTCCTTTGTCTACTTTGTGTCATTTCTGTTCCCATTTTAAAAGGACCAGTCTACATATTGAGTGGACTGAATCGGCCATCGGCTTTGTGTTTAGGGGAGTCTGACTGTAACTGCTGTGTTCAGTCTAAAGCATAAATAAGGGGGGGGGGGGAATTTCAACAGACTTTTTTTTGTATATAGTATGAATAATGCAGCTTGTGCATTAACCCCTTGGAACAATGGACCGGTTGGATTTCTGTTCCCACAGGGAGGTGTGTGTGTGTGTGTGTGTGTGTGTGTGTGTGTGTGGTTTTTTTTGATGGGTGTTACTGCAGTTCGCTCTTCACCTTGTTAAAGTCTGAAAACGACCATGAGATACGTGACCTCTGTTGGGTCAGATTTGTTCAGACTGCAGCGACCGTCTGACCCTTTGTTCAAATGCGGTCTGATCGAGCAGCGCTGATCATATGACCTTGTTTTTCTGTAGAGCTGTCGGGTGACCCAGCAGATGTGTTCTTTTAGGCTTATAATATAAGCTTTGTTAAATGGTTCTTAGTGTTAGCCTATTTTGAGGTATGAGTTTTTTTTTTCTCTAAATTCAATTTTTGTTTATCCATTTCCCTCCATACAAGGACCATATCCCTGAGTGTTGGCTTCCTTCATTCAAATGTTATAGGCTTTGGTGTTGAACATCACAGGTATTGGGCCCATTGCAATGCAGATAAATGGAGTTGGGCGAACATTATGGTTTGGGCCAAACATTGGCTGTTAGCCTGTTCAGGAGACTCCCGCACTTGCAGGGTGTTTGCCCTGCCGAACGCCCTGAAATGTGCTGCACAAAAGCTGGTTAGGGAGTGGGGCCAGCAGCGCCCTTAAAGGGGTTGTAAAGGTTGTTTTTTTTTTTTTTTTTTTTTCCCCACCTTAATGCATCGTGTGGATGCAGAGGATTTCTAAGCCCCGAGCTCCTGACACTGATATACTCGGGCTTAGAACCGAAGATTGCATCGGTCCAGGTCAGCGGGATGGGGGGGGGGGGGTGGGCGGCAAGGAGAGGGACCTGTGTACGTTCACCTTACAGATTTTTCTGTAAAGGGGAACTTACACTTTGACAGCTGACTCCTTGGTTGTTAATGGGCTTCCCTGCTGACAGCTAAGTTAAAAAAAAAAAAAATTGCGTGGGTTAATACCGGACCCTTTGAGAATGCTGCCTGACGGGTCAGGAAATGGGGGGTGGAGAGGAGCACGTGCAGCTCCCCAAACCCCTTAAACAATGGGGCCCCCTGTCCCTGGAGGAGCCAGGACAAGGTGCTTTTGGGGTGGGATAAGGGATAATATGTACACTGGATGGGACCCCACAGGTTTTTTTTTTTCTCTCCTTTAACACATGTTCCCAGGGCAGTAGCCGGACCCTCATACAGCTAATTACTTGTGTAGCGGGTATTTGAATTTAGGGGAGGTATCTGGGTAGTAGTGTAACCCAGATGCACTGATTGTTAGGGAATTTGGGACCATTTGTTGTTCATGGAGGACTCTGGTGGTGTGAGGTTCCCTTCGGCCTGTGGGTGGCGCTGTCGCCCTGGGCCGGGGTTGAACCCTCACTGCAGTACTGTACCCTTTTTGTCCTCTTCCGGCGGTTGTACAGCGGGGCGGGGAACCTGCTGTGATGCTGGGGAGAGGAGATAAAAGGGGACGGATGCCCTGAACACGGGGTTCAGAGTCGGAGGTCAGAGTCGCGCCCAGGCACCTTCAGCCTGGGTGCCGGAGTTCCGCGACCAGGTGCCCTTGACCTGGACGGAGCGGGAGATGGAGTCCATCCCATCCCAGGCACCTTTAGCCTGGGGTGAGGTACTATTGAGGCCTGGGGCCCAGTACCTTCGACTGGGTCCCGCAAGGGTGGAGGAATCCGAGGGGGCCCTAAAGCCTTGGGTGCCCGAGTCTGAGACGAGGAAGCCAGTGAGCAGAACTTCTCCGGATAGTCCGGTGCAGAATTTGCTGGTGACGGAGGGGCCTCTGGTAAGTCCCGGACGGATGTCTTCCCTCTGACAGGGGCTGCGCTTAGCAAAGGTAATTCACTTTCTGTTCTACAGTCGGTGGCAGCGGCTGTGCGCCATAACCGTTGGTGACACCACAATGGTTGGTTCTATCTAAGGATTGTGCCTTGACCTACTCCCCACTTATACTGAACTGTTCTTTGGGTCACAACCTGTCTGTGCTAAATGACGATTTATTGCTATTGGAGAATAAATACGAGTTGGACCTTTTCAGTGGTGTGGAACTCCAGTTACTGGGAGCAGATGGTCATTTACAGAAAAGACTTGGCTCTGGGTTATGCACACGACCTGATGGTAAAATTTTATGTTCTGGCCTTCACCTCTCTCCAAAAGAGGACATGGTCCATGGTGTATCGCATCCCTCCTCCCACACTCACCCCTAGACGAGACAACAAGCCAAGAAGGGGTGAGGTCGCTACACTTGCATATAAGCCTTCGAAATGGGCACCTGATGGGGTTTGCTGTTCAGCAGCAGGACTCGGGAGGGTCCCAGCATGGGTGTCCCCATGGGAAGGATCTCTCTGCAGCGACAGCTGATGAGGAGGAGCCAGGAGTGCTGCCGGGACACCCCAGAAAGAGGATCGTGGCTGCTCTGTGCAAAACCCTTGCACTGAGCAGGGAAGTATGACATGTTTGCTCTTTAAAAAAAGAGAAACTAACCTTTTACAATCACTTTAACTAGTTGCCGTCATTATGCGGCAGGTCATCACGATCCCGGGAATCACCATGGGTGTACGTCAGCATCTTTTAAGGGAGATGGTGGGTGTGTGCTGCCAGAGGGGCACCTGCTGCACAGCGGAGGACCCGATGCAACCGCTGGCCACACGCAATGACCGCTGGCAACTCGCGATCGTGGGCACGAGAGTCAGAACCGTGTGTGTCCAAGTTCTGACAGAGACAGATCGTCTGTTCCTACTAATCGGGAACAGCGACCTGTCTCTTCCACCAGTCAGTCATATTCCCATATAGTTAAACACATGAGGAAACACATTTAACCCCTTGATCACCCCCTAGTGTTAACCCCTTCCCTGCCAGTGACATTTATACAGTAATCGGTGCATTTTTATAGCACTGATCGCTGTATGAATGCCACTGGTCCCAAAATCGTCTGCTGCAATGTCGCAGTCCCCCTAAAAATCACAGCCATTACTAGTAAAAAAATAAATGGCATAAATCTATCCCCTATTTTGTAGACGCTATAACTTTTGCGCAAACCTGTGTGTGTGTGTGTGTACAGAGGCTCAAACCTTTCCATCCCCTATTCGAAGCAAGATGCATTAATGCTGGGCTATGGCTTCTGCTTATCCCTCTTGCTTAATTGCATTTTTTTTAATTTTATTCTCCCTGCAGGAGCTTTGAGCAAGTGCTGGTATCCAATGGTGGTTTTGCGGTGAATGATGTCATCCTGCAGCAGAGCGCCTCTCTACTGGCATCTCTGGAACCCCAGGATAATTTTTTCTCTCTTTATTTTGGCTTTGTGTTATGTATTTAGGTGGTCTGATCCATTAAAGTGGATGGGAACACCTATTATAAACAGTCTGCTGCAAGTTTATGTGCTGCTAATTCCATTTCTTATTTTTTAGGTTGTCCTTAAAGCTTGCTGCACTCCAGAGTTCAACAGATATAAGTAAGTTAACTTGGCGTCCTTTACATGCAAACTCTTAACTCTGAATTTATAGAAACCTGTCTAAAAGTGGTTGTAAACCCCATTCATGAAAGTTGAACTAAGCACATGTATATCTACCGTATATCGTTTACTCGTCGCTCCTAAGTGTAGTTTCTCCCTGTTGCTTCGTTCTGTTATCAGAGGCACTTCTGACAAGTTCTTGCACTCTGGCAGTAGTATGACCCTGATATCAAGACTGGTGCAGTGCCTATAGCCCAGCACTGGGCTTAAGGACACAAAGGAATATATTGGAGTATAGGGAAGCACCATCTGTTGGGGCAGTAGAGGATCAACAATACAAAAATGACTTTTCCTGTCCCATAGTCCAAAATGAGAATTTATCCTTTTGCAGTGGGAGCATTTTTACTTTTGTTGGGACTTTAATCCTTTAATGACTAAGCCCATTTCTGACATTTAGTGTTTACAAGTTAAAATCCATATTTTTTTTTCTAGAAAATTACTTGGAACCCCCAAACATTATATATAGAATAAAATGGCGCTTGTTGCAATATTTTATGTCACACGGTATTTGTGAAGCAGTGTTTTTTTAAACGCAACTTTTTGGGAAAAAAATTTCATGAATTGAATTTTTTTTTTAAAGTAAGTTGGCACAATTTTTTTTTTTTTTATATAATGTGAAAGCTGATGTTACGCCGAGTAAATAGATACCAAACATGTCATGCTTTATGATTGCACGCACCCGTGGCATGGCGACAAACTGCGGTACCTAAAAAAAAAAAAAATCTCCATAGGCGACTCTTTAAAAAAAAAAAAAAAAAAATTTACTGTTACTATGTTAGAGTAGAAGGTCTGGGGCTAGAATTATTTCTCTCACTCTGACGATTGTGGCGATACCTCACATGTGTGATTTGAACACCATTTACATATGCGGGCGTGACTTCCGTATGAGTTTTTCTTTGCTGCGCGGGGACAGGGGCACTTTAAATTTAATTTTTTTTTTTTCTTTTATTTTTACATTATTAAATTGTGTTTTAAAAAAAAAAACTTTATTGTCACCAGGAATGTAAACATCCCTGGTGACAGGCACTCTTTATGGAGTGATCGGGGTCTAAAAGACCTCCAAATCCCTCCTTTACACTTCAAAGTATTCAGATCGCCAAAAACGTCAATTCTGAATATTGTATATTTAAATCCATGGCCATTGGCAGCTGAGTAAACCAGAAGTGACGTCGCTTCCGTGTTTACATTCAGGAGACTGGCACAAAGCCATTTACGACTTTGTGCCAGTCTCTCTAGGTGCCGGATCGCGTCTCCCGGTGGGACTGGAGGCCTGGTCAGAGCGGCGGGCGCTGGGGGCGTCATGTCCGCTCCCGCATAACAACCGAGCGGCTTTTAGCCGCATTGGTTGTTATGCCTGGATAGCCAATCGCCCACTCTAAACAGTACTGGGATGATGCCTGCAGCTGCAGGCATCATCCCGGTATAACCCCCAAAAGCCGAGGACTCATATGTGTACGCTCGGCGGCAAGGGGTTAAATCAACAAAGTATTCCAGGTGCATCAAAACAAAAGGTGACCAAAATCCTTCTTTAAAAAACCGCCATAACCTGAGTAGGGAAATCTGCCAGCAGGGTGGATTTGATTTAAATCAAGTCTATTTAAATCACTAGTAAAATGGCTTGATTTGGATCAACTTGATTTAAGTCGTCATTATTAAAGAGCAACAGTCATCTGTCCTGTGGCGGCTCCTCCTCTGACCCGCTGTTGACTCACTGACAGTCCCATTCACTTTAATGGGACGGCTAGTGATGCGGCAGTGACACAACAAGGTGAAGGACGTGGCGGTAGCAGGCAAGTGGATGCCTGCTAACAGGCGCTGCCATGATGGATCTGAAATGATGGGTGCATTTTAAATGTAAGGACTTATTCTTGCTGGTAGTTAGAATCTTTAATATTTGCAAACAAAATGAAGGTTATTTAGAATAAGCTGTCAGGTTAGTAAAACGCTGATATCAGAACTGATTCAATCATACAGTTTGTAGTGTACATACAGTGGGTACGGAAAGTATTCAGACCCCCTTAACTTTTTCACTTTGTTATATTGCGGCCATTTGCTAAAATCATCTAAGTTCATTTTTTTTCTCAATGTACACACAGCACCCCATATTTACAGAAAAACACTGAATTGTTGACAGTTTTGCAGATTTATTAAAAAACTGAAATATCACATGGTCCTAAGTATTCAGACCCTTTGCTCAGTATTTACTAGAATAGCCTTTTTGGAAAAGATGCAGCAAGTTTTTTTCACACCTGGATTTGGGGACCTTCTGCCATTCCTCCTTGCAGATCCTCTCCAGTTCTGTCAGGTTGGATGGTAAACGTTGGACAGCCATTTTTAGGTCTCTCCAGAGATGATCAATTGGGTTTAAGTCAGGGCTCTGGCTGGGCCATTCAAGAACAGTCAGAGTTGTTGTGAAGCCACTTCTTCATTATTTAACTGTGTGCTTAGGGTCATTGTCTTGAAAGGTAAACCTGAGGTCCCTCGATTGCAACCAGTCGCCCTGTCCCTGCAGCTGAAAAACACCCCCACAGCATGATGCTGCCACCACCATGCTTCACTGTTGGGACTGTATTGGACAGGTGATGAGCAGTGCCTGGTTTTCTCCACACATACCGCTTAGAATTAAGGCCAAAAAGTTCTATCTTGGTCTCATCAGACCAGAGAATCTTATTTCTCACCATCTTGGAGTCCTTCAGGTGTTTTTTTTTTTTTTAGCAAACTCTATGTGGGCTTTCATGTGTCTTGCACTGAGGATAGGCTTCCGTCGGGCCACTCTGCCATAAAGCTCCGACTGGTGGAGGGCTGCAGTGATTGACTTTCTACAACTTTCTCCCATCTCCTGACTGCCTCTGGAGCTCAGCCAGTGATCTTTGGGTTCTTTACCTCTCACCAAGGCTCTCTCCCAATAGCTCAGTTTGGCCAGACGACCAGCTCTAGGAAGGGTTCTGGTCGTCCCAAATGTCTTCCATTTAGAGATTATGGAGGCCACTGTGCTCTTAGGAACCCTAAGTGTAGCAGAAACTTTTTTGTAACCTTGGCCAGATCTGTGCCTTGCCACAATTCTGTCTCAGATCTTCAGGCAGTTCCTTTGACCTCATGATTCTCATTTGCTCTGACCTAAGCTGTAAGGTCTTATATAGACAGGTGTGTGGCTTTCCTAATCAAGTCCAATCAGTATAATCAAACACAGCTGGACTCAAATGAAGGTGTAGAACCATCTCAAGGATGATCAGAAGAAATGGACAGCACCTGAGTTTATATGAGTCACAGCAAAGGGTCTGAATACTTAAGACCATGTGATATTTCAGTTTTTCTTTTTAATCTGCAAAAATGTCAACAACTGTGTTCTGTCAATATGGGGTGCTGTGTGTACATTAATGAGGAAAAAAAATTAACTTAACCACTTGGCAACCACCACCCGACAAATAACATCGACAAGGTGGTTGCTTAACTCTGGGGGGACGTTATATAACGTCCTTCCAGAATCGCGCGCCCCCTGGGGCGCGCACACGGGAAACTCCGTGACCGCCGGGTCCAGAGGACCCGGCGGATCACGAATCGCTGATAGCGGCCGTTTACCACGTGATCGCTCCGTCAAATGACGGAGCAATCACTTGTAAACAGACCGGCGTCATGTGGTGACGCCGGTTCCTCCCTCCCCTCTCTGTACTCGGTACAGTAGGAGAGGGGGAGGGAGCGGATGGCGGCAGCAGCAGCTCTGTGGGCTGTATCTGTGACAATTGCAGTCACAGATCCAGCCATCCATCCCTGCTCAGCCATCCCTGGTGCAATACACCCTGCGCAATACCCTCCGCAATGCCCGGCCATAGTCCGCAATGCCCGGCCATAGTCCGCAATGCCCGGCCATAGTCCGCAATGCCCGGCCATAGTCCGCAATGCCCGGCCATACTCCGCAATAACCACTTCCCGCCTGCCGGCCGTCATATGATGTCCTTGACTTTGTGCGGAGATATCTGAATAATGGGTGCAGCTACAGGCATCATTCAGATATTAGTTTTTTCAGCCGTCGATTCCCTACACCATAAGAACAATCATAGCGGCTGTTCCGCCGCTTGATCATTCTTACGGGAGGCGAGAGGGGATGTCCCCCCCCCCCCCCTCCCGCTGCCCTCCGGTGCTTCTACCGACTCACCGCTACGATCAAAGCCAGGATTTTTTTTTTTTTATAATTTTTTTTTTTCAGGCTTCCCAGCCTAGAGAAGAGATGTGGGGTCTTATTGACCCCATATCTCACTGTAAAGAGGACCTCTCATGCCATATTCCTATTACAAGGGATGTTTACGTTCCTTGTAATAGGTATAAAAGTGATCAAAAAAAATTTGGGGGCGGAAAAACATGTCAAACTAAAATAAATAAAGTAAAATGAACAATAAAAAAATATATTTTTTATTAAAGTGCTCCTGTCCCCGTGAGCTCGCATACAGAAGCGAACGCATACGCAAGTCCCGCCCACATATGAAAACTGTTTTCAAACCACACATGTGAGGTATCTCTGCGAACGTTAGAGCGAGAGCAATCATTTTGGCCCTAGACCTCCTCTGTAACTCAAAACATGTAACCAGTAAAAATATTTAAAGCGTCGCCTATGGGGATTTTTTAAGTAGCGAAGTTTGGCGCCATTCCACGAGCGTGTGCAATTTTTAAGGGTGACATGTTAGGTATCTATTTACTCGGCGTAACTTCATCTTTCACATTATGCAAAAACATTGGGCTAACTTTACTGTTTTTTTTTTTTTCGTAAAAACGCGTTAAAAATGCTGCGCAAATATCGTGCGAGATAAAAAGTTGCAACAACCACCATTATATTCTCTAAGGTCTTTGCTAAAAAATCATATGTTTTGGGGTTCTATGTAATTTTCTAGCAAATAAATGATGATTTTTACATGGAGAGAAATGACAGAATTGCCCTTTGGTGCTCCAGAACGCCTGAAGGGGCTCCCTGCATGTTGGGCCCCTGTATGTGGCCACACTGTGTAAAAGTCTCACACATGTGGTATCGCCATACTCGGGAGTAATAGCAGAATGTGTTTTGGGGTGTAATTTGTGGAATGCATATGCTATGTGTGAGAAATAACCTGCTAATATGACAATTTTGTGAAAAAAAAGAGAAAAAAAAAATCTTGATTTTGCAAAGAATTGTGGGAAAAAATGACAACTTCAAAAAACTCACAATGCCTCTTTCTGAATACCTTGGAATGTCTTCTTTCCAAAAAGGGGTCATTTGGGGGGTATTTGTACTTTTCTGGCATGTTAGGGTCTCAAGAAATGAGATCGGCCGTCAGTACTTCAGGTGTGATCAATTTTCAGATATTGGCACCATAGCTTGTGGACTCTATAACTTTCACAAAGACCAAATAATATCCACCAATTTGTACTTGTTTTTACCAAAGATATGTAGCAGTATACATTTTGGGCAAAATTTATGAAGAAAAAATAGTAATTTGCAAAATTTTATAACGGAAACGAAGAAAAAATCTTTTTTTTACAGAATTTTCAGTCTCTTTTTCTCTTATAGCGCAAAAAATAAAAAACCCAACAGTGATTAAATACCACCAAAAGAAAGCTCTATTTGTGACAAAAGGGACAAAAAATTCATATGGGTACAGTGTTGTCAGTCAAAATGTGAGAGCGCTGAAAATTGGTCTGGTTATTAAGGGGGTTTAAGTGCCCAGTGGTCAAGTGGTTAAATGATTTTAGCAAATGGCTGCAATATAACATAGAGAAATTCATACCCACTGTAGATTTGCAAAACAATGGGATAAAGGAATATTCCTGAACTGTTTTCTCATGGTTACTGTGAAATGTGTGAATGAATCAATGCAGTGTATCTTATCTCTTGGATTGACTGAGTTTACTAAAATTGTAAATATTGCAGAATATACAGCCTCATGCTCCATTTCATGCTGAATAAACGAAATTATTGTATCTTTAGATTTTTGGGCATATTAAAAAAAAAAAAAAAAAAAAAAAAAAAAAAAATTTAAATTTGCTAAAAATCTAATCCGATTTTAAATCAAATCTTATTTTTTTTATTTTTTGATCATTTGATTTCTGTCCACCCTGCTTGCCAGCATGTTCAGGATTACGACCCTTGCTCTCCTGTGAAGCAGTGGTCTATTTGCAGAGATCTGAGATGTCTCCTCTAGAGCAAAATTTGTGTTCCCTGTTGATTGGAGAACTCTAGCTCTAACTTGGCAGGAGACCACTCGGTTTTGTCTAATTTGCCCAGAATAAATGTGGCAGGAGTTTTGCTGAATTAAAAAAAAAATTGTGTATAGATCTAGCTATCCACACCAATGTCTTCAGATTTTGTTTTTATTGTTCCTGATATTCCTTCCATTGCCAAAAAACAACCCTCTAATATGCAGTATGTTTGCCCCATACAGGATGCCCCTGCGATTTACATTTTTTATGATCAGCCTCACCTTCCTGATAGTGAACTTGTTATGCATCTTCATTGGCAATGGTTCAGACGACCAGCGTAGATGGATCCCCATTACTCGGATCACAGTCAGCAACTGTCTCTTCGCAGTTTGTTCCATCTCGCTGGCCAGCAACACCTACAAGATCGCTAATATGACCCCTGCTCACGTCTACCTAGAGTCTAAGGTATGCTGTGCTTTATATGCAGACCTAGATATGAGCTATATGGGTGTGTGCCTGTCTGTGTCTCCTAATCTTATGCCTTGTTTCTGTTTTTAGGGGACCTCAGGAAACCAAGCGGTCATGACTGGCTCATTGATCAGCACACTGTATATATTGAGGGCCATGTACAACCTGGTGGTGGTTTACAGCCAATCTGACAGCAAGCCGACCCCCTTCAGTTATGGCTGGAATGGAGTATCTGATCATGTAAGATTCACACCTATAAATGCTCATGTCAAGAGGAATTTACAGCCTATATACCCCCTCCTAAAAAGTAATTTATTGCACTTTACCAGTGTATATACCCTACCCCTTTATTTTTCTCTGATCCTGCCAGTGATTCGAAAGTGCAAATTTGTTGCCCTAGGCCAGGGGTGTCCAAACCTTTTTTCAAAGAGGGCCAGATTTGATGAAGTGAACATGCGTGAGGGCTGACCATTTTGCCTGACATTCTGTGAACCATTAACATTCGGTCTAAAGTCCTGTACACACGGCCGAGATTCTCGTCAATGTTTTTCTTGACAAACTTGTCCCTGCCAAGTGTACACACGTACGATTTCAAAAGAACCGCCATTCTTCTGAATGGCACGAACGCGGTGACGTCATAGACTACGACGAGTGTGCGCTCGTCACATTCGATGCCTTCACTGCCATCTTGCTACACCCTATGCCTAGGAAGCTACCGTGCATGCGTCAGGCATTTCAATCATGCGCAGGTTTCCACGGCAACAGGTAAGTGTACACACGCTCGGGGTTTCTCGTTGAGAAACAGGCCAACGAGATTCTCGACGAGAAAAGACCGCACGTCTTTTTTTTTTTTTTTTTTTTCTCGTCGAGGAATCTGGGCAGTTTTCTTGACGAGAACTGAAACCTGCGTACACACAGCCGGTTTTCTCGGCAAGAAAGCTCTCCCGGCAGTTTACTTGTCGTTTTTTTTTTGCCGAGAAAAACGGTTGTGTGTACGCGGCCTTAGTGTGTTCGTTTGAGCACTAATACACGGCCCAACAAGAATTCTCTTGCCTTTGTGGCTGTGTGGTAAAGAGATGAGCTTGGGCATGTTATTTGGATATACCGTACGCACCTTCACTTTAAAAAAGTCGTTGCCCATCAATGCAGCACCCCCCCCTGCCCATCAATGCAGCACCCCCCCCTGCCCATCAATGCAGCACCCGCCCATCAATGCAGCACCCGCCCATCAATGCAGCACCCGCCCATCAATGCAGCACCCGCCCATCAATGCAGCACCCCCCTGCCCATCAATGCAGCACCCGCCCATCAATGCAGCACCCCCCCCCCCCTGCCCATCAATGCAGCACCCGCCCCCTGCCCATCAATGCAGCACCCGCCCCCTGCCCATCAATGCAGCACCCGCCCCCTGCCCATCAATGCAGCACCCGCCCCCTGCCCATCAATGCAGCACCCGCCCATCAATGCAGCACCCGCCCATCAATGCAGCACCCGCCCATCAATGCAGCCTGATTCATGGACATCTGCAGCCTTGGAGACAGGGGGCAGGATAAGCGCCGACAAACATACAGTAGAATTTCCTGTTTTATCGGCTGCCTCTTTAATCGAAAGTCCCGCCTCCTGTGATGGGCTAAATACAAATGCTCGCCACACTTTTGACATTTATAAAAATGTTGAACATAATTTTCCTTCCACTTCACAATTATGTGCTTTGTGTTGGTCTATCACATAAAATCCCAATAGTACTTTGTTTTTGGTTGTAACAAAGTGAAAAATGTCAAGGGGGTATGAATACTTTTGTGTGTATCGCTCAAATTATATCTGTGGTGGTTTTTTATTTCCAATCATTTGGAGTCAAAAAAGTTAAACTCGTATGTTTATATAGATTCATTACACGCAGTGATATATGCATTTCTTTTAATTTTAATTATGGCTTACAGCTAGTGAAAACTCAAAATTCAGTATCTCAGAGAATTAGAATATTGTGAAAGTTCAATATTGTAGATTCATGTTGTCACTCTAATCAGCTAATTCAAAACACCTGTAAAGGTTTCCTGAGCCTTTAAATGGTCTGTCTGGAAGACTGCTGACTTGACAGGTGTCCAGAAGAGTCCTTGACGCTCTCCACAAGGAGGGCAAGTCGCAAATGTCATTGCTAAAGAACCTGGCTGCTCAGAGTGCTGTATCCAAGCATATGAATGGAAAGTTGAGTGGAAGGAAAGTGTTGTAGAAAGGTGCACAAGCAACATGGGATGACTGCGGTCTTGAGGATTGTGGAGCAAAGGCCATTTACAAATTTGGGGGGAGATGAGTGGACTACAGCCGCTGTCAGTACTTCAAGAGCCACCACACAAACCTATCCAGGACATGGGCTACAACTGTTTCATTCCTTATGTCAAGCCACTTCTGAACCAGATGTCAAACTCCTTACCTGGGCTAAGGAGAAAAAGGACTCAACTGTTGCTCAGTGATCAGTCCTCTTCATTTGGAAATCAAGGTCCCAGAGTCTGGAGGAAGAGTTGAGAGGCAGAGAATCTAAGTTGCATGACTTCTGGTGTGAAGTTTCCAGTGTCAGTGATTTAGGGAGCCATGTCATCTGCTGGTGTTGGTCCACTGTGTTTTATGAAGTCCAAAGTCAGCTCAGCCCTCTACCAGGAAATTCTAGAGCACTTCATGCTTCCCTCTGCTGATCAGCTTTATGGAGATGCTGATTTCATTTTCCAGCACCTGCCAAAAGTACCAATACCTGGTTTAATGATCATGGTATCACTGCTTGATCAGTGAACTTGCTGATCACCTCCATGTCACACCGCTTTGATGCAGTAATTTATACAAAAGGAGCCCTGACCAAGTATTGAGTGCATACTATACTGTACACTTCAGTAAGCAGACTTTTTTTTTTTTTTTCTTTTTTAATTTCTCTTGTGTAATCAAACTTTCTGAGCTAAATTTTTTTTTTTTTTTTGGGGTTTTCACTAGGTGTAAGCCATAATCAAAGAAAAATGCTTAAAATCTGACGTGTAATTAATCTATATAATAGGTGTCACTTTTTTGAATTTAATTACTGAAATTAACTTTTTGATATTCTAATTTGAGATGCACCTGTCTGTATAATGGTGTAGAGCCATCAATTTAATCAGCGCTTTACATATTTTACATTAATATCCGTCCCTGCCCTCGAGCTTGCAATCTGAGGTCCCCAACTCCATTTATACAGGCATACTAAGGCCAATTTGGTCAGGAGCCAATTGTCCTGCCAGCATGTCTTTTGGAGTGTGGGGAACCACATGGACAGGGAGAATGTGTAAACTGTGCTAACTGTGTATCTGGAGTGTAGCAGGGGAACATTCTGTGTCATTCACAGTTTTTAAATGAGTGAGCATTCTGTATATTCCGGGACCATTTTGTAATCTGCTCCTAAACTAGACATTAAACCTGGAAAAAATAAACCCTGACGGGTAGCATTTTATTAAAGAGACTTTCTCAGTCACTTCTATCAGAAGTGCTTCTCCATGTCTGTCAGCATTATTGTACACTGGGCCATGCATGCGCTGCTTATATTTATGACTCGGCTCTGTGCTGTGGTAATGTGACTCCATGCATGGTCGTGCCGTAATTGCCTTCCCCCCCCCCCCCCCAATCAAGTGGCCCTACAATCCAAACCTGGAAAGAAGACCAGGAGAAAATGGAAGCGCCCACGACCAGCGGGAGTGCTGACAATACAGCACTGGAGGGGATGGTTTGACAGGAAAGTCTGCCACAGTGTGCTTAATATAACATGATGGCTAATGGCTCCTGGTGGCCCAATTAAAGAGGAATTAAATGCCACCATTTTAAAGTAAATTTGAACCACTAACTATAGACTTGTAGCTTTTCATTAATCCCTGGTTCTGCAGCCAAGTTTTTTATTTTATTTGGGGACTTCCTGTTTAAGGGTGACAGTCTCCCAATTCTGCTCATGTGGTCACCTGGGTCCCTGGTGGAGACGAGTCCACTCATCACATCTGATGTGGTCATTCCACAGCAATGGTGTGCAGCCAACACTAGGCAGATTAATTGTAGACTGCAAAGGTTGCAGGTAATAAGCAGTCTTGAGGTGGGTGTGGGGGGGGGGGGGGGGTGTTTGGTAAGGCAACTCTTTTGATGGCGCTTTAATGTTCTAAAGTTCAGCTTCAATTTTAGACTTTTTTTTATTTTTTTTAAGGCTTTTACAGAAAAGAACAATGATATGGAATATATGATCTTTACATTGATTCTCCTTTTCTGCGAGTTCCTGCCAATGTGTCTCATGACTTATTTCTTCCGTGCTAAAAAAACAAGTCCAAACTTGGTAAGTTTTTTTTTTTTTTTTTTTTTTTTTTTTTTTTTATAACTTGTTTGACATTTGTTCTGACTTGGAACACAAAAAAATATTTGAAAAGACCTTGTCACTTTGCCCCTTCAAGGTATTAAGCTTACAGGGTGTAGGAGGGGCCCCCCCAAGAGCATACACTGAGTCAGTTGCACAGAGTGGCTAAGTATAAACTAAAATGTCCCCTCTGGCAAGTCTGCCATTAACAGCCTTCCAGTTCTAGGGTGACAACACCCTTCTGTATCAGGACAACAGACACCAGATAAACTTCAGGACTCCATTTTAAAAAATGTTTTCTCAAGTTGAAAGGTTGTAGTTCTATAGACCCCAAAGAACAATGTCCTGACCTGGAAATGGGGAGGAGGGAGAGTTGCTGAAGCTGTCCTACCACGCACTCCGACCAGAGATTGTTGATCTTGGTACTAGTAAAATATATCATTTATTGCATATAAAAGACCTACAATTGAGCAATCTCAATATAAAATCAGGGTGAAGGAAACTTCATACAGTATACAAATACTTTGTAGGTTTTCCTAATTATCTCGGATTAAACAGTCCTAGTTTTGCGGTCCATAGGCCGCTTCGTCAGGAGGAATAATCTATAAGACAAGTAATGTATTTAGAACCAAACACAAAGTTTACAAAGACATGTTACAAACTTAAGTCATTAGCAGTAGCACTGAGAACGTGCTTGCCCGTAGATCCAAGGCCAATGGCCACCCCTAATCACCCAGAAAGTCCCCCTGTGGTGGACCTGGTGGATTTTAGCAGAAGGTCTATCTAGATGAGAGTAAGGACATGCAAAGATAAAATGGTTCTTGGGGGTAGTGTCCATTAAGTTCAATATATACCATCTTAATGGACACCAGTTGGACTTTCTGGGCGATTAGGGGTGGCCATTGGCCTTGGATCTACTGGTAAGCGAGTGCTCGGTGCTACTGCTAATGACGTAAGTTTGTAACATGTCTTTGTAAACTTTTTAGTGTTTGGTTCTAAATACATTACTTGTCTTATAGATTATTTCTTCGAATGAAGCAGCCTATGGACTGTGAAACTAGTAGAGGACTGTTTAATCTGTGAGATAATCATTGGGAAAACCTACAAGTATTTGTATACTGTGAAGTTTCCTTCACCCTGATTTTATTTTAAGATTGCTCAATTGGATGTTATGTTTTTAAATTATATATTTTATTAGTACCGAGAGTCCACAATCTTTTCTGTCACACAATGTCCTGACCTGGTAAGGTGCTTTTACATAGCTTCCTGAAAATGGGGAAGCTGTGGTAATGCCCACATGTGATTCAGAGATTCCCATCGGAAAGTCTAGCTTTGAAATGGGGAAAATAGTTCCATGTGAACATTTTCTGGCCACTAGGTGGCATGGAATGTTGATGGCAACTGCTAATCTTCTAGCGAAAATCACAAATCTTAATGTGCAGTAGTGTATGAATGGCCACAGTGCAAAGATGTAAGCAGAACTGTCACTGAAAACAGTAATTTCTAAAACTTGTAAAGTGCCGATGGGACTTTAAAGTTGTGCCAGGAAAGCCCTACTCCATTATACAAAAATTCATGGTTTTTATTTACTATTTAAAGTAAAAGCATGGTGCAAAGGTAAGTAAACGCACATGGATAAACATAGGTAGGTACTTCAAAGAATTCTCATATTTAAATACTCAAATTGATCTTGCAGGAAGGTGGATATTAATATTGAATGACACATTTTTGTCAACACTGTTCACCACTTCAGGAGATGGTAGCATCCAAATGTGTACACCCAGAACGGAGCCTATAAAATTCGAAGGACTAAAGCCTTAAATGGGCAAATGGAGGAAAGGGCAACACCAGGCACATCCTGCATGGGAGCTGTATACATTTTTTTCCCTTTGTCAGTTGGTCCCCCATATGGCTCATTCACTTACAGATTTTTTTAAAATTCCTATACACCATCAGTGTTTTGTTTTTGGGACTTGCCTTGTCTGCCTCTGTTAGGTGCCCCGTATAGGATGTGCCTGTGTTGCCTATTCCTCAATCTGCCCATTTAAGGATTTGGTCCCTTGACTTTTAGGCTCCTTTCTGGTGCATACATTTGGATGCTATGATCTCCCAAAGAAGTGAACACTGTTCACAAAACGTGTCGATCAGTATGTAATATCTGTAAGATTAATTTATGTATTTTTACTTTTCTGTTAAACAATAAGGAAAATTATTTGATTCTCCTGCAGACTTTGTAAGTTTGCTCACTTACTAAGAAATGGCCTATCATTTGTATTACGGTTGCACCAATGCTAGTATTGGTACCCAGCATTTGCTTGTACTCTTGCAAATGCTCTGATGCCTAATCTGATACCTGGGCAGTCAAGGGATGATCGGTGGGGTGGTGGAGGCCATTACAGGCACTAATCTCCCTGTGTAGATATAAAAAAAAGCAGCTGACAGACGCTTCTCCTCCCCTCCTGCGGCTTTCAGCTGCTTTATTGAAATTATATACAGGGAGAGCAGTGCTTGTAATGGCACAGATCATCCCAGGTTGATTGGTTCTAATATTTTTAAAAGTAAAAATTTGACTGTCCACACCTCATCAGTGCTACTGTCGCATGACCTTTAAAAGTATCCGTAATCAGCAAGTATTCAGTCTTAGAAAAGTGGTATCGGTGCAACCCTAATTTTTATCATGGGTGTATTTTAAATGAGACAGAATATCAACCAAAAATCCAGAAAAACACCATGATGCTAATGTTATAAATGAGTTACAGTTCAGTGAGTAAAGGAAGCAAGAGCTAAGACTTTTCTTGTAGTTGGTGACCAGGTTTGCACACCTCAGAAGATCCGTAAAGTGGACTGAAATCCCTAAGCCCCTTTTGGCAACTCGAAGTTTCGGCTTCCTGAATTTTTTTTCTATAGGATTAAGGTCTGGAGACTGGCTAGGCCACTCATGACCTTAATGTGCTTCTTGAGCCACTCCTTTGTGGCCTTGGCGGTATGTTTTGGGTCAGTCATGCTGGCAGAACCGTCCAGGACCTATCTTCAGTGTTTTGGCTGAGGGAAGCAGGTTCTCCAAGACTTTACAATACATGACCCTGTCCATTGGCCCTTACAATGCACCAAAGTCTGCCTGTACCTTTTTTAGGGGAGAAGCAGCCCTAAAGTGTGCTTGACTGTAGGGATGGTGTTCTTGGTCATAGTCAGCATTTTTCTTCCTCCAAACATGGATAGTTGTGTTTATGCCAGGAGCTCAATTTTGGTCTCATCTGACCGCAGCACTTTTAGATTTTCATTGGCTAACCAATGGGGTTTTTACCAAGTCATCTTCCAGGAGAGATGGGCTCCTCCCACCTAGCACAGGAAACGCATGATCCACATCAAAGCATCACACATGCATTAGCCCCTCAGTATTGGTTTCCTCCGGCCAGTCAGGAACTCCAAACGGATATTTATTTTCCCGGCCTTTGTGTTGGTGGCAGGGGCCTCCCGACGTGCAAACAGGAGTAGTACGTGAGGAGTGGAGGAGGTGATACAGTGGGTCCATCCGGAATGGCACAGCAGGGTGTTCTCCTGGGCGAGCAGGCCGCCGCATGGTCCATGTGCTTTTCTTTGCCGGTTAGAGATCCCCATGTTACAGGGGTTTATCCCCAGCATGTGGAGTGCTGGGGCGCAGAGTGATGTCACTTCTGGCACTGGAGGCAGGAAGTCCAGCGGAGGCCACCTTGGTACACCCAGACGCCGGGAATGAAGCCTAGTAGTGGATAACAGGCGTGCTGTGCTGGAGGGCGGCGTCAGATCCACAGCTCCACCCCTTTTTTAAATGGGGGGGGGGGGGGGAGTGGGGCCTGAACCTGGATAAGAAGATGGCGCAGAAGGCTTCCAGGATCCATGGAAGCAGGTCTGGAGGCGCCATCAGTTGAATCAGGCCCTAACCTAAGAAAATAGGGGGCAGTCTGCTCCTTTTCTTATCCTCCTGTGGTGGGGGCACAGGGGGGGGTTTTCCCAGAGCCTGTTTTGATTTATGCTTATGGTGGACAGGTGTCGCACATACTAGCTTAGGCTCCGGTGGTGGGTACTTTTTAAAAATTCTTAGTTTAGAATTGTGTTATCCACGGGGTGTTTTTTGTTAATGGGTATTTACTTCAGTGGAAGTAATATGCTGGCGTTTGTCATTTTGATTCATTACAGGACAAAGCCCTTGAGCCCAAAGACAGCAAAACTGACACCTAGAAAAAGGTGCCCAATATGCACCAAGAAGATGCATTATGGGTGGAAGAAAAGCGCATGTCAGGACTGTATAGACAAGCTTATCAAGGGAGAAACAGGCCCTGTCATCAAGGGGTTTATGGACTCAATGAAGAAGGGAATGAAACAGACTTTACAGTCCTTTAAACCCAGAGAGCACGAAGCTCTTGCTGAACCTATCCCCGGTACTGCAGGCACCAGTACTACTGTTAGGCCAGTAGTCCTGACCCAGGCACGGGCAGCCCACCAGCAGGGAGTACTGGAGGAGAGCTCAGTCAACCTCAGTCTGAGGGGGACCGTAATGAGGAAAAACCCAGCAAGGTTCAAAGATCCATTTTTCCTTCAGAGGAAACAGAGGAGCTATTAAAAGCTATATACAACACCCTGGAGCTGGAGGAACCAGAAAACCAGGAGTTGTCTGTACGTGACCTTTTTATATGGGGGTCTTCATGGTCTCATTGGACCCAAGAGACTCCTATCTTCATGTCCCCATTCGAAAGGAGTCCAAGCAGTTTCTCAGGTTTGCAGTGAAGAATGGGTTCAAGACCCTCTATTTTCAGTTCAATGCTCTGCCCTTCGGATTAGCATCAGCACCGCATCTTCACAAATATTCTGGCAGCTCTGTGGCCATGAGATCGGAGGGAATTCATATAATTCCCTATCTGGACAACCTGCTGATCTTTGCAGATTCAGCAGACTAGGTAAAGCAGAACCTGAGCAGAACTATCGGACATCTTCAGCAGCTAGGGTGGCTGGTAAATCGGGAAGTCACAATTGGTACCTACTCAAAGTATAGTATTCCTAGGATACCTAATAGACTTGACTACATCCAAAATTTTTCTGACGAAAGTGGCAACACTTGTGGCAGAGGTGAGCAACCTTTGCGCGTGTACAGAGACCTAAATTCAAGGTATGAAGTTCCTTGGTTTGACAGCAGCCCTCCCAGGAGTCCAGTGGGCACAATTCCATACTCGAGCACTTCAGGCGCTCATGCTTTCTCTCTGGGATGGAAATAAGGAATCTCTTCAGAGACAGAGATCCCACAGGAAGTAAAACTCAATCTTTCAGTGATTGAGCCCTTCTGCATCATTTTGCAAGACAAAATTATCCTCTCGCTGGACCCGGCATTTCTCCCCGAAGTACCGTCTAACTTCCATAGGTCGAAGAGATCATAATACCATTTTGCGGAAATCCTAAAAATGACGAAGCAGGATTTAATAAGATGGACGTCAGATGCTTGATCGCTTACATAGAGTGCACCAAGGAATGGCGACGTTCCACCAGCTTGTTTGGGTTTGCAGGTTCAAACAAAGGTAAAAAGGCATCTAAGAATACCATTGCAAGGTGGATGAAGTCAGCCATTGCAGAGGCATACAAGGCAGCATCCCGCACACCTCCGTTGGATATAAAGGCTCATTCCACAAGAGCGGTTTCTACTTCTTGGGCTGAAAGTGCAGTTGTGTCTCCCCTCCAGACTTGCAAGGCCGCAACCTGGTCCAGGTTCCAGCCTTTTCTAAAGCATTAGACTGGATCTGCTTGCCAGCCAAGACCAGTCTTTCGTCAGGAAAGTGCTGCAGGCTTTGGTCACGCCCTGATCAGGTAGTCCCATTTTGTCTCTGTAAGCCGTCCTGGAAGATGACTTGGAAAAGCGGTGTTACCTGTTAACTACTTTTTCAGGAATCTTCCAGCATGGCATCGGTTCCCTCCCTTTGTGATTAGCAATGTAAAGCATAGAGTAAAGATAAAGCTACGCTAATGAAGGTTTAATGATTGCTTATTCTGAAGCCTTCGGTTATTTAATACTGAGGGGCTAATGCATGTGTGATGCTTTTATGATATGGATCATGTGTTTCCTGTGCTAGGTGGGAGGAGCCTATCTCTGTAAGCAGTCCTGTAATTTTCCTGGAAAATAAACGGGTAATAACGCTTTTTGACACTGATCCCAACGGCCCTAATCATTCACATGCCCCTCCTATGTAGTTCTGGGCTGATCCCTCCCTTTTTTTTTTTTTCTCATGATCCGCCTTGCCCTCTGAGGCAAAATCATGCATGGAGCTCCAGACCAAGGGAGATTGATGGTTAAGCTTCTTGCTGATGGTGTTGTAGCCCATTCCAGCCTTGTGCAGGTCTACAATCTTGTCCCGGACATCCTTTGACAGCTCTTTAAATTGACAGGCCTAATCTGTGTAGCACATACTGTAGGCCAGCCTGTGGGAGCCAGAATTGTTTGGTAGGAGATCTAATGCTTATAAATTGAGTTGCAGTTCAGTGAGTAAAATACAATTTTATCATGTGTATTCTGGATTTTTTTGGTTGATATTCTGTCTCTATCATTAAACCACCTATGATGAGAATTATAGACCCTTAATTTCTTTGGGCAAAATTACAAAATCTGCAGGGGATCAAATGCTTATTTCCGCACTGTAGGTATATGTAGCAAGGTCCCAGGCCTCCCTTGATCTAATGAGAACCTCTGGGGCCAGGAATAGCTGACATCCTTCTGTATGTAATGGGTTATGAGGCATGGTGGGTGCAGAGTAGTTAAAGCTATTCGGTGCCAGACTCTTGAGTGCAAAAGTTTTTATTTCTCAAACTTTTTAGGAGAGAAGAGGGTTAGGGCCAGGACACTTGGGTAGTTGCAAGATTAATTGGCAGACTCTAACGTCAATAGAACAGCCATGAAGGGAAAGGCATCCAGCAAGACTTCTGTGTATGAATGTTGTCTCCTATGGCAACAGTCTAACAGTTCCGAACGCAAAGGTAGCGGTTCTTTCACTTCCACTATCGCTCCTTGTAATTCAGTCCACTGATTCATTGTCACTGAATCTCTTGAGCTCCTCCCCAGTCTTCAGTGGTATCTTCCCCAAGCGTTGCCCCCACACCTCTGCTGGGTCCTCAGCTTGGCACTCAAGATACTTCTCAAGCTTCACCCCCACTGGCCTGCTCGGTCCCTGGCTTGACACACAAGATTGCTCTGCAAGCGTCACCTCTGCTGGTTTGCTGCCCACTGAATTTTCCAGATTCTTCACTGTCCCTGGTTGTTGAGTTGGCTGCTCCGGTACTTCAGTTACTCTGTGTTTCCTAGTAATGAGGTGGTTGGATCCTTAGTAGCGACAGCTTCCCCTCTACCTCCGACCACAACAGATTCCTTGGCCGGCAGAACCGTCACTTCTGGTTGGGCCGCAAGCCCAACCCTGCGCTGCTCTCCTGCTTCTGTATAGTCTCACGCAGCCAGATGTGCCTGGGATAGGCACAATCTCCAGCCTAGCAGCCCGGGCAATACAGCAAACATTTGTGGAGAAACCCTGCCTAATTTCACAGAATTCTCATATGTTGACCTTTTTTTTTATGCAGTTGCATACCTTTTCTGTACCATGCTTTTTTACTTTGCATAGGACATAAAAACCTGTAAAATTGTGTGTATATAATGGAATAGTATTCTTAAAACTTACACATGGGACTTAATTTAATCTGTTGCATTTTATAAACTGACTGAGCAGTACAGAACCCTACAAAATGGCTACAGTAACCACCTACTGATATCACTAACTTCTAAAGCTTGGACTCAGTAAGTCACAATTGATTTGATTTAAAAAGGAGAGATCAACAGAACAAACTGGAAAGGGTTTGATGCTGATGTCCCCAGCCAGGAAATGAAGTGGGCCCTATCTAACTTGATGCTTTTGCACATTGTGAAGTTCAGTGTTAAAGCGGAGTTAGTGATTTTCAGTATGGGAAAGACTGAAGGGAAGGCTCTGACATGCTCTCTGCATTATTGAATACTGGTGAGTGCTCCCCCCCCTCAGGGTAGTGGTCTGAGGGGTAAAAAGTGCACATAACCCAATGGAGTGGAGAGTTTGAGCTGGATTTGGATGGCTGGAGCTGGACAGGACATCTGTTTTAAAAAAAAATTGTTTTTTTTCTCTTTGCAGGAAGCAGCCGGAATGGTAAATAGTCACAGCTTTGGGTCCAGAGCATACTTTTTTGACAATCCTAGAAGGTATGACAGTGATGAGGACTTGCCCAGACTGGCAGGTGCCAGAGGAGAGCGAGGAAGGTGAGTCACTAGGTTAGGGTTATCTACCGGTGAACGAGGGCTCCTCCAATGGCTGCAGTGCTCAGAAGATTTATTGCATACTTTGCATGGCACTGTTTGACCTGACTGGCAAACTTGCTTCAAGAATCTTGAGTTGGATAACTCAAACTGGTATCAATGGTTGTCGGATGCTTACCAGTTTAAAGTGTAACGGCAGTCTGCTCACATAATTTGTAATCATCTTTGCCATTCTGAAGCTTCCCTCAAACCACTTTACATATTTTATATATACTGTGATTCTGTAGTTGTGAAATATGCTGCGGAAATCTACCTCCACAGAATCTGGCTGCATCCATTTTATCCGTGGGCAGCTTAAAGTGGTTGTAAATCCACTGCAAAAAATAAAAATTTAACACTAGCATAATGAGTAATAATACTAGCTCATGTATTACTCACCTGGGATCGAAGCCCCCGCTGCAGTGCTCAACAGCACCAGTTGGCGACATGTCGTACTAGAGCTACTTCCAGGTATCGCGGCTCCAGTGCTGTGATTGGCCGGAGCCACAATGACATCACTCCTGCGTATGCATGCAGGACCCACTGGTAATGGCACGTACAGTGCCTTGCGAAAGTATTTGGTCCCCTTGAACTTTTCATCCTTTTGCCACATTTCAGGCTTCAAACATAAAGAGATAAAAATTTTATTTTTTGTGAAGAATCACCAACAAGTGGGACACAATTGTGAAGTGGAACGAAATCTATTGGATTTTTGAAACTTTAACTAAGAAAAAATGAAAAGTGGGGCGTGCAAAATTATTCGGCCCCCTTGCGTTAATACTTTGTAAAGCCACCTTTTGCTGCGATTACAGCTGCAAGTCGCTTGGGGTATGTCTCTATCAGTTTTGCACATCGAGAGACTGAAATTCTTGCCCATTCTTCCTTGCAAAACAGCTCAAGCTCAGTGAGGTTGGATGGAGAGCGTTTGTGAACAGCAGTTTTCAGCTCTTTCCACAGATTCTCGATTGGATTCAGGTCTGGACTTTGACTTGGCCATTCTAACACCTGGATACGTTTATTTGTGAACCATTCCTTTGTAGATTTTGCTGTATGTTTGGGATCATTGTCTTGTTGGAAGATAAATCTCCGTCCCAGTCTCAGGTCTTTTGCAGACTCCAACAGGTTTTCATCCAGAATGGTCCTGTATTTGGCTGCATCCATCTTCCCCTCAATTTTAACCATCTTCCCTGTCCCTGCTGAAGAAAAGCAGGCCCAAACCATGATGCTGCCACCACCATGTTTGACAGTGGGGATGGTGTGTTGAGGGTGATGAGCTGTGTTGCTTTTACGCCAAACATATCGTTTTGCATTGTGGCCAAAAAGTTCGATTTTGGTTTCATCGGACCAGAGCACCTTCTTCCACATGTTTGGTGTCTCCCAGGTGGCTTGTGGCAAACTTTAGACAAGACTTTTTATGGATATCTTTGAGAAATGGCTTTCTTCTTGCCACTCTTCCATAAAGGGCAGATTTGTGCAGTGTACGACTGATTGTTGTCCTGTGGACAGACTCTCCCACCTCAGCTGTAGTTCTCTGCAGTTCATCCAGAGTGATCATGGGCCTCTTGGCTGCATCTCTGATCAGTCTTCTTGTCTGAGCTGAAAGTTTAGAGGGACAGCCAGGTCTTGGTAGATTTGCAGTGGTCTGATACCCCTTCCATTTCAAAATGATCACTTGCACAGTGCTCCTTGGGATGTTTAAAGCTTGGGAAATCTTTTTGTATCCAAATACGGCTTTAAACTTCTCCACAACAGTATTACGGACCTGCCTGGTGTGTTCCTTGGTCTTCATGATGCTCTCTGCGCTTTCAACAGAACCCTGAGACTATCACAGAGCAGGTGCATTTATACAGAGACTTGATTACACACAGGTGGATTCTATTTATCACCATCAGTCATTTAGGACAACATTGGATCATTAAGAGATCCTCGCTGAACTTCTGGAGTGAGTTTGCTGCACTGAAAGTAAAGGGGCCGAATAATTTTGCACGCACCACTTTTCAGTTTTTTTATTTGCTAAAAAAGTTTAAAATATCCAATAGATTTTGTTCCACTTCACAATTGTGTCCCACTTGTTGGTGATTCTTCACAAAAAATGTAAATTTTATATCTTTATGTTTGAAGCCTGAAATGTGGCAAAAGGATGAAAAGTTCAAGGGGGCCGAATACTTTCGCAAGGCACTGTACATGCCATTGCTTCAGTGCCGATTACATCGGCAGATTCAGGGATATCTCCTAAACCGTTTAGGTGATATCCAGGGTAGCTACAGGTAAGCCTTATTATAGGCTTACCTGTAGCATAAAGTGTGGTGTAAGGGTTTACAACCACTTTTATAGTTTTTTGTGTTACAAGAAAAATAAACACAATCTACAGGGCAGCCCGGATCCTCTTCTTGGGTTTCTCTTTGCTGCTCCTCGGCCCCTTCCCTCCTATCAAATGCCCCACCCGCACAAGCTGATTCAGAGCTCCTTGTATCCATTGAGGCTGAGCCCTGACCCCACCCACTCTCCCCTGATTGGCTGGCTGGCTGACTTTGTTTGACCGTCACGGGAGCCGATGGTGCTGCTGTGTCTTGGCCAATGAATGTCCTGGGCGAATTTTAAACATTCATGGACATCGCTGGAGAGAGAGAAGGGGCTTGGGTAAGTAGGTGGGCTGCTACACAGGGTTTTTTTTTTTACCTTAAAGGACTTGTAAACCTTCATTTTTCACCTTAATGCATCCTATGCATTAAGGTGAAAAAACACCTTGCAGTGTCCGGCCCCCCAGCCCTCCCGTTTTTTACTTGCCTGAGCCCAGAATTTCCATGGGCGCGATCCCACGTCACACTCCACTGCTTCTCGGCTCTTCATTCGATAGATTGATAGCAGTGCAGCCATTGGCTCCCGCTGCTGTCAATCCAATGACGCGGGTGGCGGGGCCGAGTCATATACTCGGTGGCTATGGACGCCGAGTGTATGACACGGGAGCGCGCCTGCAAAGTAACCCCCTCTGGAAAGCTCTCATCTATTGCGGGGAGGAGCCATGAGAGCTGCCGTGGGACCCCAGGAGAGGACGATCGGGGCCACTCTGTGCAAAACGAGCTGCACAGTGGAGGCAAGTTTAATGATTAAAAAATAACCTTTTCAACCACTTTAATGCATAGAATGCCATAAGATAAAAAAAAATCTGCCTTTGCAACTCCAAGCTGCTGCCTTTTTACTTCCTGGATTTACAGACAGTCACACCTCCAGCTTTGCAGCCCTGCAGTTTTCATTGGCCCTCTTATGACTAATCCCCCCCCCCCCCCCTCCTGGCAAACGCCCACAAGTTGTGCATGTCATAAGCCTAGGCTTTTTACTAGATGAGAAACAGGAAGTGGGCTGTTTTAAAGTATTTACTGGCAAAAGTGTTACTATCCAAAGTTAAAACAAGGGCAGAAGATTTAATAGATGGAAGTTGATAAAAAATTACTGCAGGTCTTATTTAATCACCTAATGGGAGGTGTGTTATTTAATGTAATATAATCAAATCTATTAAAGTATTCAGAGCGCTTTACTTTTTCCACATTTTTGTTAGGTTGCAGCCTTATTCCAAAATTTTTTTTTTTTTTTTAATTTGCAAGGATTTCAAAGAAACCCCATGTACAGAAGTATTCACAGCCTTTGCTCAATACATTGTTGAAGCACCTTTGGCACCAATTACAGCCTTGCGTCTTTTTTGGATTATGATGCTACAAGGTTGGCACACCTATTTTTGGGTAGTTTCTTCTGTTCTTTTCAGGACCAAGTTCCATCAGGTTGGATGGGGTGCATCGTTGCACAGCCATTTTCTTAACTCTTCAGATATGTTCAATCAGGCTCAAGTCTGTGTGCTTGCAGTTTTTGTCCTGTTGGAAGATGAACCTTTGCCCCAGAGCGCCCTGGAGCAGGTTGTTTCTGTACATTGCTGCATTCATCTTTCGCTTGATCCTGACTAGTCTCCCAGTTCCTGGTGCTGAAATTTTTCCCACAGCATGATGCTGCCACCATGCTTCACTGTAGCGATGGTATTGGCCAGGTGATGAGTGGTGCCTAGTTCCCTCCAGGCATGATGCTTGCCATTCAGGCAAAAAGTTTGATCTTTTGTTTTTATGAGACCAGAGAATTTTGTTTCTCATGGTTCTGAGTCCTTCAGGTGCCTTTTGGCAAACTCCAGGCAGGCTGTCGTATGCTTTTTTTACGGAGTGGCTTCCATCTGACCAATCTACCATACAGACCTAATTGGTTGAGTGCTGCAGAGATGGTGGTTCTTCTGGCAGGTGCTCCTCTCTCCACAAATGCTGGAGCTCTGTCACAATGACCACTTGGTCACCTCCCTGACTAAGGCTCCTCATTCAGTTTTTGGCCATGAGGCCTGCTGTAGGAGTACTGGTGGTTCCAAACTTCCATTTATGGATGGAGGCCACTGTGCTCATTAGGACCTTCAAAGCTGCAGAAATGTTTCCATATCCCTCCCCGGATTTGTGCCTCGATACAATCCTGTCTGAGATTTTCAGACAATCCCTTGGACTTAATGGTTTGGTTTGTGCTGACATGCACTGTTAACTGTGGGACTATATGCATGCATACATGTGTGCCTTTCCAAATCATGTCTAATCAACTGAATTTACCACTGGTGGGAAACATCAAGGATGATCAGTGGAAACTGATGCACCTGAACTCAATTTTGAGTGTCACGGCAGTGTGTGTGTGTTCTCTTGCCTTCGTTATTTTGCTAAGATTTAAAGTCTTCCACGTTGTTATAGGGTGTTCGTAGCTTTTTTTTTTTTTTTTTAGGAAAATGACTTATTTTGGAATAAAGCTGTAACCTAATATGTGGAAAAAGTGAACTATGAATACTTTCCAGATGCTGTATGTTCAGTGGGACAATGTTTGTTTGCTTTGGATGTAAACTGGTGGCCTGACTGGACATTCTAATCTGTTTTTTTTTTGTTTGTTTTTTTTTTGGTATTTTATGAAGAGGTGGGTGGCGCTGCCCGTCGCCTGAAGTGACCTCCAGGGGCAATTGTCCACTAGCCACGTTAAAGTGCTGCGTGAAATGTATAAGACAAGGCGTGTAATGTGTATGTGATGTATAAATCAATGAGGTCACCCTAATGGGCTATATCATACAGAGTGTGTAATAGTGCAGAGTTCAGTTTGTTTGCACAAGATCTGATTTTGTGAATACGTTTTGCACAAGTCACCTTGGATATTTTCACCTGTTACTTGGGAATCGTGGAATTTGCACATGAGACTTTTTTCCTGTTGGATTTCCCGATGAACTTGTATATTTAAATTTAACTCTAACTACAATAAAAGTAACTCTTCCTATATCCTTGTATGCACGTGTAAGGATCCAGTATTTTCTACACATGTTAGCACACCATTCTACACACCTTGTATGATATGCATTATATATTTTTACACATTAAATTCTCCATTTGGATGGCACACTCTGTATGAGATGGCCTATTAGGGTGACTTTATTTATACATGTGCACATTTCACGCAGCACTTAAACTTTAACGTGGCTAGTGGACAATCGCCCCTGGTGGTCACTCTTCAGGTGGCGGGCAGCTCCACCTTCTTAATAAAATGCCTATCTCTTTGGTGCTTCATTAGTGGAGCCCCTAGGAGACGCCAGCCCAGCCTTACCAAAGCGTGGATACCTATGATTTATATAGCCATTAATGTCTAAACAGCTGGCAATAAAAGTGAGTACACCCCTAAGTGAAAATGTCCAAATTGGGCCCAAATTTTCATTTTGTGTGGCCACCATTCTTTTCCAGCACTGCCTTAACCCTCTTGGGCATGGAGTTCACCAGAGCTTCACAGGTTGCCGCTGGAGTCCTCTTCCACTCCATGACGACATCACAGAGCTGGTGGATGTTATAGACCTTGTGCTCCTCCACCTTCCATTTGAGGATGCTCAATAGGGTTTAGGTCAAGAGACATGCTTGGTCAGTCAATCGCCTTTTACCCTTGGCTTTAGCAAGGCAGTGGTCTTGGAGGTGTTTGGGGTCGTTATGTTGGCATACTGCCCAGTCTCCCGAGGGAGGGGGATCGTGCTCTGTTCAGTATGTCACAGTACATGTTGGCATTCACGGTTCTCCCAATGAACTGTAGCCCCCCCCAGTGCCCGCTACACTCATGCAGTCCCACCATGATGTAGGCAAGACACTTTTCTTTGTACTCCTCACCTGGTTGCCCCCCACACTCTTGACACCATCTGAATCAAATACGTTTCTCGGTCTCATCAGACCACAGGACATGGTTCCAGTAATAAATGTCCTTAGTCTGCTTGTCTTCAGCAAACTGTTTGCGGGCTTTCTTATGCATCATGTTTAGAAGAGGCCTCCTGCAACGACAGCCATGCAGACCAATTTGATGCAGTGTGTGGCGTATGGTTTGAGCACTGACAGGCTGACCCCCCCCCCCCCCCCCAAACCTCTGCAGCAATGCTGGCAGCACTCATACATCTATTTCTCGAAGACAACCTCTGGATATGACGCTGAGCACGTGCACTACACTTCTTTGGTTGACCATGGGAAGGCCTGGTCTGAGTGGAACCTGTCCTGTTAAACCACTGTATGGTCTTGGCCACCGTGCTGCAGCTCAGTTTTGGGGTCTTGGCAATCTTATAGCCTAGGCCATCTTTATGTAGAGCAATTTTTTTTTTTGGTCCTCAGTTTGTCATGATGCCATGTTGAACTTCCAGTGTGACCAGTATGAGAGCAATTACACCAAATTTAACACACCTGAGACCCTGTAACACTAACAAGTAACATGACACCAGGGAGGCAAAATTAATAATTGGGCCCTATTCTGACTTTCACTTGAGGGTGTACTTGGTTTTGTTGCCAGCAGTTTAGACATGGCTGTTATATTGAGGGGACAGCAAATTTACACTGTTATACAAGCTGTACACTCACTACTTTACATTGTAGAAAAGTGTAATTTCTTCAGTGTTTTTACATGAAAAGATATATAAAATTTACTGACATCAGGATCGCTACTGTCCCCATACAAGTCAGTGGGAATGCAGAATCGTTTTTTAAAGCGGATGAGGAAAGAAGCTATCTCAAACTTATTACAAGGGCAAAGCTTCAGAAACCATGCCCATGGACACAAGCAGTATGTTTGCGCCAACAGCTTGGAAGGTAAAGCTAAGCTGTTGTGTCACAGCTCAGGGGGGGGGGGGGGGAGAAGCTGCTGAGTCCTTGCCAGGGGTGGGGGCTGCCAATTCGCAGCTCAGGAGGCTAGTAGGGAAACCAATCTGAGTCCCTGCTGGGAAATGGGTAGAAAAGCTACCCAGTCCCTGCTGCAAGAGGTGAGCTGAGCCCCAGGAAAAGCGGAGTTGCTGAGGACATTTGACTTATCTGCTGTGAACTCTGACTAATTTCTCCATAGTGGATGCAGCTGTAAAGGCTAGTTTGGGGGGGGGAGCAATTTACCATTAAGTTCTACATTAAGAATATGTAAATCTGCTTGTCTATAGCCTGGCTGTAGGGTAATTTAGGGACTGTAGATGCCATTTTTTTTGGTTATGTTCTTGCTCAACTTGTAGAAATGTTGAAAGTATAAAAAGGTGTTGGTCAAATGCCATATTATGATTTTTAATTTTCAAATCTTTTTTTTAATTACTTTTAGCTTGCCGTCTACCCCAAGATCCTCTGGATGGTACGGTACCATATGTCCAACCAGTGGCTGTGCCCTGGCCCCACCTCTACTGAGCGAGCCATTATCTGGGACTCCTGTTCTCTTCACATTTGGAGCAAACGCACTAGCGTGACCCTACTGATTGAACAATGCACCCGCACCTTTGCAGCTGTTCCTTGGTGTGACACAGTAAGCCGTGTCCAATAGCTTTTGTTTACGTTTTGAGGTAACGCTGCATTTGCATACATTCCATTTTTTTTTTTTTTCCCTCAATGCGGAGATTTAAGCTTGGATGCCAATGTCCTTTAAAACTTGCCAAGGTACTAAAGGGGTTTCAGGATTGGTGTGGCAACTGGCAGACAACCTTAAGGAAATTGTGTATTGGTGCATTTTTTTTGCACATAACGGGTTTCATGTGAAAAGACTAATTTCTATCAAATCCTGACTCTTGAAGGAAAAGTTTGCGTTAAACCGCCCTTGAAGATGAAACCTCAGCGTACTAGTGTCCATCTTCAACTTAAAATGGAGCCGATCCTAACTGCACAATGACCTGCTTTATTTGTGCTTGTAAGTGGCCAAAACTAATGCAAAGAAGGCTGGTAGGCTAGGTAAACCTTTTCCGGGAGGCTGCTGTGAATTTGCTTTTGAAAGTCTACTTTTTATTTTTCCCCACATGCCAGTTGACATCCTCCACTAACCCATGGCACTATCCAGTTACCAAAAACCAATAAAGATATCAATTGTCTGAGCAAAATAGGTTTGGGAACAAAGAACCCAACATGTGGCTCCCTGCTTTAAAGGACAATTCCACCTAGACTGGATATTGTGAACTTGGGCCAGGTCTTGCACAGAAAATGATTGTTTAAAACTGAACTCAGGAAAAGTTTAAAAGGAAAAATCTCCCTTGCCCCAGCACTGCAAGAGTTAAATATTTGAATAGGTTTAGGGGAACAAGAATAAGTAGGCAGTCACTTTCATTGCTATATAGTTGTGCAGCCACTGCATTACGACGCCTACACTTGGCCCAGTTTCAGTGGTGAAGGTGAGTGACCTCAAACACACAGTACCCATTCAGACTATGGGTGCAAGTGCCCATGAAGATCTACCAGTTTAAGGGCAGCACCATTGCAAGGGACAATATTTATTCTCCCTGGGTTGGGCTTTTAAAGTATAATGTCTGAAGTACCAATCCTTTCCGGGTTTACTCTGAACCCATGCTGTGTTAACTGTGGAAGGTATCTTGATTGTGATTTACAGGAGATCACAAGACTGCTGACCCCTGTGGAAGGATTCTGCACCACAGTGGCAAATGATTGACTCCTTGGGCATTAGACCTGTATGTGATCAGACAGCTGACTGGGACTATGGATTTGATTTCTTACAACTGTAGATTGCAAAATCTGTTGGGAGCTGTACTTATTAGCCAATCACCTTCCGTACTTGATTCTCTACTCCACCCCCCCCAAAAGCAGATGGCATTCTCCCCCTATGCTTCAGTAATGGACTGTTCCTGCTCCACCTTGCATAGAGTGAAGGGCTATGGGCCCTGCATTCCTCTTTATGTTGGAGGGGCACAGGGGAGAGTTTCAGGCACTGGTCTTGCGGCATGGAGAAGCTTGTAGGAGCAGAGGATTGGGTAGGTAAATGAGCATTTAACTTTTTTTTTTTGTGCAGGGGGAGGATTATTTTCCCAGAACATCTTGAAGGGCCCATTCACACTTGTCTACTACAGTGCTATTCATTTTTATTCGCACCCCAAATGCATGGTAATGAACTACCATGCTTTATGTTGTGTTGGCAAAAATGCAGCAGTTATGCTTTTGATCCATTGTGGTGCAATATGCATGTGCATTAGGATCTCCAACTGATCCTAGTGTGCTTTGTAAAACCATTCCATGTGTGTTTTCAGTTGAGTTTTTAGCATCTGCTTGTAGTTCAGCTTTGGGAGTATGGTTCCCCCCCCCCATGCAGATGATTAGGTTGGAAGTCGACAACCGCTTAATGTCTGTAAAACATCCCACCCGAATGACCATAGTAGACCTTCCCTGTGTGAGCCTGGCAACAGGGAAAGGCATGCATCTATGCATAATCATTCGATGCAGATGTCAGTTTTACAAATCAATCTTCTGTATGGGGGCTCATTGAGAGCCTCTTATGGTGCAGATATATGAAGCTTCAGTTTTGTGCTGCTGCTGACAGGTCTAGTTTTTAAAACGGACGAATATCAAACCTTCATTGACTAAAAAAGTGTGTAGTGTTTTTTTTTTTCTCTGGAATAGATTTCCTATGTTGTCCGCTTCATCTAGAAACCAAATTCCAGCATTGTTTTCTGTAATCTCAATGAGAAAATATACTGCATTTTGGCCACTAGATGGAGCTGACAACATAGGAATTTTGCAAAAAAGCAAGGAAATATCAAAAGACCCTGTGCTTTCCCCAAAATGTTTTCTCCATCATAAACAGCTAAGTAATCTGCTGCAAAAGTGAAATGCCTTCACTGCAGAGACATGCTATATATATATATATATATATATATATATATATATATATATATATATATATATATATATAATCTCTGCAGAGAACACTTGTCACTGGTGTACTCCAAGGGAGTTTTGGAAACTGGTGATTAAACTGCCTGGTGTTCACTAATCACTAATTTGGGGTGGTGTTATAAAAATTTGCCTAGCGGTTATTCCATTAAGACTGCATGTAAATATTTTTTCTGGTTCCCCTCCCCGTGTCTCTAATTTATTGTATGGACTTTGTTTTGGGTATTCGGTGTACATTTTTCAATAAACTTTTTTTTTAAAATGTTGCAAATGAGGCAAATTTAAATGTTTTTGGGGTATGTTCTCTGTAGAGGAAAATACTGCATTATAACCACTAGATGGAGCTGATGAGCATACTTTCCTATGAATGTGCTGCCAATCTAGTGGCCATGATGCTGTATTTTCCCCTTTACACATTTTATCTGCAGAGACTATACCCTGAGAACATTAAATTTTGCTGCATGCACACAACAAATGTACATGCAGTTTCAATGAACAAGTGACTATGCAAAAAATAAAGGTTTTCCCTAAATGCAGCAGAGGAATAGTATGTATGCATGTTTACTTCCAGCCCTAGTAGTGAGAATCTTCAGTATTGCCTTTCATTAACACATAGCACACTTTATTTATTTTTTGCCTAGTGTGATCTGGGATTGCACAATGACATGTTTGCAGTATTATGGGATACTGCAATTTTTTTTTCTTCTCTAAAGTGCAGCTTAACATGTGTGTTTTTTTTTTTTTTTGTTTATGCTTGCTACGCCACTCTGGAGTGAAATCTCCCATAAGTGTACATCATATCAGATTATAAACCCCTGCTGTTTATCTTATTGAGCTGTACACACACCTGACAGCTCCAGACATGGCCCATCCACTTACTATGGGTGTAAGCACCCATGTGCATGAGGCTTGCGACTTGCATGCAACTTGACAATGCCTGGGTAATCTTTCTGTAATGTTGGATCTCAATAACATCAATATAGATGGGGATCTGACTTGGAGGTGACTCATTAAACTCTATGGGCACAAGTTGGATAGAAGTCGTCTTGTAGTACAGGAACATTTTTCTAAAGTCTGAGCGACTTCAGTAGTGCTTATTAAGACTGCTCTCATTGACGAACATGGGATTTCACATGTCATGCAACTTGGGGTCTCAAGTCACAGCAGTCTGAACCAAGTATTTTCCTTTCCAGCCAGGCCAGTAAGGAACACCTGCACTGAAGCCGTTTCAACTCTGTCCAGTTTATATGAAGCTTGTGGGCTTAGAGCAGATCTCAGATTTTAGGCAAAAGTTTGGCCAGATCCTGATGAAACAACCCAAATTTGCTTTGGTTGCGTCCTATCAGCTGGCCAATGACAGTGGGTGTCAGAATAAGGTAGCCCAGCAGGGGAATGGGAAGGATAGATGTTTTTGATGCTCAGGTTTGCTGCTATGAATGTGGTCCAATTGCGCCTGTAAAATTTGGCCAATATGAGCCTCCAGATTGCCAAAATGGTACCTCCTGGTAATACAGATCTGTACGTAGGCAGGGCTGGGCTCAGAAGCTGGATAGTTGAGTGATAAGAGGGAGGTATTTTAATGTGTTCTTGGAGAACTTCTCGTAACTGTAAGCAATATTAGAATGTTGGCCCCCAAACTGGAACCTTTTCATTAGCCTGATGGGGATGAGGGATCGGGAAAGGGTGGGGGGGGGGGGCTGAATAAAATGAAAGCACAAGTTTTGACTATTTTCGCTTGTTTCCCTTCTTGCTAAAAGCTTTGTAGGAAACATATGACTTTGTATGCTTGTATCATGAACGCTCTCATGCCAAAGAATTCCAATTTGGCTTTTTTTTTTTTTTTGTAGATGTATTACAAATACTTGGTGCACTTTAATGCATGGGTGTATTTCTGGGCTTTATGATTTGGATTTTATTTGGGCACCAGAACGTACAAATGAAAAAGCATCAAAGCCCTGAAATCCCCCTGCCTAGGTGAAAATGCTAATTTTTGTCTCCCTTTAGTTCTGGCCAGAGATTTAGGCACACGTTGCACATCCTCTACTGAGGAGTAGGTTATTTCACTGGCTGATGTTGAGCATCAGCAGAGATTGTGATACCATGGGGCTAGTAGTGGAGGAAGCTTGGTGCAGCTTTTCACTAATTCAAGAATTCCAGCTCGTTTTATGCTATAATCTAACCCAGGAAGACCATTAATGTAGCCTTTTGTTGCTATATGCGAGTAGAAACCCTGTGTATTTTCTATAATTGATCTTTTTTGTCTCTGTTATATGCAATAGGCTTTGCTTTAGAAACCCCCTAGAGTGCTTGTTCCCTGTTTATGCACTTCATGAAAGGGCGGTAGGGGGCTTTTAAGTCTGTATTGCAGAGCACCAAACGAGGATTCACGCATCCATAGATGTCAGTGAAGTGTTCATCCTGATGTTTGGTGTCCAACTCGCTCTCCTTGCTACCCTTGAGATGGTTCCAGCATAGGACCACTGACTGGAACACAGCATCAGTGGTCTTGACTGATATTTGTTGCTGTAGTCCCTTTTTTATGGGAAGAGATCAGATTGGGCGGGTAAGCACCCAACTAGCTTCAGGCACACATTCTGTGGCTGGACACATTAGGGAAAAAGTTGGCCCTAATGTTTGTTCATTGGGAGGTTCTGCTTGCATCTTCTCTGGGTGACCATACAAACTAAAACTCTCCAATGGGGACACTGCTATGAAAACCTGACCAAAGATCCTAACTTGCTCCAGTCTATCTAAAACAAATATTTGGCTGGACTGGTCTTGTAGACATTCTAGTAGGGAGTGACTTGGTGTATAGATTTCACCAGCCAATCTGCATGTAGAAAGCACTTACAAATGAGCTTGAAGGCTTTCCAGTAGGTTTCCCTTGAAATGGGACCGCCGCTTACAAAGCAGCCTTGGCCTGTACCAACCTGCTGTGTTGGCGAATGCTTGATGGCCATGGAATCCATTCATCGCTATTTAAAATGTTGGATTTGGTTAGGTCCCTTTTTGCTGACTAATGGGATGGGTGTTGATTTTTCTAATGTGCATAAAGGTCAATCTCCTTTCCCTCTGGTTGGCCCCTCCTTCGTTTAAAAATGGCTTCTTATAATTTTCTTGCTATATTGCAATCTAAAACTGGAGAGTGCAGTTGTGCATTGTAGCTGGCTTCTAACTTCTGCTTGTTAGTTTATGCTTTGACAACACCTGGAAGCCGATTGTCTACCATGCACCGCCGCACCAATCCGCTTCCAGGTAATGCAAGCCTAATTTGAACAGGCTGTTGGGCTGCTTTCACACTGAGGCAATTTTCAGGCTCTTTAGCGCTAGAAATGGCCTTTGAATACCGCCTCCCATTCACTGCAGTATCTTTTCACTGGGGCGGTGCGCTTGCAGGATGTTGCTAAAAGTCCCACAAGAAGCATCTTTGGCTCTCCCAAAACACCCTGCCTATTGCAATGAATGGGCAGCACCTAAAGCACTGCAAAAATCAGCAACTTGTTAGCATTAATGGCACAGGTGCTCAGTGTGAAGTTTCCTTGGAAGCTGGCTAATGCTGCCCCAGATTTTGCACTTTCCAGTTTTAGACCCCTTTCACACTGGGACACTTTTCAGGCGCTATAACACTAAAAATAGTGCCTGCTAAAGCACCCTGAAAGAGCCACTGCTGTCTCCAGTGTGAAAGCCCCGAGGGCTTTCACACTGGAGCGGTGCGCTGGCAGGACGGTAAAGTCCTGCTAGCAGCATCTTTGGAGTGCTGAAAGAGGTGTGTGTGTGTGTGTGTGTGTGTGTATACCGCTCCTGCCCATTGAAATCAATGGGCACCACGGTTATACCACCAGCAAAGCGCTGCTGTAGCAGCGCTTTGCGGGTGGTTTTAACGCTTTCAGCCACTAGCAGGGGTTAAAAGCGCCCCGCAAGGGGTTAAATAAACCCCCGCAAATACAACGGTAAAGCGCTGCTAAAAATAGCGGCGCTTTACCGCGGAAGCCCTAGTGTGAAAGGGGCCGTAGTAATTCAACCCCACTGTCTATTTCAAAGGCCCTTCATTAAGGCAGCGGTCAGTGCAGTAATATCTACAAAGGGGAATCCCCTTGCAGGAATCTGGTTGATTTTTCTAAAAATGGAGAGTGAAAAATCTGGTGCAGATGTGCATGGTAGCCAATTGGCTTCTAACATCAGCTTGTTCATTTAAGCTTTGACAAAAAACCTGATTGGTTTCTATGCAGAGCTGCACCAGATTTTGCAGACTTTTCAGTTTTTAGTAAATCTCCCCCTATGGGTTACTGATTTGAAAATCTTTAAATTACTTTTGAATAGCTATTAAATCTAAACAAATTTTAAAAATTAAAGCTGAACTCCAGAATAAGCACATTTGTGTAAGATTTTAGAAGCTTCAAAGGCCATCATTGGACAAAAATGGTTAAATGCATAAGAACAGGTGCTTGCTAAAGAGGTTGCATTACTTTTTTCAATGTTCCAGCAGGCTCTCTTCAGTGCTGCAACCGGTCCCATGCAGCTTCCTTTCAAAGCTGCTCTTGGCTTCAGTTGCAAGCTTTCCCCAGCCATGTACAAAACAGGGTTAATAGCCCTGTCATATGTGATGCCAAGGGACTACCTACAGGTTGGAGCTTCTTGAAGACACTATAGTAGGGAATTGGGTAAGTAATCCTGCCTCTTATCTACACCCTAGACCAAGCAAGCATTTTAACCCTTAAATTGCAGGTGTGGAATTTTTGTGGGGCTGTTTTTTTGGTTACACCCCACTTCTCCCCCCTGGAGTTGGGCTTTAATTGCATTAGAGAGAAATCCAGTCTCCTGCCCAGGGCTGTGCTATTTGGCAGCGCTTTGTAAGTACAGAAGTAGATGGGCAGAAAATGGATCTTTGAAAGCTAAAACGGATTCTGAAAGTCCTGTCTTCTGTATTTCCAAGTTTTCTTGGAGTTAAGTTTTCGGTGGAACATTTAAAGCTGATCTCCACTTTTTGGCTACTACTGCATTGGAATTACTCCAAGCAGCTTCTGAGTGCAATAGGACGAAATCTCTCTAGTTTAAGGTTTAGTAGGTTCCTGCTACACCAAGGTCACAATGAAGGTGTCACTTGACTGAAATGACTACTATTGAATTTAACGTGTAATTCTGATGGCGGTCCAAATGGCAGCATGTGATTTGACATACTAGTAAATGCATAAAACTGAAGTGTTGTGCTTGTTGAACCACCTCCATCCAAAACAAACAAGTGGTCCCTTTTAAGCCTACCACACCCTCCTTGGTGCTTTTTGTATTTTGGAATACCCTACTGTCATTATTCCAGTGATCTTCACTGTGTAGCCTTGCTTCATGTGGTGTGACCCAGCCAGGTCCTCTTCATTCTGCTCATGCAGGCCATGTCCCTATTCATTTCTATAGGGCAGTGATGGTGAATCTTGGCACCCCCAGATGTTTTGGAACCAAGTTTCCCATGATGCTCATGCATTCTGCAGTGTAGGTGAGCATCATGGGAAATTTTGTACAAAAACATCTGGGTTGCCAAGGTTCGCCACCACTGCTATAGGGAGATCTGTAATCTGCATGGTGGCTGGAGGCTGCCATGAGTAGGGCTCCATATAGGAATGAATTGGACCAGACAGGGATGCTTTCTAAAGCAAGAATGTGTATAGCTTTGGGCATGACTACACCTTGAAGATTGCCAGATCAAGAAAATGTATTTCCCCAGGTGGGCTGCACTGAGTATAGAGGGATCGCTTTAAGGAGGTAAAGCTAATGATCTGAAACAAGTATGCAGATTGGGTAATAAGTTGTAAAGCTAGTGGGTTACTGTAACTGCCATGCATTGGCAACCCTATTTGCTTTCTCCTATGAAAGTGAATGTAGGCAAACTCTTCCCACTGCCAATTATCAGACCTGACTACGGTTTATTGCATCTCTCCAGGACAGCCGTGCACATGGTACTCCTAAAGGAGTGGAGCCCATCTCAAATGTTTGGATTCGATGTTGGAATGTTTGGCTTAATTGGAGATCATTGTCCAGTTTTTATTTTGCCATGTTCTAGAAAATGCACAATTGGGGCTTCTTACAGCTTGGTTTTTAACCCCACACTGCAGTCTTATCTTGCCCTGTATGGAGTAGTGTCATATTTATTTATTTTCCTATTTGCTGGTTTTAAACTGTATAATGGCCAATGAATGTAAATTTTTCATTAAATCTGAGACTAAGCACTACCCGAAATAAAGTTTGTCTGCACTTCCAACTGCCTCAGATGTCTGTTTTTTTTTTTTTTTTTTTTCTGGCAGCCATTTCAAAATGTATAGGCCTCCTTTCCATACTGCCTTCCTTCCATAATGTTTTTAAACGGTCCTCTTCTTGGACTCTTCCCTGGTGCTGTGCGTACCTTGATGCAAAGATAAGGTGACCAGATTTTTAAAATGAAATCCGGGGACATATTTTTTTACTAGTATTGGTGGCAATCATCAACTCTCTGCCTGTCGCCGCCCGCCTCACAGCCGGTCAAGTCCTACTCCCTGGGCCCCGGCTACTACTGGGTGGGGAGCGGAGGATGATCACTCTGCTGGGGAAGGCAAGGAGATGAGCGGGCAGGCGGCTGGCCGGGACTTGAGCCAAGACAGAAGAACATGCGAGCAGAGCTGAATGGGCATGCACCCGAAACTAAAAAAAATATTCCCTCTGCGCCGACCAGCACATGATCATCAGAAAGGGGCACAGATAATGGGAAAAAATACACCCCCTAAGCTAGTAGGAGCGGCAGTGTATAATTCTGTTTTTACTCTTTCGTTCATGGACTGACACGACTTCCTATTGACAAGTGGGTATTATATCTTTAGGAGTGACTAGGCAGAAAAAAAAACTTGTAAAGTGTTACATCACACCTTCTACAGCACCGCCCAGGGGGCGGACACTCGGGGTATAATCCATCTCTGCACCTTGCAGATCAGTTTTTTCTGTCTAGCAAGGAGAAGAACATGGCTCCCTTCGGGCCCACTGGTCCGGGGGAAAGCATTTTTTCTATTTTTTTTTTTTTTTTTTTTTTTGTTTCCTGCGATCAACTGCCGACTGGGTGACAGGCTGGATCCTTGTAGTGTCCCCCCCCCCCCCGGTTTCGGCCATCGAGCGTGTGCCGACCCTAGCTACGCGCTGGGTTTTCAGCGACATGCCCGTCGCTCTACGGGTGGCCGGTGAGCCTACGCTCCCAGGGCTTGCATTGGACCGCTCAGCTTCGGCTGACCTTGCGGCCGAGTCGCAGTAGCCTGTCCGGTGAGCTCGCGCTCCAGAGCATGCATACGATCGTTCCCTAGGGTTCAATCACAGCATGCCTGGCCGACAGTCACCTCCGTGTGCGGATGGTGATCTGTCGAATGTCTTCCAGCATGATCCACGCAGGAAAGGTAAGTAGCTCCCCTGCTTCGGCAGGGTGACTTGGCTGGACATTTCTGGAGAGATCAAGTGGTTGTGGCCCCTTTCTTTCCTCTCTCCCTGCCTTCCCTCCTCCCTGGGCTCTGAGCTAAGGGTCCTGGGGGCTCCATCTGGAGTGGGGCTGCACTGTAGCTTAAATGTAATTTTGCTTACCTGTGTGCCTTTCTCCCTCCATGCTGTCGGCCATTTTGGGGTGGTCTATGCCTGTTGGCCTCAGTGACTGTCCGGAGGCTATTTTCTTGTGGTTCGCGCCAATGTGTATATATCGCTGCTTAGTGGCCATTTTCTTGTGGTTCGCGCCTGCTTTGGCCTCTATTGACTGTTCGGCCATGTTTCTTATGGGTTACGCCTGTATGTAATGACTGCTGCCCGGCGGCCATCTTTTTGTGGGCTGTGGCCATTTTTGCCTCTACTGTTGGCTCGGGGGCCATTTTCTTAGGGCCCACATTGGTTTCAATACGGCTGCTTGGCAGCCATTTTGTTGAAGTCTTTGGCCCCTAGGGTGCATTTCACTGGCGCGAATTCACACAGGGAGCGCTGATCTGAA
This sequence comes from Rana muscosa, assembly GCA_029206835.1. Classification (NCBI taxonomy): domain Eukaryota; kingdom Metazoa; phylum Chordata; class Amphibia; order Anura; family Ranidae; genus Rana; species Rana muscosa. The sequence continues at coordinate 193,412,792 of CM055126.1, read as the reverse complement.
TCAGACTGACACAGGCAGCGGTGGGATAGCATCACAGGCAGAGTACATGGCAGCGATACCGGTCCAAGGGTGGTGAGTCCTCTAGGAGATCTGCATCTCTGTAGCAGCTAGGAGGTTGGCCTAGTGATACCTTGCCTGGAGTCCCTGTGGGTGACAGCGCGTGGGTCAGCATGGTGTCTGACGCAGACCTTTTTCCCCTGAAACACCTGAGTTGGCAGCTGGAGGCTTTGTTGCCATGGTAGAGGTGGCGCATGGTAACACACGAGGGGGGGGGTGGAAATTGCCCCCCCGCCATCTTCTGGGGATAATTCTGATGCAGAACCAGACCCGGCTGTGGCTCATGGCTTGTAGTCTGATGCATCAGACTGCAGACTGTGACCGGTCGGACAGTGAGTGACTCCAAGTCAGCACGCAAAAAGGCTTTGGTATCTGAACTTATCACGGCAATGCGGGAAATGCTAAAATGGGAGAATGCTGCTAAAGCAGCAGAGACACCGGTCCCCTTTGGGTTCCGTAAACCGGCCTGCACTGCTAAGGTGTTCCCTTGTGTGTCTTATCTTGATAAGCTCTTCCACAAGGAGTGGGAAGACCCACTGAGGGTTTTTGCAGCCCCAAAAATTTTGGGGCGGATCGGTACCCCTTGAGGAGAGTTCCTGAAAATGGACCGCCCCTGTGTCCAGACTTAACACGTTACCACGATGCCAGTGGAAGGGGCTCCTGTCTTCAGGGACACTCGTTACCTATACACAGTGGGGGGCTCAGTGGTATGTCCAGCATTGGCTGGGGTTTTCCTGATGGCTCAGACACTGACTACACAAAGGCTACTCCAGGGGTTAAAGACACGGGAGATTCCTCCTAACGAGGTAGCGCTGGCCGACCAGTTGGTACAGGGCCTTGAGTCTGTCTGCGAGTCAGACATGGATACTATTCCCTTGCGGTCTTGGGCCTCCATTTATGCGGTCGCGTTGCCTGATCTGGCGCTGGTCTGCGGACCAATCTTCCTAGCAGCCCTATTGGAGCTGCCCTTTTTAAGGGGGCAGACTTTTGGGGCCTCTCTGGATGACTTTTTTGATGCCACAGGAGGTAAGAGCACATTGCTTCTGCAATCCAAAAAGGTAAGGAGCCACACCATAGGCTAGGGCCCTCCTTCACTGTGCACAAGTGGTTCTTTCGTCTGCCTAGTGCGGCAAGTAAATGACCCCAGGCTGATAAAGTGCCTGCTGAGGGACAGAAGTGTCCCTAGGGTTTGCAAGCCTAACCTTGCTTACCAAAAAGATTATTCCCCCTCTTAACCGCCAGCTTCAGCTGAGTTGTCGGGAAGCTCTACATGGGGCGGTCCAAGACCTGCTGAGATGCAGGGATGGGCCTTCCTGTCTCCGTACGGGTTCAGGGGTCCTACACAAATCTGATCGTAGTGCTGGAGGGGGTTCGTCTGGTCTTGGATCTCCCAGGACCCTCAACTGTTTTGAAAGTACAAAGAGTCCGGAAAGGAGTTGGTTTGCCCTGTTATGCTCCCCTCCATCCAGGGGATTTTCTGGCATCCTTGATCATCAAGGACGCATGCTTGCATGTCTCCATATGCATCAGATGGCTGCATTGCTGGCCGGGGAAGACCACTACCAATGGTGGCTCTATCATGGGCATCTTGGACGATCTTCTGAGGGTCACTTCGGGCTGCAGTGCGGCAGCCCAAAGATGGGTTGTCACGCCACTTTTGCAGGAGAGTCCTGGGCCTCATGGTAGCCTCCGAGGCGGTACCATAGGCACTATTTCACACGAGTGTTACAGAAGGTAACTCTGTCCTGCAGGGTCAAGTGCCTTCATCCCTGGATTATCGAAATCTGGGTGAGCCACCTAATCAGGACCTTCCTAGTTGGTGGCTGACATCACCGGCTTTCTGTCTGGGCAGTTGTTCCTTCCTTTTTTTTTTTTTTTTTTTTTATATTACTAGATCACGGACGCCTGTCTTCCCGGTTGCAGAGGAGCTCAGGCAACCTGGGTCGCTGGACGAATCCACTGCAGATCATTGGCCTGAAATCCGGGCGATCTGGCTTTAAGGGCGTCCAGTCGGACAAACACCACAGTTGTGGCATATGGCAATCATCAGGGAGGAACAAGCAGCTCTGCTGCAGCATAGGAGGTCGCTCACCTAAGGGGGGGGGGGGGGGGGGGCGGCTACCTTACCAGAGGGCAAGCACGCCAGTCGTATATCTCCTGGCTTCTTGACTCAATTGGAAGATATTGAGGTTTGTGGCCAGGTCAAGAGACCCATGGGTAAACACGACAGATGCGTTGCTGGCACTGGGGAGTCAGTACCAACTAATCTATGACTTACCGCCTCTGAAGCTTCTTCCTTATCTGATTCGCAAACTGAGGCAGAGAGGATTACAACGGTCCCAATGTCTCTGAATTGGCCTTGGCACGCCGATCTAGTGCGTCAGCGGTAGATGCCAAAAGGCGTCTGCTACCAAAGGAAGGACCTGCTGTCGCAAGGTCCCATAAGCCAGTGACTAAAACAGGATGGCATAATGACATGGCTCGAGAACCAGGTGCTAAGAGACCAGGGCCTGTCAGACTCGGTGATCTCTACCATGAAGAGTGCTCGGAAATCATCCCCTAGGAAGATTACCATCGCACTTGGAAGACCTGCATATCAAATTGAGAGGAAATGAGGTGGCATCCGCATATTTATTTGGTCCCCGAGTCCTGCTGTTCAGCAGGGAACGGGCCAGAAATGTTACTTTAAGTACAATTAGGGGGCAGGTATCTGCCTGGCTTTCTTTTTCAATGACCCCTGATGGCTCACTCTCTAGTGAGAATGTTTGTACAGTGGGTTCGGCAGGCGGCCCCTTCGGGCCACCCTCCACTACCTCCGTGGGGCTTGTGCAGCAGATGTCCTTTTGGCGTCTACCACTATGAGAGGACCTGCTGGTGCAGGGTCCCATATGCCACCCTGCTTGCAGTTAATGGCAGGGCCTCTAAGTGCCTCAGAAACCACCGTTTGAGAACATCGGGGAGATGCCCTTGTTGACACTTTCTCAGAAAGTGGTCCTTTTGGTGGCTGTTATGCCAGGAAGATGGGTTTCTGAGCGGGCAGCCTTGTCATGCAAGCCTCCCTATCTTATACAAGGATAAGGTGGTGCTGCGTCCGCAGCCTTTTCTTCCTAAGGTCGTGTTTCGACCTTCCCTCTCAAGGAAGACATTGTACTACCATCCTTTTGTGTCCTCATCTGTCATCCTAAGGAGACAACGTTGCATTCCTTGGACGTTGTCCAAACTCTGAGAGAATGCTTGTCAGGTACTGCTACGTTCCAGAGTCACTGTTTGTTTCGGTGGCTGGTCCCAAGTAGGGCCCAACGGTCTTGTCGGCGACCATCTCTAGGTGAATCCGACATCGTGATCAGGCTTACGCCATGAAGGGTCAGGTGCCTCCTGCATTTGACCAGGGCAAGATATGCCTCTTGGTTTTTGTCAGTTAAGACTGTTTTCTGAGCCAACAGCCTTGTCATGCAAGGCTCCTTTTTATCTGACCTTCCACAAGGATAGGTGGTGCTGCGTCCGCAGCCGCCTTTTCTTCCTAGGGTCTTCGACCTTCCATCTCAAGGAAGACATTGTACTACCATCATTTTGTCTCCTTGGATTTGACAGATGAAGACACATGTTGTATTTTTTTGGGATGCTGCCTGAGCATCTAGTTCACCAGGTGTGTAAGGTGGTGACCTGCTTGTCCGTTCACACTGTCACTAAAACTTTACAAGTTTGCATCTTCGGGCGCTTCTTTCGGCCGCAAGGTTTTGTGGCTGTTTTAGAGTTGCAACGCCTGTTTTGGGCTGAAGTTGTTTTAATGCTGTTCCCACCCCTTGTTTGACACTGCTTTGGGATGTCTCACTTGTCAATAGGAAGCTGTGTCCGTCAATGAACGAAAGTAAATAGGTTTTTTTTTTTTTTTTTTTACTGACCGTAAAATCCTTTTCTCTGAGTTTATGGACGGACATGGCACCTACCCCTTGTTTTAAGTTTGTACTGCTTTTTGACAAACTGATCTGCAAGGTGCAGAGGATTATACCCAGAGGGTCCCCTGGGCGGTACTGTAGAAGGTGTGATTTAACACTTTCTACAGGTTGGGTTCCCCCCCCCCAGCCTAGTTACTCCTAAAAGATAGGCTAATACCCACTCTTCAATAAGAAGCTGTGTCGGCACATGACGACGGAGAAAAAGGACTTTACGGTGAGTAAAAAAAAAAAAAAAAAAAAAACAGTATTTTTTAATTCTGCCCTGACTGGCTTTGAAATTGCCCCAGCCCCTGGTCAAATCCGATTTGGGGACGAAACCATGGACCGACTTGGTCTGGGGACAGTGTCCTCAATCCGGGGACTGGCGCCAGAAACCGGGGATGTCTGGTCACCCTATGCAAAGAGCTTTGATGTCATCAGTGGCTTGTTGCACTGTGAATACAGTGTGATGTCTAAATGTGTTCCTCTGATGCTCCACGGGATTGACCATAACATCATGCACTAACACATAGTGGGTTGAATGACCCTGGGTGTCTTACAATTCAGAAGACTGGTGACCACTAATGGGTAAAATAACTAACTGTGGGGGACAGTGCTGTATGTAAGGTCTCGCACCCATGGGGCAGAAGAAACACTGCTTTTAACAGGTGTTCTGGTTTTTATATTTGCAGATTGTAAATGCACTTGTATGTTGGCCTGTGTGCACTTATTAGCGTTGTAGAAAAGATGTGTTTACAGGCTGAAGAAAACTAACACTTGTGTGAAAAATTGTTAAAATAATGACAACTTTGTCAAATGTTCTTCCAAAATTGTGAAAAATTACAACTTAAAAAAAAAAAATCTCCATTCCTCTTACTAAATACTTTGGACTGGCTACTTTCCAAAAAAAGCCCTTTGGTGGGTATTGGTACTGTTCTGGCATTTTAGGGGGCCTCAAATAATAGGTACATCTGGACTGATGGGTAGAAAAAAAAGTGTTTTTTAATAGTTTGTGAAAATATTTCTTATTTTTAAAACAAATGTGTGCCATTTTCTTTAGCACAAAAAACAAACTCTGTGGTGATTTAACCACCAAAAAGCTCTCTAAAAAATGAATGCCATGTAGAATTTTTTTTTTTTTTTTAAATCAAAGTACACTATTACCAAAAGTATTGTGATGCCTGTCTTTACATGCACTTTAATGATATCCTTGTCCGTAGGGCTCAATATTGAATTGGCCCACCCTTTAGCTATAACAGCTTCAACTCTTCTGGGAAGGCTGTCCACAAGGTTTAGGAGTGTCTATGGGAATATTTGACCATTCTTCCAGAAGTGCATTTGTGAGGTCAGGCACTGATGTGGTCCATATTGTATGAGGTTGTTCAAGGGTTGGGCTTGGCCCCTTAGTTCCAGTGAAGGGAACTTTTAAGGTGTCAGCATACCAAGACATTTTGGACCATTACATGCGTACAACTTAGTGGGAACAGTTTGCAGATGGTGCCCCTTCCTGTTCCAACATTATTAAAGAGGGAAAAATTTGGGACTTTAAATTTGATATTATGTTTGTATATACACATGTTGAGTCATGTAAAAATACAGTGAATAAATAGTATTGCTCATTAGTAACAATATTAACACCATGGTGGTGTGTGTGTGTGTATGTATCATGTGTTACTAATGAGCAATATTTACTGTATTTTGATATGAATCAACATGTATATCACATTTATTAATCACCGCATCCCCCCCCCCCCCCCAGATGCGAGTGGATTATTTTAATAATCAAGCATTGTTTTTACAATTTTGCATGATAATGCCTTTTTCATTTGCTTTGAGCATTTAAGCCTACGGAGGGGTTGATTGAGGTGAGCAGGCATTGCGCACAACAGAGGTGGTGATAATAATCTATCCTTTTGCCCAGGTTCACACTGGGCTGTAAGAGTGAAGCTGTAAAATCGTGCAAGTTCAGCTGAACTCGCATGATTTCACGCCTGCGGGTCAGTCCCGATTTTGGCTGCGATTACAGAGACATCTGTGCAGGTTTCCAAAAATCTCAAAGTAGTACAGAAACTATTTTTTGAAATCGGTGCAGCGCCCCACTGATTAAAATTGTGCCATTTGCGGGAAATACCACCGTTTTGACATGCAAATTGCATGTCAAAACGCACCAGTGTAAACCAGGGCTAAATCCCACTTTTATAATAAATGTGTGGCACATATTGTGGAGTGAACTAGTCTGTTCTTCACAGAAGAATCTGCATGACTATTTTGGATTTCATGTGGACTGTTTTCAGTGGCACCGTCTATCACCATAGATTCATGCAATGCATGAATCTATTTATGGTTGCCGCTGACCCTGCTTATTCAGATGTCTGGCCCCTGTTTGGGCACCTGAATTACAGGGTTTTTTTTTTTTGGAAGCACCTGATTAGAGCTGTTGGTGCCCAAAAAGGTGAACAGTGGGCGCTTGCTGTTCACTCATCGTTGTTAGCAAAGTGAATTCCTTCGCTAACACTGAATCTCCTCTCAGCCAATCAGGTTCTTGGGCCTGTTTGGCTGAAACGTCAGGCACTGTGATTGGATGCCTGAGAGACGACGGAAGAAGACATCAAGGAGCGTGCAGGACACTGCTGCTGCGAGACATGCACCACTGGTGGCATATGATGGGGGCACAGTGGCTGTGCTTGATGGGGATTTTTCCAGTTTGTGTGCCCCTCCCCAAAAAAAAAAAAAATTTGATCACCAGCCGCCACTGTCACATTGATATGATGTGCACATATTTAATGTCTTTATTAGGTGCCATTTTTTTTTTTTTATAGCACCATATATGCACTTTTCTGTGAATATCATCTGAATCACAAATTTTAAGATAAGCGCACTATTTTTTTTTAAATTATATTATTAATTTATTGGGGGTTAGATCACTACTAAAGCGTTGCAACTGTTCCAGATATGTCAATTATATCACAGCGCTTGGGTATATTCATCAAAAAAATTTCATACTTTTTGCTCTGTATGTCCCCAGAATAAAATTTAAATGAAACAATCCAAATGAATTTGAAGTGCAGACTTTCAGCTTTAAAGGGGTTGTAAAGGTTTGTTTTTTATTTTCTAAATGGGTTTCTTTAAGCTTGTGCATTGTTGGTTCACTTACCTTTTTCCTTAGATTTCCCTTCTAAATATTTTTTTTCTTTGTCAATTTCTCACTTCCTGTTCCACCTCAGTAAGCTGTTCTGGATGACTCCACACCACTAGGATGATGTGACGTTTAGTGAGGAAAAACAGGAAGTGAGAAATTCAGACAAAGAAAAAAAACATTTAGAAGGTAAATATAAGGAAAAGGTAAGTGAGCCAACAATGCACTAGCTTAAAGGAACCCATTTAGAAAATAAAGGGGTTGTAAAGGTTTGTCAAAGGGTTGAACACAAATATAAAGTTCAACTTTTTTTTTGTAACAGGACCATACCTAAACGTGTCTGCTCTGTGTTCACGGCTGAGTCTGTCACAGGGAGATGGAGGACATGGATTGCTACTGCTGTCAGCTGCACAGACTGATTCCCTCAGCAAGCTCTTTCTGAAGGAGGCAGTGTGCGAGACATGAGTTCTCTACCAGCAGCACAGGGACAGAGCTCGGACTTTAAGGCTGGGTTCCCATATGAGCACACAACAGGATTCTGATGTGTCCCCGGTTCAGGTCCAATTTCAGCCTGAATTTGGACCTGAAACAGACCAAAAGACACACAGGACTCCTGTGCAAATCGCATCAGAGCTGCTGTGATGATATGTGAACTGGCTTCATAGAGAGCTGGTCACAATCTCCTGCTATTGCAAATTGGATCTAATTTGCACTAGTGTGAACCCAGCCTAAAGAGGAACTGCAGTCGTTGTCCCCTGGCAAACTCTCACAAGAGTTAGACCCCATGCACGCCCTTAGATTTTCTGAAGATTTACCAAAACCATATAATATATCAAACCTTAAATGTTTATGCAATCAGGCAGGCACTACATGGTTTTGGTAAATCGGGAGAGGGAGACTAGGCTTTTTACTGGCAGAAAAAAAAAGTTTTACTATGCAATGTTAAACAACAAGGACAGAAGATTTAATAATTGGGGGGGGGGGGGGGGGTAATTACTGAAGGTCCACTTTAATCTTACTATCGGTAAATCTGCATATGAGCTGAAATAGGAAAATAGCTACAGCCCCCCCCCCCCCCCCCCCCCGGCACTATACTGTCCAATCTGTGTGTTCTCTGGGATTAATAGTAGTAGTCTGGGAGGTGTACAGGAATGTCTGATGGGTGGCCAACACAGATGGGCTCAATCCTTGTGTTCAACCACCATGGGACCGGGGCAAGTTGACCAGCGAAACCGAAAAGTGAAGCGGTTTCTCTAAAAGCACCGCCCTACGTCCTCCACACAAATAAACGTACAGTGGGAGTGTTTGGGCGCACAGCTCTGTGCTCCCAGGAAACTGTAAAGAAAGGCCAATCAAGCTTCCCAGCTGCAATCACATGATTGCAGTAACATGCTTCCCAAAGACACCTGCGTGTCCAGCACCCCGCACATACGTAAAGGAACTATTTTTTCTTTATCCCTAGCCAAGAGAGGGAGAGGTGTGCCCCAGCGAACTCTATCAATTGGCCGCCACTGTTCATACATATACATACTAGGGCCAATTTAGACAGGCGCCAATTAACCTACCAGCACGTCTTTGGAGTGTGGGAGGAAACTGGAGCACCCAGAAGAAACCGGCACAGGGAGAACATGCACGCTCCAGGCAGTGCCATAGTTCAGATTCTAACTGATGGCCCTAGAGCAGTGATGGCAAACCTTGGCACCCCAGATGTTTTGGAACTACATTTCCCATGATGCTCATGCACTCTGCAGTGTAGCTGAGCATCATGAGAAATGTAGTTCCAAAACATCTTGAGTGCCAAAGTTCGCCATCACTGCCCTAGAGCTACCAGGGGAAAATTCAGTTTTTTTTTTTTTTAGAAGTACCACCCTGCGATTCTGGGTGCAATAGCAATTTTGTTTTTGGGATCATGTATGCCTTAAAGGGGTTGTAAAGGTTCGTTGTTTATTTTCCAAATAGGTTCCTTTAAGCTCGTGCATTGTTGGTTCACTTACCTTTTCCTTGTATTTAGCTTCTAAATGTTTTTTTTCTTTGTCTGAATTTCTCACTTCCTGTTTCTCCTCACTAAACTTCACACCATCATCTGAGCGGTGTTTAATCAGCCAGAACAGCTTACTGAGGAGGAACAGGAAGTGAGAAATTCAGACAAAGAAAACAAAGAATAAAAACATTTAGAAGGGAAATATAAGGAAAAGGTAAGTGAACCAACAATGGAATAGCTTAAAGGAACCTATTTAGAAAATAAAAAACGAACCTTTACAACCCCTTTAATATTGCGTGCAACATGCAAAAAAAAAAAGACACTTTTTTGCAAATAAAATAATTTATTAAGAAGGCAGTATGCACTTTGCAAAACTGATTACAGAAGAATCAAAATATTCTTTCCAAAATACTTCTATATACAACAGAACAAGCATTATATAGTATTCATTTTATGCAAGATAGTGTGTATTTTTCTGATAGTGCAGAATGTTCTACATTAGGCTAAGCCGATGGCTATTGTTCTACAATATGCTAACGTATAGCAACCAATTACAATTTCACCTTCATTAGTCTTCAGTTTGTTCATATGATTATATCTCGGTATAGTTACAGCACGCCAGTGATCGTTAGGCTAGGTTCACATGCTGGTGCAGAAGTGCGTGCAGATTGCGCATGTTCCCGCAGGCAAAACACACTGCTCTTTAGCAGACTCCTAGGGGTTCTATTAATTCTTAATGGCACCCCCACGCAGCACATTTTCAGGTGCATAAAGCCGCATGAGGCGGCAGTGGTTTTGAAAAGATGCAGAGACCTCTTCCCTGCATTCTCACAGGTACAGCAGCTTATTCAAATGAATGGGCTGTCGTGCCCATGCAAAAGTTACATGCAGGAAAAGCTTATATATGAATCTTACATCACGCCAATAAACCTAACTTTTGGACCTCATGCACACTGGACGTTCTAAAAATGGCAGTAGCTATAGAATGCTGCGTTCCAAACAGAAGTTTTGCAGCATTTTTTTTACAAAACTATACTCCCACAAAAGCTTATGGCTTAACCGCTTAAGGACCGCCTCCTGTGTATATATACACGTCGGCAGAATGGCACGGACAAGCACATACAGGTACGTCCTTTTTAAGATACCGCCGGCGGCACGCTCGCGACCCTGCCGCTTTCTCCGTGAGCCCGACTGTGGGTCCTGCGGGGACACCTGCGATCGTCTCACGGGAGATGCTTGTTTACATTTACCTGCTCTGCCTAGTGACAATGACAGTGATCACCGCTTCCTGTAATCGGAAGCAGTGATCACTGTATTGTCACACACAACCCATCCCCCATACAATTAGAACCACTCACTAGGGCACACTTAACCCCTGCAGCGCCACCTAGTGGTTAACCCCTTCACTGCCAGTGTAATTTTCACAGTAAAGTGCATTTTTATAGCACTGATTGCTGTAAAAATGACAATGGTCCCAAAAATGTGTCAAAAGTGTCCGCCATAATGTCGCAGTCACGATAAAAATCGCTGATCGCCGCCATTACTAGTAAAAAAAAAAAAAAATTGTTAATAAAAATGCCATAAAACTACCCCCTATTTTGTAGACGCTATAACTTTTGCGCAAACCAATCAAACGCTTATTGCAATTTTTTTTTTTTACCAAAAATATGTACAACAAAACGTATCAGCCTAAACTGAAGGGGGAAAAAAAAAGTAGATATTTTTTGGGGATATTTATTATAGCAAAAAGTAAAAAATATTGTTTTTTTTAAAAAAAATTGTCGCTCTATTTTTGTTTATAGCACAAAAAATAAAAACCGCAGAGGTGATCAAATACCACCAAAAGAAAGCTCTATTTGTTTGGGAGCCACATCACATGACTGCGCAATTGTCAGTTAAAGCGACGCAGTGCCGAATCGTAAAAAGGGGCCTGGTCCTTTAGCAACAAAATGATCCGGGGCTTAAGTGGTTAAAAACACTCACAAACACTAAATAGATGTGTTTTTCTTTTCTTTTTTTTTTTTTTTTTAGAGTGAATGGACACATAGGATAACATATTGGGGCATTTTCTGGCTGCAAAAAAAAAAAAGTCTGTGGCCAAAAACAGCAGCTGTAAATACATCCAGTGTGCATGAGGTCTTATAGCAGTGGCCTCCAAACTGCGGCCTGAGGGGCCTGCATGTGTCCCTGTGCTTGTCTTTATCCAGCCCTTAGGCCAGGGGTCTCAAACTGGTGGCCCTCCAGCTGTTGCGAAACTACAGCTCCCATCAAGCCCCTGCTTGTGGGAGTCATGCTTGTAACTGTCAGCCTTGCAATGCCTCATGGGACTTGTAGTTTCACAACAGCTGGAGGGCCACCAGTTTGAGACCCCTGCCTTAGGCACTATTCTTCCCTCTGATAAAAAGGCATGATCTCCATTGACACCAATGATGGGGCATAATTCCTTCCACTGACGGCAACGATGGGGCATAATTTCTCCAACAGACACCAACATTGGGGCGCCATTCCTTCCACTAACACCAATGATGGGGTGCTATTCCTCCCACTGACACCAACATCGGGGCACTATCCCTCCCCTAATACCAAAGAAGAGGCATTGTTTACTCCCACCGACGCCATGAATTTTCTACTCCTACTGGTCACAGTCCAGCCACCCTAAAAGCCTGAAGGACAGTAAACCGGCCCTTTGTTTAGAAAGGTTGGAGACCCCTGCCTTATAGAGACACTCATCCCTGGTTACTGGATTATCAAAAAAAATTTTAACCTTTTTTTAAATAATTTTCAGATCTCAAAACTCTCCGGCTATCACACGTTCTGGACCTGCACTGTTTTGAAATCCTTGTGGCAAAAAACCTCCTCGCTGGTACTCCAAATAACAGGTGTACCTGTGACCCTGACTTGTCAGTTAGCACATACGCTTTTTAGTGCTATCCAATGGGCCATCGCCCTAAACTGCCGATGTCCCTTGGTACCATGGTCACAGGTGCTCCTCCGCATGGAATCTATTAGATTGATGGAAAGGGTGCATCACACTCTCATGGACTCCATCACATCACATCACATCACATCTTTGACCGTAAATGGGAACATTGGTCAGCTTACCAAACAAACTATGTCCCCATTTCTAATAACCAGATAGGTTTGTGGTCTTTTATGATAACGTTTCCAGTACCGATGGTGATATTGCATGGATATTCTTGACCCAAACATACCCCACAAGTACTCACTTTTCTTGCCTCACAGATGCAATCTTGTTTATTCAAATAATTTTTTTTCTTTTTCTTATTATTCCGTTATTGTTTATTCTTTTATTTTGGTAAAGTCATTATGAGAGATGTATATTTTGTACTATTTTATCTGGTTTACCAAATGTACTTACCGATCTCTCTGTGCCTATACATTTTGTACTTGCCTGAAATACCTCCAATAAAACGTTTGTAAACAAAAAATTCTCCAGCTAATATTTATTTTTCAGTACAAATGATGCAAATACGAAAGACAGAATAAAAAAAATAAGGCCCCTTTCACACTGAGGAGTTTTTCAGGTGTTTTAGCGCTAAAAAAAAGCACCTAAATACCACCTGAAAAACTCCTGCCCTGCAGTCTCAGTGTGAAAGCCTGAGGGCTTTCACACTGAGGCGGTGCGCTAGCAGGACCGCTTCAAAAGTCCTGCTAGCCGCATCTTTTGAGCGGTGAAGGCGCGGTGTGTGTATACCGCTTCTTTACCGCTCCTGCCCATTGAAATCAATGGGACAGCGCGGCTATACCGCCGGTAATGCGCATCTGCAGAGGCGCATTGCGGGCGGTATTAACCCTTTTTCGGCCACTAGCGGGGGTTAAAACCACACCACTAGCGGCCGAATATTGCGGCAAAAATGACGGTATAGCGGCGCTAAAAATAGTGCCGCTATACCGCCAGCGCACCTCTCGCGCCCAGTGTGAAAGGGGCCTAATGCTAAGGGTCAGAAAGCTGTTGTGTTCCCTCACATTGGTTGTCAGTGAAGTGCCCCCTTTCATTAGTGACCAGTGGAGAAAGGCTCCCTTATATCAGTGGTCATTGGGACCCCCCCACCCCGTACACATCACTAAAAGGATCACTGGGAACAGGAATTACTTAACTGAGGGGCAAAAATTGCTCAAGAAACCCCTAGCAACCTCTGGAGGAACCCAAGCTTTTGATGGATCCCTGGTTGAGAAAAGCTGGACATTAGACAATTAGACATTAGGCTATTTATAAAACAAAAATTGCTGTGCAAATGTTTCATTTTATTTACACAGCCATCACAAATACTTCATCTAATATGTTTACTTCCTATGATCATCGGCACCATCTGGTGGACATAATGCAGTATTTTCCTAAAATGGATACAGTCATAAACTCCCAACAGAGATTTTCAACCCATGTCCATATTATGCAAATGAAAAAAAGAAAAGATTTTGGCTAGACTTGGTTTATAATGTTCACTGAATGTAAAACACTTAAGAACAGCATATTAAAAAAAAAAAAAAAAAAAACAAGCCCAAATGAACATTCTCGTTTAATGCTGTAAATCCATTCAGGGTGCATAAAAACAATAAGTATGAAAGCCTAAATGTTTATTTTGTTTATAAAGCAGCTCCAGCTTCTTTAATATAGCCTGTTCCCAGCGAGTAGAGACGATCGGTCCCTACAGCTCTATTCACTGCATTAATATGGAAGGTTCAACTAGGCTTTATATGCCTGGGTATATGATGCCTAAGCCTTGTATTTATAGTGCTGCCCGCTATTACACTGCTGCCCTAGGCATAGGCCCAAGTGTGCGTTATGGTAAATACAACTGTGCTGCTGTGACTAAAGAATGAGGAACACCAGGATGAGTGTCTCTGTATTTGGACCTTAAAAAGCATTGATAGGTGCTGAACAACCGCGATCATAGAAACCGTAATATTCTTTCCAGTCAAACAGCTGACTGTTGCTTAACACTATAATATATTGTATAATAGATTTTAAGATAAGGTGCAAAAATTTATTTTTAAGAAAAAAAAAGTATTGAAAAGCTCCTGTATTTGTCTCTTAGGTAATAGGCTATTAGAAAATAAAGACTATGGTCATTATAAGCAGTCGGTGTCTTAAAGCGGAGGTCCGCCCACTGCTGCAAAAATTAAAAGCCAGCAGCTACACATACTGTAGCTGGTGACTTTTAAGAATCGGGCACTTACCTGTCCTGGAGTCCAGCGATGTCGGCACCGCAGCTGATGTTTCCATCAGCTGTCGGATGCCGCCGCCGCCTCCATTGCGAGTAAGAGAACCACGGCAGTGTAGCCTTTCTGCTTCACGCCAGGAACCCTACTGCGCATGTGCGAGGCTCTCTCTCCTAGTGACCCGGCGGCCGGGGGAGGAGGAGGGAGCCCTAGCCATGAGCCATGACGTCAATACTCGCGGCTGAGGCTCTCAGAAGTGGGGAAAGCATACCTGTGAAAGACAGGTATGTTGTCCCCCACTCCCCCCCCCCCGAAAGGTGCCAAATGTGACAACGGAGGGGGTGGTACAATGAGCGGAAGTTCCACTTTAAGGTGACCATGCACTTGGATTGTACAATCTCCTAGATCTACCATCAACAATGTTGTGCAAGGGCCTGATTTCATACTAATTGAATAGATTGTTTAGGTGGGTCTTTAGATATCGTTTTGGTCCGAGCTTTTTTTCCAGCAGGAACGCAGCTCCTTCACCTTTAGCATTGAATGTATGTAATGGCAAGGGGTGCTGGGATATGCTGGAGGATCTATTGATTCTAGTTGCTGTGGGATCTATTGTTGCTGGAAGGGGTCTATAGTTGGGAGTGTCTTTTTTTTTTTTTTTGCTATTCTGGGAATCTATTGTTGCTGGGGGGGGATCCTGTTAAGGAAGGTGTCTATTGTTGCTGGGGGGGGGGTCTACTATTGAGTGAGGGGTCTATTTTTGCTGGCTATTTTTTAAAAAATTTCAGCAAATTTGTTAATTCAGAAATATCCAAATTCACGAAAACCCCTTTAACGAACCTTTCTGAATATTCTTAAATTTGAAAATTCGTAAATTCTGAAAAACTAGTAAATTTGAAAACCTTAAAATAGTAATAGGTATTTGAATTTCCTTTCAAATTTGGCTGTTGGGGACGGTAACGAATACATCCAAAGTTACGAATTATCTGAAATAACGAATGCCGCATCTAAATGAATAGAACGGAACAAATAAATAATAAAGTTTTTATTATTTATTCGTTCCGTTCCATTTGTTTTAGATGCGGCATTCGTTACTTCGGATGATTCGTAACTATGGATAAATTCATATTTTTTACATTCACTAGCAGCCAAATTTGAAAGGAAATTCCAATACCTATAATATAATAGTAATAGTTTAAGTTATTTCAGATTTTCGAATTTTCTGATTTACTAATTGCGATCATAACGAATGACATGAAAAACAAACAAAAAAAGAATGAAACAAATTTTTCGCAGTGCACGTCTAGTATTATCTAAAAGCGTCAGTACTGGGAGGTGGCTAGGGGATGGTACCAAGGGTCGTGCTCAATAGGTGGGTAGGGGGCAGAGACATATGGTGACTCAGAAGGGGGGGGGGGGGGGGGGAGTACCAGTACCTATCCTTTGGGGGAAAAAAAGCCCTGGTTTTGGTTATTATAGGACACTTCTACAATCAGATTGTATAGTATATGACCAGCTTTACAGGTGTGGAGGAAATAAGACTCCTAACATTAGTAACCTGAACTAGTCTTTCAATTCTCCAACCTTATAACAAGATTTCATACCAACATTGTACATTTTATATAAAATTATCACTAGTGTTTGTTGAATATTTCATGGTTTTGATACTGCCTGCTTCAGCAGCCTAGAAAAGACAGTGCTAAATTCTGAAAATACAACCATTAATGCGGAACTGGAAAAAAAAAAAAAAAAAAAGTGTGAGCAGGCAGGCAGGCAGGCAGGCTCTTTTTTTGCAGACATAAGATGTCTATTCTGCAATTAAACAAACATATTTTGCTTGTTCTTAATGTAGAATATACACAGAGCTGCACATGCGCGGGTCGGTCTGCATTCCTGGCACACCTCGGTGTCGGAATAAACTCTTGCGTATGTGCGCAGGAGTTACATACTAAAGCAGGGATCACTCTGGGCTGGTTTAGCATACATATTCACAGGAACACTTCTTTATAGTCCAGTGTGACTGCAGATCACCTGGTGAGTGGGGACAATCGATCCCAGGCACGGTTCCGTTAAACCGGTCCCAATGTGAATGGACCCCAAGTCTAGTTTAAATCAGCTTAATACATTCCAGGCAGGCAAAGTCATTTTTTTTTCTGTAAACCAACCACAGCATGAGTAGAAAAGCCCATCTCCTGCCAGCACACTGTAGCAAAGGACCCTTGATCTCTGTATGAAAGAAGTGATCTCTCTGCAGAGGTCCAGCTCCACTAACTGCTGATTAGAGAGCTTTAGTTCTGTCTAATCCTGGGGCATGTCAGTCCTTCGCAGAGAGATCATCGTGTTCACCCAGAGAGCAAGGATCCTTCTCTGAAGCATGCTGGCAGGCTTTTCTGCTAAGGCTGTGGTTGCTTCCTAAAGAAAACAAATGCCAAGTCTTTAAAGTACAACTAAAGGCAAAACTTTCTTTAGTTTTGGATAGCGTGAAAAAGAATTAGAACACCCGTCAGTTTTTTATTGCTGTCTGTGCCCCCATTAGGGAGATTCACCCTCTCCATTTGTCCAGTTTACCACCATTATCAAAAGTTATAGAAATTTGAGTTGCCCCCAGAAAAGTAATAGAGGGGAAACCTTCCAATGGGGACACTAGTTCTGGTGACCTGGAGGTCCCCAAGGGATTCCATTAATTTGCAGGGATTTCCTCTCACTTCCTGTTTGAGCTATGGGACAGGAAATAAAGGGAAATCTCCCCAATGGGGCACATATAGCAAAAAATAAATCAATAGGGGTTATAACACTCCCTTTGTTCTACTTTAACACCTTGGGGGAATCACCAAAGGGAAATATGTCAGTTTTGGTGTAAATAATTGGCACATTTTCTTTGCACTAAATTGCCAATGGTATAAGACAAGTTCTCTGTGGTATTGCACCAGCCACACCAAATCGTGTTAAACACGCTATGCAACACTGTAAATATCTGTTGGTGTGAACCAAAATAAATTTAAAAACTGTTCTAAAATATACACCATCAGCAGAGTGGGGTAAATACCGTAGTGAACATAGCTTTAGTTTTGAAGAAGAAACCAATTTTGCGCTATGGAGTGAGCAAATAAATAAATGGCAGCTGATGAAAATAAAATCTGTGCTATGATTTATATCTAAATATATATGTGGCAACAGCCTACACCCAATATTCTACCAAAAAGTAGAGTATGGATTGGATAGATCTATCCATCTCTTCAGTTTTGCAGCAAATTTTTGGCACATGCGGAGTAAGCGCACTTATCTGGCGCCCCAGTTTGACTCAAATTGTGATATGCCACTTTTATTAACAAGCAAGCAGGAAGGCATATAGAACTTGGCCCTTTTTTTTTTTTACATACGCCAATCTTTTTGTTTATCGTCCCCACGCTCTACTTTAGTTTTCATGCACTTGGAATGTATATTTAGCCGATTTAAACTGAAAGTTCAGGCAATTGTTGAAGTCGGATTACTAAGAGGGGAATTTTGATTGCTAGATGCTTTTATTCCCATTGAATAAACAAGTATGATTCTGGATATAAAATTTAGAACTCTGCTAATTTTGGGTTGGCAGACCTCTCTGCACCAGCTCTAAATTCTATTTTTATTATAAAGCTGGCAGTGGTATTGCAGTGCTGGTGTCATAAAAAATAAAATAAAAATTTGGGTTACATTCTAATGCTTAGTCTTTAATTATTCTAATTTTCCAATAGGCTGTCACTTGAAACAGGTTCAAGTAAAGCTTTAAAGGACAATTCAATTGCCTAATCACCTGAACTTGCCCGTCCATGCAGTTTCCCTGTGGATGGAACACCAAGGCAGCCAAGAAAACTTGCTGTCAGGAAGAAATTGATATATAGTCTCAGGAAACAACTTACACCTGTTTCAGGATACTGAACAGTAACTGAAAGTAGGGTCAGTTTATAGTAGTGTTGATGAGATCCTTTCTAATTACCATTTAGTTAGCAGATAGTATAACTTATAGAAGGTGTTGATATACATTGCCTCTTTTCAATAGAAGAGAACTAGAAAATTATTAATAAATAGCATTTAGTCATTTTCTGTATGTCACAACAGATATAGCGGAAGAGCAGTTGCAAGCTTTGCCCCAGGATTCACTGCTTCTGCATTTTCTTTGTTCTGAAACCTACAGTAAAGTAAAAATTAAATAGGTTAGACAAACATCACAAATAGTCAGTTAACATTGTTATTAACTAGACATGTGCAATTTGTTTCGTTACGAATTTGTTTTTTAACAAATTTGTTAATTCGGAAATATCCGAATTAACGAGAGCACATTTAACAAATTTTTCTAAATATTCGAAGATTGAGAAAATTCGAAAATCTGAACTAATAATAACTATTACTAACTATTAAATTATAGGCATTGAAATTTCCTTTAAAATTTGGCTGTTATTGAACGTAACATATACAAATTTATCCGAAGTTATGAATTTTCCAAAATAACGATAGCCGTATCTAAACAAATGGAACGTAACAAATTAATAATAATAACTTTATTATTAATTCATTCTGTTCTATTTGTTTAGATGCAGCATTCGTTATTTCAGATAATTCCTAACTTCGTTATGTTCACTAACAGACAAATTTTAAAAGGAAATTCCAATTTCTATAATTTAATAGTTGGTAGTTAGTCTTTAGAATTTTTAGATTTTCTTTCTTATTTTTGGATTGCGATCATAACGAATGACCCGAAAAACTAAAATAAATGAATACAACGAATGCAAACAAATTTTTCGGCAGTGCACATGTCTATTAACCAGAAGGATAAATAATTTATTGTTATGGATCTGCTCCTTTGGGCAAGGCATATGCTTGTATATAAATAATCTATACTACATACATAGTGGCATCTATGAAGAAGAATCTACCATGAGGGGAAAAAACCTGGAGTACAAATAAAAAAAGAAAATTATTGCCTAGAACAAAGAATCCCAGCATAGTTAAAAGAATTAAAACTAAACCTAAACTGGGGAACAGTCCTATTTTAAATTGACCTTATCTTTAATATTTCAGCCTCTGCTCCATAAAGCAATCTATAATTGGCATTTATGCAATAGTATTTAAAATGTTAAAGTGTTGTTTCACAAATAGTCTATTTTACAAATAAGCATTCAATACATGGTACTTCCTTGGCTGGTTGCTCTGCATACTGGGCTTTCTGAAAGAAAGTCCAGCACTATCTTTTCAAATACTTAGTGGATCCAACTATAACTTCGTACAGCTCTCGACTCAGAGCCTGAGCTAGCAGCTCCCACCCCTCTCCAGTGAGCACTGGAGGGGCAGCGCAGAGAGAGCGTTGACTGACAGTCACCGCTCTCTGCTCTGGGAAGGCCAAGAATTGAGTGATCAGCGGTCATGTGAGTGCTCAGTTCTTGAGCTTAAAGCCTGTGGAGAACAGCTACGGCAGCTTATTCAATTAAGCTTTGGTAAAAAAAAATTGTAAGCTTATTGGTTTCTATGCAGAAGTGAGCCTGATTTTGCACTTTCCAGCTTTAGTAAATAAACCCAATTGTGTACTTAAAAGTGGGGTGTGTGTGTGTGTGTGTGTATGTGTATATATATATATATATTCACTAAACTTCTTCTGTAAAGCTTTAAATCTACAAAATAATCATATGAAAACTAATAAACTATACATACAATAATAGGAACATGACTGTGCTAATCACTGGGCCTTAGTATTACTCTCAAACTGCTTGTATCTCCTCCATGTCCACTTGCAAATAACCAGCATTGGAGGAATGACTGGTCTGTATTCTGATAGACATTGATACACAAAAGCATGGGTCAGCCTATCAGTTATCAATGCTTTTATGATACTTACCGCATAGCTAGAAAAATAATGAGATCGGAAATGTTAAAGACCACAACACCAAACATAACATATACAACAGAAGACAAAAGTCACCTATTAAACTTTAAACACAAATACATAACATTTAGGAAAGACTAAGGGAAAATATAATTTAATTCGGATTTGTTGATTATAGAAGAAACATATAGAGGTGGAACTAGCCATTGGCGTGAGCCGAGAGGGTTTCCTCCATTTATGAGCAGGCCATTTTAAAAACGAGTACATATCTAAAGCTGCTCAGATTTGGGGCAGTGTACGTTGTACGAGTTTGACATACATCGCCTTTTTTGCGTCTCCCCCATACCAAGCTGCATAAACTCAACACGGAACTGAATGTGGATTGCTGTCCTCACTAATACAACTTGAGAGAGGGAAAAAAAAAATGCAAAGCCAACCATTAGGTCTGAGCTGGACAAATACTAATAACCACTTGAGGGCCGTACACACAGGCCGAATATCAGGCACTATCGGCCAGTTCAGTAGAAACCAGCCGACATTCGGCCTGGGTGTACGACAGCCAGTCTGGCTTCTGTTGAAGGTGCATTACTGAAAAAGGTCTGCCGATCTGCATCTGATCTGTGCTGTTAGTCAATGTCTCAGAGTGCTGACCTGTGTGTTCTGGCAGGAGGGCCGTCCCCTTGTCAGAACACAATAGCTCAGCGGGGGGAGACTCTACTAACATCGGATAGTACATGATCTCCTCAGGTTTTTTTTTGTTCAGCCCAATGGGTTGAATGAAAAAAACCTCACAGTGTGTACTAGGCTTTAGCCAATGCCGTCACAGTTAATACCTAATGTTTGTAATGTCCTAAATTGCTGGGTGACTGAACGGACTCCTGAAGGCTCTTTTCATTTGACTATGCCCAATACAACCACACGTTTCTGATTCTCAGACCACAGAGAGGTCGAATGAACAACAGGGAGATCAAAAGTTAAAACTGAATTCCAGGAAAGTTCACAACTACCTGACTGTCCCATCACACAAGGGTTAAATGCTCATTTTTGCCTGGGACACCTTCAAAAAGCAGTTTTAGCTCATCTTGTTCCTCACTTATGTATTCCTCAGTTCTGTGCAACCTGTCCTTCTAAGGCCTCATTCAATGGGTACTAGAATGCATTGAGTGACCTAGGAAAATGCTGGCCATTTGGAGGATTATCTGTGTAAACTAGAATATGATTTACATCCACCACATCCAAGTGCAGAAGGAGCCTTTTCGGTTTTAGAAGTTTTCATTCTCATGGGTGCGTTCACCTGTAGTCCCTGAATGTGCCATGTGATAAAGTGGCTGGAGTCATCTGGTGCTGCATGCAGGCGTCATTTCATGTCTATGGGAATGCAGTGGATGCACAGTCACAGCTGTTGGTCCCAATTTGACACTGCCTGTGCTCACCTGGGCCCACACGACTGTCAAATTAGGATGGGCGGCTGTGTCCGTTCAGCTGCTATGTTCCAATAAACATGAATAGACTGCCTGCGTGCAGCTTGTGCCGCCTGTAGCCATCTAAAAACATGATTCATTCCCATACTATGGGTATAGGCGCCTTTGTGAATAAAGCCAAAGAAGCTGTTATTGTTGGTTGTAGGCATTTCTCACATGATTACGTATGAGTTCATGATCTGCTGTCCAGCATTGTAAGCGAGGCCAAAGAGCCCATCTACAACCCTAGGTGCCGAGGGGAAGAGGAGAATGCTGACTGCCGCCAGGGGTGCAAGTGATAAGGTAATTAAAACTTTTTAACAGTATCCTAGACGAGAACAAGCATTTTAGGCCTCACAGTGTGGGAAAAGTCCTGCTGCAAGGGTAGTTTTGAAATTTCCTTGGAGTTCATCTTAATAAAAAATTTACACTGTTGTCTTGGTCAAGCGGGACAAAGTCCCAGTGTCATTGAAGTGAGCTCTCTTCCCAACTCATCCAGAACAAGATTCCCAACGGCAACGCATACATTCCTGGAAGTGGCTGTAAAATAAGTGGGTGCTGAAGCAATCACTGGCTGGAAATGAATGACTCAGAGCAAAGGATTTGTCACCAGCACACCAAGGAACTCCATATAAGGGTCCAGAGTTTTATTGAACGATCACATCTGAGCAAACAGCAACATGCCGGAGCCATGCAGGACCCCCTCATCAGGCAAGTCACATGGCTGATGAAGCGGTTCTGCGTGGCTCTGAAACTTGACTGTTCTTTGCAGTGATGTGATTGTTCAATAAAATGCTGGACTCTTTTATAGAGTTCCTTGGTGTGCTAGTGACAAATCCTTTGCCCTCCCCGACTCAGTTAAACTCACATTCCCAGCGCTCCCTTAGCACTCATGTCTCTGTTACAGCCAGCACAAAAATTTTGCTTTACCTTAATGCATTCTCTGCATGAAGGTAAAAAACCTTTAATGTGCAGCTCCTACCCCTATACTTACCTGAGCCCCATTTCCATCCAGTGCTGTGCCTGGGACCAGTGGCTCTCTCACTGGACATGGAGGAATCAGTGAGAGCCATTGGATTTTGCTGTTGTCAGTTGATCAAGCTGTGTAAAGAAGCCAGGAGCGCCTGCAGGGGACCTCAGAAGAGAAGGATCAGGGCTGCTCTGTGCAAAACAATTGCACAGAGCAGGTAAGCATGACATGTTTGTTATTTAAAAAAAATAGGTTTACAATCACTTTAATTTGGCCACATACAGAATTTCATTTGATAAAATGTTCATTTTTGGAACGTCCACTAGATTTTCCAATAGTTAGTGGGGTCAAAACAACAATTGTTTTTGACTGCAGTGATCAGAAAATTCGAAGTAGCAGGTCAAAAATTCTAACCATGAACAGGTTTAATATCCGCTAATAAAACCTGTTTAATGTGTCTGGGATTCCATTCAAGTAGCAGGATGAAATTTTAAGGGCTTTCAAACAACTTAACCCCTTAACGACAGCCCAACACATATGTGCGGTGGCAAAAGGGTGGTCTTTCATTCCCATATGCCGCACCTATGTATCACTGGATGGCTGATGTTTATGTGCCGACAGCGTTTTTATTGCGCGCTCCCAGCACAAAGACTAAGCTATCGAAGGCAACTCTCGCCAGGTCTAAAGATCAGTAACCGTGGTCACATAATGGCCGATCCTTTCTGTCCCCCTTCCTCTGGGCGGTCAGAACTGCTTAGTGGGACACCAGAGTGGGAACAAAGAAGAGGTTAATGACGACTAGAAAAAAAATGTCGCAATTAATTTTTTTAGAATTCATGTTTGTGCAAAAATCTAGCCATATATGGCAAGCTTTTGTCAAGAATACTGGGTAAAACACTACACCTCTGCTGTACAATGAATGAGAAGCAACACACTGATAAAGACATCACTCTACAAATTTTGTTTTCTCCTTCCGTCAGCCCCTCCCTCTGCATGCAGAACAACCCAACTGTCTGAGTATCCCCTATCCCCTTCTGTGCTGTTAAGCCGTTGAGTTAGTACCAGGCCCAATTCCTGTACTAGTAGCATTTAACAAGAAAAAAAGATTTTTCATTTTTTTTTTGCTAAATATACAGTTTAACTGCAGTGTTTCGTATTTTTATAGCTCCCTGGAGTTCAAATGTTAGAAGGTAGGTAGGCATATTAGTAAAAAAAAAAAAACACCACCACCCATGTCACCTATATTATCAAAACAGGTAATCAAATTATTTAACTTATGGCCCATATAAGCAACAAATCAATATACAAATGAAGCACCTAAAGCTTGCAACCAGGAAAGAGGCCCTAACATGAAATAAGCCTTGTAGGCCGATTTTAAATATGGCAGCCAAAGCGCAGCCCTCATAGCATATCCCATCACCCAGTCACATGTGTAAAGCGCAATAAAATTAGCCCAAAAGGGCACATAATAAAGTGTCGGTTAGGCCACACCTCACTTTTCTCCAGCAAGGCCACACCCACTGCCCATGAGAAGTGACTTGACCACGCCAATGAGAGTTACACCATGTGATTATTCATTATTGGATTAAAAAGAAAGAGAAAGATTATAAACGATAAATTTAGTTGACATTAAAAGCGACAAAAAGTAGAAGTTGCTGGAAACAAGAAAACAGTTTGTATAATTTTGATTTAAACTCCAGGTAGGGAACGAGGGTTTATCTGGACATAGGTGACATTAGTCAACATAAATCCTTGGATTACATACCTTACTGTACCACACAACTCTTTGTTTTATGAGTGCCAGAATCAACTCCCAGCTCTGTTCATTGAGAGAGAAAATGCAAGGTTGCTTTTGATACAATGATCACTTATGGCTTTTAGGAGAACCACATTGGCATCATAGCCTGTGCTTACACTTTATCATTTATATGGCAAATACAAAAACATGCATGATAGACTAGGACTAATTTTAGAGGCTACTGCTGAAAATATATTCTATAGAAAACATTAAATGCATAATATTAGATTTATAATTGAACTTTGTAACAAATTAACAATTTTAAAATCGATTCACTGATTTCAGCATAGGACAGGTATTGATACCCTGGTCAGGCCCTCACTACTGTCTGCTGTGGGAAGGTCCCACTCATCTTCAGCCTCACTCTAGTAGGCTTAAAGGAAACCTTTCCCTAAAGAAACATGGACACTGCCATTTCTGAAAGCATTCTTAATTTACAAGATTTCTTCACACCTGCCTAAAATGTTTGCACAGTACTGTGTATATACTGTATATGTGTGTGTGTGACACTTGTGTGGCCCATTTAAAGTCCAATATTTACCTCTGTGCTATATGGATGGGAGCGGTTCATTTGCCCTTAAATTGAGAAATGGTGCCTGTAACGGGAGGGCCCGTGGAACCCAGAAGTTCTTAGAAAGTATGAGCCAGAAAATAATGGACATTGAGAATATGTCTTGGATTGCTTTAAAATGGGTCTGTAATATTAATCCACAATATTCCCCAGGATATCTGTAAAGAACTATTTACTGGTTGTTTGATTCTGAACTCAACAGGTTAATTGAGAGATGCTGATGTGTTCAACTCTAACCACCTGGCTTGCCTGTGTAATGTAGATTAAATCCAGACTAGCTTCCAAAGACCTTTCATTGTTGTTTGCGATGATGTGGATTAAAGCTTGGTAGACCGTCTGGCTGCCTATTATGGGATGTTTAAGTGTCTTGCTGTGAGGAAAGGGGGGGGGGAAATCACTCCAGCAACCCCTCCTGCTAAGACTGTTTAATGAAGGAGAAGTTTGAACACACCTGACCTGTATCACCATTGTCATTGGACAGTTTAACCTGCCCTGTTCCCCAAGGATGGGAGGGAAGTGTTTTGAAGAGAAGTGTGTTACCATGTGCTTGTAATAAAGATTAATTCCCTGTTTTTGGAACTTCAACACAGAGCGTTGTCTTGTTTGTGCAGGGAGAAATATTTGTATGGGGTCTTATTCGGCTGGTTGGAGTGTCTGGTAGCTACTGTGTGTTCGGGAATGGAATATATTTAAACGACATTAACTCCTGTTGTTACAGTGCCCATAGAGCAGTGGTCTCCAAACTGCGGGTCGTGGCTGGATGTGGACCTTTGCTTGTCTATATCCGACCCTTGAGGCAGTATTCAAAGCTATTGACATCAATGATGGGGCACCATTCCATCAACGGACACCAATGATGGAGCACTATTCCCCAACTGACACCAATGATGGAGCACCATTCCCCAACTGACACCAATGATGGAGCACCATTCCCCAACTGACACCAATGATGGAGGCAATATTCCTCCCACTGATACAATGGTCACGATTCCTCCCATTAAAACCAACAATGGGGAATGGTTTACTTCCACTGACGCCAGGGCATTGTCTAGCCCCACTGGCCATAGTCTGGCCCACTAAAGCCTGAAGGACAGTAAACTTGTTTAAAAGTTTGGAGACCCTAACCACAGAGCTATATACCCAAGAAAGTATAAGATGAAACCACCATTTTAGAATTTCTAGATATAAATATGTTCATCTGGTCATATTTAATACAGTTATACTATACTTTTATTATTCATACAATAATTATAATTTGCCTCTCTTTTTTAGAATTGTTTTCTATAGATCTTATACATGCAGTATTAGGCTGGTAGCTTTCTTGAAGTATGAATTTAAAATGTATTTTATTATATGTACAGTATTTTCATCTATTATCTACTGTGAAATGTTTCTGCATATGTGATGCCCATAAAATGCATTGGATACTCCTGTGACAAAAAATAAATAAAAAATCAGCAAGATCTAATAAACGTAGGTGACGCTTTTACTACTTGACCATATTTTCTGCTCTGTGGCAAAGAGCTAGACCTGTACACATGCAGATTTCCAAACATGTTGGAAAATCTCCCTTTGAAATAATGAGTACCTCTGACCAGAACAGTATTTCTAAAAGGGAAAACCTGCCTCCTTTTCTGTGCCTGATAGTAATTGCAGCCCTGCTTCCGATCACTGGCCACATTTTTTCACATCCTAGCAGACTGCAGCCATTACTGTAGAAGTAATTAAAGTGCTTATTAAAGTGACACTAAACATTTTTTTTTTTAAAACAAACATTCTCATACTTACCTCCACTGTGCAGTTCGTTTTGCACAGTGTGGCCCCGAACCTCGTCTTCTAGGGTCCCTCGGTGGCGCTCCCGGCTCCTCCCTGCATCAGGAAATCCCCTAGAAGAAGCGTTCTCCCAGGGGGTTGCCTTGCGGGGACTCTCTCAAGTCCAGCATTTGCATCTATAGATGCTATCAATCTATCCAATCAAGAGCCGAGAACCCCAGGCAGAGAGGAAGAGCACGTCTCCGCCAAGGGATCGAAGGGCTCGGGTAAGTAAAACTGGGGGGCTGTGTTCAGTGGGTGTCGGGGGACCAAAAGGGGTCTATTGAATCACTTTTTGGTTTAGGCGGATTCATCGGCCCCAGTGTATTGATATTAAAGAGGCCGGCCCACAGTTGTGTGGAGCGTTGCTGTGGATTCATCCGCCTAAACCCAAAAGTGATTAAAAAGTCTGCATTCTGTTCCCCAGCCCCCACTTAACACAGGAGACCCATAGAAGTTAAAAAAAAAAAAAAAGCTGCACAGCGGGGGATTCGCTTTTTGGTGCACAGAATCTTGGAGTCCATGCCCGCTCGACCCTTGGACCCCTCACTGTGTTTGCAGAGGCAGGTCGGTACAGGAGGGCTGAATACTGTTGAGGATTATGAGCGGAGGGGAGATAGGGATAGAGGCGACAGCTGGTGGAGGGAAGGGGAGACAATAGGAAGAAGTGACAGCTGGTGGGATGGGGAGGAGGAAGTGGGGAGGGGAATCCTGCTGACAGCTGAAATGTCAGTTAGGCATGCGGCGGCCCCGCTCCTTAATAACCGATAATTGCCGGAATTATTTTCTTTACATTTCAGCGCTAACAGCTGAAAGAACCAAGCCTGAAGGCATCAGTTTCTAGTACTGGAGCATTTACATGAGTACCGACACTCATGCAAATGCTTAGTATCCGCACCGATTCCGGTATCGGTGCAACCCTAGTTTTTATGTCGTATTGCTTTTAATGTTGAAACAAACATGTAGTTTTATGGAGATTTGTTCTGTTTGATTTTGCGGCACAGTTAAATCCCTGATCCCCCCCCCTCCCCCCATTTCTTTTCTGGGGTTATATGGGAAGTATACATTCATGTTTATGCAGACACTTTGTAATCCACCAGTTTATGGTTTATTGGGATAAAGCATTGCACCAGCGATCAGTAGATCACTGATGCCATGCAGGTCTCCTGCAGGCTTTCAGTGTAAGCCGTCTGTCCCGTACATCGTATGGGCAGGCAGTTTCACAATGACAGGAAGGATCAATGAACTACCACAGTGCTCAACAGGTCCATGGTAGTTCATTGAGAACTGCAAGCCTACAAGCTGCATCGGCTGTCGGTAGTTGTAGTCCATTTACACTGTGAATGAATGATGCGGGCAGAGCCCAGCGCGTCCGTGTTTTATTTAGATTGTGTCAGCCAGTGGGGAAGAAGGGGGATGGGGGGGGGGTACAGGGGCCAGTACATTTGTAAAATCTTACATGCTACACCTTAAACATATAATTTAACACTATAAATTCAAACCCATAAAATCATTAAAATGTGTTGGTATGGTCTATTGAAGATTGCACTTCTCCCTCCTCACTGAAAGTTGTATATGTGATTCCATAAGGGAATGTGTTTGGAATACCAAGTGCATATAGCTTAAAGTGTCAATAAAACATTTTAGCTCTTGTGGCATGATCCACACCTTTGTGGTCCCATTTTTAGCAGAAAGTATAGGTAATAGTTCCACTGAACACACTAAAACAGCAGCTGAACCCCAGGAACTTCACTGGATCTACATAGCAGTGCTCCAAATGAAAGTATTCATTGTGATTAAGGATTCTATTTAGGGGATATTTAGGGCATTTGTAGCTCTTAAAAGCCTCCCCTCAAAAAGCACTACACCTAACAACACTTCTGCTAATTTACTAACTACAACGTAATTTGAAATGCTCATTTAAAAAACGTACTGCTGTATGATAATAAAGTGATATACAATCTAGAAATATGTATATGGGTAATTACCTTCACCGCTTTTGGAGTTCCTTTTTTTCTTTTTGTTCTTGGAAGAGCCTTTTCTGACCTTGCAATCATCAGAAGTTTGGACAGGAGTGGCCGATTCTGAAGATTTGTTTACAGAGCCATCAGTTAACAGGTTTTCTTTAGTTTGTGAGACAATGTCTAGTGACCCATTTGTGGAAGCATCGGGAGGACCATTGTTATCAACTTGTGTCCCATTTGTCTGATCTGGTGAGGGAACATCAGAAATTTCAATCTTTTCATTAGAAGAGACATCAGTGTTCCCATTGTTAAGTTCTGATGTGGGCATGTTGGCAGTATCTTTATCCTGAGCTGGTGGGGAAACCTCTACACTCTTATCCTTCTCATTTACAGCCATGCTAACCTCTTCAGCTAAAATAAGAAACACATTCCCACTATCCTCTTCCTCCAAAGAACTTGGTTCTGGGTCCTGATTTGGCAAAACACCACCAGCCACTGATTTATCTTCCTTAGAATGCACAGCAGCTGAATTATTGTTTGAAGGGCCATCAACCACTGAAGTTGGCCATCCAATAGAATCACCAACTGAAGAATCTATTTGATCATGCACAAGTCCTTTATTACAAATGTCTTTTTCTGCACTCTGGATGTTGTTATTATTCAGCACATCTGTGATTTTGGAGTCCACTTCATCTGACTGGTAGCGACTCGTCTCAGATGCACAAGCACCTACATGAGATAGAACATTGGTTTGTGTAGGTTTTTGAGAATTCAGCGTTGTATCTTCTTGGCATCCAATAGTACTTGTATTCTTTGGGATAACAGCTTCACAAGACTGAACCTGCATATTACCTGGAAGACTTTCTTTTTCCAGATTGGCCTCATTAATGAGATGTGTGGTCGGACCCAAGATAACACTCTGTATATTATCAGTGTTCTCCAAGCAACCTTTAGTGACTTGGTTTGAAGGACATAAAGGCTCTTCTTCTACCTTGACATGGTCTTTCTGTTCAATATGACC
Source organism: Rana muscosa (assembly GCA_029206835.1). NCBI lineage: Eukaryota > Metazoa > Chordata > Amphibia > Anura > Ranidae > Rana > Rana muscosa. The sequence continues at coordinate 193,383,055 of CM055126.1, read as the reverse complement.
CACATTATTTTTGTCCTCAGTTGGCAGAGAAGATTTAGAGACACTTTCATCAACTGTTGTAGAAGGACCGTCATTAGTGGTCTCTTTTGCATTTCCATTCAATAATTGCACAGGTTTGCCTTCGTAAAAACAAGACCAGACAGTTTTAGTGGATTCATATAACACTAGTAAGTAGCGCACATAAACATGCGACACCAAGCAATTTGTTGTACTTGCCACTGGGCATGCAATAAAGTTAGGGAAAGCATTTTAGAAGCAAAAAAATAAATAAAAATCAAGCAAGTTAGTTTATTTCCTGGCATGCAGAGAACAAGACAAGATATTTACATCATATCAAGGACAGACAACATAGCAAAATCTATTTTATTTTTTAGCATGCAAATGAGATAAATTCTTCTTTATGGTAAATGAAACAGAGGAACTCATATTGCACATCCTAATCTGAAATGTATTCTTATTTACAAAATAAATACGACTATTCTAACCATTACCACCATTCTTTTTTTTTTTTTTTTTAACAAAATACATTTTATTTCAACTCTTGTACCATCTGTTTACCTGTTTTATTTCTGTACAATATGGAAAATAAAACATTTTTCCTGTTCCTAAAGATAGAATGTTCTGGTGTATATGAAAAATTGTAAGGTATACTACTCACAAAAATGGAAGTTGCAATCTTGTGGTTTGTCCAAATATTCAGCCTTTATGGGGACAAGGAATGTGTGACATCACTAAAGCTCAATATAGATGACCAGCTCTAGGGACGGAATATTCCAGACTGCTTCTTTCTTACAGAAACCTAATGTCCCTCTTTTATATGACACATAATGGGTCTCATTCACAAAAAAAAAAAAAATTTCCCCTTGTCAGTTACAAAATCTGTTCTTTGCAATAGGCTAAATGGTCACATATCACCCCCTCAAGAGGGAAGCTTGCGCAGAATGCCCATTAGACTGAAGGGCTATTAACCCCATATTAAATACCCATATTTTGGGTTAATTGGTGCTGTGTCCAATTCTTTACCAGATCTTCACTGCTCTCTGAGATCTAAGCAAAGAATTAAATCTTTATTCCTTGCACTGCCATACAAGATGGCACTTGTATTTCAAGAAGAGCCAAGTGGATCAACGACCAGCAAGTTCTCCATTTATTCCTTTGATGTATCCACTGAACGGGTATATGATACAGTATTTATGCTGACCTTCTACTAGATTCTCCATTAGAATATATGGAGACCTCACTTAGGCCAATCACAAGAGTAGGTTAGTTGAATTGACCTGCTATAGCTATGCAAGGGTAAATGGATACATTATTCCAGCTAGGGTCAAAGGCAAATTTTTAAGTATTATTGGAGGATAAAATCCTTTCCCACTCCTCCGATATTGGAGAACGTTCCTTTAGATGGGCTACCCTTCAAATGAGACTAGATTGTAAATTTGATGCCAATTTGTCCATTTAAGTGCTTTTTTGGGTTACATTTTCCTTCTCAGTGAAAGCAAAAACCAACATCCTAGTAATTATTCTCACAATACATTTGCATCAATCAAGCGTGATTAATCAAAGCAAATGCATTGTAGGAAAGTCTGCAAAAAAGTTAACATGTTGCTACTCTATCACAGGGGTAGCAACAAAATAGACCTTCTACTGCTTTTGTCAATGTGTCACTACTGCAAATTTTTATGGGCATACAATTAATCCCTGTATCTCAAATATAAGCAAGAAACAAAAAGAACACATGTAAGACAATGTACATGCAGAGCCTACAAACTATGCAAGCAATATTTTTTTCAAATTAGACCGTAAAAGCGGCAGCATGCATACAAGCTCAGAAACATGCCTGCAGGAAAGCCACTAGTCTCTGTTTAGCGTAAAGTTTGGGAGGAGTGATCTCCTGGGCGAGACAGTAGATCTCATACCTAATTCTGTAGGATGTTTTGTGCCTAAATCATTTGTAGAAGCTTTGAGGGCCCCATCAGATTCCATTTTTGTTTTTGCAGTCTTGCGTAGCTGGAAACCTTTTTTGATATCCGCCAGCAAGGCGTCGATAATACAGCCTTCTTCCACCTTAACAGCACCTTTTCGAACTAGACAGTGCAAAAAAGAGATAAATATGAATAAAATAACCCACATTTTTATATCACAATGCACCAATATACCAGGTAACAATTATTCTGTGAAGGTAGGGAAGACAAACTATTTTTACCTAGTTCTTTAAATGATGGTCTGGTGTACCTATTGTACGTCTTCATATTTACTGTGGTCAGTTTAAGGGGTACCAACTTTTTTCATTTGATTTTGAATTATAATATAGGATAATACAGCCAAAGGAGTGGCAATGCTACTAGGTTGTTGGAAACACCCAAAGCTCCAAAAAGGTGGGCAGGGAAGAGGATCTATCATAATCAAGGCACTTGATAAATACAGGTGAAAAACACCATGTGAAGGTAGAATGCTTACCATGCCTTTAAAATAGGAGAAGTCAACGAGTGATTAAACCCACCAGTCTTGCCCCATTTCTAAAATAAAAAATGTGTGTAAATTGTCCCATTTAAGGGGTTGTAAAGGAAGTGCTCACAATCCATGCCAGCCCCTCTGCTAGCATAAAATGTACTATACAGTGTATGTTGTTTTTTAAAATTCTTCTTCTAAATACCTTTTTTCACAAAGCCAAATCAGCAGTCACATGACCGTCCGCCAGTCTCCTTCTCTGATGAATGCACTACAGAGAGAAGGGCTGAGATTTCCCTCTGGACGTCTGCTGGGCAGTCACGTGACCGCAGATCAGCGAAGTAAAATAAGGCATATAGAAGAATTTAAAAAAAAAGCACATAAACTGTAGAATACATTTTGTCCTAACAGACGGCCTGCCAGCAATTGTGAGCAGTAACATTACTGCCACTCGGAACAGCGATAGAAAAAGGGGGGGGGGGCTCACATACAGGAGCTGACAGGGAGAGAGAAGTGCTTGCGGGATGTCCGAGGCATGTAAATTGACCACAGTAATCAGGGTTTAGCAGCCATGATTACCGTGGTCAGGACACACAGGGGGGACAAAGGAATAGGCAGGATCAACCAGGTTTTTTACAGCTTAAAAAAAGGAAAACTGACACTGCACAAGCACTATGCATTTTAACATGCTTTAAAGGAACATTATTATTATTTTTTTAGGGTTACAACCACTTTAAATATAATATTTTTCAAAGTACATGAATAAAAAAAAAAAAAATGCACGGAACATGGCCAACTTTGCTACAAACCTATTTTATGGCAGTCTGCTTTCTCAAAAGCAATGACACTGCAAACCATCAAATGAATATCTGATAGCGCAAAACTATTTAGGAATTGCTAGTAAAGTTAATCTTTATTTATTTACAGAAAGAATAGTAAATGTGAAGGGTGGCAAGGAGACGTCTACTCCATAAAAATAGAGGAATTGTTCATTCATGTAATAATATCCAAAAGACTGAACCTCTGATAAACTTTTCATGGATGATAAAAACCTGCAAATCAGTATTAAGATCACCATTAATTGAGGGCAGAAAAAATAATTACCCTTCACAGAGGTCAGTTAGATTGATTGCTATAGGCAATATGTTAAAAAATAAATAAAAAAGTAAAATTAACAGAAGAGAAATACAAATCAAATCAATATTTGGTGTGACCGCCCTGTGCCTTCAAAACAGCATCAATTCTTCTAGGTACATTTGTACACAGTTTTTGAAGGAACTCGGCAGGTAGGGTGTTCCAAACATCTTGGAGAACTAAGCACAGATCTTCTGTGGATGTAGGCTGCCTCAAATCCATCTCTTCATGTAATCCCAGACAGACTTGATTAGGTTGAGATCAGGGCCCTGTGCAGGCCAAACCATCACTTCCAGGACTCCTTGTTCTTTTTTACACTGAAGAGAGTTTTTTAATGACATTGGCTGTACATTTGGGGTCATTGTCCTGCTGAAGAATACATTTGGGGGCAATCACTCCCCTCCCCGATGGTATGGCATGATGGATAAATATCTGCCTGTATATCTCAGCTTTGAGGACACCATTGATTCTGACCAAATCTCCAACTCTATTTACAGACCTGCTGCCCCAAACTTGCAAGGAACCTCCACCATGCTTGTTCCTTGCAGACACTCATTGTACTTCTCTCCAGACCTTTGGCAAACAAACTCTCTCATGCTACAGCCAAATATTTCAAATGTTTATTCATCAGTCCAGAGCACCTGCAGCCATTTTTCTGCACCCCAGTTCCTATGTTTTCGTGCATTGTTGAGTTGCTTAGCCTGGTTTCCACTTCGGAGGCATGGCTTTTCGTCTCAATTCTTCCATAAGGACCCCTTCTGGCCAGACTTCTCTCAACAGTAGATGGATGTACCTGGGTCTTACTGGTTTCTGCACTGATGGCACTGCTAGACATTTTCTGGTATCAAAGGGAAGCAAGCATGGTGTGTCTCATTTGCTGCATTAAGTTTTCTTGACTGACCACTGAGTCCACGGTCCTCAATATTGCCCATTCCTTGGGCTTCTTCTAAAGGACTTAAACAGCACATCTTGGAACCCCAGTCCACTTTGAAATCTTTGCCTGGGGGAGACCTTGCTGATGCAGTAGAACTACCTTATATCTTATTGCTGGGCTCAGTCTTGCCATGGTGTATGACCTGTGACATACTGTCTTCCACAACCTCACCTTAGTAGCAGAGTTTGGCTGTTCCTCACCCAGTTTTAAGCCTCCTACACAGCTGTTTGTTTCATTTAATGACTGTGTTTCAACCTATATATGAAGTTGATGCTCATCAGCAGCTGCTGAGTATAATTGGTTAATCATACACCTGACTCTAATCCTACAAAATCCCTAACTTTGTTCAAGTGTACATAGTGTGGAAGTGTAAGAATTGATGCTGGCTTGAAGTCAAAGGGTAGTCACAGCAAAATATTGATTGATTTGCCGATATTAAAATTTTGCTCACTTTGCCAATTTGGTAATTGCTAAAAATAAACAATTAAAATGTATATTTTTGAAAACATTACTACTTTACAGCATCTCTTCACACCGGCCTAAAATATTTGCAGAGTTTATATATATATATATATATATATATATATATATATATATATATTTGCACTTCTCAACTTTCTGGTAAATGGCCACAATGACATGAATGCATTTTCCCTAAACACCGTTCTATTATTACGACTGACTCACTGATTTTTCCATTTTCACCCTTCTGTCGCTTGGCTTCGTCCTCTTCCAGTTGCTTTTTCCTTTTTTCAGCTTTAGCCGCCTGCTCCTTTCTATCTTTATTGTCCTACAATTAAAATAGATGTAGGTGGTCATGCTTTGATATGCAGCTACAAATAGCAGAGGCGGTAATAATTTACAGTTAAACAGCACAAGGGAAAAGTGAGGCCTGCACTGCAGACTCAGGTCCGCTAAATGAATCCAACACTCCAATACAGGCACCTACCCTATGGCAGAACTTATCTGGTATCATAGCACACCATTATTGGGCAGTATGCTAGCTACAGCAGTGTCATCTTAAGAGCATTATAGGCCCCCGGGCAATACGGTGCGCTGGGGCCCTGTCTACACAATCACGCACGAGAATTTTTTACTGACAAAAATCATGACATTTACTGGCAGAACCACATTTTTTTACTGCCACTGCAAAAAGGTACCTAAAATTACAGTTTTCAGTGCCAAACAGTGCAAATGTCAGTATTTAAACTATAAACATATAGATCGTGCTATTAGCAATGTGTTTAAGTTAAACAAAAGTAAAAAAAAAAAAAACATTTCTTCATTGACATGAAGGTTAGGCTACTATAACCCAGCCAGCACAGAGTTTCCTCTTACATCAGAGTCTGCAGGATTCCCCCTTACAGTGAAAGGGAACTCTTATGTAAAGGGGAATCCTGCAGATCATGATGTAAGGGGAAACGCTGATGTAAGGGGGGCTGTGGTGACCAGAGACCACCTTATATCAGAGTCCACTGCTTTCTCTTTACATCAGAGTTCCCACTTACATCAGAGCAACAGACCACCCCCCAATCTCTTTGTGCAAGCTGCACAGTCAGCCAGACGGCCACTCACCATACGACACCGACCAGGGCACTCCGTGTCTGTACTGGCTGGTGGCTGGGCAGGTTACAGGCTCACGAAAACCGGCACTGCCGACAGGGGTCCGACTCCACCACACTCTGCTTCAAGCCTGCTGTGCTGTCTGCTCTGACAACTCTACTCTGTCCATTCACCCTCAGCTCCTCCTGCTTTTTTTTTTCAAGTCTTGCGGGTGTGGCTAACGTCATCATCGGCGGACAGACAGAGGCAGCACTCGTGGAGGATCGGATCTTCTCGGCGATTTCCGCAAACTGCGCATGCACAGTTCTGACCCGCCGCTTCCCACCATTTTTTACTAGGGTCGCTGGGCAGCCGGTGGGGCCTCCCAGGCAAGTGTGGCCCCCGAGCAACTACCCACCGTGCCCAATGGAAAAGATGGCCCTGAGCTACAGGACAGGGGGCTGAACTTGAAGCAGTGGATAACTAGCTCTGTAACATTTATTCTCAAGTACAGAGTTTTTCCAAGACCAGTCCATTTTTCGATGGTCTACAGTAATATAGCAAACAAAATAAAGGGAGGCTTTATATTAATATAATAGCTTCAATAGGCTGTACAGGAAAATATATACAAAACTCTTCCTGGGGAATGTTCAGATTGGCATCTGATTTACTTATTTACCCTTTCTGCAGTTTTTACACAGTTCTCCATGCATCAGTCACCAAACTCTTGTCCTGCATGCTGTAGGTTTCATCAGTATGATTCACCGATTGTTCCATTTGCATCCGTCTGTCATTTGACTGCTTCCAATCGGGCAGCCATACTGAACATGTGCCATTTCCCTGGGCCAGTTTATGACATTGCAAGATATTCAAGCTCAAGAAAGAAGTGGTAAAGTGTAGTTCCACGTTTGCAGTTAAACTGGAAACCCTCCACCAGCATAGGTTTGTTATGCATTTTTATTACACAGTATACCTAAAAAGAATTTTTAAAAATATGTCCTACCTTTTTAGTTAACTTGGAGCAGGTGTATACAGAACTGCAAGCTATTCTGAATAATTTTTTAGACAGACTGAAATAAGGAGCATTACCATACAATGCACCACCAAAGCCCTAAGATCCTCAGTCATTTGTTAGGACAAACAGTGAGCAGATCTGCCAGTACAGACAGGATTAACTATGACAACCATAACTCCCCAGTCCTGAGACGAAGAGGGATTACAAGGAACAAATCCATTCATATGCTGACAAAAAGGCATGCTAATAGAAGGAAAGTGACAGGGATAGGAGCCTAATATTGTGCAGAGTATTTCAATTATACGCTGGAAGCTTCTTGTATAAAGCAGTATGCTTTGTTTTTATGGAGGATTGCAATGCATGTCTTACACCATGAAGAAACATGAACAGGAAGCAGGAATTTACAAGTACACTGAGCATAGACAGAATGTACATCCTGTGACTACATTACCATAGAACAACACACTATAGCACTGCAGTGCCACCTGCTGGTATAGATAGATATAAGATATATATACACATACATATATTTTATATTTATATATATATATATATATATATATATATATATATATATATATATATATATACACATATACATACACACACACACACACACACACACACACACACACATACACACACAGGCCTTTTTTTCAGCAGGAACATGGGGGAACGCAGTTCTGGCACCTCCTGGACTGACTGTAATCTCAAGGGGTGCTGCAGGGTATTGATGCTTACTGTGGGGGATCTATTTTTGCAGGGGGGTCTATTGCTGCTGAGGAGGTCTATTTTTGCTGGTGGGGGGACCTATTGTTGCTGGGGGTGGGTCTTCTGTTGCTGGGGGGTCAGTTGTTGCTGCTGAAGGAGATCTACTGTTGGGGGAGGGTACTATTGTTGATGGCTGCCAGAGAGTCTAATAATGCTGGCTATGCAGAGATCTGTTGATGCTGCTGGGAGTCTGTTGTTGCTGGGGGGAAATTTTGTTGTGGGTGGAACATTATTGTTAGGGGGATCTATTTTACTGCTTTTCTTTATATCATTACCAAATTCCATACAAATTACTTAGCACCACAAAATGATACTTGATTCTGTATTGTCTAAAAGGGGCGGTACTGGCAGGTGGGTGGGGGATGGAACCAAGGGACGGTGCTCGAAGGTGGGTAGGGGCGGAGAAAAGGGATGTTTCGGAAAAGGTGAGTTTCTGCATCGCGTGTGTGTGTGTGTGTGTGTGTGTGTGTGTGTGTGTGTGTGTGTGTGTGTGTTATATATTTCACATTATAAAAGCTACTTTCTGTTGCTTCTTTCAACACCTAACACTCTGCTTCTACTTTCACTGTCCAGTCACAGGATGGGGCAGGGTCCAGGAAGACAGGGGCTCACTAGAAAGATGGCAGTCGGGTGTAAATGGAGTCCGTTTATATCCAATCTCCCATAGAGCAGATGGGCTCTGCCCGTGTTTGCTCTGCATAAACTGAGTGGACACAGACCTGTCATCCCCCGCTCTGCTCTGATCAGCAGACAGATCCCCTGCTTATCAAAACAGAATCTACCCTGTGTGAAAGGGGCCCAACTTCTTATCAGTGCACATCAGCAAAATACAGTATAAATGATGTGTAGAAAAGAAAGGACTAAACATTTGACGCATATGTAGCACTCCCTAGCGTTGCTAGAGAAAGGTTTATTGTTGTCAGTGTAGGTAAATTCAGGTTTGGATAGCAGGATAGCAGCTAAGCCTGTGTGTTTTTCTGGGTCAGGGAGAGTGACTCCAGGAGGGCTGATACCTCCCCCTACTTCCGGAAACTAGCAGAAAATTTCAGAAGGATGGGTGTGGAGGGGAGGAGGAACTGCTTAGAGTATTCTGAGTGCCCTAACCAATCCCCAACAGATGGGTTGGCAGGGGGAAGCCCCCCTATAATACTCAAGGTCAACCCAGCTGGGGCAGTGGAGTTCGAGTGGAAGATTGAGTATAAGGCTGTCGGAGGCTTTTGAGAGTAGCCCCCTAGTCTGGGGGGGGTGAGAACTTCGGCCTGGACTCGGGTGCAGAAGGATCCCTCTTTAAGACACACAGGGGGATCCTGACCAGGAGGCACGGGAGCAAGGAGAGGACAGCGGGAGAACACTGCCGGAAAAATCCAGGGAGTCAGACAGCCAGGAGGGCTGGCGAGTTTTACAGTCAGAGGACTGAGAGGCATGCCTGAAGGGACAGGGTGCAAGCAGTCTGGGATAGATGCAGAGTCATTCAGTGAGGACTGTGGAGAAGTAGCCAGGAGGGCTAGTGAAAGGGGCAGGTGCAGCCAGGTGGGCTGGCAGTGCCTGAAGAGGTGGTACTGGGAGCAGTAGCCACAGGAATAGGACAGCTAAGCACTAAGACCTCTTTTCTGCTACACTACCAAAGGGGCCTGCGGTCCCTGCCTGCAAAGGGCATTTTCTCTGGATCTGACTGAGTCTCTGTTGGATCAATTTGTCAGTTGTAGCTGGTCCTGGGAGATGTAATTCTACAAGCAAGATTGTGCTGTAGGTAAAGAAGGAGAAGTGTATATATACTGGATGTATATAGTTATAGTATATGTCCCTGAAGAATTCTGTGCTGATCAAGTGGGTATCCCATAGTAACCCTATCCCCATTCAAGTTCAATCCCTCTAATAAAATTCAAAAACAAAAGCTGAAAATTTGTGTGCGATGCTGTGCAGGGTGGGAGATACCAGTCGCTCCCACGGGGGTAGTGCTACACATAGCATTATACTGAACACTCAGTGTTATTATTGTGTACTTGGCCAAAACACTGATTTATCAACAGTGTTTTTTGGGTAAGTTACTCAAATATAGAACACTGAATAGTAAAGTATCTAAATCTAAAACTTTTTAGCTTTGAATATAATGGTTAGGGGGGTTGGAACCCCATCAGGTTTTTATTGTTTATGTCCCTGTTAAGTAGAATGACCCTATTTGTCCTGGTGGACACCATCACCAGAGACTAAAAGTAAGGCAAGATCCCAAATTTTGAGTTGTCAACAGAACATGAGGAATAATCTTTGAATTAGCAAACCCATTCTGGTGTTAATTGTCAGCTTTCACTTTAATTATTAAGAAGAGAGAAAGCTCCCTTGAACCGCTGGCAATTCTGGTTCGAGAGTCCCGACGCATTAAGGGATTATGGGTTGGTCCTCTGGAGGAAAAAAAAAAATATCACTGTATGCGGATGATGCGTTGTACTTACACAATGCAGATGCCTCGTTGCACGCTGCCCTGGAGGTCTTTAATGAGTTTGGGCACTTCTCAGGAGTTAGGACTGACTTTGACCGACCAGTTAATCCTATTTCCTATTGATCCCCAGGCCCCCCTGCTTTGGGTGGAGGACTTGAAATATCTAGGGATTACGGTAACGAGAGATCTCCAGTCCTTTCAACATCTGAATCTCCAGCCTGTAGTTATACGACTCAAGGATCATTGCTCTAGATGGAGTAACTCACCACTCAACCTCCTGAGTTGCATAAATATACAGAAAATTATTTAATTTACCTAAATTTAACTATATATTCAGGAATTGTCCAATTTGGCTCTCATCTTCCTTTTTTAAAGAGTTAGATAGCTATATAGGTTCCTTTTTGAGGAAAGGATCTTCCTCCTTGGCTGGCCAGGTCAACGCTACAACCCCCAGTGAGTTGTGGTGGACTTGCGCTACCCAACCTGATGGTGTATTATTGGGCGGCCATGTTAGTCACAGTAAGATGGTGGTTTGAGAAATCTAAAACTAATGCTGCAGTTTGTTTGGAGGCAGGCGATTTGTGTTCACTCATGGAACTTAGCAATTTGGTCTATAGGGGCTCAACAGCATATCCCTCCCTCCCGGTTCCCACTAAAGTAACTCTACGAGTATGGTCGGTGGCTGGAAGGCGGTTTCTTCCCCCTAACCAGCGATCTCCCTTTTGCCCATTATAGGGGAACCCCTCCCTTCCTCACTTTAGAATGCTTCCAGATCCATTAACTTTGAGCCCGGTTTGGGATAAAGGTGTTGAAGGATATTATGCCCGCAGGGGAATTACTCTCCTTTCGAGACCTCGCTGCTAAATACAGACTCCTGGGATGGATGGTTTTCCGATACTACCAGCTGCGGCATGCGGCCAAAGCACAGTTTCCCACTGCTCCTAGTCTTAAAGCTGATGCTATCAAGGTATTGCTAGCACAGGAATCTTTAGATAAACCCCTCTCTACGTTATATCTAGCTCTTAGGGTAGACTCACCCAAAATGGATACACTGTGGGAAAAGTGGAGGACCGATATCCCCAGTTCGGACAGGGAGACCTGGGAGGAGTGCTTTGAGGATAGTTCCAAGTTGGTTATTTCCTCCAGGGACAACTTGTTGCAAACAAAGTTCCTGCACAGAATTTATTACACGCCTCAAAGACTGCATAGGATATACCCACAGCATTCACAGAATTGTCCACAGTGTCAATCCCCTGATAGCACATATATTCACATGTTCTGGACTTGCCCCCAATTGGTGCATTACTGGACTGCAATTGTAGAGTGTATTAATATCCGCTTACAGTTGTCAATCCTGATGTGGGCTGAACTGGCTTTATTAGGCATTCAGGATGATGATCAGAGACCTCGGTACAGTAAGTTATTGGCCTCATTCCTTTTCTATGCTAAAAAAGAGATCTTGGTTAAATGGGCCTCTTCCTCTCCCCCCACGGTAGAGTCCTGGGAATCCATAAATGCTGTGTTACTTACTAACATACACTAATAGAGGGTGTCCTCAGAAATACGATCAAATCTGGCAACCATGGACTGATAAAAACTTGATTGTTACAATGGGTTGTAGCTATTCTTTGTTTCTCCTGGTCAAGTATGGTATGATATGATGGGAGTAAGCCTTACACCCCCCCCCCCACTTCCCTATGCCCTGGAGAAACATAGACACCTTTCAGTTTAAGTCATCGTTTTCAGCCATATAAATATGCACCTGTAATATGTGTATGCTTTATATTCCTTGCCATTGATGTGTGAATATTTATTAGACATGTGCATAACAAAAAAAATTTGTTTCGTTAGTTTCGTCTCGTTTACGTAAAGATTCGTAATTTCGCAAGACGCAAGTTTTCATATTCGGACTCGTTCATATTTTCGTAACAGTTTTTTTTTCATTGATACTGAATGATTCGCATGTAGCGGGTATTTGAATTTAGGGGAAGCATCTGGGTGGTAGTGTAACCCAGATGCACTGATTGCTAGGGAATGTGAGGTCCTTTTATAGTTCTTGGAGGACTCTGGTGGTGTGAGGTTCCCTGGGCCTATAGGTACCGTTGTTGCCGGGGGCCGGAGGTGATTTTACACTGCAGGACTGTGCCTTTTTGTCCTCCCCTGGAGCTGGTACAGCGGGGCGGGGAACCCGCTGTGGCACGAAGGAAGAGGAGATAAAGGGGGTGGACGCCCTTACCACGGGGTTAGAGTGCAGAGTCAGAGGACGTGGCCGCACCCAGGCACCTTCAGCTTGGGTGCTGGCGTTCCGGGCCCAGGTGCCTTTGACCTGGCCGGAGCAGAGATGGAGTCCATCTCAAGCACCTTTAGCCTGGGGTGAGGTACTGTGGCGGATGCCTGGGGCTCAGTACCTTCGACTGAGTTCCGCGAGGGTGGAGGAATCCGAGGGGGCCCTAACTCCTTGGGTGCCCGTGTCTGAGTTCGTGAGGTCTGGTGTGCAGAACTTCTCTGGAGAGTCCAGCGCAGCATCGCTGGTGACAGAGAGGCCTCCGGTATCTCCCTTTGGACAGATATCCTACCCCTGACAGGGGCCGTGCTAGCGAAGGTAATTCACGTTCTATTTCACATAGTCGGTGGCAGTGACTGTTCGCCACTGGTGATACCACAGTGGTTGGCAAGAGAAGGGGAAGGATTGTGCCTCGACCTAACCCCATTGAGACGAAGTTGTTGCAAAAGAATCCAACTTAACCGTGCTGTGTGTTTTTTCGCTGAGAAGAATAAAACTGTGTTGGACCTATTCACTGTGTGGAACTCTGGTTACTAGGAGCAAAGGAGTCAGGGACGAAGTACAGGACTTGACTCTAGGACACCTACACAAAGCTTGATCTTTCTGGCCTTCACCTCTTCACTATGGAGGACATGGGCCGTGGTGTATCTCATCCCTCCCCCCAGCACTAACACCCCTAGACAAAAGAAAGACAAGCCGAGAATGAGAAGGAGTGAAAGGGGTGAGGTCGCTACGCGTAATTCTGTCTAATTTATTTTCTTTGATTCGAAATTCGTAATTTTGTTAGATAATAATTTTCGTTTTTTTGGTACACTACTCGTAATTTAGTAATTGTTACTTTTGTAAGATTGCCTTTTCCGTTGATTCGTAACATTGTTTTGTTTTCGTTGATTCGTGTCTACTATCGTGCTTCGAATGGATTCGTACTTTCGTAAATACATCGCGGTCATTCGCAATCTCGTATTTTAGTTTAGTTTTCAACACGCGGCTTCTAATAAGTCCTGTACTCACTCCCAGTCCACTCCCTCAGTCATAAGACCTCACTCAGTCTCCTCCTCAACTGAATCTAAAAAGATTCAGGAATGCATTGTGACTCAGACACAAAAGAGATAAGCTGATTGGCTAAGATATTAAGTAAGATACATCAACTCACTACACTGCCCATTCAAAAGAACGATTCGAGAACACAAAATTACAAACAGACAAAGAAACAAATTTACGAACACACAAATGAAATACGAACATACAAATTTACGAACAGATAAAGGATTGAAAATACAGAATGCAAATCATTCGTTATATATGTCATTTTCGTTCTTTTACTGTTTGGGTGTTTCGTATTTTCGTAAGTTTGTCCATTCGTAAGTTCGTATTTTCGCATGTTCGTTATTTTGCTTATTCATAATTTTGTAATTTTCGTATTTTGGTTCTTTCAGCTATTCGGATGAACCAATTGATCCGAATGTACGAATACTAACAAATTCGTACGAAAATCCATTTGTTACGAACCGAATCGCACATGTCTAATATTTATTGATGATTTTGCCATGTGCAATACCATGTTTTCTCAATAAAGACCAACCTTCTTTGTTTAAAAAAAAAAAAGGGGAGGAGAGGAAGCTAAGCAAAGTAATCTTTGGCAACTTTACTGTGGAAAGGCTGTAGATGGGAGTGAGGCGCTAAGCACGGATGCATCTCTACAATAGGTCTCACAATATGGTGGACTTCCCCTGGGACCTTTTACGGTGAGGCTCCGGGTGAAAGAACTTGCTTTTCTGGTTCTTTCTGCCTTTCTTTGCTTCCTTTTCGCTTCTCTTTATTCTTCCCCTGGTTTGGGGACCTTGCCCTCGCTTCTCCAACCTGCGCTTGCCATCTCCCTCTTGTCCCTGCCTCTCCTCTTTATGTATCCCACTATTTAGCTTGAAAACTTTTCATTTGCAGCTTTCTGCAGTTCTTCTTTTACGAATTGTGTCTTTGGTCTATGCTCCCTTATTGGGCTCAATCGGCCACGAGGCACTTCTTCTGATCCCAGTATTTTTCTATTTTTTATTCCATGTGGTTACATTGTTGACTTAGGGCTCCTCTGTATAGGTTGCCATTTTGGAGATACCCACCATTGGGCCCTCTCAGTTTTGCTTCTAATTGAACGACCTAAAACCTGTGGTATACCTTTTATGCTTCTATTCGTTGAGTGGACTGCCTAGTCTCTGCTATTTGTATCATACAATTTCTTGCCGTGGTTTATACAATGCAACTTATGGCTAAATAAAGAAATTACAAAAAAAAACAAAAAACATCCTAGATGAGTTTCAAACCTTTTTTGCTTTTATGAAGAGATCCCGAAATGTTTTCATAGTACTAAACGTTTCCTCCAGAGATAGTTTAGCTACATCTTCACATAAGTAATCAGCCAGCTTCTTCTTCTTCTGGGAGAGGTCCTCCAACAGTTCCTCAAGCTCCTTCAACGCATCAACACAGTCCTGCAGGCCAGAAAACAAGCCTTCCATCACAATATTGTATTGATATATTGTATCTACAGTATGTGCTTTCTGCAAGCTGATGCCCATTTCCTGTTGCTGGTATTTTAAAAAAAGCATTAAAGCGGAGTTCCACCCAAAAATTGAACGTGCGCTTTTCGGAATCCCCCCCCGCCCGTTGTCACATTTGGCACCTTTCTGGGGGAAGCAGATACCTGTCTAAGCCAGGTATTTGCTCCCACTTCAGGGCATAGATGGCCGCAGTATCCACGGATATCTACGCCACATCTGGCCATCTGGCCCCTCCTCCTTCCCCCCGCTGTCTTCTGGGAGACACATAGGTCCCAGAAGACAGCAAAGACCAGTGAGGACGTGCAGTGCGACTCGCGCATGCGCAGTAGGGAACCAGGCTGTGAAGCCGCAAGGCTTCACTTCCTGATTTCCATACCGAAGATGGCGGCGCATCCACCCGAGAGCCGAGGGACAGATCGGCTTCGGATGCTGACATTGGGGGCGCCCTGGACAAGTAAGTGTCCATATATTAAAAGTCAACAGCTGCAGTATTTGTAGCTGCTGACTTTAAAAAAAATGAAAATTCGGCAGAACTCTGCTTTAAGCTAGAGTTTGTTGCTTGCTTAAAGTTGGTTTTAAACTATAGGCCCATCTAAGGCTAAGCTCTAAGATCGCAAGTGTGGAGACAGTTTGCTTCATTCAGAGCTGGCAGACACAGAACACTCTGTGCTATGGCTGCATACAAAAAACTGGTTAAATTAATGCTGCCAGTTTGTGTGTGGCCAAAACTCATCAGAAATGCCAACCATTGATGTGCACTATTAATGTTAGTGACAGACTGCACCATATATTTATTGTAATATTGTGCCCATAGTTCCACCTCAACCACCACCTGACCTCTTGCCATTGCTTTACATTTTAGTCCCAGTATAGGTGCACAGGTAACATGTTCACTCTTGATTTTATTTGAGGTGCACTCCATTATGCAAATACCGACTGAAGCTCCCCAAGTCAAGCACACCCCAATATTGGCCTATAACTAAAATGGGCAAAATCACTGTCCAGCAGTAAAGTGCCTGCATTTTGGTTTGGTTTTGAGGCTCCCAGGGAGATCTGGAAGCCATCTAAAGCTCTCTTTTTTTGTGTCTGAATTAATTTCCTTTCCTAAGATTGCTTACCCCAATATTAAAAAAATAAAGTAAGCATTACTTAAAATGTAATAAATGTATTACAGCAGCAATGTGGGGGGGTGTCTGCATCAGAGGGGCATGGCACACCTTATGACTAGGCATTGATGCAAGATGTTAAAGCAAGGAAAAGGTCCATCCTTCTTTGTCCACCTCACACTATCATAATACTTGCCAACCAAACATACCATATCATCACTTGAATGTCTTTCTATTGAATGGCATTGGCAGCTAACAAAGGCAAGTAGTATTGCAGGCTTTGGATTAACTGTGGGTATAGTGTTCTATATATGGGAGGTTTTATATTTATTCCATTTTTATTTTTATTTTTTTACATTTCTAGAGATTTTATTATAAAATTTAACAGATAGCAAAACAAAATATGACAGATGCAAACATTTAGCCATTTTTTTTTCATTAATGTTTTCTTACAAAAACTTCAGAACTTGCTGGAGAATCGATTGTTGCTGGCTGCTGGGGGATATATTAGAGTGGGGGCATTTATTGTAGCTTGTGGGGGATCTATTGTTGCTGGGGGGAGTTGTTGCTAGGAGGGATCTACGGTTAAGGGAGGAGTCTATTGTTGCTGGGGGATCTATTATAGTGGGGGCATTTATTGTAGCTTGTGGGGGATCTATTGTTGCTGGGAGGAATCTACTGTTAAGGGAGGAGTCTATTGTTGCTGGCTGTTGGGAGATATATTACTGCTCATATGGATCCATTGTTACTGGGGGTATTTTTTTAGAGAGGGGGGTCTATTTTGCTGGCTGCAGAGGATCGATTTTATTGCTTTTCTTGTTATCAATAACAAATTCCATACAAATTATCACCACAAAATGATACTTGGCTTTGTATTCTCTAAAAGGGCATAACTGAGTAGTAGGTAGGTGGTGGAACCAAGCGACGGGGCTCAAAGGTGGGATGGGGGCGAAGTCACAGGAGTGCAAAACGAATTTCACTCCCATACAAGAAGCTCAGCCAAACGAGATCAGGCTGGATTTCTCCTTTAAAAGCCTTTTAGGTTACTAGTTTAGAGTTACACAGAAGGACTGGCAGTAGAATGTTTGCTCTCCCTCTGACGTTCACGATGATACTTCCCATGTGTGGTGAGAGAGCCGTTTACATATGCATTAGAGGTCTATGTGCACATCTGCATTTGCGCGTAAGCAGGGCCGCCATCAGGAATTTTGGGGCACCTTACACAGCTTCAGGCATGGGCCCCCTGGAGCAGAGAACCGGGGGGGGGTGCTTCTGCCGCCGCAAATTGGGGGGCTTTGGGTGCCGACGAAAAAAAAAAAAAAAGGGGGGGTTGCCATCCGGGGCCCTGGGGACCTCTGGGCCCCTTACAAAAAAGATTATATATGGGCTGCGGATATTAACGATTAATTGTTCGATTAATCGTTAATTTCTTTGATCGATCAAAATAATTTTGATCGAGGACGATCCACGGAGTGAGCTCCGCGGTCTCGTCCATAGGAAAGGCCGCGGCTTCGGCCTAGCTCCGGAGCCGCGGCCATCTTGGTCCACCCGGCGGAGGCCTAGTAGCGGCGCGCTGACGTCATTATCAGCCGCCTGCCGTCTACTCTGCGAGTCTGCGGACGGTTCTGCCTGGATTTTACGGTATGGGGGGAGATGTGGACATTACAGTATGGGGGGCACATGTGGACATTACAGTATGGGGGGCACATGGACATTACAGTATGGGGGGCACATGGACATTACAGTATGGGGGGAGATGTGGAAGATTGGAAAAACTGTATGTACGTTATAATTAATCAAAATTAGTCGATTAATCGATAAAAAAAAAAAAAAATCTATTAATCGAACACGAAATTTTAATCAGTAACAGCCCTAATATATATATATATATATATTTTAATACATAAATAAGGGGGGTTACCATCCGGGGCCCCAGGGACCTCTGGGCCCCTTACAGGTGTACTGCCTGTACTCCCCTGATGGTGGCCCTGTGCGTAAGCACATGGGGATAGGGGTGCTTTTTTTATTACGATTATTTCTTTTCTTTAAATTTACTTTAACACTATGCCTTTATTTTTTTTGTTGTATTAACTTTATTGCTATTACAATGGATGAACAACTTCACTTGTAATAGCATGGGCCATGACAGGTCCTCTTGGAGGGATCTTGGGTCTATAGGGTTCCCTCTGGCCTCCAAAGCATCTGATCGGTTTGATCAGATGCTTGTAAACTTCAAAGCGAAAATGGAAGTGACAAAATCCTTGTCGCTTCCGGTTTCTGATCTCACAGAGAGGGAGGAACAACACCAGTTCTTCTCTCTCAGTTTTTTTCCTCTTGGTTGAAAAAGATAGACATTTGTCTTTTTTTTCCAACCTATGTAACAGTAGTTGCTGCTTTGCATAGTATAGGTAGTGTAAAAACAGCACAGGAATACTCCTTCCCCTGCTTAGCACTAATAGGTATAAGGAAAACCTTATTTTAGGTCATCTATAGAGGGCGCCACCTCAGATGAAAAATAAATAAAAAATCACATTGGCTCAGGAAAAACCCTGCAAACCATCACCCCGGGCCCACTTAAAGCATACCTGAATTGATTTTTCATATTGTTCCTTCACATCATTTTCTGAATTGGAAATTTTTATCAGCAGATCCTTCAGTCTTTTTTGATTAGCACTGGTTTCTGAATACAGATTTTCTATATTGACCCTAGAAAAATTTAAGAAAATTTAACTTTCAAGGCATAACCAATGAAGTAAAGCCCTTGATACAGACAGACAACCTGCAGGAAAGCAAAGCATAGTGGTTTGAATGGGACAATCTATTTATTTAGCACTATAAGAGGCTTCCAGCACAGCAAAACCCACCCACCTCTGATAACGTCCTGACAAAATACTGAATAATGATTTAGGAGAAACAAGGAATTTTGGCTAAGGCAGGCATAGCCGATTAAAAGAGACTTGGTCACTAACTTAAAAAATATAAAAAACAGAAAAGTCCATTTTCTTTTTATTTCAGCCCTTTTACTTGACTTGCAACATGCCTTGAACTTAGAGTAAATGTGATCACTTCCCTTATAAGAGAGTACCTATGTGCTGGCCCAGCTCCTCCGCCCTGCCCCTCATCTCCCTACATAACCTTTTCTATAGCTGCTGGGGAGGAGCAAGGGGAATATTATAGAGCACATGTGTCAAACACAAGGCTTGCAGGCTGAATACAGCCTGCCAGGTCATTTCTTGTGGCCCTCACACCTCTTCTGCTGCTGCAGCACCCCCCTCGTCTCCACCCCCACCTTGTCTCAGCAGAGGAGGGCAGAACTCCTCCGCCAAATCCTGCACAAGTTAAGGGGGGTGCAATGTGATGTAAGGGAGGGTGGGGGGCTCTTGACTTCTGATGGTGGAGGGGGCTCTTAACATCTGATGTAAGGAGCAGTGGGGTGCTCTGGACATCTAGTCTTAAGCCTCGTACACGCGGTCGGACTTCCATCTGACTTTTCCGTGGATTTTTGTCCAAACAGAGTTGGCCGGGCACACCCATAGCATACACACCACAGGACTTTTCTGCAAACTTTCCCAAATCTTTTTCCAACTTAATGTGGTTTTTCTGCTCTTTTCTGCTCTATACCGCCACCCTTTGCTCAACTTCTGCTATTGTTGGTTGATTTTAACATTATTTGTTTTGTCCATCGGACAAAAGTCCGATGGTTTTCTGTACACACGGTCGGACTTTGCTCCATCGGACTTCTGTTGGTCAAAAGTTTGTCCATTTGCAGACCGAACTTTTGTCCGATGAAAACCAAAAAAGTTTGTCCGATGGAGCGTACACACGGTCTGATTTTTTGTCAAACTTGCTCAAAATGAAGTTTGTTGGCAAAAAGTCTGACCGTGTGTACGGGGCTTTACACATACCTCCCAACATGGAGATGGGAACGAGAGACACCTACTAACAAAAGTATGTAGGCATAGGACACTCCTCCTGCCACACCCCCTTAGAGGAGAATTAATAAAAAAATAAAAAAAAGGTTAATGAAATCCACAAGGACTTTTTTTTTTACCACTACTATTCCTTTATATTAGCTTTTAAAAATGTACAAATGCAGCAATTTAGAAATTGGATGAAAGGTTTAGTGCTGGGAAACACTTTTCGAAAGATAAAAAGTGCATTTTATATACAACTTTATAGATCAGACCAAAATGAGTGACAAATGAGGGGGAAAGAGGGACTGAGGGACATTGCTCGAAATCAGGGACAGTCCCTCCAAATCAGGGACAGTTGGGAGGTATGGTCTTATAGATACAACTGGCCCTTGGGGCCAACCATAATGCCGATGGGGTCAGCAATAAAATTGAGTGACACCCCTGCTATAGAGTGTCACTTGACAGCTCTGGGTCTGCTGACATAATTTCCTAGCTCACCACTCCATTTCAAACTAGAAAAAAAAGTTCCAGCAACGCGCTGTGTGAACGGGTCTTTTATGATAAAGAATGTAGTAGAATATAATTAAATATCAATAGCAAATGGCATAGTCACACAGTTACCATGTTATTTATTTTCTCATTACTACAATGAAAATCTAAAGAAGCTGCCTTTCGGAAGCAAGGATTCTGTCTAAGGAAGCTGCTACAATCTGCAGCCAAGTTGAACCTCATTATCCCACTCAGACACAACAATTTCCAAGATATCTGCAGACTTTATGTCTACATGTAATAGTATAGCATTCTGATAAGTGCATTCAATGTTATTGTAAATCATCCCAAGATAATGGGAAAAATAAGGCTTGTGTGCTGTGTATTTCTAAAATGGAAAGTATGATGGCTGCCGGTCAATTTCAATAATTTTTTTTTGAAAGTGTAAAAGTTTATGAACTGATGTGATCTCTCCTTTTTACATTGCATAACATATATTTTACAAAACTATTTGGCACAATGACACTCCATTTGCACAGGATGTTGGCGTTTCCAATGAGAAAGCTCAGCATTGCCTGCGGTTTACTTTTTTTTTTCTCAAGATGAATGCTTGCCCTCACGCTGAAGATAAGGTTGACACAGGGAATGGAAGAACTTATTTCTATCTATAAACCATTCCAAAAAAAAAAAATGCAACTATCCCCGAGTATCCATGTCTGTACTACCCTGTCAAATCAATGTCCATTCTGGTAATGTGAAAGGAGGACAAGCGAGACTTCGCTTTGCTACATGAGATATCATATTGCCATCTAAATATCCCTTAATTTTTCAAAATAAACACACAGATCGTTAGGAGTTTTCTAAGGAAAGCAGAGCAATTGCGGTTTGCTTTCAGACTCTCTCACCCCACTTGAAAGTCTTTATGGAGCACTACAGAGCAGAGATAGAGGGTAAGGCGTGGGGGGAGGGGGGGGGGGTAAAACCATTCTTCCAACTCATAGAGCTGTGTGTAATTTAAACTATTAAAAGAGAAGTCCAGCCTGGGCTCATTCGGCTAGGCTTCTCCTATGGGTTACAAGAGTGCAATTCGTTTTGCACTCCTGTGACCCGTTATTAGCAGAGAACGGTCTGAAATCCGCTCTCTACTGACGTCACAAAGATCATTCCAGGCACCGCGTCATCCCGACTTCGGAAGTCTGGATCTGCCAGGTGCCTGGACTGATGGCCGTCTTAGCCTCTGAGGCTGAGACGGCCGCTCCCCACCCCTCCACAGCTCAGCGCTCCAATGAGCGTGGAGGAGCAGAGCAGGACAGGAGAGATGCTGACTGACAGGCAGCAGCTCTCTGCTTGGGGAGGTGAGAGAACCGAGCCATCGGTGGTGTTCGGTGGCTCGGTTCTCAGAGAAGAGGCGGCGGGGGACAGATGCAGCATCAATCTGATGTTGCATCCACCTAAGTATGAATATTGGATAAAAAAAATAAAAAAAACATACTTCTCTTTTAAGCTCTGTAAAACAGGCTTTTGTCAGCAAAGCAATTAAGATTAGTCTGGTAAACACGTGAAAGGGAACATAGATTTTCATCTTCTAAATAAAACAAGGTCAATTTGAATTATGCATATGTAATTTTTCACATTACCCTCACTAAAAGATGTATGAATATATTTAAACATATTCTATAAACATGTATGTGTATATTACCCAGCAGCTGCTGAAGGCTTCTGAAGATCATTTGGAAGCTCAATAAGATCCATGTAATTTGCTTCTATTTCCTGCAATTAGAGATAATTAGTGAAGTAATTAACATTTGTAGTCTTGTAGCAGCTCTGCAAGAATTGTTCAATCTCACACAGCCTTAAAGTTGTACTAAAGGCTTCACGTTTTTTACTTTAATGCATTCACAGCCCCCCCACATTTTTTGTTATAACCCCTGCTTACCTGGTTCCGGGTCCTGCACAACTAAGGTACACACCCACCCAACTGATCCAGCATTGTCCTGTTGTAATCCTCTTTTCTTCTGTCCCCCGTTTGTCCTGTGCCACCATCTTCTTGCATGACGTCATCGGTGAGCAGACACCTTTTTCAGGTTCAGGCAGCCACTCTCCCAATGACGTGCCACTAGGCGCATTCCCCTCCTCTTTTCTCAATGAAGGACTATGCCTCCTGGGGTATGTGACATACATATCCAAAAAGGCACAGTGGGCTAAGTGCACATCAATCACCTAGGTGAGTGACATGTGTGTGTGGGGGGGGGGGGGGCTGGGGGTGGACCAGAGGTATCCAATAAAAAAGAAAAAGTAAAATGCCCAATTTGCACAGCGGAGGGGAGAAGGGGTGGTGGAGGTGACATCATACTGAGCTTGAATATCCACTTTAAGGAACAAACACCCCAGTACATGTGCTACTTCAGACACTCTGCTATTGTTCTTGTCAGCACCATTGCCTCCAGGATTGATCAGCATCATACTTCCTGTACTTGTTTTAGTACAGGGGACTCCAACCTTTAGAAAGTTCAGTTTACTGTCACTTAGACTTTAAAGGGGTCCGATTGTAGCCAGTAAGAGTAGAAAATACCCCAGCACCAATGAGATCAGGGTTGGTGGTCAGTGGGAGTAAATATAAAATTACATGGCTCCTGCGGTCAGTAGGAGGAGGAATAGTACCCCATCATTGGTGTCAGCATGATGAATAGTGCCCTATCATATCAGTGGGAGGAAAGCTACCCCATTGTTTGTGTCCATGGGAGTAATAGCATTCCATCATTGGTGACTTTTGGAAGGAAAAATGCCCCATCATTGGTGTCAATGGAAGCAATAGTTTTCCAAAACTTATGTCTGTGGAAGGAAGAATGCCCATCGATGTTCATGAGAGGAATAGTTCCCGACTGTTAAGTGTCAAGTGGAAAAAATGGTCCCTATATGTTGGCTTCAGTGGGAGGAATACTACCCTGTATCAATTCCCCATATCAGTGGGAAGAACAGTTACCCAAGGACTGGTTAAGACAAGCAAAAGGCTGCATCTGGCCCATGGGTCAGAATCTGGAGACCACTGTTCTAGTGGATAAACCAAGCTCAGCGGAGATAGGCTCCTGCTGCCATGAGTCAATTTGCTGGGAGGAGGGAGCAGAGAAAAGTAAAAGGGTTTAAAATCACTTTATAGCTGGTCATACACCAACAGAATACATCAGAGCATTTGATCTTGCCATCCCTGCGTAAAATATTTTCACTTTCCAAGCTTTTAAAATTGTATCCAGTCCTGCTGCTTCAATAGAATCCCAAACATCTTAAAACGGGGTTGTTTTATGCCTAAAACATTTATATTACAAAAAGTATGATTTTTCCAAACGGAAACCAGATTCACTGTTAGAATCTTTGTTCATTTAAAAAAAAAAAATGTCACCTTCTCCTTTGAATCATGTCACTATGGTCAGAAACAATCGCCAATTTGACCCCAGTAACCATAAGAAAATCAAATTAAGGTAACGAAAAAGAAAAATTTTTACAAAATTCTACAAGCTTAATTAATATAGGCAGCATTTTCTAAAACATGAACTGGACTTTAGCTAAAAATGGAACTGAGGAAGACTCTCCTCATTTGTAGGAAGGGCATTTTACATTATAATTTGACTTTTTTGTTAAGAGATTTACTTTTGCCTTGAAATGTAAGCAACCGATTTATAAAAACAAAATACGACAAAAAGGGAGAAAAAACCCAAAACCAAGATGTTGTCCACTGCAACTAATCACTAACTAGTTTTCATTTTGTTCGTCTTTTTTTAACTTATGGAGTTTGTTTTTGTATTGAGACCTCACCTCCACAATATGGTGCAGTAGAGTTATACGGGTTTGGTTTGCCCTTGTTTCGGTCAGCTTTAGTAAAGTACTTATTTTAAAGCCATTTGCGTTTCCAGTGTGACTTCCCTAGAATGTAACAGAAGAAAGATCCAGTCAACCAATAGCACCCTGTATACAGTACATTTCAATGTGAAAAACATAATATCCCATAAACAACAATCCAAAATTTCATAACACGGTTATGATTGGATGAGGGTGATTGAGTTACGTGTGACTGTGCATACCGAGGTCCTGGTACTCATTAGAACCTCTAAAGCTTCTTGGATAAGTGGTGGAATGTCTTCAACATTACAGGATAAGACCGGTTAAATGTGACTAACTACTACTAGAACCATCACAAACATATAATATCCAAGCGCAGATGCCAGGCTGGCACCCAGTGAACAGTTGGGCATCAGAGACAAGAAAGTGTTTATGAAAGTGTAAAAAATAAAGCTGAACTCAAGGCAGATATAGATATATCTATATAAAAAAAACAAGAATGAACATGGTTATGTATTCATAGAATATGACTCAGTGTCAGCCTCTTGTAATGCCCATGAGCAGTAGAACTCAGACTAGAAGACGGAGGGGCAGCACCAAGAAGAGCAGGGGGATTGGTCTGATAAGTGTGATGAAGCTCCTTCACTGTCCAATCAGTAGGGGGGGTGGCTGTGGGAAGATGCTCTCGCTCTAACGCATGCGGCAATAACTCACATATATGGTTTGAACGGCGTTTACATATGTGGGCGGGACTTACGTGTGCGTTCGCTTCTGAGCGCGAGCTACCGGGGACAGGGGCGTTTTAAAATGTTTTTATTTTTATTTTTACATTTATTTATTTATTTATTTTTTGAGCACTTTTATTCCTATTACAAGGAATGTAAACATCCCTTGTAATAGGAATGGGGTGTGACAGGTCCTCTTTATGGAGAGATGCGGGGTCAATAAGACCCCACATCTCTCCTCCAGGCTGGAAAGCATGAGATCGTGAAAGAAAATTCACAGATCTCATGCTTACTAGCCGCAATCGTGGCTTTGTTTACTTCTGGGAAACCCGGGCATGACGTCATAACGTCGCGCCTGGGCCTCCGACGGTCATAGAGAGGACATAGTCCTCTCTATGCTCGTTGTGTGACAAGACACCGGCGCCGGACGATTCATTCTCCGGGCCCCCGATGGCATGGAAGAGCCCGGAGAAGCACCGGATGGCGGCGGATGTCCCCTCCCGCCGCCTAATAGAACGATCAAGCGGCGGAACTGCCGCTATGATTGTTCTTATCGTGCACAGAATCGCTGGCATTAGAGAAGGATATCTGAATGATGCCTCTAGCTGCAGGCATCATTCAGATATCCCCCCACAAAGCCCAGGACGTCATGTGACGCCCACCCAGGATGGGAGATCCCATCTGTGGGCGTCATATTACTATGGCTAGGTATTGAAGTGGTTAATAATAAAATAGATTCATAGCAGAAAAAGAATACAACGGGTTTCAGGGGTCAAACATACTCCACCTTCATCGGGGGTACAAAACAAGTACAAAAGGTCATAAATATAAAAAGGTCATGAACACAAAAATAAATGAATATACATACTTTGTAGCCCTGATGAAGGGTGAGTGTGTTAGGCCCAAAAATGCATTGGGTTTTTTCTGCTACGAATTGTATAATCATCTTGGACAATTGTTTGGCGCCCTCATTGAACTGTATGTATGTGGTTTCTCAACGCTGGCTTCTCTCTCTGTTTCTAAGTGCTGTCTAACCAGAACCAGTGCACCCAGTGATAATTTTAGTGATCTTCAGAAAATCTGAATCCAGCACCCCATTTGTTCTTGTGTCCCCCCCCCCAAATTATTTTGATTGATTATGGTCTTATAGAACTGCAAGAAACAGAGCCAATTGGGCACACCCTGGCTCGTGCTATATATTAATCTTACACAGTGTACTAAAAATAGCAAAAAGTCTAGAACTTAAAACAGTCAGGTGCACTTGGTACAAGGCAGGAAAACATACAGGGCAAAATCAGTAAGGAAAGCATCCAATTGCATCTCTTGGGATATGGGGAGCTTGCGCTAGAGTAGCTTGGGCAGGATATGCATAGTCATTCAAGGTACTTACATTAACTTGGGTCTAGCCTAGATCCGGCGAGGCATTGGTATTGGTTCTTGTGTTTGACTTACAGTTGTATCACCACAAAGATAGAGAAACTATAGTGAAGGCCCCTTAAAACTCCTTTAGGGAAAGGGAGCC
The DNA here is from genome assembly GCA_029206835.1 of Rana muscosa. Taxonomy (NCBI): domain Eukaryota; kingdom Metazoa; phylum Chordata; class Amphibia; order Anura; family Ranidae; genus Rana; species Rana muscosa. Next base: position 193,356,351 of record CM055126.1, on the reverse strand, counting down.
TTGCCTGCTGGAAGCATGGCATTACTGTGGGTGTGAATCTAAAAGGGACATTAAGTGGCTCCATTTAGGATCGGCTATAAAGACCTGGACGTGACTGGGTGGAGCCTGAATGCTAGGTAAAGGCTACACTGGGACATGTCTAAATGCTCTGAGGAGATTCAGCTGTTACAAGAGTTACCCAACCTCCCAACTGTTGTAATGTTTTGTCCCGGCTTTATTTGCAGTTTTGACCTTGCCAGCAATTGAGGGCTATACCCTCAGGTAAATTCTGGGGTCAGTCTAATGCCTGTCTGTCACTGATGGCAAGGACAGGCCTCTTAGACTATGTGAGTTTATGTTTTATGGGTGCTCACAGTATAACTGTGACTGGCATTGTTGTTTGGTACATTTAGAAAGTTCAATAATGAAAGCCCCTTGACCCCCCCTCCCTCCTAGCGAAAGAAAGCCTTGGCTGCTGGAAGCTTGGCAACTACATGTACATTAACCTAAAACAGGGAGGTTAGGTGGTTTTAATGGGATTGGCACAAGGTGACTGGGTGGAGCCTGAACTCTAGAAAAGGCTACGCAAGGGCACGTCACACTACTCTGAGGTGAGTCTTTCGTCACAAGAGTTGCCCACCCGCCTGTTGTGGGTTTCGTCACCGCTTTACTGGCGGATTTACCCTGCCAGCAATGCATATTGCTTTATGGACCATGCCCTCAAGTTTAATTACTGTATATACTCAAGTATAAGCCGACCCGAGTATGAGACGAGGCCCTAATTTTACCACAAAAAACTGGGAAAACTTATTGACTCGAGTATAAGCCTAGGGTAAAAATGCAGCAGCTACTGTAAGCGGAAAAGAGGGTCAACAATGCCCATTTGCAGCTTCACTGTGCCCATTACCTCACTGTGCCCATTACCCTCCACACTCACCTTCTGCTTGCTACAGCGAAGATCAGGCTTCTAAGGATCACCTCCCATGTCCATCGCGCTGCTGGCGTCGATTTTTTAAAATTTGCGGCTTCCTCCTGGCCCCGTGTGGTTCCGTGATAGGCTATTGACACTGTTCAGTGTTCCGCCTATCACGGCCATCTTCTCATCCCCGGGCTTTCCCAGCAGACACTGTGTTTAGTGATCCGCCAATCACGGACGTTCTTTCATCCTCGAACAAGTGGAGAAGGTCCGTGATTGGCGGATCACTAAAAACAGTGTCAATCGCATATCACGGAACCGCACGGGACCAGGAGGGAGCGCGAAATGTAAAAAAATGGACACTCAAGGTACACTGACTCGAGTATAAGCCGAGGGGGGGACTTTCAGCCCAAAAAAAAGGGCTGAAAATCTCGGCTTATACTCGAGTATATACGGTATGTGATCAGTTTAATGCCTGTCTCGCACTGATGGGGGGGGGGGGGGGCGACGACAGGCCTCCGAGACTATCTGTGTTTTGTTATGGATGCTCACGGTATAACTGCGACTGGCATTATGTGGTATTTTGAATATTTTTACAGTTGGTAAGTTCAATAAAGCTGTGGCCCTGCCCAAATTCCAACTTAAATCATTCTGGTGTCTTTTTGGGGGGCAAGGTATTGGTTTGCAATAGCTGATTAAAACACGCCCATGCTTCTCAGCAGTCAAGCTGTGGCCTTGCCCTATTTCCAACCTAATCAGCTTCGGTGTCTCTTTGGGGGGAAAGGTACTGGTATATTGGTCATATATGAGCCTATGCTTCTCAGCAGTCATGTCTCTAGTGTTGGGCTTACCTCCCCTAATTTTTTAAAATTCGAATTTTCAGTGTAAAACAGTTCAACATACTCACATAATTCAAGAAGTTACCGACTTTCAGAACAAGCTGACAAAAGAGTGGAAGTCTCTGACTGCTAAGAACGTCTGGAAAAAAAAAAAATACTCATTAACAGCCAAATAGAGTAAGAAGGGTTAGACCCTTTGCTCATTTTGTATTGTCGTATGTGTCCCTGCTGGGGAGAGTGACCCCCCTATGCAAACAGATAACCACTGTCACTCAACTTGAGGAATCCAAAAATTCAGATTTGTCACCAGAACACTGTGGACACCTTTTCCTGTAAGAACTCCCCAAAATTTTTTTTTTTTTGTGGAGAGATTTCCTGGCTTTCTGTTGGGTTTCCAGGTCACACAGTGACGGTATATTTCTCCAGAGGGACAAAGGCAGCACAAAAATAACCTGACAGGGGTTTTCACCCTTCCCTACTTGGTCTAAAGCTAAACAAAAATTACATTAGAATATGTAATAATGAGCAAGAATAGATCCAGTTACCATCACATGCCGAGCTGACTGTCTGAGCCTTTGGCCGTAACATGTCCAGCATAACATTGGTCTCCTCACAAGCCAGCATACACTCAATCCGAAGCTGGTAGCTGTAAACATAAATGTTATATATGAAACCTTATTCTGCAGTGAAAGTTACAGTATACAATTCTCTAATGTACACACTATGTATAGGGGGAAATCCCAAACTGTGTGCTACAGTCCCATTGGAAGCTAAATACATCCTATAGTGCCCTTGGAAAAAAATAAAAATAAATCACATTACGAGAGGATTATATCACTGCATATTTATATGATAGGATGTAAAGAATCATGCCATACACACAGGTTGGAAAGTAAACCATAAACCAATCTCCAATCATTTGTTATTCCATACCTCCTGGACAGCTCCCCCAACCTTACTTCCCGAACGCCCCATAGCAGATTTACTGCTACAGGGTTGCTGCGCTGCACATAATCACATATACTGTATGTGATTCTGCAGCTCTGGGTTTTGGGCGCAAGTGCCCGCGGCTCGCTCCCACTAAGATTCTACACATCGGGAGATGAGCAGTGGGTGCCGGGGACCTGATGTCCACCAGCACCTGCTGATCGTTCGGTACACCGACAGAATGCCACTCTGCCTATGTAAACAAGGCAGATTGTCATTCTGTCAGTACAAAAGGCATGAATCCTGCGTTTCTGTAAAGCAGGAACACAGATCCAAGTCTTCCACTAGAAAAAGCACTTCCCCACTACACTGAAACATTAGCTAGGCACACAGTTAACCCTTGATTGCCCCTGATGTTAACTCCTTCCTGGACAGTGTCATTAGTACAGTAAGAGTGCATATTTTTAGCACTGATCACTGTAATAATGTCACTGGTCCTTAGAAAAAGTGTCACTTAGTGACCGATTTGTCCGCCGCAATATCGCAGTCCCGCTATAGGTCGCTGATCGCCACTATTACTAGTGAAATAATTAAATAAAAATATCCCATAGTTTGTAGACACTATAAATTTTGCAGCAAATCAATATACGCTTAATGGAAGTTTTTGTTTTACCAAAAACATGTAGCAGAATACATGTTGGGCTTAATTAATGAAGATATTCGATTAAAAAAAATAAATAAATTATTGGATATGTTTTAGAGCACTAAGTAAAAAATATTGTTGCTTTTTTTTCAAAATTGTCGGTCGTTCTTTGTTTCTAGCGTAAAAAAATAAAAAATGCAGAGGTGATTAAATACCACCAAAAGAAAGCTCCATTTGTGGGAAAAAAAGGACATACATTTTATTTGGGTACAGTGTCACATGACCGCGCAATTATCAGTTAAAGTAACACAGAGCCGTATTGCAAAAAATGGCCTGGTCAGGAAGCATGGTTAATCTTCCGGAGGTGAAGTGGTTATTAATGCCTATACCCCAATAAAAAGGGCAATCATATTTTCTTTCTTCTTCTTCAAAGACATGAACAAAAGACCAAATTAAAATTAGATTAACTGCTCACAAGCTATAGACATCTCAGTTTTAAGTGACAATGCTACACATGAAATAAAGAACATGCACTAAAAGAAACAGAAAAGCGTATATTGCGGACCTCAAGAAAAAATGATAGTATTTTCCTGTAAGTACTGATTTTGTCCAATAAATACTCTGTAGAACTGTAGTACAAAATGTAGTACAAATCAGGAAAACTGCAAACTTTCTGCTTCATGCAGACTCATCCAGTCTGCGTACAATCATACATTTCATTCATTGCTTGGGATCCTGAGCTGTGCAATTCTCTGCAATGAAAGCAGAGGAGCCTGGAGATATTCAGGCAAACCAAGTGGGCAATGATTTACCAGATTGATTTTGTGCAGACATCAGTGACCTGCAGATAATCAAGTAATTCATGAAGCCAGGCAATTGTTTTTTATAGATAGTATGAGCTTGGGCAGGCTGAATAAATTAGCTTAAAGATATTTAGGCCAAAAAAAAAAAAAAAAATTGTGATTCCAGTGTATAAAGCAGTATATACAACCTTACTTCAGCCATACTGCTGCCTTAAAAAAAAAAAAAAAAAAAATTATAAAAAGGATAGCAGCATGCTTTTTAAATGTACTTGGCGCGCCGCTTGCTTTGGGACTTTGAAGCAAACGGAGTGCCTTTAAAATAAATGGAAGGGGGGAGAAAAATAAGCCGGGAAGAGTGCCTCTCAAAAGGCAAGTACCAGTGTTGAGCGGAGAGAACTCCATGAAACACTGCAAGCTCCACACTGCTGCCTGCCTTTTATGAATGGGCCACAAAATGCAGGTGTAGGCCAACTTTTCAACATATAGCAGAACAAATAGCAGTATCCACTATCCGCCTCTCCTCTAAGTACCTTAATTTACTTTGGAAAATCAAGGTACTTAAAACGGAAGTAAACCCATCCAATAACAGTTTAAAAAAACAGTTACATTTCCGGCACGTGCCGGAAATGTACCATTGGTTGTGCTCTCATTCAAACTGTCAAACCATCCAATGGCTGGTTTCATGATGGGTTTTACTTCCTCTTTTGCTCGCTGCAAAGCCTGCAAATGAAAAGCATAATGGGCTAGTATGCATTGCATACTAGCCCATTATGTGCCACTTACCTGCAAAAGAATCCAGCGATGTCCCCAGAGTAGGCAGCGTTCATCTTCTGGCCCCTCTTCCTTCCGGGCCACGGACTCCAGCTCTGTGATTCACTGGAGCCGCGTGACGTCACTCCCGCGCATGCGCACGGGAGCCGCGATTAACGGCACAGGCTAGGGAAGAAATGGCACTTAGTTTCGTCCTAAATGGCGCACGTTTAGGAGATATTTCCACTACCTACAGGTAAGCCTTATTCTAGGCTTACCTATAGGTAGAAGTCCAAAAAGTGGGTTTACAACCACTTTAAGCCTACTCTGTAGCAAATATAAAATCAAATGCTATTTTAATTCCAAGTGTCAGAAAAATAGCCTCCTAAGGTTTTGCCTCATCAAGCATATAGGATATAGGACTAATATAGGATGTCTCACCAATCTCACAATTATCTAAAGTCACTTACTTGGTCACTCCGAGAAGCAGCAAGTAAAACTGGTCTGCGTTTGATAACTTGGAAATATCTTCTTTGAACCCTTTTAAGTTTTCCACCTGTAAATGGCAGATGTTAAGGAAAAGGAAAGTAGATAGGAGATATCTCCTTACTTCAGACAAACCAATCTTTTTTACCCCAGATGAACACTATTTTTCAGGTCTTGGAGAACCTCTGAAAAAAACAATTCATTGGTAGCCAGTGGGAAGAAATGGTCTTCTCATAGTGGTGGTCAAAGTGCCACCTTTAATAGACAGATAAAATAGATCATTAGTGTCATGCAGCTACCTCTGCCAAGTAATGTTGGCCCCAGAATCAGGCAGGCACCATCAAATTGGAGATAAACCAGCCACAGCTCAAGGAACCTCTAGAACCCCTAGAAATCTCTGGTTGAGAATGGCCCTTAATAGATATCTAAATCCAAAAACAAAAATGTAATATATCGCAGCTAACCAGATGTGGTGATGCATCTATTTTTTGTTCCCCCCCCCCCCCCCCCCCCAAGCTAAAACCATTTTGAGCAAATGCAAAAAATTCCTGTTGATCTCGTCATAAATTTAGTATTCTTGTCCATTTGTGGCGGCTCAACAGAAACCAAAATGATCTAATCTTTATTTGTGTAAACTGCTAATCTCATCAGCCCTAATAGAATGGAGGTTAACCAATTAGGTTTGAAGACCAGTCTGGGTGGCAACCGTTAAAATAAATTGAAAAAGCCAATACAGCCAACTCCATCCAAGAACCTTCACACTCTGTAATCACCAGTGATTGTGTGTTGACGCAACGATCAGGAACAATAAAAGCCAATTGGGAGGAGACAGGTGTGATGTATAGTAGGAATTCTTAGCCAATCACAGGAGATTTCTGGTTGTGTGGAAGCTGTACTAAAACAACTTGCGTAGTTTGGGCCTTATGCTATACATTTTATAAGGCTACAGACTACTACTTTAAACCGTTCCAGTTTCAAGAATACTACTATAAACTACCCTACAGAATTGAGACAGCAATCAGACTGCCACAAAAATCATTCTGTAGATGAATAGTTTGGGACATCAAATGTTTGAGTAAGAAGACGTGTTTATGCCCAATGCAGATCACTGCTGGGGGTTCATTAATGGGGGGCATAAGCAACTGTTCCGGAATGAAACCAGTTCAGGTGACATCTTATGTCTACAGGTGCTTTATGAGATATTTGTCCAATTATCCACAACAGCGGTCGCCAACCAGTGGTCCGTTGACCACTGATGGTCCACATGAACATTTTGGTGGCCCCGAGGGGTTCTGCCACAAATCATCATTGTGGCAGATGTATACCACCCAGTGTTGTTCTCAATGTGCGCTGACAGTCAATACTGTCAGCACGCATTGATACCTGATGCCTCTTTTGTAGTTACAGTTTCTATAAACTCAGGGGGAGGCGCTGGGAGTAGTGCAGAGAGCAGGGTTGTGAAGGAGGGGACTTCCAATGGCAGTGCTGAGCACAAGGCTGGATAAGATGATGAGATCCAATGATGAATCTGTTTAAGGCAGCAGTGTGATGCAAGGGGGGGGGGGGCAGGGGATCAGTCAGAGAGCCAGACCTTTGTGTATATAAGGCAGCAGTGTGATCCAGAGCATTGTGTGTATAAGGCATGCAAATTAATGTTAGCGATTCAAAATTGTGAGTTTAGTTGGGTGTGAGATCTAGAACACCATTCTTCAATTTTACCCCAGAGGAACCCTAAAAAAATTATTATACCTACAGTTTGCTGTTGATTGAGAATGACTAGTAGCCACTATGTCAGTTAAATCATTGTAATGACAATGGTATCAAATTAAACTTACTTCATGTTTTTCAGGAAGCAGCTTGAGGAACTGTTTTAGTACTTCAATATCAAACTTTGACCGATCTCCCTTCTCAATCATGGAAACAACTTGTTGATTGGAGCTACAAAGCAAGGAAACAGACAGCAAATGTATTAATGATGTATTGAGTGGAATACTGTCTTTAAAGTCAAGCTCTGGAGAAAACAAAAATCCTCCCTTGCAGAGGGGCTACCCCCGTATTGCAAGGGTTAATACTTTAATGGTCTGATGCCTGCAAGGGTGCCACTGCCAGTCTTCAGCCATCCTACTTGACAAATGTGGGATGATGTCACTTCTAAGCATGCCCAGGAATTCAGTCATCCTGGCATATAGGAACTGTAAACTGAGCTGAGCATGTACGGCTCAGTGTGCCTTTTAAAAGGGGGCTGCAAGCAGGCAGGTAGGTTTATTTTTAATTGGGGAGGAGTTGTTGCAGGTCTCTTCTGCAATAAAGAGCCTGCCAGCATGTATTCTTTTTAATTTGAGACTTTAGTTTGGCTTTAAATGGTTACTCATCGTAAAAAGCACTTTTTCTTACCTGATCAATGCAGGCTTTCCCCCCCAAATACGACATGTCATATCAGAAAATGTTGCATGAAATGACCATCTAGCACCCTGATAGTAGGCAGGTTTGCCAACTAATTTAACTTGGTGGTAATTTGCCTGGCTGATTGATAGGGGATTCACTGGCTTTTTCCCTAACTCTGGATTTGATGCACCTCTCTCTTCTGTCACTAGGTGGCATTGTTGCCTGTGGCAGTGGAATGATAAGGGGATAAGGAATCCAGACTAGAAGTGAATAGGTTGACTCAGCCAATTGGCAGGGGGTTTCTTTGGTCCCCTGGCCTGCTGGGAGCACCTATTTATTCGGGAGTCGTCAGGTGATCAGGGTTCTGTGCCACTTGGGCTGCTGTCTGGGTGAATGTGTGCCACAAGGCTCCGGGTTGCTAGGCCAGAAGCCTGAGGCCTATCCCAGGAGCCCCTGACTGCTAGGCCATCTGTGGCCGATCCAGGTTTGAGAGAGGCAGCGCGGGGTTGGGGCTTCAGGCTGGAAGCCCAACCAAGTTGCAGAGGTCCTGCCGGACAGACGGGGGAACTGGATCGTTACCAGCGGTGAATGAGAAGCAGTTGCCACAAGGGACGACCACTCCTGTCGGCAGGGGAAAGTGATGATCAAGGCCAGAGGTAAAGGGAGGAATAGTCGAAAAGCAAGGGACAACCATTCCTGTAATCAGAGGCCAGTGTATGGAAGTCTGAAGGAGTATGAGAGCAGCCTTTTCACCAGCCGGGGATGGTGAAGAAGTGGGAAAGCTTCAGCAGAGTGCCAAGCCAGGGACCCAGCGGGTAGCGTGGGTGAAGCTTGAGGAGTTTACAGTGGGTTTAGCTGTGGAAGAGCTCATGGGATCCAGTGACAACTGGGATCTTGAAGTCTATTGAGAGACCGGGAGCTCAGTGAGTGAAGATCTACAGTAGGATACTGTGAGAGAAGATCTATAATGGATTACTGTGAGTTACGTGTATGAATCTCTATTGACTGTTCAAAGTTCAGTTGCCGTAGGAGACAGCAGTTCTACAAATACAGTTGCAGCCTCCAGCTTAAAGGCCCTCTACCTGTATAGCTGTCTGCCAATTATTTTGTCTCGAAGTCTGCCAATTACTATTGCATCTGCCTAAGCATGCCCTGGCCCTAACCCTCTCTCCCCCAGTTCTGTTTAAGAGACAATACATCTCTTTTCTTGCATTCCAAAAAGTGACCGCCACCCATGTTTCCAACTTGCAATACACCCACCATGCCTAATAACCCAAACTACAAGGAAGGATGTCAGCTCTCCCTGACTTTGGAGGTCACCATTAGGCCTTTGGAGGTCAGGGATGCTGCTACAACTATAATGAGCAATCTACAACCAATTCTGTACAGAGAGAAAAGAATAAAGCTTCTATTTTTTTTTACCTTGTCCTGAACTAGCTAGTTACCTGGGCATCTCTGGCTTCAGTATTTTGAATTACTAACAGGGTTACAACTTTTAAATGGAGCTTCATTACAAACCATTAAGGGGCCCTCACTTCTCCTCTTTTCATCTCAAAGGCTTTCCTTAGTGATAGGGAATCCAATTTCATAGCTTATTTTATAGAGGTTCCCAAACTAAAAACATCCACTCAATTATTATAATTATACAGGATTTATATAGCGCCAACAGTTTGCACAGCGCTTTACATCAGGGAAGACAGTACAGTCACAATACAATTCAATGCAGGAGGGATCAGAGGGCCCTGCTTGTTAGAGCTTACAATCTAGAAGAGAGGGTCAAGTGAAACAAAGGGTAGTAGCTGTGGGGGATGATCAGATGGACAAAAATTAAAATACAGTTATTAGGTGTGGGTGGGATAGGCTTCTCTGAAGAGGAGGGTTTTCAGGGATCCTCTAAAAGCTAATAGAGAAGGAGATAGACGGACAGATTGGGGTAAGGAGTTCCACAGGCTTGGAGAGGCTCTGGAAAAGTCCTGGAGATGAGCATGGAAGCAGGGGATGAGAGAGCTAGAGAGCAGGAGGTCTTGAGAAGAACGAAGAGAACAATTAGGTTGGTATTTAGAGACTAGGTCAGTGATGTAGCTGGGGGCAGAGTTGTGGATGGCTTTGTAGGTAATTGTTAGTATTTTAAATTTAATTTGTTGGGTGAGCGGAAGCCAGTGGAGGGATTGACAGAGAGGAGTATCAGAGACAGAGCGGTTGGTAAGGTGGATGAGTTTGGCAGCAGCATTCATGATGGATTGAAGGGGGGATAGACTATGTAGAGGTAATCCAATGAGGAGGGTGTTGCAGTAGTCGAGGCAAGAGATGACCAGGGAGTGAATTAAGAGTTTTGTTGTGTCATTGGTTAGAAAGGGGCGTATTTTGAAGATGTTGCGGAGGTTGAGGCGGCAAGATTTGGACAGTGATTGGACGTGAGGCTTAAAGGAGAGTTCAGGACTATTCCTAGGACCTTGGCATGTGGGGATGGGCTGATAGTTGTGCCATCAATTTTGACATTTATCTATGTATTGCTAAATTTAATTTCTTCCTGCATAGCTGGGCAGTATTGGGTTCCTATAGTGGTTGTATGGTTAGCTATGACTTTATTTAAGCCTTTGATTACTGACCTGCAATAAGCATACAGTAAGTTAGAGCTCCTGATCTTATTCTTTCAGGTGTGACTCAGAATTAAATGAATTAAAATTTTAAAGCTCCTATGATGCACCACGTTCGGAGTCTTCTTTTCTTCCTACAGCAGAGTGGAGGGGTCCTTTTTTGGGTCTCAACATTACTACCTGGGTGGCATGGACACTTCCTATTGGCTATCCAGTGGTGGGGTTCCCTCAAGCTTTAGAAGATTGCACATCATGGTGCCATCAGTATGGTTGACCAGGTGATGCAACACTGGAATAGGGGTTAGCAAGGCATGTATGGCAGACTTGGGTGAGCAGAAACCAGATTCAGAAGGATTTTTAAAGCTTTTGAATGGGTGGGAGGGGGTGAGAGGCAGAGGTAGTTCATCTCTGCCCAGAGAAGGACTTTAGGATTCCAGCAATAGCAGCTTTCATATTTGTCTCAGTACAGATGTTTCCCCAACTTCCAGTGGAAGGTATAGAAGTGAAAACCCCATTGTCCACCATTATTTGTGCTACATGCTCTACAGAAGTTTGGAAGACATGACTCAGATCTTAAAGGTGTCTATCGAAAGGACAATTAATGGCCACAGAGTAATTTTAAAACATTCTTTAACTGCAATGAGATATATGTAAGCAATAAAATCAAACCTAAACGCTTACCTTTTAAACTGCTTTAAAAATATGTTCAAATTCATATTTTTTTTGGCATCCAAAAAGGAAATCTGTGTAAAATAATTAAAAAAATAAGTAGTAAAATAAGAAAATTAAAGTGGAAGGAAAGCCTAACTATTCTTACAAAATATTCCCGCCCCCTCTTCCTACCAATCCTGCATACCCTGTATTAAAAAGGTCTGTGTACATACCGTACCCTATTTTTAATCCGCTCCAGTCCAGTCATATGATCATGCAGCTCTGGCTACCCTGTAGCCAGGGCCGATCCTAGGGTCACAGACGCCTGGGTGCAGAAATATTTCTGGCGCCCCCACGTGGGCGTGGTCATCCTACAAACTCCTCCCCTTTACACATGTTTCTATGGCAACGATTCAAACACAAAGATGCTCCCCTAAGAAGTCGTCGTTACTCTAGGATCCTCCCATGATCCTTTAACAATAAAGAAAATACAGGAAGAGCATACACTAATGAGACCCGGAGGAGAGTCTCTCTCATGCACACAGAGAGGGCTTCTGTTAGAGAGTCTGTTAGGAAGAGTCCCCAGACATAGTACAAGAGATGGTCAGAGAGTGCAGACACATTACAGGTGACCGTCAGAGTGCAGACATGAAACAAGAGACTGCAGACATATTACAGGAGATGGTCAGAGACTGCAGACATAATACAGGAGATGATCAGAGAGTGCAGACATATTACAGGAGACGGTCAGAGACTGCAGACATAATATAGGAGATAATGGCTCTCACCTGACCCAGCGATACAGCAACAACGGTTCCTCTGATCAGGAGTCGGCTCACTCTGAATTGCCCGTAGTGACTCCACCGAGTCCAGATCAGTATTAAGTATAGACTCCCTACTAAGTATAAACCCCTCCCTCAATACAGACCCCTCTCCATTAGTACAGACCCCCCTCCATTAGTACAGACCCCCCAGGACGAACCACCCCCTCCATTAGTAGAGACCCCCCACAAACCACCCCCCTCCATTAGTAAAGACCACCCCACAAACCATTCTCCCTCCATTAGTACAGACCCCCCTCAGGACAAACCACCCCCCTCCATTAGTACAGACCCCCCTCAGGACAAACCACCCCCCTCCATTAGTAGAGACCCCCCACAAACCACCCCCGCTCCATTAGTACAGACCCCCCCTCAGGACAAACCACCCCCCATTAGTACAGACTCCCCCACAAACCACCCCCCCATTAGTACAGACCCCCCACAAACCACCCCCCCCATTAGGACAGACCACCCCCCTCCATTAGTAGAGACCACCCCACAAACCCTCTATTAGTACAGACCACCCCCCTCCATTAGTAGAGACCCCCCCACAAACCACCCGCCCATTAGTACAGACCCCCCACAAACCACCCCCTTCCATTAGTACAGACCCCCCACAAACCATCCCCCCTCCATTAGTACTGATCCCCCTGACCCCACAAACTACCCCCCTCCATTAGTACTGATCCCCCTGACCCGAAAAACTACCCCCCTCCATTAGTACAGACCCCCTGGCCCCCACAAACCATCCCCCCTCCATTAGTACTGACCCCCCTTGCCTCCACACACCAGACCTCCCCTGGCCCCTACAAACCATCCCCCCTCCATTAGTACAGATCCCCCAAAAATTATCCCCCCTCCATTAGTACAGACCACCCCCTGGCCCCCACACACCACCCCCTTCCATTAGTACAGACCCCCCTGGCCCCCACAAACCACCCCCCCTCCATTAGTACAGGCCCCCACACACCAGACCCCTTCCATTAGTACCGACCCCCCACAAATTATCCCCCTTCATTAGTACAGACCAATCCGGCTTTGGACAAACACAAACCCCACCCGGGCGGCAGCTGGAGAGAACAGTGTGCAGCCGCGCCGCCCAGGTGGAGAGGCTCGTGACAGTGAGAAAAAATGTCACGCTGATGCACTGCACGGGACCGCCCCGCCCCCCCACTACGTCACCGCGGGTCTCTCTGTCTCCGAGCAGCCGCTCCAATCTCTGATCTCCTCTGACAGGAGGGGGGAGCAGGAAACAGCAGCGCCGCAGTGGCGATGATCGGCGGCAGTAAGCGGTTGAGAGAGGGGCCTTTGGATACCAATAAGGAGGAGGGGGGAGGGGAACACTCTGGCGCTTGAGCGCCCCCACCTCTGTGGCGCCTGGGTGAACTGCACCCCTCACAGCCCGTCTAGGACCGGCCCTGCCTGTAGCGAATTGCTGCAGCAGGGGAGAGGAGGGAGTGCCAACAAAGGCTGGGCCATGGTAGGCCTATGAGTGATGTCATGGCTCCTGCAATTCACAGCCGTTGTTGAGTGCTCCCCTTTTACAGGGGTCTGGATTGTGGAATCATGTGACTAGAGCAGACTAAAAATTAGACGTGCACACTGAAATATTTTGTTTTGGAATTTCGTTTGAAAAATACAATTATTTAGTTACTTCCGAAATTAGTTTTTAATTTATTTTGTTTCGTTAAAAAATGCATTAGTCCGAAAATCCAAATTAATTAGGGTCGAATCTGTCATTGAAGGCTTATGGTGTCTGTCGAATGTTCTAAGAAGATTTAACGAAGCAGCGAAACTGTACGCCGCAATCGTACATTTCCAGTCCAATGCTCCACCTACAAGCTATAGTAGAATTCTCATGTTGTAGGACTAGTAATAATTATATTATTAATTATTATTAATAGTCAGCCAACATTAGAATTCTCTTATAGTCTATGGGCGGAGCATTTGACCATAAATGTTCGCTCGCCACGATCGTATGTTTTTGGCTGCTTCATCGAATCTTCATGTCTCTATAATGTCGAATCTTTTCTCTCTATGTCGAATAATCTAGGACTAGTAGAGTTAGGTTAGGCACATTCAACCGCAGGTTCGATAGACACAGATCACTATTGTCACCGTTATGTCGAATCTTCTATCTATATCGAACTGTTGTCGCAACAAAACTAAAATAAAGCATTTTTATGTCGGATCTTTCAGATTTCGGACTCTGCACATTCGTTATCGCTTGTTAAAACGAACGCGGAAATCCCAGAAATTTGGACGAAAACTAATGCACATGTCTACTAAAAATAGGTAAGTGTACAGATCCTTGTATGCAGGGTAGGTAGGAAGGAAGGGGAGGGAATGTTTTTAAGAATAGTGTTAGACTTTACAACCACTTTAGCATTGCACACTGCACAGGATATGTTGAAAGTGGTTGGGATGTACCCTAAAAATCATACCTCTTTAGGTGGCTTTTTTGTCAGCGTAGATTCTTTATCTTTTTCTTTGGCTTGTGGGAGACAAAACAGCTGCTCAATGCTGGAATAATTGGGTTCCATAGTTTCTTCAGAGCTGCTTACTGAAGACCACATTGACTGTCCATCTAAAAGAGATTACAGAAAAATGCAATAATCCATAACAACCCAACAACCTCTTTTGCTGGTCTGCCTGCTCTGGATTGATCAAAGTTTGAGGCTGGGTTCACACTATGTCCCACCACGGGGCACAGCAGGGGGTCAGATTCGTCCCAGTTTCAGGTCCGAATTAGGCCAGAATCTTTGGCTGAATTCGGACCTGAAACGGAGCCAAAGACGCACAGGACTCTTCTGCTGTGTGCTCCGCGGCCACCCCGAAGATGTGTAAAATGGCTCCATTGACAGCTAGTCACACTCTCCTGTCATGGGAAAACCCGCATCCAGTTCGCAATAGTGTGAACCCAGCCTAAAACTGGTTGACAGTGGCTGGCTTTTTGCTCAAGATGTTAAACTGGTCTTAAAACACTAGAAGGTGCTAGATGTGCAGACAATCTGATAGCCCTTTTGTATCTGTGCCAGCCAGCACTTCTGGATGCCGTTTATGTTACACCTATAGAGAGATGTGGGGAAAACTGGAGACACTTCCAGTGCTGCCTTATCAGAAACAACAAGTAGTGATTATGCAATTTATTTTTTGAAAGGTATACTCCAGGCAAACAGCTAGATACACAGTTGCGATACATAAAACATGAAGCCATTTTACATGCCATAGGATTTGCATTCTTTCTATCCAGTCCTAAGATTTACATGGCTCTGCTACATAGCACAGCCCTGTCTGACAGGGCAGGAGACCTGATGTTTTTCTGCTGCCATTCAGTAAGTTCTCTCCCCCCCACCTTCACTGATGAGCTCTTCTCATTTTGGGAAGTGGGAAAGGACAGAGGCATGAGCAGAAAAAAAATAAAGGAGACATGGGTTCTAGTCTTCCACTTCTCTAAAAGAAAAAGTATTTTTATTTCGTTCTTTGCTACCGCTGGACAGTTTTCCTCATTTCCGCTCTGGCAAAACATTGCCTGCAGGATAGGAAGTGAGGGAGCCCTGGGTAGCAGTACAAATGCAACAGGAGTTCTAATCCTTCTAAATGCCACCCAAAACAAAGAAAACATTTTGGGTGAAGATACATTTTAACTATTTCATCATCAAAAAAAAAAAAAAAACAACTGTAAAAAATCAGCTTGGAGCATACAGGAACAAAGTCGCACGCTTACACATTGCTATATACAACTAGATACAGTACTTGTATCAACTTGAAGGCCTGGAACTTTTTAAAAGGTCTTACCTTTGGCAACGTTAGGAGGCAATTTCTGCCAATTCAGTTTCTTCATTTTTATTGACGGCCTGTTGACCTTGAAGCAAGCTGGTTTGAAGGATCCCAAAGAATAATCCACACGGGCAAATACAACTTCTTCACTGAAGCCTCCTGGAGGGAGTGGTGGTGGAGGTCCCATGCCAGGGAATGGAGGAGGTGGTGGTGGGATGCCTCCCATGCCAGGAAACGGGGGAGGTGGTGGGATGCCTCCCATGCCAGGAAATGGGGGAGGTGGTGGTGGAGGAAAGCCTCCCATGCCAGGAAATGGGGGAAAGCCTCCCATGCCAGGAAATGGGGGAAAGCCTCCCATGCCAGGAAATGGGGGAGGTGGTGGTGGGGGAAAGCCTCCCATGCCAGGAAATGGGGGAGGTGGTGGTGGTGGTGGCGGCGGCATGCCTCCCATGCCAGGTAATGGAGGCGGTGGTGGAGGAATACCTCCCATGGTAGGCAAGGGGGGAGGAGGTGGAAGACTTACTCCTGCGCCTGTAAGTGGAGGAGGTGGAGAAGGAAATGAGTTCATGCCAGGGAAAGAAGATGACATCTCACATGGGGGAGGAGGTGGAGGTGGAGGCGGTGGCGGTGATGGAGTAGACTGTACATCAGCTCCAAGGGATGGAAGAGGGGCAGATGAACTTCCAGCTATAGGAATATGGGTAGAAGGCTTTTCAACCGGTACCTTCTGAACATCCCCTGATTGTTCAAGCAATGCATCTGCCAGAGATAGACTGTTCATTCCTTCTTTGCTGGATTCATACGTAGGTTTTTCTGTTTGTATGCTTACATGAACTTTCTCAACTTTTTTGTCTTGGCTCTTCTGTTTACTTTGGTGTTTTTTTGAAGTTAAGAGCCTATCCATAACTCCCTCAAGGGTGTTATTTTTACCTGTCAACAAAATAAAAAAAATTATACATACATACACATTATGTATTTATCGGCGTATAACACGCACCCTAACTTTAAGAGGAAAGTTTCAGGAAAAAAAAAAAAAAAAACTTTCCACAGCCCCCTCTATTTTCAAGGTAAAAAAGTGAGTGTTATATATATATATATATATATATATATATATATACATACACACACACACACACACACACAACCTCTGGAAGAATTACCCCCTTAATGACCAGGCCGTTGTTTGCGATTTGGCACTGCGTTATTTTAACTGACAATTGCGCAGTTATGCAACCCTGTAACCAAATTTTATGTCATTTGTTTTCCCCACAAATAGAGCTTTTTATTTGGTGCCATTTGATCACCTCTGTGTTTTTATTTTATTTGCTCTATAAACAAAAAAAGACCGACAATTTAGAAAAAAAAAAAAATAATAATATTTTTTACCTTCTAAAAACATATCCAGTAACAAAAAAATAAATAAAAAAAAATACTATTTCTTCATTAGATTAGGCCAATATGTATTCTGCTACATATTTTTGGTAAAATCCCAATAAGCGAATATGGATTGGTTTGTGCAAAAGTTATAGCGTCTACAAGCTATGGTATATATTTTTCCAGCGACTTATAGCAGTACTGCGATATTGCGGCGAACATTCTGATACGGACACTTTTTTGGGGACCAGTGACACTAATCCATTGATCAGTGCTAAAAAATATGCACTGTCACTGTACTAAGGACACTAACAGGGAAGGTGTTAACATCAGGGGCGATCAAAAGGTTAACTGTGTGCCTAGCCAGTGTATTACTATATTGTGAGAGATGCTTTTACTAGGGGAAGAGATGGAATTTATTCCCTGCTTTGCAGGGACATAAACGCCATCCCTTCCCTCCTGTCAGAATGGTGATCCCCCTTTTTACATAGGCAGATTGCAGTACTGTATCTCTGCCTTACGTTGGCGGGTGGCGGAGGACATCGAGTA
Source organism: Rana muscosa (assembly GCA_029206835.1). Classification (NCBI taxonomy): domain Eukaryota; kingdom Metazoa; phylum Chordata; class Amphibia; order Anura; family Ranidae; genus Rana; species Rana muscosa. The sequence continues at coordinate 193,338,851 of CM055126.1, read as the reverse complement.
ACCTGCACCCGCCGATCGGCTTCCGCTGTGTGTAATCACAGCAGAAGTGAACTGCCAGCGGAGTGAATTCACGCCCCCTACCTGTATATAAAACACACGTCGTCTGGCGCACAGGCGCCACCCTGCAGCAGTAAGACTGCTATAGGGTGTACCTGAAGCAGTTAAAAATATATATACACAATATACAGTATATGATAATAAACAACTAAAAAAAAGAGCCATCGCTAAACTGGCAGAAAAACCATTGCATTATGTATACTTTTACACAAAGGATTCATCTGGCACTTTATTGCTTTATCATTTCACTGCCAAAACTACAACTGATCAGGTTATACAGCATATTCCTTCTCTCCCAGGAGGTAACAATTACCCATTTCACCCCTTCACTGACCATTCTTCACGATTTCTCACCTGCTCCTCTATCTACACAATATAGAAATAATAGATCTCATATTCTGCTTGCCTACTCAATGCTTGTTAGGAATCTTGAAGGACCTCTACTACTGGAGTAGCTGAAATTCAGGAAGGAAGGTTAGCATCCTATGGGTTTCCATCACCTTCTGCACAAACTAAACATCCATCACCAACAATAATAATTGAGCTGCCCCCAATGATAGATATTATGATTTTAACAAGTTTGGACTCCTGCTCTGCATATGTGTTTTTGGTCAGTGACTTGCTATACAGAGTAAAAATGATAAAAATAAAAAAAATCTGGAAATTTAATCAGCGCCCAAATCTAACAGATCATCTCATATTATGAAATTGGGATCAATTTGAGCTGGATTTAAACAAGGACAGTTTGGGTACTTCTCTCCTGCAGCAGTACCACATTCACCCACTGTAGGTAAACCCCTTTGTGTGCCCAACAAGCAGTTTAGGTAAAACTGCAACTAAAGTTCACCTTTCATGCAGCTATGCTCGATAGGGAGACAACCTTGTCACCAGAATTTGCCTAATAGCAAATTGAAATATAGGAGAGACTACGCACATGGTCTTGGTTACAGTTTTACTTCATCCATTCTAAGATCAGGATTGATCCTATGAAACTGAGAGGTGCACATTCATTAATGACGGCAGATACACTTGGTAATAACAGACATTGTGGGGGTGGGGGGGGGTTTATTTGCAGCCACAGTTCCTTCGAGGCAGGGTGAAGAATTCCACAGTAGACCCTAAACAGCAAAAAATGTTTAAATGCTGTATAGCGGTTGGTCTTTATGGTACCTACAGTCATCTGCAAGCAGTACTGCTCTGTTCACCACGAGCTCCAGGGCCTCCCAGAGAAGGGCACTTGAAGGATGATTGACATCAAACTGCAACAGGCCCTGCAGAATAAAAAGAAGCTGGGCCGATAGCGGTGAACAGCTGATCTGAAAGATACAACAAAAGAAAGGAATGGATTGTACCACACAATATAATAAAGAGAAACAATCTACATTTAGGCTTGCAACCCCTTTATGCTCACACAATATTAAGTATGGGAATACAAAATTTGTATTCAAATTGTGGAAGGCTCTAGATGGGGCTACGTGTCACCGTGGGGGAATGTGTCTCTGAAGGGGGCTTGTGATCTCTCTAGGCGGTGGGGACTTTGTAGTAGCACTAGGGGAGCGTAAAAGGGACTGCAGACACTTTTGGAAGTTGAAAGAACTATAGAGGGCTGGAGGCTCTGAAGCAAGCTAGGGGGCACTGTGGGAGGTTTAGCAGCACTGTGGGGGTTGAGGGCTGCCAGGGGCACTGTAAGGGGTTTAGGGGCACTGCCACCCACTATGTTAGGATGGGTGGCACTATAGGAACTTTAACAGGATAGGGGATCTGAAGTTGGCTTGAGGCCCGGAAGGAGAGAGGCCACAGCCTGGTGGTTGAGAACCCACTGTTATAGTGTGCAGCCTTGGACTTAAGACAAAGGGGTAGAGACATCAGAGGTGCCCACATATGGACTGATTCTTACTGTAGACAATTTGTTTTTGGTTTTTAAACATCTATTCTGTTTATAATTTGCTTGCCAATCTTGCTAAGGCAATTCAATTACTAATTGGTATCTGTTAGAATAATGGTTTTCCAAAATGGACAAAAATGATGGAAAATGCTTGTATTGCCCATATTAAGTCAATGTACATTTCTCGGTTTTCTGTGTATACATTCCTCTTCATAATTGATGAATGTTAAGATTAGTCCACAGATGGCATAATTTATATGGAAAAGTTGATTAAAGATTTACACAAGATTACCCTTAGATATAAAATTGTTTGAAGTAATAGGCAATTTAATGACAAAAGTTTGTCTAAGAAAGATAATTTGTGCAAATAGTCTTGTGTTTTCACAAGCAGCCAAAGTAGTATAATATTGTTTTGGTGTGCAACAATATGTCCCTTTGGCTAGTTAGTACAGCCCAGAGCTTTGTTAATCCCTGCCTCACCTCGCTGCTAGCCCAGCCTTACTCCACTTCCTTACCCCAAAGGAAACCTTAGAACATTTTTAAAGGTCTCAGGGAGCCCCGGCTAGAACAAATTCATTGGGTGTCAGTGGGAAAAAATGCCCCTTACAATGGTGGCCAGAGGGAAGAATTATCCTCTTATGGTAAGAATGAAAATGCCACCCTTATGCCCTGTACACACGATAGGAATTTCCTATGGGCTAAAATCTGATGGAATTTTCTGTCAGAATTCCATTCAATATGAAGAGGAAAAAATAAAAAATATGGACAGCCGCACTCCAAAAAACCTTTGACGGTCGCCTTTATTGTAAAAAGATGGAAAAATTACACCAAAATTCATCACAGCATAGCCAGGGTAACTGCTTACATGTTTCACACTGAAGGTCAGTGCTTAATCAAAGCTATGATTAAGCACTGACCTTCAGTGTGAAACATGTAAGCAGTTACCCTGGCTATGCTGTGATGAATTTTGGTGTAATTTTTCCATCTTTTTACAATAAAGGCGACCGTCAAAGGTTTTTTGGAGTGCGGCTGTCCATATTTTTTATTTTTTCCTCTTCATACGCTACGTGCATTGCTGGCACCCACGGTAGTCCTGTCATTACGGATTGTTGGAGTGCATCCACCTGGAGCGGTAAAAATCTCTCAGAATTCCATTCAAGCTGTCTTCCATCAGTCTTGCATACACACTGTAAAGCCCTGTACACACGATCGGTTTAACCGATGAAAACCGTCCGATGGATTGTTTTCATCAGACAAACCGATCGTGTATGGGACCCATCGGTCTTTTTTCCATCGGTTTTAAAAAATAGAACATGTTTTAAATTTTTCCGATGGATAAGAAACCGATCGAAAACTCTGATCGTCTATGGGCAAGTCCATCGGATAAAAAACCCACGCATGCTCAGAATCAAGTCGACGCATGCTCAGAAGCATTGAACTTCATTTTTTTCGGCTCATCGGAGTGTTTTACGTCACTGCGTTTGGAACGGTCGGTTTTTTGACTGATGGTGTGTAGGCAAGACTGATGGAAGTCAGCTTCATCGGATTTCCGATGGACAAAACCATCGGATTAGAATCCATAGGATATCCGATCGTGTGTACGAGGCTTAAGACTAAATTCAGACTGTCCAAAGCGCGGTGACGTAAAACACTACGATGAGCCGAAAAAAATGAAGTTCAATGCTTCCGAGCATGCGTCGACTTGATTCTGAGCATGCGTGGGTTTTTTCTCCAACTGAGTTCCACACAGACGATCGGAATTTCCCATAGGATTTTTTTCCCATCAGAAAAATGTAAAACATGTTCTATTTTCTAAAATCCTACGGAAAAAAAGTCTGATGGGCCCACACACGATAGGAATTTCTGATGAAAAAATTCCATCAGACTTTTTTCATCAGAAATTCCTATCGTGTGTACAAGGCAGACAGTTAAAATCATCAAGTGGCGTTGGCCCTGGAACTATGCGGGCACCATCAAATAGTGACTGCATTTTTATTTTTTTCCAAACCATTTTTTCAGCAAGTACAGAAAATACCTGTTGGTCTTGCCATTCATGCAGTGTCCTTGTCGATTCCTATGGGCTCAACAGATATCAAAACAATCTAACCAGTAATCTAAACTACTAATATATCAGCTCCAGTAAAATGGAGATGGACACATTTGGTTGAAGCCTAGTCCAAGTGGTAACCAAAGCTCCCTCCATAAATATAGTGGAAGAAAACATGTAGCCACCCATGAAAGATAGTCATGGGTGGCTACATGGTTAAAATAAATCGAAAAAAAAATTAAAAAAGAAAGCCAATACAGCCACCACATCCAAGGACCTTGAAATACTGTAATCACAAGTGACTATGTTGACGCAACTATCAGAATAACAATAAAAGCCAATAGAAAGTAAGCAGGTATGATTTGTAGTGGGAATTCTTGACCAGTCACTGGTGATTTTTGGTTGTGTGGCTGGAAGCTGTACTAAAACTGCCTGTATAGTTTGGCCATTACACAGCGCACCTTATAAAGTTACAAATCTACTTGGTCACAAAGATCCAAAACCCTTGTTTCAAGGAGAGTATTATAAAAATAACTTGTAGACACTGCCATATATTTGTTCTGTAGAATAATGATTTGTGGCATAATCATATATGTTTATGCCCAAGTGGCATTGGCCCTAGAACTATACAGGCACCTTTAAATGGAAGGTAAACCAGCCAAGCTCAAGGAACCCTTAGCAACCTCTGGAGAAACTCTATTTGAGAATGGCTGTGCTAACCAGTCTAGCTCCAGGAGAACGGCTGTGCTAACCAGTCTAGCTCCAGGAGAACGGCTGTGCTAACCAGTCTAGCTCCAGGAGAACGGCTGTGCTAACCAGTCTAGCTCCAGGAGAACGGCTGTGCTAACCAGTCTAGCTCCAGGAGAACGGCTGTGCTAACCAGTCTAGCTCCAGGAGAACGGCTGTGCTAACCAGTCTAGCTCCAGGAGAACGGCTGTGCTAACCAGTCTAGCTCCAGGAGAACGGCTGTGCTAACCAGTCTAGCTCCAGGAGAACGGCTGTGCTAACCAGTCTAGCTCCAGGAGAACGGCTGTGCTAACCAGTCTAGCTCCAGGAGAACGGCTGTGCTAACCAGTCTAGCTCCAGGAGAACGGCTGTGCTAACCAGTCTAGCTCCAGGAGAACGGCTGTGCTAACCAGTCTAGCTCCAGGAGAACGGCTGTGCTAACCAGTCTAGCTCCAGGAGAACGGCTGTGCTAACCAGTCTAGCTCCAGGAGAACGGCTGTGCTAACCAGTCTAGCTCCAGGAGAACGGCTGTGCTAACCAGTCTAGCTCCAGGAGAACGGCTGTGCTAACCAGTCTAGCTCCAGGAGAACGGCTGTGCTAACAAGTCTAGCTCCAGGAGAACGGCTGTGCTAACAAGTCTAGCTCCAGGAGAACGGCTGTGCTAACAAGTCTAGCTCCAGGCAGATGGCTGTGCTAACAAGTCTAGCTCCAGGAGAACGGCTGTGCTAACAAGTCTAGCTCCAGGAGAACGGCTGTGCTAACAAGTCTAGCTCCAGGAGAACGGCTGTGCTAACAAGTCTAGCTCCAGGAGAACGGCTGTGCTAACAAGTCTAGCTCCAGGAGAACGGCTGTGCTAACAAGTCTAGCTCCAGGCAGATGGCTGTGCTAACCAGTCTAGCTCCAGGCAGATGGCTGTGCTAACCAGTCTAGCTCCAGGGAGAACGGCTGTGCTAACCAGTCTAGCTCCAGGAGAAATGGCTGTGCTACCCAGTCTAGCTCCAGGAGAACGGCTGTGCTAACCAGTCTAGCTCCAGGCAGATGGCTGTGCTAACCAGTCTAGCTCCAGGAGAAATGGCTGTGCTAACCAGTCTAGCTCCAGGAGAAATGGCTGTGCTAACCAGTCTAGCTCCAGGAGAAATGGCTGTGCTAACCAGTCTAGCTCCAGGAGAAATGGCTGTGCTAACCAGTCTAGCTCCAGGAGAACGGCTGTGCTAACCAGTCTAGCTCCAGGCAGATGGCTGTGCTAACCAGTCTAGCTCCAGGCAGCACAAGAGTTGCATGGTGCAGAGGAAGCAGCAGGGTAATAGATACATCTACAATAAGTTAACAGGCAACTCCAGCCAAACAATTTAAAAACATTTGAAGCACAAAATGTAGGAACTGTTTACTTGCCGCACGGTTTGAAAGTAGAATACACACCCATTCACACCTCCAGTGTTATATGGCAATTTTAGGTAGTATGGTCCGTTACTCATGTTATGTATGATATGTTGATACACATCATCACAATGATTACATTTAGAAAGAGCTTTCTCTCTCTTGTAAGCGCAACAATAATATCTCATACTCTAAGTCTGTGGTCTCCAAATTGCAGACCTTTGCTCGCTTTTATCCATCACTTGGGACATTACTCCCCCCACTGTCAGCAACAGTGGGGCATAGTTCCTCCATTCTATTCATCCTGACACCAATGATGTGGCACTAGTCCTCTCACTGACACTAACTATGGGACACCATTACTCCCACTGACACCAATAACGGGGCACTATTCCTTCCACTGACACCAATGATGGGGCACTATTCCTTCCACTGACACCCTCTATTGGGCACTAGTCCTCCCACTGATACCAATGATGGTGTCAGTGGGAGGAATTGTGCCCCATAGATGGTGTCAGTGAAAGAAATGGTGCCCCATCGCTGGTGTCAGTGTTGGGGCACAATTCCTCCCACTGACACCAATAATGGGGCACTATTTCTCCCACTGACACCAATGATGGGGCACTAGTCCTTCCACTGACACCCTCTATGGGGCACTAGTCCTCCCACTGATACCAATGATGGTGTCAGTGGGAGGAATTGTGCCCCATAAATGGTGTCAGTGTTGGGGCACAATTCCTCCCACTGACACCAATAATGGGGCACTATTTCTCCCACTGACACCAATGATAGAGCACTATTCCTCCCCCTAGAAAGATGGGGCATGGTTTACTCCCACTCAGCACTGCATCTACTATTTATATATCTATCCATTTGAGTTTTTTGTATTAAGACTTTATCGTGCTGGCGGCTTTATTTGCACACTTTATTTACACATAGTTTTTTTATTTAGTTTAAAAAAAAATCGTTAGCCTCCGGGCTCCTTTTTTTATATTTACTCCCACCTACGCCAGGACATTCTCTACTCCCACTGGCAACAGTCCGGCCCCTCTAAAGTTTGAAGGACAGTAAACTGGAAAATTTGGAGACCCCTGGTCTAAGTCATCAATTTACAGTCAACACATTGTAAGCCGTCAACTTGCACATGGAATTTAACAGCTGGTCATACAACCAGCGGAACTAAAATATATTTTCCGATTATATTGGGAATACATAAGCAGATTTCTATATCTTTGCAGGAGTTGCCTTTCATGTAACTGCATATGGAAGCATACTTTGTTGAAGAGTGTGGAGAAGACCTCTTGGTGATTGTTCATATCAATTCCTCCATATAGCTTGAGAAGATCTTCATCATCTTCTGACTTGGCTTCTTCAAAGACATAGACTTGCACTAACAAGTCTTCATCCTCCAAATCTCTGAATGACAAAGAAAACAGAACCTAATATTAGGCAACATCAATAACAGTTATAGAACTGAAGACCTCTGATCAGTAATGAGAAGATATGGTGGATGGGATTAGTGTAAAATCTACTATGCCATTATTAAAAGTAAAGACGCTGCTTAGACAAAACTGATTTTTCAGTTATAGCGAACGGCGGCTAAGTTGCACAATAGCTTTAAGGTGGCCAGATTTCTCTTCTGCGATCCTTGTATTGGGAAATAATGGCAAAGGAGGTTTTGTCAAAACTTGGAATTCATCTTTTCACCTGCTGCGAGTCCCTGAGAGGATAAAAGAAACCAGCTTGGCAGACTCCATCAAAAATGGATACATTGGTTATAGTTGTTGGATGGTCCATTTAAAGGGGTTGTAAAGGTTAGTTTTTTATTTTCTAAATAGGTTCCTTTATTGTTGGTTCACTTATCTTTTCCTTCGATTTCCCTTCTAAATGTTTTTTTTCTTTGTCTGAATTTCTCACTTCCTGTTCCTCCTCAGTAAGCTTGCCCCCATCATCCGAGCCGTTCTGGCTGGGGGTTAGACAGTGTGCTCGCCCCCTCCCTTGAGACTACATCCCTGCGGGGAGACACTGTGCCATTCTGTCTGGGGGTTAGTCAGCATGCTCACCCCCTCTCTTGAGACTACATCCCTGTGGGGAGACGCTGTGCCATTCTGGCTGGGGGTTAGTCAGCGTGCTCGCCCCCTCCCTTGAGACTACATCCCTGCGGGGAGACGCTGTGCCATTCTGGCTGGGGGTTAGTCAGCGTGCTCGCCCCCTCCCTTGAGACTACATCCCTGCGGGGAGACGCTGTGCCATTCTGGCTGGGGGTTAGTCAGTGTGCTCGCCCCCTCCCTTGAGACTACATCCCTGCGGGGAGACGCTGTGCCATTCTGGCTGGGGGTTAGTCAGCGTGCTCGCCCCCTCCCTTGAGACTACATCCCTGCGGGGAGACGCTGTGCCATTCTGGCTGGGGGTTAGTCAGTGTGCTCGCCCCCTCCCTTGAGACTACATCCCTGCGGGGAGATGCTGTGCATCTCCCCACAGGGATGTAGTCCCAAGAGAGGGGGCCAGCACACTGACTAACCCCCAGCCAGAACGGCTCGGATGATGGGGGCAAGCTTACTGAGGAGGAACAGGACGTGAGAAATTCAGACAAAGAAAAAAAAAACCTTTAGAAGGGAGATCGAAGGAAAAGATAAGTGAACCAACAATGCACTAGCTTACAGGAACCTATTTAGAAAATAAAAAACAAAACCTTTACAACCCCTTTAAAGTGGCTTACTTCAGGGTTAATTTACAAGGTAACTAAATGACTCCAGCCAAACCTTAAGATACAAGGACCTAAAAAGGTTGATTCGGCAGTTGCCACCCCTGTGTACAGCTCCTTGTCTGACAGAAGTCTTCTGTCGAACAAACATGCTGGAAAACCAGCATCTGGTCAGCGCTCGCAAGTCAATAGCCGAGCGCTGACTGTTGTGTTCTGGCGGGGGGTCCCGGGGGCGGGTCCCCTGTCAGAACACAATAGCTCAGTGGGGAAATTGCCACACTAACATCGGATGTGTTAGTAAGGCGATCTGTAAGCTTTTTTCCCTTCAGCCTGCTGGGTTGGAAAAAAAAACAAAACGTAGCTAGTCTTTTTACGCAGCACAAGAGCCAAGCAGCAGAAAAGAGATTCAATATAGCAATCTGATTGTGTGGCTGAGTTAATAATACATGCAGTCCAAGTTTATGATACCAATACATGTTGCCAATCCTATCAACCTACATCGACTGTCGGGGGACCCCTCACATCCTAAATATCCTTCAGAACACCAAAACTCTAGGAGCACATAATATAATGTTAACAGTGACCATAGTGGCCTCCATAGTCGCACTCTCCCCTACCTGCTCCTGCCCCTTCCTTTTGACCCCAATGGGACTGGTTTCCTTTAAAACAACAAAGGTCGATATTCTACATAAACTACATAGTGGCACCCTGTAAAAGAATAGGCTGAATACTTACCTCCCTAGGGGGTGGTGAGGTAAATCTTAGCAAGAGTTAAGCCAGCCAGAGGCGGAGCGATTTTCTTCCCCTGCGGGAAAGAAAAATCGCTCAATTCCCCCTTCAACAACAGACTGCATCCCTCCCGCTGAGCCATTGTGTTCTCCTGGCAGTGATTACTGCTGGTGGCTATAATAGCCGCTAACAATAATTGCATTTAAAAATCCAACAGACTGGTTTACCCAAGTTGATCGATCAACTTGGATACATTTAGCCTGCCCATACATGGTTCAAATCTTGGCCGGTCCCTGTTGAACCAGACAAAATTGGAACCGTCTATGGCCAGTATTACAGAAACTGCTATCTGATGCTTCAGATTATGTTGCATAGCGCCCCCCCCCCATGCTTGGAGTTGTGGTTTCTTCCGCCAAACCCTCATGTCACTATTCTGTGCTGTAATGATGAGGTGGACAGTGGGAGGAACCATGGTGAGCAGCTTGGGACAGGGCCGCTGATAAGGCAGTACAGCCAGCCCTCCTGTACTGGGCCCGGGTCCCATTAGTTCAAAAGAGGGGCCTAGGCACTTGTTGAGCAGGCGGTCTGGCTGTATTGTGTTATTGCAGACACTGATCCTCCTATGTATCCCCCTGCAGCGCTACCAGCTTCTCCTGTTTCCCTCTGCGGCTGCAGGGGGGTTCTAGCACATGCACCCCTTCCATCTGCTGTCTTGACCCCCTGAGTGCCCCTTTCCAGCTTCTCTCCTTTTCTCTCCTGCCGGAAGCTGCTATAGGCTCACAGGGTGATGTTTCAAGACGGAGAGCAGGGGAAGGCGCCAGTAAATATGTCATTTCCTGGCCCCTTCCGGTCCTGAATGAACACAGTGAGCGATTAGTACCAACCACTCCTGTGTCCATTCATCACTGAAGCATAGTACACTGTGTTTAATATGCTTCAGTTTGTGAATTAGCAGGAAGCCTCTGAGCGCTTCCTATTCATTCGTCTGTGCAGCTGAAGCTACAGAGAAAAGGACTGATAAATCTATGTCCCCAGTCCCCAGTCACTTTCTGACAGGGGAAGGGGGCCCTGTGAGGTAGGCTGTATGGGGCCCCCGTGATTTCTAACAGCAGCCCTGGCTGGGAACATGCTTTTCAACACACCTGGAAATGTAGGATAGCAGCACCTATAACAGGTAAGTATTTAGCCAGGGTGGCTGTAAGTTGAACACTTTCGCCTTAGCCAAAATCTAAAAAAGGACGTTTAGAAACATTTGTAATAAGCATGTTTTGAAAAAATTGTTTTACCTTAATTTTGTCAACACATCCAGCAGCTGAAGACCTGAAAAGTACAGAGATTAATTGCTTCTTCTTTGCAAATATACTTTATTATTTATAGAAAATTATTGATCAGCAGCAAGTCCTACAGTAATCCCTCTCAGACATAGGTGACTGTTCTTACAAGACAACTCTCTGTATACAAGTATTGCATTCATAGAAAGCTGTTGCCCAAAGCAGCCTGTTTCTAGCGGCTGTCATTCTAGCGGCTGTCATTCTAGCGGCTGTCATTCTAGCGGCTGTCATTCTAGCTCAGGTCCGATAATTAGGTCACCCGATTGCATGTTGTAGGAAATGCAGTATATTACATCTGCATATAACTAAAAGGCTTCTTTCACACTGAGGCGTTGGCGGTAAAGCGCCGCCATTTTTTTGTGGCATTTTTGCAAAGGTTTTCGGCTACTAGCGGGACGCTTTTAACCGGTCAAAAAAGGGTTAAAACCGCCCACAAAGCGCCGCTACCCATTGATTTCAATGGGAAGGGGCGCTGTAGGAGCAGTGTATAGATAGAATGCTTTCAAATTTTCCAACAACAAATGTGTGTTGTCGGATTATCCGATCGTGCGTACACAAGTCCTTCGGGAAAAAATCCAAAGTACAAACACGCATGCTCGGAGGCAATGCTCACCATAACACAACATTAGCAGAGGTTGCCTAAAGGGTGGCGCTAAAGAGCTGAAAAAACACGTTGCTTCGTGTTTGTTGGCCGACAATTATTTGCCGTTTGTATGCAAGACAAGTTAATGGCCAACGCCCTTCAGACAAAAGTCCTACGCTTTGTCCGTGGAAAATCCGATCGTGTGTACCAGGCTTTAGGCACACTGGGTGTTCAGCCACAGTGCATGGGCCTCTAGTGTTTAGGTGCGGGGGGGAGGTCAAGGCAGTTTTTGTGGTGTAACACTGCCAAGCTTAAATATAAAGATCTATATATAAAAAAAGAAGATCTATTTAGCTAGATATATATATATATATATATAATGGAATAGTGTAATTATGTAGACATCTCCTCCGTGGCCTCATGCACACGGGACGTTTAGCCCTGGCTCAAACTAGTGCAGCTTTTAAATCACGCTACTTACGATTTAGATCTCCGATTATTATTTTCCAATTATTTTCCGGTTTGCTAATTAATTTAAGAGAATTCAATTTAAGTCGCAATAAAATCGCAAAACAATAGTGCAGGAGCTTTTTTCAAAATCACGACAATTTAAACGTTTCCATTTCTGGGCACTGGTTGTGCGACTTGTCAAGCAATTTGGAACTGTCAAATCGCATTACAAATCGCACTGGTGTCAACCACGGTGCAGGAGGCTCCAGTGTTTAGGTGCAATTAGAAAGTACAGGCACATCATCCAGCCCCCCTGCTGCCAAGCCAGTGTTCATTTTGTCGACTAAATTAATACAATTATAGTCAACTAAAATATGACTAAAACTAATGAGATGACTAAAATGCAACAAAAACTAACATGGCATTTTAGTCAAAAGAGTATGACTAAAACCAAATTGAAATTTGAGGTGGGATGAACATCCGTGCCGTTCAGTTTGTGTTTGCATTTACACAGCGGACCCGTGATGGCTCTTTATATGGCTGAATGTAAACTGACTTGTGTCCATTTAAATTAGACTACCTTCCATCCGTTACATTTAGGTCCGAAAAAAATGGAGAAGGCTGCAGTCCTGCAGGATCTGGATGGACTCGGAGGTAGGTGGTTGTAAATGGACACAAGTCTGTTTACATCTGCCTGTCCGTAGAGCTGCTTAGAGCTTCTGAACAGGTCTGCTGAAAAACTGACAGGCGGATCTGATTGGAAAGCCTGTGTGAAAGGGATCTAAAAATATGAAAATTTAGGCTGGGTTCACATATGAGCCGCATGCAACTCACAGCAGGGGTCCGGTGCGTCCTGGCTCATCATTTTAGGTCCGATTTCAGCCCGAATTTTGGGCTGAATTCAGACCTTAAATGGACCAAAAGACGCACAGCATTTCTGTGCAAAACGCACCGGACCCGCTGCAGAGATATGTGAACCGGCTCCATAGAGAGCTGGTCAAAATCGCCTGCTATTGCAAATTGGATGCGGGGGAACCTGCATCCACTTCGCAATGGTCTGAACCCAGCCCTAATGCAGTATGCTCCAAGGGATGAATGCCCTGAATGCAAACAGTCTGCGTTCCGGCCATTCAGGCCTCAGCACATGCTGCCCTGACCGGTAGTGCTGCGCAGTGCACTGTCCAGCCGCAGCAGCTGTCAGCCTCTTATAGAGTCTGCCGGCAGGGGGACTGGGTCGCGCACCTCTATCTCCTACCTACACCCAAGACTGCTTTCACACCGAAAGTGCTGGCCGTTACCGCTAAAATGATTTTAGCGGCACTTTAGCGCTGTTTAAGCAGCATTTTTGCGCCACTTTTCGGGTGCTAGCGGGGTGCTTTTAACGCCCCCCAAAAAAGTTAAAAACATCAGTTTTGCGGCGCTTTGAAAGTGCTGCCCATTCATTCCAATGGGTAGGGCGTTTTGGGAGTGCTAAATACAGCTCTTCCAACCCTCCCCAAAGATGCCGCTTGCAGGACTTTTCGGAATGTCCCACAAGTGCACCACCCAGGTGTGAAAAGACACACTGGAATGAATGGGAGGCGGTTTTCAGGCGCTTAGCAGAGGCTATTTCCAGCGCTAAAGTGCCTGAAAACCGCCCCAGTGTTAAAGGGTCTTAATGCCCAGAGCCTTGTGCACCAGGACTAAATGCCCAGTGTGCAGGAGGTCATATACATAATACCTACAGAGTATCCACTTATACATCAATATGCACACAAAAATTAACAATACTTCTAAGTATCATATCATGTTTTGGCTATGAGACTGAAATTAAGGGAAATCTCCCCACAATGGCACATGGATGGCAAAAAAATAAAAAATAAACCGGACAGAGGTAACAACCCTCCCTTACTCTCCAAAATGAAAAAAAAAAAAAAAAAAAGATTTATATATATATATATATATATATATATATATATATATATATTATATATTATATATTTTTATTACACACACTGTATTTATTGGTGTATAACACTCACTTTTTTACCCTGAAAATAGAGGGTAAACTGTGCCTGTGTGTTATACGCAGGGGGCTGTGAAAAGTTTTTTCCCTGAAACTTTCCTCTTAAAGTTAGGGTGCGTGTTATACGCCGATAAATACAATATATACAAATGGCTTTAGCCCAAGTTCACACTGAGTGCGGGAATAAAGCCAATTTCACTCCCACATGTCAGTCCAGATTTCGGCGGCGATTGCACAGATGTCAATGGAAATTGCACCCTGAAAAATCGCAAAAGGTAGCACGGAAACTACTTTTTGAAATCTGTGCCGCGTCGCACCGATTAGGCCGGTTCCATTACCAGCAATTGCTGACGATTTGACATGTCAAAACGCACCAATGTGAACCAGGGCTTAGTTCAACTTTGACTCCAACTCTGCAGGGTTTTGAGTCAGATTACTCAGGTCAACAGTTTAAGCCCTGGTTCACACTGGTGCGTTTTGACATGCGATTTGGCATGTCAAATCGCATGTCAAAACGGCGATATTTGCCGCAAATTGCTGACAATGGCACCGTCCTAATCGGTGCGGCGCTGCACCGATTTCAAAAAGTAGTTTCTGTACTACTTTTTGCGATTTCGGCCGCGATTTACATTAACATCTGTGCAGAAACCTGCACAGATGTCTCTGTAATCGCGGCTGAAATCGGGACTGCCAGCTGAACTCGCACGGCTTCACTCCCGCAGCCCAGTGTGAACCTGGGCTAAAATACAATGAACATGTGCATGCAAATTTTCTTTCAGACTTGCTTTTCCTGAAATTAAAAAAAGGATCGTAATAATGCAAACCGATCAAATGCATGTAATATAAATCACTGAAAAATACAATACGTATGAACGAGCCCCACACATGGAAGGAAGGCTATGTACACACAGACATTTTTTTAAACTTGCAAATGCTAGCCTGAAGAGCTCACACTTAGCAAACATTTACTGAGCATGTGTGGCTACTTACAGGGTTTAAAAAAAAGCTGTCTTGATAAATGTTTACGGAATCTGATGCTTTTCAGAATAGTATTTACAAGCAAAAATAAAATAAAAAATACTTATTTGTACTTGTGTATAAAGCAAGTCCCTATACAAGCAGGCACAACATTTATAAATAGGCAGTTATATATTTACAAGTAATCCCAGCAAAATAAATATATACTTTAAAAATTTGACTTCACGTGTCCCTGGATTCATCGATCAACCGCCATGGCAGGGAAATATTCATCATGAAACATACATAACAATTGATCATCAGTGAAATCTTTACAGACAACCTGTCCTGCACCACCAGAAGCGCCTTCCCACCCCAATACAGACAAGTTCACCTGAGCTGAGGTTACAGAATGCAAACAGGATGTGATCTTTAAGCTTGATGGGAAATGTTCTCATGTATGGATGAATTTTTCAACACTTTTACTCCAGGTTGAGATCAGTTCATGATGGCAGATTTCTCTCGCTTTAGTACAAAATTAATTTTTAAAGCAGAACATGTTTTTTTTTTTGTTTTGTTTTTTGCAGTTGTGCTCTGCTAATGGCTTTCCTTGCAAGGAGTCAGGGGGAATCCTGAGATTGGTACAGCAGGTGATCATTAAGTGCATTGATTGACATGCTTGTAGTTCGGCATTTACCTTTCATTCTCCACTAGAGGGCGATGTTTGCCTTTAGTTCAATTTAAAGTGACCCAGGTTTTGGAAATTGCATTTAACTCTTTAATGACAAATGTGCTTCGTGCAGGTTGTAATATATTGTTAGGCCTGGTTCACA
The DNA here is from genome assembly GCA_029206835.1 of Rana muscosa. Taxonomy (NCBI): domain Eukaryota; kingdom Metazoa; phylum Chordata; class Amphibia; order Anura; family Ranidae; genus Rana; species Rana muscosa. The sequence continues at coordinate 193,323,167 of CM055126.1, read as the reverse complement.
CCTATGCATTTTTTTACTGTGCATTTTCTGAAATTTCTTCTTTATTTATAAGACAAAAAGGTATACAACACATTGCTTCTTTCAGTGCATTCAGTTTTGCATAAATACACTACAGTCCATGAGGCTCGGTTCACGCTAGGGATGAGCTCCGGTGTGTTCGCATTGAACACGTGCAGAGCCCGCCAGGAAGTAGGAACCACGTTGCGCTAATCACAGGCAGGGAGACATTTCCCGATCTCTGCAGCCGAGCATCAGGGAATGTCTCCCGGTCGGTGAATAGCGCAGCGCGGTTCCTACTTCCTGGCGGGCTCTGCACGTGTTCAATGCGAACACGCCGGAGCTCATCCTTAGTTCATACCTGTGCAGTTTGCTTTTGATCCGTTTCTGCAGTGCATTTTGAACACATTTTTCATTTTTTCTTTTTTTTTGGCCAAGTTCGTTGTTGGGTGGATTAAAAAACGCAAAATTCAAATTGCTGTAAAAACGCACTAAATGCTTTTCTGCAGCTTCTCCATTCACATTGAAGCGATTTGTCATGCGATTTGAGAGATCAAAAATCACATGACAAGTCCCAGCCTATTGGAGGCAATGGCACTGTTCCAATCGGTGCGACACAGATTTCGCAGCGCCGCACTGATTTACAAAAGTAGTTCCTGCAGGTGCGACTTCAATAGACATCTGTACATGAAGCCACACAGATGTCTATCAAGTAGCACCTCAAATCGCGCCGACCTTGCTACTTTGAAATCGCGCTACTTCAAGTGAAGTAGCAGCAATGAGAACCAGGGCTAAACCGATTAAAAAAGTCCCCGACTAGGGTTGCCACCTCATCCCTTTAAAACACGAAGACATATGCATTACACGGGCTAATTTAATGCAGATAAGGCACCAAGTGAGTTTAATTACCACCTTAATCAGCCACAGAACCTGTGTAATTAATATGCGTTCAGTTTTAAAAGGGATATGGAGGAAAACCCATCCCTGACCCTTTCCTAAAACTCAGTGGCTGAAAAAAAAAAAAGCATAGATGTGCACGTGTCCCATAGGAAGCCATGTTAAATAAACTGTAGTGCGTTTCTGCATAAAGCAATGAAAATGCATAGGTGTGAACAGAGCCTAACATGGCTTCCTATGGGTCACGTTCACATCTCTGCAATTTCCACCAATGCACTTTTGGGAAAGGGTCAGGGTCAGGTTGTGTTTTTGGTTACATAGACTTCAATGGAACTGCATAAAACAAAAATTTTTGATGCGTTTCTGCTGCCTTTTTGCTGGTTTCTCCTGCATGACAACAGACACCTCCCAAAACCGCAAGCCGCATTAACCACTTGCCGACCGGCTCACACCGATATATGTCGGCAGAATGCACGGGTGGGAAAAACAACGTATGGGTACGTTGTTTTCTTTAAGAGCGGCCGGCAATTTTTCCCGCCGGCCACCTGCGATCGCGGGCATGAGAGCCAGCATGGAGATTTGTGTGTGTGAACACACAAATTCCTGTTCTGTCAGGGGAGAGGAGACATATCGTTTGTTTCTAGTAAGTGGGAACAGCAATATGTCTCCTCCCCCAGTCAGTCCTATTCCCCCACAGTAAGAAACACACCTAGGGAACACATTTAACCCCTCCTAGTGTTAACCCCTTCCCTACCAGTGACATTTACACAGTAATCAGTGCATTTTTATAGCACTGATCGCTATATAGATGTCAATGGTGCCAAAAATGTGTCAAAAGTGTCCGATCTCTCAATGTCGCAGTACCGCTAAAAAACGCTGATCCCCGCCATTACTAGTAAAAAAATAAAAAAATAAAAATGCTATAAATCTTTCACATAGTTTGTATACGGTATAACTTTTGTGCAAACCAATCAATATACATTTATTGCGATTTTTATTTTTACCAAAAATATGTAGAAGAATACATATCGGCCTAAACTGATGAAGAAATTCGTTTTTTTTTAAATTGGGGGATATTTATTATAGCAAAAAAATTAAAAATATTGTTTTGTTTTTTTTCAAAATTGTCGCTCTTTTTTTGTTTATAGCACAAAAAAATAAAAAAAACGCAGAGATGATCAAATACCACCAAAAGAAATCTCAATTTGTGGGGAAAAAAAGCACGCAAATTTTGTTTGAGTACAGCATTGCATGACCGCGCAATTGTCAGTTAAAGCGACACAGTGCCAAATTGTAAAAAGTGCTCTGGTCAGGAAGGAGGGAAAATCTTCCGGGGCTGAAGTGGTTAAAAACGCATCAAAAAATGTGTGAAAAAATGCAAAACGCATCAACGGCAACCTGCATAGGTGTGAACCAGGCCTTAGGGCATATTTCTAAAGTGCAATGTTCTCTTGGCTGACCATACATACACCTGCTTTTCACCAAGTCAAAAATGTTGCCAAGTTTATAAAACACATTCATTGTCTGCAATCAGCAATGTCACATAATATCAGCACATTTTAAGGTGCACTGTGTTGAGTTAGGTGGCCCATTAACATACCTCAACGCCCAAACATTTTGGTCCTGGGAACTTTTTTGCAACATACTGCAATGAACACTGAAGAGAAAGTTGGAATCATAATAGATGTTAGTGGATGCAACAAAAAAAACCTCCAGCACTGGTGTCAGTAATTTCAAGCCTATATTGAGTTGGCCCACCCTTTCCAGCTATAACAGCTTCAACTCTTCTGAGAAGGCGGTCCACAAGGTTTAGGAGTGTGTCTATGGTAATGTTTGACCATTCTTCCAGAAGCGCATTTGTGAGGTCAGGCACTGATATTGGACGAGAAGGCCTGGCTTGCAGTCTCCATTCTAATTCATCCCAAAGGTGTTCTATCGGGTTGAGGTCAGGACTCTGTGCAGGCCAGTGAAGTTCCTTCACCCCAAACCCACTCATCCATGTCTTTATGGACCTTGCTTTGTGCACTGGTGCGCAGTCATGTTGGAACAGGAAGGGGACATCCCCAAACTGTTCCCACAAAGTTGGGAGCATGAAATTGTCCAAAATGTCTTGGTATGCTGATGCCTTAAGAGCTCCCTTCACTGGAACTGAGAGGCCAAGCCCTGAAAAACACCACACCACAGTTCATAATGCTTAATGTATTGACTGCATATGCCTGTCAGGCAGACAGGGATAATCCTGATTGGATTAGTGATACTTTATAACTTTGTATTTTCAATATTTCCCTTTTGTCCTCTGTTTATTGCATTATGTAACCATCTATATGCTATCCTGATAAGTTGGCTAACATGCTAATAAACTTTGTAAAAGAAAAACACCACACCATAATTCCCCCCCCCCCCCCCCCCCCCACCAAATGATTTGGACCAGTGCACAAAGCAAGGTCCATAAAGACATGGATGAGCGTGGAGGAACTTGACTGGCCTGCACAGAGTCCTGATCTCAACCTGATAGAACACCTTTGGAATGAAATAGAGCGGAGACTGCGAGCCAGGCCTTCTCGTCCAACATCAGTGCCTGACCTCACAAATGCGCTTCTGGAAGAATGGTCAAACTTTCCCATAGACACTCCTAAACCTTGTGGACAGCCTTCCCAGAAGAGGTGACGCTGTTATAGCTGCAAAGGGTGGGCCAACTCAATATTGAACCCTACGGACTAAGACTGGGATGCCATTAAAAGTTCATGTGTGTAAAGGCAGGTGTCCCAATACTTTTGACAATATAGTGTATATTTAAATGAAAGCTTTGGTGCCCGGAGTTCACCTTTAGGTTTCTCCAAAGAGAACACCTCCACTTCTTTCATAGTTTCATATCTCGGCTTTGGGCCTCACAGCGGTTTTCTCCTTCTAATCTTACCTTAGTAAACATGAGCCCTGTATAAGGCAACATTAAATATGTCTCCCATATATTTCCCAATGAGGGGGAAAGCGTGAATAATGTTATTTTTGCAGAATTATTACCTATAATTTCGTTCCTCAGCTGCACACGAATCCTCAGCTCTTCCGTCCCGAAAATGATGGCGTTGATGACGCTGAGCAGCGTGACCATGTAGGGAACATTATCCGTGGCTGAAAGCTCGCTCATAATGACACTAAATCGATATTGCTGGTTCTTCACTGCCTGTTAGTGGAAAGGAAATCTTCTGTGAAGCTCTATCATTATGTTAAAAAGGATTTCTCTTTTTTTTTTTCTTTCCAGTGATAAAAAAATATTTTAAAAAGGACATCAGATACAATAGGAGATCAGAATTTTTTAATCACAAAATAATAATTAATTTGGGCCTATACTCTCTGTATACACCACGCAGGTACAATGGAGCGCATGCATCTTTCCGCATGTCGTGTGTAGGGCAGCCCATTCATTTCGATGGACAGCCCTATGTGTGAGAAACATCCAAAAGAAGCCCCTGACCCTTTTGTGAAATCACGCCGCACGGAAGCGCATGGCGCTACGGCACTATGTGTTTTGATGCATGGCTTAGCACAGGGGTTAGGCAACCTCCGCCCTCCAGCTGTTTTGAAACTACAAGTCCCATGAGACATTGCAAGACCCTGGCAATTACAGGTATGACTCCTGGAGGCAGAGGCATGATGGGATTTGTAGTTTCACCACAGCTGGAGGGCCGAGGTTGCCTAACCCTGACTTAGAGGTGTCATTAACCGCTTAGTGACTGCCCCACGTACATCTACTGCGGCAGGGCGGCTGCTCTGTGCCAAATCACATACCTAGTAGGCAATCTGACACTTCGGGCGACCCGCTCCCGCTGTGATTGGACCCACCGATTGTTCAGGACACAAGCAGAACGGCAGTCTGCCCATGTAAACAAGGCAGATTGTCGTTTTGTCAGCGGGGAAAGCTTTGATCCTGTGTTTCTGTGGATCTTTGCCTTCCCCTAGTCCGGGGATATGCAATTAGCGGACCTCCAGCTGTTGCATAACTATAAGTCCCATCATGCCTCTGCCTCTGGGTGTCATGCTTGTGGCTGTCAGAGTCTTGCTATGCCTCATGGGACTTGTAGTTCTGCAACAGCTGGAGGTCCGCTAATTGCATATCCCTGCGCCTAGTCAAAGCACCTTCCACACAGTGAGTAAGAACAACCTAGGCATACATTTAACCCTTTGATCGCCCCTGTTAACCCCCTTACCAGCCAGTGTCCTTAGTACAGTGACAGTGCGTTTTTTTTTTCTCTAGCACTGATTACCACTGTATTCGTTTCACTGGTCCCCAAAAAGTGTCCGATTTTGTCCGCCGCAATATCGCAGTCCCGCTATAAGTCGCTGATCGCCGCTAGTAACAAATAAATAAATAAAAATATCCCATAGTTTGTAGACACTATAACTTTTGCGCAAACCAATCAATATACGCTTATTAGGTTTTGTTTTTTTTACCAAAAATATGTAGCAGAATACATATTGGCCTAAACTGATGAAAAATTTAGATTTTTTTTACTTTTTTTTTTTATGTATTATAGCAGAAAGTGAAAAAATATTGTTTTTTTTCCCCAAATTGTCGCTCTTTTTTTGTTTATAGTGCAAAAAATAAAAAAATAAAACACAGAGGTGGTCAAATACCATCAAAAGAAAGCTTTATTTGTGGAAAAAAATAAAAAAGGTCAAAAATGTTTCTTGGGTACAGACCACACAATTGTCAGTTAAAGTAACACAGTGCCGTATCGCAAAAAAATGGCCTGGTCAGGAAGGGGGTAAAACCTGTTAAAAAGGGTGAATTCACACTAGAATGGAAACCTGGAGAGTGATTCACCGCTCTGAAGTAGAGGGCAGTGAGGTGCGTGATTCAGCGCATCACGCGGCTCCCTTTTTTAGTTTTGTACAAACTATGCCTATGCGCTGATGTTGGCGTGAAACGCGTTAGCTGGAGTGCTATGTTCCATTGAATGCAGTGTGGAGAGTCTTTCTTGAATATGTCTATATAAATGTGATTTTATTGGATGTGCGGCCGATCAGATTCTTCTCTTCTACTGTCATCATGGCCATCTTGTGGGCCTACAACCCTTCCTTGTTGTTCACATCCATGTGATATGCATAGACAGTCTTCTGTCTCTGTTGGCTCTTACCTGGTTTACTAGACATGTGCAATTCGTTTAGTTCCAAATTAGTTTAACGAATTTGGACGAAAACCGATTTAGGGCTCTTTCACACGGAGGTCCGTTCAGGTCCGCCTGTCAGTTTTTTAGGCGGACCTGAAACGGATCCTCCATGTACCCCTATGGAAGCACGGATGTCAGCGGTGACATGTCCGCTGACATCCGCTCCGCTCCGCTCTGAAAAAGTGTGACGGAGGAAAATCCTATTTTTCCTTCCTTCTGCGGAGCGGAACGGATGACAACGGACTCTACGGTCCGTCGTCATCCGATTCCCCATAGGGGAGAGCGGCGCTCTGACAGGGCGGTCCCTGCACAGTGTGCGGGGACCGCCCTGTCATCCGTTGGCTCAGCGGGGATCAACGGAGCGATCCCCGCTGAGCAAGCGGAGCTTCACGGGGCGGATCTTCACGGATCCGCCCCGTGTGAAAGAGGCCTTAACAAATTTTTCAGAATATTCGTAAATTCAAATATTCGAAAAATAAGAACGAAAATCCGAAAATTTCAAAAATATGAAATAACTAAACTAATAATGACTTAAGTATTACGAACTATTAAATTATAGGTATTGAAATTTCCCTTCAAATTTGGCTGTTAGTGAACGTAATGAATATGAATTTATCTGAAGTTACGAATTGTCCGAAATGCCGTTTCTAAACGAATGGAACGTAACAAAATAATAATAATAACAAAAATAAAAACATTTTTATTATTAATTATTAATTTGTTCCATTCCATTTGTTTAGACGCAGCATTCTTTATTTCGGATAATTCGTAACTTCGGATAAATTTGTATTTGTTACTTTGACTAACAGCCAAATTTGAAAGGAAATTCCAATACCTATAATTTAATAGTTAGTTATTGTTAGTTAGATAGCTATTATTTAGAATTTTTGGATTTCCGAATTTTCGGATTTCCAGATTTTAGACTTTTCGAATATACGAATTTTCGAATTTTGATCATAACAAAAGACCCAAAAAAAGAAAAAATAACGAATGAAAACGAAAACAAACAAATTTTTCGGCAGCGCACATGTCTATGGTTTACTTCCCGGTTCCAATCAATTTTCTCACCATTAACCACCTGGAAGGCTACCACCTGCTGGAAAATTATCGATACGCTTTTTAATATCTTGTAAATGTGAGTGCAGATTTACTGTTTTTCATTTCATAAATATGTTTTAATAAATGCTACACTTAGCATTTAGTGGCACTCTTCTCTCCTTTTTATTTTTGCATGGTTTGCTGGTGGGAGCCCTCCCAGATCCTGCTTGGAAGAGAGACAGCTGATGCTGCCATAGTGTGAACTTTATGCCACAGTGTTCTTTAATGGACTTTGTTTAACCACTTAGGCTCCAGAAAGTTTTACCTCCTTCGTAACCAGGCCATTTTTTTCTATTCGGCACTCCGCTACTTTAACTGGTAATTGCGCGGTCATGCAACATTGTACCCAAACAAAATGTATATAATTCTTTTCATACAATTAGAGCTTTCTTTTGGTGGTATTTGATCACCACTGAGTTTTTTTTTTTATGTTTTACTTTCTGCTATAAAAAAAAATACAAAAACTTTAATTTCTTTATAAATTTTGGCTAAAATTTAATCTGATACATGTTTTTAATAAAAAAAAAAAAATCCCAATAAGTGTATATTGATTGGTTTGTGTGAAAGTTATAGCGTCTACAAACTATAGTATATATACAGGAATTTTAATATTTTTAATACTTCTAATGGCGGCGATCAGCGACTTCACCAGCGACATTAATACAGTGATCAGTGCTCTTACTATACACTGTCACTGTACTAATGACACTGGCATGGGAGGGGTTACCATGTAGGGTGATTAAGGCATTAAATTATGTGCCTAACTGTGCTGCTTTTACTATAGATCTCTGTTTCTCACCCCTGAGATGAGAAACTAACAGATCGCTCCCTCTGTACAGTGCTCTGTGTTGTTTACCAAAGAGTCACTCTGTCCTCATTGGCTCACACAGCAGCAGGAGCCATTGGCTCCTGCTGCTGTCAATCACAGTCAGTGAGGAGAGAGTGGGGCGGGGGGTGAGATGCGCTCTGTGTGTGAATGGACACACAGAGCACAGCTCGGGAGCCCCCATAGCAAGAAGCAGTTAAGTATAACATGTTTGACATGTCATGATTTTAGAATTACTTTAATCTTGGATTTAAAAAGAAATAAAAAAATGAATTGAAGAAGCAGTATGTATTCAGCAAACATCATATTTGATAACATTCCATATCTAATTTGCATCGGAACAGTATTCCCCAATTAATTAACAAGCAGCATATATATCTGCAAACCAATTACAATAAAAATGATAATTTTACAAGGGAAGAAGTCACTTTGCATACAAGTGTGCTCAGGGAGCGGTGGTTTGGAGAACGGCATGTAGTGACTGTAATTAGATAATACACTACGAGCCAGCGGACATTATGCTTAAATTAATATATTTCATTTAAAAAAAATGAAGGACCGGCATTAATTCAAGGCCACGGATCATTTTCCTGAAGTAGCCCCAGATAGATATAATAAAAATTACTAGGCTTTGCAAGGATGTAACTATTCAGCTTTAAAGTGTGGTTCTATCCACAACAATTTTTTTCAGTTTTGGATAAAACCCTATCAGTTTTTTTTTGTTTTTTTTAGGTCTGTGTCCCATTGGGGAGATTTCCTTTTGACTTCTGTTCTGGTGGCTCAACATAGAAGAGAAAATCTCTCCAAAGCAAGAGGAAATTCCCTTTTAGAGAGTTGTGACCAGAACAGGCGTCCATATAGGAACACGTTTTCTCCCATTTTGTTCTGTGACAATTGAAAATGTTGTATTTCGGCACACTATCTGCCTTGGTGACAATGGTCCCTAGAACGAATAGGGAGAATACATTTCCCCAGCAGGGACAAGGACAGCAATAAGAACCTGAATGGGGTTCCAAACTTTATTCCACACTCCAAACAAATCCTACACGCTATTCAAAACTTTGTATTTTGATAGTTATGTAGATTAAGGCTGATTTCCAGGAATTCAGCCACTTTGTACCAAGCAAAGGCACACTGGGAGTTAAGTCCAAGGAGGTGCACAACATCTCCTGAACTTATCTCTATTATTTATATCTGATAGATTTATGGCTCTGCAGGAGGATACGCAAGACACTCAAGGCTGTGAGAGAAGAGAGAGGCATATAGAGAAGCTGTGCCCACCCCTTCCTTACTGCCCATTCAGAGAAGCCTTTGTATTTTGTGAATAAGTTCACATAATACAAAGGCTTCTGTGATTGGGCAGGAATAGCAGCTGCAGTGACTCTACTGTTGAAGATGCTTAGACCTGAAGAATCAATGGTCAGGCTCTTGGACCTACATTGATCGCTGTCTTCTGGGAGTACTATATACCTGTCAGATATAAACAATAGAGATATTCATGAGATATCATGCACCTACTTGGACTTAAATCTTAATGTGCCTTCACTTTTTTTTACAGAAGTGCTGAATTCCAGGAACTCTGCTTTAAAGAAACTTCACTTCTCATACTCACCTGAACAACAAATTCAGTGTTGTCCTGCTGCAAGCCGTTGGTCTCACCTTGGTCCTCCTTAGTCATTGGGAACCAGCTGCCTCTTCTGGGTTTAGACACCTGGCCCCAGTAACATGCGTTAGATCCACCCACTCGCCATCGTGAGTCCCTGCTACTGCTGCCTCCTGGAATATGTGATGTGGTATTCCTGAAGGCTACAGAACAAGGACACATTGGGGTTGATTTACTGAAACTGGAGAGTGCAAAATCTGGTGTAGCTGTGCATGGTAGCCAATCAGCTTCAAACTTCAGCTTGTTCAAATAAACTTTGACAAAAAACCTTGAAGCAGTACTTTTTTCAGTGCTGTGCAGTGGAAGGCAATCCATTGGAGGCCTTCCACTGCGATGCACTGTAGGACACCGCACACCAGGGAACAGCCTGACTATGAGATAGTGAAAAGTGTCTTCAGCCTAACTCCTCATAGACCACTCCCCTCTAATGCATTTTGCCTTGCCCCCCGGGCTTAGCCATAGAGTGGTGGTGGGCGGTGTGAAATAGGTCAGTGGAGTGTGGTCTTTATGGAGTAAGCCTGAAGCCGATTTTCACTATCTCATAACTAACCTGTTCCCTGGTTAGAGTTGCCACCTCATCCCTTTAAACCCAAACACATATGAATTACACAGGTTCTAAGGCTAATTTAATGCAGATAGGGAACCAAGTGAGTTTAATTACCACCTTAATCAGCCACAGTACCTGTGAAATTAAAGTGTAAGTAAACCCCCTTTTGTTTTTAGCCAAGGAAGCTGCCATCTTTGCCTCTGTTTAATCTAAAACTGCCATGATGCTGCACATGTGATCAGTTATGACACCAGCCATTGGATAGTTTGACAGTTTGGTTGAGAGCACAACCAATGGGAGTGTTACATTTCCTGCACGTGCTGTAAATGAAACTGTTTTATGGATGGGTTTACTTTCGCTTTAATATGTGTTTGGTTTTAAAGGGTTGAGGTGGCAACCCAATCCCTGGTGTGTGGCGTCCTACCTGTTGCTTGCATGATCGAGTGGGCTGGGCCTGAGGTGAGTTCCTTGAATGCCGGCACCCAATAGCAAAGAGTCACTGTACATTTCTTTGACTTGGCTCTAAGTTTCTTGTGTATGGTCACAGGTAGTACGAAGAAGATGTAGTGCTGAAAAAAAACTTTAATCACACTGTTGCTTTAGTTACACTATTGGGTTATGGTACAATGTAGTATAACACACATTTCCGCAACCACTCACTGTGGTACACTGTGGTAATTCAGTGCAGCTTGCTCATGCACCTCGATGCACACATGCAGTGAATAATGCAGTGCAGTGAATAATATTCAGGGCTGTTTAAAAAAAACTTTCCTTGTGGATTATGCAAGTCTAATCAAAACAAATGCATGATAAGGGGCGAAATAACGCATAAGCAATAACCTACTGCAACACAAAAGAAGTGTTCAGTGGTCCAAAGTTGGGGCTTCATGACCTATGAAATTGGGGTACAGTGGGAGTGGCAGGGAGTTCTCTACCTGCATACTTTGTGCTAATAGGTGTCCCTCTTTCCCATCTGAGGAAGTTAGGGGAAGTCATTGTAAAAAAAAAAGTCTTCTACAAACATTAATTCTCAATGGCTCTCAGCCGCTTTGTTTGTTCTGTCTTGCAGATTTCACCGAATCCCAGCGCAGAACAAAAAAAAAGCTCAATTTATGAATCAAAACACATGTTGTATTTAATTAGATTGCGTTGAGTAATCCCAGGTTTCAATTTATAGAGCATAATAAGCAGCAACATAATACATTTGTTAATTCATTTATTCATGTTATGCTGCTTTCGCTCTGCTCCTCTGTGTACAGCTATTTATACAGTACACAGACATCGCATGCGGAAACAAAGAAAGCGCCGGGCTGGAAATAAATGTTTTATAAAGAGAGGGATGTTATACAGAATGCGAGAATCATTTCTCCCGGTCTATAATTTGTAGATACGTATACATAAACACATACGTAGACAGGGCCGCTTAATATGTTTACGCTGCACTCCCTGATTGAAAGATACGTAGTCTATGTAGTCTGTGTTTGTATTTATTTTATTATGATCAGGAAGATATATGTAGTACATACACATGCATAGTTTTTTTTCCTCTCTAATCAGAATAATTATAATTATTTTATATGAATATGTTATATTTACTACCTGCAGCCAGTGCCGGGACAAGGTTATGTAGAGCCCAGGGCGAACATGCCAAACTGCGATACCCCCCAACCCCACAAGACGTATGAGCATTATGTGTCAGAAAAAATCTCCCCACAAAACACTGAACTCTAATCTGCCTGCTTACCCCTAAAGCATAACTTCCACCTCCTCTCTGTAAAAATCCGCCCCCCTGCTGAAATCCCCCATCTCGGCACAAATCCCCCCCCCCGCCAAAAAAAACCACAGATTCATCCCTCCTAGCACAAATCCTTTACCCCTTAAATGTCCCCTCCTAGTACACATCTTCTCCCCCACTTCAAATCCTCCCCTCCCAGCAAAATTGCCCCGAAATCCCCCACCTAGCAAAAATCTTCTTCCCCCATCCCATTCCCAACATAAATCCCCTCCCCCTAATCTCCTTGTGGTGCCCCCCACCTCACATGTTACCACAGTGCCCAGGGCAGCCGTCCCTCCTGCGCACCCCTTGTCCCGGTCCTGCCTGCAGCCAACTCAAGGGACCCTTCGGGGTAAGACCGAGCTATATCAAGATACCTCTCAACTCAACTCAACTCATAAACTTGCATGCATTATTTGAGCTGTACTTTAGGCAATAGCGTCAGCTTTCTGGAGGGTGTTAACAAATGTTGTGCTAAATTTACCGTAAACGCAGGAGAGATCAGTCTGCACAGACTGCTGAAGGACTGACTCACACAAGGGACACTCTCTCTCTTTTTGTTATACACAGTCTGCCAAAAAGCATACCAACATTGCCTCAGCAGCCTCACTGCTGACTTGTTTCTAAAGGTGCAGGCTCTGAGACTACCACCATGATCCTGTCTTCACAACTTGGTGTGTCACTAACTATTGAGCCTGGGATGAAAGCACTCCATTTTCTGCTGATGAAGATGATAGAAGATGAAGAAACATTAGAATATTATTGGTGAGATCTTTACCATGCTCCTACCTCTTGCTCTTTGTGGAGCAATTTAAGCCTGATTGGCCTAGGAGTCAAGCCCCTCTATGTAGTGGATTACAAGAAGCTAAAAAGTTTTTAAAGGGTAAGTTTACCTTTTCATGAAAAACAAAAAGGTGAACTAACTTTAAATTTCCTGGCCACCCCCTCTGGACCCCTGCTACACATAGCTGCCATAATCCCCTGTGCTGCTGGTAAAGCAGTCTGTACATCATACACCACAATACACAGCCCTGGAGTAAATATCCATCCTAATGCTTGCAATGGCAAGTACTCATTGGTCAGTTAAGCCATGTGACCTTGCTGACCAGTCAGACGTGCATCTGAGGCTTCTTCTTTCAATATGGTGTCCCAGAAAAAAGAAGCGCTTCCTATCGGTCAGTACAGTCACATGGTCACACTGAAGACTATATATGATGCATGGACCACTACATTGGCAGCAGGGGGCATCATGGCCGCTATGTGCAGCGGGGTCCGCAGGGGTGGCCAGGATATTTGGAGTTAGATCATCTTTCCGTTTTTTGTGAAAAGGTAAACTTACCCTTTAAGTTAGCTGGACTTAAAAAGATGTCTTAATGAATGCTTACCTGATCTTTTTTTCTATGTATTGGGAGTCCAGTTTTAATCATATTTTTAATGACCAATAGATAAAAAATAAATAAAATGTAATTTAAAAAAAGTCACTGGATAATGGTAAATGTCTTATGCCGCGTACACACAATCGGTTTTTCCTATGAAAAAAGACCGATGGACTTTTTTCATCGGAAAAAACGATCGTGTGTGGGCCCCATTGGTCTTTTTTCCATAGGTGTAAAAAAATAGAACATGTTTTAAATTTTACAGATGGATAAAAAACCGATAGCAAATTCCGATCTTCTGTGGGGAAGTCCATCGGTGAAAAAACCCACGCATTCGGCATGCTCAGAAGCATTGAACTTAATTTTTCTCGGCTCGTTGGAGTGTTTTACGTCACCGCGTTTTGGACGGTCGGAATTTTGTCTGATGGTGTGTAGGCAAGACTGATGAAAGTCAGCTTCATCGGAATTCCGACGGAAATATCCAACGGATTTTATTCCATGGGAAATCCGATCGTGTGTACAGGGCATTAGACTTGCCCAAAGACAACTCAAATCAGCCAAAATCTGAGCCATAGGTAGTCCTGAAAGCACCATCTGTAAATGGCTAGTAGTTCAATGTGGTCACTTCTACCATTCTCTACATGATGCTACCTATCATATCATATTAACAGTTTACCTGGACAAGCCTGAAAAATGAGCACACAAGCCATGCAAGGATTTCCTAATCGGCAGGCAGTTGAAGGGTTCAGATTGTCAATCAGCAGAATTATTTACCTTATAATGCTCGAGTGAATCCAAAGCCAAGGCATGTCCCTCCGGCGAGTAGATACATAAGGCTGCTATCAGTTCAAACACTTGTTTTTTCACCATGACATTGGATGTGTCCAGAGCTATATAGGAATACAAATACAATCAAGTCTCTATGGGGTAAGACCAATGAAAAGGAGTAATTATTCACATATGTCATTGAAAGGCTATAAAATGGGAACTGTTAAGGGGGAATCTGGTGTCTACTCAGCAGATCCCACTAGGCAACATCCACTGGGCCAATTTGGCAAAGTTGGGTTGCATAATAATAATGAACCAGACTGGAAAAATCCATAGTGTCTATGCAAGGGTGTACTTACCATAAGGTACTTGTGGGCCTTTGCCTGGGGTAACAGAGTACTGTGGAGCAACACCAACACACAACATTTTTATTCTATTATTTTTCTTAAGCCTCTTACCCTTCCAGTGGACTTGGCACCAGCTATCTTACCTTAGGCAAATCATCCCTTGATTCTCGTTGTTTTATGGATGGATGATGCTGAATTTAAGGGAATACATGTAGAGGTTGTTTTGCCAATGGTTTTTCCTTATTCAAAGAAAACCATTCATATAGAGTTATTTTTAATAAAACTTGAGAAATGGGCAAACTTTTTTTTTTTTTTTTTTTTTACAGTTTTAGGTAGAAGAGGAAAGGGTAAAGACCAATGTCTATTTTGTTTTTTCAGTATATGTGTTTTTTGGAAAGATTTTCCTTCACTTGCTGTGCCAAAGATGTAGCAGGAAGTTTGAGGCGAATCAGGGCAAACAGAGAGGGTGAATCTCTCCAGCCTGAACAAAGACAGCCAGAAAAACCCAGAAATTCAAAACTTTCACCTATCCAACATGAAATTATAAAAAATTAAAAAAATTGGTTTTACATACACTTTACAGAAGATGTTTTGGGTCTAAACGTGGTGTGGCAGGTATTTCAAGTTTTTGTTATAGCAATTCATTATTTTGCAACAAATGATTTTAATTCCCATCCTCAGAGCCTGGGGGGGAACCATCTAGGGTACATGGCACTCCTCCAGGCGCTACCGGAGCTTGGGTTCACCACTCACAATGATGGCCCTTCACATACTGCCTCACCTTACACTGTTCCCCTTAGGCCCCTTTCACACGGAGGCGCTTTGCAGGCGCTATTGCGCTAAAAATAGCGCCTGCAACGCGCCCCAAAAAAGCCGCTCAATTGTATCCAATGTGAAAGCCCGAGGGCTTTCACACTGGAGCGTTGCGCTTGCAGGAGGGTCAAAAAACTCCTGCAAGCCGCATCTTTGAGGCGCGATAGGAGCAGTAAAAATACCGCTCCTATAGCGCCCCTGCCCATTGAAATCAATGGGGTAGCGCCTCCAATACGGCCACAAAACGGCGTTATTGCGGGCGTTTTTAACCCTTTTTCGGCCGCTAGCGGGGGTTAAAATACCCCGCTAGCGCCCGCAAATCGCGGCAAAAAACGGTATATCGGCGCTAAAAATAGCGCCGCTATACCGCCAGCGCATCCAGCGCCTCAGTGTGAAAGTAGCCTTACTGCCACCACTGACAGTTCCCAGCTTACCCTTTAGCTGGCCATACACTGATTGAAATATGTCCAGTCCAGCAATGACTAGCCAAATTTTAATCAGTGTGTGGGCTCCACCGCTTGACAAAAGTTGAATATTTAATCAATTTCTATTGAAGTGACATGTTAACTATAGGCAAAGCTTTTTCTTTTCCCCATTTTCTAACCCCTGTCAGATTTTTGTTCACCATCTGTGTCCCATTGTGGAGATTTCCCTTCACTTACTGTCCCAAAGCCAAACAGGAAGTGAGAGGGAATCCCTGCAAATTAAGGGAATTTCTTTAAGTTACATCGATTTGAAGGGGTGCCATTGAAAAGATTGGGCTGCAACTTGTCATGTGACTTTGACAGCCAAAGTCGCATGACAAGTCACTCAAGTGCGATTGGGGCCTTAGACATAGTTAGGGGGAGTGGAAATAAACACCTGAAAATGTTACCCTTACACATTACTTAGCATGCATGTTAGTCCATTATATAGTTATTTTAAATGAGGATAAAGATGGAATGGCATTGGAACAAACCAAGGTTCATATGACAAGCTCACCTTGAGAAAGCTTTCTGACATAACCTTCATTATTGACAATATATTCAATCCCCTTATGGGAATTCATTAGAGTTCGGACACAGTTTATGCAAGTAAGTTGTAGAAGAGCATCAGAGATTCTTGACACTCCCCTGCCTGACAGCCTGTCCAAGGCCTCAAGTAAAAGATCCAGACCACTGAGCTCCAGGAACTGAACCATCCATTGGTCATCACTACTCTCCAGTCTCTTCTTCAGGCCAGAATAGTTCACCACTGATGGGATTTGGAGAAGACGAATACAAAGTTCGGGATCCGCATTCTCTAAGTTGGCCTCGCTTTGGTCCGACTCTTGGGGTGACAGCTTTTCTTTTAGGCTCACCCATTTCTTATGGGCTCCTTCTTTGCTAACAGACATTTTTGGTAGTTTTTCCTAGAGGGAGAAAGCAGACAAATAAATAATATGTCCAATATGAAGAACTCCTTTAAAAATCTTATTTGTGCTTAAAAATGTCCATTATATAAATGTAAACTGAGCAGTCATGACATGCTTGTTACATATTCAGTATGGGCATTCTGTCTCATATTGTAGCAAAAAAGGTATACCTGGGCGTACTTTGAAGGTTTTTGGATGGCCGTGACCAAAAAGTTTCAATGACAACTGTGGGAGTATCACTAAGAAAAACTCAAACCATAGAAATACAGAAAGGAGTGCCAGACTAAATCCAGATATAATGGTCCAAGAAAATTTTAATTGTTGGTAAAAAAACAAAAGTTATAAAAACTGCCAACATGTTTCAGGGCCAACGCCGCTCCCTCTTCATCAGGGCTACAAATCTAAAACATAGTAATACTGATGAAGAATTATGTCTAGATATGTATATGAGTATATACCACAAATTCTAGAACATCATATAATACAAACAAACTTTTCACATGAACTTCAGTTGGCTTGATTGAATTAACAATACCACTCCTCCTTCATCAGGGCCCACTCAGCAATTGCTATCAGGTTGTTCCTCCATGCAAAGAGTTCAATTCAGGTACTTAAACAGATCTGTGAAGTTACTGTTTTCACTGAGTCCATCCAAGGTTTATCCTGTGTTGAGTTCTGATGAGGGAGGAGTGGTGTAGCTTCCGAAATGCATTGGAGCCCTGATAAAGGGGGGGGGGGTGGTATAGCTTCCGAAATTCATTGGATGCTTTAATATGATTTCCCCCCAAAACTTCAAGTCCTGAGCTACTAGCCAAGCCTTATGAGGTATTCGCCACCAGTTGCCCCCCCATTATTCCGCCCCTAAACACACCCTTGTAAATTATCTCATGAAATGACTCTTAAATGTTTTATGCAGAGTTAAGTTACAAAAATAGATATTAACAATATTACCTTAAAGCATATTTCATTGATCTGACTGTGATAAATAAAATAAGGTTGGCTACTATAGACACTGTACACATCATTATTGCCTTGTTAAGTAAATATTTTAATGCTATATTAAATGCATTAAAAAAATTAAAACCAATGAATGACTTTCACTGACTTAGGATGCAGAGAGACTTCCAGTAGAGCACAGCACTGGGCAGGGGAGCTTCCAAAGTTAACTTTTCCTATTAACAAGCTGGCGATTGGTTGCTAGGCAGTCTGCGTAACCAATCACCAGCTTGTTAATAGGAAAAGTAAACTTTGGTAGCTCCCGCCCAACCCTCCTCCCCACCCCGCCCCACCTCATCTAGTTCTTTGCCAACTCCTGCTGTATGCCAAGCCCTGCTTAAGAGAATGACAGGGGGCAGAGGCTGGGAGGATAATTGGCTCCTGTTCAACCCCACCTGCCAGCGGTGCCCACCCCCTTCCTCCGATGCGGCTCCACACTCGCCTTCAGCTTATTTCCACTCCCCTAATGCAAACAGGCGAGTGGAAATTTCGAGGGCTGCCCTAAACAGTTAGGTGTCTATGCTTATCAGCTATGACAACCGAAGATGAATTATCAAATATTGAATTGAAATTGTCAATATTTCATCCATGCATACCTGTAGTGCACCAGCCCGCCCAATCCAGTTTGTCCTTAATCTGGTGATCTGAGAACGCCTTCTTTCTACTTCCCAATATTGCAGAAGAGGTGTTCCCAAACACACCCACGGCAGATCTTTTGCTGCATTATTTACGTGTCCAAAAAGAACACAAAATGCTTGATTCCAGAATATACCACTATAGTTTCCCCTTTAAGCAGCAGGTTATTTTTCTATACTATATTTATGTGCCTTGAGTCAGCAGACCCGTGAGAAATTTATTTGCATTTAAAAGAACCACAGCAATGTTTTTGTGTTTTTTTCTCTCTCTGGCTTTGTGGAGCATGACATTACACTTGTACATTGAGGCTGACCCTGAGCTCAGCACAGAGCCGCTCACAGTCGGGGTATTGTCCCATAACAATCGCTGTGTATTTCCATGCCATTCTTTCCCGCACTAAATACAGCTGGTAAACAGCGGCCAAATCATGCAGAGGTTACACACAGCGCCGACTCCTCCTAGGAACATTCTTGGCAACTTCATTTCCAAGTCAAAAGATCTTAAAGTGGAAATTTGGATGCATAGAAACCAATCAGCGTCCAGGTTTTTTTTTTTTTGTCAAAGCTTAATTTAACAATCTGAAGTTAGAAGCCGATTGGCTGCCATGATCAGCTGCACCACATTTTGCACTCTTCCAGTTTTAGTCAATCAACCCCATGTAGCAGTTCCGCCGCTTGATCGTTCTTATAGGCAGCGGGAGGGGACATCTCCCCCCTCCCGCCGCCATCCGGTGCTTCTCCGGGCTCTCCCGTGCCATCGGGGGCCCGGAGAATGAATCGTCCGGCGCCGGATAGGAAGCATAGAGATGACTGGTGACCAGATGGTCACCAGTCATCTCTATGACTGTCGGAGGCCCGGGCGCGATGTGATGACATCACGCCGGGTTCTCAAAAGTAAACAAAGCCGCCATTGCGGCTAGTAAGCATGAGATCGGTGAAATGTTTTTCATGCCTGGAGGAGAGATGTGGGGTCTTATTGACCTCGCATCTCTCCATAAAGAGGACCTGTCACACACCATTCCTATTACAAGGGATGTTTACATTCCTTGGAATAGGAATAAAAGTGATAAAAAAAATAATAAAAAAAAGTAAAAAAAAGTAAAAAAAAAAAAAAAAAAGTGTAAAAATGAAGTAAAATTAAAAAAAAAAAAAAAAAAAAAAAAAAAAAAATGTAAAAACACCCCGGTAGCTCACGATCAAAAGTGAGCGCACACGTAAGTCCCGCCCACATATGTAAACGCCGTTCAAACCACATATGTGAGGTATCGCCACGTGCGTTAGAGCGCGTGCAACAATTCTAGCACTAGACCTCCTCTGTAATTCTAACCTGGTAACCTGTAAAAATTTTCAAAGCGTCGCCTATGGAGATTTTTAAGTACCGAAGTTTGGCGCCATTCCATGAGTGTGCGCAATTTTAAAGCGTGACATGTTGGTATCTATTTACTCGGCGTAACATCATCTTTCATATTTTACCAAAAAATTGGGCTAACTTTACTGTTTTGTTATTTTTTAATTCATGAAACCATTTTTTTTCCCCAAAAAAGGCGTTTGAAAAATTATTGCGCAAATACCGTGCAAGATAAAAAGTTGCAATGACCGTCATTTTATTCCCTAGGGTGTCTGCTAAAAAAACATATATAATGTTTGGGGGTTCTGAGTAATTTTCTAGCAAAAGAATGATGATTTGTACATGTAGGAGAGAAGTGCCAGAATAGGCCCGGTATGGAAGTGGTATAAAAAGCCCGGTATTGAAGTGGTAACTCGGTGGAACTCCGCTTTGAATGCAAGTGTGAATGAAGCAAACTGGACTTTGTAATAGAACTAGAGTACAGTCAAGCACATGCATAAGGACAAGGCTAGTTTGGGACATCCTATGGGAATTTTTTTCACACTTTAAAATACAAGGAAAACAAAGGTGTGTGAACTCAGCCCATTGATCAGTAACCATACAATTGCTCTACAGATAAAGAATGGACTTTAATTCATCTTGAACTCAGGCAATCATGTTTAATCTCAATTTGAATTAACAAACAAGGTTCCATTATTTGTAGACACAACAGACCTTTTTCTTATTGCAGTGTAACATTTCATAGACTTGCTTTGTCCTTGCCATGCGGTACTATTGAAGTTCTCACAGGAAGGAAATAGTGATTCGTTTCCGTACAGTGGCTCTGCTAGATAATTCTATTATTGATGACTGATGTCAACACAGCTGGTTGGAATTGGAAGAATAAAAAACGACAAACGTGCTATAAAACGTCCGGCTTGTTCTCTTCACAAAGAGCAAACATCTATTAAGTCTTCATCCTTCCCCCGGAGGACAATAAAGTATATCTCCATCTTTCTGGGGTGTTCCAATAAATGGAATCTTTTTATTGATCTTTAGATATAGGTGTAAAAGAGATAGAAATACACTATATACACACACACAACTTTAATGGCATCCCAGTCTTAGTCCGTAGGGTTCAATATTGAGTTGGCCATCCCTTTGCAGCTATAACAGCTTCAACTCTTCTGGGAAGGCTGTCCGCAAGGTTTAGGAGTGTGTCTATGGGAATGTTTCACCATTCTTCCAGATCCCTGTTTGTGAGGTCAGGCACTGATGTTGGACGAGAAGGCCTGGCTCGCAGTCTCTGTTCTAATTTATCCCATAGGTGTTCTAGCGGGTTAAGGTCAGGACTCTGTGCAGGCCAGTCAATTTTCTCCACCCCAAACTCGCTCATCCATGTCTTTATGGATCTTGCTTTGTGCACTGGTGCGCAGTCATGTTAGAACAGGAAGGAGCCGTCCCCAAACTGTTCCCACAAAATTGGAAGCATGAAATTGTCCAAAATGTCTTGGTATGCTGAAGCCTTAAGAGTTCCCTTCACTGGAACTAAGGGGCCAACCCAACCCCTAAGAAACAACCCCACATCATAATCTTCCCTCCACCAAACGATTTGGACCAGTGCACAAAGAAAGGTCCATAAAGACGTGGATGAGCGAGTTTGGGGGGGGGCGAGGAACTTGACTGGCCAGTTCCAGTGAAGGGAACTCTTAAGCCCTGTACACACGATCGGTTTTACTGATTAAAACAGTCCGATGGACTGTTTTCATCGGACGAACCGATCGTGTGTGGGCCCCATTGGTCTTTTTTCCCCATCGGTGTGAAAAAATAGAACATGTTTTAAATTTATCCGATGGGAAAAAAAACGATAGCAAAATCCGATCGTCTGTGTGGAAATCCATCGGATAAAAAACCCACGCATGCTCAGAATCAAGTCGACGCATGCTCAGAAGCATTGAACTTAATTTTTCTCAGCTCATCGGAGTGTTTTACGTCACCGCGTTTGAAACGGTCCGTTTTTTGACTGATGGTGTGTAGGCAAGACTGATGGAAGACAGCTTCATCGGATTTCCAATGGAAAAAAACATCGGATTAGAATCCATAGGATATCCCATCGTGTGTACAGGGCTTTAGACCACTTTCACACTGAGGCGCTAAAAAAAAGCGCCTGAAAACTTATTTCCATTAAAATCAATGAATGCTTTCACACTGGGGCAGTGCGCTGAACAAACGCCCCTCTCCAATGAAATGAATTGAAAGCACTTCGAAAGCGCCTGAAAAGCGCTTCAAAAGCGCTCAGTGTTTTACTGGCAGTTTTTCAAGCGCCTCAGTGTGAAAGTGGCCTTAAGGCTTTAGCAATGGGCAGAATTAATGATTATTTTGGGCAATTAAACAAATTAACACCCAAGCGTTTGACACGCCTAAACGCATCTAGACACATTTACACGGTCAAGCGTGTTTTTCTGCCAGAATGCTGCTGCCAAGGAGGAAAGGCATTTAGGAAAGCTGGGCAAATGTCCTATGTGCATGAGGCATTATAAGCATAGGTATAAAAAAAGATTGCTAGCTTAGTATTCCTGCATGTACAGTTATTTAGGTTTTTAAAATTCCAATCATGTCTAAATATTACACGGTCTGAGAGTTGAGAATACTTAAGACGACCCTGAAAATCACTCACTATCATCAGCTTTCTTTTCTAGAGACAACTTTACCTATAAAACACTCTCAGCTCCATTCACTTAGGCCACGTTCACACTGAGGCGCTTCTAAACTGCCAGTAAAAACACGGAGTGCTTTTGAAGCGCTTTACAGGCGCTTTTGAAGAGCTTTCCATTCATTTCATTGGAGAGGGGAGTTTTTTACAGCCCTGCCAGCACACTGCCCCAGTGTGAAAGCATTCATTGATTTTAATGGAAATACGTTTTCGTGAGCTTTTTAGGCGCTGTTTTTAGCATGTAAGCGCCTGAAAAGCGCCTCAGCGTGAAAGTGGTCTAAGGCCTAAACCTCATCCAATTCGCATAACATTATAAAATACATTGATTTTAATGAGGCTGGTTCACATATGTGCGATGCATTCGCACTGCGCATTGCTCAAAAAACGTGTGCGTTTTTTAGGCATTGTGGTGCGGCTCAGGTGCGAATTCAGGCCCATTATCTTCTATGGGCACGCATCTGATTCGCAGATGTGTTCAGTTCTCATCAGAATTTCTCTCCTTCTCCTCACTACACTTCGCCCCCCCCCCCTCCCCTCTCCCAGGTCACCAAATTTGCAGCTAAAACGGAGATGATCTGATGCTGAACAGTTCTCTTATCTTTTTGCAGAGATAAGAGAGCTGGAATTCGCACCGCACACGTGTGAACCCAGCCTAAAAGGGTGAAATACATTCATCATTGAATTTAGTTTGCTAACAATTTAGCAGTCTGATGACATCATAAGCGAAATGTTTTGCGCACACAACAGGGTTGTGCAAAATGATGCGCTTGCAAATTAGCGAATGCTAAATGTACATCTAGCAATTCATCAATGTGTTTCTGGGGTCAAAGTTTTGGTTGTCCACTCTGGGCAGATATAAAAGACTTGAATGGAGCTCCGCATTCATCAATACATCATTACATGTATGATTATCTTTTTTAACCACGTCAGCCCTGGAAGGATTTTCCCCCCTTAATGCCCAGGCCATTTTTTTGCGATACAGCACTGCATTACTTTAACTGACAATTGCGCTGTAGTGGGACGCTGTACCCAAATAAAATTGATGTGCTCTAACCACTTAAGGACCGCCTCACACCAATATACGTCGGCAGAATGGCACATCAACGTACAGGTACGTTGCCCTTTAAGAGCCCAGCCGTGGGTCGCGAGCGCGCCGCGCTCGCGACCCGGTCCTGAGCTTCGTGACCGTGCCCATGGGACCCGCAGACCCGATCGCCGCCGGTGTCCTGCGATCGGGTCACAGAGCTAAAGAACGGGGAGAGGTGAGTGTAAACAAACCTTCCCCCGTTCTTCTCCGTGGCATGTCAGTGATCGCCTGTTCCCTGTCATCGGAACAGATGATCACTGACGTGTAACGTTTAGCCACGCCCCCTACAGTAAGAATCACTTCCTAGGGAACACTTAACCCCTACAGCGCCACCTAGAGGTTAAACCCTTCACTGCCAGTGTCATTTTCACAGTAATCAGTACATTTTTATAGCACTGATCGCTGTAAAAATGACAATGGCCCCAAAATGGTGTCAAAAGTGTCCGATGTGTCCGCCATAATGTCGCAGTCACGATAAAAAAAAAATAACGCCGCCATTACTAGTAAAAAAAAAAAAAATTATTATTAAAAATGCCATAAAACAGTCCCCTATTTTGTAGAAGCTATAACTTTTGCGCAAACTAATCAATAAACGCCGATTGCAATTTTTTTACCAAAAATATGTAGAAGAAGAATACGTATCGGACTAAACTGTGGAAAATTTTTGGGGGATATTTATTATAGCAAAAAGTAAAAAATATTGCATTTTTTTCAAAATTGTCGCTCTATTTTTGTTTATAGCGCAAAAAATAAAAACCGCAGAGGTGATCAAATACCACCAAAAGAAATCTCTATTTGTGGGAAAAAAAGGACGTCAATTTTGTTTGGGAGCCACGTCGCACGACCGCGCAATTGTCAGTTAAAGCGACGCAGTGCCAAATCGCAAAAAGTGGCCTGGTCCTTTAGCTGCATAATAGTCCGGGGCTTAAGTGGATAAACAAAAAAAGACCGACAATTTTGAAAAAAATATATATTTTTTTTACTTCTTGCTATAATACGTCTCCAATAAAAACGTTTAAAAAAAAAATAAAATGTATTCATCAGTTTAGGCCAATATGTATTCTTCTACAAAGAATAAATGGTGGTATTTGTGCTGCAAAGAAAAAAGGAGGAGAGTGATGGGAAAGCAAAGAATATTGTACGTGTATAAAAAAGTAGTGGCCGTCTATAACAATAAATACAACGTGATGAATACTACGTGAAAGGAACGCGGACGGTTAGATGATCCAGTAGAAAAGTCTGTGTCACAATACAAATAGATAAGTGATAAATCCAGTAAACTCAGTGTCAAGTAAACAAATCAATGTATACAAACTACATTAGTATAAACCTTCATACATAATGTAATGGATAGAGCGTAATTAAACGTGATTCACACTCACCACTGAGAGTTGAAAAAGACCAAGACCACCATAGACAGGAAGACATCATTGTATCCTGCACCTGAGACCATTTATGCCGTATTACGGCAGTAAGGTGAGCGGCTTGCAGACACACAGGTGTCATCACTGAAGATCCTAGGTTTTCAAGCACTTACCCTTTCTCTGGTGATGGGATTGATCTTACATACCTGACACGGATTTTTGTTGGACTTACTTTCCACCACTTTGTACTGTGCAACTGACTTTTCTACTGGATCACTGTTTCATTTTATTTCTATTTTTATGTGGTCATGTTTCTTTCACGTTTAATTACGCTCTATCCATTACGTTATGTATGAAGGTTTATACTAATGTAGTTTTGTATACATTGATTGTTTACTTGACACTTATGCCGCGTACACACAATCATTATTCACGGCGGTTTAAAAACCGCCGTGAATAATTACATTTTAAACGAGGGAACAGCTTGTTCCCCACACACGGTAATTTTTCTCGTCATTTTTTAAAATGAGGAGAAAAACGATCGTCTATGGGCTCCGCGGCAGTGTTTCCCTATGGGAAACACTGTCGCGGAAGAAATGTCAGGAAAAACGACGAGAAAAATTAGAACATGTTCTAATTTTTCTCATCGTGATTAATGCAGTTTTTCCCGTCGGGAAAAACGGCAAAAAGCCCACAGACGATCATTTTTCTTGTCCAAAGGAAAAAATGTCATTTTTCCAGACGGGAAAAATGATCGTGTGTACGCGGCATGAGTTTACTGGATTTATCACTTATCTATTTGTATTGCGACACAGACTTTTCTACTGGATCATCTAACCGTCCGCGTTATTTTCACGTAGTATTCATCACGTTGCATTTATTGTTATAGACGGACACTACTTTTTTATACACATACAATATTGTTTGCTTTCCATCACTCTCTCCCCTTTTCTTTGCAGCACAAATACCTCCATTTATTCATTTACCCCCTTTTTTCTGTTTAGGATCAGATTTTCAGGTGTTTGCAGCAGCGCCCCCTAGGTTTTAGTTTTATTCTCAGGGTACTTTCACACTGAGACGCTTGGTGCGCTGGTGGTAAAGCGTCGCTATTTTTAGCGGCGTTTTACCGTCATGTTTGCCACGACTTTCGGCCGCTAGCGGGGAGATTTTAACCCCCGCTAGCGGCCGAAAAAGGGTTAAACCCGCCCGCAAAACACCCCTGCAGAGGCGGTTTGCAGGCGGTACGGCCGCGCTGCCCCACTGATTTCAATGGGCAGGGGCGCTTTAGGAGCGGTATTTTTACCGCTCCTACCGCGCCTCAAAGATGCGGCTGGCAGGACTTTTTTTTACCGTCCTGCCAGCGCAACGCTCCAGTGTGAAAGACCTCGGGATAGAAAGGATAGAAAGGAGCGGCTCTTTCAGGGCGCATTGCAGGCGCTATTTTAAGCGCCATAGCGCCTGCAAAGCGCCTCAGTGTGAAAGCGGCCTCAGACAGCACAGGAGTTATTCACTCACACAGTCTATTCTTCTACATTTTTGCTAAAAAAAAAAAAATCACAATAAACGTATATTGATTGGTTTGCTCAAAATAGGGGATACATTTATGGCATTTTTTTTTTTTACTAGTAATGATGAGCGATTTTTAGCGGGATTGCAACATTGTGGCGGACAGATCGGACACTGTTGACACTTTTTTGGGACCAGTGACATTATTACAGAGATCAGAGCTAAAAATATCCACTGATTACTGTATAAATGACACTGGCAGGGAAGGGGTTAACACTAGGGGGCGATCAAGGGGTTCAGTGTTCCCTGGGAGGTGTTTCTAACTGTGGGGGGAGTGGACTGACTGGGAGTAGAGAGACATTGCGGTTCCTGATCACTAGGACACAGACGATCACTCTGTACTTTCCTGACAGAATGGGGATTTGCTTTGTTTACATCAACAGATCCCCATTCTGCAATCGCGGGTGGCTGGCAGACATCGTGGCCACAGGACCCGCACATCTGCTCCCCCACAGTGTCTCGTGCACGGGGGCCAGTGGATCCGCCTGCTCACCGATGAATCTGTCCGCTGATTCCTGCTGAGCAGACGGATAACAGGTCCACGTCCCCTCCGCATATACAGAGAATGGACACAGCCCGCTCTCCTCTATGGGCAGTCAGCTGTAAATGGACCACCTGTCCATTTACATCCGATTGTCATCCGATCTGACCTGCCAGATGGATTAGGAATGATCCCCATCCGTCTGTTTTTAGCGGACAGGATCGAATCGGATGTTGGCGGGTGTCAATGGACAAATGTCCGTTACTGGGCCCTTAAACACCCCTCCTGCCCAGACCAATTTTAAGGCTCGATTCACACCTATGTATGTTGCTTTTGAGCGTTTTTGCCTTGCTTTTTGCGGTGCTTGCCGTGTTTTTCAACATGTGTTTTTACTGTGTTTTTACCGCGATTTGCGTTTTTTTTTTTATATATTTCTTTATTTTTATACAGTAATTTTTATTTTTATACATTTCCCTTAAAAAAAAAAAAAAAAAAATAATAAAAAAAAACGCAAAACGCAAATCGCGGCAAAATCGCATTAAAAACGCAGCAAAAACGCGGTACTTGCGTTTTTGATGCTGGTCCATTGACTTCTATTACATGCAAAACGCTGCTTTTTGCAGGAAAAAAAGTCCCCGACCCTTTCCAAAAACGCAGAGGCACAAAAAATGCATTGATGTGAACATGTTCCATACAAACCCATGTTAAAAAATTTCCATGCATTTCTGCAAAATGCACCAAAAAACGCATTAGTATGAATCGAGCCTAAGCTTTCAGCGCTGATGCACTTTCAATGACAATACGCGGTCATAAAACACTGTACCCAAATTAATTTTTTATCATTTTTCCCCCCCCACAAATAGAGCTTTCTTTTGGTGGTATTTAAACACCTCTCTGTTTTTTTATTTTTTGGTGAAATTTTTTTTTTTTAATTTTACATTTTTTTTTTTTAATATTTTGTTATAAAATTTTGCAAATAGGTAATTTTTCTCCTTCATTGATGTACGCTGATGAGGCTGCACTGATGGGCACCGATGGGCTGCACTGATGGGCTGCACTGATGGGCACCGATAAGGCAGCAAGGGTGGGCACTGAGAGGTGGCATTGGTGGGTACTGAGAAGTGTCACTAATAGGTGGCACTGATGGATGGCAGTGATGGGCACTGATAGGCAGCACTGCTAGGTGGTACTGATTGGCATTGATAGGTGGCACTCATGGGCATTGATAGGTGGCACTCGTGGGCACTGGCAGGTGGCACTGGCAGGCGGTGATTGTGGGCACAGATGAGGCAAATTTTGCCTCCTTCCTCTTCGGGACCGATGTCCCTTGCACATAAGCCGGTGATCGGCTTATGTCAGCGTGAGAAGAAAAAAAAAAACAATTACCAAGCTTTTTTTACATCATGTGATCAGCTGTCATTGGCTGACAGCTGATCACGTGGTAAGGGGCCGGGACGTATCTGTGATCACCCGAGTCCCAGTGACTCAGTGATCACAGCAGGGGGCGCGCGGGGCGCGTGCAAAGGGGAAGACGTCTGTTGACGGTCTCCCGGAAATTCAGGTCCGCGCTGTAGCCGTCATTCGGCTATAGTGCAGACAGCAAGTGGTTAAAGGATAAATTCACCTTTCGTAACAAGTTACATTTCACACCCATATCCCCCACCCCGATTCACCATTTTGACAGCGAGAGGGGGAGCTTCTCCCCCCTCCAAAAAAACTGCCCTGCCCACCCAGCCACACCATTATGCTACAAGTATGGACAGCCTTTGAGGCTGTCACTGCTTGTAGCTCTCACTGAACTACCAGGGCGCTGTTGAGCACTCTAGTAGTCCATTGAGTCTTCCTGGCAGTGTGTAACTGTCTGTCCGTATCCGAGGTACGGGCCGACAGCTACACAGACAGTCTGCTGATCGTAGGTGCAAAGCTTTACAGGCACCCAACAAAAAAAAAAAAATTTTTTTACTTGCAGAAAATTTTGCATTTTTTTTTTTTGTAAAGGTGCACTTATCCTTTAACTGCAGCAGAGAAAAAACAGGTCTCCTCCTCTGCGAGACAGGGCTGTACTATGTGACAGAGCTGTGTAAATCTCAGGACTGGATGATTAGAAATGCAAAGCCTTTGACAAGTAGAATTACTATCCCCCTCCTGCATTTCAACTCGGCTCCTCGCAGGGGGAGACAGGCACACCACACCACACCACAAGCCTGTACCCTCCTGTATAAAGAGGTTGAGCGGTATTATTTTTGGGTCTGGTCCGCAGCCAGAGTTAAAGTCCTCCTGAGCATGATTCTCACCTCTGCCATGTGTAGATGCAAGTCCTTGACTTCCCCAATAATGTAAATGTCCACACCAGCTGAAACTCCAACTCAGTATTTATTCTCACTTTGTAATAAACAGTCTCTTTGGATAGGAAAAGGTTGGAGCAAAGGAAACAGGACAGCCCAAGGTGTGGAGGAGGTCCAGGCACAAACGTAGCTCAAACTCTTCACTGCTCAGATTCTCAAACAGTTTTAGGCGCACAGTCTCTGCCACAGACCGTGAAGTTGGTCTCTGCCACAGACCTGGTGAACAAGGCCTCTGCCACCGACCTGATGAACTTGAACTTCCTTCTTAGAACATAGCCCTTGTCAAGGAGAAGATGTCACCCTAGAGCAGTGGTTCTCAACCTGGGGTCGGGACCCCCTCGGGGGTCAAATGATGATTTGCCAGGGGTCACCGAATACTGGGCTGTTCCTGAAACCTGCACCACCAGCCTTTTTGCGGCCGCCCAGCAGGGCTGTCCCTGGAGCCTGTGGCAGCCTAGCTGGGCTCTTCCTGGAGCCCATGCCGCCAGCTCAGCCTTTTCGCAGCCGCCCATTCAGTTCACGGCATGGCTGGGAGGGCAGAGACTAGAGGTCAGTTGACTGGTGAGGAATGTGAAGTGGGAGGGGCTGAAGGACACCCTATCTCCTGATTTCGGGATAGGTGTCACTGCTACAAGACACCACAAAGTCGGAGGGACACAGTGATTAACATGAGTAACATGTAATTATAGTTGCCATTAAAAGTCCCCACTACTGTTCTCAGATCAGCAGAGGACCTTGATCAAGAGCACCTAAGTTGGCTGATCAGCACTGCCACTGATCCCAACTCCCCGCCCACCGCCACCAAGGAGTAAGAGAAGGAATACAAATAGAGAATACATGGAAGGGAGAGGAAAAGAGGGGGAGGAACAAAGAAAAAGGGAGAGAAAGAATAAGAAAGAAAAAGAAAGGACGGCTAGAGAGAGGGTTGGGGGGGGGGGGAAGAAAGGAGAACAAAGAGAAAGAGGGGTACATCCTAAAATGTACCATATGAGGTTTTAATACTGTACGAGTTGAAGGGACTCGGGGAGCGCTAAATGCCTGTGGGTTAGGGGCACAAATTACCTGTCTTGCCTTGGGTGCTGACAACCCACGCTACGAAAATAATTTTACTGTTAGGGGTCCCCACCACTTGGGAAATTCTATCAAGGGGTCACGGCACTAGAAGGTTGAGAACCACTGCCCTAGAGAGTCAACAGACCCTTCCTTCACCGTGTCTCTCGCATCGGTCCTTCGGAATGATCCTCCCTTCTCTTAGGGTGCGGGTCCCCTCACAAGGCGGCACCCTGGACTCCTCAATCCCTAGCGGACCCCAGCCGAAGGTGCTGGGCCCCGAGCCGTCGCTGCAGCTCCCGAGTCTCAATACCCAGGTGGACAGGAACGGTGAGGTAGTACCTCACCCCAGGCTAAAGGTGCCTGAGGTGGAACCGGAACACAGCCTCTGGGCCGAGGGCACCCGGAGATGAGCCACACGCACTCCCAGGCTGAAGGTGCCTGGGGGTGGACCCTGATTAGGAGATGTCAGCCCCTTTTATACCCTCTCCCGGCGTGCACCGCAGGTTGCCCACCCCGCTGTACGGCTGTCGAGAGGGGACACAAAAGGCACAGCACTACGCTCGCGGTTCAACCCCGGCCCAGAATGGCAGCGCCACCCGCAGGCCACAGGGAACTCATCACCAGCATTATCCCTTGAGGACAAAAATTGGTCCATAGCCACTAACAATCAAGGTGTCTGAGCCTAATTACCACTCAGAGACTTCCCTTAAATTGAACACCCCGCTACACATATATATATATATATAAAAATAATTATAATTATTTAGTTGCTTGCTTGAAGTCCAGTTTTACATGAAAAATTGGGAGAGCTTAGTGTACCAGTTTTGGAAGGAGCGGAGGCCACCTTTATATGTCCCCATACCGGAGTCCATTGGACATAATGGTATCAAAATCCAAGTAATTTGCTTCACTGTGCTGGACCAGAAAATTAAATACTTTATTGGCTCGTGTTTCCTAATAAAACTATTCTCCAGTCAGTTGACCAGAAACTTGTGATAACTAAGATGTGATTACACCCAACCCTGATAATAAAATCTGTTAAATTAACCCATTCCAGTTCAATGAGAGGTCACTGATTATAAAACAGCATAAATGATTAAAGGTAGATATAAGACAGTGGGGGGCGAGAAAGAAGACAGCTCCGGGAGAAGAGGGCGGTGGGAGACGACGGCACCGGGGGGGGGGGGGGGGACGACACGGCAGTGGGAGAAGACAGAGCTATTTTTTTAAATAAAGGACTTTTCAAAAACCAGCTCTTTTTTTTTACACTTCACTGCTTTTTTGGTGAATGGTACGATGTACCCGATACCCATTCACATGGGGGGGGGCGGGGTCTGGGGTTCCCCTTATTAAAGGAGGCTTCCAGATTCCAAAAAGCCCCCTGCCCACAGACCCCGACAACCACCGGCCAGGTTTGTTGGGAAGAGGCCCTTGTCCCCATCAACAAGGTGCCTTGGGCATGCGGGTTCAGAAATGTAAAAAAAAGATTCCCGCTAATTCAGCTGTCAGCTCTTTCACAAGAATGCTGAGCCTATTAGACCGTGAATGGGTTGATTTTTTTTATGTATCTTGAGCCGCCAGGTATGGCATGCAACCCATGCTATAGCACCCTCTGAAAAGTGATCCACAATGGATCACTTTTCAGAGTGTGGTAAGCAGTACCACTAAAGTGAAAGAAGTCCAAGTACCGTGTAGCGGGTATATGCTTTTCTCTCATGTTTGAATTTGGTGGGGATATCTGTAATGTATGGTTCCCTGGGGCCCAGTGAGTGGCGCTGTCACTTTGGGCCCGGGGTTGAGCCATCATTGCGGTGCCGTACCCTTTTTGGCCTCTCGCAGCATGAGTACTGCGGGGCGGGGGCTCCGCTGGGCTTGCTGGGGGAGGGTATAAAGGGGTCGGCCATTTTGGTCACGGGGTTGTCTAGTCCCAGGCACCTTCAGCCTGAGGGCTGTAGTTCATGGTCGGTGTCCAGGCGGCCTAGGCCTGGACACCCGGAGCTCGTGTTCCACCCCAGGCACCTTCAGCCTGGGGTGAGGTACTCGGTTGGAGGCCTGGGGCCCAGTGTCCTCCGCTGGGCTCCGCGAGGGAAGGATTTCCTAGGGGACCCCGGGAGTGGGGTACCCGAATCCAGAGGCGTAAGGGACCGGAGGAGCTACTCACCCGAAGACCTGGTGCAGCAGATTGCCGGTGCCAGGTGAGCCTCAGGAGACCGCCCGGAGGGGTATCTTCCCAAACAGGGGCCGAGTGCAGTCAGGAGGAAGGTTCACCGTTTAACCGGTTGGTGGCAGCGACCAAGATTCTCAGCAGGTGGCAGAGACCATGCGCCAAACCCATTCACTGATAGAGGAATAGGAGAGTTCATTGTGCCTGGGCCTACTCGTATCCACACCCCCTGTCTGTTCGTTGAGGGAGTCCAACTGATTGTGTTTCATCCTGACATTGAAGAATAAAGGAGTGTTGGACTTTTATTGGTGTGGGGCTCATTTACTGGCAGACACTGTTCCACATAAGAAGCAGAGGCTCCGAACACCGACCCGAAGGTAAAGAAACTTTGCTCACACCACACAAACATCTGCGGTGAAGGCTTGGCGTGGTGACCCCGCACTCTCTCCTCCAGGATACCCCTAGACAAGCAGCAACCAGCCAGCAGCGGAGAGAGAGAGTGGAGGCCGCTACAACCGTATATACTTGAGTATAAGCCGAGTTTTTCAGCACATTTTTTGTGCTGAAAATGCCCCCCTTCGACTTATACTCGAGTCAACTTTTTGCGCCTGATCTCCTGGAATTTGGGGATCCGGTACCGGTAAAATTGGCACACATGTAACCCCACTCTTCCTCTACAAGTGTGCAAAGTTTGTTGTCCAGGGGACCTACGGGGGGGGGGGGGGGAGCACCAATTTTTCAAAGCCGGGCACCCCTTCCATAGACTCCCATGTTAAACGGTTATTTCTCCTGTGACTTTGGGGACCCGGTACCGGCCGGCCCTAGGTCCCCTGGACCCAAAACTTGGCACACATGTAGCCCCATCTCTCCTCTATAAGTTTGTTGTCTGGGCGACCTACAGCTGGGGAGCATCGATTTTTCAAAGTCGGGCACCCCTTCCATACACTCCCATGTTAAATGTCAGTCTAGTCATTGGCACAGTGAGGCATGGGCACAGTGAGACATGCAGATGGACACCCTAGGCTTATACTCGAGTTAATACGTTTTCCCATTTTTTTGTGGTAAAATTTAGATGGGTCGGCTTATACTCAAGTATATACGGTATATCCACAATATTTCAGTGGAGTAGAGAATTGTTAAACAAATTAGGCCTTTTTTCTTGCTCTGTCCCATTGGGGGGGGGGGGCTTCTTTTCACTTCCTGCTCCCAAGGCACAACAAGAGGCAAAAAGGATATCAATCCAAGGAGAAGGAAGCGATCAAAATAAGTGTCTATGGGTGAGTGTACATAGCAGCTGTTTAACCACTTCAATACCGGTCACTTTCACCCCCTTCCTGCCCAGGCCAGTTTCCAGCTTTCAGCGCTGTCAGACTGTGAATGACAGTTGCAAGGTCGTGAAGGCTGGGTTCACACTAGTGCAATGTGGATTTGGTATTCTCCGCATCCAATTTGCATGGCAGTAGATTGTGACCGGCTCTCTTTTTTTCTGCCAGTAAATACCTTATACAGCCCACTTCCTGTTTCTTGGCTGGTCATTAGCCTAGGCTTATGACATCATGAACAGTTCTCTCTCACTCTCGTGAGAGTTTGCCAGGAAGGAAGGGAGGTTAGTCATAAGAGGGACAATGAGAGCTGCTGAGCTGGAGGTGTATGTCTGTGTAAATCCAGGAAGTGAACAGGCAGCAGCTTCAGCTGCCCACAGTTAAATGGCTGCAGCCAGACTCGGTGGAGGAAGATTTCTGCAGCATGTTTGGCAAGTACAGAATCACAGTATATACAAAGTGGTTGGAGGGAAGCTTCAGAATGGCAAAGATGTTTTTATTACAAATTATGTGAGCAGACTGCAGTTCCTCTTTAAGAGAAGAGGAGAATGTTGATTCAAACACAAGTGAGTCCCATGTGATTGAGGAATGAGAGTTGGCTGCACAACGAGTAACATGAAAATCTCCGTAATTAACATAATCCCCGTCCAGCCACGTCTTGCCGGACTCAGCACTGCTCCCAGCCCCCCCTATACAGGCCACACTGATTACACTGTCTGTGGATGGTTTTCCATGGGAAGATCTGCAATCATCCCTTCCTCTGGTAATGTGTAAAGTACATTCAGTATTCTGCTTACAATATCCACACTTGTATTTATCTCTAAAGCTGGCTACACACTATACAATTTGTATACAATTTTCTTGTACAATTTTCCTTTAGATTTACCAAAACCGTATAATAGGCCGTCAAACCTAAACCCTTTCAATTTGTATGCAATCATGAAGGCCCTTGCAGTACATGGTGTTGAAGGTAAATCTAAAGGAAATTGAGCAACAAAAATTGTATAATGTGTATCCAGCTGAAGAGCTCGCTCACGTTTGTGGCAGCCCTGGCTGCCCCTCTAAAAAGCAATCCATAGTTGATTGCCTTTCAGCGGTCGTTTGACAGGTAGTGAAGAGGCGATATGTTGCATCCTTACCACCTGTGTAAAAGGACCCCATACACACTATTAGATTTTCTGCAGATTTTTGTCTTCAGATTTACCAAAACCATATAATATGAGGTCAAACCTTAAGAGTTTCAACGTGTATGCAATCAGACAGGCCCTTCCACTACATGGTTTTGGTAAATCTGAAGACAAAAATCTGCAGAAAATCTAATAGTGTGTATGGGGCGTAATGCTAGCCTTAAACCTGTCAAAAAAATCGTTTGAACGCATGTTCAAAAAACAAACACTCGGCCGTCATAATTTTGACAGAATTTTGGATGACAAATCGTTTACTGGGTATAAATTAATCAGCTTCTCATTTGTTTTCTTGCTTCTGGGTCACAGATATGCGCAGTACCAACAGTCTAATATATAAAAAAATATATATATATTTATTTTTTAACATAGAACAGTCAAATTTTTAAACGGGCGAGAAACACTTTAACCTTTCAATTTATCATCCGTTTGGCAGAAGTTTAATTATTTTTATTAGAATATATATATATATATACATATACATACATATATATTTATTTTTTTATTATTTATTTTTTGGGACTCAAAGACGTCACAACCGATTTTCAATTTCTGCCCATTAACTGGACAAAAATTTCAGATATATTTTTTTTAACAATTTTTGGCCTAGTTTATGGGCACCATTAGAATCAGGTGTAATTCACAAAGCTAACACTCTGTGCTAAAGATCCTTAATAATAATAATAATAATAATTAGAAAAAAATAAAAAAGGGACAGTTCTGTTCAACAGGTTAAGAAAATGACACTTCTGTCTAAAATAAAGCTCTGTATCCTTGTGTTAAATCTTTGTGAATTGAGGCATGTTATTTGGTTTTGCGGTGAGTTTTATTTACTAAGCGGAATCCATCTTACCTGAATGGTTTATCTTTCCCAGCAGATTAGGAGTAAATAGACCTGGAAGAGCTCACAAACACTCATTCATCCCCAGCTGGCCTGGAAAAGCGGCGTCACTCAAGCATGAAACTCACAAGGATTTCTTTAAAGAGCTCATTATGAGAGGTGTGCCTAGGAAATGGCTGTAAGACTCAACATGAAGGGGAAGGCTGAAGATGGTCATCCATGTCAGATCTGTACAACACACTATGGTAGAAGGGGGGGGTATGACTGTTTCGTGGTGTGGGTGTGAATAAGGTTCAGAAGAGCAGTATTTTTAAAGTAGAACTAAAGGCAAATTTTTTTATTTTATTTTTTTCCTGCAAAAAGTGAACTTCTCCTTTTTAAGTCATCTGTGTCCCATTGTGGAGATTTCCCTTCACTTCCTGTCCCATAGCCAAGACAGGAAGTGAGAAGGAATCCCTCCAAAGTGATGGCATCCCTGATAGAGATGGGCTCAGGCGTGTTCGAAACCCTCCTGTGCCCGAAACCGGCAGGAATCCGACACTGCACTGCGCTAATCCCAGGCAGTGAGACATTTCCGGTCCACAGCTGTAGAGCAGTGGTCATCAACCCTTTTTCTCAGGGCCCACTAACAGGCCAGGTTTTATGTATTACCTTGGGGAGATGCAGACTAGAATACTGCAATCACTGAGCAGCAAATGATATCACCTGTGATGTATTTCAGCCAACTTGCAAACCTGGCCTGTTGGTGGGCCCTGAGGACGAGGTTGATGACCACTGCTGCAGAGATCGGGAAATGTCTCAGTGCCTGTGAATAGCGCAATGCGGTGTCGGCTTCCTAGCGGGATCGGGCATGTGGAGTTTCGAACACGCCCAAGCCCATCTCTAATCCCTGATTGTGACAGCCCAAAAGTTTCGTTTTTTTTTCCACTCTTGGTGATTGTGGTTACCAGGACAAATGGGGAGAGTCGGTCTAAGCCCAGGTTCACACTGGGGCTGCGGGAGTGAAGCCGTGCGAGTTCAGCTGAACTCGCACGATTTCACTCCTGCCTGTCAGTCCCGATTTCGGCCGCGATTACAGGGACATCTGTGCAGGTTTTTGCACAGATGTCAATGTAAATCGCGGCCCGAAATGGCAAAAAGTAGTACAGAAACTACTTTTTGTAATCCGTGCAGCGCCGCAGATGTGGCGGCAAATATCGCCGATTTGACATGTCAAATCGCACCAGTGTGAACCAGGGCTTAGGCCCAGTTCACAGTAGTGCGGTCACATTTCCTTGGGCACGGCAGCCTATTTATTTGAATGTGCTGCATGAGCCGCAGAAAAAAGGTGCATGCACCTTTTTTTTAAAATGTGGCCGCAGGGAAGTCACATGGTCTTTTTGACCATGCGGTTTCCTGTGGTTCACGCAAACCAGGGCCGATCCGCCCTATAGGCTTGCTAGGCAAGCTGCATAGGGCCCCGAGTAATTACTAGGGGCCCCCGAATCTTCGCCGCCGCCACTAGAGGTCCGCAGGCCGGGCGGAGACAATTTTCATTTTCTTGTAGACCAAGAGGAGGGTCAGGGTGGCTGCCAATAGGAATTGAGCTGCGGCACCGCCCACCTCCCGCCCCGCTAATGTCTGTCTGTGTGTGAGTGAAATGTGGGAAGGGGCGGGGGTGGGCGGCGGCGCCGCAGCTTAATTCCTATTGCCAGCCACCTGGCCGGCTCCTCCACTGTCCCCTCTGCGTAATGGCGGCGGAGAGAGTCTCTGCTGCTGGGGCATCACACCTGGTGTAAGGGGGGCCTCTGCTGGGAATGCCTGGTGTAAGGGGGGCCTCCGCTGGGAATGCCTTGTGTAAGGGGGGCCTACCCTGGTGTAAGGCCTCCACTGGGAATGCCTGGTGTAAGGGGGGCCTCCGCCGGGGAGGCCTGGTGTAAGGGGGGCCTCCGCCTGGGAGGCCTGGTGTAAGGGGGGCCTCCGCTGGGAATGCCTGGTGTAAGGGGGGCCTCCGCTGGGGAGGCCTGGTGTAAGGGGGGCCTCCGCTGGGAATGCCTGGTGTAAGGGGGGCCTCCGCTGGGAATGCCTGGTGTAAGGGGGGCCTCCGCTGGGGAGGCCTGGTGTAAGGGGGGCCTCCGCTGGGAATGCCTGGTGTAAGGGGGGCCTCCGCTGGGAATGCCTGGGGTAAGGGGGCCTCCGCTGGGGAGGCCTGGTGTAAGGGGGGGACTCCGCTGGGAATGCCTGGTGTAAGGGG
Organism: Rana muscosa; assembly: GCA_029206835.1. Lineage (NCBI taxonomy): Eukaryota > Metazoa > Chordata > Amphibia > Anura > Ranidae > Rana > Rana muscosa. The sequence goes on along the minus strand of CM055126.1, from coordinate 193,285,189 downwards.
GGACTCCGCTGGGGAGGCCTGGTGTAAGGGGGGCCTCCGCTGGGAATGCCTGGTGTAAGGGGGGCCTCCGCTGGGAATGCCTGGTGTAAGGGGGGCCTCCGCTGGGAATGCCTGGTGTAAGGGGGGCCTCCGCTGGGAATGCCTGGTGTAAGGGGGGCCTCCACTGGGGAGGCCTGGTGTAAGGCGGGACTCGCTGGGAATGCCTGGTGTAAGGGGGGCCTTCGCTGGGAATGCCTGGTGTAAGGGGGGCCTTCGCTGGGAATGCCTGGTGTGAGGGGGGCCTCCGCTGGGGAGGCCTGGTGTAAGGGGGGCCTCCGCTGGGAATGCCTGGTGTAAGGAGGGACTCTGCTGGGAATGCCTGGTGTAAGGAGGGACTCTACTGGGAATGCCTGGTGTAAGGAGGGACTCTACTGGGAATGCCTGGTGTAAGGAGGGACTCTACTGGGAATGCCTGGTGTAAGGAGGGACTCTACTGGGAATGCCTGGTGTAAGGAGGGACTCTACTGGGAATGCCTGGTGTAAGGAGGGACTCTACTGGGAATGCCTGGTGTAAGGAGGGACTCTACTGGGAATGCCTGGTGTAAGGAGGGACTCTACTGGGAATGCCTGGTGTAAGGAGGGACTCTACTGGGAATGCCTGGTGTAAGGAGGGACTCTACTGGGAATGCCTGGTGTAAGGAGGGACTCTACTGGGAATGCCTGGTGTAAGGAGGGACTCTACTGGGAATGCCTGGTGTAAGGAGGGACTCTACTGGGAATGCCTGGTGTAAGGAGGGACTCTACTGGGAATGCCTGGTGTAAGGAGGGACTCTACTGGGAATGCCTGGTGTAAGGAGGGACTCTACTGGGAATGCCTGGTGTAAGGAGGGACTCTACTGGGAATGCCTGGTGTAAGGAGGGACTCTACTGGGAATGCCTGGTGTAAGGAGGGACTCTACTGGGAATGCCTGGTGTAAGGAGGGACTCCGCTGGGAATGCCTGGTGTAAGGGGGACTCCGCTGGGAATGCCTGGTGTAAGGAGGGACTCGGGGCTTCCACTGATTCTGCATTATGGTGAGTTGAATAATTTCATTCTATATTACAATGTAATAATAGAAATAATGCGATTCAGTCATCCTGACACCATAACAACCATGGTGCCGGGATGATTGAAGCGCTAACACCAGGTGTTTGGAGTATCTTTATCTGCTGATTTGTTAAACTTTCTGGAATACACATATTTCTATTGTGGTGTAGGATCTGGGCCTGCTGTCCCTCCACCCCTCTTTCTTTCTATCTCTCCCTCTTTCTTTCTCTCTTTCTTCCTCCATCCCTCATTCATCTGATTCTAACCACACCCCTCCGAGCCACGCCCACGTAAGCCACGCCCACAATTTCGCGTAAACCACACCCATTTTTTGCCACCGTAAAGGGCCCCTTAGCAGAATTTTGCTTAGGGCCCCAGGGAGGTCAGGATTGGCACTGACGCAAACGCAGGGCGGGCTGAGATGAGTGGGGGGAATTGATGCGATAACTGGAACACGCAATAAACAGTTTTTTGTTTTTTAACTCCTCTCCACTAAAACATCTTAGAATGCACTAACATACAGAAAAGACCGGTCATCATTTTCAAAATGCTGCAGTGCTGAACTGGGAAGCCACAGTATTGGACACATGCATTTTTTACAATGTGTGCAGTAAAATTCAGCAGTGTAAATTGGCCCTTAAGCCTCATACACATGTAGCACTACCCCCGTAGGAGCTGCTGTTTGTTTGATTTGGGTCTACGTCCTGCCTATCAACCCCTGGAAGTGACTCAAAGCTTCCCTTAGCACAACTGATATGAATAAGGAGTGTGAGACCTATTGAGTATTAGGAGACACAATCCTGCATACATCACACAATAACCTGTAAATGTTATTACCTTTGCTGGTCACTAGTCCTTCTAAGTGACAGAGATACTTCACACAAGTTATATGCTTAATCAAAGGTACCTTTACTCAGTATAAAAGGGAAGGGTAAAGAATCACATTAATACACACAGTTGACTCTGCATGCGCATTGCAGAGTCAATAAACCAATAAGGATAGGTATCACTGAGATTAGGTAATAACAGGAAATAACATCAGCTATATATATGTACATGTATCTATATGTGTCTCTGCACGGCTAACTGGTTGCTCGCGAGCTCCCCCTTTATTGCAATACCTTGCACGTGTTCATTCCCTATAATAGGTAAGCAAGGCCTATCTGCGTCCCACTCAAAGTTCCTTTCTCCAATGAAGTCTTCGCTAGCCACCGTCGGTGCACAAGTTAAATTGTAATCCACAGGGTTTCAACAAGATGTTGTAATTATCCGCAATATACCTGAGTACTCGTGTGCCTGCCACCCACTAATGACGGATGCACCAATCTCTGATCACATAGTCTCCAGTGAGATACACTAGGCCGCAAGCTGTGGCGTGATAGGTGAAGTGTGGCTGGCACTAACTAAATCACTTTCCTCTAAGGTAGTAGTCAATTCTGGGCAGGTGCCCTTCTCACCAAACAGGCCCGACTTTCAGATAGTCTCCTCTGTCTTGTCCCGGTCACTCGATCTCCACGCTTCTGCTTCAGCTGCAGTCTCCGGACTCCGTCACTAACAGCATATGGTGATGAACGACTCCGGTCTCTGCTGGGCAATCGCAGGACGCTGTGGACGATCCTCTGCTGGAAATCACTCAGGCACTCCCGTAATTTAGGCCCAGGCTTCTGGCCTAATCCTTAGGAAGCAGGCCTCCGTGCCAACTTCCTGTTTGATTGAGAGCTGGATCCAGAGAGAGAGACGCTGGCCCCTCCCCTGGTTTAAGTAGTCTTCCCAGAATGCTTTGCGGTGTTGCAATGCACCCTGGGTAATGTAGTCTGTCTTTTACTAAAAGCAACAAAGTCTTTTCTCCTAGCTGATATCTGTCCCAAAGTGCATTAGTTGCATTGTAACACTTATACCACCGGAGGGAGCCGGATTCCTTCTTACATATGGACATCCTGCTACACACTCCCCCCACTTAAAGTCTTTGGTCCCCAAAGAGGACAACAGTATGTAACCTAACACATACTTTGGCAATACCTGCAGGGAAATTTGTTAGTTTATGCATGACAATAAACAACTTGCCTTTTCATAAGCAGGATTTAAACTTAAACAGCTCATATCATAACACAGAGCCGACAGAGGAACCTCCCACCAATTATCACAAGGAGGGAGGTTGTCCTGTATACGGACCACCAACACTTGGGTGTCTGTTTCAGATGTGCTAGGGAGTGAGCTGGGGTTGTCTTCCTCTGAATCTGGAGTGGAAGAGCTAGACTGATCAATGGTTCTCTTAGAAGTGATGATGGCCTCCTCAGAGCATTCACCCAATTGGTCGTACGTCAGTCTTTTTGGGGGGTGAATTACACTTCTTTCCCTCTGCTCTTTAGGTATCATATTCTCAAGGACATTGGGGCTGGCTGTTTCTAGAAGCTCTTCAGGGGCTTCCTCATCTAGTTCAGGCATGTTGGGCTCCAGAACGTCAGGAGCGCCCCGCTCTCCTTCAGATAGAGACAACGACCCTTCTTCTGGGTCTTCCATTGACAAAGAGTCTGAGTCATCAGCTACCTCCTCAATGAGAATGTTTGAAGGCACGAATTCAGGAGCTTCTGCCCGAAGAGTTCCATTGTCAACTGTTTTGGGTGAGGTTTGGGAGGTGGTCATGGGTTCTGGCAATTGGGATGACCACAACCAGTCAGATTCTGCTTCTTCATCCTCTTGACCTTCATTGTCAGAGTCTCCATCTCTCACATCTGGAAGCACTGTTTGAGATCGGGTGATGGGTCTGGAACCTTGAGAAGTTGAAGGGGTTTCTTGTGAGTCAGATGCAGGAGGCATGCGAACTGCCTCGGAGAGGGGCAACAAGTGATTCCTGTGCCAGGTCTTTAACGGTCCCACGCTTCCTTCTGGCCTAATTTGGTACACAGGAAGGTTTTCCAGCTTCTTGCAGATAACATAAGGTTGGGATTTCCAACGGTCAGCCAACTTTATGTTTTCCCGGAATTCCCAAGTTCCTCAACAGCACTCTATCTCCTGGCTGTAAATCTTGAATTCTGACTCTTAGGTCAAAGTTTCTTTTATTTCTCAGCCCCCGTTGGTCAGATGCTGCTTGGGCCTTTTCAAAAGCTGTCTTCAGACTCTTTCTCAATTGGTCTACATACCCCTTGTGGGATGCTGCTGAGGTATGATCCAGCGATATGCCAAAGGCCAAGTCCACTGGCAACTGAGCCTCCCGCCCGAACATCAAACGGTATGGGGAATACCCGGTGACATCACTGGCAGTGCTATTGTAGGCATGCACTATGGCAGCTACATGCTTGCTCCAATGCTGCTTTTTCTCTGAACTCAGAGTCCTCAACATATCCAAGAGAGTCCGGTTAAACCGTTCAGGCTGAGCATCTCCTTGTGGGTGATAAGGGGTTGTCCTGGTCTTCTGGATGCCTAACAGGTCTAATAACTTCTTTATTAATTTGCTTTCAAAGTCTCTGCCCTGATCTGAATGAAGGCGTTGGGGTAGACCATAGTGCACAAAGAATTTTTCTACCAGTACTTTGGCTACTGTTGAGGCCTTCTGGTCTTTTGTTGGGAATGCTTGAGCATATCTGGTAAAGTGATCTGTTATCACCAAGACATTCCCTTGACCACTCAGATCAGGCTCCAGGCAAAGGAAGTCAATGCACACCAGTTCCATAGGTCCCTGACTTTGCAGATGGCCCATTGGGGCTGCTTGACGTGGCAAGGTCTTCCTTTGAATGCATCGGACACAGGAATGGCAATATCCTTCCACTTCAGCCCGCATGCAGGGCCAATAGAACCTATCCCGTACAAGGTGAAAAGTCCGTTCGGACCCTAGGTGACCATGGTTGTCATGGAGGGCAGCTAGGACCGCTTCTCGATATTTGGCTGGTAGAAACAGCTGCCACTTCTCTTCTGAGTCGTCAGAGGGGCCCCTTCGGTAGACCACCCCTTGACGTATGTGTAGCCGATCCCACTCCCTGCGCAACAATCGGGCTTCTCTTGGGGAGTCTGTTTCAAGCATCTCGGGACGCTGGCTTTCCAGGGCCTTTATCAGGAGTTTCCCTAAAGAGTCTTCTTCTTGCTCCTTTCTCAAATCCCTTTTTGTCAGCTTGGGCAAGCCCTCCCCTTCGACTTGGGTCACACTGCAATAGCACTTCGGTACTCCAACAGCTGAGACCCCAATTTATTCGGCTCTTGACCCACCTCTGGCTTGAAGTTCTGTCCCCTGATATAGGGCTCGCACTCCCTCTGGGTCTAGTTGGGCCCATTCTTCGGTAGGGTCGGTGGGGGCATGAGACCTCCTGGACAGGGCATCTGCATCCCTATTTCCCACTCCGGGTCGGTACTTCAAGCTGAAGGTGAAGCTTGAAAGGGCAGCCAACCACCGGTGTCCCGTTGCATCCAACTTGGCAGTGGTCAGAAGGTAGGTGAGTGGGTTATTATCTGTCTTCACCACAAACTCCGCCCCATATAGGTAGTCTCTCAGTTTGTCTACCACTGCCCATTTCAAGGCCAGGAATTTAAGCTTGTGGGTGGGGTAATTCTTCTCAGCAGGTATCAGACTCCTGCTCACATATGCGACGGGTCTTAGGTAACCATCATGTTCCTGGTACAGCACCCCACCCAGCCCATCTCGGCTGGCATCTACATGCAGTTCATAAGGCTTCTTTGGATCAGCATAGGCCAGGACTGGTGCAGTGGTAAGACTCTTCTTTAACATCTGGAAGGCTTCCTCGCACTCCCCTGTCCACTGGTCTTGAATCGACTCTTTGGGCCTTCGGGGTCCCATGGTGAGTTTCACTGGTTTGACCAGCTCTGGAACATCATCTTCCCCTTCGTTTCTGAGTAACTCGTTCAGGGGTCTGGCAATCTTGGCGAATCCTTCTACAAATCTTCTGTAGTAAGAACAGAACCCCAGGAATGACCGAAGCTCAGTCACGTTGGTAGGTCTCGGCCAAGAGGTGACGGCATCCAGCTTCTCTGGGTCCGTGGCCACCCCTTCTGCAGAAACGATATGGCCCAGGTAATGGACTGAGGACTGGTAAAATTGACACTTCTCTGGGGAGAGTTTCAGGCCCTCTTCACTGAGCCTCTTCAGGACCTTCTCCAGTCTCTCTTCATGCTCTTCTAGGGTTCTCCCGAACACGATGACGTCGTCCAAATATACCAGTACCTCTATTAGATTCATGTCCCAGACGGTTCTCTCCATTAGCCTTTGGAAAGTGGCGGGGGCTCCTGATAACCCTTGAGGCATACGGTTGAACTCAAAGAACCCCACAGGGGTGATGAAGGCTGTCTTCTCCCGATCCTCAGGGTGCATGGGGATTTGGTAATATCCACTTTTTAGATCCATTACACTGAACCACTTGGCCCCTGACAGACTCTGCAGGGCGTCTTCAATTCGGGGAGTGGTGTATTGATCTGGGATGGTCCTTCTGTTTAGTGTTCTGTAGTCGATACACAGTCTCAGCGACCCGTTCTTCTTTCGGACTACCACTATTGGAGAAGCGTAAGGGCTCCTGGATTCTCAAATAATCCCCGTCCTCTTCAGCTCAGCCAACTGTTCCCGCAAGTCTTCTAAGTCACCCAGTGGGACCCGTCAAACTCTCTCTCTAAAGGGCTTATCTTCTTGTAAGCGTATCTTGTGAGTGGCACTCCTTGCGCACCCCACATCGAACTCATCTTTAGAGAAGATCTTTTCCCACCTTGCAAGTTGAGCTTTGGCCCTTTTTCTCCATTCTGGTGGGAGGGCCGTGTCTTCAGAACAGAGCTTCTCTATGGTGACTTCACCCCTTTATTCTTTCTTCAATTCACACCGGGCAATGGGGGTGGCTGGATTCACCTGGCCCAACAGCATTCTGGCCGGCACCTTCACTGGTGTATTAGCAGTGTTCCTTATACTCACTGAAACCCTCCCATGGCTTTTCTGTAGGGCCTTCAATGGGATCACTTCGGGGATTACTTCAATCCCTTTCTGTCTTTCCTGTGGGCCTGGTTCGAAGACAATGAAGGGGCCTTGCTGTTTCCATGTGAGCTTGACAGAAGCCCTCAGGCAAGTCACCTCTCCCGGTTGTAATACCTTCTCCGTCTTGTCTAGCTTCCAAATCTTGCCAACTCCCTCAGCCGGGGCCTTCTGCTCCAGTACCAGGCGCTGGTAGGCTTGCCTTAACATGGGGTGGACTCTTGTGGTCGGGGCTTCTTCCTGTTGGGCCAACGGTGTCAGCAGTCGCCTGACTAGATCAGTGTTGGTCCCTATGATGAGTGAGCTCTTGCTGGCCCCTGGTGGGCGAGGGCACACTACTGCCAGAGTATCGAAGGTCTCTGTCTCCCCAGCCACTGAGGGATCAAAAGTCAACTGGATTGGCAGGTAACCGTCATAGGGAAAGCTCTGAGTTCCAATACCCCATATTTCCAGTTCCTCTAATTTCTGTAGGGGCAGATGTTTAAGATGTTTATCATAGAAATCCCTATACAGAAGAGTCACTTGAGCCCCAGTGTCAAGAAGAGCCTTGGTGTAGATCCCTTCTACTTGTATGGAGACTACTGGAGAAGGCCCCACTAACTTGGCAGGGAACTCCTTCAACACAGACTTCTTATAGGGTTCAGTTACCTGTACCCTCACTTCTTTTTTTCTTGAGTTTCCGGTGGGTCTCAGTCCCTTCTGGGTCTGGTGTGCACTGGCCTTCTGTTCAACAGCAGCCTGAGTTGTGGGACGGGGCCTAATTGGCAGAGGTTTAGGTCCCTGACTCTGATGTTTTGGATCATTGGACTTCTTGAAGGAGTTCGTGGAAACTGGTGGGCGCCCGGCTGACTCCTTCACTGGGGCCCTCTGAAGTTTTCCGCCGGCTTGCGATATCTGGATGCAACTTCATCTGGGCTGGGACACACTGCTCTAACATGCCCGATTCCCCCACAATTGAAGCATGTTATCAATCTCTTAGGCTTCTGTACTAGTTCCATATTGGAGCTAGGAGGTTTTTTTGGTTCCTCTGACGTGTTCTTGTTGTGTGGCACAGAGGCCTGGCTAGTCAGCATGGACACCATTTCTACTAGTTGTGACACCTGGGTCTTTAGGAGTTTAACTTCTGAATCACCTTCTTCTGCACTTAACATTCTGACTCGGGCAGTTGGTTCGGTGTGTTGACTCCTCCTTTTGTCTTCCAACATGACCTCCTCCTCCCTGACTATCCGGATCAAGTCGGGGTATTCCAGGCTGCTCCCGTCCCGCCGGGTGCGTAGCAATAATGCGATGGGGTCCAAGGGTTGAGCTCCCCTCAACACCTGCTGGGCACGGGCCTCATCCACTTTTCTTGGATCGATCCCTTTCTTCAGTAGGATCCGATGCAGGATCTTATCCAGGCGTCCTATGAATTCTGACAGCTTCTCTCCCTCTTTTTGGTAGCAATGCCCCAGCTGGTAAGTGAGTTCAGTGACGTTTTCCATCCCGCCGAACACATTCTGCAGAATATCCAGATAATCCTGTGCATTGCAGTCCTTCTTGCTTAACTTGAGGTTACGTATGGCCTCCAGAGCAGGCCCCTTTAAGCTTTCCACAATCCGTTGTTTTTTTTTGTTGTTCTGGCACCTCCCATTCTTCTAGGGCCTGAGTGGCGCCATCTAGCCACTCTTCAAATCCATCTTCCACTGAAGGTACAGGTTTCTTCCCAGAAAAGGTCCTGAGTTTCCTCTATCCTGACATCAGGTAGTCTGGAGGGTCCTTTTTACACTTGGTCACAATCTCCCCCAGGACAGCGCACAATTCTGAGCTAAGGGTGGTCAATGGTGGTGAACCGGGACCCTTTTGTTGGGCGCTCCCTCCTGTGCTGGGGCCTCTTGAAGTAGTGGATGTGGGGCCATCTTTATTCTCTTCTGGGTGTATCAGGAGGAGTTCTACTTGGTTTGTAGTTTTTATGCTGGCACCCTTGAAGTAGTCAGAGATTCCGTTCCTCCACTCACATAATGCATAGGTGTGGGGATTTACAGTATCTGTCTTTATGTCAATCACCCATGGCTTCCTGTCCGTGGACAATGCTCTCAAGACTGGAGTTAGCTGCTCCTCTACCCAGGCCTCTCTCTGGATTTCAACCACCAGGCCATTTCCGGGTAGGATGCCTTCATCCCTGCACCACCGGGCTACGGCAGCAGGGTCCATTTCTGTGCTGTAAGGGTTCTGTCTAGGGGGAAAGTTGATTGCAGAACCGTAGAATATCCCGGACGAGCCCCCACGTGTAGCACTACCCCCGTAGGAGCTGCTGTTTGTTTGATTTGGGTCTACGTCCTGCCTATCAACCCCTGGAAGTGGCTCAAACCTTCCCTTAGCACAACTGATATGAATAAGGAGTGTGAGACCTATTGAGTATTAGGAGACACAATCCTGCATACATCACACAATAACCTGTAAATGTTATTACCTTTGCTGGTCACTAGTCCTTCTAAGTGACAGAGATACTTCACACAAGTTATATGCTTAATCAAAGGTACCTTTACTCAGTATAAAAGGGAAGGGTAAAGAATTACATTAATACACACAGTTGACTCTGCATGCGCATTGCAGAGTCAATAAACCAATAAGGATAGGTATCACTGAGATTAGGTAATAACAGGAAATAACATCAGCTATATATATGTACATGTATCTATATGTGTCTCTGCACGGCTAACTGGTTGCTCGCGAGCTCCCCCTTTATTGCAATACCTTGCACGTGTTCATTTCCTATTAAAGGTAAGCAAGGCCTATCTGCGTCCCACTCAAAGTTCCTTTCTCCAATGAAGTCTTCGCTAGCCACCGTCGGTGCACAAGTTAAATTGTAATCCACAGGGTTTCAACAAGATGCTGTAATTATCCGCAATATACCTGAGTACTCGTGTGCCTGCCACCCACTAATGACGGATGCACCAATCTCTGATCACATAGTCTCCAGTGAGATACACTAGGCCGCAAGCTGTGGCGTGATAGGTGAAGTGTGGCTGGCACTAACTAAATCACTTTCCTCTAAGGTAGTAGTCAATTCTGGGCAGGTGCCCTTCTCACCAAACAGGCCCGACTTTCAGATAGTCTCCTCTGTCTTGTCCCGGTCACTCGATCTCCACGCTTCTGCTTCAGCTGCAGTCTCCGGACTCCGTCACTAACAGCATATGGTGATGGACGACTCCGGTCTCTGCTGGGCAATCACAGGACTCTGTGGACGATCCTCTGCTGGAAATCACTCAGGCACTCCCGTAATTTAGGCCCAGGCTTCTGGCCTAATCCTTAGGAAGCAGGCCTCCGTGCCAACTTCCTGCTTGATTGAGAGCTGGATCCAGAGAGAGAGACGCTGGCCCCTCCCCTGGTTTAAGTAGTCTGCCCAGAATGCTTTGCGGTGTTGCAATGCACCCTGGGTAATGTAGTCTGTCTTTTACTAAAAGCAACAAAGTCTTTTCTCCTAGCTGATATCTGTCCCAAAGTGCATTAGTTGCATTGTAACACTTATACCACCGGAGGGAGCCGGATTCCTTCTTACATATGGACATCCTGCTACACACACGATCGGACTTCCATTGGATTTTTCCATGGAGTTTTGTCTGAAGTGCGTTGGCCCCGTGAACTTATTATGCATACACACGGCAGGACTTTTTCAGCCAACTTTCACGAAATCACGTGGTTTTTCTGCTCTTTACCGCCACTCTTTGGGCAACTTCTGCTATAGTTGTTTGATCTTTAGCATTGGTTCTGAGCATGGTATCAACTACTCTTTCTGCAAAGTAAAATTTCCTAAGGTTATTTTTGAACTTGCCTTCTGCTGGTTTAACCCCTTCCTGCCTAAGCCTTTCTCTGACATTTGTTGCTTACAAGTTTAAAATCCATATTTTTTGCTAGAAAATAACTTGAAACCCCGAAAAAAATAAATAAAAATAAAATAAATATATATATATATATATATATATATATATATATATATATATATATATATATATATATATATATATATATATATATATATTGTGAGGGGGTTAGCTCGGCAGCGGGTGTGTGTGACCCCCGGGATGGGCTCCCCACACAAAAACAGGCCCAGCAAACGGAGGTTGTGGTTTTAAAAAAAAAAAGGTGCGGTTTATTTTCTATTTACAGTGACAAAACACAGCAAAGCCAAAAGAAACATAAACAAAATAAATCCTGGTCAACTTGACCTCTGACTAAACATACAGGTTTCCTAACTAACAACTGGGATCAGCCTAGTGCTGTCCTAGTCCCTAAGTCCCTGGTTTTAAATGTCCAAGCAAATAGCCACACAGGCTTTGTCTCACCGCACAGAGTTCACTCTCCCTAGACAGTCCACACAGGTCTGGGTCCAGGCATGAGCTAACATCTAATGAATCTGGGAGTTTTTATAGAGGCCTAAATGAGCTGACAAGCTTCAGCTGGTCTCATCAACTCCCTGTCTGCACGACGCCCAGCACTCTCCCTAGAGGTATGAGTCATCCATGAGCCCACTAGCCTTAGCTGGGCTTATAGAACTCTCCACCTAGTTGTATAAGTCGGCGTAAAGCCTGAATCTGGGCGAAATATATCTACCCCCCTGGATGCAACCAGGTGACTTTACCTTCCTGCTGTCACATACCTCCCCTCTTGTTTTAACCTCGGGGTTGGAACACCAGCAATCAGGCATTCATGTACTCGAGACAAAGCATCCACATTCCCCATTTGAACGCCAGGGCTATGCTTTACTGTGAAGTTGAATTCCTGGAGGGCCAGGAACCACCTATTCACTCTTCTATTTGTTTCCTTGTTTTGAGCCATCCACTTTAACGGAGCGTGATCCGTAACCATGTCAAAGTGCCTACCTAGCAGATAGTACCGAAGGGAATCTAGAGCCCACTTCACCGCTAAACACTCCTTTTCAACGGTGGCGTAATTTACCTCATGGGACTTCAACTTCCTGCTGAGGTAAATGACTGGGTGCTCTTCCCCGTTCCAGACCTGGGACAATACTGCTCCTAACCCCACATCTGACGCATCACTTTGTACGACAAAGTCTTTAGAGAAGTCTGGTGAGTACAACACTGGCTGGCTACATAAGGCTTGTTTCAAGAATTGGAATGCTGCCTCAGCCTCGGGGGTCCATTTAATCATGACCGACCCTTTCCCCTTCGTTAGGTTGGTTAGGGGCACAGCCTTAGAAGCAAAGTGGGGAATGAATCGCCGATAATACCCAGCGATTCCCAGAAAGGCTCGTACCTGCTTCTTGCTGTTGGGACGTGGCCAACTCTGGATGGCCTCGACTTTGTTGAGTTGGGGTTTTATTACTCCCCTCCCAATGGTGTACCCAAGATATTTGGCCTCCTCCTGCCCAATGGTACACTTCTTGGGGTTAGCCGTAAACCCCGCTTCCCGAACAGAGTCCAGGACTGCTTGCACTTTTGGCAGATGTGTGGCCCAATCTGTGCTATGGATAATTACGTCATCCAGGTAAGCCGCAGCATACTTCCGATGGGGCCTCAGCATCTGGTCCATTTTCCGCTGGAATGTGGCCGGCGCATTCTGTAACCCGAACGGCATTCTCTTATATTGGAACGCCCCGTCTGGGGTTACAAATGCGGTTTTCTCTTTGGCCAATTTGGCCAGGGGGATTTGCCAATACCCTTTTGTGAGGTCAAGAGTCGTCATGTATCGGGCTGTTCCCAGCCGGTCGATCAACTCATCTATACGTGGCATGGGGTAGGTGTCAAATTTTGTAACTTTGTTCAACTGACGAAAATCGTTACAAAATCGCCAGCTCCCATCCGGTTTAGGCACCAACACAATGGGACTAGACCAATCACTTTGGGACTCCTCTATCACCCCTAAGTTCAGCATTTTCTGTACTTCCTCCCGTATTGCCTCCCGTCGGGCCTCTGGGATCCGATAGGGTTTTAACTTCACCCTTTCACCGGGCGGGGTAATGATGTCATGCTCTACCCCAGATGTTTGTCCCGGCAGCTCAGAGAATACCTCCTTGTTGCGAAGCACAAACTCCTTAACCTCCTGTTGTTGGGGTTGTGACAAGGTGGCTGCTATTCCAACCTCAGGAATCACGCAACCAGTTTGAGCTGGTGACCAAGTGTCTGCGACTAGGGACTCTCTATCCCTCCAGGCTTTCAACAGATTAACGTGATAGATCTGTTCGGGCTTTCGCCTTCCTGGTTGTCTGACCTTGTAATTCACTTCGCTCACTTTTTCCATTATCTCGTAGGGGCCTTGCCATTTGGCAAGGAATTTACTTTCAACCGTAGGGACAAGTACCAGTATCCTATCCCCCGGGGAAAAGGTACGGGTCTTGGCTCCACGGTTGTACACTCTCTGCTGTGCTAACTGCGCTTGGGCCAAATGTTCCTTCACGATGGGCATTACCTGTGCAATTCGGTCTTGCATCAGGGCGACATGCTCAATCACACTCCTGTGGGGAGAACTCTCACTTTCCCAAGTTTCCTTGGCAATATCCAACAGCCCTCTTGGGTGTCTCCCATACAGTAACTCAAAGGGGGAGAATCCCGTAGAGGATTGGGGCACCTCCCTAATAGCAAACATCAGATAAGGAAGTAGACAGTCCCAATCCTTTCCATCTCTATCCACCACTTTCTTCAACATTTGTTTTAGGGTTTTGTTGAATCTTTCAACCAGCCCATCGGTTTGGGGGTGATACACAGATGTACGTAATTGCGTCACTTTGAACAATTTACACAGCTCCTTCATAACCCGGGACATAAAGGGTGTACCTTGGTCCGTAAGCAGTTCTTTACAAATACCCACCCGGCTAAACACAAGAGATAGCTCTTTGGCTATGGTTTTGGCCGAGGTATTTCGGAGAGGGATCGCTTCTGGATAACGGGTGGCATAGTCCATTATGACTAATATGTACTGGTGCCCCCTAGCGGACTTGATTATAGGACCTACCAAATCCATGGCGATCCTCTCAAACGGGACCTCAATGATGGGTAGAGGGACCAGCGGGCTACGGAAATGTGGCATCGGGGCCGACCTCTGACACACAGGGCAGGAGGAACAATAATTTTCTATGTCCTTCATCACCCCCGGCCAATAGAATCTCTGTAATACCCTCTCTCGGGTTTTCTCTGTCCCCAGATGACCTCCAAGAATGTGCCCATGGGCCAACTCCAACACCAACTTCCTGTAAGGTTTGGGCACCACAAGCTGCTCAACGGTTTCTTCTGCCCTTTTTGCCACCCGATACAGTAGGTCCTTCTCTACGCTGAAGTATGGGTAAGTGCAGGTATTATCTGGGTTCACTAACTCGCCATCTATTTTCACTACGTTTTCCCGTGCCTTTATTAGGGCGGGGTCTTTCAACTGTTCTGTGGCAAAGTTTTCCCTGTGAACCTCAAGATCAGAAAACTCCACAGACGGTAGGTTTTCGTCTGAGGAGGTGGGCTCCTCTCCAGTTTCTTGAGTCTCCCCTGCCAATACTGATAAGGGAAATTCCGGAGAGTCCTCACCACTCTCAGGGGAGTTCTGGCTATCACATTCCTGGTACATAGGGGCACCAGTGGGGGGCTCAGGATCATCCCACAGTTCCCAGAACTTCGGAAAATCCCTTCCCACAATGGCGTCATACGGTAACTGAGATACTAAGCCCACTGGATGAGAGAGGGTACCTTTGGGGGTCTCGAAACACACTGTAGTCACTGGATACTCTCGGGTGTCCCCATGCACACAAATAACAGCTACCTTGCTATTCCCAGAGACCTCTGTTTTAACTAACTCAGCCTTTATCAGGGTCACAAGGCTACCTGAATCCAGCAATACCACAACATTTCTACCATTAACACACATTTTGCATAAATGTTTCTCAGTTCCTCGAATGGCAGTGCATGCGACTGTCGCACACAGCGACTGACGTCTGCCCGTCAGAAAGTCACACTGCATGGGTTCCTCCACAACCGGGCAATTGGCTGCAATATGTCCCGCTTGCCGGCAGCGGTAGCAAACGATCCTTCTTGCCGCCTCTTGAGCCGCTGATTTCCCAGGCTGTTCTCGCCAAACTTGGGGTAGAGCTCCCACCCTCTCACTCTCTCCACCCTTACCCCTTGGAATCCTCTTATCCGCCCCTGGGGATGGTCTGGTCTTAGGGTGGAAAGTCCGAGTGTCTCTGGAAGAGGCCGTCAGGTTCTCTGTAGCCAAGTATTTCTCCACACGATCCACAAGACCATCGGCTGTCTCTGGGTCTCCATGGCTTACCCACTTTTGGATGGCAGTAGGAAGAGCTCTCAAAAACCGATCCATTACAACACGTTCCACAATCTTTGGTGCGGACAAAGTCTCTGGCTGTAGCCACTTTCTGCTCAGGTGAATGAGATCATACATTTGAGACCTGGGGGGTTTTCCAAGCTGGAAAGTCTAGTTATGCACACGCTGAGCCCGGACAGCCTGGGTGACACCCAGCCTTGCCAATATTTCAGCTTTTAGCATCACATAGTCTTTTGCTTGGTCAGGCTCTAGGTCATAGTAAGCCTTCTGCGATTCACCAGTTAACAGAGGAGCCACCAGTCCAGCCCACTGCTCCTCAGGCCACTTTTCTCTTTCAGCAGTCCTTTCAAATGTGGTCAAAAATACCTCTGGATCATCCTCTCCAGTCATTTTTGTCAATAAACGACTCACCCCAAAGGACGCGGTATTAGTGGGACGGCTTTCCTCACTGGTCTGCGGACGTTGCTGCATTACTGCTTCCATTTGTTGTAGTCTCTGCTCTTGCTTCTGTAACAGGTCTATGAAGTGGGCCTCCGATTGCTGCTGGGCTTGTTGCTGAGCTTCCAGACTCTGTTGGTGAGCTTGCTGCTGGGCTGCAAGGCTCTGTTGATGAGCTTGCTGCTGGGCTGCGAAGTTCTGTTGTTGAGCTGCAAGGCTCTGTTGATGAGCTGCAAGGCTCTTTTGCAAACCTGCATTTGTCTGCTGTTGATTGGCATTTGCTAGAGCCAGCTGCTTCAGTATCTCCTCCATGCTGGCTTAAAAAAAACTGCCCGCATTCTCCACCAACTGTGAGGGGGTTAGCTCGGCAGCGGGTGTGTGTGACCCCCGGGATGGGCTCCCCACACAAAAACAGGCCCAGCAAACGGAGGTTGTGGTTTTCAAAAAAAAAAGGTGCGGTTTATTTTCTATTTACAGTGACAAAACACAGCAAAGCCAAAAGAAACATAAACAAAATAAATCCTGGTCAACTTGACCTCTGACTAAACATACAGGTTTCCTAACTAACAACTGGGATCAGCCTAGTGCTGTCCTAGTCCCTAAGTCCCTGGTTTTAAATGTCCAAGCAAATAGCCACACAGGCTTTGTCTCACCGCACAGGGGTTCACTCTCCCTAGACAGTCCACACAGGTCTGGGTCCAGGCATGAGCTAACATCTAATGAATCTGGGAGTTTTTATAGAGGCCTAAATGAGCTGACAAGCTTCAGCTGGTCTCATCAACTCCCTGTCTGCACGACGCCCAGCACTCTCCCTAGAGGTATGAGTCATCCATGAGCCCACTAGCCTTAGCTGGGCTTATACAACTCTCCACCTAGTTGTATAAGTCGGCGTAAAGCCTGAATCTGGGCGAAATATATCTACCCCCCTGGATGCAACCAGGTGACTTTACCTTCCTGCTGTCACTATATATATATATATATATATATATATATATATATATATATACATGCAATATTTTTTTTTTTTAGCAGAGACCCTAGAGAATAAAATATGCAATATTTTATGTCACACTGTATTTGTGCAGCGGTCTTTCAAACACAATTTTATGGGGAAAAAAAAAACACTTTCATAAACAGAAAAAGTAAAGTTATCCCAAAATTTGCAAGATCACGTTTATCGGCGGCGGGAAAGGGCTCCCGGGTCTGCTCTTGTGCTTGGTATGGAGATGAGTGAGGGGAAGATGGCCCCACCCATATCCATACCATCGCAGGGCGGAAGGGGCGTCAAATCCTCACTGTAGCTCTTAAAGGGCCATTTCTTTTTATTTTTTTTATATTGCATTTTAGTGTAAATATGAGATCTGAGGTCTTTTTTGACCCCAAAACTCATATTTAAGAGGACCTGTCATGCTTTTTTTTCCCTATTACAAGGGATGTTTACATTCCTTGTAATAGGATTAAAAGTGACACAATTAAAAAAAAAAAAAAAAAAAAACTGTGAAAAGAAATACTTTTTTTATTTTTTTAAACGCACCCCATCCCGCCGTGCTCGCGTGCAGAAGCGAATGCAAACGTGAGCAGTGCCCGCATATGAAAACGGTGTTCGAACATGTGCGGTATCTGCGCAATCGGTAGAGCAAGAGCATTAATTCTAGCCCTAGACCTCCTCTGTAACTCAAAACATGCAACCTGTAGAATTATTTAAACGTTGCCCATGGCGCAATTTTGAAGCGTAACATTATCTTTCACAATATAAAAAAAAATTGGGCTAACTTTACTGTTGTCTTACACTTTTTTTTTTTTATTAAAAAAAAAAGTGTATTTAAAAAAAAGTGCGCTTGTAAGACCGCTGCGCAAATACGGTGTGACAGAAAGTATTGCAGTGACCGCCATTTTATTCTTTAGGATGTTAGAAAAACAATGTATAATGTTTGGGGGTTCCAAGTAACTTTCTAGCAAAAAAAAATCATTTTTAACTTGTAAACAACAAAATTTTAGAAAGAGGCTCGGTCCTTTAAAGCGGTGTTCCAGCCGAACATTATTTTTTTTAAAAGTCAGCAGCTACAAACACTGTAGCTGCTGACTTTAATAAGCACACTTACCTGTCCAGGGAGCCCGCGATGTTGGCCCCCTGAGGCCAATCTGTCCATTAAATCGGGTGCCGGCGCCGCCATTCAAACAAAGAGAATCAGGCAGTGAAGCCTTGCGGCTTCACTGCCTGTTTCCTACTGTGCATGCGCGAGTTGCGCGGCGCTTTGTGAATGGCTGGCTGTCTTCTGGGACGTACACAGGTCCCAGAAGACAGCGTGCCCCATTTCCCAGGAGACAACGCAAGGGAGGATGAGAACGAGGAGCTCCGCGGAGAAGGAAGTGGAAGATTAGGACGACTGCCTAGCAACAGACGTTTCTGGAAAGTAAAAAAAGTAAAAGTAAAAAAAATGTGTTAATGTGTTTTTTTTTTTGTTTTTGTTTTTTAGGGTGGACCTCCACTTTAAGTGGTTAAGTTTGTTAATATACCATTTTGTGCAGTGTATTGATTTTTCATAAGTATATTTGCACAGCAAAAAAAAAAAAAAAAAAGCTCAATCGCAAAAGCAGATATTATATTTTTTTTAGCTCAATGTGCATGAGGCCTAAAATGTTTCAGCTGCTTATCTTTGTTTACATTCTGTACATTTTTAATGTTGAGTTGAAGCTTACTATGTACTCTATGTTCTGTACTTCTTAATTCTTGTATAAATTCTAGAACAAAGAAAAAAAGTTGGTCTGAGGGGTACATATTTGAATTCGGACCTTGAATACAACTATAACCCTCATCACTTCTAAAATGTTTTTCTCATATCAGCAATAATGTAAATCCTGTCCATGGAATGAAGCTGTGATTTGGCTGGGGGGGGGGGGTTATTATGACATACGGTGGGGTGAATGTTGGGTGTGTCTTCAGCCTGTATTTTGAGAAGATTGGAATGTAACATCATTTTGTAGGAAAATGTAGCTGAATGCTTCACTGGAATGCAATCAATCAGACAGCCCTGGAAAATATTTGTATAGAGCTCCCTAAGGTAGGACATGCTCAGTGCAAATTTCATTCCTGCAACCACGGAAAGAAAGGGTTAACTTAACATTGATGTCTATGGCCCTCAAGTTGCATGAAAGTCGGACCAAAGTACTGCATGAACTACTTTTGAAGTTGCTGCAACTTTAAGTCGCACATACATGAATATTTATCATTGGGAAAACGACTTGTCATGCAACTTTGATGTCCAAAGTTGCATGAGAAGTCACACAAGTGTGATTGGAGCCTAAACAGCAATTCAGGATCTCAGTGTGACCCCAGGTGTGTGAACATCATATTAAACAAGGGAAAACTCATATTTCACATGTTAATCTTCTTTTCTTTTTTAAAGAGACTGACGTTGGCTATTTAGAAAAAAAATAATAAAAAAAAAATTTAAGCTCCAACCTAATTTCTTGTCTTCCCCCCTCACATTGCACACCCTGTACTGACGTCATACTTCATATTGGAACTTGCATTGTGTTTATGATGCCATGCTTCTTGGGTGAATGTCTTTGTGTCTAAAAGTTGGCCATTAAAGCTCAACTCCCGACTCAAAAAGCCCTTGTAGTGGGCTTCTCCCCTTCCTCCTGTAGCGGACCCCCAAAATTGGGGTCGCTATGCTTTAAATTTAAGGGTAGCCTGAGCAATAGTTTAGCTCAGGTTCTTCAATTTTTGTTTGGTTGGACTCTGCTGTAATGTTGCCTGGAGTATAGTTCCCCTTGACCTGTGGGTGGCGCTGTTGCCCAGGTCTTGAGGAGAACCACAGGTGGCATTGCGGTGTGATTGGGTGTCCTCTCTCGGCTAGTGGGCGGGTTCTGCCTGATGTGCATGCCGGGAGAGGGTACATAAATGATCTGGTGTGGTGTGCTGGGGGGATTCCAAGGAGGATCCCTGGTGGCGAAGTCGTGCCCTTTGGCCCTGCTGGACGGGGGGTGCGTGAACTGGTTGAGGAGTCTCAGGCACCTTTTAGCCCGATGCTACAGAGTCCCAGGTAGGCCCAGTACCTTCAACTGGGTCTACCAAACCAACCACTGGAGTCCCAGGGAACCCGTGTGAGGGTGGCCCGCTCTGAAACAGAGGAAACCGGGGGAGGACCTGTGCGATGGATCGGTGAAGGAAGTCACGGTCTCGGGAAAGCCCGGTTCCCTATCAGAGGGAAGGATTCGTGAGTTGCAAGATAGCTCCTGTAGCGTGCCCCATTGGCACCTATGGTCTCTAATAATCTACAGGCGTTGGGAAGTTCTAAATTCAGGAACCTGAAGGATTCTGTGGCAGAGGATCTCCTGAACTTGTCCGTGAAGGGGACTAAAACTAAAGTGTCATGCTCGTGCTTCACTCCGGCTGCTAGAACTGTGAGAGGGATCTATCCGGGTGAGCAATTCACACTCAGGCTTGAGTGGAGAATAGGGTGACTGGGTGCCGCGTGCCTGAACCTATTTTCCTACCAAATCCCATTGCTATTTTCAACCTTTTCCCCAAATCTGTTTCAAGCAAAGAAAATAAACTAATTTGTTGGAGTTTAAATACTGTCTGAACATTGGCCTTCTTTGGGGGAAGAATAGACTTTTCCTTACACTCTAGGGACGAGAACCAAGCGAGGTAACTCGCCGCAGGACTATAAATGGCAAGAACACCGCTTAACCTCTTATACCAGGAGGATACGGGCATGTGGCATGGTGTGCCTTTATCCCTGCAAGTGAAGGTAGGCAGGAAAAAAGGGTCTGTGTGCTAAACTCCATATTTGTTACGTCTAAAACAGTGGTCTACAAACTGCTGGCAGTGGCGGATTGTGGCCCTTTGTATAACTTTTATCTGGCCCTTGGGGCACTGTTCCTCCCACTGTCACCATTGATGGGGCACTAATCCTTCCACTGATATCAATGATGTTGCACTGTTCCTCCTACCACCACCAATAGGGGGCATATATACTGACACCAATGATGGGGCACTATTCCTCCCACTGACACCAATGATGGGGCACTATTCTTCCCTCTAAAGATGTGGCATTGTTTACTCCCACTGGCCACAGTGCATCCCCTCTAAAGTCTTAAGGACAGTAAACTGGCCCCCTGTTTAGAAAGTTTGGAGACCCCTGGTCTAGAAGTTAAAGACTTGCCTTATCGCCATTTCAGCCAACTCCATCCTTCTCTTCCTTCAATGCACCAGGCTGTTGGTAATTCCTTGGTGTGATCACATACAATGCAGGGTTATCAACCCTTTATTGTGCACAGAGAAGTCAGATGTGTGACTATGACACAGAGTGCCTTAGAAAGGAGGCTTCACAGGACCAGTCAGATTGCTGAAGTGAGGAATAAGGTAAGTATTATACCATATTGCTCTACCTCTAGGCAAAAGTTTGCATTTTCTCTTTCTTGTGCCTGGAGCTGTGCTCTTAAATAATGTTACCCCAACATTTCAAATTCCTGATATGTGTCTGTTGTACCATGTACTTGTGTTTAAAAAGTATCCTGTTCTCTTTTTGTATTTTTCCCTTTGTGTGAAATACCTGCTAATTAGGCCAATCCACCTGCTTTTCTACTGCAAACTACCCACGCTAGGAACAGAAGCTCATCCATCGGAGTGTGGTCAGTTTTTTTTGTTGTGCTGGGAACACAGCCTGCCTGTCCTCCAATGGCCAAGACTTGTGCCACTGCTATTCCCATGCCCTGCCCATTCCAGTCATAAGAATTTGCTGGCTGCATGTGAACCGCCGTGTGAAAGAGGCCTTACTATCCCTGACTATTCCTTTGAATTCATTGGACTGCATAACCGGTCTAGGAACGCCCACTTCTCAAGGCTGATATCCACCTATGAAGGCATTTTGATATATCTGTACAAACCCCCCCCCCCCCAAGACTACACATGTTCCAAACAGAGACAATGCTAATGCCTTTCAGCCCCTCCCCCAAGAAAATATTACAGACTCCGAGGCTCCTTCCCTCTGCCACCTCACTGTGGCAAAACTAAGACAGGCAGCAGCACTTTCCCAGCAAACAAGGAGCGGGCGGGGCCGTGAGCTCCACTGATACTTTGACCCCCACCCCATGGTACACAGGCGGCAGCAGTGCTTTCCCAGTGAGTAAGGAGTGGGTGAGGCCGTGAGCTCCACTAACGCTTTGCGCCAGCCCCACGGTACACAGGCAGCAGTGCTTTCCCAGTGAGCAAGGAGCGGGCGGGGCCGTGAGCTCCACTGATACTTTGACCCCCACCCCATGGTACACAGGCGGCAGCAGTGCTTTCCCAGTGAGTAAGGAGTGGGTGAGGCCGTGATCTCCACTAACGCTTTGCGCCAGCCCCACGGTACACAGGCAGCAGTGCTTTCCCAGTGAGCAAGGAGTGGGCGGGGCCGTGAGCTCCACTGATGCTCAGACCCCACCCCATGGTACACAGGTGGCAGCAGTGCTTTCCCAGTGAGCGGGGCCGTGAGCTCCACTGATCCTCTGACCCAGCCCCATGGTACACAGGCAGCAGTGCTTTCCCAGTGAGCAAGGAGCGGGCGAGGCCATGAGCTCCACTAACGCTTTGACCCAGCCTCACGGTATACAGGCAGCAGCGCTTTCCCAGTGAGTGGGCGGGGCTGTGAGCTTCACTGATGTTCTGACCCCACCCCATGCCATGCTGCCTGTAAGTAGGGATGCTGAAGGGGAAGAGTGGACCGGTGACACTGGTGAGCGGAGCTCAGGTGGCAAGGAGCAGGTAGGTCAATATGTAAAAAAATTAAGTTGAAATCCTGCGCCTTGGTTGCTAAGACTAATATGTGAATTCTACAGTGTCAGCTTCAGTAACGATATACACACATCAGCAAAATGAATGACTGAGAAAAAACGTGCTAGGTAACATATCACCTGTGCAAATAAATAAACAAACCTATAAAATTCTTTCTATCCCAAGCTTTGAACATTTTACGGAGCGCTATTCAATCCATAATCAGAAAATGGAAAGAGTATGGCACAACTGCAAACCTACCAAGACATGACCGTCCACCTAAACTGACAGGCCGGGCAAGGAGAGCATTCATCAGAGAAGCAGCCAAGTGGCCCATGGTAACTCTGGAGGAGCTGCAGAGATCCAGAGCTAGGGTGGGAGAATCTGTCCACAGGACAACTATTAGTCTCCACTCCACAAATCTGACCTTTATGGAAGAGTGGCAAGAAGAAAGCCATTGTTGAAAGAAAACCATAACTCCTGTTTGCTGTCTCCCCCACATGGCTTCTCGCAAATTGCATACATGTGGCAGAAGGTGCTCTGGTCAGATGAGACCAAAATTTTTACTTTTTGGCCTAAAGGCAAAACGTTATGTGTGGCGGAAAACTAACACTGCACATCAACATGAACACACCACCCCGACCGTGAAACATGGTGGTGGCAGCATCATGTTGTGGGGATGCTTTTATTCAGAAGGGACAGGGAAGAAGCTGGTCAGAGTTGATGGAAAGATGGAAGGAGCCAAATAAAAGGCCATCTTAGAAGAAAACTTGTTAGTCTGCAAAAAACTTGAGACTGGGGCGGAGGTTCACCTCAAGCAGGACAATGACCCTAAACATACAGCCAGAGCTACATTGGAATGGTTTAGATCAAAGCATATTCATGTATTAGAATAGCCCAGTCAAAGTCCAGACCTAAATCCAGTTGAGAATCTGAGACAAGACTTGATTGGATGGAGAGCATCTGTGAACAGCAATCTGACAGAGCTTGAGCTATTTTGTAAAGAAGAATGGGCAAAAATGTCACTCTCTAGATGTGCAAAGCTGGTAGCGATATCCCCAACACTTGCAGCTGTAATTGCAAATAGCGAAAGGTGGTTATCCAAAGTATTGACTCAGGGGGGCTGAATACAAATGCACACCACACTTTTCACATATTTATGTGTAAAACATTTTGAATACCATTTATAATTTTTCCTTCTACATTACAATTCTGTGCCACTTTGTGTTGGTCTACCACTCCCGGAAGTGCAGCACGGTGCCCATAGATGTCAGCGGATGTTGCGTCGTGATGATGATAATTTAGCCTCAACGCGTTTAAACCATAAAAGGTCATCGTCATCAGGAAGCTTCCTGATGATGACCTTTTTATGGAGGTGTTGTCTTACAAAGTGCCGGTGACTAACTAGGTTAACTAGCTAACTGTATGATGCATTTAACTACAGTTCTGTAAGGAACACCTTATTTTCTGGCAGTGCCCCTCCAGAGACTAGACTCTGGATCCGCCCCTGCCTTGATTGCATGATTGGGTTGCACTGCTATTACCTTGCAATTGTAATTTAAGCCGGCCAGAAACCAGCCGAGATTATAACCATGTATGGGCAGGCTGAGTTGATCAACCAGCCTGCCGAATTTTACATGCGAGTGGTTGAGGTATTGCAAGTGGCTGTTACAGGGGTGCAGGGACAGCGCCCCCCCCCTCCAGCCGGGAGACCACAATGGCTCGGCGGTTAGGATTCCCCTGTGGTTGCAGGAAATTTGCTCCTTTGGCCGGCCTTATAGTGTTTACACAGGTTGAGTACATCCCAGCCATACAACTGATTTCTAGTCTGACTACTATTGTCAGATTGGATGACAATCATCTTACGTTTAGGGGTACCTGTATTATAATATAACTTCCCTGATGTTACATACTGTGTTCTTGTGTGATATCCTAAGTATAGCTGCAAGCACAGATTTTTATTAAGGCACACAGAAATACTCTATTATGTGTACATTGTATATATTCATGTATTACATTTGCACCAATTGGGTAACCATGCCTGCTCAGACTATTGATGGCTTCATCTAATCTGATTGTAGCTTCTATGTTCTGTGTATTATATTACTTTGGCTAATATATTTTAGAAGCTCAGATGTTTTAGAATGATCACCCGTTTATAAAAAAAAAATGTGACTGTTTGTAGCAGATTCGAGTACATCACATATGCTCATAAAACAAGCTGAATCTTGAAGAGTACATTGAATTACATCTTACATCTGGTGTTCTACTTTAATTAGATTTTCTTCGTCACTGCCAGCACGATATTACAAAAGACTTGTGAGCGACATTAGACAAAAGCTATGTGAGTAATCTGCTTCCTCCACATTCAGTTCCTCAGTATGAAGACTTTCTTAAAGCTGAATTCCATTTTTTTTTTTTTTTACTTGCATGGTTAACACCAGACTAGCTAAGACCAATGTACATAAGTATGTATGTATCATACCTGTGGGATCGTTGTGGATGCTGGAAATCACTGTTTAGGTACCGCTACCACAGTGATCGCCGCTGGTTTTCTGGTCCTGTGCCAAGTGCTGCTTGGTGAACACAGGAGGTCACTTCCTCAGCATGGACGCCATTCAGATATTCACTCTGCCATTCTTTGCTTGCAGGTTTTATTGGTTTCGCTTCCAGGGAAAAGGGGGATTAGGGGGTAACAGAATACCCAAATAGTGGCAAAGTATGCTACCACCTCCGCTCAAAAATAAATGACTTCTGCCTCTCTAAGGCTAGTAGTGTGTCTTTAATCAAGACTGGCAATCATCAGTTGTGCCTTTTTAGTGATAGTAAGGCTTTGTTCTTTTTCTTTTTTTAAATAACAAACATGTCATACTTACCTCCACTGTGTAATTTAATTTTTTTTGCACAGAGTGGCCCTGATCCGCGACTTCTGGGGTCCCCCGGTGGCGCTGGTAGCTCCTCCTCTCCATTGTATAACCTCCTAGGAGAAGCGCTCTCCTGGGGGGTTACCTTGGGGGCGCACTCCCGAGTCCAGCATTTGCGTCCATCGACGCACAATGCCGGACTCGCCCCTGCCCCCCCCGGCGCCTGTGTCATTGGATTTGAATGGCAGCAGTGGGAGCCAATTGCTGCACTGCTATCAATCTGTAGCGGGTATGTACTTTTTAAACAGGTGAGGACACCAGTGATGCATGGTTCCCTGCGGCCCAGCCACCTTGGGCCGGGGTTGAACCATCGCTGCAGTGCCGTACCCTTTGTGACCTCTTGCAGCGGTTGTACGGCAGGGCGGGGAACCCGCCGTGCTTGCTGGGAGAGGGTATAAAGGGGGCGGACATCTTCGCCACAAGGTTCGAGTCCCGGGCACCTTCAGCCTGAGGGCTGTCGTTGCGGTCGGTGTCCAGGCGGCCTAGGCCTGGACACTTGGAGTTCGTGTTACATCCCAGACACCTTCAGTCTGGGGTGAGGTACTCAGCCGGAGGCCTGGGGCCCAGTACCTTCCGCTGGGTCCCGCGAGGGAGGGATCATCCTAGGGGGCCCCGGGAGTGGGGCACCCGAATCCAGAGGCGTAAGGGACCGGAGGAGGGACTCACCCGAAGACCTGGTGCAGCAGATTGCCAGTGCCGGGTGAACCTCTGGAGACCGCCCGGAGGGATATCTTTCCCGAACAGGGGCCAAGTTCAAAGAGGAAGTTCAGTCCACGTTCAATGACCGGTGGCAGCGCTCCATCTATTTCAATCAGGTCAGTGGCAGGGGCCTGTTATTAGGCCTGTGGCAGGGGCCTCAACAGTTCATCCGGTCGGTGGCAGCGACCAAAACTCAGGCCTATTCGCTAGAAAAAAAGGAATAGGAGAGTTCAGTTGTGCCTGGGCCTACTCATCCCCACACCCCCATGTTCGTCTGTTCTTGGAAGTTCAACTGAGTGTGTTCACCGTATTGTATGAGAAATAAAAGAGTGTTGGACTTTCGATTGGTGTGGGGCTCTATTGTTGGCAGACACGTCTCCATGGGACAACTGAGGCTTTGTATGCAGTGGACAGACCCGGGAGGTAAATCAACAAATTTTGCTCAACCCTCTTATACACACGAGGGGAGAGCTTGGCATAGTGTTCCTGCACTCTCCTCTCCCAGGTACCCCTAGACACTAGCCATTCACAATAGGAAAGAGGGAGAGTGAGGTTCCGCTACAAATCTATCCAATCAAGAGCCGAGACAACGGGCAGAGGGGAAGAGCATGTCACCGGGATGGGAATTGCAGGACTCAGGTGAGTTAAACGGGGGGCGGGGGGCCAATCAGGTAAGAGCCTGTGCTTAAATGAGAATATATTTGTTAACCTCCTGTTGACTGGTTACCCTTACCACCCTGTCGTGTATCCCTTCCGCTGAATACGTACCTACTCGGCTCCAGTCCTGTCTCTCCAGTTTACGGTAGGGTCCCTATACAGGTGGTTACAAACATCTGACTTCAAACGGAGGAAGACAACAGGAAATGAGTGGAAATCTACCCCTAGGAAGGGAAATTCACTCTTTTTAGCATTATCATGGGAAAAAGGTGTCTCAAAGCTTTATCGCCAATCCTTGTTTCCCCAACAACCCAAAATTTTCAAAATCCGATTGTCATTGGGACAGAAAGTGAGGGGAAATCTTCTGAACAGGGGTAGAGATAGCAAAACAAATGTTACAGGGGTGTTAACCCTTTCCTATGCTATCCAAAAAAACGAAACTTTTTTTTTTTGGCTGGAGCTTATTTTAGTACCTGTTCCGACTTCCAACCAAATTCAACTTTAAGAACAAACCTACAGCCCCTATTTTGTTTGTAACCCGGGACCGCCTATATTAGTACAATGTCTATATGGCGGAATATATATTTCTGCGTCTTCAGTGGGGCTTTAAGGTGGTTCTGGGTCATGTAGCTGTTTCTCTGCATGTTTTTATTACAGCTGTTTTCCTTCTGAGTAGGAACGAATGGACATCCAGATAACCCGGGAACTCCTTTTCTTACAATAAACTGGGTTTGTACAGTGTAATCTTTTTCCTTTTATGCAGGATCTTGCACAGAATGACAAGCACATGGTAAAGGCAGATAACACAGCTGAAGCGGCACACCGTGGCGGGAAAGCCTATGCATGTACATCTCCGTATTGGTAAATCTGCAATGGAGATTGGCATTGCGTTGTTACCAGGATGGAAGTCTGCTGCTAATGGTTATTAGTGACATCAATTGAATATTTATATTTAACTATGTATCTTACAGCTGAAAGCAATGTGTCTTTTGTGTTAATAAAAAAATCAGTAAAATAAGGTTAAAAATATAACAGCTGCTATTGCAGACTAGTTTTGAAAATGCCAGCTCCGGGGCCATCATTCTATTCCTGGCTTCAGTGCCTAGTGTGTCACTGGCCTGCAATAGGCATGCATGAAGTCAGAGGGTCAGATCAACAACCAGCCCAAATAGCATTTTCAGGCTATGTGGCTACCCGCAATAACTCCTATAACAAGTTTCTAACAATAGGGGAACATGTAATTAAGTCCAGTACCTAACATTTCCTCCCTGTTAGCATTTTTGTATCAATAAAAAGCCATTATTGTATAATTGATGCCATCTCTCCACGCCCATAATACTATTGCCCCTTCCTTCTCAAGTTACTATCTCTAGGTTTTCTGTGTATATAGAGCCCATTTGCTCGTTCTGTTCTGGGATAGCATTGCTTATCATTGAAATTAACTTGTCATGCAAGAAAGTATGGGGGCTGCCATTGCTGGTCTCCTGTTAAAAATGTCTTTAGTATGTTGGGACAAAGAATAAATACACACATTTTAAGGGGTGTCAGAATTCCCTATTGCTATAGCTGTTTTGGATCTGCTACCTGGACAAAACTGGCTGCCAAAGTTTCAGCATGAGAGCCAGGAAACTAGTATTCTTAGTTATGACAGTCTTTGTTATCCATCAGTGACAGGTGCCCTTGGGACACCTGAAATCCCCAAAATAGTAACCTTGGCCTGCAATCACTGACACATTGGGGATGATTTATTAAAGGCAATAGACTGTTCAATTGACCAGGAAAGTTACACTTTGCAAGGGAATGAAGCTCTGCTGTCTTCCATCACCCAATAATGTTCTAACCGTTTTATTTTCTTTGTACTTGATAGGGTATTTTTTTGAAAAGTGAAATTTCACCACATTCACTAAGCTCTGGTATAAATTATCTTGCAAAGTGAACAGCCCAGTGGTGTATTTAGGTTTTGTGCTGCCCTAGGCCTGTCCAAACTTGTGCACCCCCTAATTTAAATATATCCCACCCCTTCCTGTTTAAGACCCACCCTGTCATCTGTAAACCACACCCCTTCCTCTTTAGGCTCCACCTTTTCTTCTTAGAGCTCCATCTCTTCCTCTCTATACATTAAAAGTGCCCATCAGGGCAGCTTATCAGTGCAGCCTACCAGTGCACATCAGTGCAGCCTATCACTGCAGCAAATAAGAGCAGAAACTGAAGAGGTATCACCTATGAAGTGCCCAAGAGGTATAAGAATCATACCTGTCCTGGGCTGGGGCTTCCCCTCGCCCTCCACTCTCCTATCATTGACACAGAGCCTGGGCTGGGAGCCTGAAGGAAGTTGCGATAGATAGGATGTAAGGATACTACAGAGGCAGAATGCTCCGCCTCTGCCAGTTGCTTTAAGTGCAGCCGGTCTGACCAGACACCGGACGCTTTATGTGGGCGCCAGTCCCTGCCCCCCGGGCCAAGTACGCCCCATAACTGGCGCCACTCGGGAGAAGGGGGGACTTTTTTTCATGTGGAGGGGCAGAGTTTTTGCCACCCCCCGACGCAAAGTGCCACCCTAGGCCTTGTCAGCCTAGGCCAAGACACAGTGCTGGAACAGCCTACTTGCCTATAGTAATTCAACACCAATAAGTCTGCATTGTGGCTCCACAACAGCCATTCTCAACTAGGGTTCCTCCAGAGATTACTAGGAGATCCGTGAGCTGTGGTTGACTGACCTCCTACCTGATAGTGCCTGCATAATTCCAGGTCAAATGGCACTTAGAAGAGCCAGATGCCATTTTGGCTGTCTGAAGGATGGTATTCTGACCACCACTGTACTGGGGGCATTCTTGGCACTGATTCCAGTTAATTTTATCAGGGTTCCTCCTGGGGTAAAAGAGCTTGAGAAAGGCAGTTTTAGCACCAAGAATAGGCAGACAGCAAGAGCTTGAAGATGAGCCTGGAGTTTAATCAGCAGCATCCATCTTAACAACTAACCACAGCTCCCTGCCCCCAGATCACATGACCTAACATGACCTAAACTGTTAACTGTTTCCTAACATGCATAAGGAACTAGGCATAACAATTGAACTTGAAGTATAACACAAAGCATACACATCATTACACTGGGTATGCGTGGTAGTGGGGAGTACAGTATAGTGAGAGTCAAGGTAGAGAGCACTTGGAGGGGGCCAATGAGAGGCAAAATACAGGCCTGTTTGAAGTTGTCAATAGACTATTTTTGCAGATTGTGAAGTTGCACAAGGGTCCACTGGGACTTTATACCAGATGTGGGTCAAGTGGGTGTTAAACATATTACACTCTCAAGTAGACCATAACAATGCTCACTTCTATTCTTAGCAATGTCCACCTGTGCTTCTGGTTTGTAGTATCCAAGTGAGCTCTGGCAGCAAGCACCTTCTTTACTCCCTACCAAACAAAAGACTTTAAGACCACTGGCTACAGGAACAAAGTGCTTGTACTTGGATTAAACAGGAGTCACAAAATTGTTCTCCCACAGTGATCGCTTGATTACCAAGTAATCACATGCAGAATTTTTCAACCTGTTGCAACATTTTCCATGATCTGGATTCTGACCCTTCCCTTGCCTATATATGAAACAAAAACAGTTTTCAACTCTATTCACATCACATTGCAAATTGTTTAAAATTTCTTAAAGTTTCATAATTCTTGGAAGATGCTATTTACTACCCTATTCGCTATGAGTATTTCCTAACATAAGTACTGTACACGGCCGGCTAGTGACTCAGAAAGGAAATCCCAATGACAATAGCATGTGAATAGGAAGTTAATGTCGCCTGTAGATTATTCCCCATGAGGCTATTCTTCACGTGTTTGTTTATCCTGACTAATTTATTGTAAAGTACAGTGGAGTTGCCAATTAAAACTAAACAGGTTTAGCCCAGGTTCACATTGGGCTGCGAGAGTGAAGCCGTGTGAGTTCAGCTGAACTCGCATGATTTCACTCCCGCTGGTCAGTCCCAATTTTGGCCGCGATTACAGAGACATCTGTGCAGGTTTCTGCACAGATGTCAATGTAAATCGCAGGGCAAAATCGCAAAAAGTAGTACAGAAACTACTTTTTGAAATTAGTGCAGCGCAGCAGATGCGGCGTCGCACCGATTAGGACGGTGCCATTGCCGGCAATTTGCGGAAAATACCACCGTTTTGACATGTGATTTGACATGCCAAATCGCATGTCAAAACACACCAGTGTGAACCAGGGCTTATAGTCTATTGTTAAAACTATTATTTAATCGCATAAAGAATCATTTTCCCAACTAGATACAATGGAAGATTCTCAAGGCTATATGAAGTGCAGTGATGCAGCTAATACTGCATTTAAAACTAGGCATAGACAAGACAGTTTTGTGATCGGGCTGTGTTCTATCTTATGTGTGTGGTTACCAGCAGATACCGCCAGTATCTGATCAGGAGCCGTAGCATAAAATGCATACTTTACAACTTTCTGACATGAGTATGAGAGACACTTCTTAGTACAAAGTATGTAGGCGACAGACACACCCTTGCCATGACTACTATTGTGCAGTCCACAAACAAGAATACACAAAAAATAATTGGGTTTTTCACCACTACTTTTCCTTCATATTGGCCCAAATAATTTTGAGTTTGAATGAAAGGCTTCGGGGTCTACAGGTCCTTCTCAAAAAATTAGCATATTGTGAGAAAGTTCATTATTTTCTGTAATGTACTGATAAACATTAGACTTTCATATATTTTAGATTCATTACACACAACTGAAGTAGTTCAAAGCTTTTCTTGTTTTAATATTGATGATTTTGGCATACAGCTCATGACAACCCAAAAATCCTATCTCAAAAAATTAGCATATCATGAAGGGTTCTCTAAACGAGCTATTAACCTAATCATCTGAATCAACTAATTAACTCTAAACACCTGCAAAAGATTCCTGAGGCTTTTAAAAACTCCCAGCCTGGTTCATTACTCAAAACCGGAATCATGGGTAAGACTGCCGACCTGACTGCTGTCCAGAAGGCCATCATTGACACCCTCAAGCAAGAGGGTAAGACACAGAAAGAAATTTCTGAACGAATAGGCTGTTCCCAGAGTGCTGTATCAAGGCACCTCAGTGGAAAGTCTGTGGGAAGGAAAAAGTGTGGCAGAAAACGCTGCACAACGAGAAGAGGTGACCGGACCCTGAAGAAGATTGTGGAGAAGGACCGATTCCAGACCTTGGAGGACCTGCGGAAGCAGTGGACTGAGTCTGGAGTAGAAACATCCAGAGCCACCGTGAACAGGCGTGTGCAGGAAATGGGCTACAGGTGCCGCATTCCCCAGGTCAAGCCACTTTTGAACCAGAAACAGCTGCAGAAGCGCCTGACCTGGGCTACAGAGAAGCAGCACTGGACTGTTGCTCAGTGGTCCAAAGTACTTTTTTCGGATGAAAGCAAATTTTGCATGTCATTCGGAAATCAAGGTGCCAGAGTCTGGAGGAAGACTGGGGAGAGGGAAATGCCAAAATGCCTGACGTCCAGTGTCAAGTACCCACAGTCAGTGATGGTCTGGGGTGCCATGTCAGCTGCTGGTGTTGGTCCACTGTGTTTTATCAAGGGCAGGGTCAATGCAGCTAGCTATCAGGAGATTTTGGAGCACTTCATGCTTCCATCTGCTGAAAAGCTTTATGGAGATGAAGATTTCATTTTTCAGCACGACCTGGCACCTGCTCACAGTGCCAAAACCACTGGTAAATGGTTTACTGACCATGGTATTACTGTGCTCAATTGGCCTGCCAACTCTCCTGACCTGAACCCCATAGAGAATCTGTGGGATATTGGGAAGAGAAAGTTGAGAGACGCAAGACCCAACACTCTGGATGAGCTTAAGGCCGCTATCGAAGCATCCTGGGCCTCCATAACACCTCAGCAGTGCCACAGGCTGGTTGCCTCCATGCCACGTCGCATTGAAGCAGTCATTTCTGCAAAAGGATTCCCAACCAAGTATTGAGTGCATAACTGAACATAATTATTTGAAGGTTGACTTTTTTTGTATTAAAAACACTTTTCTTTTATTGGTCGGATGAAATATGCTAATTTTTTGAGATAGGATTTTTGGGTTTTCATGAGCTGTATGCCAAAATCATCAATATTAAAACAAGAAAAGGCTTGAACTACTTCAGTTGTGTGTAATGAATCTAAAATATATGAAAGTCTAATGTTTATCAGTACATTACAGAAAATAATGAACTTTATCACAATATGCTAATTTTTTGAGAAGGACCTGTATTTAAAAGAATTTGCTGTTGCAAATAATCACTTTTAATATGAGTAGTGTTTATTTCCTATCATCATATGCTTCATCCAGTGGCCATAAGGTGATATTTTCCTGAAATCTCTCAATTAGGAAAATACCAAATTATGGCCATTAGATGGAGTTGACGATTATAGGAAACAAGCACATTACACACGCATTATGGTGATTATATGTGCCAGCTGTGCAATTGCTTGAGACATTGTAGTATAACATTTTTGGTAGTTGCTGCCAGCCAAATCCTGTGAGGAGGAAGTGGGGATAGGCGGGAGTTTGCCGGCGGCCATGTCAGGGGAGAGGGTGGCTGAGCCATGTCTATAAACACACACAGCCTGCCTTAGAACCATGCCTGCATGGGTTCCCCCTTAGCACCTGGCTTGCTCAGGGGGCACTCCTCAGAAGAAGAAGTAGTGGAGAGTGGATAAAAAAATATATAATTTCCAATCACTTTGAGGAAAGAATAACCGAGATTTGGTCCCGGAAGAGGGGACAGTCCATCCAAATAAGTGACAGCTGGGGGCTAAGCTAGAAAAAAGCTTTTATTGTGGCCTGTGTCCCTGTTGGGGAAATTTTATTTCACTTCCCATCCAGACTGGGAATGATGGGGAAGACTCTTAACAGGAACACAAATCAAAACAAAATACAATTTTAGTAGAGAGGGCAGAATGTCATTTATACTGCTGTCTGTGTTTTCTTGTCCAGGTGACAACTGCACTCTCATTTCATGTACAGGTGTCACAGGTACAGGAAGTGAGGGGGGATCTCCCTAATAGGTTACAGAGAGAGGTAAAAACCTGACAGTGGTTCTTAAGAATCTTTAATTTAATTGGTGGATGGGTTGATCTACACAGTTGATGGCTTCTGTGATATCATGCAATTTCCTGTGTTATTTTACTTTATTAACCTCTTTAAATTGATCTCAGGGGGCACTATGTTTAAATACATCAATGATGTCTTACATTGCATTACAGTTGGCACATGTTTGACAAGTAAAGCATACAGGCAAGTGATATCAGGGCTTCAGGTCTTGGATGTTGTGGCCACTCTGTTTTGAATAGCTCACTTTATATTTTGGAGAATGCCAAAAGAGGAACTTGGAACACTGAAGGTGAGCAAGAACACCCAAAACTTCCAGGAGGACAGGAACAGGAACTATGTCAGAAAAATCTAAATTTTGGAGTATTCAAGACATCTAAGATGTCAGGGTCTGACTCAGCCAACTTGGTCCTATTTCCTATAATACATCACTTTTGGGTGGACTGTTTCTTTAATAATTGGAAAATATAAGGTTCTCATATACATATTAGTGACATCCAAACTAGCTGCTAACAATCTCAGTGGGAAACCATTGTATGTCTATGAGCTACCTTGACATGTGAACACAACCGACCTATCTGGGGGTATTGACCATCCATGATGGGTTTTCCCAAACTGATGCTATGGTTTCCTGAATTTTGTGGCTGCCATCTTTTGTCAATGGGTACCCTTAGTCCACATTCCCGGGGAACAATAGTATGTCTATGAGCTAAGTAAACAAAGCCTTGGACTGACCTATCTGGGAGATATTGACCATCCATGATGAGTTTTCCCAAACTAATGCTATTGTTCCCAGGATATTGTAACTGTCATCTTATGTCTATGGGAACAGTAATGTGAGCTTTTGGTTGGAAATTCCGACCGTGTGTAGACTCCATCGGACTTTTTCTGTCGGAATTTTCGAAAGCAAAAATTTGAGAGCTGGCTCTCAATTTTTCCGACAAGAAAAGTTCCCGTCGGAAATTCTGATCGTCTGTATGCAATTTCCGACGTGCAAAAAAAACACGCATGCTCTGAATCAATTCGACGCATGCTCGGAATCAGTGAACTTAATTTTTCTCGGCTCGTTGTAGTGTTGTACGTCACCGCGTTCTTGGCGGTTGGAATTTTGTGTGACCGTGTGAACACAAGTTTGAGCCAACATTCCGTTGGAAAAAAATCCACGGTTTTCTTGTCGGAATTTCCGATTGTGTGTACGCGGCATTACACTCACTGGGAACAATCCTATGTGTACGAGCTATCTTGACACAGCCCCAGGCTGACCTATCTGGAGGATCAATCATCTAAGATTAGTTTTTCTAGACTGTTGCTCCTGTTTCTTGGATTGTGTGACTACCATCTTCTGTATGTAGCACTACCCCCATAGGAGCTGCTGGTTTAGATTTGGGTCCATGCACGTTACCCCACCATTCGTTGTCTAGGGGATGAGAGTCTATACACTTCAGGAGAAACTTCAATGTCCACACAAGTTGTAGATCCTTTTTCTTTGCTTTTATTTCACACCAACTTGCAGGGAAAAGGGACGGAGGGTTAGGGGAAGTTCAGGCACATGATGCAGACCACTGAGGAACTTTTAGGTTTCAAAACGACACTAAACAAAGTACACATACCACTTTCCTTCGAGTCAAAATTGCTCACCCGGATGCAGCCTAGCAGCCGGGGTGGAGCATGGACCCAAAGTCTCTGCCACAGACTTGATGAAAGTAGAACAGGTAGACAATCCTCTGCCACAGGATTGGGCGATGTGGACAAATTGTAACTTGGTCCTCTGCCAAAGGACTTAGCACGTATTAAGCCGAGCAGTATGAGAGCCTTTATGCCGGACCGGCGATACTGCAGGGTAGCATTTGGCTAGGGTGCATCCTCCAATAGAGTCACCAGGCCTCCTCCCGAGATACCAGCCTTTCGCTGGGTTCTCTCCAAGACAGGTCCTCCCCCGGTTCCTCCATTGAGTGGCTTCTTCCCTCAGGACAGACAGCACAGGACCACCCCCTGAGCCGTGGCCCCAGACAGGACATCTGGGCCTACTTTGTAGGTGCACAGCCTTGGGCCAGCAGGCCCCGAGGCGGGAAAACGAGACAGGCAGAAACACACGCCTTGGGCCAGGAGGGCCACATGGCAAAACGAGCCCAGAACAATGGCGTCTGCCCCTTAAGTACCATTCCCCAGCATGCTCAGTGGGGAGACCACTCCCACTGAGCTGTTCTCGGGGAAAGACACCCAACCTGCTCTGGCTTGGTTGTGTTCCAACACTGGCCTGTGGTGGTAACGCCACCTACAGACGAACAGTGGGAAGTCCTCCCAACACAGCCACAGCCGAAACAGAGGCTAATTTAGCCTTCATAGATCTGAGCCAGTAAGCGGCTCAGATACCCACTAGATTTAAATATAGCGCCTGATCATTAGGAGCAGGGCACTACATGTACATGGGTATATTTAGTCTACATTCATTTATATAGCATGTTTGCGCTTCCATTTTATATGTAACTTGTACGAATAGCTTGATATTTGTTTGATAAACAAGACATTTATAGCTCTGGAACCGAGTCCTGAATGAGCTTCCTTTAAACAAACTCAGAAATTGCTTTTCTATCCATGTACTTTATTCTGCCAAGTGGAAAAATGACTCATCTCGGTAGGAGAAAAAAAAAAGTTGTCTATCACCCAAATTTAACTTTCTGGAATTTTTTCCTAATTTCAATGTTCAGTTTCTCAGCCTGCTTATATCTGTAAAACCTCAAAGAACCGAAGGCCAGTTAGTGCCTCACATACTCCTCGTAATTTGTTTCATCTGAATCTGAAGCAGATAAAGGATTCTCATGAGTAGCTAATAATTTGCAGGATTTCTACCTCCTATGGTAAAATATAAAAGTCCTTTCTCTGTTTTTATATTTTAGTCAAATTTCAGAAAGGTTAGACTGAACAGGGGTTTTGATGAATTTTGAAAGGACTTTAGCCTCTTGCCAATCACTGTTTTGGTGTATTATGACCTTCTTAAAGGAGAAGTTTAGCCAAAGTTTCTTTTGGCTATACTTTTCCTATGGATCACAAAAGTGCAGTTTACAGTAGTTCTGCACTCCTGTGACCTCTCTTTAGCTGTCAGCTGAGGTCACAGAGCCGGTCCAGGCTCTGAAAAGATCCTGACCATAAGGCCGGGACCAGGCTCGGATTTACTCCCTTTGCCGCCCCAAGGCCGGGTCCTTCAATATCCCCCCCCCAGCAAGCAAGCGGATGCTTTTCTCAAAGGGGCGGATATGGGCGGATATGGTTAGAAATAGCATGATGACCAGTGATTTATGATGGGCGGATGCTTTTCTCAATACAGCAAGGGGCTCTTCTAACCATATCCGCCCCTATCAAATGCAGTCACTGTGCCCATTAAACGCAGCCACTGTGCCATCAATTGCCACCACTGTGCCCATCAAACGCAGCCACTGTGCCCATCAAACGCAGCTAATGTACCCATCAAACGCAGCTAATGTACCCATCAATAGCCCCTGCTCATTAAACAGTCCACATTCAGTGAAAGTTAATGCACTGCAAAGTTTGTAGTAGATGAACTTTCACTGAATGTGGACTGTTTAATGAACTTGTTGCACAAATCACTTTATTACACTTTATTAATGATATCTATGGCTATGCATATTTATAATTAATTTAATCCATATTGAGCACTATATTTGATGCCTGGCACACACGCACAATCGCACATGATGATGACTTAAAAAACTTTTAAGCCATCATCATGTGCGATTGTGCGTGTGTGCCAGGCATCAAATATAGTGCTTAATATGGATTAAATAAATTATAAATAGTGTGAGGGGGTTAACTCGGTAGCGGGTGTGTGTGACCCCCTGGTTGGGCTCCCCACACAAAAACAGGGCCATCAGACGGAGGGTGTGGTTTTCAAAATCAAAAGGTGCGGTTTATTTCTCTATGTACAGTGACAAAAACACAGCAAAGCAAAAAGAAACATAAACAAAATAAATCCTGGTCAGTTTGACCTCTGACTAAACATGCAGGTTTCCTAAACTAACAACTGGGATCAGCCTGGTGCTGTCCTAGTCCCTAAGTCCCTGGTTTAGTAAAAGTCCAAACAAATAGCCACACAGGCTTTGCCTCACCGCACAGGGGTTCACTCTCCCTAGACAGTCCACACAGGTCTGGTTCCAGGCATGAGCTAACATCTAATGAAGCTGGGAGTTTTTATAGAGGCCTTTAAATGAGCTGACAAGCTTCAGCTGGTCTCATCAACTCCCTGCCTGCACGACGCCCAGCCCTCTCCCTAGAGGTATGAGTCATCCATGAGCCTACTAGCCTCAGCTGGGCTTCATCAACTCCCTAGTTGTATAAGTCGGCGTAAAGCCTGAATCTGGGCGAAATATATCTACCCCCCTGGATGCAACCAGGTGACTTTACCTTCCTGCTGTCACATACCCCCCCCTCTTGTTTTAACCTCGGGGTTGGAACACCAGCAATCAGGCATTCATGTACTCGAGACAAAGCATCCACATTCCCCATTTGAACGCCAGGGCGATGCTTTACTGTGAAGTTGAATTCCTGTAGGGCCAGGAACCACCTATTCACTCTTCTATTTGTTTCCTTGTTTTGAGCCATCCACTTTAACGGAGCGTGATCCGTAACCATGTCAAAGTGCCTACCTAGCAGGTAGTACCGAAGGGAATCTAGAGCCCACTTCACCGCTAAACACTCCTTTTCAACCGTGGCGTAATTTACCTCATGGGACTTCAACTTCCTGCTGAGGTAAATGACTGGGTGCTCTTCCCCGTTCCAGACCTGGGACAATACTGCTCCTAACCCCACATCTGACGCATCACTTTGTACGACAAAGTCTTTAGAGAAGTCGGGTGAGTACAACACTGGCTGGCTATATAAGGCTTGTTTCAAGAATTGGAATGCTGCCTCAGCCTCGGGGGTCCATTTAATCATGACCGACCCTTTCCCTTTCGTCAGGTTGGTTAGGGGCACAGCCTTAGAAGCAAAGTGGGGAATGAAGCGCCGATAATAACCCGCGATTCCCAGAAAGGCCCGTACCTGCTTCTTGCTGTTGGGACGTGGCCAACTCTGGATGGCCTCGACTTTGTTGAGTTGGGGTTTTATCACTCCCCTGCCAATGGTGTACCCAAGATATTTGGCCTCCTCCTGCCCAATGGTACACTTCTTGGGGTTAGCCGTAAACCCCGCTTCCCGGATAGAGTCTAGGACTGCTTGCACTTTTGGCAGATGTGAGGCCCAATCTGTGCTATGGACAATTACGTCATCCAGGTAAGCCGCAGCATACTTCCGATGGGGCCTCAGTATCTGGTCCATTTTCCGCTGGAATGTGGCCGGCGCATTCTGTAACCCGAACGGCATTCTCTTATATTGGAACGCCCCGTCTGGGGTTACAAATGCGGTTTTCTCTTTGGCCGACTTGGCCAGGGGAATTTGCCAATACCCTTTTGTGAGGTCAAGAGTCGTCATGTATCGGGCTGTTCCCAGCCGGTCGATCAACTCATCTATACGTGGCATGGGGTAGGTGTCAAATTT
This sequence comes from Rana muscosa, assembly GCA_029206835.1. Taxonomy (NCBI): domain Eukaryota; kingdom Metazoa; phylum Chordata; class Amphibia; order Anura; family Ranidae; genus Rana; species Rana muscosa. Next base: position 193,245,767 of record CM055126.1, on the reverse strand, counting down.
TGTAACTTTGTTCAACTGACGAAAATCGTTACAAAATCGCCAGCTCCCATCCGGTTTAGGCACCAACACAATGGGACTAGACCAATCACTTTGGGACTCCTCTATCACCCCTAAGTTCAGCATTTTCTGTACTTCCTCCCGTATTGCCTCCCGTCGGGCCTCTGGGATCCGATAGGGTTTTAACTTCACCCTTTCACCGGGCGGGGTAATAATATCATGCTCTACCCCAGATGTTTGTCCCGGCAGCTCAGAGAACACCTCCTTGTTGCGAAGCACAAACTCCTTAACCTCCTGTTGTTGGGGTTGTGACAAGGTGGCTGCTATTCCAACCTCCGGAATCACGCAACCAGTTTGAGCTGGTGACCAAGTTTCTGCGACTAGGGACTCTCTATCCCTCCAGGCTTTCAACAGATTAACGTGATATATCTGTTCGGGCTTTCGCCTTCCTGGTTGTCTGACCTTGTAATTCACTTCGCTCACTTTTTCCATTATCTCGTAGGGGCCTTGCCATTTGGCAAGGAATTTACTTTCAACCGTAGGGACAAGTACCAATATCCTATCCCCCGGGGAAAAGGTACGGGTCTTTGCTCCACGGTTGTACACTCTCTGCTGTGCCAACTGCGCTTGGGCCAAATGTTCCTTCACGATGGGCATTACCTGTGCAATTCGATCTTGCATCAGGGCGACATGCTCAATCACACTCCTGTGGGGAGAACTCTCACTTTCCCAAGTTTCCTTGGCAATATCCAACAGCCCTCTTGGGTGTCTCCCATACAGTAACTCAAAGGGGGAGAATCCCGTAGAGGATTGGGGCACCTCCCTAATAGCAAACATCAAATAAGGAAGTAGACAGTCCCAATCCTTTCCATCTCTATCCACCACTTTCTTCAACATTTGTTTTAGGGTTTTGTTGAATCTTTCAACCAGCCCATCGGTTTGGGGGTGATACACAGATGTACGCAATTGCGTCACTTTGAGCAATTTACACAGCTCTTTCATAACCCGGGACATAAAGGGTGTACCTTGGTCCGTAAGCAGTTCTTTACAAATACCCACCCGGCTAAAAACAAGAGATAGCTCTTTGGCTATGGTTTTGGCCGAGGTATTTCTGAGAGGGATCGCTTCTGGATAACGGGTGGCATAGTCCATTATAACCAATATGTACTGGTGCCCCCTAGCGGACTTGATTATAGGACCTACCAAATCCATTGCGATTCTCTCAAACGGGACCTCAATGATGGGTAGAGGGACCAGCGGGCTATGGAAATGTGGCATCGGGGCCGACCTCTGACACACAGGGCAGGAGGAACAATAATTTTCTATGTCCTTCATCACCCCAGGCCAATAGAATCTCTGTAATACCCTCTCTCGGGTTTTCTCTGTCCCCAGATGACCTCCAAGAATGTGCCCATGGGCCAACTCCAACACCAACTTCCTGTAAGGTTTGGGCACCACAAGCTGCTCAACGGTTTCTTCTGCCCTTTTTGCCACCCGATACAGTAGGTCCTTCTCTACGCTGAAGTATGGGTAAGTGCAGGTATTATCTGGGTTCACTAACTCGCCATCTATTTCCACTACGTTTTCCCGTGCCTTTATTAGGGCGGGGTCTTTTAACTGTTCTGTGGCAAAATTTTCCCTGTGAACCTCCAGATCAGAAAACTCCACAGACGGTAGGTTTTCGTCTGAGGAGGTGGGCTCCTCTCCAGTTTCTTGAGTCTCCCCTGCCAATACTGACAAGGGAAATTCTGGAGAGTCCTCACCACTCTCAGAGGAGTTCTGGCTATCACATTCCTGGTACATAGGGGCACCAGTGGGGGGCTCAGGATCATCCCACAGTTCCCAGAACTTCGGAAAATCCCTTCCCACAATGGCATCATGCGGTAATTGAGATACTAACCCCACTGGATGAGAGAGGGTACCTTTGGGGGTCTCGAAACACACTGTAGTCACTGGATACTCTCGGGTGTCCCCATGCACACAAATAACAGCTACCTTGCTATTCCCAGAGACCTCTGTTTTAACTAATTCAGCCTTTATCAGGGTCACAAGGCTACCTGAATCCAGCAATACCACAACATTTCTACCATTAATACACATTTTGCATAAATGTTTCTCAGTTCCCCGAATGGCAGTGCATGCGACTGTCGCACACAGCGACTGACGTCTGTCCATCAGAAAGTCACATTGCATGGGTTCCTCCACAACCGGGCAATTTGCTGCAATATGTCCCGCTTGCCGGCAGCGGTAGCAAACAATCCATTTGGCTGCCTCTTGAGCCCCTGACTTCCCAGGCTGTTCTCGCCAAACTTTGGGTAGAGCTCCCACCCTCTCACTCTCTCCACCCTCACCCCTTGGAATCCTCTTATCCGCCCCTGGGGATGGTCTGGTCTTAGGGTGGAAAGTCCGAGAGTCTCTGGAAGAGGCCGTCAGGTTCTCTGTAGCCAAGTATTTCTCTACACGATCCACAAGACCACCGGCCGTCTCTGGGTCTCCATGGCTTACCCACTTTTGGATGGCAGTAGGAAGAGCTCTCAAAAACCGATCCATTACAACACGTTCCACAATCTCTGGTGCGGACAAAGTCTCTGGCTGTAGCCACTTCCTGCTCAGGTGAATGAGATCATACATTTGAGACCTGGGGGGTTTTCCAAGCTGGAAAGTCCAGTTATGCACACGCTGAGCCCGGACAGCCAGGGTGACACCCAGCCTTGCCAATATTTCAGCTTTTAGCATCACATAGTCTTTTGCTTGGTCAGGCTCTAGGTCATAGTAAGCCTTCTGCGATTCACCAGTTAACAGAGGAGCCACCAGTCCAGCCCACTGCTCCTCAGGCCACTTTTCTCTTTCAGCAGTCCTTTCAAATGTGGTCAAAAATACCTCTGGATCATCCTCTCCAGTCATTTTTGTCAATAAACGACTCACCCCAAAGGACGCGGTATTAGTGGGACGGCTTTCCTCACTGGTCTGCGGACGTTGCTGCATTACTGCTTCCATTTGTTGTAGTCTCTGCTCTTGCTTCTGTAACAGGTCTATGAAGCGGGCCTCAGATTGCTGCTGGGCTTGTTGATGAGCTTGCTGCTGGGCTGCAAGGCTCCTTTGCAAACCTGCATTTGTCTGCTGTTGATTGGCATTTGCTAGAGCCAGCTGTTTCAGTATCTCCTCCATGCTGGCTTAAAAAAAAACTGCCACTGGTTCTCCACCAACTGTGAGGGGGTTAACTCGGTAGCGGGTGTGTGTGACCCCCTGGTTGGGCTCCCCACACAAAAACAGGGCCAGCAGACGGAGGGTGTGGTTTTCAAAATCAAAAGGTGCGGTTTATTTCTCTATGTACAGTGACAAAAACACAGCAAAGCAAAAAGAAACATAAACAAAATAAATCCTGGTCAGTTTGACCTCTGACTAAACATGCAGGTTTCCTAAACTAACAACTGGGATCAGCCTGGTGCTGTCCTAGTCCCTAAGTCCCTGGTTTAGTAAAAGTCCAAACAAATAGCCACACAGGCTTTGCCTCACCGCACAGGGGTTCACTCTCCCTAGACAGTCCACACAGGTCTGGTTCCAGGCATGAGCTAACATCTAATGAAGCTGGGAGTTTTTATAGAGGCCTTTAAATGAGCTGACAAGCTTCAGCTGGTCTCATCAACTCCCTGCCTGCACGACGCCCAGCCCTCTCCCTAGAGGTATGAGTCATCCATGAGCCTACTAGCCTCAGCTGGGCTTCATCAACTCCCTAGTTGTATAAGTCGGCGTAAAGCCTGAATCTGGGCGAAATATATCTACCCCCCTGGATGCAACCAGGTGACTTTACCTTCCTGCTGTCACAATAGGCATAGCCATAGATATCATTAATAAAGTGTAATACAGTGATTTGTGCAACAGCTGTTCACAAATCACTTTATTACACTTTATTTATGCTATGGCTATGAATATTTATTGAATCCACTGAGCATTATCAAGAAGTAGTACCTGGCTGGTGCTTTTCTTGGTGCTGCTGCTGGGGGTTCCCCATCGGGCTGCCATACATTCTTTCTCCCGTCCTCTCTTCTCCTCTTCACCTCACTTCATATTCCCCGCTCAGGGGGGGAGGAGCTGATGGCGCGCAGAGGAAAGGTAGGAGGAGCATTAGGCTCCGCTTCCGCCACTCTGGCCAGTCATCGGCCGTCATGGGGGTGCCTGTCACTCCCCTCCCCAGGCCAAGTAGGATCAGTAGCATTTGCTGTGATGGCGCCGCGGTCCAGCAGGCCGGCCGCGGCGCCGGGAGCTACATTAGTGCGTGAGGCGGCTGTGGGAGGATGGGCGGCGCCGCCCCTTCACTCAGTGCCGCCCCGAGGCCTGGCCTCGGTGGCCTTGTGAAAAATCCGGCCCTTGCCGGGACCCATCCAGAACCCTTGACCGGCAGCTGGCTCAGTCTCTCAGTGATCCGCCAAGAGCCTGAGCCAGCTCCTCCCGCCCCCTCCACAGCCCAGCGTTCCCGTCAAAGCTCTCTGTTCAGAGCATAGGGGGAAAACTGAGAAATCAATGGTGTTTGATTGCTCAGTTATCACTGCAGAGACGGCAGGGGAACAGATGCAGCATCGGAGTGATGCTGCATCCACCTAGATGAGTATAAATAATTATTTTTTCGAAAAAAAGCTATATTTCTCTTTTAATTCAGATGCATCTTGTTGATAATGGTGGAACAGTTATGTGAATAAATGTTTGGATTAACCAGGAGTTCACATATTGCACAAGACCAGAGTTCAGAATCCTTGACCCCTATGATATACCAGGCGGGGTTTGAGTGTTCTGAGACTACCAGGTTACTGACAACCAAAGGGTTCATATACAACAGGGTGACTTGGTATAACTAGCACTGCTAGAATGAAAAACTGTGAAGTAGGTTGTGAATCATCAGGTGGAAAAAAACTTGTGTAACACCCTATTACCCCCTAAAGGTGGTTAGGGACCCGCAAGTGGCTTGGTGGACTAGCATTACACAACACGGCAGAATACTTTACTCCTTAATAATGTGAAAGAAAATGGGCACTACTCACTTTAAGACAGTTTTAACAAAGTAAAAGAAAAAGACGACCATTAAAACTTCGGAAGAGAGGGATTAGGCCACGGGATACCCAAAAAGCCCAAAAAATGCAGACTCCATATCTCTGCAATGTCCAACGGCAGTAGCTTCTTCCCAGCTCTCCAGGACAACCTTCAGACGAGGGTTCATCCCTGAAGCCCCAATCCAGGTAATTGCCTTCCTGTTCCACTTTCCCTGGATATTCCCTCCAGCAGGGCAGCCAAATGCTTTAGGCCCCAAGCTTGGGCCTCTCTGTAGCAAAACACACCTTCCTCAGGCAGCAAGCCTAGAAGAACGGGAACATACTGTATCAAAGCCTGTGAGGTAAGCCTGCATTCTGAGGTCAATGCCAGTTATTTATTCACTTGCCCAATGCCCTTTCTCTTTTAAAGCATTAACAGGTATTTTTTTTTTCGTTCAGCCAACCTCACAAATGCTATGACTAAGGGCACTGGGTGAAACGCGTCGTAAGTGCTTTATCCTGTTATCACATTGTAGCAAATACACTTGGATGTTTCGGGTTGTTGGCTGTCTATTTTCATCTACAACCTCATAAATAAGTTAGATGGAGGATCCCCCCCCCCCAACTCTCCCCCTTTCCCTCTTCCCCCTGCCAGGACTTTGTATTCTGACAGCTTCACCCAGCACTGTCAGAATACAATGATCTGCGGCTGTTAAAAAAAACAGTCCAGCTTGTCCCATTGACAGAGGTCAATCAAACAATCAACTTCTGTTAAACAGGGACAGCCACACACTGATCGAGATACAGTTGGTCCCTGCTGAACCAACTGTATTTCATCCATCTATGGCCAGATTTACACTATTGCCAGGCATACTCCCCAACAGCAGGAAGAAGCAAACAATAACACTAAACTTAGGGAGAACCTACTAATTAGAGCTCCGGCAGATTACAGCCAAGCAGCACTAAATTTAGGTTAGGGGCAATACTGCATAGGATAGGGTCTGTACACTAAAAAGAAAACAAATGCAGACACCACACATAAGGATTGGTATGCTGCAATATATTGAACTGTACTCTGCAAAATGCTGCTTTATAAATTGATGTAAGTAAATACATAGCTGTGTACTACTGTTTATAAATGAACCATTTCATAGACATAACAATCTGTAGTTCCTGTACGGCAACAAAGCAAAATGTAATAGTTTACCATTTGAGTCAATTGCCTATAAGGAAACAAGACTGGTGGTCATATTCTCTGAAAGAAGAACAAGATCAGCTGAAGCTACTTAACTGGTGCTTCAACTTTCAAAGGCATGTATAGGGGTTTTTGTATTTGTTCTTTTATTTTTAGGACGATCGACTTGTGTGCAACCAGGTAGCCCATACATTGATCGCAATTTGGGCGGTCTCTGATTAACTGGCTGAATTTCAATCCATGTGTAGCACCCTCCTAGAATAGGTTGCTAGAGAGGCTCAAGTAAATGTAGTAATTTTTTGGCTCTTCAGTAAACATTGGAGCAGTGGGGGTTATTTACGAAAGGCAAATCCACTTTGCACTACAAATGCACTGCAGCTTTCATATAGTTACTTTGATTTTCCCTTAGATACTTAAAGGGGGTTATTTACTAAAGGCAAATCCACTTTGCACTACAAGTGCAAACTACAAGTGCAAAGTACACTTGAAATTGCACTGAAAGTGCACTTGGAAGTGCAGTCGCTGTAGACCTGAGGGGGACATGCAAGGAAAATAAAAAAACAGCATTTTAGCTTGCCCATGATTGGATGATAAAATCAGCAGAGCTTCCCCTCATTTCAGATCTTCCCCTCAGATCTACAGCGACTACACTTCCAAGTGCACTTTCGGTGCACTTACAAGTGCACTTGCAGTGCACTTGTAGAGAAAAGTGGATTTGCCTTTCGTAAATAACCCCCAGTGTGTGATTATTTGTGACTGTATTTCACTGGCTGTAGGCTCAACTAGATCTTCCTGCCTTCTAATGGATTCTAGAATGTAGAGGGCTGGAAGAGGCAGACCCTCCGTCTGAATATTTATGAAGCCTCAGATGATCTCCTGGGGAGTGCCCAGTAGGTGGCTGAGAAGGACATAAATAGTTTGAGGCCAGGAGCAGCAGGATTCTTGTCCAGGAGGAGAAAGTCCCCATCTGAAGGGCTTCTGCCCTTCTAGGCAGAACAGCTGCAGCTTGCAGAAGTTCATCAAGGTCCCAGCTCAGTGGGAGATGGAAGGCCTATTGTCAGGAGTTCATTGCGGTCTCATCTCAGTGGGAGCTGGAGGGACTATTGTCAGAAGTTCATTGAGGTCCCAGCTCACGGAGAGCTGGGGGGAGGGCCTATCACCTGGAATCACAAGGTCCCAGCTCAGTGGGAGCTGGAGGGGTCTATTGTCTGGAATCAACAAGGTCCCAGCTCAGTGGGATTTGGGGGGTCTATTTTCTTAAAGCAGTCAAGGGGGTTCACTGGTCTGGAGATTCACAGGAGAAGAATTCGGCTGATATTGGACAGGAGGTATTCAGGTATCCGGGGATAACGTGAGTAGAGTCCTGGATGTAGGATCCCAGCGACTGTCTGCTGGTTTAACTTTTTGAGCAACTGCCTTGGTGTTGCTGTAGTGGGACTTGCCCTGCTAAGAGTCCCAGGATTGGTTGTGCTTCTAGTCTCTGCCAAGAGGGAGGTTTCTTTAAAGAGAGTAGACAGAATGGAGATTGTCGTCTAATTACTTTGTACACTAGATTTTGAGAATCCCAAAGCCCCCCTGCAGCGCAAGAAGAGAACCTGGGGCAAATCAGTGGGACCTTTATGGCTGGCTTTAGGCATACCTCCCAACATTTTGAGATGGGAATGAGGGACACCTACCAGCAAACGTATGTAGAAGTGGGACATGCCCCCTGTCACACCCCCTTAAAGGAGAATTGACGCCAAAAAAAGGTTAGTTAAATCCACAATGGCTTTTTTTTTACCACTACTATTCCTTTATATTGGCTTTTAAAATGTACAAATGCAGACATTTAGAATTTGGAAGAAAGGTTTAGCACTGGGAAACACTTTTTGAAAGATAAAAAGTGCATTTTATATACAACTATATAGATTAGACCAAAATGAGGGACAAATGAGGGGACAGAGGGACATTGCTCCAAATCAGGGACAGTCCCTCCAAATCAGGGACAGTGGGGAGCTTTGCTTTAAGACTCATTCAAGCCATGTCTGTTGAGCTGCATTTTTCTGCACACCACCCCAAATCTATGATGGGAGCTAGACACGAGCCCTTAAAGGGAACAAAATTTCACTATTATTCCAAAAAACATTTTTACTTGGCTTTTACTGTGTGCTCAGTCATCGCTGACAGTCAAGTGAGTCAGGAATCTTCAGAATGTTTGCGCAAGCTCTCAGCTAATAAGTACTTCCTATCCTTTATCTGCTTCGCCATCATTCATATCACTGGTGAGCTCTACACGCTTCACTTCCACTAATCCAACTGCAAGCATACTTTAGGAAACACTCATTCCTCAAAGGTATGTATAGACTTGGGACAAAGGTGTTTCACAATACACCAGTCTGCTTCTGTGTTTATGTACACTTTCACCGCGCATCCCCAGGAAATTTAAAGGTTTCTCCAGAAAATATGATCTTGGATTTTTAAGTCTTCAAGGACCCTGTCTGAGATCACTAGATAGGCTTTATGATAAATGGTTCCCACTCCCTCTTTTGTATTTTATATTGTGTGGATTGCAGCTGAAAAAGTGGGAACACCCAAAGGTAGAGGGGAACAGAGTTTGGAACTGTGTCTCAAAGATCTAGTTTCTGGAGTACCCTTGAATTCCTATCATCGTTGCAGATCTAATGCACAACTTAGCATTGAAGTTATAATAAACACACCAAGACTGAACATACAATATTCTGTTATAGTTAAGCCTCGTACACACGGCCGGTTTTCTCGGCAAAAAAAATGCTGGGAGAGCTTTTTGCCGTGAAAAACGTTCGTGTGTATGATTTCTTGACAGGAAAACTGCCGGGAATCTCGATGAGAAAAATAGAGAACCTGCTCTCTATTTTTCTCGTCGTGATTCTCGGCAGAGTGTTTCCTGCCGATAAAACCAGTCGTCTGTATGCTTCAAGATAAACCCGTGCATGCTCGAAAAGACTTTGACGCATGTGCGGTAGCATACAAGTTTAGTGTGGGGTGTAGCAAGATGGCGGCAATGGCATCGAATGTGACGAGCGCCAGCTCGTCATAGTCGATGACGTTGCCTCGTTCTTGCCATTTAAAAGAACGGCGTTTTTTTGGAGTGACCGTCTGTACACAGGGCTTGGCAAGACAAGGAATCCCGTCAGGAAAATTGACGGTTATCAAATAGATGGGATCCCCCCCCCCCCCCCCCGTGTGTACAGGGCTTCACTGTAATCCTAGCTATAAAATATATTTGAAGTTGGGCACACATGCTTAAATCTGGTTTTGAGCCAGGACCCCTAGGTGATCCAAGCAGAACCACCTGGGACACTTTGCAGTCCCCAGGAGGCTACGGGACCATTCATTAAGCACAACCAGCTTCCCACAGTCATCATAGTGGTGCCGGGGACCGGTGAAGAATCGGCCCGGGTGAGGACAGCGCTGGATCCCTGGGCTGGCCTGTGTTTTTAAATAAAAAGTCAGCAGCTACAGTAGTTGTAGCTGCTGACCTTTGATTTATTATTGTTTTTTAACATAATTTCCCTCTTTAAACGAGGCATGCATTACCAGTCCATACATACATACACTCCATCCGCGAGCAAAGATTTTTTGAGCAACTTTCACTCACGAGAAAGACACTACAAGATCCAGCATGCAAAGTCTGTTTATGTCCCTGTATCTCATTATTGTAAAATTATTTCCAAGAACATGCTTAGAACAAGCGTAGCGACAGGCCACCAAAAAAAAAGTTATAAAATAATTTTTGGTATCACACTCGCCTCCAGTAGGGGTTGACAGCCTACCGCCTTTTATTGTTGTCTTTGACCCCGGTGAGTAAATCTTCTTCTGTTTGTGGTCTGTTCATGGCATTCCATAACTTAAAGCGGAGGTCCACACAAAAAGTGAACCTCCGTTTTCTGAACCCCCCCCCTTCTTCTGGTGTCACATTTGGCACCTTTTAGGGGAGAGGGGGGTGCAGATACCTGTCTAATACAGGTATTTGCACCCACTTCCGGGAATAGACTCCCGCGGGAGTCACGCCTCTTCGTGTCACCCCCCCGCTGTCTTCTGGGAAACACACTGGTCGCAGGAGACAGTGGGGACCTGTGCGGACGCGCCGCGCTACTTGCGCATGCGCAGCATGGAACCGGGCAGTGAAGCCGCAACGCTTCACTTTTCTGATTCCTTCACCGAGGATGGCGGCGGGGGCAGCCGAGAGATGAGCGACTGCTCAACTTCGGCTGCCGTCATCGTGGGCACCCTGGAAAGGTAAGTGTCCATTTATTAAAAGTCTGCAGCTGCCGTATTTGTAGCTGCTGGCTTTTAATATTTTTTTTTTTTTCGTGGGACCTCCGCTTTAATAATGAACTAAACTTCCTTAGCCTCCAAAAACAGTGCTTTCTCCATATATGACACCCGGTGACAACACAAGGCAGCTGTAGTTTGGTGGACCCTACACTTAAGAGAGACAGTAAAATCACTTACAGCAAAGACCTGGCTGGCATGCCAATAGTAGGCTGTAGGTAAGGGTCCCCTTGACAGGATCAGGGCCAGGTCATACCAGCTATCCTATAACTGGTGACAGGTCAGTCGCAACAGTATTGCTAAAGAAAGCTCCTATGGTGTTACTCCCTGGCCTGCTGAAAAGCTTCTGAATTTTTCCCACCAGATGGAAAGCGACATTGAGTTCACACCTCACTGGTTTGGCCAGCGAGAAAGAAATCTCTTGGAGTAGGTCTTTAATGCAGGGCAAAAGGGGCAACTGCTCCGGGCCCAGTCAATGTTGTGGGGCAAAAAGCAGTTGCCCCTTCAGCCCACGCTGCCTCTAAATAGTTGATAAGTGGATTCCGGGCGGAGGTGGTGGTCCCAAGAAAATGTTTGGCCAGGGTCCAATCAATATTAAAGACGGCCCTGGGTCCATGTACTCTCTGCTCTTTCAGTGATTTCAACATTGGCCAGTTGCCACAAGTGACAAAACTGCTTATTTACAAAATCCAATTGGCATGCCCAACAAAAGGTTTGAGCACCCAAATGCTTTGAATTTGCTCACAAAGAGAACAGCCAATGCGTTTTGAGGGCTCAAAAATCTCCCTCTTCTTCAGGACTTGAATGTGCTGGAGAGATTGGAAGACTTTGAAGTGGCAAAATCACCAAGGTTTAATTGTTTGCTGCGTGGAAAACCAGATGTGAAAGATCAGCGGATCAATGGATCAGTATGGAGCCATTGTTCTTTGTCACATCCAACTGACATGCGTTGTTGCTTTGCATTGCCATTCATTTTGAGTGGCACCCTGTTGTGTTGGGATGTATTGCATCAAAATTGTTCTTCCCACATTTTGGGCTGTTTTGGTGCATCGCCCATTTATTTTAATAGGCTGCCTTAATGCCATGCACATTAATAGGTGAACTAACAACGTGAGTTAACACATTGTACAAATATTATTGGACCCTAGAGGCTTGGCAAGGGATTGAACTCTTCCCAAGTTCATATAAATATGGCTTGGGCTGCAGTTATACTTAAAAGGGCCATGCACAGACAATTAAAAGCAGAACTATACTGAACTCTACTCCAGTGATGTAGTGTCCATGACTTTCCTCGCCGGCAGCTCACATCTTGGACCAGTTTTCTTCCGGGTTCCAATCTTCAGCCATCTTAATTGGCCGGGCCAGGTTAACGTAACTCCCACACATATGCAGGAGTTTGTTCATCTCAGCAGAAAATTGTACGCTGAGCCGCGCATTTACAGCTCAGTGTACAGCGACAACAAGCATGTAAGATTATTACAGATTATTGTAAATGGGACTCAGATGAGGACACTGATGTGAGGTTGGGCTCTGATGTAATGAGGTTTCTGATATAAAGGGGACTCTGATGTAAGAGGAAACTCTAATGTAAGAAAGATTTCCAATGTAATGGGTACTTTGATGGGGACTCTGGACCCTGATGTAAGGGGGGAAGGACTATGATGTAAGGGGGATTCTGATGTGGGGGGAACTCTGATGGGGACCCTGATATAAGGGGAGACGCTTATGGGGACTCTGATATAAGGGAGGACCCTGATGTAAGAGGGGGCTTTGATGTAAGGGGAACTCAGATGAGGACCCTGATGTAAGTGGGTTTCAGATGTAAAAGGGAATATGATGAGGACTCTGATGTAAGGGGGAACTCATACACGGTTCAAATCTCTGCTGGTTTAGCAGGAACTGGCCAAGATTCTAACCACTAGTGGGTAGGCTGAATCAGGGCCGGGACAAAGGGGTGGGCAGGAGGGGGGCTGCCCTGGGCACTGTGGTATTATGTGAGGTGGGGGGCACCATGAGAAGATTGGGGGGAGGGGATTTGTGTTGGGAGGGGGAGATAGGAGAAGAGGATTTGTGCTAGGAGGGGACTTTTTTTTGGGGGGGGGGGAGTGGGGGAGGATGTGTTCTTGACGAGGAAATTTGAGGGATTTGAAGGGTAGAGGATTTGTACTAGAAGTGGTGGGATTCTTAGGGGGGCATTTGTCCCGGAGCAGATTTGTATTAGGAGGAGGGGGAATTTGTGCTTAGAGGATAATCGTGCAGATTAGTGCTTAATATTTTTTTTTGGGGGGGGGGTAGGATTTGCAGACACCTAATGCTTATACATCTTGGGGGGTGCAGTTTGGCAATGTTCGCCCTGGGCTCTAGAAGACCTTGTCCCAGAACTGGGCTGAATGTACCAAGTTGATCAATCGATCAACTTGGGTACAACCAACCTGCCAGATTCGCTTGAGATTATCGCAAGAAGCTGCTATAGCCGCTAGCGATAATCATTTTCTTCTCCTGGCTGGAGAAGACAATAGCCCGGCAGTAGGGATTCCCCCATCAACACTGTCTGTGTTGATGGGGGAATCGTGCAAATTTTTCCTCCCTGCAACCAACATGAAATTTGTTCCGTGTATGGCCTGCCTAAGAAGGGTTTCTGATGTAAAGGGGACACTGATGGGGATCTGGTGTAAGGGGGAACTCTGATTGGGACTTTCATATAAGGGAGGACCTGATATAAGAGTGGACTTGGATGGGGACTCTGATGTAAGGAGGTCTCTAATGTAAAGAGGACTCAGATGGGGACCCTGATGTAAGGGGGATTCTGATGTAAGAAGGGTTTCCAATTTAAAGAAAACTTTGATAAGGATTTTGATGTAAGGGGGGACTCTGATGGGGACACTGATATAAGGGATACTCTGATGGGGACTTTTATATAAGGGGGGGCCCTGATGTAAGGGAGATTCTAATGTAAAAGGGACTGATGTAGGGGGGGGGGTGTATGATGTAAGGGGGGTTCAGATGTTAAGGGGAATTTGATGAGGACTCTGATGCAAGGGGGAACTCTGCTGTATGAAGGGTTTCAGATGTAAGAGTGGACTTTGACGGGGACTGTGATGTTAGGGGGAACTCTGATGGGCTCATGCTGAAATGCCTTTGCTTTTACTGAAGTTGTTCTTAATCGGATCATGTTGATTTAAAAAAAAAACCTCCAATTAAATGTATCCAATCATTAGAATTTGATTTGTTAAGTTATAAAACCATTTTTTATTTTGCCCTGTAAATGTTTGTGAAATCTACGATGTGGACCCTGTACTGAAAGTTTGGGGACCCCTGATTTAGAGAGATCTAGTATGTCTCTTCTACTCTCAAAGCGGACCTGTTCACACATTTTTATTTTGTGAGTAAAGTTCCACGTATTAAAAACTTGCATAACTGAGAAAAAAACAAACAAAAAAAAAAATCAGCATTTGAACGTTAAACTGACCAGAGGTCACAATCCGGGAGGTGTCTGCGTAGAACTATTTCTGCAAAAATCCCTTAAAATCCGAGAGTCGCCAACAATGGCCCATGGACCCGCTTCGGTCCAATGTATAAAAACAATGAAAAAAAGTCAAATTCCAAACATTTCCCAGCCTACCGTCCCGGATTTAACATTCATAAAAACATGCAAAGCTGATTCTGCCGTAGACTGAAGTGAATGGGAGGCACTTGGCAAGGCAGAGAGGATAAAATTCTACTTGTGAATTGCTCATTGAGAATGACTTACCCCCACGTCCCCCCCGTCTTCCTTCTCCATACTGGCAGGACTTCTCAGCTGGGCACAGGACTGTCCGCCATGGTCCTCAGAAGGGTTCTAGAATGGGCCAGCACTGCTCTGTGTTCTTCTAGATGCTTTGTGTTCAACAAGTGACAGAGATCCAGCCTGCAATTCACAGAGGCTGAGGAACGGCTTGCACTGTGGGTGTGAGGAATGAATCACTCAGTGCTTATGTCAGCAGTCTGGATTGTTCCGCCTCATCCCTCCCAGCTCCCCCTTTCCCTGACACAGGCTGGGGATGGAGGGACTAGACTTCCAAAATTCCTCCGCTACTTCTTATCCCAGAGCCAACTTCTCCGCTAACTTACCCTAGAAAACATTTTATTTTCCAGGAGAAGTTTTCTGCCTGGTGGGTTGTGTCTATCCTCATCTTATTCAATGACTTCCCTGCGTTTCTTTCTATGGATAAAAAAACCAAGACGCTGACTGCATAGAGTTTACATGTTCTCCTTGCGCTTGTGTGGGTTTCCTCCTAGTACTCCAGTTTCCTCCTACACTCCAAAAAGGCTAAGGCTCCATGTACACAGAAGCTCAAAAACTGTCGTTTTTAAAGCAGCAGAAAAAAATAGCTTTTATTAGCGTTTTTCAGTGTAGCGTTTTTTACCTTTTTTTTTTTTTTCAATGGACCAAATAACGCTAAAAAACGCTCGCGGCCAGCGTTTTTCTGTGTTTTGCGTTTTTTTCTGCCGAAAAACTGCACTTTGAACGCAAATTTCTTGCGTTCAGAAAAAAGCCCATTAACTCCACTGCTCATTAAAGCTAAAAAACGTTATGTGTACATGAACACATAGGCTAACATAGAGTGCAGTTAATGGGCTTTTAAAAAAAACGCCAATAAACTGCAGTTTATCAGCTTCTGTGTACATGGAGCCTTACTGGTGGGTTAAAGCCACATTAAAGTGATTGTAAATGCTCATAAAAAATAAAAAAAAAGTTATGCCGCGCACACACGATCCGAATTTCCGACAACAAATGTTCGATGGGAGCTTTTGGTCGGATATTCTGACGGTGTGTAGGCTCCATCGGACATTTGCTGTCGGAATTTCCGTCAACAAAAATTTGAGAGCTGGTTCTCATATTTTCCGACAAGAAAACTTGTTGTCGGAAATTCCGACCATGTGTACAGAATTCGACGCACAAAATTTCTATGCATTCTCGTAATCAATTTGACGCATGCTCGGAATCATTGAACTTCATTTTTCTTGGCTTGTCGTAGTGTTGTACGTCACCGCGTTCTTGACGTTCGGAATTTCCGACAACATTTGTGTGACTGTGTGTATGCAAGACAAGTTTTTGAGCGAACATTCGTCGGAAAAAAATCCACGGTTTTGTTGTCGGAATGTCTGATCGTGTGTAAGCGGCTTTACACTTACCTCCTCTGTGCAGTTGGTTTTGCACTGAGCAGCCTGGATCCTCCTCTTCTAGGGTCCCTCTTTGCTGCTCCTGGCCCCTCCCTCCTATCGAGTGCCCCCCCCCCAACTTCAGCAGCTTCCTATAGGGGCACCCGAGTCGAGTCACAGCTCCATGGGGGTTATTTACGGAAGGCAAAGCCACTTTGCACTACAAGTGCAAATTACAAGTGCAAAGTGCACTTGAAATTACACTGAAAGTAGATCTGAGGGGGACATGCAAGGAAAATAAAAAACAGTATTTTAGCTTGCACATGATTGGATGATAAAATCAGCAGAGCTTCCCCTCATTTCAGATCTACCCCTCAGATTAACAGCGACTGCATTTCCAAGTGCACTTTGCACTCGTAGTGCAAAGTGGATTTGCCTTTCTTAAATAACCCCCCATGTGTCCATTCAGACATGGAGCACCCGACCCACCCCCACCCCCTCTCTCCCCTGATTGGCTGGCTGATTTTGAACATGAATCTCTGCCTTCCCACAGTAAATGCATCCCCCACACAGTTAGCAAGCACTCCATAGGAACACATTTAACCCTTTGATCGCCCCTGATGTTGCGCCCTTCTCTGCCAGTGTCATTAGTACAGCGACAGGGCATTTTTTTTGTGTCACTGGTTCCCAAAAAATGTCAAAGGTGTCACTTAGCGTCCGATTTGTCTGCCGCAATGTCACAGTCCTGCTATAAGTCACTGATTGCCGACATAAAAATATCCCATAGTTTGTAGATGCTATAACCTTTGCGCAAACCAATAAATATACGCTTATTGGGATTTTTTTTTTTTTACTAAAAGCATGTAGCAGAATACATATTGGCCTAAATTGATGAAGAAATTCGATTTTTAACAATATTTTATTGGATATGTTTTTTTTAATAGAAAGTCAAAATATAGTGTTTTTTTTTCAACATTGTCCCTCTTTTTTTGTTTGAAGCGCAAAAACTAAAAATCGCATAGATGATCAAATACCACCAAATAAAAAGCTCTATTTGTGGGGAAAAAAAGGACGTAATTTTTTTTGGGTCAAGCGTCACACGACTGCGCAATTGTCATTGCAAATAACGCAGTGCCATATCGCAAAAAATGGCCTGTTTAGGTTCATTCACATGATCAGAAAAAAAAACTCGACACTAATGTCGCGTACACACAGTCGAAATTTCCGACAAGAAAAGTCCGATGTGAGCTTTTGGTTGGAAATTCCGACCGTGTGTATGCTCCATCGGACTTTTACTGTCGGAATTTCCGCCAAGAAAAGTTTGAGAGCTGGTTCTCTATTTTTCAGACGGAAAAAGTTCCTATCGGAATTTCTGATCGTCTGTATGCAATTCCGAAGCGCAAAATTCCTACGCATGCTCGGAAACAATTTGACGCATGCTCGGAAGCATTGAACTTCATTTTCTCGGCTCGTCGTAGTGTTGTACGTCACCGCGTTCTTGACAGTCGAAAGTTCAGAGAACTTTTGTGTGACCGTGTGTATGCAAGACAAGCTTTAGCGGAATTCCGTCGGAAAAACCATCCAAGGATTTTCTGACGGAAATTCCGATCGTGTGTAGGCGGCATAAGATATACATTTTCTGCATAAAAGAAAGATACTGTGTAATATGCGCCCAAAGTAGACCTAGCTGTGTGTTTGGGTTCATTGATTACTATAGTGCTGCGTTTAGATGCGTACAAAACTATCTGCTGTGTTTTTCTGCTCGTGTGAATCAGCCCTCAGACTTTCCTTCTTTTTATTCTCACCTGGTGATCCAGACAGTACATCTGTTTTTAAATGGAACAAGCTGTCCTGCAGATGTAGCAGTTAGAGGGATGGGACAAACCATTTGCCATTGTCGGGTGCTTACAATGATCAGCTTTCATTTATGTAAAACCTTTATCCCAAAAGGGAAAAAAAACTGGCTTCAATTTGTTTAGTGTATCTAAATCTGCCAGTACATCAAACACTCCCCTCCATCCCTCCCTGGATGAGAATGCTGCTGTCCAAATGTGCAATTTTTTTTTTTTATATATTTTGTGAGTACTTTCATTTCTCAACTTGAGATTACAGTGGTACCTTTTAAACCCTTCCCTTTTTTCTTTGGAAATATTTGGATGTGAGTCATGTCTCTAAATTCTTGCTTTTTGCAGCCACCACTTTTATTGATTGATAAGCTGCAATAGATTACATTTATGGTTTTGGGTTTATTACTGCATTAATTGGCCCCTAGTGTATGTATGCAGGTGAGATGGGGACCTTAAAGTGATTGTAAAGCTTTGTTTTTTCTGCTATTTTTTTAAATGACAAACATGTCATATACCACATCGTTATGCATAGAGTGGCCCCAATCCTCCTCTTCTGGGGGCCCCCGGTGACGTTGGTAGATCCTCCCCTGCATCGTATAACCCCCTAGGAAAAGCGCTCTCCCTGGAGGGGTTACCTTGCGGGCGTGCTCCCGAGTCCAGCCTTTGCGTCTATAGACACAAAATGCTGGACTCGGCACCCGCCCCCCAGCGCCCGCGTCATTTGATTACGATTGACAGCAGTGGGAGCCAATGGCTGTGCTGCTATTAATCTATCCAATCAAGAGCCGAGACAACAGGCAGAGGGAAAGAGCGCGTCTCCGGCGTGGGAATTACAGCGCTCAGGTGAGTAAAACGGGGGGGGGGGGGGTGACAGATTTTTTTTTTCACCTTAATGCATAGGATGCATTAAGGTGAAAATACATGAGGGTTTACAACCCCATTAAATTCATGTGAAATCTAAATTATTGGCGCTAAATACAGTGGAACCTCAGATTGCGAGTAAAGAGCGTTTCGCAATACAAGCAATATTTTTTTAAAAATCCTGACTCGGTTTGCGAGTGTTGTCTCGCAACACGAGCCAGATTCAAGACTCTGCGGTGTGCAGTACCGCATTTGGCCAGAGGTGCAGGGGCGCCGGAGCCGTTCGGAAACACTCAGAAATACTCCTTTCCTGAGTGTTTCTGAGCCTTTCCGGGGCTTTCCGAGGGCAGCCGAACGATCTCAGACTATTTCCAAGTCTCTCCGGCGCCCCCCACCTCTGGCCACAGACGGTATTGCATGCCATAGAAATCAATGTGGAACAAATTATTTTCATTTCCATTGACTTCTGTGGGGAAACTCGCTTTGAAATGCAAGTGTTTTTGATTACAAGCATTCTCCTGGAACGGATTATGCTCGTAATCCAAGGTTCCACTGTACCTGCAATAATTAAATAAAACCTATGATGTTTATGTGAACCTATGCAGGATAAAACAAGGTTTCCTGTATTGGAGGGCTCAAAACTTACAAAAACACCATCCAGGTCCCATGATTGATTTTATTATTTTCTATATGTTACATGTACAATAAAGATGTTTTTTTTAATGCATTTGTCTAGATTTTTGGGATACGTTTTCATAGAAACCCAGTTCAGCGATGGTTTGGTTTTGAGCCCATAACTAGTTTTCTTGATTTTTTGATTTTTCATGTATTAGAAGCTCCACCAGCTGTACATTCCCACCTTGCCTTTGCTTCCCTGCCATTGTGATTTGAAATCCCTGGTACTTCCAGGTATGGGGGACATGTGGATCACTCCCTTCCCTCCCATGTGGCAGCACTGATGGTTGGTGATTTGCTACTTGGGCACTCAGCAGTCATTGCTATTAGTGTATACAGGAATACATACCTCCCAACATTTTGAGATGGGAATGAGGGACACCTACTACCATATATGTCTATGCCATATAACTATATGTAGGCATAGGACACACCCCCTGCCAAACCCCCTTAAAGGAGAATTAACCAAAAAAAGGTTAATTCAATCCACAAGTGCTTTTTTTCTAACACTACTATTCCTTTATATTGACTTTTAAATTTTACAAGTGAAGCAATTTAGAAATTGGATGAATTTAGCACTGGGAAACAGTTTTTGAAAGATAAAAAGTGCATTTTATATACAACTATAAAGACCAGACCTAAATGAGGGACAAAGGAGGAGGAAAGAGGGACAGAGGGACATCGCTCCAAATCAGGGACAGTTGTGAGCTATGGGAATAAGTTCATCTTCAGTTGGATTGCAGAGTAGTGGGGTTTTTGACAGAGCTAGCAGGGACAGGAAGTGATGTACATAAAAAAACTCTGATAGCAAGAAGTACAGACACTTTCAATTACAGACAGTAGAGGGCAGCAGATCCCTACCTTAGCTTTATCTGCAAAATTCCCTGCCAATCTAGAGATTTCTCACACAGAACTTCTTTCTGCCACTAGATAATCCTCAATCTAAGCCCTGGTTCACACTGGTGCGATTTGACATGCGATTTAACATGTCAAATCGGCGAAATTTGCCGCAAATTGCGAGCAATGGCACCGTCCTAATCGGTGCGACGCCGCATCTGCGGCGCTGCACCGATTACAAAAAGTAGTTTCTGTACTACTTTTTGCGATTTCAGCCGTGATTTACATTGACATCTGTGTCAGATGTCTCTGTAATCGTGGCTGAAATCGGGACTGACAGGCAGGAGTGAAATCGTGCGAGTTCAGCTGAACTCGCACGGCTTCACTCCCGCAGCCCCAGTGTGAACCTGGGCTAAGACCCCTTTCACACTGGGGCGGTTTTCAGGCGCTATTGTGCTAAAAATAGCGCCTGCAAACCGACTCTAAACAGCGGCTGCTGTTTCTCCAGTGTGAAGTGCGCTAGCAGGATGGGAAAAAAAGTCCTGCTAGCCGCATCTTTGGAGCGGTGTGTTTACCGCTCCGCCATCGCTCTTTCCCATTTGAAAGCAATGGGAAACCGCGGCTATACCACCGGCAATGCGCCTCTGCAGAGGCGCTTTGCGGTGGTTTTTAACCCCTTTTCGTCCACTAGTGGGGGGTAGAAGCGCCCCGCTAGCGGCCGAATACCACTGCAAAATTAGCGGTAAAGCCGCCACCACTGCTACTGCCCCAGTGTGAATTTTCTTTGAGCCCAGCTTGTCCTGGACCAACCCCATCTTGTGACTGCACAGCAAAAGAAGAAGCAGCACAGTGACCAACTGATCTCTTTGTTTACTCCTCCTATCAGCATGCTTATTGTCAGCACTTGAACTGACTGACCTCTTGTGCTGCATCTTTCTTTTACACTCCAGTCTTGCTGTGCAAGCACAGATACCAGGTCAAAGTTAGATGATTACACTGCTTGTATTGATAAAGATTTTAATGTATTATTGGTTAGAGAGCTGCATTTATTTGTGTCTTTTCTATATGTCTAGAGTTCAGCTTTTAGCTTTTTACCCTGTAAGGGAACTAGAAATAAAGCAGTTGCTGCAAAAGCGGAACCATAAGATGATTGCCTTCCCCCCACCCCCGAAATTCCTTCAGGTTTCACTTTCTCGCATGGTGCTAAGTAAACAATGGGACACCACACATTGTATTTTACCAGTGTTACTGAATAGACTTCATACAATCATTACATTCTGCTCATTATTAAAGCAGATCGTCACACACAAAACTTTATTTTTGTACGTGTTTTCTGTGTAGCACACGGATCCCTGACCTTACCTCCTCAAGGCAGGACACACTGTACCACAATGCCCACTAGGGTGACCACATTTCCAAACTACCATTCAAGGACACCCTCCCCCCCTTCCCAAAAATCAGCTTGTGCTTTAAGGAATCACAGCACAGTGATTAGACACAAGAGGCGGGATTTATGATTTCTCCAATCACAAGCAGGGGGCGGGGATTGTGCTTCTCCAGGCATTCCTGGCCAGGGCAAGTACTGTCGGTGAGTAAAGCAGTGATGTGGCGGCCTTTTTTGAGGCATCTAATTGGCCTGGGGGGTGGCTGTGTCAGTTCCATTCCGGGACACTGTATTGTCCTGGAATGAATGTGCCCGGGACAGACATGCAAAATGCAGGACTGTCCCGGGCAATCCGGGACACGTGGTCACCCTAATGCCCAGGTTCCTTCTTGAATAAGAGGGTGAGCGGTGTTCAGAATTTGTTGGGTCCTGCAGCGAGTTACCTTCCCTCGGCTGGTTCTCACCCCCAGAGTGTAGGGAAGAGTCTGTTGTAGGTGCACCAATAAGGCCAATGTCCAGACAAGGTTAAACCTTAATGAAGGAAGGTTTATTTTCTTTATGCTGATAACTGGATAGGAAAGTTGGAGTTGAAGAATAAAGAAACAGGAAGGCAGGTTCAGGCACTCAATATCACCACTCCATCCCAAGTGGACTCTGCTCACCCGGATAGTCCCCTCTCACGGGCCTAGCAGCCGGAGTGATACACAAACTTTACTTCACTTAAGTTTTCCTTGGAGATACGATCGGGAGATTCTCTGCCACAGAATCTCTGAGCCCCGAACCTCTCAACGCTTGTAATAAAAGAACAGGTGCAAGTTGCTGCACATTACAAGGCCTCAGATGATTAG
Source organism: Rana muscosa (assembly GCA_029206835.1). Classification (NCBI taxonomy): domain Eukaryota; kingdom Metazoa; phylum Chordata; class Amphibia; order Anura; family Ranidae; genus Rana; species Rana muscosa. The sequence goes on along the minus strand of CM055126.1, from coordinate 193,223,664 downwards.
TGGAATCCCTCCAGAAGTTTACCGGGCCTCTCTTTCTCCGTGAAACTCTCACCGGTCCCTCAGAAAGGTCCTCCCCTGGTCTCCTCTTCTTAGAGCGGGTCCCCTCTCAGGGGCACCCTGGGATTCCTCCTCTTAGAGCTGAGCCCCAGCTAAAGGTGCTGGGCCCAATGGCGAAGTTGCAGCCCCAGGCTAAAGATGCCTGAGACCGTGAGACCGATGCATATGCGGACCCCTGGCCTGGAGGGCCAGGTCATGCGACCTGAACTCCGGAGCCCCGGAACGCTGGAACAACCCCCCTCCCCCCGCTCCAGGCGGCGTCTGCCCCTTATGTATCCTCTCCCAGCACGCACAGCAGGTTGACCACGCCCACTGTACTACTGCAGAGAGAGGACACCCTAAGGCACAGCACTGTTACCAGTGGTTCAACCCTGACCTGTCATGGCAGTGCCACCTACAGGCCACAGGGAACTGCACACCAGTACAACACCTGAAACCACAAATAACCAAACCTATCAATAAAAGCGGTCTGAGCCTGGCTACTATAGCTCAGACCAACTCCTAAATTTAGGCACACAGCACCCCTCAAAGTAGAGGGGCGCTACATCTGTAAATAGGATACATTTGCCTAGTTACAGCTTTTTCTGATTCCAGTAACACAGTGGGGGGGGGGGGGCAGTGAATGTCATGATATAGGGACTGGTGATGAGAACCACAACGCATGCTGGGGGACCAAGAAATCGACACTCCTGGAAGTGTTTTTCTTTTTTTAAGAGCTCATTTGCAATTGAGCTGCGTTTTTAAGAGCCCCGTTAAGCTGCAACAGCAGTGGGTAGGGATGTTCACATGCAGTCATGATGCTTTGCACCCACGGCAAAAAGAAAAAATTCCCACTGTCACATTTGGCACTAAACTCGTGAATAGGGTTGCCACCTCATCCCTTTAAACCCGAACACATACTAATTACACCGGTTCTGTGGCTGATTAAGTTGGTAATTAAACTCACTTGGTGCCTTATCTGCATTAAATTAGCCTCAGAACCTGTGTAATTCATTTGTGTTTGGGTTTAAAGGGATGAGGTGGCAACCCTACTCGTGAACCCCCTAATTTAAATATGACCCACCCCTTCCTGTAAAGGCCACACCCCTTTCTGTATAAGACCCACTGAGTGGGGACACTGGTTCTGAGGGCCTGGTAGGGGGGGGCAATGGATTCCCTTAATTTGCATAGACTTCCTCTCACTTCCTGTTTGGCTATGGGGCAGGAAGTGAAGGGAAATCTCTGCAATGGGACAGGGATGGTAAAAAATAAACTGACGGGCTATAACCCTCCCTTACTCTATCCAAAATTAAAAAGAAAAGTGTTGCCCATAGTTCTTCGGCCGCTTTATGGGGGGCGCTAGACTTATTTGCCTCTCTGCCCAGTCCGCCCCACAAGACTGCTGCTACTACACTGTTAGCCGGCAAAGACTCTTTCCGTGCTGCCCCCCTGCAAAGTGCTGCCCTTGGCCTGGGCCTTGTTGGTCTAGGCCAGGATACAGCATTGCCAGAACCACCACCGAACACAATCCATTCAAACTATAGTGCAGCATCTGCCCCTGGATGATGATGGTTTTGATGAAACGCGTCAGCCAGAACTTTACCTACGATGTCATTACGCTTGCTTTCCTGAGCGAAGCAGTGTTTTGTTTTACATGCTCTTAATACTTCTGTCCTTGTGATTATCTCTTCTTATTTTTAAGAAATTGTGTTGAAATTTTACTACACTATGGAGTCTCTCGTTTCTTTCGCACATGGCACATCACAGTCTGGCTTGCTCTAATTGGAGTCTATGTGCAGGAAAATGACTCCTTTTGCTTGTGTGCTCATCCCCACTTTTTTGATAAAATTTTGTATTTGCCAGTATTTGTTTTGTTATACACTATAATAAAGTGTAACTAAAACCAGGACCCTGCATGTACTATATCTGGTCTCCCACAGTACACAAAACATGGAAATGTGATTATTTTAGTAAAGATAAACTGCGAACATCTCATCTGGCTCATAAATAATAATAATAATGAGCCTGGGGAGAGGCTGGGGGAAATGTGGGCACCCGCACTGGATCTCCATCTGAGGATATTCCAACCTAATTGGATGTAGTATTTTTTGCACTTTCTACACCTTTTATGTGATTAGTATTGGACCTTGGAATTTTTTCCTAGCAGAGACTTTCTTGGCACACAGGAATTTTCTGCATGGAAGTTCAGAATTATGCGTTACACAGAGAATATGGATTCTTGCATATTTGCCTATTTTGCACATTTATTTATTATTTATTTTTTGCAATATTTATTTTTTGCAATATTTTTTGCATCCTTGCACATGAACGTTTGGATTCATATTTATTGCTCTATTATTGCTTATTGCACAGGAAGAGTGGGATTCATAATTAGGCTCCATGTACACTGAAGCTGATAAACTGCAGTTTATTGGCGTTTTGGCGTTTTTTTAAAAAGCCCATTAACTGCACTCTATGTTAGCCTATGTGTTCGTTTTTTAGTGTTAATGAGCAGTGGAGTTAATGGGCTTTTTTCTGAACGCAAGAAATTTGCGTTCAAAGTGCCGTTTTTCGGCGGGAAAAAACACTATAAAACGCTCGCCAGCGTTTTTTTGATCCATTGAAAAAATAAAAAAATAAAAATAAATAAAGCTAAAAAACACAACACTGAAAAACGCTAATAAACGCTATTGCAAAAACGCAAAAAAAACATTGAAAGGCTCCCTGCAAAACTACTGGCGTTTTTTATAGCTTTTTTTTAGCATCCAGTGTAAATGGAGCCTTATTGCATTAGTAATATTTGCACAGGAGGTTTATTGTAATATTTTCTACTTTAGCACAGGAATTCTTGTCATAATTTTAGCTTAATTTTTAGTAAGCGCCACAACACCCCCCATTTTTCATTTACTATTGGTGTGTGAACACCCCTTTTGTTGTGGCAGCTGCTTCTACTAGTCTGTTAATTAATGATCACCCTTGTAATTTGCGCATTAGTAACCCCCCATTTCCAGTTACTTTTCATTTCTATTTTTGTGACTTGGCATTTTACCAAACGCTGGTGACCTTTACAAAGTTGAGGAACCGGGCCTTATTTCAGGGCTATTTTTTCATCCAAACTCCTGAACAGATAACATATTTGATGTGAAAATACCAGGTTGGGCGTGGGGAGAACGCCCTGATAATTGAAGCAGCATGCTTTACTTGCTATTTGGAAGAATTCCAAATCTTGATGCTATTCTAACTATTTACTGATCTGCCAGTAGAACCTGTACGAAAATGAGCTCTGTCCGCTTGTTCCTGTCCCATTTTCATCATCACAAAAAGTACCATGGCTGGAGGACTACAGAAGGCTCAGTGGAAGGGGTTTCACACACACTAGCAGCCAGGAATGCGTGTAAACGTCTCACAAGCCCATATTTGGCTTTCCAATAGAAGTGATCCAGCAGCAGTACAGCCGCCCGATTGCCTCCAATGACCCCTGGAATTGCCCCACCCCTTGCTCCCACCTGCCTTGTTTTATGGGCCCCATTGCTCCATCTGCAGGCCTGGACCCAGTATGGTGGGTATCACTTGTAAGCAGTTTGTCGATTTACCACCAGCTCCCACCAAGCTTGCCAGGGACACTGCCCATCTTCTTCTTCATGCTTGGGAATGAAATAGGACGCACGCACATCTGTTATATGGAAAAACTACCATTTTAGGTTACTCACGTTCTCCTGGCATGAGGCCCACCTTGAAATAAAGAAATTTCCACACGTTCAGGTTTTTAATAATTTCAACTGTAACGGAAGCATAGTCAACAGTTCTTAATATTACGACGTTTGTCTCCACACTTTTAGGTCCAACATAAACAATTCTGCACAGTGTAGTACCAACAATAATACAGGATGGCCGCCCAACTCTTCCATTATCCTCAAAGTAGGTCCCCCATAGAAGAGTTCTCCATGGAGTCTGTTACGGGCCTACCCCGAAAGGTCTTCTTCCTCAGGCTACAGGCTTACATATTGGTATATCTGGGGTAGCCTTTTTCCATCACCCTCTGCCCCGGCTCTTCCTGCTCTAAAATATAAAATATGTGATAGCGAAAAGTTAAGCGGGAAAAAAAAAATTACCGTTTAACCCCTCCACCTCCAACCCCCTAAAATGTAACCCCTCCCCTACTTCCACTACATTTTCGCATACAAATAAAAATGCACATGTTGGGGGCACCTACAGTACATGGTAGAATGTTGATTTACATGCGCAAAAATACTTACAATTTGGAGCCCAGAGTAGGAGCAATAATTAGGGCCATCATTTTGATAAACTGATGACCTATAAGGGATTTTAAAGCATTGCCTATGGAATATTTGTGTACTGAAGTTTGTCTCTGTTTCATGGGCGTGGCATATTTGGTATCTATTTACTTGGCACTTGACATGTTTGATATCTATTTATTCAGCTGCCACTGGTATGTGCTGGGAGACTTAGGGTTTATTTACTAAACCTGGAGAGTACAAAATCTGGTGCAGCTCTGCACAGAAAGCTTCTGGGTTTTATTGCCAAAGCTTAAATGAACAAACTGAAGTTAGAAGCTGTTTGGCTACCATGCACAGCTGCACCAGATTCTGATTCCCTCAGTTTTAGTAAATCCTAATCTACCCCTAACAGGGTCAATGCATTGGGTTTTTAAGGCACGGTAGGCGTGATGCAAGAAGAAATGCTGGGCACCAGTCACTTTTTGAATGCGAACAAGAGATTTATTGTCTCTTAACAGAACTGTGGGAGAGAGGGTTAGGGCCAGGACACCCTTGAGTAAATGCAATGCTAATTGGCAGACTCAGACTTCTATAGGTAGACAGCTATACAGTGGAATGCCTCCAGCCGGATAACACACACTCTTGGTAACATATGTAGCACACAGATCCCTTTCTTGCTTACCTCCGCTAGCAAGTGGGACACACCATGCCACATGCCCAGTATCCTCCTTGTTGAAGAGGGTGAGCAGTGTTATTTATTTTTGGGTCCTGCAGCGAGTTACCTCTTTCCGTTGGTTCTTCACCCTAGAGTGTAGGAAGAAGTCTATTCTCTCTCTTTATTTCAAGAAGGCCATTGTCCAGACAGTATTAAACCCAATAAAGAAGGTTTATTTTGCTTGCTTGATAACTTGACAGGAAAGTTGGAGATCGATAAAAATTAACAGGGAGGTAGGTTCAGGCACGCAGCACCTAACAATCATCGCCACTCAGGCCTGAGTGGGATTTGCTCACCCGGATAGTCCCCTCTGACGGTTCTAGGAGCCGGTGTGGAGCACGGAACATGCACTTGTAATTTCCTAGGGATACGATCAAGGGACAGCTTCCAAATCTTGAACTTCCCAGCACTTGAAATATTTAAGTCCTTAAGTGCCAATGGGGCACATTAAAAGGCTTGTGGTGGATTATGGAGTCCTTCCCTCTGATAGGTAACCAGGCCTCTCCCGAGACAGTGACTTCCTTCACGATCCCCTTGGATAGGTCCTCCCCTGGTTTCCTCTCCTTCAGAGCGGGTCACCCCTACTTGGGCACCCTGGGACTCCTCTTCTAATGTAGGGCTCAGCTAAAGGTGCTGGGCCTACCTGGAAGGATGCAGCCTTGGACTAAAGGTGCCCGGGACTAAATACACATGCACGTACCCCTGGCCATGAGGGCCACCGAAGAAGGGGTATGCGCCTAGGACCAAGGGGTCCTCTGGATCGCCTCCAAACTCCCCGCCTAATGGCGTCTGCCCCTTAAGTACCCTCTCCCGGCATGCACAGCTGGTAGACCACGCCCACTGAACGGCCGCGGAGAGAGAGGACACCCAATAGTGCTGCAACGCTACCCGTGGTTCAACCCGAGCCCGGGGCCACCCACAGGCCACAGGGAACTGCACTGCCAGGTAACATTACCCCAGAGCAGAAGCCAATTTGAAGAATTCAACAGCCTGAGCCCAACTATTAGCTCAGGCTACCCTCTAAATTTAGGTATAGCGACCCCTATTATTTGGGGGTCTGCTACACATACATACATAACTCTTGGTAACACAAAACAGTCCTTTACTTATCTCACAGCATACCACTGTAGATCTTCACTCACTGAGCTCCCAGTCTCTCACTAGACTTCCAGATTCCAGTCGTCACTGGATCCCCTGAGCTCTTCCACAGCAATCCCACTGTATACTCCTCAAGCGTCACTCCCGCTATCCTCCCGGGTCCCTGGTTTGGCACTGGCTGATGCTTTCACACTTCTTCACCGTCCCCGGCTGGTGAGAAGACTGCTCTGGTACTTGCTTCAGCTTACTTACAGTGGTCTCAGGTAACAAGGTTAATGGTCCCTTAGTGGCGACAGCTTCCCCTCTACCTCCAACCACAACTGGTTCCCCGTCCGGCTGAACCTTCTAAAATCAGTTGGACTCCAATCCTGCAGTCCCAACCCTACACTGCTTCTCCTGCTCCTGGATAGGCCTCAGGCAGCCTAGCAGCCAGGTGCCCCCGGGATAGGTGCCCCCGGGGCTTCCAGCCTAGCAGCCCGGGGCAACATAACACACGTCCACCTAGACAGCCGTCCAGGTGGCACAGAACCCCGATCACCTGACTCCACCCAAATAATGAGGCTCTCCCAGAAAGCCAAGGGACCAAAGAAACCCCTGCCAATTGGCTGAGGTACCCTATCCATTCGTACTCTGACCTTGCGAAGCCCCCTATCACCAGCCACAGTGCCACCTAGTGACAGAAGGGAAAGGGTGCAGAAATTCTAGAATTAGAGGGGAATCAATTATTGAATCTTCTATCAATTAGCCAGAAAAATTATCACCTGGCAAAATAAATTTATTAGCAACTCAGCCTAAACACCAGGGTGCTACATTATTATTCACTGCGGTGGTGTTGCAATACGGTGGTCACAACACCAGAACAAACAAACAAAAAAAAAACTGACCAAACAAGGCATTTTGCTTTGTCTTTGTTTTGGGGCTGCACTGGAAATGGCTGCCAGGGTAGTCCCAACACACATGTCCTTCTTGTATCCAACAGGGCTATCAAAGAATCTGTGCTGTGTGACGTGAGTGACATTTGGATGATGGAAATTCAGGCAAGTATTGTGGTATATAGAATGCACACAAAAGTGGCTGCTAAGCAATGACAGGTCTAGGGACCTATGTTGGGACTGAAGTCACAATGGAGAAGACTCCAGGAGATGAGGGTAAAAGGCATCTTGTGATGAGCTATGAGTCCAATGTCTGAAACCTCCATGCTGGACATGGACATCTTCTACTCTCCAGGAATAGGACCTTACAGGATTCCCACCTACTTGCTGGAACTCATTATCCAACTTTCACTTATTTGTCAGGACTGTACTTTTTTGGAACTAAATTCCTCTGTCCCTTTTTCCTACTCAGTTGTCCCTCTTCTTGTCCCAATTTAAGGCCTGTTCACACCAGTGAGGGTGCATTATGCTGCACCTATTGTGTGCCCCCTGGTGTGTGTCGTGCACACGTGCTGCTTTTGTAACAATGCATCGCAGTATTTACATTTTTCTTTTTAACTTTATTGCAAGTTAACAAACACAGTTTATTATATATGTCCTTACATTGAGCTTGGTGTGACTGAGCCCTTAGCGACCACTATAAAAATGTGTATATATAGCCAAAACGTCTTCTTTTTTTTATATACAATGTGGAAGGGAAGGAAACTCTGGAAAACGTTTCTTGCTATCTGTGTCCTTGTTGGGGAACATTAACCTCTCTATTTATCCCGGTGACCATTGTCACCGAGACACAAAGTGATGTAAGAAACAAAATCTTAAAGTGGAACTTTAGTCATAAAATAAAATCCTGCTAGATCACTTCAGGCTGGCCCCTTTTTCAGGTATAGCTATGTAAAACATAAAAAATACGTGCCTATACTGTAAAACCACCTCAATACAGGGCACTTAAACCCCCTTCCTGCCCAGGCCATTTTTCAGCTTTCAGCGCTGTTACACTTTGAATTACAATTGCGCGGTCATGCAACACTGTACCCAAATAATTTTTTTTAATAATTTTCCCCCCACAAATAGAGCTTTATTTTGGTGGTATTTGATCACCTCTGCGGTTTTTATTTTTTGTGCTTTAAACAAAAATAGAGCGACAATTTTGAAAAAATGCATTATTTTTTACTTTATGCTATAATAAATATTGCCAAAAAATATATAAAAAAAAAATTCCCTCAGTTTAGGCCGATACATATTCTTCTACACATTTTTGGTAAAAAAAATCGCAATAAGAGTTTATTGGTTTTCGCAAAAGTTATAGCGTCTACAAAATAGGGAATAGATTTATAGCATTTTTTTTTTTTTTTTTACTAGTAATGGCGGCGATTTGCAATTTTTATCATGACTGCAATATTGCAGCGGACATATCGGACACTTTTGACACATTTTTGGGACCATTCACACTTATACAGCGATCCGTGCTATAAAAATGCATTGATTACTGTATAAATGTGACTGGCAGGGAAGGGGTTAACACTTGGGGGCGATCAAGGGGTTAATTGTGTTACCTAGGGAGTGATTCTGACTGTGGGGGGAGGGGTCTGACTGGAGGAGGTGACCCATCTGTGTCCCTATGTACAAGGGACACACCATCGGTCTCCTCTCCCTGACAGGACGTGGATCTCTGTGTTTACACACAGAGATCCACGGTCCTGCTCGGTTACTGGGCAATCGCGAGTGCCTGGCAGACATCGCGGCCGCCGGGCACGCGCATTGGGACCCCAGTGACACGGCGGCGCATGGCTCGGGAAGGCGATCACGTCATATGACGTCCGCCCAGAACGAGAGGCTCTTCGTCCCGCCGTCATTTGACGGCGGGCGGTAGAGTAGCAAAAGAAGGTGTAGCGCTCTAAGGTTCCAAACCCCTCTGATTGCTCCCGCCCTGCTTCACTCACAGGTGCTGGCTCTGCTCTGATCCATGGAGAAAGAAGATTTCCTGGACTGCCGCACTCTGTTCAAATGTTTTTATTATGAAAAAGTAAAAATCCAAAAGATATTCAAAAACAATCCAACGCAATCAAAAAATGAAAAGTGGACATACAGGGAACAAAGGCTAACGCGTTTCACATCAAGGCATGATGCTTACTCATAGCTCAGTGGGCGGTAGAGTAGTGGTTAAGATCCAATAATACACTGTCTCACCATGCTCAGTTGCTCTCCATTTTTGGCTTTGTGCTGAAAATCAGAGCCACTAGAGGCCAATCTGCTGACAGCCTTAAGATTTGCTCCTGCTCAGGGGCTCTGGGCTTCAGTAAAATGACAGCCACTGGCAAGAAGAAACAGGAGCGGTGTTGGGGGCAATTTACAGCACATGCTATTTTTGGTGGCATAATTATTAATGTGGAATGTATGTTCCTTGCTACAGAACATTATTTTTCTTAATCAAGTTGTCATGGGTAAAGTTCCACTTTAAAGTTGTTACCAGAACAAAAAGTGAGGGCAAATCACCCAACTGGGACACTTGTTATGGTGAAACTGTCAAAGAGAGGAGTTCCCCTCATTTTGGAAAGATTTCCTCTCGCTTCCGGTTGTGTCTTTAGGACAGGAAGTGATGGGAAATCTCCTTAGTGGGACACTGCAAAAAAAAACAAAAAAACACTGACAATGGGTTTAAGCTTTCCCTACCCTATCTAAAAAAAAAAGAAAAAAAAAAGAAAATTGAGCTGTACCACACAACTCCTAAAACGATTTATTCACATTCTAAATTATTGCATTCATTACGGTATTTTAATTATTTTAATGTAAAAGTGGTGAAAACAACACTTGTAGGTTTACCCAATCATGTATTTTGTGTATTTGTCTTTGTGTTGCATTAAATGGGGGCATAGCAGGAACATGTTCTGGTTTACCCACCTTGGAGCTTACCACTTTGCCCCCCCCCCTCCCCCATGTGTACAGTCCACCATATTGTAATGGAGACAATGCATAGTCTTGGCATGCAGTGCAATTCTGTGCCCTTATGTCCTTGACATTAACATATACTGTATGGGATAGGTAGGATAAACACAACCTTTTTGTGTGGTAGAATAGACTTCCATTGTACGTTTTTACAAGGGGAAATGGGAATTCTGATAGAGCTGTGAAAACAGTAGCTGCCTGTTCATATTATGTAATACTGGCACGGCTGCCATAGTTACAGCTTGTACCCTGTTTCTATTTCAAGAGAAATTATAGCCTTTCAAAACAGCATATTCAAGTCTAATCAAATTCAGTACAAGAATGTTGATATGATAGATGACACTGATGAACCTCTCCAGATTCCTGGATCTCTCACAAATTAGGTAAACTCCATATCTACAGACCAGAAAATAGAGAAAAGTGACAGCTGAGTACATTATATGAATAATTACTTCTGCACTGCCACTATACAAAAAACCTACTACCCTATGTGCACTAATAAGTGTAGTCCCAACTTCATTGCTACAAAGAGTATGTATCTAACTCCAACATCTATATAACTGTAGCGGGGTCTCCTTTAAGGCCCCGGGACTACGTTACCCAGAACCCCATTCGGCCTCAGGGGAAAGTTTCCACCACAGAGACTCATGGGAGAGGCTATTTAAGGAAGAGGGGAGGCGGAGCTCGGCCTCTTTGGACACCGCGCTGCAAGCAACCAGTCTTCCTGTGCAGATCTGCTGCGGTGCAAGGCCCGAAGCCTGGGGCCTTGTGTGACATTCGAAGAGCCTTCCACCCCACTGCGGAGCCTGGGTGGATCCTGTCTTGTCGAGTGAGGACATCAGTTGGATCGGGGACCCGATCGTGGCAGACGCTGTGTGCGGATACACAGCAGGTGGAAGTCCCGGACTGGGATCGCGTCCGGAGTGGTGAGCGGGCACCTGCCCAGACCAATAGACTGTGTCGTGTTCAGGCCTATAGAACTGCATAGGCCCACAGTTCGTTTATCTGCTATTCCACGGGGGGGGGGGGACCGGTAGCAGGACAGAGTTGAAGTGTCCCCCTCCCAGTATAGTTGTTCCAAGTTACTGCCCGTTGTGGATTACAAACTAAAATTTCATCAAGTGCACCACCGAAAGCTGGCATGCAAAGAAATCCTTATAGGAAGTGACTGAGATTTACTCCATGTCAGGCCTGACTCGGGTGGGGAGATAGTATATTGTTTAGTGCGCCATAGGGCGCACACCATAATAGCTACGCGTGGTGTAGTACCGCGCAGCGCCATTATAGTGTGCTGAATTGATGGCTGCAGGGCTCTGCAAGCCAGTTGCATGTGTGATGTTATACCTATGCTATTTACTGTAAGAGTAAAACCGTTATAATCAATCTCTCGCCTTAGTGTGTTGTCTTACTGCTTAGAGATTAATTCATGCAATACAATTGAATGTGGTATAAGTATAGCCCTAGACTAACTGTGCCAGCGGGGGTCGAGTAAGATTGCCGGGGGTTGGCGGTACTGCACACAGGGCCTGAAAACAAACCAGCGGCTCTCTTAACTGGGGGTAACGCTACATAACAAAGAAATTTCAATATAGTGTGTGATACCACATGACTAAGGTACCCCAGATGTTCACCGCTTCTTACAAAATACCCCTTTTGTAGCAGTACCCCCATAGAAGCTGCTGAGTGTTGTGGTTCGTATGTCACCCTGCCCAGCCAGGCACTCACTTCTCAGTCACTCAGAGACATAAAAGCAGTCCTTGCACTTGTTTTTTTATGTTTTATTGAGGCAGCTTAAACTTGGATGGGGAATGGGAACTTATGAGATGCCCGAGTAATGAACAGTCAATGGGACTACTATATACAGTCCAGTATATACACTCTACACTCTCCTCTTCTCCTCCTGCCCATCGCTTCCTCTCTTGCATTCTCCAGACTAGCTAGCACTGTTTTCCTGACACTGGCTCAGCCAGGCCCAAAGCAAAGGCCCATTACAGGCAGCAAATAAAGTTCCAGTGCTAGCTGTCCCTGTGGCTACTGCTCCCAGTACCAACTATTCAGGCACTGCCAGCCTTCCTGGCTGCAGCTGCCTCATCTGACTGCCTGTGACACCTCCATCTTCCAGACTGGCTCTGCACCCATCCCAGACTGCTGCATCTCAGGCGTACCTCCCAGTCCTCCCAACGATGTGCTCACTCACCTGCCCTCCTGGCCGCCTCTGTGGAACTCCTGGAGACTTGCCCGGAAGTGTTCTCCCGCTGTCCTCTCTTGCTTCTCCTGTACCTCCTGGCCAGGACACCTCCGTGGGTTTTAAGAGGGTCCCATCCACACCCGAGCCCAGGTCCTAGGTCACCCCCCCCCAGACTGGGGAGCACTCTCAAAGGCTCCAACAGCCTAACACTCCATCTCCATCTGATACAACTCCTCCTCAGCTGGGCTGACCCTGGGTATTTAAGGAGACCTGCCCCTGCCAATTCAAGTTGGGGATTGGTCAGGGCTCCCCAGAATACCCCAGGTGGCTCCACCTCTCCTCCCACCTCTCTTTCCAGAACATTCTAGAAAGAAGTGGGATGTCCTGGTGATACCACCTGTGAGTAGCCCAGCACTGCTCTAGGTCACTCCCAACCCAAATCATGAAAACACACCCAGGCTCCAAATCATTTGGTGGAGGAGGGATTCGGGTGTGGGGTTGCTTTTCCGGGGGTTGGGCTTGGCTCGGAATTTTTAAGGCATCGGCATACCAAGACATTTTGGACAATTTCGTGCTCCCAAATTTGTGGGAACTGTTTGGGGATGGCCCATTCCTGTTCCAACATGACTGCATACCAGTGCAGAAAAGAAGGCCCATAGAGACAAGAACAGGCCCGGACAAAATAGGCCCGGGCATTTTAGACTGAGCGGGGGGGGGGGGGGCGACGGCAGCGCTTCGTGGGGGCGGTTGATGATGGGATGTGGGGTTCCAGCACCTTGCACCTCTGGACCCCTTTACATTACTCAGCACCTTGTACCTCTGGACCCCTTTACATTACACAGCACCTTGCCCCTCTGGACCCTTTTAGATTACACAGCACCCTGGACTCCTTTACATTACATAGCACCGCACCTTTGGACCCCTTTACATTACACAGCACCCTGCACCTCTGGACCCCTTTACATTACACAGCACCCTGCACCTCTGGACCCCTTTACATTACACAGCACCCTGCACCTCTGGACACCTTTACATTACACAGCACCCTGCACCTCTGGACCCCTTTACATTACACAGCACCCTGCACCTCTGGACCATTTTTCATTACACAGCACCCTGCACGTCTGGACCCCATAGCACCGCACCTCTGGACCCCTTTACATTACACAGCACCTTGCATCTCTGGACCCCTTTACATTACATAGCACCGCACCTCTGGACCCCTTTACATTACACAGCAGACCCCCCCTACATTACAGACCCCCCTACAATACAGACCCCCCTACATTACAGACCCCCCTACAATACAGACCCCCTACATTACAGAACCCCCTACAATACAGACCCCCCTTCAGACCCATAATGTACCTCAGATCAGCGCGGGACTGCATGTCGGGTCCCCTCCCCCTGTGTAGACAAAGGAGGAGGGGGAGGCGGCTTCACTCTGCTCGGCTGTGTGAGACAGCCGAGCCGAGACTGATCAGAGCCGCGGCCACCGTGCCAGAGAATAGAGGATCGTTGCGGGTCCCGGCCCCCTGATGTGCCGACGGGTGTCACTCAAGTGCGGCTCCGAGGCTCGCATGCACCCACCCCTACTGCAAAGCGCAACTACAGTAGTCTACAGCTCTCAAAGCGCCTGTAACCACGGTGCCACTGCCGTCCCGCCCGCTGTCTCTGCTTCAGTCGCAGAGGGGGGAAGCCGGCCTGACACCCCCCCAGCGTGTGGCACCCGGGGCGGCCCGCCCCCCACTTAGTACGGCACTGGCGGAACATCAGCGGCCGGTGTTAGAACACCTCTCCTGCATGTCAGAACCCGCGGCCGACTCTGCATGTCCCAGACACCCAGACATGCAGCCCAGCGGCCCCCGGCCCACCGGGCAAGCGCCCAGCCTGCCCTATGGCCAGTCCGGGCCTGGACATGAATGAGCGAGTTTGGGGTGGAGGAACTTGACTGGTCTTAACAGAGTCCTGACCTCAACCCGACAGAGCACCTTTGGGATGAAATATAGCAGAGATGCGAGCCAGGCCTTCTTGTCCAACATCAGTGCCTGACCTCACAAATGAGCTTCTGAAAGAATAGTCAAACATTCCCATAGACGCACTCCTAAACCTTGTGGACAGCCTTCCCAGAAGAGTTGAAGCTGGTATAGCTGCAAAGGGTGGGCCAACTCAATATTGAACCCTACGAACTAAGACTGGGATGCCATTAAAGTTCATGTGTGTGTAAAGGCAGGTGTCCCAATACTTTTGACAATATAGTGTATGTTCAAAATTATGCCTTTTATTCACAAAATATAGCACTTACATCCAAGCAGATAAATGGCAGAATTCCTAGGTAAAACCGAACGAAATTACAAGTTTCAGTTCCATACTAGAAATGATGTCACCTGGCTCTGTCCAATGCCTTGCATCATAGATTGCCCAACTTCCTCAGTTATGTGATCTATTACTCAGTCAAAGTTCTACTTATTCTATGAATGCAGTTTTTGAATACAGCATCTAACAATCCGTGGTGTGTTAGCCATGTTTAACAGGAAAGGGTTTTGGATTCTCTAATGGCTGTATACCGTAATGTGAAAAGTGAGTTCCTTACAACTGTGTTGACTTTTGTACATGTCCGATGGGGTTTCGTTCCCATACAAGTCTATAGGAATGTAAAACCCGCTTGACACAGGTCAAAGGCTCTTGTCAAAAAATCTGAATGATCTCTGAAGTGTATCAAAACTGATGCCATCAAGAAAAGCCCAAAGCCCATCAACCCATGACCTAATGAATGTTAGAACTGCATATTCCTATTGAATTCCTAAAACTATTTTGTAATGTCATGGTGATATTCCATCCTTGGTTAGTCTGTACATCCTGTTCTTTCTGCTGAGGTCACAGATGGGTTTCCTGTTTGGGTATTTATAATTCGTGGTTTGGTGTAATTGGAAGGTATCTGTTGGGGGACAGAGGACGCTTCTCCAGAGTGTCATCCTTTGTCACAAAGACTTGTGGTGTGTTTGTGTGTTAAGAAGAAAGTGGAATCGTTCCCAGTCAGTTTAATTTATTATTTTTGGCATTTAAACAACAAGTGGAAGTCCCATCATGGCTCATTTATTCTTTTGTAGAGCTACGTACTGCAGGCTGATCGGAAGACAACAGCGGTGCAGAGACTTCACACGTGGACAATTTGCTTGCCTGAAACAGAATAAAGAGTTAACCATTAACCTTTTGTGTATTGTTTTATTCTTGTTTTATAGATTTTCTTTTGACCTTTTTTTATTTAATAAGCTACCAATACTCTATCCCCCGGGGAAAAGGTACGGGTCCTGGCTCCACGGTTTTACACTCTCTGCTGTGCCTACTGCGCTTGGGCCAAATGTTCCTTTACAATTGGCATTACCTGTGCAATTCTATCTTGCATCAGGGCGACATGCTCAATCACACTCCTGTGGGGAGAACTCTCACTTTCCCAGGTTTCCTTGGCGATATCCAACAGCCCGCTGGGGTGTCTCCCATAAAGTAACTCAAAGGGTGAGAAACCCGTAGAGGATTGGGGTACCTCCCTAATAGCAAATATTAAATAGGGAATTAGACAGTCCCAATCCTTTCCATCTCTATCCACCACTTTCTTTAACATTTGTTTTAGGGTTTTGTTGAATATTTCAACCAACCCATCTGTTTGGGGGTGATACACAGATGTACGCAATTGTGTCACTTTGAACAACTTACACAGCTCTTTCATAACCCGGGACATAAAGGGTGTACCTTGGTCCGTAAGCAGTTCTTTACAAATACCCACACGGCTAAAAACAAGAGATAGCTCTTTGGCTATGGTTTTGGCCGAGTTATTTCGAAGAGGAATCGCTTCCGGATAACGGGTGGCATAGTCCATTATAACCAAATGTACTGGTGCCCCCTAGCGGACTTCATTATGGGACCTACCAAATCCATTGCGATCCTCTCAAAGGGGACCTCAATGATGGGAAGAGGTACCAGCGGGTTACGGAAATGTGGCATCGGTGCCGACCTCTGACACACAGGGCAGGAGGAACAATAATTTTCTGTTTCCTTCATGACCCCAGGCCAATAGAACCTCTGCAATACTCTCTCTCGGGTTTTCTCTGTCCCCAGATGACCTCCAAGAATCTGCCCATGGGCCAACTCTAACACCAACTTCCTGTAAGGTTTGGGCACCACAAGCTGCTCAATGGTTTCTTCTGCCCTTTTAGCCACCCGATACAGTAGGTCCTTTTCCATGATGAAGTATAGGTAAGTGCAGGTCTCATCTGGGTTCACTAACTCGCCATCTATTTCCACTACATTTTCCCGTGCCTTTACTAGGGTGGGGTCTTTTAACTGTTCTGTGGCAAAATTTTCCTTGTGAACCTCGAGATCAGAAAACTCCACAGACGGCATGTTTTCGTCTGAGGATGTTGGCTCCTCCCCAGTTTCTCGAGTCTCCCCTGCCAATACCGACAAGGGAAATTCTGGAGAGTCCTCACCACTCTCAGAGGAATTCTGGCTATCACATTCCTGGTATATAGGGGCACCAGTGGGGGGCTCAGGACAATCCCATAGTTCCCAGAACTTTGGAAAATCCCTCCCCACAATGGCATCATGAGGCAAGTGAGACACTAGTCCCTCCCGATGAGAGAGGGTACCTTTTGGGGGTCTCAAAACACACTGTAGTCACCGGATACTCTCGGGTGTCCCCATGCACACAAATAACAGCTACCTTGTTATTCCCAGAGACCTCTGTAGTAACTAATTCAGCCTTTATCAGTGTCACCAGGCTACCTGAATCCAACAACACAACAACATTTCTACCATTAATACACATTTTGCATAAATGTTTCTCAGTTCCCCGAATGGCAGTGCATGCGACTGTCGCAAACAGCGACTGACGTCTGTCCCTTAGAAAGTCACATTGCATGGGTTCATCCACAACCGGGCAATTTGCTGCAATATGTCCCTCTTGTCGGCAGCGGTAACAAACAATCCTTCTTGCTGCCTCTTGAGCCCCTGACTTCCCAGGCTGTTCTCGCCAAACCTTGGGTAGAACTCCCACCCTCTCACTCTCTCCACCCTCACCCCTTGGAATCATCTTACCCGCCACTGGGGATGGTCTGGTCTTAGGGTGGAAAGTCCGTGAGTCTCTGGAAGAGGCAGTCAGGTTCTCTGTAGCCAAGTACTTCTCTACTCGATCCACAAGATTATCGGCCGTTTCTGAGTCTCCATGGCTTACCCACTTTTGGATGGCAATAGGAAGAGCTCTCAAGAAACGATCCATCACAACACGTTCCACAATCTTTGGTGCGGACAAAGTCTCTGGCTGTAGCCACTTCCTGCTCAGGTGAATGAGATCATACATTTGAGACCTGGGGGGTTTTCCAAGCCGGAAAGTCCAGTTATGCACACGCTGAGTCCGGATAGCCAGGGTGACACCCAGCCGTGCCAATATTTCAGTTTTTAGCATCACAAAGTCTTTTGCTTGGTCAGGCTCTAGGTCATAGTAAGCCTTCTGCGATTCACCAGTTAACAGAGGAGCCACCAGTCCAGCCCACTGCTCCTTAGGCCACTTTTCTCTTTCAGCAGTCCTTTCAAATGTGGTCAAAAACACCTCTGGATCATCCTCTCCAGTCATTTTTGTCAATAAACGACTCACCCCAAAGGACGCGGTATTAGTGGAACGACTTGCCTCACTGGTCTGCGGATGTTGCTGCATTAACGTTTCCATTTGTTGTAGTCTCTGCTCTTGCTTCTGTAACAGGTCTATGAAGCGGGCCTCAGATTGCTGCAGGGCTTGTTGCTGAGCTTCCAGACTCTGTTGGTGAGCTTGCTGCTGGGCTGCAAGGCTCTGTTGATGAGCTTGCTGGTAGGCTGCAAAGCTCTGTTGTTGAGCTGCAAGGCTCTTTTGCAAACCTGCATTTGTCTGCTGCTGATTGGCATTTGCTAGAGCCAGCTGTTTCAGTATCTCCTCCATGCTGGCCTTAAAAAAAACTGCCACTGGTTCTCCACCAACTGTGAGGGGGTTAGCTCGGCAGCGGGTGTGTGTGACCCCCTGGATGGGTTCACCACACAAGAACAGGCACAGCAGACAGAGTTTATAGTTGCAAAAACAAAAGGTGTGGTTTATTTAAACTATTTACAGGGGAAAAACAGCAAAACAAAAAGAAACATACAAAAAGAAATCCTGGTCAGCTTGACCGCTTACTACACACGTAGGTTCCCTGTCTGACAACTAGGGACAACCTTGTGCTGCCCCAGCCCCTATCTCCCTGTTTTTTAAAGGTTTTAGCCACACAGGCTTTGTCTCAGCGCACAGGACAGAAACACGCTCCCCAGTCTACACAACACAGAACTGGTTCCAGGATGGAGCATCTCCTTTAGCATGCTTGGAGTTCTTGTAGAGGCCTCAATGAGCCACTTAATTCAGCTGGGCTCATTAACTCTTCCCCTGCAAGACTCCCAGCACTCCCCCTAGTGGTATGAATTGGCATAAAGCCTGAATCTAGGACATATATACCTTCCATCCTGGATGCAACCTGGTGACTTTACCTGCCTGCTGTCACAATATATATATATATATATATATATATATATATATATATATATATATATATATATATACCTTTTATATATAATTAATTTATACATCAATAATTAAAGAAGAAACCGGAACCAGTTAGTCCACTAAGTTTATATCTTTTATGTCAATACTATTTATTCTTTGAGGCCTCTTGCACACAGATGCCTAAAAATGGCATGTTTCATTTGCATTTTGGATTTTTTTTTTTTTTACACCCCAAAAAAACCAACATGCCATCCATGTATTTCAATAATTAGCATTTCTAGGGATTTCTCTGCTTCCTCCATTTTGTTATTTATATCTCTTTTTATATTGATGATGAAGATTGATTATTATTATATTATAGAATATCCTATACACTTTGGTAACTACCACCTGCACCACAATATAATGTACATGGTTAATTATTTCCCCTTTTTTAGTATGTATTGCAATGCATTTAAATAAAAAGTGTATATAAAATGTGTTTTTTCCATTAGTGGTATCCTTCCTTAGAATAAATTTATATATCAATAATTAAGGAAGAAACAGAAACCAGCTAATGTGCTCAATTTATATATTTTCTTTGTCAATACAATATCTTCTTTAAGGCCTCTTGCACACACGTCTAAAAAAGGCCATGTTTTTTTGCATTTTGGCTTTGTTTTTTTCATTTTTGTACTCTTATCTAAATGCAGCCCATTGTTATTAATAGGTCTGTACACACAGGTGCGTAAACTTGTGCTGTGCATTGATCAGTAAAAAAAAAAAAAAAAAAATTAAAAAATTTTGCCTTTGCTGGACAGTATTTTATACACGCATGACACATCACAAGAAAAGCTAGGAAAAAATGTATGCGCATATGTGCAAAAATGCATGCCCATCCTCGTTTTTTTATGAAGGAATTTTCTGTCAGGAATATGATGTTCAGACATCAGTACCTTTCTTAAGGTGTATGGCAGGGAAAAAAAAAAAATCTATTTTATTATATCTCTGCAACAAGTGTACATTTCAACATTTTATCCCTATAAAAGGTGAGGAGCCAGGAGGAGGCGGGCCTGAGCTGCGCTGTGTGTGTCTCTGGATGCACACAGCTTGGCTCGGGGGTCCCCCTACAGCAAGCGGATTACTATGGAGTCACGCTCAGTGATGGAAGAGTGGAGAGCGCTGGGGGAGGATCCCAGAAGAGGAGGTAAGGGGGCGCTCTATGCAATATCCTTGCACAGAGCAGGTAAGAATAATATGCTTTTTCATCTTAGTTAAAAAAGGAAGAGACTTTAATATCACTTTAAAACCACTTGAAAGTATTATTTCCAGGCCGGCACTTTGTATGTACATAATTCATTTTTGTATAACTGTGTATTTCCAAGTGCGTTGCCTGGAACACAGCCTTGCAGGGAGTTCCAGGCGACACACTTGGAAAGCAAGACAATTTCAGCAAAACAAAAATGATTTATGGGTTGTGTACATACAAAGTGCCGGGCTGGAAAGAATACACTTAGGTGGTTTTAAGTGTTTGTCAGCGTATTTCTGTACGCAATTATAATACATACAGGTTTATAATATTTGATGGACATCCCCACTTGAGGGATTTTATTGCAAATATTTGAAGGAGTTGAGGTTCAATGATTATACACTATGAGACACTTTTTCCCTCTAGTTTACTGTATAAAAAAAAAAATGTTGTTTCCGGAGATATACTTTTCAGAGGGACTTGTTGCCCCTGTGGAAAGCGATCTGCGATGGATCGCTTTTCTGAGGCATCTGGGAGGCGATGAGGAGTTGATATATCGCTTCCTTGCCACCTATTTTAACAATGTAAATGCATATTTTTTTGTCGCAGCCATGGCACATGTGCATCCCTGTCCAGCAGCCTTTGCAGCTTAAAGGGGCAGTAAAAATCCAGCTCAACCACCTGTCTTTACTGCCCTCTGGTCACAAGTGTATATGAGCCCTAACTGGCTCTGTTTTAGTATAACTTCTGTTATATTTACATTAATTATTATGAATGAAATACATTGAATTCCTGCTATTTGTATGAATTAGTATAGAATGTCAGCTGCAGACAGCATATTCTCCATCCGGCTGTAATCTGATTAGCACTGATGTTTGCAGTAGTTGCAGTCTGGTGTTCTGTAGAAATGATATATTTGCTTTGGAGGTGTATGCCTGATAGTGAGGGCTGGGCATAGTGCATATCCATAGACATTATCACAGATAAGCTTTCATCTCAGATTATATAAAACGATTGTGATTTTTGTCTGTTCAACATTGAAGCAGTATTAAACCCAAAGCCAAAATTGTAATACCTGTATATTGCAGCTTACCAATCATTAGATATGGTGGCTGCATCTGTTTTCTTTTCTTTGCTTTTTCCTCTTTTGTTTTCACCTGGTGATCTGGCCAGTAACACACCTCCTATATTAGTGAGACACAACTCTGAAGGAATGAGAACAGGAGACACAGCAGTCTGCAGCATTGTCAGTCTGGGGAGTGTTAGATGTATTAGCAGATTTAACCACTAGCAATTTGAAGCCAAACTCTAGCTCACACTTTATAATCAGTTACAGCAAACTGTTTTTTTTTCATTCCCTTTGGGATAAAGGTTGATCATTTTAATGACCCTGGCCAGTGTTAAGCCTAGTACACATGTAGCAGGCGCTCAACCGGTCGGCTCCCACACTCCCAATCCCCTCTTATTAAAGTTCTCGCCTGAAATGTCTCTGGTCTAGGGGTATGATAGGAAAGGGAGTGCGTCCGCTACGTCAGACCTCCACCACAGATGTATAAGTGGTGTTAGCAAAAGTTCTTTACCTTCGGGCCTGTATTGTGTATCGAACCCTCCCTCCAGGAGTCATCTGCGAGGAAACGAGTCTCACACCGTTGCAAGTCCAACACTCCTTTATTTGAACATAACATGGACTTACTTGCTTTACAACCAGAACAGGAGGTGTGAATGTGTATATAGGCCCAGACAAAAGTTCTTTCCTCCACTCTCCTCCCTAGAGTGAGCAATGGTCTCCGCACGAGGGAAATTCACCTTCCGGACGGTCTCCGACAAGAGGCTCACCCGTCACCGGCAGTATGCTGCACCGGGTCTTCAGATGAGGAGCTCTCCCCGGTCCATTACGTCCACCTCGGATTCAGGCGTCCATCTCCGGAGCACCCTAGGATCCTTCCCTCGCGGAACTCAGTGTTGGGCACTGAGCTCCGGACCACCGTCCGAGTACCTCACCTCAGGTTGAAGGTGCCTGAGGTGGAACACGACCTCCGGTGGTCCTCCAGGCCTAGTCCGCCCCGGAGGACAAACACGAACTCCATCCGGAGGCTGAAGGTGCCTGGGACAACGAACCCCGTGACAAAATGGCCGGCCCCCTTTATACCTTCCCCCGGCATGCGCAGCGGGTTCCCCGCCCCACCACACGGCTGCCGAAGAAAGACAAAAAGGGATTCGACACAGCAATGACTCGTCCGTCGGCCCAAAGTGACAGCGCCACCCGGTGGACCGCCGGAGATACACCACCGGTGTCACCGTAGAAATTTAAAAGTTTTCCCGGGAAAGTAAATACCCGCTACACACACTATTAGTTTTTTTTGCGTTTGTTTTTTTTTTCATTCAATCCAGCGGGCTAAATGAAAAAAAAAAACTGAAGATATTTCGAGGAGATCCTGTACTAACAATCCTATGTTGGTACAGCGATCTCCCACGCTGAGCTATTGTGTTCCGAAAGGGGACAGCCCCCCCCCCTCGCCAGAACACACCGGTCAGCCATTGACTGAAAGCGCTGATCGACAAACCTTTTTCTCAGTCGATATAAATTAAACTTAGATTGAAGTGCACAAAGTAACAGTTCATTCATGCCTCCACAGAGCAGCAGTGCCATGTGATGCCTAGCTGTGCGCTATGATAAAATGCAGCATATCGGCATGTTACCGCACCTCCAGGCTGCGTTGTAGTGTGAATGGGGAACATAGAAAACCATTGTTTCTATGTGTTCTAGCAAAGGCTGGTGTTCATCCATCTATGGACACATTGGGGTTTATTTACTAAAGGCAAATCCACTTTGCACTGAAAGTGCACTTGGAAGTGCAGTCACTGTAGATCTGAGGAAGACATGCAAGGTAAATGAAAAACAACATTTTTGCTTGTACATGATTGAATGATCAAATCAGCAGAGCTTCCCCTCATTTCAGATCTACCCCTCAGATCTAAAGCGACTGCACTTCCAAGAGCACCTGTAGTGCAAAATGGATTTGCCTTTAGTAAATCAACCCCATTGTGTGAAGAAATGTTTGTTGTTTTTTTTTTTTAACTGGAGATGCTTTGCACCATCTGACACATGCATTATTACACTGTAATTGTCTGTTTTGTGATCAGTACATTTGCTACTCACATCATATGCCCCTGTATGATTAACAGGTAATTATATCAGTAACTCTTAATTAATGATGATAACATTTTTAAGTCGGGCATTTTAAATCGTGAAGTCAGCAGTTGTTTTTTTGCACTGAAGTGAATCACATGTGGAGAGTCCTTCCATCTATGTAATAATCATCCCTTGTTTCCTTTACAGTCACTGGCAGAAAAACAGAGTCGTGTGAAAAAGGAACTGAAATTACCATCTTGTTATTTATAGGGATGGAACTGTTAGCTGTCCATAATGTTTTCAACCTAGAAATGTGTGAAAATTTGGATTGACCTCAAAATAGTTTGTTTTATGCCCGGGAAGACTTCCCAAGAACGAGCCTTATCATGGGGAACCGCAGAGATGAACTTGGAATATCCAACATGGCAGATCATCTACAGCAGCCATTCTCAACCAGGGTTCCTCCAGAAGTTTCCAGGGATTCCTTGAGCTGCGGCTGATTGATGTCCCGTGTGATGGTACCTGCGGAGTTTTTGGCCAATGACACTTGGAAGAGACAGCCACATGACACCGATGAACTTTTTAGCTGTGTAAAGGTGCCATTCTGACCATCTATGGGGGGTTAGGGCAATCTTTCCACTGACCACCACCTTATCACGGGGAGCCACAGAGATGAAGTTGGAAAATTCAACATGGCAGATCATCTCTAGAGCGGCCTTTCTCAACCTTTTTAACATGAAGAAACCATTGAATTGATTTTGTTTTTTGCTACTGGGGACCCCTACTAATAATTATTGTATTTACAGCTCACAGTACATTAGTATGATGGTCAGTGGGAATAATGCTGCTTACATTTCTGGTCATTGGGAAGATCTCCCCCATACAGGTATCTAAAAAGATCATTGGTGTCAATAGTTACTTATTTGAGAGGCAAAATTGCTTATTGCTCAAGGAACCCCTAGCAACCTTTGGAGGAACCCCAGGATTCCACCGAACCCTGGTTGAAAAAACCTGGTCTAAAGGAACCATGCTCAGCAAAGGTTCTTTGAAACCTAGGGTTCCTCCAGAGGTTTCTAGGGATTCCTTGAACTGTGGCTGATTCATGTCCTGTGTCATGGTACCTGTGGATTTCTTGGGCCAATGCCACTTGGAAGAGCCAGCAGCATGCCACTAATGAACCACTGAACAATGGTTATTCTGACAATCACTGTCAGGGGAGCAATCTTCCCACTGACCATCAACATAAGGGACATTTTTATCCCAGTGATCCCTTATTAATTTAGGTTTTCGTAAATTTGAAAATTATTTCAAGAGTTCCCCTGGGATGAAAAGGTTGAGAAATGCTGTCTACAGTCAAACTTAAAAAAATAACTGTACTTAAAATAGACCCAAGTCCAATCACTAAAATCCCAATAAAAGCTTTAAAATGGTAATATAATTAAAGTAGTTGTAAAGTCTAAACATTTTTTACCTTAATGCATTCTTTGCATTAAGGTAAAAAATGTTTAGGTGTCAGCATCCCCCCTTTTACTTAACTGAGCCTTCATTCGATCCAGCGCCATGCACGTCTGCAGATCTTTTCTCCCCTCACTTCTGGGTTTCACTTGCTTTGCTGGGGCACCGGGAGCCATTGGCTCCCAGTGCTTTCAATCAATGACAGTGACAAGGGAGCGGGGAGCGAGGGGCTGTCTGTGTCAATGGAAGCGGTTTCCCATGGGAGCACTGGACAGAGGGGAGGGGCCAGGAGCACTGGCGGGGGACCCGATAAGAGGAGGTTTGTGGCCACTCTGTGTGATTCCATTGCACAGAGCAGGCAAGAATAGACATGTTTGTTATTAAAAAAAAAATATGAATTTACCTTTTACAATCGCTTTAACCATTTCCCATCCAGGCCAATTCTGACACTTCGCTCCTACATGTAAAAATATTTTTTTTTTCTAGAAAATTACTCAGAACCCCCAAACATTATATATGTGTTTTTTTTTTAACAGAGAACCTAGGGAATAAAATGGCTGCCATTGCAACCTTTTATGTCGCACGGTATTTGCGCAGCGATTTCATGAATTAGAAAAAAACTAAACAGTAAAGTTAGCCCGATTTTTTTGTATAATGTGAAAGATGATGTTACATCAAGTAAATGGATACCTAACATGTCATGCTTTTAAAATTGCGCACACTTGTGTAATGGCGCCAAACTTTGGTAATTAAAAATCTCTATAGGCGACGCTTTTTTTAATTTTTATTACAGGTTACCTTTTTAGAGTTACAGAGGGGGTTTTGTGCTAGAATTGTTGCTCTTGCTCTAACGTTCGTGGCGATACCTCACATGTGTGGTTTTAACAATGTTTACATATGTATGCGTTTAATCACTTTTATTCTTATTACAAGGATTTGTAAACATCCCTTGTAATAGGAATAGAGTGTGAAAGGTCCTCTTTATGTAGGCAGGAAAGACCGAGAACAAAAGAAAAAATAAACCATCTCGGCCTTTCCAGCCGAGTCCCCGGCAATGTTTACTTCCGCCAGGCTGGACGTGACGTCATAACAGCGCACCTGGGCCTCTGAAGGTCATAGAGATTGCCGGGGACCATCTGTCCCTTGGAAATCTCTATGGTCAATTTACGGCGCCGGTGGATTCCTTCTCCGGCTCACTGATTGCACGGGCGAGCCGGTAGAAGCACCAGAGGGAAGCGGCTGAACTGCCGCTATGATTGTTCTTACGGAGCAGGGAATCGCCAGCCAAAAAAGATGATATCTGGATGATTCCTGTAGCTGCGGGCATCATTCAGATATCCCCACTCCAGGACGTCATATGATGTACCTTGGGCGGGAAGTGGTTAAGAAAGCAATTTTAATTTTTTTTTTAAATTTGCATCCTTCATAAAGTAATAGGTGAAAATTCTGCCACTAAGGTCCCTGTTCAGGCCCTTCCTGTTATGGGGTGACAACACTCTGTCCCTGTCTCCCAATTGTAGGAGCCTGGTCTACTGTTGTCACCATCAGTAATTTGCCCTGAGAAATGCTATCTAGCCAATGCTGGAGTGCATGTAGAAGGAGATTATAGCAAATAAGATGTAACAAGAATAAAAAAAAGTTGAAAACAAGAAAACAATGGCAATTGTTTGACTCACAGGGGTTGACTTACTAAAACTGTGGAGACGGCAAAATCTGGTGCAGCTGTACATGGTAACCATTCAACTTCTAACTTTATCTTGTTCAATTAAGCTTTGACAAAAAGAAAAACTGGAAGCTGATTGGTTTCTAGGCAGAGAATGCCATTCAGTTAGGGTTTCAATCTACTTTAGCCCAGGTTCACACTGGGGCTGTGGGAATGAAGCCGTGCGAGCTCAGCTGAACTCGCACAATTACACTCCCGCTTGTCAGTCCCGATTTCGGTCGCGATTTCAGAGACATCTGTGCAGGTTTCTGCACAGATGTCAATCGCGGCCCGAAATTGCAAAAAGTTGTACAGAAACAACTTTTTGAAATCGGTGCAGCGCCGCAGACGGTGCCATTGCTGGCAAATATCAAATCGCATGTCAAAACGCACCAGTGTGAACCAGGGCTTAAAGTGTAAGTTCACCTTTTTAGAAAACATGAAAAAGGTGAACGATCATCCTATATCTTTCGCTTGGATGTTATAAGTTGCACTAGTAAATACAGCTGGATAAAACAAAAACTGTCTCTCTTTATGTCAGTCTGCACAGCAACAAATGTGATTATTTTAAAGGGGGTGATTATTTTCTATACCCACAGTGCATTGCAATACTTTTCTATACCCACGGTGCATTGCAATACTTTTCTATACCCACGGTGCATTGCAATACTTTTCTATACCCAAGGTGCATTGCAATACTTTTCTATACCCAAGGTGCATTGCAATACATATTCAAGTATATGTTTTTATGCTCTGAGCATGTAAGTGTAAGCAGTGTGCAGAGGGTTAAGTGAGAATAATAGGATTTTTATAACAGCTTACCTGTAAAATCCTTTTCTTGGAGTACATCACGGGACACAGAGCGACATAGTCATTACTAATGGGTTATATAGTTACCGTCAGGTGCTGGCACTGGCAACTTCCAAAACCGGAAGTACCCTCCCCTATATAAGCCCCTCCCATCCGGGAGCACCTCAGTTTTGTAGCAAAGCAATAAGTGTCCCCAAAGAGGGGCGGGAGCTCTGTGTCCCGTGATGTACTCCAAGAAAAGGATTTTACAGGTAAGCTGTTATAAAAATCCTATTTTCTTTTTCGTACATCACGGGACACAGAGCGACATAGTCATTACTAATGGGATGTCCTAAAGCAATGCCAAATGAGGGGGGGGATACACCATATATAAGCTGAGCGCTATCAGACATGAGGATCTTTTGCGGCCTGCAACACACTGCGCCCAAAGGCGACATCCTCCTGACTTCTAACGTCCACCTGGTAGAACCTAGTAAACGTGTGTACTGAAGACCATGTTGCGGCCTTACAGACTTGAGCCAGGGAGGCCTGGTGATGCACTGCCCATGAAGTTCCAACTGCTCTCGTGGAGTGCGCCCTAACTTTGAACGGAGGCGGTCTACTTCTCAAGCTATAGGCTTGTATTATGACCTGTCGAATCCACTTGGCTAAAGTAGATTTTGACGCTGCCTGACCCTTTCTGGGGCCTTCCGGCAGAATAAACAAAGTATCCGTTCTGCGAATCTGAGCAGTGGCTTTTAGATAAGCTTTAACTGCTCTTACTACATCCAAAGAATGCAATAACTTTTCCTCTACCGAAGTAGGCTTGGGGAAAAAAGAAGGAAGAACCACATCTTGGTTCAAATGAAAACTCGATACCACCTTAGGAAGAAAGGCTGGATGAGGACGTAACACTACTCTGTCCTTATGGATAACCAGATATGGCTCCTTACAGGACATAGCTGCTAATTCCGATACTCTCTTAGCCGAACAAATGGCTACTAGAAAAATCAATTTCCTGGTGAGAAGCACTAAGGAAATATGCTGTAATGGTTCAAATGGTTGTTTCTGTAGAACCGACAGAACCAAGTTTAGATCCCATGGACATATGGGAATATTAACCGGAGGACTAATACGCATCACTCCTTGTATAAAGGCTTTGACTAGTGAATGCGAAGCCAAGGGCCTTTGAAAAAATATTGACAAGGCCGAAATCTGACCTTTGATAGTACTCAAGGCAAGCTTCCTATCTACAGCCCATTGTAGGAAGTCCAGAATTCTACCTATTACGTATTTACGTGGATGCCATTTCTTGGCTTCACACCAGGCGATGTACGCCTTCCAGATTCTATAGTAGATCTGCCTGGATACCGGTTTCCTGGCATTGATCATGGTAGACACCACAGCATTAGAGAGCCCTCTCTTTTTTAGAATGTGGGCTTCAATAGCCAGGCCGTCAAACCTAGGGCTGGTAAGGAAGGGTGGTATATCGGTCCCTGCGAAAGCAGGTCCGGACGATGTGGGAGGGTCCAAGGACTCCCCACAGACATTTTTACGATCTCCGCGTACCATGCTCTTCGGGGCCACGCTGGAGCCACCAGAATCACTGGTTTCTTTTCTACCCTGATTCTGTGGAGTAATCGAGGTAACAATTGTGGCGGTGGGAATGCATATATCAGCTTGAACTGATCCCAAGGGAACACTAGGGCATCCGAGCCGCACGCTAGGGGATCCCTTGTCCAAGAGACAAACCTGTCCACTTTCGTGTTGAACCTGGATGCTAGCAGATCTACATCCGGTGTTCCCCACCGCTGACATATTGTCCGGAAAACCTCGGGATGAAGGGACCATTCCCCTGGGCATAATTGTTGGCGACTTAGAAAGTCCGCCTTCCAATTCTCCACCCCTGGAATGAATACCGCAGATATGGCTGGGACATATCTTTCTGCCCATCTCAGGATGTAATTTACTTCCCTTTGGGCTGCACGACTCCTGGTGCCCCCCTGACGATTGATATATGCCACTGCTGTGGCATTGTCTGACTGAACTCTGACAGGGGACCCTTGGAGTTTGGATGTCCATGCTACTAGGGCATACCGGGCTGCTCGTATCTCTAAGAGATTGATGGGCAGGGCCTTTTCCGCATCCGACCATCTGCCCTGGAGAGACCATTGCTCCAGTACTGCTCCCCAGCCTAAAAGGCTGGCATCTGTAGTGACCACCTTCCAGGAAATCGGACTGAAGGATTTCCCTCTTTCCAGATTCCGGGGAACCAACCACCAACGGAGGCTTCTGCGAACGGAAGGGGACAAGGACATTGGTACGTCCAGAGCCTGAACTTCTTTGTTCCAGGCTGACAGTATGGCCCTTTGCAACTTCCTTGAATGGAATTGACCGTAGGGTACTGCTTCGAATGATGCCACCATTTTTCCCAGCAGCCTCATGCACAGGCGTATGGATGGCTGTCTTTTTGAACCCACTAAGTGGATCAAATCTCTCAAAGACGACCCCTTTTCTCGAGGCAAGAAAAATTTTCTCTGGTCTGCATCCAGCCTTAGCCCCAAGTATTCCAGACTTTTGACTGGTTCTAGGGCTGACTTGTCTCGGTTGATAATCCAACCGTGATATTCCAGATACTTGATTGTCTCGTGAACAACCACTTCTAGTTTTTCCACTGAGTGGTCTATCAGCAACAAGTCGTCTAGATATGCCATTATCGTTACACCTCGTGTTCTTAGATTGGCCAATAATGGGGCCAGAATTTTTGTGAACACTCTTGGTGCTGTGGCCAGACCGAAGGGTAAGGCTCTGAACTGAAAATGGCGCCCTTCTATCGCAAAGCGTAGAAATTTTTGGTGGGCTGGAAAGATGGGGATGTGCAAATACGCATCTTTGATGTCGATCGAGGCTAACCATTCCTCCCCTTGTAGGGCAGTGGCTACCGATCGGATCGACTCCATCCGGAAAGTCCTGATATGCAGGAATTTGTTTAGCCCTTTTAGATTTAATATGGGCCTCACGTCCCCGTTTGGCTTCGGAACTGTAAAGAGGTTTGAGTAAAACCCGAACCCCCATTCTTCCAGGGGGACCTCTATAATTACTGCTTGAAGCAATAATTGTTCCAGTGCCAACAGGAGGGATCCTCTCTTCTGGGGATCCCTTGGCACGTTCGACCTTATAAAGCGGGAAGGAGGGGAGTTTTTTAACTCCAATTTGTATCCCAGATTTACTGCGGAGAGCACCCATCTGTCTCGGATCGTGTCCCGCCAGGTTTCTGTGAACAACTGAAGTCTTCCCCCCACCCGATTGGGTGGGGGCAACCCTTCATGCATTTGACTTTGGGGGAGGTTTTGTACCTCTCCTGCTCCAGGGCTTCTTGTTACCCTGCAACTGTCCCTGATTTTTACCTCCGGGATTTGACCGGGGAGGCCGTCGGAACTGTTTCACAGCCGATGTCCTAGGGACTGGAGAAGCCGGCCTCTTAAAAGAGGGACCTCTAACTCTATTTTTGACCGGCAAGAGTGTACTTTTACCGCTGGAAATTCTCTGGATATACTTGTCCAGGTCTTCCCCGAATAAACGCTCCCCATGAAATGGGAAGCTGACCAGCAATTTTTTACAGGGAGCTTCAGCAGACCAGTTTTTGAGCCATAGAAGCCTGCGCATATGTACTACAGACAGCGTAAGGCGGGAGGCCTGATGGATTGAATCCTTTATAGCGTCCACCGCAAAGCATAAGGCTCTAGGTAGATCAGCTAGAGCAAGCGCCTGCTGATCTGGCACGTCCCTTAAGACCTGTTTCAACTGATCCTTCACTGCTTGGCAGACCCCTATAGCTGCCACTGCTGGTTGTGTCACCAATCCTGCTGTAGAAAAAGCAGATTTCAATAAGGACTCCAATTTTTTATCTATTGGGTCCTTGAACATTTGGACATTTTCCACCGGACATGTCAGTGATTTATTCACACAAGAGATGGCTGCGTCCACTGTAGGGACCTTCCATTTTCTGACGAACTTATCCTCCATAGGATAGACCACCGGAAATCTCTTGGGGGGAGTAAATATTTTGTCAGGATGCTCCCAATCCTGGTAAATGAGCCCCTCCAATAAAGGATGGATCGGGAAAGAACAAACAGTCTGGGGAGCTTTTAGCGACCCCAACGAGGAGACAGAAGAGGAGGATGGCTCCGCAAGTGGCATTTTAAATGCTGATCGGACCATATTAGTCAGGGACTGAACCCATAACCTCTCAGCATGTGATGCTGAGAACGGCTCCTCCACTGTTGATTCCTCTACAACCGAATCAACCTCATCCTGATCCCCCTCAGGTAGGTCGACCTCTGTATGGGACTGTTGCTCTGTTAACAGGCACTCTGAGGGAGGAGACGGAGATCGAGCGCTTTTCTCCTGTGACAGGGAAGCAGCAATTAGTGCTGACAATCTCTCTTCCAGCCCTCCCAGAGCTGAGGAAAAAACCTCCTCTGTTACATACACAGGAGCAGGTGAACTGGGGACAGCCACAGTACCAGGTACTCCTGGGGGTGCCCTACGGTCACTAACCTCTGATTCTTCAGGGGAGACTGGTGCAGCCAAAGCATGCCCAAGATCCTCAGAGCCCGATGGAGACCCCCTATTCCTCCTGGAATTTCTAGTCCCGGAGTTTTTAGACGGCATATTCCTAAGCCACAAAGCTGAGGTATTCCAGCCGAAAATACACCAGTTACTGATAATAGTCTAGCATAAATGCTGCTATAATAAACAGTTGGTGTCTACTAATGTGCCTTTCTAGGGGATGCCTGTATCAACCGCTTGCTGTATGCCTTTAAATATTGTCAGCTCTGTCTCTGTACTTCATAGCCAGCTTACTGCAATAATGTGGCTTTTTAAAACCTGCTGGGACGCCCGCACATGCGCAGAAGCGCTGCGGCGCGCACAGAGCGTCATCCCCCAGGCCCCGCCCCTTTTTCCGGCCACCTCTATATATAGAGGCGCGTGCACGCGCACGCGCGCGGCCACGTGCGCCTCAGCGCTAATTTTCAAACATGGAAACCAGGGACAGGAGCCAGGGCCCCCTTTGCCGCAGGCCGGGGGATAGACGAACACTGCAACATGGCAGAGGAAACAGTTTCCTGTAGGAGAACTCACCAGCTGCCTGGACTTTGCTCTCTGAGAAGAAACTAGTCCATATGACAAGAAAAACATTCCACAGCGGCCTCTAGTGGACAAACACAGGTACCGCAGTTTAATATACTAAACATATATAAAAAAACATTCTTTTTTTTTTTTTTTTTTCTTGACCACTATTAAAAATTATTACATTTTTTTAGTAGTTACAGGCATGCACAGATATTAGCGGGAATACCGTTAGGTAACAGACAGAAAGACAAATTAGGCTTGGGGGTCCCCCAATAGAACCAAGTTCCTGGGGGCCCCCACTTACCTGTTCCCCGCCGCAGGACTTTGTTTGGTCCACAAAAGCCCAAACTTCACCTATCACGGCAGGCATTGTAATCAAACCTTCAGGGACCGGGTTCCCAAGGATTCCACTCCCCTGGACCTGTATAGCACCCTGCACAGAAAACATCTTGGTCGTGGGTATGACCAGAGCTCTGGATCCCAGGGTCCAGCTCTCCTAAGAGAAGCATTACAGGCAGAACCTTGCTCTTCTCTGCAAGGCCCGGGTACCGACCGTTTAGCTATGAAGCTTTTTTGGTCGGATCCGGAATAGCTTACTGAGGCCCAAAAGAACCTGTACGCAAGCTCAGTGAAAAACACATGTTTCTTCTTGGCCAACACCTTAGACACTGGCAAAAAACTGAGGTGCTCCCGGATGGGAGGGGCTTATATAGGGGAGGGTACTTCCGGTTTTGGAAGTTGCCAGTGCCAGCACCTGACGGTAACTATATAACCCATTAGTAATGACTATGTCGCTCTGTGTCCCGTGATGTACGAGAAAGAAAATAGGATTTTTATAACAGCTTACCTGTAAAATCCTTTTCTTGGAGTACATCACGGGACACAGAGCTCCCGCCCCTCTTTGGGGACACTTATTGCTTTGCTACAAAACTGAGGTGCTCCCGGATGGGAGGGGCTTATATAGGGGAGGGTACTTCCGGTTTTGGAAGTTGCCAGTGCCAGCACCTGACGGTAACTATATAACCCATTAGTAATGACTATGTCGCTCTGTGTCCCGTGATGTACGAAAAAGAAATTGGGTGTGAACATGCGCTCACACCCCTCTAGCACCTTATACATTATGTATATGTGAAAGTCAGTATAAAGATAATTGTTCCATAAAAACACTAATTATGACCTCTCCAACATTCTCTTTATTTATAGGGCCTGTACTGACTTGGTTGGTTAGGTCCTATTCACATGTATGCAGCAATGGTATAACAAAGGCAAAACTTTATTTTGGATATAGTAAAGGGGGGGGGGGTCGAGTTCTTGCCATATGTGTCCCATTGGGGAGATTTCCCTTCACTTCCTGTCTCATAGCAACAACAGGAAATGAGAGAAATCCCTCTTCAATGTTGGAAATTTCTGCTAGTCACCAAGGTGGCCAGGACCGGTGCCTCCATTGGAAGATTTCCCCTCCCACTCAAAATTTGGGATTTTTTTTTTACTTTTGGTGATAATGGTTACCAAGTCAAATAGAGAGGGCGAATCTCCTCAATAGGGAGATAAACGGCAATAAAAAAACCAATAGGTGCTTGAATCCCTCTCCATTCTTACCTAAAAACTAAAACAAAAGTTTCCCTTCAGTTATACTTTACGATTCGAAAACCTTGGCTCTCTAGATGCGTTGACATAAGAAATTGTCTAGTAAGGCAGTGTGAAGTGCTATGATGATGTGCTAGGTGTAGTTATAATGAATCCAGGGAGTCTGTTCATATCCTAATGTGCTTCACCACCCTTTCCCTCTTCCTAAGGTGAGCTCGTCGTACTTGAACTTGTGCATGTGTCATTGACAGGCACCTATATTGTCCACATGGCAATCAAATTATTGATAGGATTTAAATATGGCTCCGTGGACTGACACAAGCCATGGACATAGATGTCTGTGGCTCCTTATCAATGCTTTAGGAAGTTATCCTGAAAATACCCATATCTGCTATTTCAGACATGACCTAACCTAAGTTTCAGTATTGAGTCCTGATCACCTGCTTCAGGTTATGACTTGACTTGTCCTCTGATATCCTGGTCTATTCTGGTTACAACATGTTTTGGATGCTGGTTACAGTCATCTCTGCTGCCTACCCTGACCTTCCTCAACTACACCTCTCTGCTGTTTGCTCCAGCCTCTGACCAGGGAAGGACTGAGAACCTTTGACAAGAAAAGAAACTTGACAAGTTTGCTTTGAATCTAGGAGCCATCTAAAAAAGTTAGGAGCCAGTTTTTTTAAACTAACAAAGCTTTTTTTTGGTGTTACGAAAGAGGTCTATTGCTAGACTTACGGCCGTGGCCAAAAGATTTGAAAATGACACAAATATAAAATTTTACAAAGTCTGCTGCCTCAGTTTTTATGATGGCAAATTGCCGATACTCCAGAATGTTATAAAGAGTGATCAGATGAATTGCAATTAATTGCAAAGTCCCTCTTTGCCATGAAAATTAACTTAATCCCATAAAAAACATTTCCACTGCGTTCAGGGCGCCCAAGAAAGTCCAGCAAGTGCCAGGACCGTCTCCTAGTTGATTCAGTCCGGGATCGGGGTACCACCAGTGCAGAGCTCGCTCAGGAATAGCAGCAGGCAGGTGTGAGTACATCTGTACGCACAGTGAGGCGAAGACTTTTGGAGGATGGCCTGGTGTCAGGAAGGGTGGCAAAAAAAACACTTCTCTCCAGGAAAAACATCAGGGACAGACTGATATTCTGCAAAAGGTACAGGGATTGGACTTCTGAGGACTGGGGTAAAGGTATTTTCTCTGATGAATCCCCTTTCCGATTGTTTGGGGCATCTGGAAAGGTAATCGCTACCATCAGTCCTGGGACATACCATCAGTAAAGGATCCTGAGACCATCATGTGTGGGGTTGCTTCTCAGCCAAGGGAGTGGGCTGACTCACAATTTTGCCTAAAAACACAGCCATGAATAAAGAATGGTACAAAAACATCCTCCGAGAGCAACTTCTCCCAACCATTCAAGAACAGTTTGGTGACGAACAATGCCTTTTCCAACATGATGAAGCACCTTGCCATAAAGGCAAAAGTGATCACTAAGTGGCTTGCATCAGATTTTGCATTCTCCAGGTTTAGTAAATCAATCCCAAAGTGTGAGTACTTGGTGGTCATGGTGAAGGGTGGGCATTCCAGAAGGTCATGGTTCATTGACCCACATTTTCACATCTTCTAGAACCCACTTTTTTTTTTACTCTTGGCATTGTCATATGACATCTTGTCACTGCTGCCTGAGAAAGAGGCCCCTAGTTGCCTCAAAATGTTGCTTCTCTCTATTGGTGACATTAAAGTGATGTCCTGGATTGGACTTGTGCATTGGTGGTGCCATTGGCCATTTTATCACAGAACTCTTATGACTGGATGTCACTGCTGTATGGAGTGCGCTTGACTCCTTGTATTTATGGCATCTTAGAGTAACAGTGGAGGTTGGTGCTGGAAGAATGTACCTATATAATGCCCAGCACGTGTCACTGACTGCGGGTCAGTTTCTAATCAATGTCTGAAGGGTGATGTATTATCTCAACTCAGGGCTACTGGCAGAACATGTATTAGTACTGGCAAATTCTCCCCATGCTCCAACCCAGTCGTTCCCTCTTCTTACCTGTCTGTTGCACTTTACAATTAGCCGCTTTATATGTTCATCGGCCTGTTGCCTCGCTGCTGTTGTTGCCTCTCAGCTTCTCTGGCTATGACTTGGCTTGGCTTCCCTATTCTCTTTCTCATAGCTACGACTTACGTACTTTGTCCAGGGATATCTATACCTGATCTGTTATGGTTCCTGGTTGCAACTGGGCTTGGATCCTGGTTCCTCCCCTCTATTTGCCACTCAGCCTTACAATTTGGCCCCGTTATGTTCTCACGTGTCTGTCAGTTGTCATTGTGGGAAAATCCTGAGAGCTGCCACACAGCCAAATTCCAAACCTCTTTAGCTCTTTGTTGTTTTTTTTATTGGTATTCAACATCTCTTTTACATAACAATAACTGATACACAAAAATGAAAAATATTTCAAAATGTAAATGAGCATATGATATGAACAGAAAAGCAAAGCTAGCAATTTGAATAAATAAATAACAAGTCACTTACACTTCTCTTCAACCAGCACCAAAAATTACAATGCAGAACTGACAGTACAGGTTGCTATGTCATATATCATATCCAATTAAATGTAATAATGGCACCTGGCACATGTTCTGAAGACACAACATATTCTAATCTTGGATGTCCAAATCTCCAAGTTTGTTTCCCAACTATTAACCCTTACCTCTTTTAAAACCAACCATGTCTGTTTGGAGTCTACCAGATCAAACCCCAAAACAAACATTTTATTATATTGCAGCTTACCAGTTCATATATGTGATGGTACCATTCGTTTAATTTTTTTAGGTTTTCTTTCTTCTAGTTTCATCGGGTAAATCAGTCAGAAAGTTTGTTGTTTTTCAAAAGCACAAGCTCTGCAGAAGAATGTATCAGTTCAAATGCATGAGACAACCCATTTAAAACTGGTAGGGGTGCTTATAATGTTGAGCTTTTACTTATTCATGTAAAACCTTTATCCCAAAAGGAAAAAAAAATGTTTGCTGCAACTGATTATCAAGCGTGAGCTGGAGTTTGGCTTCAGTTTGTTAAGCCCTGTACACACGATCGGTTTAACCGATGAAAAACGTCCGATGGATTGTTTTCATCAGACAAACCGATCGTGTATGGGACCCATCGGCCTTTTTTCCATCGGTTTTAAAAAATAGAACATGTTTTAAATTTTTCCGATGGATAAAAAAACGATCGAAAAACCCACGCATGCTCAGAATCAAGTCGACGCATGCTCAGAAGCATTGAACTTCATTTTTCTCGGCTCATCAGAGGGTTTTACGTCACCGCGTTTGGAACGGTCGGTTTTTTGATGGTGTGTAGGCAAGACTGATGGAAGTCAGCTTCATCGGATTTCCGATGGACAAAACCATCGGATTAGAATCCATAGGATATCCGATCGTGTGTACGAGGCTTTATAGTATTCAAATCTGCTAATATATTTAACACTAACCCCCCCCTTCCCAGAATGCTGCTGCATGCTGTGCCTCCTGTTCTCCCACATCCAGATTTGTGTCTCATTAATACAGGAGAATTGTTACTGGCCAGATCACCAGGTGAAAAACAGAGGGACAAAAAGCAGAAGAATAGAAAACGAAAGCATATAGTGATTGGTACGCTGCAATATATAAAATTTTGGGGTTTTGGTTTAATACCGCTTTAACTATCTGGTTGTCTATGTTTGTCTTGACCAACCCTATTCTGTTACTGATTATGCGCTGTGGAGATCATATCGGCATGACCGTCTTTAACGTGGGGCAAAAGGGGCAGCTGCCCAGGGCCCTGTCATTGTTGGGGGGCCCTGCGCTGCCGCCCCTTGAGCCCTGCGCTGCCCGCCAGAGTTCGGCAACTGCCATAGCTGGTCGCATACTGGCTGCCCACTCGCTACTGTCACGTAGATGAAATGGATGAACCCCTCCCCCATAGTGTATCACAATGGAAATTGCCCCAATCTTCTGGGTCTAGTGCCGAGCAGCTGCCCCACTCCATACTGACCACATAGGTTGCTTGCTCAGCACTGCTTCCATTCACAGAACAACGTATTTTTTTTAACCACTTCAGCTCCAGAAGACTTACCCCCCCCTTCATGACCAGGGCATTTTTTGCTATACGGCAGGGATATGCAATTAGCGGACCTCCAGCTGTTGCCAAACTACAAGTCCCATGAGACATAGCGAGACTCTGACAGCAGCAAGCATGACACCCAGAGGCAGAGGCATGATGGGACTTGTAGTTTTGCAACAGCTGGAGGTCCGCTAATTGCATATCCATGCTATACGGCATTGCGTTACTTTAACTGACAATAGCACAGTGCTCAAATAAAAATTTATGTCCTTTTTCCCCAACAAATAGAGCTTTCTTTTGGTATTTGATCACCTCTGCATTTTTTATTTTTTGTGCTATAAACAAAAAAAGACTGACAATTTAAAAAAAAAAACAATTTTTTACTTTCTGCTCTAAAACATATCCAAAAAAAAATAATGTAAAAAATCAAAATTTTATCATCAAATTTAGCAGGCCAATATGTATTCTGCTACATATTTTTGGTAAAAAAATCCCAATAATGACGGTGATGCTGAGAGAGCGACCCCGTGTAGTCAATATGCAGTGGCATGGGCGTAGCATAAGGGGTTGCAGGTGTCACAACCCTGCCTGTAGCTCCAGGGGGCCCTGCAGCCTCCCTGTCATATTACCATATCCTCCACAAGGTCCAGCTTCGGTCTACCCTAGGGCCTCACAGTCTTGCTCCAATACTGGGCTTCCACTTTGCCTTCCACCATCCACACCCCTCTGTTCTCATTGGCTGGGGAGAAGCTGTGAGCCATTTCCTGAATGGAGAGGAGCACAGGGTGAGAGCAGCCCAGGATGTCTGTGCTGTGTGCTGGCAACATGGAATGGTAGCCGAGCTCGGTGAGGCAAGAGGAGGAGAGTGCCATCCTGTGGCCATGATGGGACCAATGTCACTAGTGAGGTAAGACACTGCTTAGTGTCTCCTAGTCACCAGCTGGGATTCTCTGTACCCCACCCGGGGATGTCCGCTTACCCCGCTTCCCTGACAAATGGGGAAAAGCCACATACCTCCGGGCGGTGATATTCCCCCAACACCTGCCAACACTGACAGATGTAGCGGCCTCACCCTCTCTTCTTCTTTATCGGTTTTACACACCAACTCATGTCTAGGGGTTGTGAGAGTGAGATGCGCCACGGCCCATGTCCTCCCCATTGTAGTAGGGAGGTGAAGGCCACTTCCTGATGTTTCCTCGGGCCGGTGTGTTCTGTGAATGCACTGAGTCTGTAACCACAAGCTCACCCGCCTCCCCTTTGCTTCCAGTAACTGGAGTTCACACACCGAAGAAAGGTCCAACACTTGTTTATTTGGCACTCCAATAGCAAAGCACGATAAACAGTTCTTATTTCAGCAGACTGGTTGGGACCTATAACCTTTCCAACGGTGGGATGAGCAGATCGAGGCACTTCCTAAAGTTTAAGTTCTAAAGATAGGGTCTCTTCTAGCAACCCCTATGAACAGCAATGGAGCCCTCTTCGATACGCTGTGGCCCCTATCAGGGGATGTGTCCTCCCAAGAGAGTTCCCAGAGGCCCACCGTCACCGGGTTGGTGCTGCTCCGGGTCTTCAGTGGGTAACCTCCCCGGCCTCCTCACCTCAGGTACGAGTCCCTCCGCTCAGGGACCCTCGGACAGTCCACCCTAGCGGGACCCAGTCGAAGGTACTGGGCCCCAGGCCTCCTTCGATAGTACCTCACCCCAGGCTAAAGGTGCCTGGGATGGACGCCAACATGACTCCGGACCAGGCCATGGGCACCTGGACCAGACTCCTGGATCTCCCGCACCCAGGCCTAAGGGCCCTGGGTGCGGACCGCAGCCCTCCTCCTCCGAGGACCTCCTTCTCCGCCCGACGACGAGGACCTCGTGGTAAGGGCGTCTCCCCCTTTTATCTCCTCCCTTCAACGGCCCGGCGGGTTCCCCGCCCCAGCCATACCATCTCCGGGAAGGGACAAAACAGGGAGCACTGCGAAGATGATTCTACCTGAAGCCTGTGGGTACCCCGCCACCCACAGGCAAAGGAGAATATTACATCCTCCAATCCTCCACGAGATAAAAAGGGGTCTAAATCCTAACACAATTATACACCTGGGTCACACTATTGCCCAGGTGTATCCCATCTATTTGAGGACCCCGCTACACACTCCCCCTGTAATTTGACGCTGGTCCCCAGCGTCAGGTGCACACCCATGCCTCCCATAAGTGGTGGCATGGAGTGAAACCCCTGAAGCAGTTCCTCTAAATTTCCCAAGTGCCAAGACCTGCTCAGGGAATGGGGAACATACAAAACAACTTATGTCATAAACACTTTAAACATTTGCATAGTCACAACCCCTCTCCCACACTGTCTAAGAGCCACCCACTCCAACAAGCAAGGTGATGTGTGTGTGAAACATTTTCAAACATTTGTTGCGCAACACTGCCACCTGGTGACAACGCCGCGGTCATGACACTCAACGAAT
This sequence comes from Rana muscosa, assembly GCA_029206835.1. NCBI lineage: Eukaryota > Metazoa > Chordata > Amphibia > Anura > Ranidae > Rana > Rana muscosa. The sequence continues at coordinate 193,183,355 of CM055126.1, read as the reverse complement.
CTTCGTTCTTCCAGCTTTTCCCTACTCTGCCACTATTCCCAAATGTCCTTGCCTTTGGCACATGAAGAAAAGGGGAAACACGAAAACACAACAGTCCCCAAGTCTCCAACGAGAAAAAGAAAAGCCCAAACAAAAACAAAAGCAGGGCACAGTCCTGGGTGTCTGGGAATGGCTCTTCCAGAAAGTTCAAGTGCACAAAGGAAATAAACAGGAGTTCTTTTCTCCTATAAGTAAAACTTTGGATCCGGCAGGTACAGGGGTTTCAGGTGTTTGTCAAATGCCTCTATCGAATACTCGACATCTTCTCCTTCTCTTCTGCAAATGACTATCTTGTCAGCATGGATATGGCGCCCCAATTTCCATTCAGCTTTGCAATCCTCAAACCTCTTAGACACTGCCGGCATACATTCCAGGTACCTACGAGCATGAGGCACCTTCAACTTGTCCCACACAAACTCGTCATACCATCTTGTTCTCCAGACTTCCACCTCATACAGCAAGTCCTGGGGTAGATACGGATACTCCCACCCATATTCCCGAGCTACTTTGTGGCAAAACAGTCTCTGCAAGCGGGCCAAAGGTGGCATAGTGGCTTTCTCTCCAGTTCCAGGCAGCACAATAGCTTCCGGATGCCGAGGTGCCTTTACCAGCTCCCTGAAACTGACTTTCGGCGCTCTCAGAGAAGCGCGGGGTACCCCCACAACCAAAGTAGGTGAGGTAACAGTAGATGGGGACACAGGTGGAGGGGTAGGTTCCCTCGTAAGCTGCGGGTCTTCCACCCGAGGCGTGCTGTCTCCTGTGTACATCGGTGAATCCCGTACCGCACGGGAAGCAAGAAGCGGCACTCTATCCCAGCCCTTGCGGCTGAACAGTTCATCTATCTCGCCATCATCTCCGCAATCAGACAGCGACTCTAGGTCGGAGGTGTCATACATCTCCGCAGGCAGATATCTTCCGGTGGACACAGAATCTACCTCCCTGGGGGTCTCCACCTCCAATGGGCCCCCGACACCTCCAACCACCACCACAGTCCCAGCCCCTGGCTCACCTGACCCTTGTAGAAGACTGGGATGTCCGGGACTTCCTTCTCGACCGGCGCCATCCAGGCCAGGCAAGCAGTGGGGTGAAGCTCGACCACGTCCACAGGATGCCTGTACTAGGCCAACTTTCCTCTTCGGTGGTGGGAGCAGAGAACTTGTGGCGACCGAGGCAGCATCCTCGGATTTTTCTCTGTTGGGCAGTCTATCGCCCTGGTCAGCGCGCACAGGAACCTCGACAAAGGCCTTGATCTCCCCTTCTGGAGTAGCAGTACCCGTGAGGTGGTTGAGGCGAAGGGCCCGGGGCCTTGCTGTGGACGACTCGACCTCAAAAAGGAATTCTCTGCACTCCTCACATCGCCCGAATGGCTTCAGGGTGACCACCAGTCCCGAGCAGCCGGGACAGATCACACCGAGGGCTTCCGTGTCTCTGCAAGTGTACAGAGCCAACCGCCCTCGGGGCCTAAGTCTTATCCCCGTGTCTGTGATGGGGGCAGCAAAAGAAGTCATTCTCGTGGGGTGAGGAACCATAACCCACGGGGCACTTGAGGTCATCCCGACTATCTGCTGCTCCATCATGCACTGACCCCGCGCCGGAGTCTCCACGTGTATCCCCACACTTGGCCAGACTCCTCCCATGAGCTGTACATTTTCGCGGGCTTCCTCTTGACTCCGCCCACGAACGATGTCACCATGGGGTGCCTCGTGGCGCAGTGCGCTAACAGTCCCCACGTGCAGTACGTCACACGGCTGGACCTCTCCCTTTTTCCGCTCCTCCGCATGGGCCTTTCCCGTGTTAGGGTCATTTCCACAACTCCGAGCAGGGACGCACTTTGGCCAGTAATATGGCCGATCTGCTCGGAACTCCTCTGGGCAGCAAAGTTCAAATGTAGACATTCTCAAGTCCATCTTTAGAACACACTCTATCCCGGACGAGCCCCCACGTGCAGCGGCCTCCCCCTCTCTTCTTCTTTATCGGTTTTACACACCAACTCATGTCTAGGGGTTGTGAGAGTGAGATGCGCCACGGCCCATGTCCTCCCCATTGTAGTAGGGAGGTGAAGGCCACTTCCTGATGTTTCCTCGGGCCGGTGTGTTCTGTGAATGCACTGAGTCTGTAACCACAAGCTCACCCGCCTCCCCTTTGCTTCCAGTAACTGGAGTTCACACACCGAAGAAAGGTCCAACACTTGTTTATTTGGCACTCCAATAGCAAAGCACGATAAACAGTTCTTATTTCAGCAGACTGGTTGGGACCTATAACCTTTCCAACGGTGGGATGAGCAGATCGAGGCACTTCCTAAAGTTTAAGTTCTAAAGATAGGGTCTCTTCTAGCAACCCCTATGAACAGCAATGGAGCCCTCTTCGATACGCTGTGGCCCCTATCAGGGGATGTGTCCTCCCAAGAGAGTTCCCAGAGGCCCACCGTCACCGGGTTGGTGCTGCTCCGGGTCTTCAGTGGGTAACCTCCCCGGCCTCCTCACCTCAGGTACGAGTCCCTCCGCTCAGGGACCCTCGGACAGTCCACCCTAGCGGGACCCAGTCGAAGGTACTGGGCCCCAGGCCTCCTCGATAGTACCTCACCCCAGGCTAAAGGTGCCTGGGATGGACGCCAACATGACTCCGGACCAGGCCATGGGCACCTGGACCAGACTCCTGGATCTCCCGCACCCAGGCCTAAGGGCCCTGGGTGCGGACCGCAGCCCTCCTCCTCCGAGGACCTCCTTCTCCGCCTGACGACGACGACCTCGTGGTAAGGGCGTCTCCCCCTTTTATCTCCTCCCTTCAACGGCCCGGCGGGTTCCCCGCCCCAGTCATACCATCTCCGGGAAGGGACAAAACAGGGAGCACTGCGAAGATGATTCTACCTGAAGCCTGTGGGTACCCCGCCACCCACAGGCAAAGGAGAATATTACATCCTCCAATCCTCCACGAGATAAAAAGGGGTCTAAATCCTAACACAATTATACACCTGGGTCACACTATTGCCCAGGTGTATCCCATCTATTTGAGGACCCCGCTACACAGAGAACCTTCAGAAATTGCTAAATCAAATCTCTTAACACTTCTCTTAAGCCCTGAGGGGCTGCAGGCTCCAGATTTTGTGTTACATGGCTTTGCCCCCCCAGATCTAAGTTGCGCCTCTGACCACCCACTCTGCCTTGGATGCTATGCCTGGCTGCTGAGCTCCTTTCCCATTGCAGCACTCTATACTGTTCCTCCTCCGTAGAGCTGAAATCACATTCCTTTACAACACAGCCAGTCAGCCATGATCAGCACAGGGTGTATCTGCCTACTGCAACTACACTTCTGTTCCGACCAGAGAATTTCACAGGTCAGAAGGGCAACATAAAAGCCAGATACACCCTGTGATAAGGTGACCAGATTCTTAAAATGAGATCCGGGGACATTTTTTTTTTTTTACTAGTAATGGCGGCAATCAGCGACTCTGCCCGTCGCTGCCACCCGCCTCACAGCCTTTCAAGTCTTACTCTCCCGGCCCCGGCTACTACTGGGTGGGGGGCGGAGGAAGATCACTCTGCCAGGGAAGGCAAGGAGATAAACAGGCAGGCGGCTGACCGGGACTTGAGCCAAGGCAGAAGAACATGCAAGCGGAGCTGAATTGGGCATGCACCCGAAACTAAAGAAAAATTCCCTCCGCTCCGACCAGCACATGATCATCAGAAAGGGGCACAGATAATGAAAAAAAATGTAATTCAGATTTTTTTTCTTTAATTCTGCACTGACTGTCTTTGAAATTGCCCCAGCCCCTGTTCAAATCCAATCCGGGGACAAAACCGGGGACAGACTTGGTCCGGGGACAGTGTCCTCAATACGGGGACTATCCCCGGAAACCGGGAATGTCTGGTCACCCTACCCTGTGAAGGCTGACAAACTGTGTGTAAAGGAATGTGATTTCAGCCCTGTATAGTGTGTTAAGCCACTTTGAGTATCTTGGTGTGCGGTGGGTGTATCTGCACGCACAGTGGAAGGGGGGGGGCATTCAACTTTTGTATCAAGGCCCACAAGCTTCAAGCTACGCCTCTGTGCACATGACCTGGAATTGCGTAGCGATATAATATCTAGCATGTGTCACAGATGGCTGGTCTAATTAGCGCCAACCAATTTAATTAGGCAATTAGGATCATAACTGGAGTTCAGCTCTAATTATTCTGATCATACCATATGAGAAAGTCATGAATAGTAAAAGAAATATTATCTCATCATATCTGGGATTTATGGTGTGACTACACATGAGTTGTCTTGGTTCAAATATTATGGCAACCAGAAATTGTTGTGTGTTTATATTTTATGAATTTTACAACAATAGTACATACAGCATGTCATAATGAGTCACATGAGACTGACAGCAGTTTATTCTCTTATGCTGCATGTCTATTGTCAGACAACCTATAATTCTGATAGTGACACATCTTTGACTTCTGGAATCTTCTACAGTTCTTTGTAATCAATGAAATGATTAAGGGCTCGTTTAGACGTGCTTAGAAATTTGAGCGCCCATTAAAGCGGAGGTCCGCCTAAAAAATAAAATATTAAAAGCCAGCAGCTGCAAATACGGCAGCTGCTGACTTTTAATAAATGGACACTTACCTGTCCAGGGTGCCCGCGATGTTGGCAGCCGAAGCCAAACAATCGCTCGGCTCTCGGCTGCCCCCGCCGCCATCCTCGGTGAGGGAATCGGGAAGTGAAGCATTGCGGCTTCACTTCCCGGTTCCCTACTGCGCATGCGCGAGTCGCGCTGCGCGTCCTAACTGGTCCCCGCTGTCTTCTGGGACCTGTGTGTTTCCCTGAAGACAGCGGGGGACGGGAAGGGGCGTGACTCCCACGGGAGTCTATGCCAAGAAGTGGGTGCAAATACCTGTATTATACTGGTATCTGCACCCCCTGAAAGGTGCCAAATGTGACACCGGAGGGGGGGAGGGCTCCGAAAAGCGGAGGTTCCATTTTTTTGTGGACCTCCGCTTTAACAAACCTAAGGCGTGAAAATGCAATAATGTCACGTTTTGGGTGTGTTTGCGCCGCGTTAAAAAACCCTTGCCAGACTCCCCCCTCTGTGTTGGTTTTTATTGTATGATTTTTGTATTATCATCTTGGCTAGTAATTCTTTCTAATCGCATCTCAAACATGCTATAAACGCCATAGGGGCATTTGTTATGTGTTTGCAGCACGTTTACATTGATATCAATGGAAGTGTCTGGGACAAAGCCTGGCAAATGACAGGTCAGGTCAATTTTGACGCAACGCTAATGCAACCATGTGGACAACACTGGGCACTGCACATAGCCTGTCCATATCCACAATATATTAGTCCTTACTTGCACAGCTGCTGCCAAACTGGTCCTCTCCGAGGAGAAGTGTGCTCTGGCTTCCACAATATTTGCAAAAGTTAATTCCCAGGTACACAGCACTCCATTCTTAGCAAGAATGACTTTCTCAGGGCCTCTCTCACAGCACCATTAGGCTTTCATAGCTGTGGCCTGTCTACTGCCAATGCTGACTTTGTATATTGGGATGGAAGATGTAATCCTATGAGAACGGTGTATGCGGCTTTCATATAGTTACTTTCATTTTCCCATAGATACTTAAAGCGGAGCTCCACCGGAATTTTTTTTTTTAAAGCCAGCAGCTACAGCTACAGCAGCTGCTGGCTTTTAATATTTGGACACTTACCTGTCCTGGAGTCCAGCGACGTCCGCAGCAGAGGACGAGCGACCGCTCGTCGCTCTGCTGCTCCCTCCGCCATCCTCGCTGAGGGAACCAGGAAGTGAAGCCCTGCGGCTTCATGCCCGGTTCCCTACGGCGCATGCGCGAGTCGCGCTGCGCCGTTCTGATTGGTGCTCCTGTGTTCTGGGAGCCGAGTGTCTCCCAGAACACTACGGGAAGTCTGGGGGAAGTGACGTAACTCCCGCAGATTCCCGGAGACAGGACTCCCGGATGTGGGTGAAAATACCTGTCTTAGACAGGTATCTTCACCCCCCTCCCCCCTGAAAGGTGTCAATTGTGACACCGGAGGGGGGGAGGGTTCCAAATAGCAAAAGTTGCTATTTAGGGTGGAGCTCCACTTTAAAGGAGTAGTAAAGTTACATGTTTTTTCACCTTAATGCATCCTATGCATTAAGGTGAAAAAACATTCGACAATACCGCCCCCCCCGAGCCCCCGTTTTTCTTACCTGGCCCCTCGAAAGTCCCATGCTCGTCCCCGTCATCCTCTTCGTTTTTCAGCCTGGCCGCCGATTGGCTACACTGGATGGATTGAAAGCAGCGCAGCCATTGGCTGGCGCTGCTGTCAATCACATCCAATGACGCGGCGCGCGGGGGGCGGGGCCGAGTGATACAGTCGGCGGCTATGGCCGCCGCTGTATCACGGGAGCGCGCCCGCAATCACTCCACACCATGCGAGCTCACTCGCATTAAGGTGTGGAGTCCTTGCGGGGAGGAGCCAAGACAGCCGCCGAGGGACCCCAGAAGACCAGGATCGGGGCCACTGTGTGCAAAACGAGCTGCACAGTGGAGGTAAGTATAACATGTTTGTTATTTTTAAGCAAAAAAAAGGGAAGCTTTAGTGCTCCTTTAAATACTTAAAGGGGGTTATTTACTAAAGGCAAATCCACTTTGCGCTACAAGTGCAAACTACAAGTGCAAAATGCACTTGAAATTGCACTGCACGTGCACTTGGAAGTGCAGTCGCTGTAGATCCGAGGGGGACATGCAAGGAAAATAAAAAACAGTATTTTAGCTTGTACATGATTGGATGATAAAATCAGCAGAGCTTCTCCTCATTTCAGATCTTCCCCTCAGATTTACAGCGACTGCACTTCCAGTTCAATTTCATGTGCACTTTGCACTTGTAGTTTGCACTTGTTGTGCAAAGTGGATTTGCCTTTAGTAAATAACCCCCTTAGTGTAAAGCCCCGTTCACACAGTCTGACTTTTGCCCAACAAACTTCATTTTAAGCAAGTTGGACCAACAATCCGACCGTGTGTACGCTCCATGGGACAAACTTTTTTTTTTTTGTTTGTTTTCATCGGACAAAAGTTGGGTCTGCAAACGGACAAACTTTTGGCCAACAAAAGTCCGATGGAGCAAAATCCGACCGTGTGTACAGAAAACCATAGGACTTTTGTCCGATGGACAAAACAACTAATGTTAAAATCAACCAACAATAGCAGAAGTTGACCAAAGGGTGGCGGTAAAGAGCAGAAAAGAGCAGAAAAACCACGTGATGTTGCAAAAAGTTTTGGGAAAGTTTGCAGAAAAGTCCTGTGGTGTGTATGCTATGGGTGTTCCCGACTAACTCCGTTCGGACAAAAATCCAGGGAAAAGTCTGATGGAAGTCCGACCGTGTGTATGGGGCTTTACCTTACCCAGGACCCTGTATTCATTGTATACAGTACAGTAAGACCTCTCACAGTACACAGAACATGGAAATGCAATTATTTTTGTAAATATAAACTTGTAAATACCTTTTCTCATCAGCAGTATATAGCAATCTTGTGACTTCTATCAGTGTCCAGCCAAGCACTGGTTAAAGCTTGTAGGAGGAGATTTAATTCTCCTCTGACTGTCCTATGAGGCTGCAGGATCCCTGACCCTCTGTCTGGACAGTGCTGATTGGCCCTGTGCTGATCACATGCACCTTCCGAAAAAAAAAAAAAAACTCTCTAGCAATACGCACCAAACTGAGCATGTGCAGAGTGACTCCAAAGGCTCTGTCTTATCAGGAGATGGATTGGGGACAATGGAAGAAGGGGAGGATCAGAGAAGACAGAATCAAACAGCCTTTTCACACCATACGGAGGATTAACCCCTAATGTTTCACAGTGAGTATAACAAGTATTCTTTACTGCATATACAAACTGATTTTACTGTTGTGGGTTTAATAAGACTCTTTCACACTGAGTCAGTTTTCAGTTGTTTTAGCGCTAAAAATAGCGTCTGTAAAGCGCCTGAAAACTGCCTCTCAAGCCACCCCAGTGTGAAAGCCTGAGTGCTTTCTCACTGGGGCGGCGCTTTTGTAGGACGGGAAAAAAAGTCCTGCAAGCAGCATCTTTGGGCGGTGGAGGAGCAGTGTGTATACCGCTCTTCCACCGCCCTGCCCATTGAAACGAATAGGCACCGCTTCCGAAGCACCTGAAAAGCGATTCGGAAGTGCCGCATCACGGGCGCTTTTAACCCCTTTTTAACCCTTTCTTGGGGGTTAAAAGCGCCCCGCTACTGCCCAAAAAGCGCCGCCAAAGCACCTCTATAACAGGGGTAAAGCGTTGCTAAAACGAGCTGCGCTTTACCGCTAATGCCGGCACCGCCCCAGTGTGAAAGTAGCCTAATGCTGCGTACACACAACCGTTTTTCATGACGAGAAAAATGCCATTTTTTAATTTGGTCATTAAAAACGATCGTGTGTGGGCTCCAGAGCATTTTTCACGACGTGAAAAATGGGCATTAAAAATTTGGAACATGCTCTAATTTTTCTTGTCGTTTTTCACGTCGTCGTTTTTCTCGTCATGAAAAACGTCCGTGTGTAGGCTTTAACGACGTGAAAAAAACGCGCATGCTCAGAAGCAAGTGATGAGACGGGAGCGCTCATTCTGGTAAAAATAACGTTCGTAATGGAGATAGCACATTTGTCACGCTGTAACGGACTAAAGAGCACGAGGCTGAAAAGCGCAAATCGTCTCTCATCAAACTTCACTAACACGAGGATCAGCAAAAGCAGCCCAAAGGGTGGCGTCATCCAAATGGAACTTCCCCTTTATAGTGCCGTCGTACATTTCGTACGTCACCACGCTTTGCTCGAGCATTTTTTTTCATGATAGTGTGTAGGCAAGGCAGGCTTGAGAAGAATCACGTCGAGAAAAACGTTGTTTTTTTCAATGACATTAAAAACGGTCGTGTGTACGCGGCATAATATTTTAAGCTCACCATACATGGATTGAAATTTAGCCAGTTCAGTAGGGATTGGATGAATTTTGGCCCATGTAAGGGTTAGCTGGTTGTAGACAATCTATCGATCGAAAAGTGTACAACCAGCCTGTTGGATTTTTCCTGAACAATTAATGCCGCTGGCTATAGCCAGAAACACTAATTGTTGTATTCTGCTGGCAAGGAAGGCTCCTCGCAGATCACAGTAGCACAGCAGGAGGATTCCCCCATCCACACATTCAAGGTGGACTTATTGAACTGGCTCATATATGACCTCCCATAGCAGATAAGTGAGTTCTTTTTTCAGGCTAGCAGACAGGAAAAGAAGAAATATAAAATGATGTCAGCAGTTGGGGGATAAATAGCATGTACAGCCCAGAAGCCGTTTTCTGATTCCGGTGTATGAATAGAATGTAGGTGTGAGTCATTTCATTTATAGGTGAGACGCAACAGCCCCCAGCCTGCACGATCGATCGCTCTAGGCAAAAAGCCATCAATCCTGAGCTGCAGTAATGACATTGTGCATATTCACAATGAGATCCTCAGACAAACCAGTGACATACCTGGCATTCTGAAAGATATATTTGGACATTATACCATCCTAGGCACGACTGGATAATGGCGCTGTTTAACTACTTCCATACTGGGCACTTATACACCTTCCTGCCCTGACCAATTTTCAGCTTTCAGCGCTGTTGCACTTTGAATGACAATTGCGCGGTCATGCTACACTCAGGCCCGGATTTACTCCCTTTGCCGCCCCAAGGCCGGGTCCTTCAATGCCGCCCCCCCCCCCTACTCACACACACACCAGCACATAGGGGTCTTCTGAGCCCCCCCCCCATGTGATAGAAATGAGGCAAAGAAAAAAAAATGACACTAGAAATACCCCCCCCCGCCAAAAAAAACCTGAAAGTACTTGTGATTTGCATATTGTGTTATTAAAGACATACCTAGTGTATTTGTGCACTGTTTTTATACAATAATAACTGTAAATATGTGCATTATGCAGCATACCCAGCAAGGAATTAAATACCTTTTGAGTCAAATATTCTGCTTGACACTGTGACCTCTGGCCAGCGCCCTTCCCACTGATCCTGGGGGCAGCAGGACCTGGATAGGAGGGGCGGCGGGGGCAGCATATGGAGGAACAAATTCCCCTCCATTTTCCTCCTGCAGCCACTGAATGCCTATGGGACGGAGGGGAGGAAAAGCAGGCTTTTAGTGGCTGCAGGAGAAAAATGGAGGGGATTTGTTCCTCTATATGCCCCCCCATCCAGGTGTACAGGGGCAACATGTGCGCCATTGCAATTGTGACCCTGTAGTTACGCCCTTGGGATGAGTGGCAGCGGTGGTGGTGGGGGATGGGATCAGTGGCAGCAGTGGTGGTTGGATAGGGATAGGATCAGTGGCAGCGTTGAGGGAGAGATGGGATGAGTGGCAGCGGTGGGGGTGGGATCAGTGGCAGCAGTGGTGGGGGGATGGGATGAGTGGCAAGGGTGGTGGTTGGGGGGTGGGATCAGTGGTAGGGGGGATTGAATGGGATGAGTGGCAGAGATGATGTAGGGAATGGGATCAGTGGCAAGGGTTGTGGTTGGGGGGCATTGGATGAAATAAGTGGCAGCGGTGGTGGGAGGATGGGATCAGTGGTGAGGGTGGTGGTTGGGGGGTGGGATCAGTGGTAGGGGGGATTGAATGGGATTAGTGGCAGAGATGATGAGGGGAATGGGATCAGTGGCAAGGGTGGTGGTTGGGGGGCATTGGATGAAATGAGTGGCAGCGGTGGTGGGAGGATGGGATCAGTGGTGAGGGTGGTGGTTGGGGAAGATAGGTTGGAATGAGTGGTAGTGGAAGGGGGAGATTGGACGGGATGAGTGGCAGTGGTGGGGGGGTGGGATCAGTGGCAGGGATGGTGGTTGCTGAATGGGATCAGTGGCAGCAGTGGTCGTGGTGAGGTGGGGGGTATCAGTGGTGGGGGGTGTATCAGTCGCACTAGTGGTAATGGTGCTGGTGTTGGGGGGGGAATAAGTGGCAGTGGTGGGGTATAAGTGGCAGCGGTGGGGTATAAGTGGCGGTGGTGGGGTATCAGTGGTGGTGGTGGGGTATCAGTGGCGGTGGTGGGGTATCAGTGGTGGTGGGGGGAATCAGTGGCAGCAATGGTGGTGGGGGGTATCAGTGGCAGTAATGCTGGTGGGGGGTATCAGTGGCAGTAATGGTGGTGGGGGTATCAGTGGCAGTAATGGTGGTGGGGGTATCAGTGGCAGTAATGGTGGTGGGGGTATCAGTGGCAGTAATGCTGGTGGGGGGTATCAGTGGCAGTAATGGTGGTGGGGGGTATCAGTGGCAGTAATGGTGGTGGGGGTATCAGTGGCAGTAATGCTGGTGGGGGTATCAGTGGCAGTAATGCTGGTGGGGGGTATCAGTGGCAGTAATGCTGGTGGGGGTATCAGTGGCAGTAATAGTGGTGGGGGTATCAGTGACAGTAATGGTGGTGGGGGGTATCAGTGGCAGTAATGCTGGTGGGGGGTATCAGTGGCAGTAATGCTGGTGGGGGTATCAGTGGCAGTAATGCTGGTGGGGGTATCAGTGGCAGTAATGCTGGTGGGGGTATCAGTGGCAGTAATGCTGGTGGGGGGTATCAGTGGCAGCAGTGGTGGTGTGGGGGGGAATCAGTAGCAGTGTTGATATTGATATCAGTGCCACTCACTCGCAAATCAGTTGGTTCCCCCTCCATGCTAGGTTTTGCTTGGCCGGGCAAAGAGGATGGGTGGGGCCTGTGACTACCCATGAGTGCGGGCGGAGAGGATGGGAGGAGCGGGCGGGGACTGTGTAGAGTGCCCATAAGTGAGGGCGGGGAGGATGGGCGGAGCGGGCGGAGACTGTGCAGTATGCCCGTGAATGAGGGCGGGGAGAATGGGCGGTGACTTTGCAGTGTTCCCCTGAGTGAGGGCGGGGAGGATGAGCGGAGCGGGCGGAGATGATAGGCGGAGCCGGAACTGTACAGTGTGACCGTGAGTGCGAGCGGGGAGAATAGGCGGAGTGGGAGGTGACTGTGCCCGTGAGTGAGGGCGGCGAGGACAGGTGGAGCCGCCCCTGCACTGACTGCCGCCCCGAGGCCTGGCCTCGGTGGCCTTGTCTGGAATCCGGCCCTGGCTACACTGTACCCAAACTAAATTTTTATCATTTTTTTCACACAAATAGAGCTTTCTTTCGGTCGTATTTGATCACACATCACATTCTTTTTTCCCACATTCATCACCACACATTCACATTCACACGTCTTTCATTTTGATAGCACACATACACTTTCCACTCACTCATTTGTTTCCCTTCACATTTCACAACATATTCCCACTTACACAATCCTCATTTCACAGGTTCCTATCCATTCATTTCAATTTATTTTCCTCACACCTTCCTCTTCCTATTCGGTTGATACCATACACACTCACGTGTACCTACCATACTTTTTTGTACTGTTACTGACATTACAATTAAACATAGTTTAACCTTCGTATGTCACCACATCGTCATTACTATACATTTATTACTTGATTTACCCCACGCTGTGGTTACCACCACATAGACCTTAATATGCGACTGTGGGTAAATCTTACTTGACGCTTTTACAATCTCTATACATAAATATTGGCCAATATACCAATATTTTATTCAAATCTTATTCCATTTGAACCCTATTACAGGTGTCGTCTTTCCCTTCCCTGTCTGAAAATTAGGGTTGTCCCGATACCACTTTTTTAAGACCGAGTACAAGTACCGATACTTTTTTTCAAGTACTTGCCGATACCGATTACCGATACTTTTTTATAATGTCAGGTGACAGTTTTAAAGCACAATACAGATTAGGTGGCACTGCTATGCAGCACTGATAGGCGGCACTGATTAAGCAGCACTGATGAGCACTGATATGATTAGGTGGCACGGATATGCAGCAGTGATGAGTACTGACAGGTGGCGGGCACTTATGACTGGCACCGACATATGGCTGGCACTGACAGGGGGCTGGCACTGATAGACGGCACTGGCACTAATAGATGGCAGGTGGCTGGCACTTATAGATGGCAGTGATAGATGGTACTGAGTCAGCATATGCTCCTTACATTGGTGATCAGTAAGAAGAATGTTCCTTACATTGGTGGTCAGTGGGAAGAATGCCCCTAACATTGGTGGTCAGTGGGAAGAATGCCCCTTACATTGGTGGTCAGTGGATAGAATGCCCCTTACATTGGTGGTCAGTGGGTAGAATGCCCCTTACATTGGTGGTCAGTGGGAAGAATGCCCCTTACATTGGTGGTCAGTGGGAAGAATGCCCCTTACATTGGTGGTCAGTGGGAAGAATGCCCCTTACATTGGTGGTCAGTGGGAAGAATGCCCCTTACATTGGTGGTCAGTGGGAAGAATGCCCCTTACATTGGTGGTCAGTGGGAAGAATGCCCCTTACATTGGTGGTCAGTGGGAAGAATGCCCCTTACATTGGCAAAGGCACCCCCCCACCCCCACCTCTTCCCCCCCCCCTGGGCCATTCTCAGTGGTTAATGTCTTTTTAAAAAACTCCCTCCCCTCCAGCATCGAAAAACAAAACAGGCAGGAGAGTCAGGGGGAGCACATCGAGCAAAATAGCAGGGTGACCAGCAGAAAGACAGGCAAGGCAGGCAACCATTTGATCACAAGGGCGGAAGGAAAACAAATCTGTGTGCATGTCACAATGACATTTTACTTACCCGCCTGAAGACACACTCTGCTCTCCGCTCTGGTTGCGCCCCCTCTCCGCTCTGGTCTCCGCCCCCCGCCTCGCTCTCCGCCCCGTCTGTGATCTGGTCTCTGCCCCCTGCTTCGCTCTCCGCCCCTTCTCTGCTCTGGTCTCCGCCCCCCGCCTCGCTCTCCGCCCCGTCTGCGATCTGGTCTCTGCTCTGGTCTCCGCCCCCTGCTTCGCTCTCCGCCCCGTCTCCGCTCTGGTCTCCGCCCCGCTCTCCGCCCCCTCTGCGCTCTGTTCTCCGCTCTGGTCTCCGCCCCCCGCCTCGCTCTCCGCCCCCTCTGTGCTTTGGTCTCCGCCCCCCGCCCCGCTCTCCGCCCCCTCTTCGCCCTCTCGGCGAAGTATCGGACAAGGCATCGGGAGCATTTGCGCGAGTACAAGTACTTGCGCAAATGCTTGGTATCGGTCCCGATACCGATACTAGTATCGGTATCGGGACAACCCTACTGAAAATCCTCATGTGTGACCTCCTGAAAGCCTTTCTGGATTGGTTCCTGCCCTGGTGGAGTGGGGGACATTATGTGTCGGTTCATGGTCCTTTTTAGAATACACTCATTGTCTCTAGTTACATGCCACGCTCTCAATTTCATCTTTTGAGCGGTAAATACAAATTCATTATTACCTGTCCACCTTTACTATTTGGTCTAACTGGCAGAATTCATTAATCCTTCTTATGCATGTTTTCACCAGAGTACAAATCCCCTGAAGAAGACCGTGATGGTCGAAACGCGTCGGGGTACTCACAAGAATGTTAACTTTTTATTGCATAGAATGTATTGTATGTATTTTTGATCCATATCTCAAATCATGTGTAACCAGAGTGTACAACTTTTTAACCCATTTTCTGTAACTGTACATTTTCTTGTATAATTAAAGACACTGTACTAGATCATACTCTCTTCTGGTTGTATCACAAGATGCCGCCTGAAAACCCCCCGGGGGAAACTTCCCTTTTTCCTATATATTACTGGGGTGCGCGGCGCCTGGACTCTCCTATTATGTGTTCCTTCTTCTTTCTACTGCGTATAACTTACCCTCAGCCTAGACGACCAAAGCCTCTGTCTCCTCCTTGGGGTTTTAAAAAAAAAAAAATTCCCATAGGTTGCTTGTACTCCACTCCATCCATTAATGCAACAGTTTATTTCTGCTGGTTGGGCACCCGCATAAGCTGTTTTTTTCTCCTCCTAAAAACTCTAGTCGAGGAGTATAGGTTGCTAGAAAACCTCCACAGGTTCCTCATCCTGGTGCTGGCTTCAGGCTAGCCAAATGCACAAACTGCTGGGATGCACAGTTGCTGGTGCAAGGGCTGTTTTAAGGAATTTGGGGGCCCCAAGCAACAATTGGCATTTGTTTATCAGGACACCAGGACACCAAGTTGTTGAGCGGGGAGGGGACATTGACACGGTTCGCGGGAGGGGGGGCGCCCGTTCGCAGGGGGAGGGGGGGGGGCGATTGCGGGAGGGAGGGGGGATGGCACAGTATTACATTGGATATGCGGGGGGATGTCTTACCTACTCCACCCGTGCTGCCTCCTCGAGTCCTCTGGCTCCTCTTTCTGCTGTGCTGTGCTGCCCTCTGCTGGGGCCCCAGGACAAGTCGGGGCCCCAAGCAGCTGCTTGGTTTGCCTGTCCCGTTCCGACGCCCCTGGCTGGTGCACATTGGGTCTAACGCACAACAGCTATATCGCATGATTGCGGAAACGCACGTCTGCGGAGGATAACTTCCTCTTTACCAGTCCACATGTTTGCATAAAATACATGAGTTTGGAATGTACAAAATGCATGTGGGGTAAAAACAAGTAACAGAACATGTTTATTGTTGATCACATAAAGATACATGTTTTTGTTTGTATGGATTTACATGTTTTTTACATAGTCGCATGAGGATGCTTGGTCACAATAAAGTGCTGCTTAGGTCACACAGAGAGGCTTGTTTTCACAAAAATGCCTAAAATCGCATAAAAATGCTTGATTGCATAAAGATGCTGGATCACACAAGGTTGCCTGGTCACACGAGTCCTTGATTACCCAAGGATACTTGGTCACACAGAGAGGCTTGTTTTCACAGAGATGCCTAAAATCGCATAAAGATGCTTGATTGCATAAAGATGCTGGATCGCACAGGGGTGCTTGATCACACTTGATCACACAAGGGCTTTCACACTGGAGAAACAGCAGCCGCTGTTTCAGGTCGGTTTGCAGGTGCTGTTTTAGCGCAATAGCGCCTGAAAACTACCCCAGTGTGAAAGGGGTCTAAAAGCAAAAGTAAAAAAAAACTTTTTATTTTTATACACTTTTGACTTTAATAAAAAAAAAAAAAATTCTTTAAGCCCAAGAACTGGAAGTGTCGTTGGAGGTTGCTCCGGTCCTCCAAGGGCATAGAGCCGAGTGGGGGCCATCTTGCCCTCACTTGACTCCCTGCCTATCCATCAGATGGATTGGATCGCTTCTGAGTTTACAGACGGCTCCGGTAAACCCAGAAACGACCAGAAAACTGGCAGGGGGGCACCTCTCCTGCTGCCTCTAAAAGTGATCCCGTGGCAAATCCGCCGCTGGGATAACTTTTAGCAGATGCCAAATCAAGCACAGAACAAAAAGATACCATGGTTATGGCAGATAGCTGCTGCCATAACCCTGGTATTAAACTTTAGCCCAGGTTCACACTGGGCTGCGGGAGTGAAGCCGTGCGAGTTCAGCTGAACTCGCACGATTTCACTCTCGCTGGCAGTCCCGATTTCAGCCGCGATTACAAAGACATCTGACACAGATGTCAATGTAAATCGCGGCCGAAATCGCAAAAAGTAGTACAGAAACTACTTTTTGAAATCGGTGCAGCGCCGCAGAGGCAAATTTGCGGCAAATATCGCCGATTTGACATGCGATTTGACATGTCAAATCGCACCAGTGTGAACCAGGGCTAAGTAATGGCATATATACTGTGGGCAGTCGGCAAGTGGCTAGAGTATAGACTGCTATCCATATTCATTAATTTATATTAGTTGGCTTGTATTTGGCTGCCACCTGCAGGATACTATGAGTATTACATGTGTACTAACTAAGGGCCCATTCACACCAGAAACTGCACATAACTGCATGTTTTTGACTGCATGTTTACATGCATTTGAAGCACGATTGAATGCATTTTGATTGCGTTTTGTGCTGCTTTTAGCACTGCATTTTTTCTATACGTTTTTGGGCTTGGCTTTTTTGGCTTAAAGGGGCACAGTGCGGTGCAGTTATGGTGCTTTTAAAGCACGTTCCCTGCATTTAGAGAGGACGTAAAAAGCAGGTGGTTGAGCTGTAGTTTTTGTTTTTGATATGCTTAGATGGCGCTGCTCTGTCTTTCGTTTTATCCCCAGAGTTTCTTCTAGCTCCTTAGAGCCAGCAACTACTAGGACAGCAAATCCACACAATTGCCCAGTCCAGTGTTGCCAACCGTACGTCTTTTTATGTATAGCCCGCGAATTAACCCCTTTTTCGGGCTGTACGTTAAAGTCCGTTTATGGGCACCGGTGCCCATAAAAAAGATGGCCGCGAGCTGGCCATACAACTGCGCATGCGCCGTTCCGAATGCGCCGGCTGAGCTCACGGAAACTTGGGCGGCGCACACGCAGTAACGTGATGGCGCCGCTGGCGCCATTTTTGAAAAGGCGACAGCGGCTGGCGGCAGTGGCGGGACACCTGCAGTGACTCATCATAGGTGGTCGGTGGAGGACTCGGAGCACTGACAGGGCCCAGCCAGGGGTGAGGAGGACGGACTTGAGCCTGAGGTCAGTGAAACTGGGGGGATACAAGGGGGACAGCGTCATCAGTGTGCTGTGTCCTCCTCTGGAACCTGTGTCCCTTTCACCTCTTCACAGGTCAGGGTAGCACAGTGCTGCCCTGACCTGTGGAGTGGTGAAAGGGGCACAGGAGGAGGACACAGCACACTGATGATGTGCAGAAGTAATATGGTGGTGGACAGAGGAGGAGGCTAATGTGAGGGGGTGAGGAGGGCACCATCATGTCCACAGCCTGTCTCCACCGGCACCTCCTGTAGTATGTCCGCAGCCTCTGTCCCCCTCCTGTAGTATGTCCGCAGCCTCTGTCCCCCTCCTGTAGTATGTCCGCAGCCTCTGTCCCCCTCCTGTAGTATGTCCGCAGCCTCTGTCCCCCTCCCGTAGTGTGTCCGCAGCCTCTGACCATCTCTTGTCATGTCTACAGTCTCTGAGGGGATCCTAGAAAGGAGTCAAGAGTGGGAGTGCCGCCGGGATGGGGGTTACGGCCCGGGAAGAAACAGACGTGTGGACTAGGAAGAGGAGATCAGAGCCACCAAGCTGGAGCCGTCTGACTGAGCCCCACACTGTGCACCTGAGAGGAGGTAAGTGACAGTGCCGCCAGGCCATTCTGAGGGGGGGGGGGTCACTGATGTAAGGAGGTGAGTGAATACAATAATGTAAGGGGGCACTGATATAAAGGTTTCCCCCTTATATTAGTCCCCCCCCCCTTACCTTAGTGTATTCACTCTGTGGAAGGTGGTCTCTATTCACCAGAGCCTCCCTCCACATCAGAGTTCCCCCTTACATCATGATCTGCAGCGTTCCCCTTTACATAAGAGTTCCCTTGCACTGTAAGGGGGCATCCTGCAGACTCTGATGTAAGAGGGAACTCTGTGCTGGCTGGGTTATAGTATCCTAACCTTCATGTGAATTGAGAAATATGTTTTTTTACTTTTGTTTAACTTAAACACATTGATAATAGCATAAGAGCCCATTCACACAGGGGCAACAGGACTTCCAGCGCGATTTTATGAGGCAACTCAGACACGACCTGAGAATGAATCACAGCGCGACCTGGAGCTATTTACAAGGCAACTCCAAGTTGCCTGCAGGACAAGAGACATTCCAGTGGCCAATCAAACAAGAATCAGCTCTGTGGGAGGGAGGGGGGAGGGAGAGGTTTGCAGGAGAAATGTATGTTATCTTCCTGCAGAGTTGCTCCTATTAAGACAGGGAGAGGCGACTCCCATTGAAATGAATGGTTACAGGTCGCCTAGGAGTCGGATTGAAGTAGTACAGGGACCTTTTTTGAAGTCGGAGCGACTGCAGTAGTGTGCATAAGGACGGCTCCATTAACTTACATTGATTTCTTCAGCCAGCGTGACCTGAGGCGACTAGGGGCGACCTGGGGCGATTTGGAGTCGGATCCAAAGACGCCCCTGTGTGAATGGGCTCTTAACTCTGTGTTTATAGTTCAAATATTGATATTTGCACTGTTTAGCACTAAAAACAGTAATTTTAGGTAATTTTTTGCAGCGTCAGTAAAAAATGCGGCTCTGCCAGTAATCTTCATTATTTTTGCCAGTAAGAAATTGGTGCCGTACAGAAATTTTGGCATCCTTGCCAGTAAATTTCACTTCAGGGGGTTGGCAACACTGGCCCAGTCTTTTACATATGGACTTTATATACAGTATATGGACTGAATTATATAACTGTTCAGTGTCAGACTAGCTTGCAGTTCACCTTAGCTTGAGAGCTTCAATACTGTATTTTTTTTATTGCTTCATAGAAAAAGAAACATACTTTCCCTTGAAATGTCAGAAGTGTGTCAGTTGAGGAAATTGTCCAGTTTGCAGCCATTGCCAAGCTCTGGTCATGTCTCACTCCATCTCAACTGCCATGTTTTCTACATGATGAAGGGCTTGTTGATACTGTACCTTTCCAGGTGTTAATGTAGCTCTTAAGAATATATTTAAACACAATGGTCATTAGTTGTTCAGGAGAAAGTTCATTTAGCAAATTGGCACTGATAAAGAATTATCTAAGAACCACGATGACCCATGAAAGCTCTGTGCTTACTGGCTGTGGAGAGCAGAGTCCGTCCTCAAGATGATACAGTTTGATGAGTTAAAGGATCAGTAAAGGAAAAACATAAAAAAAAAAAAAAATAACAAACATGTTATACTTGCCTCCACTGTGCAGCTCGTTTTGCACAGAGTGGCCCCGATCCACGTCTTCTGGGGTCCCTTGGCGGCTGTCTCGGCTCCTCCCCGCAAGGACTTAACACCTTCATGCGAGCGAGTTATTGCGGGCGCGCTCCCGTGATACAGCGGCGGACATAGCCGCCGACTGTATCACTTGCCCCCGCCCCCCCCGGCGCGCTGCATCATTGGATGTGATTGACAGCAGCGCCAGCCAATGGCTGCGCTGCTTTCAATCCATCCAGTGTAGCCAATGGACGGCCAGGCTGAGAACCGAGGAGGATGATGGGGACGAGCGCAGGACTTTCGAGGGGTAAGGTAAGTAAAACAGGGGCTCGGGGGGGGGCGGTACTGTTGGTTGTTTTTTCACCTTAATGCATAGGATGCATTAAGGTGAAAAAACATTTACCTTTACAACCCCTTTAAGCCCCCGTACACACGATCAGAAAATCATACGGAAAATACCGATTTCGAAGTGATTGTATGATAATCGGATTGTTAGTACAGAGCTTTCGAGAGCCAATCGTGACAGTTCATCCGATATTATTCTATCGGACATGCACAATTTTTTTTTCGTACGATGCCCGATCGTACGATTTTCGTTTAATCAGTACAGATGTCGTTCGAAAATGCAATACAAATGCATTACAACACATGATATCACTTCCAAATTTTTATTCTGTTATACGAGAATTTTCGTGACTTTAGAAAACTCATCAGATTCAATCTGAGATTAGCATGCAAAAAAAAACGAACGATCATTCATCCGATAATCTCATT
Source organism: Rana muscosa (assembly GCA_029206835.1). Lineage (NCBI taxonomy): Eukaryota > Metazoa > Chordata > Amphibia > Anura > Ranidae > Rana > Rana muscosa. The sequence goes on along the minus strand of CM055126.1, from coordinate 193,162,863 downwards.
GTGTGTACCAGGCATAAATTAAAGATTTTGCAGGTGCTAACTGCAGGAAGAAAGACTTTTTGTAAATATTGTAGTGTGATGCATAACTGTGATGGATGACTTTCCAGTTCCAATTACCCAATGTAATGTGTGTTCTTACAGTCGATAAAATTGAGAAAAAAAAATCTGTCTTCTTCACAACCTAATTTATTTATACTGTATTTTTTAGAACAAATGTGGTTTATTATTAATTTCAGTTCACCTTTTTATTAGTCATACAATCTAATTTCTATGCAAAAAATCTGAGGAAAACGCTTGGACAGCCGCACTCCAAAAAAGGTTATTTTATTTAAAACAAAAAAGGGATTTTTATGACAGCTTACCTGTAAAATCCTTTTCTTGGAGTACATCACGGGACACAGAGCGACTTAGTCATTACTAATGGGTTATATAGATTACCTTCAGGTGCTGGCACTGGCCACTTCCAAACCGGAAGTACCCTCCCCTATATAAGCCCCTCCCATCCGGGAGCACCTCAGTTTTGTAGCAAAGCAATAAGTGTCCCAAAAAGAGGGGTGGGAGCTCTGTGTCCCGTGATGTACTCCAAGAAAAGGATTTTACAGGTAAGCTGTCATAAAAATCCCTTTTTCTTACATCACGGGACACAGAGCGACTTAGTCATTACTAATGGGACGTCCCAAAGCAATGCCAAATGAGGGGAGGGATACATAAGCTGGGCGCCATCAGGCATGAGGATCTTTTGCGGCCTGCAACACACTGCGCCCAAAGGCGACATCCTCCTGACTTCTAACGTCTACCTGGTAGAACCTAGTAAACGTGTGTACCGAAGACCATGTTGCGGCCTTGCATACTTGAGCCAGGGAGGCCTGGTGATGCACTGCCCATGAAGTTCCAACTGCTCTTGTGGAGTGCGCCCTAACTTTGAACGGAGGCGGTCTCTTTCTCAAGCCATAGGCTTGTATTATGACCTGTCGAATCCACTTGGCTAAAGTAGATTTTGGTGCTGCCTGACCCTTTCTGGGGCCTTCCGGCAGAATAAACAAAGTATCCGTTCTGCGAATCTGAGCAGTGGCTTTAAGATAAGCTTTAACTGCTCTTACTACATCCAAAGAATGCAATAACTTTTCCTCTACCGAGCTAGGTTTGGGGAAAAAAGAAGGAAGAACCACATCTTGGTTCAAATGAAACCTCGATACCACCTTAGGAAGAAAGGCTGGATGAGGACGTAATACTATTCTGTCCTTATGGACAACCAGATATGGCTCCTTACAGGACAAGGCGGCTAATTCCGATACTCTTTTAGCCGAACAAATGGCTACTAAGAAAATCAATTTCCTGGTGAGAAGAACCAAGGAAATGTGTTCCAATGGTTCAAACGGTTGTTTTTGTAGAACCGACAGAACCAGGTTTAAGTCCCATGGACATATGGGAATACTAACCGGAGGGCTAATATGCATCACTCCTTGTATGAAAGCTTTGACTAGTGAATGCGAAGCCAAGGGCCTTTGAAAAAATATTGACAAGGCCGAAATCTGACCCTTGATAGTACTCAAGGCCAGCTTCCTATCTACAGCCCACTGTAGGAAGTCCAAAATCCTACCTATCACGTACTTACGTGGATGCCATTTCTTGGCCTCACACCACGTAATGTACGCCTTCCAGATCCTATAATAGATCTGCCTGGATACCGGCTTCCTGGCATTGATCATGGTAGATACCACAGAATTAGAGAGCCCTCTCTTTTTCAGAATGTGGGCTTCAATAGCCAGGCCGTCAAACCTAGGGCTGGTAAGGAAGGGTGGTATATCGGTCCTTGCGACAGCAGGTGCGGACGATGTGGGAGGGTCCAAGGACTCCTCACTGACATTTTTACAATCTCCGCGTACCATGCCCTTCGGGGCCACGCTGGAGCCACCAGAATCACTGGTTTCTTTTCTACCCTGATTCTGCGGAGTAATCGCGGTAACAATTGTGGCGGTGGGAATGCATATATCAGCTTGAACTGATCCCAAGGGAACACTAGGGCATCCGAGCCGCAAGCTAGGGGATCCCTTGTGCGAGACACAAATCTGTCCACCTTTGCGTTGAATCTGGATGCTAGCAGATCTACATCCGGTGTTCCCCACCGCTGGCATATTGCCTGGAAAACCTCGGGGTGAAGAGACCATTCCCCCACGCATAATTGTTGGCGACTTAGAAAGTCCGCTCTCCAATTTTCCACTCCTGGGATGAAAACCGCGGATATGGCTGGGACATATCTTTCTGCCCACTCCAGGATGCAATTTGCTTCCCTCTGGGCTGCACGACTCCTGGTGCCACCCTGGTGATTGATATATGCCACTGCTGTGGCATTGTCTGATTGAATTCTGACAGGGGACCCTTGGAGTTTGGATGTCCATGCTACTAGGGCATACCGGGCTGCTCGTATCTCTAAGAGATTGATGGGCAGGGCCTTTTCTGCTTCTGACCACTTGCCCTGGAGAGACCATTGCTCCAGTACTGCCCCCCAGCCTATGAGGCTGGCATCTGTAGTGACCACCTTCCAAGAAACCGGACTGAAGGGTTTCCCTCTTTCCAGATTCTGGGGCACCAACCACCAATGGAGGCTCTTGCGAACGGAAGGGGACAGGGACATTGGTAAGTCTAAAGCCTGAACTTTTTTGTTCCAGGCTGACAGTATGGCCCTTTGCAAATTCCTTGAATGGAATTGACCGTAGGGTACCGCTTCGAATGAAGCCACCATTTTTCCCAGCAGCCTCATGCACAGGCGTATGGATGGTTTTCTTTTTGTACCCACTAAGTGGGTCAAATCTTTTAAAGACGACACCTTCTCTGGAGGTAAGAAAATCTTTCTCTGATTTGAATCCAGCCTTAGCCCTAAGTATTCCAGACTTTTGACTGGTCTTAGAGCTGACTTGTCCCGGTTGATAATCCAACCGTGATATTCCAGATACTTGATTGTCTTGTGAATAGCTACTTCCAGCTTTTCCACTGAGTGGTCTATTAGTAGCAGGTCGTCTAGATATGCCATTATCGTTACACCTTGTGTTCTTAGATTGGCCAATAGTGGGGCCAGAATTTTTGTGAACACTCGTGGTGCTGTGGCCAGACCGAAAGGCAAGGCTCTGAACTGAAAATGGCGCCCTTCTACTGCAAAGCGTAGAAATTTCTGGTGGGCCGGAAAGATGGGAATATGCAGATAAGCATCCTTTATGTCGATCGAGGCTAACCATTCCTGCCCTTGTAGGGCGGTGGCCACCGACCGGATCGACTCCATCCGAAAAGTCCTGATATTTAGGAACTTGTTTAGCCCTTTTAGATTTAATATGGGCCTCACGTCCCCATTCAGTTTGGGGACTGTGAAAAGGTTCGAGTAAAACCCGAATCCGCTTTCTTCCAGGGGAACCTTCATGATTACACCTTGGAGCAATAGTTGTTCTAGTGCCAGAAGGAGGGATCCTCTCTTCTGGGGATCTCTTGGCACGTTTGACCTCATAAATTGGGCAGGAGGAGTGCCTTTTAACTCCAGCTTGTATCCCAGACTTACTGCGGAGAGCACCCATCTGTCTCTGATGGTGTCCCGCCAGGTCTCTGTGAACAACTGAAGCCTTCCCCCCACCCGATTGAGTGGGGGCAACGCTTCATGACTTGGGGGGAGGTTTTGTACCTCTCTTAATCCAGGGCTTCTTGTTACCCTGTGATTGTCCCTGATTTCTGCCCCCTGAATTTGACCGCGGAGGCCGTCGGAACTGCTTCACAGCCGATGTGCCCGGGACTGGAGAAGTAGGCCTCTTAAAAGAAGGACTTCTACTCTTGTTCTTAACCGGTAAGAGTGAACTTTTACCGGCAGAAATTTTCTGGATATATTTGTCCAGATCTTCTCCAAATAAGCGTTCTCCATGAAATGGGAAGCTAACCAGCAGTTTCTTACAGGGAGCTTCAGCAGACCAGTTTTTGAGCCACAGAAGCCTACGCATATGTACTATAGACAGCGTAAAGCGGGAGGCCTGTTGGATTGTATCCTTTATGGCGTCCACCGCAAAACACAAGGCTCTAGGCAGGTCAGCTAGGGCAAGAGCCTGCTGATCTGGTAAGTCCCTTAAGACTTGTTTCAACTGATCTTTCACTGCTTGGCAGACTCCAATCGCTGCTACCGCAGGTTGTGTCACCATGCTTGCTGTAGAGAAAGCAGATTTTAGTAAAGACTCCAATTTTTTATCTATTGGGTCTTTGAACATTGGAACATTATCTACTGGACATGTCAGTGATTTGTTCACAGAAGAGATGGCTGCGTCCACTGTAGGGACCCTCCATTTTTTAATGAACTTATCCTCCATGGGATAGATCACCGGAAATCTTTTGGGGGGAGCAAATATTTTATCAGGATGCTCCCAATCCTGGTAAATAAGCCCTTCTAATAAAGGGTGGATTGGGAAGGAACAGACAGCCTGGGGAGCTTTTAGCGACCCCAGCGAGGAAACCGTAGTGGATGGTGGTTCCGCCAGAGGCATTTTAAATGCTGATCGGACCATGTTAGTCAGAGACTGAACCCATAATCTTTCAGCCTGAGATGCTGAGAAAGGTTCTTCCACTGTTGATTCCTCCATAACTGAATCAACCTCATCCTGATCCCCTTCAGGTAGGTCGATCCCTGTGTGGGGCTGTTCCTCCACTAACAGGCACTCTGAAGGAGGAGACGGAGATCGGACGCGCTTTCCCTGTGACAGGGAAGCAGCGATCAATGCTGTTAATCTCTCTTCCAATCCTTCCAGAGTTGAGGATAAAACCTCCTCTGTTATATATACAGGAGCAGGTGGACTGGGGACAGCCGCAGCACCAGGCACTCCTGCGGGGTTTCTACGGCTACTGACCTCTGAATTCTCAGGGGAGATTGGTGCAGTACAAGCATGCCCAATATCCTCAGAGCCCGATGGAGACCCCTTTGGCTTCCTGGAAGACTTATTTCCGGAGCGTCTGGACGACATATCCTTTAAGCACAAAGCTGAGGTATTCCCGTCGTCATACACCAATTTTGCTGGTAATAGTCTAACACAGTTGCTGCTATATACCAGCTGGTGTCCACTAAAGTGCCTTTCTATGGGGATGCCTGCATCAACCGCCTCTGTGTGCCACTGTTTGTTGCTAGCTCTGTTTGCACCCAGCTGACACTTGTACTGTGTCTTTATACAAGCTGGGACGCCTGCACATGCGCAGAAGCGCCGCGGCGCGCATCGAGCGTCATCCACCCGCCCCGCCCCTTTTTTTTCATAGGAGGCGCGTGCACGCGCCCGCCCGTGCGCCATTGGCGCCCTTTTCGAAACCAAACAGGGACTAGGAGCCAGGGCCCTTTTTGCCGGAGGGCCTGTGCGGTGGATGAGCGCAGCAACAGGGCAGAGGAAGTGGATTCCCACAGAGAAACTTACCAACTGCCTGGATCTTTTGACTTGAGAAAAAACCAAAGATCCACATGACAAGAAAAATGGACCACAGCGGCCTCTAGTGGTTTAACACAGGTACCGCGGTCCTCTCTTTTTTTTATTTTTTTTTTCTTGACTACTATTAAAATTTTACATTTTCAGTAGTTACAGGCATACACAGATATTAGCGGGAATACCGTTAGGTAACAGACAGAAAGACAAATTAGGCTTGGGGGTCCCCCAATAGAACCAAGTTCCTGGGGGCCCCCACTTACCTGATCCCCGCCGCAGGACTCTGTTTGGCCCACAGAAGCCCAAACTTCACCTATCACGGCAGGCATTGTAATTAAACCTTCAGGGACCGGGTTCCCAAGGATTCCACTCCCCTGGACCTGTATAGCACCCTGCACAGACAACATCTTGGTCGTGGGTATGACCAGAGCTCTGGATCCCAGGGTCCAGCCCTCCTAAGAGAGGCATTACAGGCAAAACCTTGCTCTTCTGCTGCAAGGCCCGGGTACCGACCGTTTAGCTATGAAGCTTTTTTGGTGGGATCCGGAACAGCTTACTAAGGCCCAAAAGAACCTGTACGCAAGCCCAGTGAAAACACATGTTACTCTTTGGCCAACACCTTAGACACTGGCAAAAAACTGAGGTGCTCCCGGATGGGAGGGGCTTATATAGGGGAGGGTACTTCCGGTTTGGAAGTGGCCAGTGCCAGCACCTGAAGGTAATCTATATAACCCATTAGTAATGACTAAGTCGCTCTGTGTCCCGTGATGTACGAAAAAGAAAGCACAAACAACATGCCACAGCAAAAAAACAGCAAGTATGAGCTGACGTTTTGCACTGCGATTCAGTGCTTAATCATTAGCTATGATTAAGCACTGAATCGCAGTGCGAAACATCAGCTCATACTTGCTGTTTTTTTACTATGGCATGTTGTTTGTGCTTTTGTTTTAAATAAAATAACCTTTTTTGGAGTGCGGCTGTCCAAGCGTTTTCCTCAGATTTTTTGCATTGTCATATGCATTGCCTGCACCCACGGCTCTGGATCTTGTGAATGAGTCACCAGTCACATCTGAGCGGTAACTCTCTCAATCTAATTTGTTGATGGGCCCCCAAACTTGAAGTGCTCCGAGCCCCCAAGGTCTAAATATGTCACTCCACTCATCTAAACAAAGATATGAAGCTCCTCAGGGCAGTACATGTGCCAAAAATTACCCGCCCCCCCCCGAAAACGAAATTTGTTTGTTTTCTTTTTTGTTTCATTAGTCTTTTTGCTTTTTTTGGAAATTCGGAAATTTGAAAATTCGGAATTCGAAAATTTGGAAATTAGAAATTTCGGAAATCTGAAAATTCGCAAAATTGAAGAATTTCGGAATTTCGGAATTAACTAATTTGTCAAAATTCGTTAAAAAACTAATTCGTAACTAAGCGAATTGCACATGTCTAGCAAGCAGTACTGTGCTAAATGCTACCCTTTAAGACTCACACACAGGACATTTGCCCAGGTCTTCTAAACGTCTTTCCTCCTGGCAGCAGCATTTTGACAGTAAAAATAAATAAAAAACGCTTGGCGTGTGTAAACGCGCTGGGCGTTATTTCATTTAATTGGGCAAAATAATCATTTAGAATAATAATTTCTTAATGCACCTAGCCAAAACTGCTCCTGGACGAGCTGGTAGTGGGGCTTTTTTCCATGTGTGCATGCACAGAAAAAATAAATAAATATATATATATTTATATAGCGCCCTGCTACTTTTGAACGGGCGCTGTTCTGTAACTTTAGGGGTATCTGAGCTGTAAATAGCTCAGAGTGATTATGTAAATTGTTGGGTTCTGTTCCAGCTTTGGCTGTTTGTGCGCATTTCCCACTGTTGCCAGTAGGTGTCACTGTTGTCACAGGCCAGTGTGAGAAATACAGCCAGCTGAAGTGTATTGGATATTCTTTCTCCAGAAAACAGCTCAATCAGGAGCTTCTTTGTAGCTGGGCATGCTGGGGAAGAATATTTAAGGGGCAGTGTCATATGCTTTGGGGTCCTTCTTGCCTCATGGCCCTCCAGGCCGCAGGCTATGCTGCTGTGCTTGCTGCAAGTAGGCCCAGAAGCCTGTCTGGGGCCTACTTAACGAAAGGTGATCCTGTGCCGTCTGTCTTGCGGGAGGAAGCCACTCAAGCAGAGAATATTCCAGGGGGGGACCTTACTGGAGAGGACCGAGCTGATGGCTGGTATCTCAGGAAGGGCCTGGTGACTCTTTTGGAGGATGCACCCAAGTAATCTACCTAACAGTACTGCCGGATGGCTTAAAGGTTCAGGTACTGTGCAGCTGACCTAACTAACAGACTACTGGCTAAACAATCCTGTGGCAGAGGATTATCCAGGAGTTTCCACTTATCGCTCAAGTCTGTGGCAGAGACTTTGTCCGTGCTTCATACCGGCTGCTAGGTCAGTGTGAGAGGCCTATCCAGTTGTCACAAGAATCAGAGACAGAAAGCTGTTGTCATCTGGATTCAAGAACCGCATTAGTGATCTGCAAAACCAAGGTATCTGAACTTCCCCTAACCCTCTATCCCCTACCTGAAGTTGTTTAATAAAGAATTTGGGAAAAGGACTGAAGTGACTGGCAATCACCTCTATTCTAATTATTACTCTTAAGTTCTGGGACGGTGAAATGTGGGGTAACGGCATGACCCAAAATTATATCCAGCAGCTCCTAGGGGGGTAGTGCTACATATATAAAAGAGAAAGGGAGAAATTTTGATGTCTCTGGTCACTGGAAATAGTCCTTCTCTGAAAGCCCTGCTCAGACTGGCATCAGAAAACTAATTGATATACATTTTGGGGACTGTTGATATTGTTTCCTGGACCCCGATAGGCTACCTGATTTTACCTGCTCGGCACATGGTTTTTGTTTGTTTGTTTGGTGTTGTAGTGTTTTCAATGGGGACATGCAAACAAGTTTGTAAACATGCTTGGCGTTCCCATCCATTACTGAAAATCAAACAATCTGCATCTGAGAACATGCATTTTACACGCATTAGCATGTAAACCATACCTCCCATTTCTTGTGAAAAAAAAAAACATACCTCCCAACTGTCCCGGATTCGCTGGCACAGTCCTGGGATTTGATGTAAGTGCCCGCGCATCATGGCTTTGTCCCAGAGTGGAGCCCAGTGCTTGGCTCCAGTGGCTTGTCCGCAAGCACGCACTAGGGTGGGCCTAGGGTGGGCACCAGTAACACCCACCGTGCGGCTTGTGTGAGGTAACTGGGGTCCCACACGCTGCAAGCAAAGCTGTGTATATGTGAAAGGCAACAAGCAGTGAGAGATGCCGGCTGCCTCACACATACGCAGTGCACTGCAGAGCGGCTTGTGGCTGAACCTGCCTCCTCCTCCTGCTTGGCTGTAATTCTTTCCTGTACACAGACAGGAGGGGGAGGCGCATAAGAGTTATGGCTGGATTTAGGGGGGTTGTGGGGTGGGCTGCCCCCCCAGATTTCACCTGTTCCCCACAGGTCGGCCCACCATGGATAGTGTGCCTGGTCGCTGAGCTCCTCTCTTGACCCCTGCACTCCGGACAAGGAGAGGGCAGCCTGGGTTAGAGAAATGAAGAGTCCAGAGAGAAGTGACAGTGGCTGTGCTCTCATCCTCCACATGGCAGGTGACACCGGGTTCATAGATTAGACTGTACATGATATGATTAGCGCCCCCTATGTCTATGTCCTCCAAAGACTGCTCATCTTCTGGCAGCACGAAATGTTGATTGGGGGGGCAAGCATACAGTGTACAGTCTGATCTATAGATCCAGTGTCATGGTGCTGTATGGAGGAGCGCTGGTATGACAGGACGGGGAGAGCACAGCCCGCAACATCCCCCCACCCCAGTGATTTCCCACCTTTAAGTTTGGGGGGAGGGGTGAGAAGCATTCGTACTTGGGTTGGGATGAGAGGTTTATTGAAGGGGGAGGCTATTTGCGCAAGGAAGATCAATTTAGGGCAGTGGGGGGGGGTTGGAGGAAAAATGGGGGGGGATTTGTGCTAGGATGGTGTGGGGGGATTATGGTTAAGAGGAGGAATGGGGGGGATTTAACCCCCTATACACTGCCCTACTGACTCCTGTACCCCTCCCTACTGACTCCCTGTCCACCATCCTGCTGACCCCCTGTACACTGCCCCACTGGCTCCCTGTCCTCTGTCCTGCTGACCGCTGTACACTGCCCTACTGACCCCCTGTCCTCTGTCCTGCTGACCCCTGTATACTGCCCTACTGACCCCCTGTCCTGCGTCTTCCTGACCCTTGTACACTGCCCTTGTGACCCCTTATCTCTGCCATACTAATCCCTGGGATCTGCCCTGCTGACCCCCGTACACTGCCCTGCAGACCCTTCTCCTCTGCAATGCTGATTTCTGTCCTCCACCCTGCTGACCCCTGTCTATTGCCCTGATAACCCCTGCTCTCCTACCAACTGACCCCTGTCCTCTGCCCCGCTGACCCCCTGTACACTGCCCTACTGACTTTTTTACACTCCCCTGCTGACCTCTCTCATTCTCTGCCCTGCTGACCCCCTGTACACTGCCTTACTCACTCTTATACACTGCCCTACTTACTTTTGTACACTCCCCTGCTGACATATAATCCTCTGCCCTGCTGATCCCCTATACACTGCCCTGCTGACCTTGCATCATCTGTCCCCTTGACATTTTTTACTGCACCCCCACATCAGACATGCTAGATCTGGCTCTGCTTTTCACCAAAGTGTTCATTATCACACAGTTGCTGGTTGCTATGCAGTCCTTGACTATTTTAATGAAGTTGTTCTTTAAGGCAGGCTCAGACAAGACAATCAAAGCAAATGTTATAGGTGCATGGAATCCCAGGTTTTGTTTAACCACACTCCTTAAGCCCCTCCCACTGTTAAGAGTTTGGCCACACCCACATGTAGCGCCCTGCTCCCAATGACTGGGCGCTATGTCAAATTTAATGGGTATCTGAGCCAATAGTTGGGCTCAGATGTAAATGATTAATGCTAAATCAGCCTCTGTTCCGGCTATGGCCGTGTTGGGCAGACTTCCCACTGTTTGCCTGTAGGTGGCATTACCACCCCAGGCCAATGTGGAAGACTGACGGGCCAGAGTGCATTGGGTACCTTCCCCCGGGAACAGTTCAGTGGGCGTGGTCTACCCGCTGAGCATGCTGGGGAAGGGTTCTTAAGGGGCAGACGCCATTTTGTGGGGTCCTTCGTCCCTTCGCGGCCCTCCTGGCGCGAGGGGGGTATTGTGTGATTTTGGCCTCGGGACCATGTTGGTCCGAGGCTGCAACTCTACCAAGTAGGCCCAGTTATGCTGACTGGGCCTGCACTTTGAAAGTGATCCTGTGCTGTCCGTCCTGCTGGAGGAAGCCACTCAATGGAGGAAACCAGGGGAGGACCTGTCCTGGAAAAAAAAGAGCGGAAGGCTGGTGTCTTAAGGAGGGCCTGGTAATTCTATTGGAGGATGCACCGTAACTAAAGTTCACCTTGCAGTCTGCCGGGTCGGCTTAAAGGCTCTTTGACTGTTGGCTGGAGGTCCGGGCGTTAAGTCCTCTGGCAGAGGATCCTGGATTATCCAATTTTGTGCACAGCCATTCTGTGGCAGAGACTGGTCCTGATCATTGTCCGTGCATCATTCCGGCTGCTAGGCCAGGTGAGAGGGGCCTATCCGTGTGAACAATACCCACTCAAACAGGAGTGGTGAATAACTTTGTAATTGAGGAGTTTTCCCCAGTGATCTGTACTGCGTACCTGAACCTACCCCTTCCCTTCACCCTTCTATTATTCTTCATAGGTTTTATGCAAAGGAAAATAAAACCTGACAGCTTAAGGTTTTACATCCTGTGTGGACATTGGAGTTTTTACAGACTTTCTTCCCCTAGACAACGAATACTGAGGTAACGTGCAAGGCCCAAATTAAAACCAACAGCTCCTGCTACACACATTTTTTCCCGATTGTTCGCCACAGCTAGAGATCCACGGGCGGCGGAGACAATGTCTCCGCCAGCCGCAATTTTACAGAAATTTTTCAGAAGACCAGAAGTAACGTCGAGAACAAACAAGAAGTGGAGCCAGCCGGGTGTCTACAATAGAAATTGAGCTGCGGCTCCGCCCACCCCCGCCCGTTGCCGGTCTGTCTGTGACCTGTTATGGAAAGGGATGGGGGGTGGGGGACGCCACAGCTCAATTTCTATTGTAGCCATCCAGCCGGCTCTGCCTCTATTTTTTTACCCCTCGGCCTCTGTTACTTCTGCAATTCTGTAATGGCGGCGGAGACACCAATGATGGGATACCTGATGTAAGGTGGGCTCCAATGGGGGATACCTGATGTAATGGGGGCTCCAATGGGGGGGATACCTGATGTAATGAGGGCTCCAATGGGGTATACCTGATATAAGGGGGGCTCCAATGGGGGGATACCTGATGTAAGGGGGTCTCTAATGGAGGGATACCTGATGTAATGAATGCTCCAATGGGGGATACCTGATGTAAGGGGGGCTCCAATGGGGGGGCAACTGATGTAAGGAGGGCTCCAATAGGGGTTACACCTGATGTGAGGAGGGCTCCAAGGGTGGGGAGGCCTGATTTAAGGGGATCTCCAATGGGGGGGACACCTTATGTAAGGGGGCTCCAATGGGGGATACCTGATGTAAGGGGGGCTCCAATGGGGGGGACACCTTAATTAAGGGGAGCTCCAATGGGGGGACACCTGATGTAAAGGGGGCTCCAATGGGGGGGACACCTGATGTAAGGAGGGCTCCAACAGGGGGGACACCTGATGTAAGGTGCTCCAATGGGGGATACCTGATATAAAGGGGATCCAATGGGGGGACACCTTAATTAAGGGGGGTTCCAATGGGGGGACACCTGATGTAAGGGGGGCTCCAATGTGGGGGACACCTGATGTAAGAAGGGCTCCAATGGCGGGATACCTGATGTAGGGAGGGACTCCGCTGGGGACACCTGATGTAAGGAGGGACTCTGCTGGGGACACCTGATGTAAGGAGGGACTCTGCCGGGGACACCTGATGGCATCTGTGGCAGGCGATGTGGCAAGTGACACACTCAGGGCTCCCACTGATTCTACATCATAGTGAGTTGAATGATTTCATTTTATATTACAATGTAGTAATAGAAATATTGCGCTTCAATCATTCTGATACCATAACAACCATGGTGCTGGGATGATTGAAGCGCTAACACCAGGTGTTTGGAGTATCTTTATCTGCTGATTGTTAAACTTTCTGAAATACACATATTTCTATTGTGGTGTAGGATCTGGGCCTTCTGTCCCTCCATCCCTCTTTCTTTCCTTCCTTCTCTCTCTCTTTCTCCCTTTGTTTCTCCCTCCATTCCTCGTTCATCTCAGTCTCTAACCACGCCCCTTTAAACCACGCCCACTATTTAGCTTAAACCACACCCATTCCCCCTGCTACATCACACCTACAAATGAATGCCCCACCCCCTAATCATAATAAGACCCCACCCACAGACAAAAAAAGCGTCCCTATAATTTTTTTCACAATGTTGGCAACTATGCATTTTTCAGTGACGTGCATAACAAAAACTGCATCCTGGGATTGAAGATAGAACAGAAGGATACAGAACTAGAATTTAATGCATATGAACACATCTAAATAAAAGCATTTTACAGATGATTTACATAGGACCTTTTATGTCAGAAAAACACATGTCTATACGATCAGTAACATTTTTACAGCTGCTTGCATACAGCCAGGGCTTTTTTTCCCAGACAATAGGTGCAGGAACTCCCCCGTTCCGAGTCACCCCTTTTCTTCAGCCCTACCCACCCCCCAGTACCGTCTCTTTTATTATTATTATTATTATTATTATTATACAGGGTTTATATAGCGCCAACAGTTTGCGCAGCGCTTAACAAAATAAAAGCAGACATTACAGTTACATTACAATTTGGTACAAGAGGAATCAGAGGGCCCTGCCCATTAGAGCTTACAATCTAGACAATATAGGACCAAGTATCATTTTGTGGTGCTAAGTAATTTGTATGGAATTTGGTAATGATATCAAGAAAAGCAGTAAAATAGATCCCCTGCAGCCTGCAACAATAGATCCCCCTAACAACAATGGACTACCCACAACAAAATTTCCCCACCAGCAACGATAGACTCCCGGCAACATCAACAGATCTCCGCAAAGCCAGCATTAATAGTCTCTCTGGCTGCCATCAACAATAGACCCCTCCCCCAACAGTAGATCTCTTTCAGCAACAACTGACCCCCCAGCAACATAAGACCCCCCCCAGCAACAATAGACCCCCCCTGCAAAAATAGATCCTCAGCAGTGAGCATCAATACCCTACAGCACACCCCAGCACCCCTTGTCATTACATACAGTCAGTCCAGGAGGTGTCGGAACTGCGTTCCCCCGCGTTCCTGCTGAAAAAAAGCCCTGATCAGAACCAAGACCCACTTCTATCGGTCCAGTGCTATCACGCACATTAGACACGTGTGGACGATCTGGCTCTGCTGCGTTAGTTTTTTGAGAACTGGAGGTCCTCACGTTGTCTGTCTGTTTCTGGCATTGAGAGTCTGCATTTTCAATTTTCAAATGTCAAGCTTGTCATGGATAGAGAGCCATGTGAAGAATAAAGATTCATATCTGTTCAGCTTCAGCTCCATTTCTCAGTTACTGACAGTGTAATCAGTCCGCCACCTGGCATATTGAAGGATGAGTACTGCAATGCTTCTGTGTGCTGGAATGTGTTCAGTCCACCAGGAGGTAGAAGAGGTGCCACCTGGCAAGTAAAAATTGAATTTGTTGCTGATGTTAATGATCAGAAAGAGATCATAAAGCCAATATTTTTTTTTTCAAGAATAAAGGTGACAACCTTAGGACACATTCTGTTCAGCTGAGCCAACTGTTTTTTAATATGACAATTTGCATACAATTTCCTTGCTCCTCATGCAGACTGCCACAAGGTGGCAGCAAAACATCACTGAATGGGAAATGCATAAAATTTAACATTAGAATGAGAAACCAACCTTGTTACCAATGTATAGAAAGGATCAAAGTCTAAACTAGAGCACAAAAGCTATAGTAAAGTATCACTTTACAATCCAGTAGGTTAAAGTACATATTGGAGATGATTTACTAAATACTGTAACGAAACGTCCCACACTCCGCTTGAGTGCTTTCTTCATATACCACTTCCTCCCAGTCTGAATATAGATATTCCAATCGCTAACAACCACAAAACAAGACGATACTCGTTTGGTTGCTGAACATGGACTGTTTATTGAAAACACAGGTAATACTCTGAACAATCCCCCCCACCTTTGCATTCCGGGTGGGGTAGACTGTCCAATCAGCAGTGAGAGCTTTTGGAGGAATTTGCCCCCACCAATCTCACAGCTAACCTACATACACATCCCATAATATCCAAGGCCGACAGACACAATAGAACATTGGAATACAGCCACACCCCAAACAACCCAGCAAAGAGTACACAACAAAATTAGACAATATACAATATATATATATATATATATATATATATATATATATTAGAGATGCACCAATGCCACTTTTTTAATACCGAGTACGAGTACCGATACTTTACCTCAGGTACTCGCCGATACCAGTTACCGATACCTATCGGAACTGCAGGCATGGTACAGGAGACCGTCAGGGGCTGCAGGCATGGTACAAGAGACAGTTAGGGACTGCAGGCATGGTACAGGAGACCGTCAGTGGCTGCAGGCATGGTACAGGAGACCGTCAGGGGCTGCAGGCATGGTACAGGAGACAGTCAGGGGCTGCAGGCATGGTACAGGAGACAGTTAGGGACTGCAGGCATGGTACAGGAGACAGTTAGGGACTGCAGGCATGGTACAGGAGACAGTTAGGGGCTGCAGGCATAGTACAGGAGACAGTTAGGGGCTGCAGGCATGGTACAGGAGACAGTTAGGGGCTGCAGGCATGGTACAGGAGACAGTTAGGGACTGCGGGCATGGTACAGGAGACAGTTAGGGACTGCAGGCATGGTACAGGAGACCGTCAGGGGCTGCAGGCATGGTACAAGAGACAGTTAGGGACTGCAGGCATGGTACAGGAGACCGTCAGTGGCTGCAGGCATGGTACAGGAGACCGTCAGGGGCTGCAGGCATGGTACAGGAGACAGTCAGGGGCTGCAGGCATGGTACAGGAGACAGTTAGGGACTGCAGGCATGGTACAGGAGACAGTTAGGGGCTGCAGGCATAGTACAGGAGACAGTTAGGGGCTGCAGGCATGGTACAGGAGACAGTTAGGGGCTGCAGGCATGGTACAGGAGACAGTTAGGGACTGCGGGCATGGTACAGGAGACAGTTAGGGACTGCAGGCATGGTACAGGAGACAGTTAGGGACTGCAGGCATGGTACAGGAGACAGTTAGGGACTGCAGGCATGGTACAGGAGACAGTTAGGAACTGCAGGCATGGTACAGGAGACCGTCAGGGGCTGCAGGCATGATACAGGAGACAGTTAGGGACTGCAGGCAATGGCATGGTACAGGAGACAGTTAGGGACTGCAGGCATGGTACAAGAGACAGTTAGGGACTGCAAGGAGGAGGGAGAGAGCCCTGCTGCTCAGTACAACAGGATAGGATGTACAGTGTCTTCACATACCTGTTCTCTGCCTCACCTTCAGGGAGAGCCTTAGCGTCAGGGAGAGCCCGGATCCAGTGCTCTGTGTGGCCGGGAGTCAGAGCTGGAAGAGGGAGTTGTGCAGTGCGGAGACAGGCTGGTGAGCTGTTAGGACAGGAAGCCCGGTGGGCCTGCACCACGCAATGACAGGAGGAAGCAGCAGGGATGGCGCTGTCCGGAGGGGAGGAGGAGGCGGTCCGCTCCCACGCAACGTCGCTTCCGGTATCGGAGCATTTTAGCGAGTACCGATACCGGTATCGGTGCATCCCTAATATATATATATATATATATATATATATTGTGACAGCAGGAAGGTAAAGTCACCTGGTTGCATCCAGGGGGGTAGATATATTTCGCCCAGATTCAGGCTTTACGCCGACTTATACAACTAGGTGGAGAGTTGTATAAGCCCAGCTAAGGCTAGTGGGCTCATGGATGACTCATACCTCTAGGGAGAGGGCTGGGCGTCGTACAGACAGGGAGTTGATGAGGCCAGCTGAAGCTTGTCAGCTCATTTAGGCCTCTATAAGAACTCCCAGCTTCATTAGATGTTAGCTCATGCCTGGAACCAGACCTGTGTGGACTGTCTAGGGAGAGTGAACCCCTGTGCGGTGAGGCAAAGCCTGTGTGGCTATTTGTTTGGACTTTTACTAAACCAGGGACTTAGGGACTAGGACAGCACTAGGCTGATCCCAGTTGTTAGTTAGGAAACCTGTATGTTTAGTCAGAGGTCAACTTGACCAGGATTTATTTTGGTTATGTTTCTTTTGCTTTGCTGTGTTTTGTCACTGTAAATAGAAAATAAACCGCACCTTTTTTTTGATTTTGAAAACCACAACCTCCGTTTGCTGGGCCTGTTTTGTGTGGGGAGCCCATCCCGGGGGTCACACACACCCGCTGCCGAGCTAACCCCCTCACAGTTGGTGGAGAATGCGGGCAGTTTTTTTTAAGCCAGCATGGAGGAGATACTGAAGCAGCTGGCTCTAGCAAATGCCAATCAACAGCAGACAAATGCAGGTTTGCAAAGGAGCCTTGCAGCTCATCAACAGAGCCTTGCAGCCCAGCAGCAGACAAACGCAACTTTGCAACAGAGTCTGGAGGCTCAGCAACGAGCCCAGCAGCAATCTGAGGCCCGCTTCATAGACCTGTTGCAGAAGCAAGAGCAGAGACTACAACAACAGATGGAAGCAGTAATGCAGCAACGTCCGCAGACCAGTGAGGAAAGCCGTCCCACTAATACCGCGTCCTTTGGGGTGAGTCGTTTATTGACAAAAATGACTGGAGAGGATGATCCAGAGGTATTTTTGACCACATTTGAAAGGACCGCTGAAAGAGAAAAGTGGCCTGAGGAGCAGTGGGCTGGACTGGTGGCTCCTCTGTTAACTGGTGAATCGCAGAAAGCTTACTATGACCTAGAGCCTAACCAAGCAAAAGACTATGTGATGCTAAAAGCTGAAATATTGGCAAGGCTGGGTGTCACCCAGGCTGTCCGGGCTCAGCGTGTGCATAACTGGACTTTCCAGCTTGGAAAACCCCCCAGGTCTCAAATGTATGATCTCATTCACCTGAGCAGAAAGTGGCTACAGCCAGAGACTTTGTCCGCACCAAAGATTGTGGAACGTGTTGTAATGGATCGGTTTTTGAGAGCTCTTCCTACTGCCATCCAAAAGTGGGTAAGCCATGGAGACCCTGAGACGGCCGATGGTCTTGTGGATCGTGTGGAGAAATACTTGGCTACAGAGAACCTGACGGCCTCTTCCAGAGACACTCGGACTTTCCACCCTAAGACCAGACCATCCCCAGGGGCGGATAAGAGGATTCCAAGGGGTGAGGGTGGAGAGAGTGAGAGGGTGGGAGCTCTACCCCAAGTTTGGCGAGAACAGCCTGGGAAATCAGCGGCTCAAGAGGCGGCAAGAAGGATCGTTTGCTACCGCTGCCGGCAAGCGGGACATATTGCAGCCAATTGCCCGGTTGTGGAGGAACCCATGCAGTGTGACTTTCTGACGGGCAGACGTCAGTCGCTGTGTGCGACAGTCGCATGCACTGCCATTCGAGGAACTGAGAAACATTTATGCAAAATGTGTGTTAATGGTAGAAATGTTGTGGTATTGCTGGATTCAGGTAGCCTTGTGACCCTGATAAAGGCTGAGTTAGTTAAAACAGAGGTCTCTGGGAATAGCAAGGTAGCTGTTATTTGTGTGCATGGGGACACCCGAGAGTATCCAGTGACTACAGTGTGTTTCGAGACCCCCAAAGGTACCCTCTCTCATCCAGTGGGCTTAGTATCTCAGTTACCGCATGACGCCATTGTGGGAAGGGATTTTCCGAAGTTCTGGGAACTGTGGGATGATCCTGAGCCCCTCACTGGTGCCCCTATGTACCAGGAATGTGATAGCCAGAACTCCCCTGAGAGTGGTGAGGACTCTCCGGAATTTCCCTTATCAGTATTGGCAGGGGAGACTCAAGAAACTGGAGAGGAGCCCACCTCCTCAGACGAAAACCTACCGTCTGTGGAGTTTTCTGATCTTGAGGTTCACAGGGAAAACTTTGCCACAGAACAGTTGAAAGACCCCGCCCTAATAAAGGCACGGGAAAACGTAGTGAAAATAGATGGCGAGTTAGTGAACCCAGATAATACCTGCACTTACCCATACTTCAGCGTAGAGAAGGACCTACTGTATCGGGTGGCAAAAAGGGCAGAAGAAACCGTTGAGCAGCTTGTGGTGCCCAAACCTTACAGGAAGTTGGTGTTGGAGTTGGCCCATGGGCACATTCTTGGAGGTCATCTGGGGACAGAGAAAACCCGAGAGAGGGTATTACAGAGATTCTATTGGCCGGGGGTGATGAAGGACGTAGAAAATTATTGTTCCTCCTGCCCTGTGTGTCAGAGGTTGGCCCCGATGCCACATTTCCGTAGCCCGCTGGTCCCTCTACCCATCATTGAGGTCCCGTTTGAGAGGATCGCCATGGATTTGGTAGGTCCTATAATCAAGTCCGCTAGGGGGCACCAGTACATATTAGTTATAATGGACTATGCCACCCGTTATCCAGAAGCGATCCCTCTCCGAAATACCTCGGCCAAAACCATAGCCAAAGAGCTATCTCTTGTTTTTAGCCGGGTGGGTATTTGTAAAGAACTGCTTACGGACCAAGGTACACCCTTTATGTCCCGGGTTATGAAAGAGCTGTGTAAATTGTTCAAAGTGACGCAATTGCGTACGTCTGTGTATCACCCCCAAACCGATGGGCTGGTTGAAAGATTCAACAAAACCCTAAAACAAATGTTGAAGAAAGTGGTGGATAGAGATGGAAAGGATTGGGACTGTTTACTTCCTTATTTGATGTTTGCTATTAGGGAGGTGCCCCAATCCTCTACGGGATTCTCCCCCTTTGAGTTACTGTATGGGAGACACCCAAGAGGGCTGTTGGATATTGCCAAGGAAACTTGGGAAAGTGAGAGTTCTCCCCACAGGAGTGTGATTGAGCATGTCGCCCTGATGCAAGATCGAATTGCACAGGTAATGCCCATCGTGAAGGAACATTTGGCCCAAGCGCAGTTGGCACAGCAGAGAGTGTACAACCGTGGAGCCAAGACCCGTACCTTTTCCCCGGGGGATAGGATATTGGTACTTGTCCCTACGGTTGAAAGTAAATTCCTTGCCAAATGGCAAGGCCCCTACGAGATAATGGAAAAAGTGAGCGAAGTGAATTACAAGGTCAGACAACCAGGAAGGCGAAAGCCCGAACAGATCTATCACGTTAATCTGTTGAAAGCCTGGAGGGATAGAGAGTCCCTAGTCGCAGACACTTGGTCACCAGCTCAAACTGGTTGCGTGATTCCTGAGGTTGGAATAGCAGCCACCTTGTCACAACCCCAACAACAGGAGGTTAAGGAGTTTGTGCTTCGCAACAAGGAGGTATTCTCTGAGCTGCCGGGACAAACATCTGGGGTAGAGCATGACATCATTACCCCGCCCGGTGAAAGGGTGAAGTTAAAACCCTATCGGATCCCAGAGGCTCGACGGGAGGCAATACGGGAGGAAGTACAGAAAATGCTGAACTTAGGGGTGATAGAGGAGTCCCAAAGTGATTGGTCTAGTCCCATCGTGTTGGTGCCTAAACCGGATGGGAGCTGGCGATTTTGTAACGATTTTCGTCAGTTGAACAAAGTTACAAAATTTGACACCTACCCCATGCCACGTATAGATGAGTTGATCGACCGGCTGGGAACAGCCCGATACATGACGACTCTTGACCTCACAAAAGGGTATTGGCAAATCCCCCTGGCCAAGTCGGCCAAAGAGAAAACCGCATTTGTAACCCCAGACGGGGCGTTCCAATATAAAAGAATGCCGTTCGGGTTACAGAATGCGCCGGCCACATTCCAGCCGAAAATGGACCAGATGCTGAGGCCCCATCGAAAGTATGCTGCGGCTTACCTGGATGACGTAATTGTCCATAGCACAGATTGGGCCTCACATCTGCCAAAAGTGCAAGCAGTCCTGGACTCTGTTCGGGAAGCGGGGTTTACGGCTAACCCCAAGAAGTGTACCATTGGGCAGGAGGAGGCCAAATATCTTGGGTACACCATTGGGAGGGGAGTAATAAAACCCCAACTCAACAAAGTCGAGGCCATCCAGAGTTGGCCACGTCCCAACAGCAAGAAGCAGGTACGAGCCTTTCTGGGAATCGCTGGGTATTATCGGCGATTCATTCCCCACTTTGCTTCTAAGGCTGTGCCCCTAACCAACCTGACGAAGGGGAAAGGGTCGGTCATGATTAAATGGACCCCCGAGGCTGAGGCAGCATTCCAATTCTTGAAACAAGCCTTATGTAGCCAGCCAGTGTTGTACTCACCCGACTTCTCTAAAGACTTTGTCGTACAAAGTGATGCGTCAGATGTGGGGTTAGGAGCAGTATTGTCCCAGGTCTGGAACGGGGAAGAGCACCCAGTCATTTACCTCAGCAGGAAGTTGAAGTCCCATGAGGTAAATTACGCCACCGTTGAAAAGGAGTGTTTAGCGGTGAAGTGGGCTCTAGATTCCCTTCGGTACTACCTGCTAGGTAGGCACTTTGACATGGTTACGGATCACGCTCCGTTAAAGTGGATGGCTCAAAACAAGGAAACAAATAGAAGAGTGAATAGGTGGTTCCTGGCCCTCCAGGAATTCAACTTCACAGTAAAGCATCGCCCTGGCGTTCAAATGGGGAATGTGGATGCTTTGTCTCGAGTACATGAATGCCTGATTGCTGGTGTTCCAACCCCAAGGTTAAAACAAGAGGGGGGGGTATGTGACAGCAGGAAGGTAAAGTCACCTGGTTGCATCCAGGGGGGTAGATATATTTCGCCCAGATTCAGGCTTTACGCCGACTTATACAACTAGGTGGAGAGTTGTATAAGCCCAGCTAAGGCTAGTGGGCTCATGGATGACTCATACCTCTAGGGAGAGGGCTGGGCGTCGTACAGACAGGGAGTTGATGAGGCCAGCTGAAGCTTGTCAGCTCATTTAGGCCTCTATAAGAACTCCCAGCTTCATTAGATGTTAGCTCATGCCTGGAACCAGACCTGTGTGGACTGTCTAGGGAGAGTGAACCCCTGTGCGGTGAGGCAAAGCCTGTGTGGCTATTTGTTTGGACTTTTACTAAACCAGGGACTTAGGGACTAGGACAGCACTAGGCTGATCCCAGTTGTTAGTTAGGAAACCTGTATGTTTAGTCAGAGGTCAACTTGACCAGGATTTATTTTGGTTATGTTTCTTTTGCTTTGCTGTGTTTTGTCACTGTAAATAGAAAATAAACCGCACCTTTTTTTTGATTTTGAAAACCACAACCTCCGTTTGCTGGGCCTGTTTTGTGTGGGGAGCCCATCCCGGGGGTCACACACACCCGCTGCCGAGCTAACCCCCTCACAATATATATATATATATATGTAGCGATACCCTCAGTTAAGAGGGCTGCTGGTATTGATTTGGGCCCTGTAGTGCACCGCTGTCAACCCCTGGCAATCGGCTCTAACCTCCCGTGGCACAGATAGTAGTAGTGGGATAAGATCGCGTGACCGCAACTCTTGGTGACGCGGTCTTATAGCAAGCATGTACAGCAATATACTTTTAAAACTACTATTAAAGTAACTGAAGCTGACAACAAATGTACTTGACCCAGATGTTTTACTAATGCTAATGGACAAGTAATAAAATAACAGTATAACAAAGTATAGATCTTAGGAATAAACAGTATTTAAATGAACAAACAATCAGATAGCTCAAGTAATGCAATGCGGCTCTAGCGCTGCCTCTTTTCAATCACTTCCCCTCATGGGCAGACTAACTCTCAATAGTATCTACCTAACAGTCAGGCCTGACTGATCTAAAAGGAAGTTCTGGGAACACAAATCTTCGCATGCAAGCTTTCGGTGGTGCACTTGATGAACAAACTTATAATCCAAATGAATAGTGAAGATAAAGTATCTGTCTATGAGCAAGTGCTCTCTCACCACCCCGACAGTCCAAGTCTGTTTCCTCCGCCGATTCGTCTAGGAACAGGAATCCACGACATCCAGGCCTTCAGTCCTTCTGGTGTACTGCAGCAAGGAGGAGAAGATGTCTCTCAGGTTCAGCTAGGCTGGCGGAGGGCTCTTTGGAACAGAGCACAAGGCCCAGGCTTCAGGCCTTGTGCACACAGCAGTTCAGCACAGGGATCCTCTTGCTAGGAGAGGGGGTGTCCAAAGAGACAGAACAAACTCTGCCTCCCCTTTATAAAGTCTGACCCAGCAGTCTTTGCACAGGGAAATGCACCCTGGGTGCTGCAAGATGTACTGGGAGATGTAGTCTCTCGGTATTAAAGGGGAATACCCCGTTACATATATATATATATATATATATATATATATATATATATATATATATATATATATACACACACAACATTCCAGTGTGGCTGTACAGTGAGTCCGATTAGTACAGATCAGACTGGATTTCTCGGTCACCCTGTGCCCCTATTAGAGACAAAAGGTGACTTAGACATATGAGGTGCATGGGGAGCTGAAACAAGGTTTTCCCAACCACCCCAAGGGATTCTGGGTTCCACGGGCCCCCCGCTCAAAGTGACTCCGTCACAACAACTAAAGTTACACTTTGCAAGGGAATTGTCTTCAGAGCTTAGTGAATGACGCTAAGCTCTTCAGACTTCCATGAACCAATCACGTGCAAGCAAAAATGCATTTTGTTTTTCAATTTTCCTTATACATGATTGGGTATTCTTTGCAAAGTGAAATTTTACCACATTCACTAATCTCTGGGGATAATTCCCTTGCAATGTGAACATCCCTTTTTCCCTTAATAAATCAACCCCTGTGTATCAAAAACATTACCGTGTTGTTTTTGTTTGGGAAATATTTATTAATTTCCCACTGTAATTGATCTCCTCCAGCCAGTTCCTATCTACATTTTGTACATGCACTTCAGAGGTGGCTGAATATCATTGCTTAGATTTTAGGGGTTAGGCGTTTCTTGATGGGGGATTAGCATTTATAGTGTCCGTTGGAAGCAGATGTGACAACACAGAACAGCAATTAGATGGGGCAGAGCGTTGTCACCTCGGAAAAGTAAGTGCCTGAACAAGGACCTTCATATTAGGATTACTGGGTATTATATTTATGAAAGCTGCAGATATATAAAGGTTCAAATTTACTTGTTATAAGATATTGAATGTTAAAGATTATGTATGATTTTAGTGATTTGGATTTGGCTTTATTTGCTGATAATACTGTATCACCTGTGTGCACAAATCTGCTTGGTATAGGAACTGTAGGCTAAGCCTTGCCCCTTCCTACTGAAGGACATTTGTGTCTCTAAATCAGCCTTTCTCAAACGCTATACCCCAAGAGGTCCTTGAAATATTTTTCAGGTATCAGGAACCCCCTACTAATATTAGTCCATTGGGGTCATTGGGAAAATGCCCCCTACATTGGTGGCCAGTGGAAATGCCCCCCTTACAGTGGAGTTCAGAATGTCACCCCTACGTGGAGGTATTAGGTGCACAACACTGACCCGAAGGTAGAGAAAGAACTTTGCTCACACCACACTGACACCTGTGGTGAAGGCCAGGCGTGGTGTCCCCGCTTCCTCCCTTCTAAGGTACCCCTAGACAAGAAGAGAAACGAGTTGATGCGAAGAGGGGAGTGAGGAGGGCGCTACAGAAGTAAACCCTGATGGGGCTTACTTCCTCTATGTCTCCCTGCAGAGGTAAAGCATAATGCGATGCCCGTGGGGTCACCGTCTTCCTCCATGGCAGCGAGCATCCATTCTTCACCCCTCTTCCTCTGTGGGTGGCGAACTCCGGCTCTGTGACTGCGCGTGGGAGCCGACTTTAACGGCATGACCCCGGCTTGAAACGTCACAGCGTGCCCTTTCAAGACGGCGCATGCGATGTTGAAGGCGTCGCTCGGGGAAATTGCAAATATCTCTGAGACCGTGTAGGTCTCTGAGATATTGCAAACACCTACAGGTAAGCCTTAATCTAGGCTTACTTGTAGTGTAAGTTCTCCATGAGGGTTTACAACCACTTTAAAGTGTTACTTAAACCCAGGACCCTGCATTCACTGAATCTGATCTCCCACAGTACACAGAACATGGAAATGCAATTATTTTAGTAAAAATAAACTGCTAAATACCTTTTCTCATCAACAGTATATAGCAGTCTTGTGACTTCTATCAGTGTCTGGTTAAAGCTTGTGGGAGGAGTTTTTATTCTGCTCTGACTGTCCTATGAGGCTGCAGGACCCCGGACCCTCTGTCTGGAAAGCGCTGATTGGCCCTGTGCTGATCACATGCACTCTTCCAAGAAAAAAATAAACAACTCTCTAGCAATACACACCAAATTGAGCATGTGCAGCTTGTCCCCAAGCCCCAAGGCTCTGTTCTATCAGAAGATGGATTAGGAACAGTGGAAGAAGGGAAGGATCAGAGAAGACAGGATCAAACAGCCTTTTTACACAATGCAGACGATTAACCCCTCAGGTTCCAGAGTGAGTATAACAAGCATGCTTTACTGTATATACAGACTGATCTTACACAAAAAGATCCCTAACCACTAATTAAAGGACTTTGACGGTACTATTGAAATAAAAATTCCTGAATTTTATTGTACAAAGGTTAAAATCATCTCAATGATAGAAAAACATGTAAATACATCACACAATTGTAGGAAAATGTCCTTGTGATTATGTTGTACATTTATCATCACGCTTTCTGCAGCTGATCTTACTGTTGTGGGTTTTAAAACACTTTAAGTAATTTTGCTAACAAAGGCACGCAATTCTCTTTGTCATTAAGGGGTTAAATGGCAAGTTGATAATATTATTGGTGACGTTCTGTCAATTCTTGATCTTTTCAAAATATGTTTAGAGATTAGCTGGATCAATAATACATTATACCACTGGGGGGCGACAAAGAACTTTGAACAGATCCATCAACTTTGGAAACCTAAACTACAATTGGACAAGAACAATAATATGTGGTATTGTAGTCTAAGTTATATATTATTAAAATTATTATTTATAATTTTATATAATGACATTGTCACCTGTGGTACAGAACAAAAGGGGATGTATCATGCTCTTTATGGGTTCTTTGTTGTCTAAATAGATGTAATTTATGACATTACTAATTATGTTTTTCATCTAGCCTCTGGGCTTGGAAAGTGACTGTATCTGAGTTAACAGCAAATGTTTTTTCTTTTAAATGCATTTTTCTAAATATATAAACTGTTTATGATTTAATATTTACCAATTGTTGAGGTGCCTTTTTGCAGCCTGGTTTACAATTTTTTCACAGTATTTTTTGTTATTTTAAGGACAAAAAACGACTGTATTAGTTTAATTCAACTTAATCAAGAAGGAATAAAAATTTTATATAAATTGTTCATATTTACCACTTTCACCCAGCAGGTGGTGCACAGTAGGCTTTCTGCACTATTGTGAATATGTCATTTACAATAATACTGTTAACAGCCTGTAGTTTAATATCCTACTGTTCAGATAAATTTATGCACACAGATTAATAAATCACAGGAGAGACAAACCCCAGTTAGGCCCTTCAAAAAAGCTAATAAAGACTGCTGGGCTTTCTTATTACATAACTGTAGGCCCAGAGGCGTAACTAGAATCTTCAGGGCCCCGGTGCAAGAAACCATGAAGGTCCCCGCACGGGCATTGCTACGTCTACAAAAGATCTCGGGCTAGAGCCCATAGCAGTGTAGCAAGCAAGTAAAGAAAGTCATACGCTTGGGCGGGTATACACATGTATACAATATACATGTGTGTGTGTGTATATATATATATATATATATATATATATATATATATATACACCGTATATACTCGAGTATAAGCCGAGTTTTTCAGCACATTTTTTTGGGCTGAAATGCCCCCCTCGGCTTATACTCGAGTCACCTTTTTGCACCTGATCTCCCAGACTTTGGGGACCCGGTACCGGCCGGCCGTAGGTCCTCTAGACCCCAAACTTGGCACACATGTAGCCCAACTCTTTCTCTACAAGTGTGCAAAGATTGTTGTCCGGGGGACCTATGGCCGGGGAGCACCGATTTTTTTTTTTTCAAAGCCGGGCACCCCTTCCATAGACTCCCATGTTAAACAATAATTTCTCTGGTGATATTAGGGACCTGTTACTGGCCGGTCGTAGGTCCTCTGAACTCGCAACTTGGGAAACTTGTAGCTCCATCTCTCCTCTATAAGTGTGCAAAGTTTGTTGTTTGGGGGACCTACGGCCGGGGAGCACCGATTTTTTTCAAACCGGGCACCCCTTCCATAGACTCCCATGTTAAACGTCAGTCTAGTCATGGGCACAGTGAGGCATGGGCACAGTGAGGCATGGGCACATGGGCACAGTGAGGCATGGGCACAGTGAGGCATGGGCACATGGACACAGTGAGGCATGGACACCCTAGGCTTATACTTGAGTCAATAAGTTTTCCCAGTTTTTTGTGGTAAAATTAGGTGCCTCGGCTTATATTTGGGTCGGCTGATACTCGAGTATATACGGTATATATATCGTTACATATCTGAGTGGGGATCCTCCTTGCATCAGGGTCCCCAGAGAGCCAATTCCTTACATAAGGGTGCCCAAAGAGCCTCCCCCACTTACATCAGGGTCTCCAGAGAGCCCCCCCATACATCAGGGTCCCCAGAGAGCCCCCCCATACATCAGGGTACCCAGAGAGCCCCCCATACATCAGGGTTTACAGAGAGCCCCCCCATACATCAGGGTTCACAGAGAACCCCCCCATACATCAGAGTCCCTAGATAGGCCCCCATACATTATGGTTCACAGAGAGCCCCCCCTTACATCAGGGTTCACAGAGAGCCCCCCCATACATCAGGGTTCACAGAGAGCCCCCCATACATCAGTGTTCCCAGAGAGCCCCCCCATACATCAGGGCACCATAGAGCTGCCGATCGCTGCATCCCACTCTCCCCACTGCATTCCAAACTGAAAGCCGGAGATGCAGGGGGAAATGCCGGGTCTTGGGGGCCCCCCCACAGCGGCAGAACGGCAATGACCCTGAAAGTTCCACCACTGGTAAGATAGCTCAAGGAGCTGCGGGCCCCCTGGAGCTGAATGCGGGATCGCAACTGCACCCTTTCACGCTACGCGCCTGTGTAGGCCCTAAAAGATATGAGAAACTGTTCCTATTAGAAAGCCTATTAGAGGGAGGAATGTCTCTGGAGGAGGGAGCGGACACTGCAGAGGGAGGAATGTCTCTGGAGAAAGGAGCGGACACTGCAGAGGGAGTAATGTCTTTGGAGGAGGGAGCGGACACTGCAGAGGGAGGAATGTCTTTGGAGGAGGGAGCGGACACTGCAGAGGGAGGAATGTCTTTGGAGGAGAGAGCGCGCACTGCAGAGGGAGGAATGTCTCTGGAGAAGGGAGCAGACACTGCAGAGGGAGGAATGTCTCTGTAGAAGGGAGCGGACACTGCAGAGGGAGGAATGTCTTTGGAGGAGAGAGCGCGCACTGCAGAGGGAGGAATGTCTCTGGAGAAGGGAGCAGACACTGCAGAGGGAGGAATGTCTCTGGAGCTCTTGAGGAGGGAGCGGACACTGCAGAGGTATAAATTTCTCTGGAGAAGGGAGCAGACACTGCAGAGGGAGGAATGTCTCTGGAGGAGGGAGCGGACACTGCAGAGGGAGGAATGTCTCTGGAGAAGAGAACAGGCACTGCAAAGGAAGGAATGTCTCTGGAAGAGGGAGCGGACACTGCAGAGGGAGGAATGTCTCTGGAGGAGGGAGTGGACACTGCAGAGGGAGGAATATCTCTGGAGGAGGAAGCGGACACTGCAGAGGGAGGAATGTCTTTGGAGGAGGGAGCGGACACTGCAGAGGGAGGAATGTCTTTGGAGAAGGGAGTAGACACTGCAGAGGGAGAAATGTCTCTGGAGAAGGGAGCGGACACTGCAGAGGGAGGAATGTCTCTGGAGAAGGGAGCGGACACTGCAGAGGGAGGAAAGTCTCTGGAGGAGGGAGCGGACACTGCAGAGGGAGGCATGTCTCTGCAGGAGTGAGCGGACACTGCAGAGGGAGGAATGTCTCTGGAGGAGGGAGTGGACACTGCAGAGGGAGGAATGTCTCTGGAGGAGGGAGCGGACACTGCAGATGGAGGAATGTCTCTGGAGGAGGGAGCGGACACTGCAGAGGGAGGAATGTCTCTGGAGGAGGGAGCGGACACTGCAGAGGGAGGAATGTCTTTGGAAGAGGGAGCGGACACTGCAGAGGGAGGAATGTCTCTGGAGAAGGGAGCGGACACTGCAGAGGGAGGAATGTCTCTGGAGGAGGGAGTGGACACTGCAGAGGGAGGAATGTCTTTGGAGGAGGGAGTGGACACTGCAGAGGGAGGAATGTCTCTGAAGGAGGGAGCGGACACTGCAGAGGGAGGAATGTCTCTGGAGGAGGGGGCGGACACTGCAGAGGGAGGAATGTCTTTGGAGATGAGAGCGGACACTGCAGAGGGAGGAATGTCTTTGGAGATGAGAGCGGACACTGCAGAGGGAGGAATGTCTTTGGAGGAGAGAGCGCGCACTGCAGAGGGAGGAATGTCTCTGGAGAAGGGAGCAGACACTGCAGAGGGAGGAATGTCTCTGGAGCTCTTGAGGAGGGAGCGGACACTGCAGAGGTATAAATTTCTCTGGAGAAGGGAGCAGACACTGCAGAGGGAGGAATGTCTCTGGAGGAGGGAGCGGACCCTGCAGAGGGAGGAATGTCTCTGGAGAAGAGAACAGGCACTGCAAAGGAAGGAATGTCTCTGGAAGAGGGAGCGGACACTGCAGAGGGAGGAATGTCTCTGGAGGAGGGAGTGGACACTGCAGAGGGAGGAATATCTCTGGAGGAGGAAGCGGACACTGCAGAGGGAGGAATGTCTTTGGAGGAGGGAGCGGACACTGCAGATGGAGGAATGTCTTTGGAGAAGGGAGTAGACACTGCAGAGGGAGAAATGTCTCTGGAGAAGGGAGCGGACACTGCAGAGGGAGGAATGTCTCTGGAGAAGGGAGCGGACACTGCAGAGGGAGGAAAGTCTCTGGAGGAGGGAGCGGACACTGCAGAGGGAGGCATGTCTCTGCAGGAGTGAGCGGACACTGCAGAGGGAGGAATGTCTCTGGAGGAGGGAGTGGACACTGCAGAGGGAGGAATGTCTCTGGAGGAGGGAGCGGACACTGCAGATGGAGGAATGTCTCTGGAGGAGGGAGCGGACACTGCAGAGGGAGGAATGTCTCTGGAGGAGGGAGCGGACACTGCAGAGGGAGGAATGTCTCTGGAGGAGGGAGCGGACACTGCAGAGGGAGGAATGTCTCTGGAGAAGGGAGCGGACACTGCAGAGGGAGGAATGTCTCTGGAGGAGGGGGCGGACACTGCAGAGGGAGGAATGTCTTTGGAGATGGGAGCGGACACTGCAGAGGGAGGAATGTCTCTGGAGAAGGGAGCGGACACTGCAGAGGGAGGAAAGTCTCTGGAGAAGAGAACAGGCACTGCAAAGGAAGGAATGTCTCTGGAAGAGGGAGCGGACACTGCAGAGGGAGGAATGTCTCTGGAGGAGGGAGTGGACACTGCAGAGGGAGGAATATCTCTGGAGGAGGAAGCGGACACTGCAGAGGGAGGAATGTCTTTGGAGGAGGGAGCGGACACTGCAGAGGGAGGAATGTCTTTGGAGAAGGGAGTAGACACTGCAGAGGGAGAAATGTCTCTGGAGAAGGGAGCGGACACTGCAGAGGGAGGAATGTCTCTGGAGAAGGGAGCGGACACTGCAGAGGGAGGAAAGTCTCTGGAGGAGGGAGCGGACACTGCAGAGGGAGGCATGTCTCTGCAGGAGTGAGCGGACACTGCAGAGGGAGGAATGTCTCTGGAGGAGGGAGTGGACACTGCAGAGGGAGGAATGTCTCTGGAGGAGGGAGCGGACACTGCAGATGGAGGAATGTCTCTGGAGGAGGGAGCGGACACTGCAGAGGGAGGAATGTCTCTGGAGGAGGGAGCGGACACTGCAGAGGGAGGAATGTCTTTGGAAGAGGGAGCGGACACTGCAGAGGGAGGAATGTCTCTGGAGAAGGGAGCGGACACTGCAGAGGGAGGAATGTCTCTGGAGGAGGGAGTGGACACTGCAGAGGGAGGAATGTCTTTGGAGGAGGGAGTGGACACTGCAGAGGGAGGAATGTCTCTGAAGGAGGGAGCGGACACTGCAGAGGGAGGAATGTCTCTGGAGGAGGGGGCGGACACTGCAGAGGGAGGAATGTCTTTGGAGATGAGAGCGGACACTGCAGAGGGAGGAATGTCTTTGGAGATGAGAGCGGACACTGCAGAGGGAGGAATGTCTTTGGAGGAGAGAGCGCGCACTGCAGAGGGAGGAATGTCTCTGGAGAAGGGAGCAGACACTGCAGAGGGAGGAATGTCTCTGGAGCTCTTGAGGAGGGAGCGGACACTGCAGAGGTATAAATTTCTCTGGAGAAGGGAGCAGACACTGCAGAGGGAGGAATGTCTCTGGAGGAGGGAGCGGACACTGCAGAGGGAGGAATGTCTCTGGAGAAGAGAACAGGCACTGCAAAGGAAGGAATGTCTCTGGAAGAGGGAGCGGACACTGCAGAGGGAGGAATGTCTCTGGAGGAGGGAGTGGACACTGCAGAGGGAGGAATATCTCTGGAGGAGGAAGCGGACACTGCAGAGGGAGGAATGTCTTTGGAGGAGGGAGCGGACACTGCAGATGGAGGAATGTCTTTGGAGAAGGGAGTAGACACTGCAGAGGGAGAAATGTCTCTGGAGAAGGGAGCGGACACTGCAGAGGGAGGAATGTCTCTGGAGAAGGGAGCGGACACTGCAGAGGGAGGAAAGTCTCTGGAGGAGGGAGCGGACACTGCAGAGGGAGGCATGTCTCTGCAGGAGTGAGCGGACACTGCAGAGGGAGGAATGTCTCTGGAGGAGGGAGTGGACACTGCAGAGGGAGGAATGTCTCTGGAGGAGGGAGCGGACACTGCAGATGGAGGAATGTCTCTGGAGGAGGGAGCGGACACTGCAGAGGGAGGAATGTCTCTGGAGGAGGGAGCGGACACTGCAGAGGGAGGAATGTCTTTGGAAGAGGGAGCGGACACTGCAGAGGGAGGAATGTCTCTGGAGAAGGGAGCGGACACTGCAGAGGGAGGAATGTCTCTGGAGGAGGGAGTGGACACTGCAGAGGGAGGAATGTCTTTGGAGGAGGGAGTGGACACTGCAGAGGGAGGAATGTCTCTGGAGGAGGGAGCGGACACTGCAGAGGGAGGAATGTCTCTGGAGGGGGGGCGGACACTGCAGAGGGAGGAATGTCTTTGGAGATGAGAGCGGACACTGCAGAGGGAGGAATGTCTTTGGAGATGAGAGCGGACACTGCAGAGGGAGGAATGTCTTTGGAGGAGAGAGCGCGCACTGCAGAGGGAGGAATGTCTCTGGAGAAGGGAGCAGACACTGCAGAGGGAGGAATGTCTCTGGAGCTCTTGAGGAGGGAGCGGACACTGCAGAGGTATAAATTTCTCTGGAGAAGGGAGCAGACACTGCAGAGGGAGGAATGTCTCTGGAGGAGGGAGCGGACACTGCAGAGGGAGGAATGTCTCTGGAGAAGAGAACAGGCACTGCAAAGGAAGGAATGTCTCTGGAAGAGGGAGCGGACACTGCAGAGGGAGGAATGTCTCTGGAGGAGGGAGTGGACACTGCAGAGGGAGGAATATCTCTGGAGGAGGAAGCGGACACTGCAGAGGGAGGAATGTCTTTGGAGGAGGGAGCGGACACTGCAGAGGGAGGAATGTCTTTGGAGAAGGGAGTAGACACTGCAGAGGGAGAAATGTCTCTGGAGAAGGGAGCGGACACTGCAGAGGGAGGAATGTCTATGGAGAAGGGAGCGGACACTGCAGAGGGAGGAAAGTCTCTGGAGGAGGGAGCGGACACTGCAGAGGGAGGCATGTCTCTGCAGGAGTGAGCAGACACTGCAGAGGGAGGAATGTCTCTGGAGGAGGGAGTGGACACTGCAGAGGGAGGAATGTCTCTGGAGGAGGGAGCGGACACTGCAGATGGAGGAATGTCTCTGGAGGAGGGAGCGGACACTGCAGAGGGAGGAATGTCTCTGGAGGAGGGAGCGGACACTGCAGAGGGAGGAATGTCTTTGGAAGAGGGAGCGGACACTGCAGAGGGAGGAATGTCTCTGGAGAAGGGAGCGGACACTGCAGAGGGAGGAATGTCTCTGGAGGAGGGAGTGGACACTGCAGAGGGAGGAATGTCTTTGGAGGAGGGAGTGGACACTGCAGAGGGAGGAATGTCTCTGGAGGAGGGAGCGGACACTGCAGAGGGAGGAATGTCTCTGGAGAAGGGAGCGGACACTGCAGAGGGAGGAATGTCTCTGGAGGAGGGGGCGGACACTGCAGAGGGAGGAATGTCTTTGGAGATGAGAGCGGACACTGCAGAGGGAGGAATGTCTTTGGAGATGAGAGCAGACACTGCAGAGGGAGGAATGTCTTTGGAGGAGGGAGCAGACACTGCAGAGGGAGGAATGTCTCTGGAGGAGGGAGCGGACACTGCAGAGGGAGGAATGTCTCTGGAGAAGGGAGCGGACACTGCAGAGGGAGGAATGTCTTTGGAGGAGGGAGCAGACACTGCAGAGGGAGGAATGTCTCTGGAGAAGGGAGCGAACACTGCAGAGGGAGGAATTTCTCTGGAGGAGGGAGCGGACACTGCAGAGGCAGTAATGTCTCTGGAGGAGGGAGCGGACACTGCAGAGGGAGGAATGTCTCTGGAGGAGGGAGCGGACACTGCAGAGGGAGGAATGTCTTTGGAGGAGGGAGCGGACACTGCAGAGGGAGGAATGTCTCTGGAGGAGGGAGCGGACACTGCAGAGGGAGGAATGTCTCTGGAGAAGGGAGCGGACACTGCAGAGGGAGGAATGTCTCTGGAGGAGGGGGCGGACACTGCAGAGGGAGGAATGTCTTTGGAGATGGGAGCGGACACTGCAGAGGGAGGAATGTCTCTGGAGAAGGGAGCGGACACTGCAGAGGGAGGAATGTCTCTGGAGGAGGGGGCGGACACTGCAGAGGGAGGAATGTCTTTGGAGATGGGAGCGGACACTGCAGAGGGAGGAATGTCTCTTGAGGAGGGAGCGGACTCTGCAGAGGGAGGAATGTCTTTGGAGGAGGGAGCGGACACTGCAGAGGGAGGAATGTCTCTGGAAGAGGGAGCAGACACTGCAGAGGGAGGAATGTCTTTGGAAGAGGGAGCGGACACTGCAGAGGGAGGAAAGTCTCTGGAGAAGGGAGCGGACACTGCAGAGGGAGGAATGTCTCTGGAGGAGGGAGCGGACACTGCAGAGGGAGGAATGTCTTTGGAGGAGGGAGTGGACACTGCAGAGGGAGGAATGTCTCTGGAGGAGGGAGCGGACACTGCAGAGGGAGGAATGTCTCTGGAGAAGGGAACGGACACTGCAGAGGGAGGAATGTCTCTGGAGGAGGGGGCGGACACTGCAGAGGGAGGAATGTCTTTGGAGATGGGAGCGGACACTGCAGAGGGAGGAATGTCTCTGGAGAAGGGAGCGAACACTGCAGAGGGAGGAATTTCTCTGGAGGAGGGAGCGGACACTGCAGAGGGAGGAATGTCTCTGGAGGAGGGAGCGGACACTGCAGAGGGAGGAATGTCTCTGGAGGAGGGAGCGGACACTGCAGAGGGAGGAATGTCTCTGGAGAAGGGAACGGACACTGCAGAGGGAGGAATGTCTCTGGAGGAGGGGACGGACACTGCAGAGGGAGGAATGTCTTTGGAGATGGGAGCGGACACTGCAGAGGGAGGAATGTCTCTGGAGAAGGGAGCGAACACTGCAGAGGGAGGAATTTCTCTGGAGGAGGGAGCGGACACTGCAGAGGGAGGAATGTCTCTGGAGGAGGGAGCGGACACTGCAGAGGGAGGAATGTCTCTGGAGGAGGGAGCGGACACTGCAGAGGGAGGAATGTCTCTGGAAGAGGGAGCGGACACTGCAGAGGGAGGAATATCTCTGGAAGAGGGAGCGGACACTGCAGAGGGAGGAACGTCTCTGGAGAAGGGAGCGGACACTGCAGAGGGAGGAATGTCTTTGGAGGAGGGAGCAGACACTGCAGAGGGAGGAATGTCTCTGGAGGAGGGAGCGGACACTGCAGAGGGAGGAATGTCTCTGGAGAAGGGAGCGGACACTGCAGAGGGAGGAATATCTTTGGAGGAGGGAGCAGACACTGCAGAGGGAGGAATGTCTCTGGAGGAGGGAGCGGACACTGCAGAGGGAGGAATGTCTCTGGAGGAGGGAGCAGACACTGCAGAGGGAGGAATGTCTCTGGAAGAGGGAGCGGAAACTGCAGAGGGAGGAATGTCTCTGGAAGAGGGAGCAGACACTGCAGAGGGAGGAATGTCTCTGTAGAAGGGAGCGGACACTGCAGAGGGAGGAATGTCTTTGGAGGAGGGAGCGGACACTGCAGAGGGAGGAATGTCTTTGGAGGAAGCATGGATATTGCAGATAATAATATAGTCTATATATCTATACTAATGATATCCAGCATTGTCCTGCTTTGAAAAACCTATCTGTTGCTGAATGCAAAGTCACATACCACCATCTTTCCTTTTTGATTTCATCAGGAGCTGGCTGGCTGATCCTGGTTCAGGCAAGTGACTCCCTGACGATGCCTTACCAGGTCCACCCTCTTCCTGCTACTGTGCTTAAAGTGGAAGTAAACCCTCCTATCATTTTCAGCCAAGGAAGCTGCCATCTTGGCCTCTGTTTAATTTTCAACTGCCATGATGCTGCACATGTGATCAGTTATGACACCAGCCATTGGATGGTGTGACAGTTTGGTTGAGAGCACAACTAATGTGACAGTTAGCATTTCCGGCATGCCGGGAATGTAACTGTTTCTTTTTCGTACATCACGGGACACAGAGCGACTTAGTCATTACTAATGGGTTATATAGATTACCTTCAGGTGTTGGCACTGGCCAATTCCAAACCGGAAGTACCCTCCCCTATATAAGCCCCTCCCATCCGGGAGCACCTCAGTTTTTTGCCAGTGTCTAAGGTGTTGGCCAAAGAGTAACATATGTTTTCACTGGGCTTGCGTACAGGTTCTTTTGGGCCTTAGTAAGCTGTTCCGGATCCCACCAAAAAAGCTTCATAGCTAAACGGTCGGTACCCGGGCCTTGCAGCAGAAGAGCAAGGTTTTGCCTGTAATGCCTCTCTTAGGAGGGCTGGACCCTGGGATCCAGAGCTCTGGTCATACCCACGACCAAGATGTTGTCTGTGCAGGGTGCTATACAGGTCCAGGGGAGTGGAATCCTTGGGAACCCGGTCCCTGAAGGTTTAATTACAATGCCTGCCGTGATAGGTGAAGTTTGGACTTCTGTGGACCAAACAAAGTCCTGCGGCGGGTATCAGGTAAGTGGGGGCCCCCAGGAACTTGGTTCTATTGGGGGACCCCCAAGCCTAATTTGTCTTTCTGTCTGTTACCTAACGGTATTCCCGCTAATATCTGTGTTTGCCTGTAACTACTGAAAATTTAAAATTTTAATAGTAGTCAAGAAAAAAAAAAAAAAAGGGGACCGCGGTACCTGTGTTAAACCACTAGAGGCCGCTGTAGTCCATTTTTCTTGTCATGTGGATCTTTGGTTTTCTCAAGTCAAAAGATCCAGGCAGTTGGTAAGTTTCTCTGTGGGAATCCACTTCCTCTGCCCTGTTGCTGCGCTCATCCACCGCACAGGCCCTCCGGCAAAAAGGGCCCTGGCTCCTAGTCCCTGTTTGATTTCGAAAAGGGCGCCAATGGCGCACGGGCGCGCGCGCGGGCGCGTGCACGCGCCTCCTATGAAAAAAAAGGGGCGGGGCGGGTGGATGACGCTCGATGCGCGCCGCGGCGCTTCTGCGCATGTGCAGGCGTCCCAGCATGGTTAAAAGACACAGTACAAGTGTCAGCTGGATGCAAACAGAGCTAGCAACAAACAGTGGCACACAGAGGCGGTTGATGCAGGCATCCCCATAGAAAGGCACTTTAGTGGACACCAGCTGGTATATAGCAGCAACTTTGTTAGACTATTACCAGCAAAAATTGGTGTATGACGACGGGAATACCTCAGCTTTGTGCTTAAAGGATATGTCGTCCAGACGCTCCGAAAATAGGTCTTCCAGGAAGCCAAAGGGGTCTCCATCGGGCTCTGAGGATATTGGGCATGCTTGTACTGCACCAATCTCCCCTGAGAATTCAGAGGTCAGTAGCCGTAGAAACCCCGCAGGAATGCCTGGTGCTGCGGCTGTCCCCAGTCCACCTGCTCCTGTATATATAACAGAGGAGGTTTTATCCTCAACTCTGGGAGGATTGGAAGAGAGATTAACAGCATTGATCGCTGCTTCCCTGTCACAGGAAAAGCGCGTCCGATCTCCGTCTCCTCCTTCAGAGTGCCTGTTAGTGGAGGAACAGCCCCACACAGAGATCGACCTACCTGAAGGGGATCAGGATGAGGTTGATTCAGTTATGGAGGAATCAACAGTGGAAGAACCTTTCTCAGCATCTCAGGCTGAAAGATTATGGGTTCAGTCTCTGACTAACATGGTCCGATCAGCATTTAAAATGCCTCTGGCGGAACCACCATCCACTACGGTTTCCTCGCTGGGGTCGCTAAAAGCTCCCCAGGCTGTCTGTTCCTTCCCAATCCACCCTTTATTAGAAGGGCTTATTTACCAGGATTGGGAGCATCCTGATAAAATATTTGCTCCCCCCAAGAGATTTCCGGTGATCTATCCCATGGAGGATAAGTTCATAAAAAAATGGAGGGTCCCTACAGTGGACGCAGCCATCTCTTCTGTTAACAAATCACTGACATGTCCAGTAGATAATGTTCCAATGTTCAAAGACCCAATAGATAAAAAATTGGAGTCTTTACTAAAATCTGCTTTCTCTACAGCAAGCATGGTGACACAACCTGCGGTAGCAGCGATTGGAGTCTGCCAAGCAGTGAAAGATCAGTTGAAACAAGTCTTAAGGGACTTACCAGATCAGCAGGCTCTTGCCCTAGCTGACCTGCCTAGAGCCTTGTGTTTTGCGGTGGACGCCATAAAGGATACAATCCAACAGGCCTCCCGCTTTACGCTGTCTATAGTACATATGCGTAGGCTTCTGTGGCTCAAAAACTGGTCTGCTGAGGCTCCCTGTAAAAAAACTGCTGGTTAGCTTCCCATTTCATGGAGAACGCTTATTTGGAGAAGATCTGGACAAATATATCCAGAAAATTTCTGCCGGTAAAAGTTCACTCTTACCGGTTAAGAACAAGGGTAGAAGTCCTTCTTTTAAGAGGCCTACTTCTCCAGTCCCGGGCACATCGGCTGTGAAGCAGTTCCCACGGCCTCCGCGGTCAAATTCAGGGGGCAGAAATCAGGGACAATCACAGGGTAACAAGAAGCCCTGGATCAAGAGAGGTACAAAACCTCCCCCCAAGGCATGAAGCGTTGCCCCCACTCAATCGGGTGGGGGGAAGACTTCAGTTGTTCACAGAGACCTGGCGGGACACCATCAGAGACAGATGGGTGCTCTCCGCAGTAAGTCTGGGATACAAGCTGGAGTTAAAAGGCACTCCTCCTGCCCAATTTATGAGGTCAAACGTGCCAAGAGATCCCCAGAAGAGAGGATCCCTCCTTCTGGCACTAGAACAACTATTGCTCCAAGGTGTAATCATGAAGGTTCCCCTGGAAGAAAGCGGATTCGGGTTTTACTCAAACCTTTTCACAGTCCCCAAACCAAATGGGGACGTGAGGCCCATATTAAATCTAAAAGGGCTAAACAAGTTCCTAAATATCAGGACTTTTCGGATGGAGTCGATCCGATCGGTGGCCACCGCCCTACAAGGGCAGGAATGGTTAGCCTCGATCGACATAAAGGATGCTTATCTGCATATTCCCATCTTTCCGGCCCACCAGAAATTTCTACGCTTTGCAGTAGAAGGGCGCCATTTTCAGTTCAGAGCCTTACCTTTCGGTCTGGCCACAGCACCACGAGTGTTCACAAAAATTCTGGCCCCATTATTGGCCAATCTAAGAACACAGGGTGTAACGATAATGGCATATCTAGACGACCTGCTACTAATAGACCACTCAGTGGAAAAGCTGGAAGTAGCTATTCACAAGACAATCAAGTATCTGGAATATCACGGTTGGATTATCAACCGGGACAAGTCAGCTCTAAGACCAGTCAAAAGTCTGGAATACTTAGGGCTAAGGCTGGATTCAAATCAGAGAAAGATTTTCTTACCTCCAGAGAAGGTGTCGTCTTTAAAAGATTTGACCCACTTAGTGGGTACAAAAAGAAAACCATCCATACGCCTCTGCATGAGGCTGCTGGGAAAAATGGTGGCTTCATTCGAAGCGGTACCCTACGGTCAATTCCATTCAAGGAATTTGCAAAGGGCCATACTGTCAGCCTGGAACAAAAAAGTTCAGGCTTTAGACTTACCAATGTCCCTGTCCCCTTCCGTTCGCAAGAACCTCCATTGGTGGTTGGTGCCCCAGAATCTGGAAAAAGGGAAACCCTTCAGTCCGGTTTCTTGGGAGGTAGTCACTACAGATGCCAGCCTCATAGGCTGGGGGGCAGTACTGGAGCAATGGTCTCTCCAGGGCAAGTGGTCAGAAGCAGAAAAGGCCCTGCCCATCAATCTCTTAGAGATACGAGCAGCCCGGTATGCCCTAGTAGCATGGACATCCAAACTCCAAGGGTCCCCTGTCAGAATTCAATCAGACAATGCCACAGCAGTGGCATATATCAATCACCAGGGTGGCACCAGGAGTCGTGCAGCCCAGAGGGAAGCAAATTGCATCCTGGAGTGGGCAGAAAAATATGTCCCAGCCATATCCGCGGTTTTCATCCCAGGAGTGGAAAATTGGAAAGCGGACTTTTTAAGTCGCCAACAATTATGCCCGGGGGAATGGTCTCTTCACCCCGAGGTTTTCCAGGCAATATGCCAGCGGTGGGGAACACCGGATGTAGATCTGCTAGCATCCAGATTCAACGCAAAGGTGGACAGATTTGTGTCTCGCACAAGGGATCCTCTAGCTTGCGGCTCGGATGCCCTAGTGTTCCTTTGGGATCAGTTCAAGCTGATATATGCATTCCCACCGCCACAATTGTTACCGCGATTACTCCGCAGAATCAGGGTAGAAAAGAAACCAGTGATTCTGGTGGCTCCAGCGTGGCCCCGAAGGGCATGGTACGCAGAGATTGTAAAAATGTCAGTGAGGGGTCCTTGGACCCTCCCACATCGTCCGGACCTGCTGTCGCAGGGACCGATATACCACCCTTCCTTACCAGCCCTAGGTTTGACGGCCTGGCTATTGAAGCCCACATTCTGAAAAAGAGAGGACTCTCTAATTCTGTGGTATCTACCATGATCAATGCCAGGAAGCCGGTATCCAGGCAGATCTATTATAGGATCTGGAAAGCGTACATTACGTGGTGTGAGGCCAAGAAATGGCATCCACGTAAGTACGTGATAGGGAGGATTTTGGACTTCCTACAGTGGGCTGTAGATAGGAAGCTAGCCTTGAGTACTATCAAGGGTCAGATTTCGGCCTTGTCAATATTTTTTCAAAGGCCCTTGGCTTCGCATTCACTAGTCAAAGCTTTCATACAAGGAGTGATGCGTATTAGCCCTCCGGCTAGTATTCCCATATGTCCTTGGGACTTAAACCTGGTTCTGTCAGTTCTACAGAAACAACCGTTTGAACCATTGCAACACATTTCCTTGGTTCTTCTCACCAGGAAATTGATTTTCTTAGTAGCCGTTTGTTCGGCTAAAAGAGTATCGGAATTAGCCGCCTTGTCCTGTAAGGAGCCATATCTGGTTGTCCATAAGGACAGAGTAGTATTACGTCCTCATCCAGCCTTTCTTCCTAAGGTGGTATCGAGGTTTCATTTGAACCAAGATGTGGTTCTTCCTTCTTTTTTCCCCAAACCTAGCTCGGTAGAGGAAAAGTTATTACATTCCTTGGATGTAGTAAGAGCAGTTAAAGCTTATCTAAAAGCCACTGCTCAGATTCGCAGAACGGATACTTTGTTTATTCTGCCGGAAGGCCCTAAAAAGGGTCAGGCAGCATAAAAATCCACTTTAGCCAAGTGGATTCGACAGGTCATAATACAAGCCTATGGCTTGAGAAAGAGACCGCCTCCGTTCAAAGTTAGGGCGCACTCCACAAGAGCAGTTGGAACTTCATGGGCAGTGCATCACCAGGCCTCCCTGGCTCAAGTATGTAAGGCCGCAACATGGTCTTCGGTACACACGTTTACTAGATTCTACCAGGTAGACGTT
This sequence comes from Rana muscosa, assembly GCA_029206835.1. NCBI lineage: Eukaryota > Metazoa > Chordata > Amphibia > Anura > Ranidae > Rana > Rana muscosa. The sequence continues at coordinate 193,121,884 of CM055126.1, read as the reverse complement.
AGAAGCCAGGAGGATGTCGCCTTTGGGCGCAGTGTGTTGCAGGCCGCAAAAGATCCTCATGCCTGATGGCGCCCAGCTTATGTATCCCTCCCCTCATTTGGCATTGCTTTGGGACGTCCCATTAGTAATGACTAAGTCGCTCTGTGTCCCGTGATGTACGAAAAAGAAAAAGGGATTTTTATAACAGCTTACCTGTAAAATCCTTTTCTTGGAGTACATCACGGGACACAGAGCTCCCACCCCTCTTTTTGGGACACTTATTGCTTTGCTACAAAACTGAGGTGCTCCCGGATGGGAGGGGCTTATATAGGGGAGGGTACTTCCGGTTTGGAATTGGCCAGTGCCAACACCTGAAGGTAATCTATATAACCCATTAGTAATGACTAAGTCGCTCTGTGTCCCGTGATGTACTCCAAGAAAAGGATTTTACAGGTAAGCTGTTATAAAAATCCCTTTTTTTTGAAACTATTAAATCGTTGGGTTTACTTCCGCTTTAAGTTGATACTTCTTGGGATATGTGACGCCTACATCCCAGGAGGCTTTAGAAGTGGGGGAGTCATTATTCTCGCCTAGGCAGGTTGAATTGTGAAAAAAAAATACAAATCAGATTGTGGAGACCTTTGCACCTTATTGCAAAGGCTAGTTATACGCTGGGATGGTTGGCATTTTTTGTAGTTGGCTAAATTGGGTGTGGGAACACACTGGATGCCTTTAGCTGCCATTGTGCTCTTGCTGGGCATCACATGCGTCCCTGTGCTTTTAAGAAGGGGCGGGCTTCCTCCAAGCACACCTGCCCTTAATCTATCCACTGCTCCAACCTTTGAGACTCTGAAAATTATAGCGTTAGGACCGCAGTATACAGAGGATCCTTGGCATGGGCACTACGGCCTACGCATATATTTGCAAATGCGTGCAAACAAAACCCTCTGTTTTTTATGTGGATTGTTAGAGAGGATCAATTTGAATGTTTTGCAGGCTGGCTGGTAAGTGTGCTGGGAAATCTTTTGTTTTTTGTGATGTGCGTTGCTCTTCCATGTGCACCTTACTGAAAAGTCTATAGGTTTTGGGGTTGCCATTTTTATGTAAAGGGCGTGCAGGTGATTGCAGGAGCAAAAAGTGTTTTGTACAAGAAAAGTTACACTTTAATAGGAAATCCTGGAACAGAATGTGAACTACATTGTGTTATTTTTTTTCATGCAAATCATCTATGGCATGTGTTAAAAAGGTGAAAAATGAACTCATAAATACTTGAGACCTTTCATCTAACTGTATGCATTAAAATATCCTGACTTGATTACACCGTGTGATCTAATACTTTAATATTCACTGCTTCTGTAGCGGTTTTGTCTTCCTTGCAAGGCCTTTATAAATAATAATTGCATGTTAGTTATTATGCATTTCAATAACAAATACCGAAAGGATAAAAATATTAAATTTGCATATGTTTTAATTATGTTTGTCTGTGCCACAGTTAAGTTAATCAATCTGCTGAAAAGCCCATTCAGAGATGTCATCACTCAGATTAAACCAATTATTTCTAATGTATTGGACGGCCTGTGACTAACTGAACCAAGAATGGGTGCAAACTCCATATTATTGACTAGCGGTCAATTAAAATTAATTGTTGCAAATGTAAGACACCCAGAGACTTTATATATAAACTAATGGATTTTGAAAAGTGGTTTCAGCATCCAACAGACAGGATAGCAGGGTGAATTTTGAAGGTAGTTTTTGCTATTAGTAGTATAAGTGGACAGGGGGAACAGGGCAGAGATGGAAAGGGGCAAATGATCCCAAGGCTGTCCTTGTTTTATAGGATAGAAATACAGAATGAAGCGCCAGACTAAAATTGGATGAGACCAAGATAGTTTATTGTTGGTAAAAAAAAAAGTGATCTAAAAACAGCCAATGAGTTAGGGTCCTTTCACACGGGACAGATCCGTGAACATCCGCTTGCTCAGCGGGGATCGCTCCGTTGATCCCCGCTGAGCTGGCGGATGACAGGGCGGTCCCTGCACACTGTGCAGGGACCGCCCTGTCAGATCTCCGCTCTCCTCTATGGGGGATCGGATGAACACGGACCGTCTGTCCGTGTTCATCCGCTCCGCTCTGCAGACGGATGGAAAAATAGGATTTTCCTCCGTCTGCAGAATCGGACCATAGCAGGGACGGATGATAACCGGGGTCAGCCGATGTTCATCCGCTGACACCCGCTATCCCATAGGGATGCATGTATATCCGGATTTTATCCGAAAACGGATAGATGAAATACGGACATACTGTCCGCACGTGTGAAAGGTGCCTAACATTATACCATAATAACAACACACTTGTCTCGTGATTGTTTCGATTGAATTAAACATTGTTAAAAGATACAAGCCATATACAAAGTAATACATCATATAAAAAGTAGATGTAAACTGTAATTGTAAAGGAAACCTAAACTACTACTGTTGATATCAGTAAAATGCTACTTGCTTGGCTTCAATAATTTGAGTTGGTGACCTGGAAAAAGTATGCAGCAAGTGTAAAGTCAGAACTCATGATGGGCAAAACATATGAAATTGGGTGCAAAAGCCTTATTTTAAATTTATAGGTTTGCTGCAGTTGAAATTCGGGCCACACAACAAGCCTGCGATCTCATGAAACAGCTGCAAAAAATTACAATGTAACAAAATTGTTAATATAGGTTGATTTAAGGCAATAGTCTGTTCACTTCAATTTTCTCCAGACCTAAGTGAATGCAAAGAATACCCAATCATGTGCAAGGAAAATAAAAAAGTGCATTTTTGCTTGCACATTTTTGGATGATTGAAGTCGGCAGAGCTTCATCTCATTCACTAAACTCTGGGGATAATTCCCTTGCAAAGTGAATAGGCAATTTGCCTTAAGTAATTCAACCAATGCCTCTACAAATGATGTCTCAGTTGCAAGCTATTAATGTATTGATCAAAGCTCTGAGTGGCTCCTGGTGTCCAGATACAGTTACTGACAGGGTAACTCACAGCAGTGGAGACATTGGGGCTGATTTACTAAAGGCAAATAGACTGTTCAGTTTGTACATTGCAAGGGACTTTTCCCTAAAGGGGCTGTAAAGGTTCGCTTACCTTTTCCTTTGATTTCCCTTCTAAATGTTTTTTTTCTTTGTTTTCTTTGTCTGAATTTCTCACTTCCTGTTCCTCCTCAGTAAGCTGTTCAGTAAGCTGTTCTGGCTGACTCCACACCACACGGATGATGGTGTGAAGTTTAGTGAGGAGAAACAGGAAGTGAGAAATTCAGACAAAGAAAAAAAAACATTTAGAAGGGAAATCAAAGGAAAGGGTAAGTGAACCAACAATGCACTAGCTTAAAGGAACCTATTTAGAAAATAAAAATCGAACCTTTACAACCCCTTTAACTCAATAGTTAGACTTTCCTCCCCTCCAATACCCTTCCCACACATGAACCCCCATGAATAATGTGCTGCACTGCTGGAGCCTCCTGGGATATGCATGTCACATCCCAGGAGTCATCAGCTCCCATTTATGAAAGAAGCAGGGGGGCTGGCCTGGTGGCGCATCATTGGGAGGCAGCTGTCTAAACCCAGAAGAGACAGACTCCTGCTGATGACATCATGGGAGAAGATGGAGACGTGGGACCTGAGCGGTGGCAGCAGAGATAGCAGGACAACTTTGGATCTGCTGGTTGGGTAAGCATCTGAATTGAGAATGACCCAACATCAAATAAGCGGGGGTAAAAAAAGTAGGGGGGTTATAGTTAAGTTCTTTTTTAAGTGGTTAAAGGTCACATCTGTGCAAAATTAACCAAACTCATGAAGTACATATTAGCAATACATGCATGTTTCCCCATGTTGTGGTTCTTCTGCAAATACAGATTTCTGCCAGAAATCCAGTGAGCCCCTCACCTCCTGTACCGAGCTGTCAACTCTGTCTTTGCTGCTCAGGAATTTCCAAGCAGTGTTGTCAGCCCTGTCTTGAGCTCCTTCCTGTTGGACTGCAGAACACCACCTGTTTATGTTATAAAGATGAAAAGAGGAGGTATGTGTTCTTGGGGGTTCTCAGCCCTAATTTGGGCTTCAACCACTTTCATACCGGGTCATTGTAAAATGACGCCGGCAGGAACCCTCTCTCCCTCCGAGTGGACGTCATACTGTATGTAGGGTGCCCACGTGTCCCGGATTGTCCGGGACACTCCCGCAATTAGCAGGTCTGTCCCGGGTCCCGGGCACCTTCGTTCCGGGACAATACAGAGTCCCGGGATTGCCTTCTGGCCCTGGACTGATCTGATGCCCCATAAAATATCCCTCACATCGCGGCTGTCACTCCCTGACAGCCTGTGGTGGACCCCTGGCTGGTGAGACCCTTTTTATTAGCCGCTGGCTCAGTGCCCAAATGGTTGCTAGCTCTGCCGCCCGCTTGGCGTGTAGCAACCAGTGACGTCATGAGGAGGAGAGAGGTAGAGCCCCAGCATGCACAGCGCGTGAGTGGGGAAGATTTAACTTCCTCCTCCGCGCCAACTCATTAGCTCCACCCACCTCCTCCCTGCATCGTCCAGCCAGCAGCATCCAGAAGTTCAGGAAGGAGAGATGAACGGAAGGCAAGTACACAATCCAATGCACTCACACTCACCATGACAGATGGGGTTAAAATCCTCAGTCAGCTCTCCCCCCCAGCAGCCAGCTTTCTGTGCTGAACTGTCAGCACTTCACAGGAGCCCCGAGTGTGTGTCAGCCTGGAGCTAGCAGTCTAGCACTGATAAGAGGATGGAAGGCAGATAAGGGGTCGGCAGAAGAAGAGAGGACAGTGACAGATGAGATTACACGCTCAGAGGGATGGAAGGAGGACAGATCCTTAAATATCAGGGCAGGGTTCATGCTGGGATGTAACCCCCCCCAAAAGTGAAGGACTACAGTTCCAATAATTAAATCTCCCCAGAACTGAAGATAGGCCCCCCTTAATCAGTGAAGAACTACAGGTCCCAGCATTAGCATGTGAAAAATATGGGCTCTCACCTTTAATTCTCAGGGGTCCATGCTGGGACCTGTAGTCCTTCAATTTTGGGGGGGGGGGATCACATCCTTAGGTATCAGGAGTTCATGCTGGGACTTGTAGTCCTTCACTTTTGGGGGCTGTGACCCCCCCAAAAGTGAAGGACCACAGGTCCCAGCATGAACCCCTCAGAGCTGAAAGCTGAAGATGTGACAACCCCGGCCCCCGCATGGGAGGAGTCACATCAGCAGCCAGCGGCGGGAGGGTGTTCACTTTCCCGGGGCTCCGGTGTGTCGGACTGGTGGCAGGCTATAGGTGACAAGTGGCACACTGCATCTGGTGGCAGGCTACGGGTGGAAAGTGGCACACTGCATCTGGTGGCAGGCTATGGGTGGAAAGTGGCACACTGCATCTGGTGGCAGGCTACGGGTGGAAAGTGGCACACTGCATCTGGTGGCAGGCTATGGGTGGAAAGTGGCACACTGCATCTGGTGGCAGGCTACGGGTGGACCAATTTCTGTATCAGGTCTGCAGTCTCTGAGCATTTTCTGTATCATGTCTGCAGTCTCTGACCATCTCCTGTACTATGTCTTCAGTCTCTGATCATCTCCTGTACTATGTCTTCAGTCTCTGATCATCTCCTGTACTATGTCTGCAGTCTCTGACCATCTCCTATATCATGTCTGCAGTCTGACCATTTTCTCTGACAATTGCTTGTATCATGTCTGCAGTCTCTGACAGTCTCTTGGAGCATGTCTGCAGTCTCCGACAGTCTCCTGTATCATGTCTCTTGTATCATGTCTGTAGTCTCTGACAGTCTCTTGGAGCATGTCTGCAGTCTCTTGGAGCATGTCTGCAGTCTCCGACAGTCTCCTGTATCATGTCTCTTGTATCATGTCTGTACTCTCTGACAGTCTCTTGGAGCATGTCTGCAGTCTCTTGGAGCATGTCTGCAGTCTCTGACCATCTCCTGTATTATGTCTCTTGTATCATGTCCGCAGTCTCTGACCACCTCTTGTATGATATCTGCAGTTACTGACCATCTGTTGTATCATGTCTGCAGTCTCTGACCATCGCTTGTATCATGTCTGCAGTCTCTGACCATCTCTTGTACTAGGTCTGCAGTCTCTGACCATCTCTTGTACTATGTCTGCAGTCTCTGACAATCTCTTGTATCATGTCTGTAGTCTCTGACCATCTTCTGTATTATGTCCATACCTCTGCTATGCAGTCTCTGACTATTTTAATGAAGTTCTTTAAATTAGGCTCAGACAAAGCAATCAAAGCATATTTTATAGGTACAAGGAAGCATGGGAGGGGGTCTATGGTTAGTGGAGGGGGTCCGTACTGAGGGAGGGGGCCTATATTTAGTGGAGAGGGGGGTCCGTAATGAGGGAGGGGGGTCTATACTTAGTGGAGAGGGGGGTCCGTACTGAGGGAGGGGGTCTATAGTTAGTGGAGGGGATCTGTACTGAGGGAGGGGAGCTATAGTTGGTGGAGGGGTCCGTACTAAGGGAGGGGGCCTATACTTAGTGGAGAGGGGGTCTATACTGAGAGAGGGGGCTATACTTAGTGGAGAGGGGGGTCCATACTGAGAGAGGGGGCTATACTTAGTGGAGAGGGGGGTCCATACTGAGGGAGGGGGGCTATACTTAGTGGAGAGGGGGTCCATACTGAGGGAGGGGGCCTATACTTAGTGGAGAGGGGGTCCAGACTGAGGGAGGGGGGCTATACTTAGTGGAGAGGGGGTTCCGTACTGAGGGAGGGCGGTCTATACTTGGTGGAGAGGGGGGTCCGTACTGAGGGAGGGGGTCTATAGTTAGTGGAGGGGATCCGTACTGAGGGAGGGGGTCTATAGTTGGTGGAGGGGTCCGTACTAAGGGAGGGGGCCTATACTTAGTGGAGAGGGGGTCTATACTGAGGGAGGGGGCTATACTTAGTGGAGAGGGGGGTCCGTACTGAGGGAGGGGTCTATAGTTAGTGGATGGGATCCGTACTGAGGGAGGGGGTCTATAGTTGGTGGAGGGGTCCGTACTAAGGGAGGGGGCCTAGACTTAGTGGAGAGGGGGTCCATACTGAGGGAGGGGGGCTATACTTAGTGGAGAGGGGGGTCCGTACTGAGGGAGGGGGGTCTATAGTTAGTGGAGGGGGTCCGTACTGAGGGAGGGGGCCTATACTTAGTGGAAAGGGGGGTCTATACTGAGGGAAGGGGGTCTATTATTACAATATAATAATAGAAATACATTCCAAGCATGGTATTGGAATGATATAAGTGCTATAACCAGCCATTCACCTGACAAATCACTTGCCGCCGTAGTCGCGTCAACCCCGAAACTACATCTAACACAACCCCCCAACTCCCCCCCCCCCGGTCTTGGCAAAATTGTCCCTGAATGGCAGTTTGGAAATGTGGTCACCCTAACTGTATGACGTCCTGGGTTTGTGGGGGGATATCTGAATGATGCCTGCAGCTAGAGGCATCACTCTGGGCTCTCCCGTGCCATCGGGGACCCGGAGAGAATCGTCCGGCGTCGGTGGTGGTTCACGTGACGAGCATAGAGATGACTGGTGACCAGATAGTCACCAGTCATCTCTATGACCGTCGGAGGCCCGGGCGCTATGTGATGACGTCACGCCCAGGTCCTCAGAAGTAAACAAAGCCGCCATTGCGGCTAGTAAGCATGAGATTGGTGAAATTATTTTCCCGATCTCATGCTTTCCAGCCTGGAGGAGAGATGTGGGGTCTTATTGACCCCGCATCTCTCCATAAAGAGGACCTGTCACACACATTCCTATTACAAGGGATGTTTACATTCCTTGTAATAGGAATAAAAGTGATAAAAAAAAATGTAAAAATGTAAAAAAATGTGTAAAATAAACTAAAAAATAAAAAATATATATATATTTTCTAAAAAGCCCCTGTCCCCAATAGCTCGCGCTCAGAAGCGAACGCACACGTAAGTCCCACCCACATATGTAAACGCCATTTAAACCACATATGTGAGGTATCGCCGCGTGCGTTAAGGCGCGTGCAACAATTTTAGCACTAGATCTCCTCTGTAATTCTAACCTGGTAACCTGTAAAAAATTTCAAGCTCATACTTGCTGTTTTTTTGCTGTGGCATGTTATTTGTGCTTTTGTTTTAAATAAAATAACCTTTTTTGGAGTGCGGCTGTCCAAGCGTTTTCCTCAGATTTTTTGTATGGAGATTTTTAAGTACCGAAGTTTGGCACCATTCAATGAGTGTGCGCAATTTTAAAGCGTGACATGTTAGGTATCTATTTACTCGGCGTAACATAATCTTTCATATTTTACAAAAAAATTGGGCTAACTTTACTGTTTTGTTAATTTTTTAATTCATGAAACCATTTTTTTCCCCCCAAAAAAAGGCGTTTAAAAAATGATTGCGCAAATACCATGCAAGATAAAAAGTTGCAACGACCGTCATTTTATTCCCTAGGATGTCTGCTAAAAAAACATATATAATGTTTGGGGGTTCTGAGTAATTTTCTAGCAAAAGAATGATGATTTGTACATGTAGGAGAGAAGTGCCATAATAGGCCCGGTATGGAAGTGGTATAAAAAGCCCGGTATGGAAAAGGTTAAACTACATGGTGGGCAATGGTTATTTTTAAATACAATACCAAAGCAGCAAGCTGGTACTTAGAGACATTATTTCCTACGCCAATACTGTATTACTTTTTTCCTAGACTCTGTAAAGGTCAAAATCTGACACATGTAAACAGCCTCAATGTACTTTCTCTAAAACAAAAAGCGTACATTTTATCCTCATCCAGTCTGTAATAATAATCAGGTGAGTGCTGGAACACAGAGACATGCTGCCTAATAGCAAGAAATGAATACATTATGTATACTTCCTGAACAATGTTTTATAGGCAAATGCTTTTCAGCTAATTTTGCCATCAGCACAAAGAATTTCTCCTTGATAAAAGGTATCCTGCTGGCCTTTTATAGACATAAAATGTCTGATTTATCCTTGATTAGAGAGAACCAAGACTCAGGTTAGAGAAATGATATGTTTTTATTTTCATTTTTTGCTGTAGGGCCTCAGCAAGAAAAATACAGATTATTATTTTTCCAGAAAAAGATGTAGCCTTGGTCAGCCAATAAAGAAAACCATGGCCCACAATATCTTATTATGATGAGGTTACAGCTTTGCCAGAGACCTTACAGTTGTGTCAATTTCTTGACTTTTACATTCAAAACAATTTTTAGTAGGATATAAAAAACATTGTTCCAGCTTTAAAATACAAGATGTAGGACCCTCACCGGTTCAGAGATCTGGACTTTGTATCTAAATTGGTGGTTACCTCTTTTTGTACCATACCATAGGAAGCCCATACCTTATGTTTACTGCTATCAGCAGCAGTGCGTCCATAAAGGGTGCAGGAACGCCGCCCCCCCCTCTCCTGCACCGCTCTAATTACCATAGATAGATTCATGCATTGCATGAATCTATCTATGGTCGCTGCTGAAACCCCCTATTCAGGTGTCCGGCCCCTTTTCGGTCACCAGGCACCTGAATTACAGCGGTGGGGGTGTTTTTTGGAAGCACCTGATTAGAGCTATTGGCTCTAATAGGCGTCCAAAAATGTGAGAAGCGGGCGCAACGCAACGCTTCTCACTCAGCAGTATGTTAGCAAAACGAAGGAATTTGCTTTGCTAACATTGAAACCCCTTTCAGCCAATCAGGTGTGCCAGGTCTGTGTTAGTTGTCACCTAATTGGCTGAAATGACAAGCGCTGTGATTGGACGCCTATCAGGTGTCCAATCATAGCAGAGGTAGAACGGGAGGGAGAAAACATTGGGTCGGGGAATAAATAGAGGACACCGGACACCGCTCGCCACCTGCCACCGTCACCCGCTGTCCACCCAAGACAAGATGAGTGCCGGGCAGACGGGGGGCTCAGTGGCAGCATTTCGGGCACAGTGGCAACGTTTAATGGGCAAAGTGGCAGAATTTGGTGCACAATGGCAGCGTTTAGGCACAGTGGCAGCATTTGGGGCACAGTGGCAGCATTTGATGGGAAAAGTGGCAGAATTTGGGGCAAAGTGGCAGCGTTTTGGCACAGTGGCAGCGTTTTGGCACAGTGGCAGCGTTTGGGCACAGTGGCAGCGTTTTGGCACAGTGGCAGCGTTTTATGGGCAAAGTGGCTGCGTTTAATGGGCAAAGTGGCTGCGTTTGATGGCACAGTGGCTGCGTTTGATAGGCACAGTGTCTGCGTTTGATGGCCACAGTAGCAGCGTTTGATGGCACAGTGGCTGCGTTTAATGGCACAATAGCGGCGTTTGATGGCACAATAGCGGCGTTTGATGGCATAGTAGCAGCGTTTGATGGCACAGTGGCTGTGTTTGATGGCACAGTGGCTGCGTTTGATGGCACAGTGGCTGTGTTTGATGTCATTCAACTTCCCAGATTATAATCAAGTGTGAAGACCTGGGTTTGGCTTGGGTTGGCAGGCTTTGGATTTGCATGGATAGGAAAATGCTGATTGCCTCCACATGCTCAAAATGACTTTGGCGCATGCGCAGTAGCTTCCTAGGCATAGGTAGGGAGTAGCAAGATGGCGGCGACGGCATCGAATGTGAAGAGCACACGCTCGTCGTAGTCGATTACGTCACTGCGTTCGCTCCATTCAAAGAACCGCGGGTTCTTTGAATCGAGCGCGTGTACACTCGGCCGGGACAAGTTTCTTGCCCAAGAATCTCGTCAAGAAAAACGACAAGTTTTTTCCTGACGAGATTCTCGGCCGTGTGTACGAGGCTTAAAAGAAAGGCATTGGAGCCTTTAGGTGCCTGGAATTTATGCCTGAAAAAGGGTATTTTTGTTTTTGTTTGATGGGCTTCTTCGTGTACATCCAGAAAAAGGATGCATCTTGGTGGCTGATATGCCAACCCTACCATAGGAACATAACATGTATTGTAAGAGAATCATTTAGAATTGTAGTAAATGAAATGTTTATATAAAAGAGAGGTCAGTAGCAGTTTGTGTTCTGTTTAGAGAAATGTACTTTTTATGTTGTTGTTGACAGTGTTCAATGTTTCTATGGCATTTGCAAATGACTATATTTATCATATAATTTGTCCTTACATCGGTTGTTATAGAGATGTTGGAAGCAGTTGGAACATAATTCAACAAAGCAGTATTGTATTCCTGAGCGGAAACCTGAACTGAGAAAGTATGGGGGTAGTCATTACTGAGCTGTCTTTATAAAAATGCTAGTTCCCTGTCTGACATACTGATTCAAAGGCTTCAGGACCTTCCAAACCAGTATGCATTTTAGAACTTCTGACTTCCAAGGCCCTACATACTTGTTCAAGGAAAGCAGCTTTAAAGTGGTTTTAAAGGCTGTAGGTAATGCATTATCTCCATAAGGGTACTTTCACACTGAGGCGCTGGGAGCGTCGGCGGTAAAGTGGCGCTATTTTTAGCGGCGCTTTACCGTAGTTTTTGCCGCGATTTTCAGCCACTAGCGGGGCACTTCTAACCCCCGCTAGTGGCCGAAAAAGGGTAAACCCGCCCCCGCAAATCGCCTCGATTTCAATGGGCAAGGGCGCTGTAGGAGCGGTGTATTAACCGCTCTTACAGCGCATCAAAGATGCGGCTGGCAGGACTTTTTTTACCGTCCTGCCAGCTCACCGCTCCAGTGTGAAAGCCCTCGGGCTTTCACACTGGACAGAAAGAAGTGGCTCTTTCAGGGCGGTTTGCGGGCGCTATTTTTAGCGCAATAGCGCCTGCAGTGTGAAAGCAGCCTTAAGGTAAAAAAAAAAACCTTCAGTATGGCTTACATACCTCACCCTCATCTAAGGGACAGGTCAAGAAACTGTTTAGTACAGGACAGTACAAATCAGAGTTCAATGCTTGACTAAAGCAATTTAAGAAGAACTTGCAGGCTTTATGCTGCTGGATAAATCTTTCTAGAGTTTTACTGTAGGTATAGGATGCCTATAGAGGAGGAAATATAGTGTGGTATCCTTAGATAAAAGAAGAGATATCTGGAGGGTGAATCTACAGTCAAACCTTAAAGCGGAAGTAAACCCATCGATTTAACAGTTTCAAAAAGCAGTTACATTCCCGGCATGCCGGGAATGCCAACTGTCACATTGGTTGTGCTCTCAACCAAACTGTCAAACCATCCAATGGCTGGTGTCATAACTGATCACATGTGCAGCATCGTGGCAGTTGAAGATTAAACAGAGGTCAAGATGGCAGCTTCCTTGCCTGAAAATGATAGGAGGGTTTACTTCCACTTTGAAGTGAATTATTAAGGGGTGAAATATGACTCCAAAAATAAATCCATTATTGGCACCACAACCATCTACCGCCAAAGCTCTGACATGGAAGTTAGAGGAACTCCACCTCCTCTTGGCTGCTGAAAGCCACACTCTGCAAGTTGTGTTTGAGGGTCTCATTGGGCTGATGCCAGCATCCTTGACACCTTTCAGTTCCAACCTCTGCCAGTGGCCAAAGCTGAAGGCCTTTCTGGACTGGACATAAGAAAAAACCCAGTCCCACAGAAACACATCAGTGATTTCACATCCACCTCTTGTGAGAGTATTTTTATTTCTTTGACTTTAATAAAAAAATATTATTACAGTATTGGTGCACTAGCTACCTTATCACTTTGCCTTTGGTATCCTTAGATGTTTATTGACAGTCATTCTGAAACATAACAGTATAGCAATCCAATGGGGTTAATAAATGAATCGTAAAAAGCATTTGTGAGTTACTGTTTTGTTAACATTTTAAAAGATTTTATTATGGAAAGCAAAAATAAAGGTCAGTTGTAAAACCAAACAGTCAGACACATCTCTGTTAATAACAGACTAAGCTGCTCTTCATACATAATGTCTACAAATAAAAATTTATATTTTTCAGCGCAGCCTTTTATTTTGCCCTGCTGGGTATTTGAAATGTGCTTGTGGCTGTATAATTACTATTTTGTCATAAAATAATGTAATTTAGTCCCTGGCCACTGTGAGCTGTTAAATTCAGAAGAGGGACGAGGATGATCTACAGTTTAATGCTGCCACAGCTAAGAAGGAGGCTATTTGTATTGCCAGTATGTACTAGTAGGATTTTAGTAGGTTTTACCAATTTACAATTCTTTTGGAAAGAATTGAGAAGAGTTAGGATATCAGGTTTTAATGCAATCCGTGTCTCCACTGAGTCTCCCCTTGAGTACCAATGATGGTCAACATTGAGTTGTACTACCTCTTAGTATGGTGGCATACCCTCTGTTATATTTATACAATGTGATAAAACCTTTCTAAAAAGAGAGGATAAGGTAAAGGTAAGGGACATTTGGGTGCTGTTTAATGTACACATTTTGCAGCACTGAAATCTCCACGCTGACTACAGCTCTGAAAACTAACATAACTCAATGTTGACCACCATTGGCACTCAGTGTCTCCACTGAATTTCCCCCTGAGTACCAATGGTGGTCAACATTGAGTTATGATAGTGTACAGAGCTGTAGTCAGCGTGCACATTTCAGTGTTGCAAAATGTGTAAATTAAACAGCGCCCAAATGTCCCTTATCTCTACCTTAGCCTCTCTTTTTATAAAGGTTTTTTATCATATTGTATGAATATAACAGAGGGTATGCCACCCTACTACAAGGTAGTAAAACTCAATGTTGAGCACCATTGGTACTCAGGGGGAAACTCAGTGGAGACACAGATTGCAATAAAAACTAATGTCCCACAGTCATGGCCGAAATTGTTGGCACCCCAGAAATTTTTCCAGAAAATCAAGTATTCTCACAGAAAAGTATTGCAGTAACACATGTTTTGCTATACACATGTTTATTCCCTTTGTGTGTATTGGAACAAAACAAAAAGAGGGAGGAAAAAAAGCTAATTGGACATAATGTCACACAAAACTCCAAAAATGGGCTGGTCAAAATTCTTGGCACCCTTAACTTAATATTTGGTTGCACACCCTTTGGAAAAAATAACTGAAATCAGTCGCTTCTTATAACCATCAATGAGCTTCTTACACCTTTCACCCGGAATTTTGGACCACTCTACCTTTGCAAACTTCTCCAGGTCTCTCTTATTGGAAGGGCTTCCTTTCCCAACAGCAATTTTAAGATCTCTCCACAGGTGTTCAATGGGATTTAGATCTGGACTCATTGCTGGCCACTTTAGAACTCTCCAGCGCTTTGTTGCCATCCATTTCTGGGTGCTTTTTGACGTATGTTTGGGGTCATTGTCCTGCTGGAAGACCCAAGATCTCGGACGCAAACCCAGCTTTCTGACACTGGGCTCTACAGTGCGACCCAAAATCCTTTGGTAATCCTCAGATTTCATGATGCCTTGCACACATTCAAGGCACCCAGTGCCAGAGGCAGCGAAAAAAAAAAAAAAAAAACATCATTGAACCTCCACCATATTTCACTGTAGGTACTGTGTTCTTTTCTTTGTAGGCCTCATTCCGTTTTCGGTAAACAGTAGAATGATGTGCTTTACCAAAAAGCTCTATCTTGGTCTCATCTGTCCACAAGAAGGATTTTGGCTTACTCAAGTACATTTTGGCAAACTGTAGTCTTGCTTTTTTATGTCTCTGTGTCAGTAGTGGGGTCCTCCTGGGTCTCCTGCCATAGCGTTTCATTTCATTTAAATGTAGATGGATAGTTTGCGCTGACATTGATGCTCCCTGAGCCTGCAGGACAGCTTGAATTTCTTTGGAACTTGTTTGGGGCTGCTTATCCACCATCCGGACTATCCTGCGTTGCAACCTTTCATCAATTTTTCTCTTTCGCCGACGCCCAGAGAGATTAGCTACAGTGCCATGGGTTGCAAACTTCTTGATAATGTTGCGCTTTGTGGACAAAGGCAAATCTAGATCTCTGGAGATGAACTTGTAACCTTGAGATTGTTGATAGTTTTCCACAATTTTGGTTCTCAAGTCCTCAGACAGTTCTCTTCTCCTCTTTCTGTAGTCCATGCTTAGTGTGCCACACACAGACACACAATGCAAAGACTAAGTGAACTTCTCTCCTTTTTATCTGCTTTCAGGTGTGATTTTTATATTGCCCACACCTGTTACTTGCCCCCAGGTGAGTTTAAAGGAGCATCACATGCTTGAAACAATCTTATTCATCCACAATTTTGAAAGGGTGCCAAGAATTTTGACCAGCCCATTTTTGGAGTTTTATGTGACATTATGTCCAATTTGCTTTTTTTCCTCCCTTTTTTTGTTTTGTTCCAATACACACAAAGGGAATAAACATGTGTATAGCAAAACATGTGTTACTGCAATACTTTTCTGTGAGAAATACTTTCTGGGGTGCCAACAATTATGGCTATGACTGTAACTCTTCTCAATTCTCTCCAAAAGAATTGTAAATTGGTAAAACTTACTAAAATCCTACTAGTACATACAAATAGCCTCCTTCTTAGCTGTGGCAGCATTCATAAACTGTAAATCATCCTCGTCCCTCTTCTGAATTTAACAGCTCACAGTGGCCAGGGACTAAATTACAACATTTTACGACAACATTTTAATTATACAGCCACAAGCACATTTCAAATACCCAGCAGGGCAAAATAAAAGGCTGCGCTGAAAAATATACATTTTTATTTGTAGACATTATGTATAAAGAGCAGCTTAGTCTGTTATTAACAGAGATGTGTCTGAGTGTTTGGTTTTACAACTGACTTTTATTTCTGTTTTCCATAATAAAAATCCTAACTCTTCTCAATTCTTTCCAAAAACGCTTTAGCTGAAGATAAGTGTATCTGATGCATTTGTGATTTTGGACAAGGTGGTGATGGGCTAACCCCCCGTCCGGTTTTTATTGTGGTCTGTGTTCCCACTGGAAGGATACACACTCTCCATTTGTGCCGGTGGTCATCGTCACCGGGACTAAAAGATAAAAAACATCCAGCATTTTGAGTAATTTCCAACACAGAAATAGTAGGTGAATCTGCCAGTGGAGACTCTTGTGCCGGTGACAGCTGTCAAGGGCAGGACTTCCATTCCTTTAATAGAAATTTTCTCTCACTTCCTCTTGTGTCAATAGCAAAGCAACATAAGGGACATTTCCCCTCTTGCATACAGGTGACAAAAACCTGACAGGGGCTTTATCCTCCACTTTATTGAGAATTTATTTGATTTATTAGTTATTTATTACTGTTACTTATATAGAGCTAGTTCTAACACAAATACACTGCCATGCTTGGAGTTCTAGAATCAAAAGCAACTGGCACACATTTGTGATAATCAAATGAACAGCAAAAAACGTATATATTTCGTGCCGCTCTAATCACAAAAATAGTGACATAATATAAATACAAACAAAAATTCAATAAAATAAACAAATGAAAATTAAATGTGACAATAAATCCAAATGATAATTCAAAAAGTGTCTAATAAATGAAGTGCAAATATTCTTCTTAAATGTTCCACTGTGCTTCAAAAAAAACAAGACGTGCTCCCCACACCACTGTGATCAAGCTGCTTACCAGATATGTGTAGCGCCCACTACCTTTTGGCATGTGCTAAATAGTGTTTATTTGTTTTAAACTGTCAGTGCAGGTAAATTTAGCTAGGCCTGTGCATTAAGCTAGGCCTGGTTGTTTTGATCTGGGACTGGGAGTGTCAGAGTAGCAGTTGGTGTGGCCACCTGTGCTCGCACTCTGGAACTCCTTCCCTGCTTTCAGGAGAATGTTCTGGAAGGGGGCGGAGCTGGAGGCTCTGAGTGACAGGCAGTTTGTGTGGCAGCTCTGACCAATCCCCAACTAGGGTTGGCAGGGGGCAGGCCTGCTATATAAGCTGAGGTAACATGCCACTGGGGAGGAGTCATGAGAGGAAAGAAGATGGGGCAGTAGTGTCTGTGTGAAGGCCCCAGGCCTGAGGGCCTACCAGGTGCTGAGGCAGGGGTGGATCCAAAGTCTGGTCTCGGGAGGGGCACTACCAGAAAATATTTTTTTTGGGGGGCAATTTATCAGGGAAATGACTGGTGTTAGTGCTTCAATGATCACGGCACCATGGTTGTTATTGTGTCAGGATGATTGAAGC
The DNA here is from genome assembly GCA_029206835.1 of Rana muscosa. Taxonomy (NCBI): domain Eukaryota; kingdom Metazoa; phylum Chordata; class Amphibia; order Anura; family Ranidae; genus Rana; species Rana muscosa. The sequence continues at coordinate 193,104,846 of CM055126.1, read as the reverse complement.
GCATTATTTATATTATTGGTTTTAAACTTGTTTTACACTTGTGTTTTATGATTGATGTGTCTTAAGTTAATCTTTTGGTTAATTAATTTCTATACACTTTATTATTTTAATGACTAACTGTGTTACACCGTTAAGATATAATTTAATTTATTCAATTTACACTTATCAGTGTATGGTTACGGGTCAGCGCGATTTTTCCTTTTTTCCAATTTATATTATTACATTGTAATATAAAATCTTGCCACGTCACCTGCCACCAGATGCAGCTTGTCACTTGCCACGTCACCTGCCACGCGTTGCGGATTGTCACTTGCCACGTCGCCTGCCACACATTGCGTATTGTCACTTGCCACGTCACAGATTGTCACTTGCCACGTCACCTGACACAAGTTGCGGATTGTCACTTGCCACATGTTGCGGGTTGTCACTTGCCACAAGTTGCGGAATGTCACTTGCCTGCCACCAGATGCAGATTGTCACTTGTCACCTCACCTGCCGCACGTTGCAGATTGTCACTTGCCACATCACCTGCCACATGTTGCGGAATGTCACTTGCCTGCCGCCAGATACAGATTGTCACTTGCCACAAGTTGCGGAATGTCACTTGCCTGCCACCAGATGCAGATTGTCACTTGCCACCTCACCTGCCACACCTTGCGGATTGTCACTTGCTAAGGTGGTGTTTTGCTTGTCAGAGTCAGGCAGCAGAGAGATGATGTAATCTCTCTGTTGTAAAAGCTGGTAAGGAGGGCTAAACACGCCCCCTAATTAACTCCCCAAACCACCACTGCGCCCAGATGGAATTAGAACAAATAATCCTGAAGCTGCTACTTAAAAATGGAAACAATGTGGTATGTGAATTTTAAGTGAAAAAATAGTAGCGTTCTGTTTATGCAAAAACAGTCCTAACAAGTGATATACAAATCAAAAATACTATAATCTGTATATAAATAATATTCCACCAAGTGAAAGTGGACAAATGATAAATATAGTAGTCCTATGTATCCAAAACGTGTAATCAAGCAACAAAAGTTGCCTGCACAGTGAGGGCGGAAGTTACTGCAGGGATGCAGGGCGGGCACGGGGCGGTGAGAGATGATGTCATCTCTCTGCTCCCCCGGCCACCGGCTTGTTGATTGGCAAACCGCCCACTCACCAACAGAGCCGACCAGCTGACCGCCCACTCTCTGACTCTCACTCACCGCCGAGCCGCCCGCCCGCACACCGAGGCACCAGGCAGCCCACGCTGTCACCCACCCGTGGAGCCGCCCGCTCTGTCACTCGCACACGGAGCCGCACGCTCAGACTCTCAAGCGCCCGCAAGTTCAGCAACTACCGCCCACCCAGACTCTCAGGCACCTGCAAATTCCGCAACTAAAATGAATTTCTCGGGGGTGGCAATTGCTCGATTGCCCCCCCCTGGATCCGCCCTTGTGCTGAGGAGAAAGTCCTGATGGGGTAGCACTTTTCTTTAACACCGCAGAGGAGGAATTCAGTATTAAGAGAAAGGAACCTGGAACTGGAACTGTTACTGCTGGACTGTGCGGTTGAACCATGTCTCTTCCATGGACCGGGGACCATGGAAAAGGTCAGTGGGTACATAACAGCAAGTGATGGGACCGGAGGAGTCTATTCAAGGAGCTTGGAAATATCTGCTGTTGCCCCTAGTAACTGAAAGCCACAAGGGGTCGTCTTAGACGGGATGTTGCACGGTCAGTCCTATACAGCAGGATGTCACAAGGAGAGACTCTAACCTTATCTAAACTCAATATGGAAGGCTGTGGCCGGGGAACTCAACTTCCATATCACTGGACTATTTGGGCCTAGTAGTCCGCCAGTTACCATTTGCAGTAGAGGGACTGTGGTGTTGGAGGGGGGTGTGTGAGGATACGCTCCGGACACAGGGCCAGCATTTGGATAACTGTAATCACCACAGAAAGTCATTCAGAGTGACTTTTCCACAAGAAAGCAAGAAATCCAAAAAGGGGTTTTACTCATGAATCCTTAAAGTAATATTCTGCAGGAATCAGTACAGCATACAAGGGAGCAATAGTCTGCAGTGACGCAGCTCACTAAACTACAATCTTTATTGTGCCTTATCCTCAGACTCTAATCTACTAAGTACTAATATCTATGGGCATCCCATGTCATTACACCCTTACCCAACTCTACCCAAGAAATCTTTATAATAAAAATACCGCAAGGTAAAGAAAGTGACTCTTCATTGGGTCTTAAGAGAGAAATGGATGAATGGAGGGTCAGACAACAAGGTAATGTGTGGATCTTTTGAACTTCTGCCCAGAGTGCACCGCTACATATGTATGATCAAAGATCATAATGGTCAATCAAGCATTTTGCACCTCTAAGCATTATGGCTCCACCAGTAAGATAAATCAACAGGATTTCCACCCGGCTTCACATCAATACCAGCAGATAGGATCTCACACCATAATCAAAGTAGCATGAAAAAAAAAAGCAAGTTCCATAGTGTAAAACTGCTATAGCGCAAATCTATTAAAAACGAAAATGCAAACTCACATATAAACTCTTGTAAGACAGCGTTTAAAATACCCAAGTGTTCCTGTATGTGAATCACCATTCGGTCCAATCACCTCCTATGGCTTGTAAGCTCTTTTGGGGCAGGGACTGATGGGACAATATGTAAAGTGCTGCATAAATTGTCGGCGCTATATAAATGCATAATATGAGCATGTGTGGGTAGTTTATTAATATTACTGTTATTATTATTACCTGTAAGTTGCGGGTATGTACTTTTAGGGGGCAGCATCTGGGTGTTAGTATGACCCAGATGCACTAATTGGTAGAGTAGGGCTGTGTTTTCGTTCGTGTGAAGACATCAGTGGTGTTCAGTTCCCTGCGGCCCAGTAGGTGGCGCTGTCGCTTTGGGCCGGGGTTGAACCACCACTGCAGTGCCGTACCCTTTGTGACCTCTCGCGGCAGCTGTACGGCGGGGCGGGGAACCCGCTGGGCTTGCTGGGAGATTGTATAAAGGGGGCGGACATCTTCACTACGAGGTTCGAGTCCCAGGCACCTTCAGCCTGAGGGCTGCTGTCCGTGATCGGTGTCCAGGCGCCCTTGGCCTGTACACGCAGAGTTCGTGTTCCATCCCAGACACCTTCAGTCTGGGGTGAGGTACTTAACCGAAGGCCTGGGGCCCAGTACCTTCCACTGGGTCCCGCGAGGGAGGGATTATCCTAAGATGTCCCTGGTGTCGGGCACCTAAATCCAGGGCGTAAGGGACCGGAGAGGTGACCCTCCCGTAGAGCTGGTGCAGCATATTGCCAGTGCCGGGTGGGCCTCCGGAGACCGTTCGGATGGATGTCTTTCCCCAACAAGTGCCCATCCAGCAAGGAAGGTAAATTCATGTTCACGGCCGGTGGCAGCGGTACACCTAGTCAACTCAGGTCGGTGGCAGAGACCTGCGCGAAGGCCTGTGGCAGGAGCCTCAACAGTTCACCCGGTCGGTGGCAGCGACCAATCTCACGGTCGGTGGCAGAGACCGTGCGCCAGGCCTATTTGCACTAGAAGGAATAGGAGAGTTCGCTGTGCCTGGACCTACTCGTATCCACACCCTGTCTGTTTATACAAAAGTTCAACTGATACTGTTTACTACTCAAGAAGAATAAAGGAGTGTTGGACTTTTTATGGTGTGGGGCTCTATTACTGACAGTCAAATATCTGCAGGAGAAGCAGAGGCTCCATCTAGAACACAGGCCCGAAGGTAAAACAAGTGTTGGCTTTCACCTCTACACACTAGAGGACATAGGACGTAGTGAACCTCACCCTCCTCCCACATACCCCTAGACAAGCCAGACGTTTTATTACTAAAGGGATCGGGGGTGAGGCCGCTACACGTAGTTTGAGGGAGTTTAAAATGTTTTTAGTATGAGAGATCGGAATCTTAAAACATTTTACTGTTTGATAGGGAAGAAATTTGTTCCGCTATATTTGCCATATTACCCCCTAAGCTTTCAAAGTTAGTATCTTGAAGAAAATATAAAAAAAGAAGTTATCTCTGCCACATTGACACTCAGATGTGTTGGATCAAGAATGTCTTATCAGATCGGTATATTCGTTTACAGAGCTGTAGTCAGCCTGGAGATTTCAGTGCTGCAAAACCTGTAAATTAAACAGCGCCCAAATGTCCCTTGCCTCTACCTTATCCTCGCTTTTCATGAAGGTTGTGATTAAAAATGCTCAGACATCATCTTATAGCCGGATTAGTACAAAGAACACAAAACAATAAAATGAAAAACAAATATACAAAGAACATTTAACCAAGACCAAAAAATTCTCAAATATTTGCTTACGTGAAATCACCTTCCTGGTTATATAAAAGACAATCATGAGATTCTATTAGTATGTTCAAAGAAAGATTGCTGTAGATTGGAGATCCTGGTGGAATTTGGGAAAAAAAACCATCTCTTGGTATGATATCTGAGCTTAAAGTGTATCCAAACCTAATACAAAAATGTAATATATTGCAACCTACCATTTCTCGGATGTGGTGGCTGCATTTGTTTGTTTTTTTACAGATTTTTACCTGGCAAGTCTGCCAGTAACACACTTCCTGTTCTAGAGTGCCAACACTTAGTCAGTGTACTGTATCTATGGAGGAGCAGCATTGTCACCCAAAGCTGCTCTTCTAATTTTGACTACAAACACCTACCCCTCTTCTTATCTACATTATATAAGGGTGGGGAAGGGGATGTAGTTCCCATAAAAAATCTGGACAGGCTGGTTGAACATTGTTTTAAGAGTTGACACACAATTTCTGGTGGGATAAAAAATAAATTTGTACTTGCCATAGCAGCCTTTTTATTACTTTTAGTATGCCATCTGCGTCCCATTTCAGAGCCATACTTTTCACATATGTATTTGTAAAAAATGTTGAAAACCATTTATCATTTTCCTTCCACTTCACAATTATGTGCCACTTTGTGTTGGTCTATCACATAAAATCCCAATTAAATATATTTACGTTTTTGGTTGTAACATGACAAAATGTGGAACATTTCAAGGGGTATGAATACTTTTTCAAGTCACTGTATGTCACTCTTGACATACATTATATCAGCATCTGAAATAAAACACTTGCAAAAAATGTACAACAGTAAAACAGTAAAAAACACATTCCTGAAAGTGGATATAAACCCTCTCAGTAGCCTTGTACCTACAGGTAAGCCTATAATAAGACTTACCTGTGGGTACTATGAGTATCTCCTAAACCTTCACGGTTTGGAGATATTCACACTTCATGCAGCCGTTGATGTCACCGGCGCATGCGCCTGTCCCGCAGTCCATGACTCCTGTGCGCATGCACGGGAGTGACGTCATTGCGACGCGGCCAATCAGACAGCTGGAGGACGCAAACCTGGAAGAAGGACCGGGTGAAGATGGAAGCGTCTGTCAGAGCTCACAGCACAGCGGTGCAGGGCTTCGTTCTAAGGTAAGTATTTCATAATGTGCTAGTATGCGATGCATACTAGCATAAAATGCCTTTACTTTGCAGGTTGCTTAAATTAAAAAAAAAGAAGAAAACCCCCAAAATATTCCCACAATGTAAAATAATTATCAATCACATAATGCAGTGATGTAGATCCATGCCAGTCACGATGCCCAATGACTGCCAACGTGGGAAAAAAAACTTGCAGACCACCGGCATCATCACACTCGATGACTGCTCGTCTGTTTCTGACATCTCCAGCAGATGACAACTAATATAAATAAAGGGGTGGGGTCTCCCAGGTGACATCATTGACCTTGTTTGGTTAATAATGTCCCTGGGATTCCAAAGGGTCTGGTAAAAAATCTGGGTGGGGGGGCTACGCGTTTTGTTTTTTTGCATGGGGTCCCTTTAAAAATTTAAAATTGATATCAGACCTGAAGGGCCTTGAAGAAATTTTGGAAGAACCCTCCCGTCTTTTTTCTTTTGTCTGGGTGTCCTCCTTTAACATCTATAGCAGACCCTCATCTAAGATAAGGGTCCGGTATATATAAGTGGAATTCCCAGTCCTTTGTTTACAAACAGAATGAAGTGGCCAGGAGCTGTCATTTTACCTGCAGTTTAAACACACTATTCTACTGTATTTGTATATGTATTATACAATTATACATCATACAGATGTGCCACTTCTCAGGAAGAGTAAGGGCACCCCCCCAGACATGTTATTTATTGCATGATTCAAAACAAGACCAGTCTAAATGATTCTTATGGGGTAAAATGTTCATTAACTACTTCCCGACCACGCTATAGCCAAAATATAACTACAGTGCGATCATCCAGTTCTGGGAGGGCATTCGTGGACGTCCTCCCAGAACCCCATCTCCCGCACACCCCCTGGGGCATGCCTTCGATGCACTCTGTGAACGCTGTGTCTTTTGGCCCTTTACCACGTGATCAGCTGTGTCCAATCACAGCTGATCACATGTAAACAGACTTCCCGAATATATCGGCAATCCTTTCCTCACACGTTGTGTCTGTGTGGGGAAAGGAGATCCATTAACCGGCAAGCCTGTTAGCACATTGTTTACACAGATAATCAGGGCACTGATCATTAGTGCCCTGATTATCAGCGCAGCCTTATCAGTGCAGCCTATTAGTGCAGCCTATTAGTGCCCATCAATGCCGCCTCACCAGTGCAGCCTATTAGTGCTCATCAGTGCCGCCTCATCAGCACACACCTGTGAAGAAGATAACAGAAACTTTTTTTTGGAGGACACCATTGTTTGAGAATGCCATTTTAAATTTGTCTGGATGATAAACATATGATTGATGCATGATTTTCGCTTTCACATGTAACCGTTTGTGCTTTTTTATTTTATTTATATTTATATCTTGGGAACTTTGCTGGTGACCGGTGAGATATCTGCTCTTAAACTCTAAAGCCTCGTACACACGGTCTGACTTTTTGCCAACAAACTTCAAAATGAGCAAGTTTGACAAAAAATCCGACCGTGTGTACGCTCCATCGGACAAACTTTTTTGTTTTTCATCGGACAAATGTTCGGTCTGCAAACGGACAAACTTTTCGCCAACAAAAGTCCGATGGAGCAAAGTCCTATCGTGTGTACAGAAATCCATCGGACTTTTGTCCAATGGACAAATAAGCATGCCCAGAACCAATGTTAAAATCAACCAACAATAACAGAAGTTGACCAAAGGGTGGCGGTAATGAGCAGAAAAGAGCAGAAAAACCACGTGATGTTGGAAAAGTTTTGGAAGAGTTTGCAGAAAAGTCCTGCCGTGTGTATGCTATGGGTGTGCCCGGCCAACTCCCTTCGGACAAAAATCCACGGAAAAGTTTGTTTGAAGTCCGACCGTGTGTACGGGGCTAAAGTCGTCACACCAGCCATGGCTATTATAAAGGGCTCCCACTCTCCATTAATTTATAGGGAGGAATTGGGAATGCCCTGAGGCTGGTGAGAACAGCCAAAACTCAAAGGTGAGAAGGAGCAAAACTAGGGACCACTGCAATAGAAACTGTCTACTGTCTCCAAGAAATATCCAAAAGTCCCAATGCCTCAGACTCAATCTAAAACGGAAATATCACTTTTGTGTGGGCTGAATGTTTTAAATACTGCAGCTTCTACTGACTGCTGGTATTGCGATCAAAGACTGGAAAAAAGGGACTTGGAAAAAAATCTTGGATTTGCAGATAGTAAGTTACAAGTCTGCGGGTGAGTAAGATATATGGCGGTACATAACATGGGCTCATGAATGTTTTATGATAACATATTTGTGCTGTACAGGCTGCTGGCTGGACTCCCCCAGCATATTCCGCCTGACATCCTGTAACAGTGATTAATGCTTGTTAATAGATCGATCATAGGCATTTAATTGGTGAACATTCCCTGAAACGATTTAAATGGGCTTTACTGCACGAAGAGTTATTACACTTCATTTATCAAATGCAGGATAAAGAAAGACCTGGGACTGTGATGAATGATGGACTTGTTCTTCTTAAAAAAAAGTTCTTAAGCCGTATTTCTCATGGATCTGTTACCCATAAAGGTAATGGGCTAGTTGTAGAGGTGTTAGAGGACACAAAGTACAGCCGGGGGCATGGTAGGTATAGACTGCTAAGATGTCGCCAGCGCACCAAGGATCTCTGAAATAGTGTCCAAAAGGTTTATTAAAAGACCACATCACAGCGTAAAATAGCGTCATGAAAGACCCTGTGACAAAGAAGGGGTTCTGCGTGGTCCCAAAATATTGCTATTTTATACTGTGATATGATGAATATGATGATATAAAACAACTCTTGGATGCTTGTGGGCAGGTGCAGCCTACTTTCTCCACTGCAGGTGGCGCATAGCAGGGGGAGAGGAAGTCAAGAGGAACATGGTTCCTTTATGGTTTTCAGGGCCACTGGGGAAGCTATCCGATTGGATGCTGCCATCCCATGTGACTCTAGCAGCCATCTTGGGTCAGGCAAGACTATTTAAAGCCCTGGCTCCCAGGCTTGACATGCATTTTGCGTGTGGGTAGTGTAGGGACAGGTCACCCATCTGACAGGGACAGTGCTTAGCAGCAGGGAGAGGTTCCAGATGAGTAGGGAAAGCCATCCTTCTGGAGAGCTCCCCATTTGGGCTTGGACAAGCCAGGCCGCATTCCGCTCCTCAAGACAGAGGCTGTTGGCACATCTGAGACCTGCTCTGCTACACATTGCTGATATTGCTGTGAGTGTTCCCGGTTGGGTGCCTTCCCACTGGGTTTGTTGTGAATTACTGGATTCTGCATTAATACAAGTTCTGTTTTTTGCAACCAGACTCTGTGTATTTACTGCCACCGCAAGGCAAGCCAAGGTCAGGACAGGTGGAATGCAAGCGTGGTCAGGATAAGCCGGGTCAAACGCAGGAATCAAAATACAGGGCACAGCAATAGGAACACGTGTAAAGCTGCAGATAAGACAACAATGCACTAGCGCAGCTTCTGCCCTTATATAGGCCTTTTGGCGCCAACGTTAATGGCTAACACGCGCACACATGTGCAAAGCTGTTCTCATCCGCGTGCAAATATTTGTGCACATGCGCATTTGTGCGCTTGTGCCCGGCGAGACAGGGCTACGCATGCGTATCTGCTTTTGCCTTGGAACTTCAGCTGTTCTATGGCCAGCAGTTCCCTGACAGCGGCCCAGGGCTCCAGCGATCTGATACACTTCTCAACACACTTCTCCAATCAACAGTTTTGCTCCAAAGATGTTAAAGTGCAAGAGAAATTTAAGAAAAATGTATTGGCTTGTGAAGAAAAACAAGAAAAATAAAAAGCCTGTCAGACATGTAGCGCCCTCTAGTGCTAGAGTTGTAGAAAGTTTTTTTTGTTGTAGAGTAAGTCAATTTATGCAGGCATGGCTGGCAGCCAAGCCTGTCTCTGTTTGTTTCATGGGTTGGGCAGAAATCCAGGGAGAGCTGAGTGACTTACAGGCAGCATTACTAAGACCTCCCTCCTACTTCTCGAATGTTCTGGAACCTTCTAGAAGAATGGGAGGGGAGGTAAGTTGGAGCTGCCTGGAGTATCTGAGGGCCCTGACCAATCCCCAACTTGGATTGGCAGGGCCCAGGCCCCCTAAAACACTCAGGGTCAGCCCAGCTGGGGAAGGAGTTGTTCGGGTGGAAGCTGGAGATAGCATGTTAGGCTGACGTGGCCTTTGAGGGAGCTCCCCATTCTGTGGCGGGGGGTGACCTTGGGCCTGGGTGTGGAAGGGACCTTCCTTCAAACACATAAGTGTCCTCCACAGGAGTTACGGGAGCAAGGAGGACAGTGGGGGCAACACTGCCAGGAAAGTCTCTAGGAGCAACAGCAACAGCCAAGAGGGCTGGTGAGTGACACACAGTCAGGGGGACTAGGAGGCACACTTGAGAGGACTGGGATGGAGCAGTCTGGGATGGGTGCAGAGCCAGTCAGGAGTGTTGCAAAGTACGATTGATAGGTGCAGCGGAGTCAGTTCAGATCAGACATTGTGTAGTAACAGGAACTGGCTTCTTTATTGGAACATAACCACACTAGCAAAGATGTCACTTCACATTGTAAGAAAAATCACAGACAGGAAAAATAAACCAACAAGTACATCACAGTATACAGGAAATAAAACACATCATAGAGAAATTCATAGGATAGCATATCACTGAGCATTAGCGACATCTTGTGTCTTTTTTCTAAACTGCAGTCAAATACAGTAAGCTAAGCTGAAAGTTTGTTGTATCTCCAACAAGGAGGACTGTGCTGGCAGGGGCAGTTGAAAGAGGCAGCTGCAGCCAGGAGGGTTGGCAGGGTCTGAAGAGGTGGTACTGGGAGCAGTAGCCACATGTGGGACAGCTAGCACTAAGAACTACTGCAATTTTTGCTACACCATAGGGGCCCTGCCTGCAAAGGACATTTACTTTGGGTCTGGCTGAGCCAGTGTCAGGCCACAGTGCTAGCTGGTCTGGTCCTGGAAGTGATAGTCTGCAATCAAGTGTATGTGCTGGAGGTGAAGAGAAGAGGTTGTATATACTGGAGTGTACATAGTTTAGGCCCTATATTTCTTTTTGCAATGAAGTGGGCATCCCATATGTACCCTATCCCATTCCAAGTTCTATTCCCCCTAATAAAACAAAACAAATTAAAGTACAAAGACTTTGGGAGATGGACCACAATCATCAGCAGCCCCTACGGGGGTACCACTACAGTCATTTAACCAATTCTCCTTAATTTACCCCAAAAAATTCTGCTGCAAAATCTATGATCTACTGTAGGCTCAGTACCACAGCCTGCATTGGGCTATACTATGTAGTCTTTTTAACGTGGTTCTAAAGGCTCAAGGTTTTTTGCCTTCATGCATTATATGCTTGAAGGTAAAAAAAACTTCTGTGTTCTGCAGCTTCCCCAGCCCCCCCCCCCCCCTAATACTTGCCTGAGCCTGATCTTCCTCCAATGCTGTGCCTTGGCAGTCTGGGGAATCTCACTCCTCATTGGCTGAGACAGCAGCGGGAGCCATTAGCTCCCACTGCTGTCAATCACAGCCAGTGAGCCAATGAGGACAGAGGGGGCTGGGACAAGCCACGGCTCTGTAAGTGAAAAGTTCACACTGATGCTTGTATAAACTCATGCATGAAAATGGGCATACATCGCTGGACATAAAAAGTTTGCAGCCTGGGTTTTATGTCAATGCACAAGCATGAGCTTACACAAGTGTCCACATTATGGCAACTTACAGGCATTCATTGCAATAGGAGACTGAATGTTGCACCTGTTCCCCTCATACACCAACTATTTATGCTCCAATCGGGCCCTCTTACAACTGCATGCATCAAAGTATGTTTCTACTTTTGCAGCCAAATTGGAATAACACCTACTTTATATTTGTTACATGTCCTCATTCACCTAGCATGACATAAAAATTTAAAAATTGCAGCTTACCTTTTTTAGATGTCCTATTCTGGACCCTCCAGTAACAAAACATCCTAGGTAGTGTTCTTTGTTTATTAGGGGGGGGGGGGTTTGCCATAATTAATCCTGTCTGTACTGTGCAGGCAGATCTTCGGTATTAAAGTGTTATTAAACCCACAACAGTAAAATCAGTCTGTATATACAGTAAAGCATGCTTGTTATACTCACTATGGAACCCAAGGGGTTAATCCTCTGCATTGTGTGAAAAGGCTTTTTGATCCTGTATGCACAGATCCTCACCTTTTTTTATTGCCCCCAAGCCATCTGTTGATTAGAACAGAGCCTTGTAGTCACTCTGCACATACTTAGTTTGGTGTGTATTAAGCCCCATACACACAGTCAGACTTCCATCAGACTTTTCCCTGGATTTTTGTCCGAACGGAGTTGGCCGGGCACACCCATAGCATACACACCACAGGACTTTTCTGCAAACTTTCCCAAAACTTTTTGCAACATCACGTGTTTTTTCTGCTCTTTTCTGCTCTTTACCCCCACCCTTTGGTCAACTTCTGCTATTGTTGGTTGATTTTAACATTAGTTGTTTTGTCCATCGGACAAAAGTCCTATGGTTTTCTGTACACACGGTAGGACTTTGCTCCATCGGACTTTTGTTGGGCAAAAATTTGTCCGTTTGCAGACCCAACCTGCTCAAAATGAAGTTTGTTGGCCAAAAGTCCGACCATGATCGGAGGTGGTACGGGCTCCTGGAGGCTGCCCCTGGCCCCCTCACTCGCACTAGTGCCCCATCCACGTCACCTCCAGTGCCTGTAGTGTCCCAGACACTACAGGCACCGGAGGTGACGTGGACGAGCTCGGCGCTCGTATTTTGTTTTGCATGTATCGCTATTTTAAATGTGAGTACGTTTTCATTTATAAGAATAAAAGGACCCCCTTTGTTTAGACATACTACACCATATTGGGAACTGTTTTTATTCTTTTTCCCTGCTACAAACGTATGTACGCCAATCTGGAGAACACACACCACACAGGGAGGATTTTATGGTGAACACATCCAGGCGCCATACACCCAGGTTCAAGGATCTATCCAGGCAGTACCAGGCTGATCAGTATAGGAAATATACACATGCTGTAACCTCACAGCAGTGAGGTAAGAGGCCACCTATTCACTTAACAGCAAGTCATTCACAGCGTGGAAGTCATAGAAGACAAACACCATTCAGCACTTAATCCCAGCACTCATCACTTTATTTGCCAATTTCAGACTTTTAAATACCATCTTTATGGTTCACGGTTCACTACCTCAGAATATACCAAGTCACCATTCTGCATGGAAATAGCTGCACTCAGCTTATATCAGTTGTATCTGGACTATTTGTTATTTTAGTCCTGTACACATCTGCACTGTTTTTTTGTTCCAGCAGATGCTGGAAACATCAATATACTGTCACGCTTTATTGTCACATCCTGCACCATTGTATTTTATTTAGCAATTAATTGTATTTTAAGGTTGTTTTTTTTGTTTTGTTTTTTTTGATATTTTATATTATTTTATACACCCTATCACGTAGCACTTTTATTTGCTGGCAAAACAAGGCACCTTATTTATACAAGCAGTATATTAAGGCTCTGGATTATCTGCACTTGCATTTTTGCACATTTTTGACATTATAAGGTTTTGCATATTTGCACTTTCTGCTTTCTACGTTTATATTAGTACTTTGTGTACACTAATTCATGTGGAAATACTAATTATTGACCTAGAGTCAATTACAACAGCTCGGCACTATCTTTTATACTCAATGATGGGGCACTATTCCTCCCACTAACAGCAATGATGGGGCACTATTCCTCCCAATAACAGCAATGCTGGGGCACTATTCTTCCCATTGACACCAATGATGAGGCACCATTCCTTTCAATGATACCAACAATGGGCATAATTCCTTCAACTGACAACAACAATAGGGCACTATTTCTTCTACTCACACCAATGATGGGACACTGCGCCTTCCACTGAAACCAACAATGGGGCACTATTTCTTCCACTGAAACCATTGATGGGGCATTATTCCTCCCACTAACACCCATCATGGGGCAATCATGGGGCACTCTTCCTTCTCCTACTGACTACAGGTGCTATGTAACCTTTTTTTACTCCAGCTGACCACAAAGCTAAGGCAATTTCTACTTCAAATGGCCACAGTCCAGCCCCCCTAAAGTCTGAAGGACAGTAAACTGGCCCTTAGTTTATAAAAGTTTGGGGACCTCTAATTTAGGAGCTGTCGGACTACTAAGCACATCATTGAAAACATTGCTGTGCTTTATAAATGTGTGCTATTTGTTTTATTTTCAAAGCGTGTCCATAGTAAGGTTTAAAATAACACCCTGGACTGATTGGATGGTGATAATGAAGGCAGATTCGTAATGTTATCAACATTTATATCAGTACCTTTAAAACAGAATCTGCAATAAAATTTGATACGATGCTTGCATTGTATATAAGTTCACCTTAGGAGGATAATTGTTTCCCTATCAACCCTACTTGGCTTATCCAACAAGGCAATGTAGCCCACATGGATAACACAACCAATCAGCCTTCAGGTAATTGCAGATAGATTGGTGAACAGTGAATTCTGATTGGCTGCCGTAGATTATTGTATTTGGCACATTGATCTTGGCCTTATTAAACAAAGCCCTGTGTTAGTTAATCCAGGTGCCTTGGAATATAATTATTTGGAACATAAACTTTAACATCTCAATCTGTTTAATCTAATTTCCAAGACAGAACGTTGCAATAATTCGTTCTCCGTTTAATTGAAAATGTCATATCAGCAGAATTAAAATCCACCATTTTATAATTTGTGTGTGTCAGCCTGGAAGCAAAAGAAGTCTGCGTAAATTTTTTCCCGTCAGACCTTTTCATCAATCCTTTATGGCACTTATATTATTTGGTGTAAATAAAAACTAGGGGTTGTCATAAAAAAAGCTAATAAAATTATATGACTATTAATGCCAGCATCATAAAAAATTCAGCAGCGTGCGTTTTATAACATGTGGGATGTTCAACAACTGTTTGTAAAAATAAATGCAGCCTGCCTAAAAACAATATCCAGGAGAAAGACGGGAAGCCTTGAAGGTTTATTGAACAAGTTTTAGAAAGACATGCATCATTTGAGAACCCGTAGACCCATCCATCAAACAGCTTCCATATTTCTGATTTTATAAGCTGACTTGTTGGGATGGGCTGTTGTGCGCTATCATTGCAAATGATGGAGCCCCTTTGAACCCCCCTTCCCTCTGACCCACCTATACTCCCTCTGCTGCTCTGCAGTTCTAACCCTGTGTAAGCGCAGATGGGTCAGTGTTTGGGACTGGATTTGGCCCCTCAATGAGGCAAAGTCGGCCTGTAACTTTAGCAGAGAAGCCCCAAAGCATAATGTTTCCACCTTTGTGCTTGACTGTAGGGATGGTGTTCTTAGGGTTATAGTCAGCATTTTTCTTCCTCCAAACACGGCGAGTCCCCCTCCTCAGGAAGGCACATGTACAGTCATGTCAATGAACATCTAAATGATTCAGAGAAGGATTGGGAGAAAGTGCTGTGGTCAGATGAGACCAAAATTTAGCTCTTTAGCATTAATCCGACTCGCCGTGTTTGGAGGAAGAAAAATGCTGACTATGACCCTAAGAACATCTACTCTACAGTCAAGCACAGAGGAGGAAACATTATGCGCTGGGGCTGTTTCTCTTTTAAAGGTACAAGCCAACTTTGTCACACTGAGGGGCCAATGGATGGGGTCAGGTATTGTAAAATCTTGGATGAGAACCTTCTTCTCTCAGCCAGAACACTGAAGATTGGTCGAGGGTGGGTCTTCCAGCAATGGCCCAAAACATACTACCATGGCAACAAAATAGGTGGCTCAAGAAGAAGTACATTAAGGTCATGGAGTGGCCTAGTCAGTCTCCAGACCTTAATCCTATAGAAAATTTATGGAGGGAGCTGAAACTTCAAGTTGCCAAGAAACAACCAAGAAACCTTAAAGGGTAAGTTCACCTTTACAGAAAAATCTGTAAGGTGAACTTACACTGGTCCCCTTTCCCATCCCCCCAGTCCTGATGACCTGGAGTCCGGCGATCAACCGCTCTGACACATCGGGTCATCGCTAGGCATGTGCATTTCGTTTCGTTCCGAATCGAAATTCGGACGAATTTTCATTATTCGGACTTTCGGATGCATCCGAATTAACGAATTACCAATGCTAACAAATTCAACCGAATCCGAACGTTTCGAATCGAAAAACCACGGACGAAATTCGAATCGAATTTGAAAAACAATTAGAATAGAATGGAATAGAATCGAAAATATTGGAAATGATCAAATAGAAAAACAATAGAACAGAATAGAATAAAATACAATATATATATTATATTTTATTCTATTCTGTTCTATTTTTTTCTAGTCTATTTTCTATTTCTATTCTAATCTTTTCTAATTGGAATTCGAAAAATCGGTCGCATTCGAAAATATTTCAACCAAATTCGAAAATATATCTACCGGATTCGATAATATTTCAACCAAATTCGATAATATTTCAACCGGATTTGAAATTATTTCAACCAAATAGAAAAGATTATAATAAAATAGAAAAACAGATAATAGACTAGAAAAACAATAGGACAGAATATATCATATTTTATTCTATTCTGTTCTTTTTTTTTCGAGTCTATTCTTTTATATTCTATTCAAATCTTTTCTAATAAAATCAAAATCATTATATACTGAATTCGAATTTCGGAAGATGGTTATATATATATATATATATATATATATATATATATATATATATAAAAAAAATTCCGACATTCTAATTTCATATAGAATGAATTCTAATTTGAATAGAAAAGATTAGAATAGAAATAGAAAATAGACTAGAAAAACAATAGAACAGAATAGAGTATAGATACTATCTATTTAATTTTTTATTTTTTTGCAGATTACTATTTGTTTCCATAAGATCTCCTGCAGACTATTAGCATCTATTTTTTTTTTCAGATCTCCTGCAGACTATTAGTACTCTGCAAAAAAAATAATAAAAAATTAAATAGATGCTAATATTCTGCAGGAGATCTTATGGAAACAAATAGTGATCTGCAAAAAAATAAAAAAATTAATAGATAGTATCTATACTCTATTCTGTTCTATTGTTTTTCTAGTCTATTTTCTATTTCTATTCTAATCTTTTCTATTCAAATTAGAATTCATTCTATACGAAATTCGAATGTCGGAAAAAAAATGATATATTATATATATATATATATATATATATATATATATATATATATATATATATATATATATATATAACCATCTTCCGAAATTCGAATTTAGTATATAATGATTTTGATTTTAATAGAAAAGATTTGAATAAAATATAAAAAAATAGACTAGAAAAAAATAGAACAGAATAGAATAGAATATTATATATTCTGTCCTATTGTTTTTCTAGTCTATTATCTGTTTTTCTATTTTATTATAATCTTTTCTATTTGGTTGAAATAATTTCAAATCCGGTTGAAATATTATCGAATTTGGTTGAAATATTATCGAATCCGGTAGATATATTTTCGAATTTGGTTGAAATATTTTCGAATGCGACCGTTTTTTCGAATTCCAATTAGAAAAGATTAGAATAGAAATAGAAAATAGACTAGAAAAAAAATAGAACAGAATAGAATAAAATATAATATATTCAGTCCAATTGTTTTTCTAGTCTATTATCTGTTTTTCTATTTTATTATAATCTTTTCTATTTGGTTGAAATCATTTCAAATCCGGTTGAAATATTATCGAATTTGGTTGAAATATTATCGAATCCGGTAGATATATTTTCGAATTTGGTTGAAATATTTTCGAATGCGACCGATTTTTCGAATTCCAATTAGAAAAGATTAGAATAGAAATAGAAAATAGACTAGAAAAAACATAGAACAGAATAGAACAAAATATAATATATATATTGTATTTTATTCTATTCTGTTCTATTGTTTTTCTATTTGATTATTTCCAATATTTTCGATTCTATTCTAATTGTTTTCGAATGCGGTTGAAATGATTTCGAATCCGGTAGAAATATTTTCGAATCCGGTTGAAATATTTTCGAATCCGAGCGTTTTTACGAATTCGGTCGAAAACGGAACGAAATCCGAAAACTAATTTAAGGGATTTAACGAATCAAACTAAACGAAATTAATTAATTAACGAATTAAAACGAAACGAAACTAAACAAATTTTTTCCTTTTGCACATGTCTAGTCATCGCTTCACCGGTCGACCGATTATAAATCCCCTAGGCTTAATCACCTAAACGTACCTCGTTAAGGTATGTATAGGAGGCATTCTTATTGGTCAGTGCCGACCAATCAGAACCCGCGTAGCCAGAGGCGTACTAAGGGGGGGGGCGAGGGGGGCGGGGGTACCAGGTACCACACACTGGGGGGTGTCAGACCGGCACCCCCCTCCGCGATTACTAAACCCGCGTTGGCAGCGCCGCAGCGGCACATTGACAGGCAGGAAGAGGCCGCGGCGTAAACAGGGGGAGGGGACCTGCGTGCATGTGCCGCTGCGCTGATCTATACTGAGGTACTGAAGGGGGGGCTTCACTGAACGAGGGGGGGTACACTGAGCGAGGGGGGGTACACTGAACGAGGGGGTTACACACTGAGCGGGGGGGGCTACACTGTGTGGGGGGGCTACACTGAATGAGGGGGGCTACACTGAGCGGGGGGGGCTACACTGAGCGGGGAGGGGGCTACACTGAATGAGGGGGGCTACACTGAGCGGGGAGGCTACACTGAATGAGGGGGGCTACACTGTGTGGGGGGGCTACACTGAATGAGGGGGGCTACACTGAGCGAGGGGGTGCCTGCACTGAACGAGGGGGGCTACACTGAGCGGGGGGCTACACTGAACGAGGGGGCGCCTGCACTGAACGAGGGGGCGCCTGCACTGAACGAGGGGGGGGCTACACTGAGCGGGGGGGGCTACACTGAGCGGAGGGGCGTCTGCACTGAACGAGGGGGGCTACACTGAACAAGGGGGGCTACACTGAGCGGGGGGGCTACACTGTGCGAGGGGGCGCCTGCACTGAACGAGGGGGGCTACACTGAGCGGGGGGCTACACTGAACGAGGGGGCGCCTGCACTGAACGAGGGGGCTACACTGAGCGGGGGGGCTACACTGAACGAGGGGGGCTACACTGAGCGGGGGGGCTACAGTGAACGAGGGGGCGTCTGCACTGAACGAGGGGGGGCTACACTGAACGAGGGGGGGCTACACTGAGCGAGGGGGGCTACACTGAACTAGGGGGCGTCTGCACTGAACGAGGGGGGCTACACTGAGCGGGGGGGCTACACTGTGTGAGGGGGCGCCTGCACTGAACGAGGGGGGCTACGCTGAGCGGGGGGGCTACACTGAACGAGGGGGCGCCTGCACTGAACGAGGGGGGGCTACACTGAGCAGGGGGGCTACACTGAACGAGGGGGGCTACACTGAGCGGGGGGCTACACTGAATGAGGGGGCATCTGCACTGAATGAGGGGGGGCTACACTGAATGAGGGGGGCTACACTGAGCGGGGGGGCTACACTGAACAAGGGGGCGTCTGCACTGAACGAGGGGGGCTACACTGAGCGGGGGAGGGGCTACACTGAACAAGGGGGCGCCTGCACTGAACGGGTGGCGTCTGCACTGAATGGGGGGGTCTGCATTGAAGGGGTGGATACACTGAAGGGGGGCCTGCGCTGAAGGGGGGTCTGTGTAACATGCAGGGGGTCCAGAGCTGCAGGGGACTGTGTAATGTAAAGGGGCCCAGAGGTGCAGGGGGCTGTGTAATGGAAAGGGGTCCAGAGATGCAGGGTTCTGTGTAATGTAAAGCGGCCCAGAGGTGCAGGGGGCTGTGTAATGTAAAGGGGCCCAGAGGTGCAGGGGGCTGTGTAATATAAAGGGGTCCAGAGGTGCAGGGGACTTTATAATGTAAAGGGGCCCAGAGGTGCAGGGGGTTGTGTAATGTAAAGGGGCCCAGAGGTGCAGGGTGCTGTGTAATGTAAAGGGGGCCAGAGGTGCAGGGTGCTGTGTAATATAAAGGGGTCCAGAGGTGCAGGGTGCTGTGTAATGTAAAGGGGCCCAGAGGTGCAGGGGGCTGTGTAATGTAAAGGGGTCCAGAGGTGCAGGGTACTGTGTAATGTAAAGGGGTCCAGAGGTGCAGGGTGCTGTGTAATATAAAGGGGCCCAGAGGTGCAGGGTGCTGTGTAATGTAAAGGGGCCCAGAGGTGCAGGGGGCTGTGTAATGTAAAGGGGTCCCGAGGTGCAGGGTACTGTGTAATGTAAAGGGGTCCAGAGGTGCAGGGTGCTGTGTAATATAAAGGGGCCCAGAGGTGCAGGGTGCTGTGTAATGTAAAGGGGCCCAGAGGTGCAGGGGGCTGTGTAATGTAAAGGGGTCCAGAGGTGCAGGGTACTGTGTAATGTAAAGGGGTGCAGGGGGCTGTGTAATATAAAGGGGCCCAGAGGTGCAGGGGGCTGTGTAATATAAAGGGGCCCAGAGGTGCAGGGGGCTGTGTAATATAAAGGGGCCCAGAGGTGCAGGGGGGTGTGTAATATAAAGGGGCCCAGAGGTGCAGGGGGCTGTGTAATGTAAAGGGTAAAGGGGCCAGAGGTGCAGGGTGCTGTGTAATGTAAAGGGGTCCAGAGGTGCAGTTGTGGGGAGGGGGTACACAGTAGTGACACAGAAATATTGAAGGATACAGAGGTATGCAGGGGGCACAGTGGGGTGTTTTTACATTTTAATGTGGGGGGGGGTGCCAGATATAGGATCCACCCCGGGTGCCAAATGCTCTAGGTACGCCCCTGCGCGTAGCCTGTCCTGTCAGCACTGGAGTTGAGGAGAGAAAGCCATGGGGATTTCAAATCCCCGGACCGGTAAAGAGGCCATACGATGTGTCAGAATGGGTGATCGCAGCATTCCAGGTCAGCAGGATCAGATGCGATGGGAAGGGGGTCCAGTGTAAGTTCATCTTACAGATTTTCAGGTGAACTAACGCTTTAACCACTTCTCGCAAACCGCCGTAGCTGTACGTCGGTACTTGGATAGATACCTGCCATAGCCCTGGTATTTTCTGAAACAGAGGTCGGTCCGCTTTAAGATAAAAGTGGTCTCCGCTGCTTAACAATAAAATATGATACACACATAAAGTGCAAACAGCATCAAATACAGTCTTCGCCACACAAATAAGATTTCACAAAGTGATGTCCTTTATTCCATCCAATCCTGTTGTGCTAATAAATGGTGAAGACAAATAGGTCACCGCAAGTGACCCCCCTCCAGGAGTAATCTCACCTGATATAATGCGACCATTACAGCTAAGTAGGGCCAGAAACAGCTTTTTAGCCTCTCCAGGGCTATTACATGGCACATTCCAAGCCTCCTCTCCACTATCTCCTCTCAGATGACCCGTGACATCCACAGTGTATATAAGGAAACACTGATAGTGCTTATATCTTTAAAAAAGGGATTTATTGCATGAAGTAATTACTCACACTATACTGGTGCTTCTAGCGCACTAGTCTACAACAAACTTATAAACTCTGTGGTAGGATATATCTCTCTCATTCCACACAAGCCTCGCAAACACCCTTGTCTGTAGCCAGCTCCACGCCAGTTCCTGGTGTCATCACCATCCGTGCCCCTCCTCTACGCGTGTCGACACATGGTCATGTGTCTTCCTCAGGCGGATGTCTATTGGACGTGCAGGCTGTCAATCTATTTATAAAGACGGGCACCATTTTCTTGAAGTCTATGGGCGCCGCCATTTTGTTGTGGTACGGACAGCACTTTTGCGGTGAACTATTTGTCTTCACCATTTATGAGCACAACAGGATTGGATGGAATAAAGGACATCACTGTGTGAAATCTTGTTCATGTGGAGAAGGCTGTTTTTCCTCTATTTCTGCATGGACACATTTTTATATATTTATTTGGTTGATTGATTGATTGATTGATTTATTATTAATAAAGCGCCAAATACAGTTCATGAACTGCGCCTAAGCGCTAGATAGACCAGATACATATACTGACCTTCAAAAATGAGCATAACAAATATCACATACAAAATAAATTAATAATAAATAACGACAGAGGGAAAAAATAAATAAAAATAAAAGAAACAGAGTAACAGTCCACATTTAGATAAGTAGCAACAAGTCAGGGCGGGCTAACCAGCTGGATAGTAATAGGTAGCAAACGTCCCTTATCCATATACGTTGGAAAGTAAATGAGTCTTCAGTACCTTACGAAAGTAAGTTAGCGAAATGTTGGTGACATGTATGTGATGCTGTTTGGTCTTTATATGTGTACTATATTTTATTTCTTTGTTTATAGCAATTATTACACATTATATTTAAAATAATCTTAATTTGGATACTTTAGCACTGCACGGCTTGTTTAATTATTAACTACATGCTTTACTTGGGGATCAAATACTTATTCTACTCACTGAACTGCAATTCTATTTATAGCATTTGTTTTATGTGTTTTTTTTCTGGATTTTTGGTTGATATTCTGTCTCTATCCTTTAAAATACACCTATGATAAAAATTTTAGACCCTTCATATCTTTGTAATTGGGCAAACTTAGAAAATTTGCAGGGGATCAAATAATTATTTTCCCCACTGTGCACAGATGACCAGCAGGTCTATGGGAACCGACAAAGACCTGTGACACATCTGCAATAACCACCCTGACCCAGATGTGCTGCAGGTCTTTGCTGGGTCCCAAAGACAGGGTTGAGACCTTCAGGAGGTCGGCACACATGCAAGATTTTCACTAGCGGTGGCATAGGAGACATGGGCCGGAAACCAAAATATTGGTGGACTGAAGTTCCACTTTAAATAATAAAAGTGATTTCTGCTTTTTACATCTGATTTTTGATGCTGATATTCCTTGATAAAGAACATACATAGCTTAGGTAAAAACCGTTCTACCTTGAGTAATTCTCCTTATCCTGACAATGTATTACACAACTTGTAGCACATCAAGTCTGTTCTGCACTGCACAAATAGCTCTAAATGATAATTATTTCACCTCCCACATAATCAGAAGAATACAGCACTTATTTGTGTTTCGGATGACTGTAATTATTTAAATGGAGCAATTACAGCAGGGTATGCAGAGGAGAAAGATAAGGGGAATAATTATATTATAGAGGTAAAAGAGACGGTTGTTAAGGCAAGTGTGACTTTCACAGTAAAGCTTTCAGCCGCAAAGGAATTAGGAATATGTCGTACGTGTTAATGTAACCGGGGCAAGTATTTTAGAACAAGATGGAATACCTGCTGCAAGAGGAAAAGTCAGATAATCATCATTTCTCAAAGACTAAAGAGTATAATTTGCATAAATATTGTTTATAAAGAGCAATTAGCAGTAAATTGACATGCAAAACAAGTAGTAATTGAACTCTGTCAATGACAGTTCCAGAGCTCATTGGCATATTATCATACAATGCATCTGGGCATCTGCATGGAAATTCTGTTTTTGTGCGTGCCATTACCATGTTATTATTTGGGTCATAGGGGACTGTAATCAACTAATTTCTCTTCGTCTAGGTATTCAGGTGGTTAGACAACAGGCAGAGCTTCATCCAAAAATCACATCATCCTGAACCAGAATTTAGACAAGGACCCCCTGGGTGAAATGGTTTAATGAAATTGATCGTGTGTAACAGTACCAATTTTGTTGTTAGCAAAATATTGCCAAAACGCTCATTGAGCTCGTTAGGCAAAATTTGCTTGGAAAAGTGTTCTTTGTGCCATTTACACCATTGTATTGCAGTAATGCACGTTACGTGTAGCGTCCTCGTAGTTAGATGCTAGGCTGCTTGGTATGTAGTTCTTTTTGGCTCGTCTGTAATCAGTGGAGCCGTTGCTGATTGTTTTGGACTGATCAGAATCTCACAGGCTCCAGGCTTGTTTGCTTCTTCCTGTCTTCTGGAAGGCTCCAGAACATAGGAGTGGAGCAGGTCAAATGAGTAGCCTGAATATTTATGGGGTCTCCAACAATCCCTGGGGAGGTGTGCCCATCCCTGGGGAGGTGTACTGCAGAGCACATAAATAAACAGGGATCTCGATCAGTATGGTTCTTGTCCAGGAAGAGAGGTTCCCAGCCGGGAGTGCTGCTACCTTTCCATGCAGTTCAGCTGAAATTTACCTGAGTTTTTCGAGGTCCCAGCTATGCTAAAGCTGGGGGGCCTGCTTAAATCCATGAAGTCAAACAGGGGGATTTCACCTAGGATCTGGTCTGGAGGGTTCATTAAGGAAGTGTCTGTCTGATACTGGAAAGAGGCATACACGTATCCAGGGACATTGTGAGTACAGACCTGAGGGCAAGATCTGGATGACTGTTGCTGCTGTTAGCACCTGGTGCACTAATACTAAGGCCTCTTTCACACATTGTTGTCCATTTTCTCAGCGGGGATCGCTCCGTTTATCCCCGCTGAGCCGGCGGATGACAGGTCCATCTCAGCTCACTGTGGAGAGACAGACCTGTCAGATCTCTGCTCTCCGCTATGGGGGATCGGATGAAAACGGATCTGCCTGTCCGTTTTCATCCGATCCACCAGACGGATGGAAAATAGGATTTCCATCCATCTGAATTTAGCGGAGTGGATCGGATGTTAGCGGACATGTCACCGCTGACATCCGTCGCTCCATAGAACTGTATGGAGCGTCCATTCAGGTCCGCCTAAAAAACTGACAGGCGGACCTGAACGGTCCGCATGTTTGAAAGGGGCCTAAGGCTTGTCTGGCCTGGGACATTGCTCATGGTGTCCCAGTGCTGTCCATTTTTTTGGGCTGTAGAGTCAAGAGTGCCCTCTAATTACTGCTCAGAATTTTCTGAAGTACCCCACAGTGTCCTGTCCAAGTTTATTCAACAATAAATATAAAAAAAGGCAACCCCTAGACTGTTTATTGAGCCAGAAGAGTGAATGTTGTTGTGTGCCTGGCTTCTGCTGCACTGGTGGGGAAAGGAACCTGTGGAAAATCAGCTGTCCATTTGGGGGGTGAGTGCTACATGTGCATTGATGCATGGCGTTGTCATTCATTTTGAATGACACCTTGGTGTCCCTTCATGATGCACCACAATGCACACTAAAGCACTATTGTTCATTGTAATACAAAAAAAAAAATCAAAATAAATTCAACCTGCACCATTTTAGATCCATAATGGTACATTGGGCAACACATTCAATGAATTGATTGCCTTAACGCAACACATGTTATTGTGTAACATAGTGGGGGTTATTTATGAAAGGCAAATCCACTTCGCACTAAAAGTGCAAACTTCAAGTGCAAAGTGCACTTGAAATTGCACTGAAAGTGCAGTCACTGTAAATCTGAGGGGAAGATCTGAAATGAGGGGAAAGCTCTGCTGATTTTATCATCCAATCGTGTGCAAGCTAAAATGCTGTTTTTTATTTTCCTTACATGTCCCCCTCTGATCTACAGCGACTGCAGTTCCAAGTGCACTTTTAGTGCAATTTCAAGTGCACTTTACACTTGTAGATTGCACTTGTAGTGCAAAGTGGATTTGTCTTTTGTAAATAACCCCCAGTGTGTGTTAACGCATCATGACTGATCAGGCAGGGGTGAATAGGCCTGTAGTGTTAATTTTTTTTATGTATTTGATTATTTGTGTATTGTTGCGAAGGTTCAAGGGCTGATTGCTATATTGAGGCACTGATGGGCTGGAAGAGATCATCATCACAGGGCTATTTACTCCCTTTTTTTCTTCTTAAGAGACCCATTTGTTGTTGAGGGGCATCTTGACTGGAATCCGTGTAGCGTGGAGACAGCACTCTTGCAGCAACCCATTTTCCTGTCATCCTATGGGAGACGCAAGCTTTATATTTAAAAATTTTAAGCCTGGTCTGGAAGATTTATGAAGGGACATGTAGTGTGACCCCCCATACAGGACATGTAGTGTGACCCCCATACAGGACATGTAGTGTGACCTCCATACAGGACATGTAGTGTGACCTCCATACAGGACATGTAGTGTGACCTCCATACAGGACATGTAGTGTGACCCCCCATACAGGACATGTAGTGTGACCCCCATACAGGACATGTAGTGTGACCTCCATACAGGACATGTAGTGTGACCCCCCATACAGGACATGTAGTGTGACCCCCCATACAGGACATGTAGTGTGACCCCCCATACAGGACATGTAGTGTGACCTCCATACAGGACATGTAGTGTGACCCCCCATACAGGACATGTAGTGTGACCTCCATACAGGACATGTAGTGTGACCTCCATACAGGACATGTAGTGTGACCTCCATACAGGACATGTAGTGTGACCCCCCATACAGGACATGTAGTGTGACCTCCATACAGGACATGTAGTGTGACCCCCCATACAGGACATGTAGTGTGACCTCCATACAGGACATGTAGTGTGACCTCCATACAAGACATGTAGTGTGACCTCCATACAGGACATGTAGTGTGACCTCCCCATACAGGACATGTAGTGTGACCCCCCATACAGGACATGTAGTGTGACCCCCCATACAGGACATGTAGTGTGACCCCCCAAACAGGACATGTAGTGTGACCCCCCATACAGGACATGTAGTGTGACCTCCATACAGGACATGTAGTGTGACCCCCCCATACAGGACATGTAGTGTGACCCCCCATACAGGACATGTAGTGTGACCCCCCCATACAGGACATGTAGTGTGACCCCCCATACAGGACATGTAGTGTGACCCCCCATACAGGACATGTAGTGTGACCCCCCCATACAGGACATGTAGTGTGACCCACCATACAGGACATGTAGTGTGACCCCCCATACAGGACATGTAGTGTGACCCCCCATACAGGACATGTAGTGTGACCTCCATACAGGACATGTAGTGTGACCTCCCCATACAGGACATGTAGTGTGACCCCCCATACAGGACATGTAGTGTGACCCCCCATACAGGACATGTAGTGTGACCCCCCAAACAGTACATGTAGTGTGACCCCCCATACAGGACATGTAGTGTGACCTCCATACAGGACATGTAGTGTGACCCCCCCATACAGGACATGTAGTGTGACCCCCCATACAGGACATGTAGTGTGACCCCCCCATACAGGACATGTAGTGTGACCCCCCATACAGGACATGTAGTGTGACCCCCCATACAGGACATGTAGTGTGACCCCCCCATACAGGACATGTAGTGTGACCCACCATACAGGACATGTAGTGTGACCCCCCATACAGGACATGTAGTGTGACCCCCCATACAGGACATGTAGTGTGACCTCCATACAGGACATGTAGTGTGACCCCCCATACAGGACATGTAGTGTGACCTCCATACAGGACATGTAGTGTGACCTCCATACAAGACATGTAGTGTGACCCCCATACAGGACATGTAGTGTGACCCCCATACAGGACATGTAGTGTGACCCCCCATACAGGACATGTAGTGTGACCCCCCATACAGGACATGTAGTGTGACCCCCCATACAGGACATGTAGTGTGACCTCCATACAGGACATGTAGTGTGACCCAAAATACAGGACATGTAGTGTGACCCCCCATACAGGACATGTAGTGTGACCCCCCATACAGGACATGTAGTGTGACCCCCCATACAGGACATGTAGTGTGACCTCCATACAGGACATGTAGTGTGACGCCCCCATACAGGACATGTAGTGTGACCCCCCATACAGGACATGTAGTGTGACCCCCCCCCATACAGGACATGTAGTGTGACCTTCATACAGGACATGTAGTGTGACCCCCCATACAGGACATGTAGTGTGACCCCCCATACAGGACATGTAGTGTGACCCCCCATACAGGACATGTAGTGTGACCCCCCCATACAGGACATGTAGTGTGACCCCCCCATACAGGACATGTAGTGTGACCCCCCCATACAGGACATGTAGTGTGACCCCCCATACAGGACATGTAGTGTGACCCCCCATACAGGACATGTAGTGTGACCCCCCATACAGGACATGTAGTGTGACCTCCATACAGGACATGTAGTGTGACCCCCCATACAGGACATGTAGTGTGACCCCCCCATACAGGACATGTAGTGTGACCCCCCATACAGGACATGTAGTGTGACCTCCATACAGGACATGTAGTGTGACCCCCCATACAGGACATGTAGTGTGACCTTCATACAGGACATGTAGTGTGACCCCCCATACAGGACATGTAGTGTGACCTCCATACAGGACATGTAGTGTGACCCCCCATACAGGACATGTAGTGTGACCCCCCATACAGGACATGTAGTGTGACCTCCATACAAGACATGTAGTGTGACCTCCATACAAGACATGTAGTGTGACCCCCCATACAGGACATGTAGTGTGACCCCCCATACAGGACATGTAGTGTGACCCCCCATACAGGACATGTAGTGTGACCTCCATACAGGACATGTGGTGTGACCCCCCCCATACAGGACATGTAGTGTGACCCCCCATGCAGGACATGTAGTGTGACCTCCATACAGGACATGTAGTGTGACCCCCCATACAGGACATGTAGTGTGACCCCCCATACAGGACATGTAGTGTGACCCCCCATACAGGACATGTAGTGTGACCCCCCATACAGGACATGTAGTGTGACCTCCATACAGGACATGTAGTGTGACCCCCCATACAGGACATGTAGTGTGACCTCCATACAGGACATGTAGTGTGACCTCCATACAGGACATGTAGTGTGACCTCCCCATACAGGACATGTAGTGTGACCCCCCATACAGGACATGTAGTGTGACCTCCATACAGGACATGTAGTGTGACCCCCCATACAGGACATGTAGTGTGACCCCCCATACAGGACATGTAGTGTGACCCCCCATACAGGACATGTAGTGTGACCCCCCATACAGGACATGTAGTGTGACCCCCCATACAGGACATGTAGTGTGACCTCCATACAGGACATGTAGTGTGACCTCCATACAGGACATGTAGTGTGACCCCCCCATACAGGACATGTAGTGTGACCCCCCCATACAGGACATGTAGTGTGACCTCCATACAGGACATGTAGTGTGACCCCCCATACAGGACATGTAGTGTGACCTCCATACAGGACATGTAGTGTGACCCCCCATACAGGACATGTAGTGTGACCTCCATACAGGACATGTAGTGTGACCTCCATACAGGACATGTAGTGTGACCTCCATACAGGACATGTAGTGTGACCCCCCATACGGGACATGTAGTGTGACCTCCATACGGGACATGTAGTGTGACCCCCCATACAGGACATGTAGTGTGACCTCCATACAGGACATGTAGTGTGACCTCCATACAGGACATGTAGTGTGACCTCCATACAAGACATGTAGTGTGACCTCCCCATACAGGACATGTAGTGTGACCCCCCATACAGGACATGTAGTGTGACCCCCCATACAGGACATGTAGTGTGACCCCCCATACAGGACATGTAGTGTGACCTCCATACAGGACATGTAGTGTGACCTCCATACAAGGCATGTAGTGTGACCTCCATACAGGACATGTAGTGTGACCCCCCATACAGGACATGTAGTGTGACCTCTATACAGGACATGTAGTGTGACCCCCCATACAGGACATGTAGTGTGACCTCCATACAAGACATGTAGTGTGACCTCCATACAAGACATGTAGTGTGACCCCCCCATACAGGACATGTAGTGTGACCCCCCATACAGGACATGTAGTGTGACCCCCCATACAGGACATGTAGTGTGACCTCCATACAGGACATGTAGTGTGACCCCCCATACAGGACATGTAGTGTGACCCCCCCATACAGGACATGTAGTGTGACCTTCATACAGGACATGTAGTGTGACCCCCCATACAGGACATGTAGTGTGACCCCCCATACAGGACATGTAGTGTGACCCCCATACAGGACATGTAGTGTGACCCCCCCATACAGGACATGTAGTGTGACCCCCCATACAGGACATGTAGTGTGACCCCCCATACAGGACATGTAGTGTGACCTCCATACAGGACATGTAGTGTGACCCCCCATACAGGACATGTAGTGTGACCTCCATCCAGGACATGTAGTGTGACCCCCCATACAGGACATGTAGTGTGACCCCCCATACAGGACATGTAGTGTGACCCCCCATACAGGACATGTAGTGTGACCCCCCATACAGGACATGTAGTGTGACCTCCATACAGGACATGTAGTGTGACCCCCCATACAGGACATGTAGTGTGACCCCCCATACAGGACATGTAGTGTGACCCCCCATACAGGACATGTAGTGTGACCCCCCATACAGGACATGTAGTGTGACCCCCCATACAGGACATGTAGTGTGACCTCCATACAGGACATGTAGTGTGACCTCCATACAAGACATGTAGTGTGACCTCCATACAAGACATGTAGTGTGACCTCCCCATACAGGACATGTAGTGTGACCCCCCATACAGGACATGTAGTGTGACCCCCCATACAGGACATGTAGTGTGACCCCCCATACAGGACATGTAGTGTGACCTCCATACAGGACATGTAGTGTGACCTCCATACAAGGCATGTAGTGTGACCTCCATACAGGACATGTAGTGTGACCCCCCATACAGGACATGTAGTGTGACCTCTATACAGGACATGTAGTGTGACCCCCCATACAGGACATGTAGTGTGACCTCCATACAAGACATGTAGTGTGACCTCCATACAAGACATGTAGTGTGACCCCCCCATACAGGACATGTAGTGTGACCCCCCATACAGGACATGTAGTGTGACCCCCCATACAGGACATGTAGTGTGACCTCCATACAGGACATGTAGTGTGACCCCCCCATACAGGACATGTAGTGTGACCTTCATACAGGACATGTAGTGTGACCCCCCATACAGGACATGTAGTGTGACCCCCCATACAGGACATGTAGTGTGACCCCCATACAGGACATGTAGTGTGACCCCCCCATACAGGACATGTAGTGTGACCCCCCATACAGGACATGTAGTGTGACCCCCCATACAGGACATGTAGTGTGACCTCCATACAGGACATGTAGTGTGACCCCCCATACAGGACATGTAGTGTGACCTCCATCCAGGACATGTAGTGTGACCCCCCATACAGGACATGTAGTGTGACCCCCCATACAGGACATGTAGTGTGACCCCCCATACAGGACATGTAGTGTGACCCCCCATACAGGACATGTAGTGTGACCTCCATACAGGACATGTAGTGTGACCCCCCATACAGGACATGTAGTGTGACCCCCCATACAGGACATGTAGTGTGACCCCCCATACAGGACATGTAGTGTGACCCCCCATACAGGACATGTAGTGTGACCCCCCATACAGGACATGTAGTGTGACCTCCATACAGGACATGTAGTGTGACCTCCATACAAGAAATGTAGTGTGACCCCCATACAGGACATGTAGTGTGACCCCCCATACAGGACATGTAGTGTGACCCCCCATACAAGACATGTAGTGTGACCCCCCATACAGGACATGTAGTGTGACCTCCATACAGGACATGTAGTGTGACCCCCCATACAGGACATGTAGTGTGACCCCCCATACAGGACATGTAGTGTGACCCCCCATACAGGACATGTAGTGTGACGCCCCCATACAGGACATGTAGTGTGACCCCCCATACAGGACATGTAGTGTGACCCCCCCCATAGAGGACATGTAGTGTGACCTTCATACAGGACATGTAGTGTGACCCCCCATACAGGACATGTAGTGTGACCCCCCATACAGGACATGTAGTGTGACCCCCCCATACAGGACATGTAGTGTGACCCCCCATACAGGACATGTAGTGTGACCCCCCCATACAGGACATGTAGTGTGACCCCCCATACAGGACATGTAGTGTGACCCCCCCATACAGGACATGTAGTGTGACCCCCCATACAGGACATGTAGTGTGACCCCCATACAGGACATGTAGTGTGACCTCCATACAGGACATGTAGTGTGACCCCCCATACAGGACATGTAGTGTGACCCCCCATACAGGACATGTAGTGTGACCCCCCCATACAGGACATGTAGTGTGACCCCCCATACAGGACATGTAGTGTGACCCCCCATACAGGACATGTAGTGTGACCTCCATACAGGACATGTAGTGTGACCCCCCCATACAGGACATGTAGTGTGGCCTTCATACAGGACATGTAGTGTGACCCCCCATACAGGACATGTAGTGTGACCCCCCATACAGGACATGTAGTGTGACCCCCCATACAGGACATGTAGTGTGACCTCTATACAGGACATGTAGTGTGACCCCCCATACAGGACATGTAGTGTGACCTCCATACAAGACATGTAGTGTGACCTCCATACAAGACATGTAGTGTGACCCCCCCATACAGGACATGTAGTGTGACCCCCCATACAGGACATGTAGTGTGACCCCCCATACAGGACATGTAGTGTGACCTCCATACAGGACATGTAGTGTGACCCCCCATACAGGACATGTAGTGTGACCCCCCCATACAGGACATGTAGTGTAACCTTCATACAGGACATGTAGTGTGACCCCCCATACAGGACATGTAGTGTGACCCCCCATACAGGACATGTAGTGTGACCCCCATACAGGACATGTAGTGTGACCCCCCCATACAGGACATGTAGTGTGACCCCCCATACAGGACATGTAGTGTGACCCCCCATACAGGACATGTAGTGTGACCTCCATACAGGACATGTAGTGTGACCCCCCATACAGGACATGTAGTGTGACCTCCATCCAGGACATGTAGTGTGACCCCCCATACAGGACATGTAGTGTGACCCCCCATACAGGACATGTAGTGTGACCCCCTATACAGGACATGTAGTGTGACCCCCCATACAGGACATGTAGTGTGACCTCCATACAGGACATGTAGTGTGACCCCCCATACAGGACATGTAGTGTGACCCCCCATACAGGACATGTAGTGTGACCCCCCATACAGGACATGTAGTGTGACCCCCCATACAGGACATGTAGTGTGACCCCCCATACAGGACATGTAGTGTGACCTCCATACAGGACATGTAGTGTGACCTCCATACAAGACATGTAGTGTGACCCCCATACAGGACATGTAGTGTGACCCCCCATACAGGACATGTAGTGTGACCCCCCATACAGGACATGTAGTGTGACCCCCCATACAGGACATGTAGTGTGACCTCCATACAGGACATGTAGTGTGACCCCCCATACAGGACATGTAGTGTGACCCCCCATACAGGACATGTAGTGTGACCCCCCATACAGGACATGTAGTGTGACGCCCCCATACAGGACATGTAGTGTGACCCCCCATACAGGACATGTAGTGTGACCCCCCCATACAGGACATGTAGTGTGACCTTCATACAGGACATGTAGTGTGACCCCCCATACAGGACATGTAGTGTGACCCCCCATACAGGACATGTAGTGTGACCCCCCCATACAGGACATGTAGTGTGACCCCCCATACAGGACATGTAGTGTGACCCCCCCATACAGGACATGTAGTATGACCCCCCATACAGGACATGTAGTGTGACCCCCCCATACAGGACATGTAGTGTGACCCCCCATACAGGACATGTAGTGTGACCCCCATACAGGACATGTAGTGTGACCTCCATACAGGACATGTAGTGTGACCCCCCATACAGGACATGTAGTGTGACCTCCATACAGGACATGTAGTGTGACCCCCCATACAGGACATGTAGTGTGACCCCCCATACAGGACATGTAGTGTGACCCCCCATACAGGACATGTAGTGTGACGCCCCCATACAGGACATGTAGTGTGACCTCCATACAGGACATGTAGTGTGACCTCCATACAAGACATGTAGTGTGACCCCCATACAGGACATGTAGTGTGACCCCCCATACAGGACATGTAGTGTGACCCCCCATACAGGACATGTAGTGTGACCCCCCATACAGGACATGTAGTGTGACCTCCATACAGGACATGTAGTGTGACCCCCCATACAGGACATGTAGTGTGACCCCCCATACAGGACATGTAGTGTGACCCCCCATACAGGACATGTAGTGTGACGCCCCCATACAGGACATGTAGTGTGACCCCCCATACAGGACATGTAGTGTGACCCCCCCATACAGGACATGTAGTGTGACCTTCATACAGGACATGTAGTGTGACCCCCCATACAGGACATGTAGTGTGACCCCCCATACAGGACATGTAGTGTGACCCCCCCATACAGGACATGTAGTGTGACCCCCCATACAGGACATGTAGTGTGACCCCCCCATACAGGACATGTAGTATGACCCCCCATACAGGACATGTAGTGTGACCCCCCCATACAGGACATGTAGTGTGACCCCCCATACAGGACATGTAGTGTGACCCCCATACAGGACATGTAGTGTGACCTCCATACAGGACATGTAGTGTGACCCCCCATACAGGACATGTAGTGTGACCTCCATACAGGACATGTAGTGTGACCCCCCATACAGGACATGTAGTGTGACCCCCCATACAGGACATGTAGTGTGACCCCCCATACAGGACATGTAGTGTGACGCCCCCATACAGGACATGTAGTGTGACCCCCCATACAGGACATGTAGTGTGACCCCCCCATACAGGACATGTAGTGTGACCTTCATACAGGACATGTAGTGTGACCCCCCATACAGGACATGTAGTGTGACCCCCCATACAGGACATGTAGTGTGACCCCCCCATACAGGACATGTAGTGTGACCCCCCATACAGGACATGTAGTGTGACCCCCCCATACAGGACATGTAGTATGACCCCCCATACAGGACATGTAGTGTGACCCCCCCATACAGGACATGTAGTGTGACCCCCCATACAGGACATGTAGTGTGACCCCCATACAGGACATGTAGTGTGACCTCCATACAGGACATGTAGTGTGACCCCCCATACAGGACATGTAGTGTGACCCCCCATACAGGACATGTAGTGTGACCCCCCCATACAGGACATGTAGTGTGACCCCCCATACAGGACATGTAGTGTGACCCCCCATACAGGACATGTAGTGTGACCTCCATACAGGACATGTAGTGTGACCCCCCCATACAGGACATGTAGTGTGGCCTTCATACAGGACATGTAGTGTGACCCCCCATACAGGACATGTAGTGTGACCCCCCATACAGGACATGTAGTGTGACCCCCCCATACAGGACATGTAGTGTGACCCCCCATACAGGACATGTAGTGTGACCTCCATACAGGACATGTAGTGTGACCCCCCCATACAGGACATGTAGTGTGGCCTTCATACAGGACATGTAGTGTGACCCCCCATACAGGACATGTAGTGTGACCTCCATACAGGACATGTAGTGTGACTCCCCATACAGGACATGTAGTGTGACCCCCCATACAGGACATGTAGTGTGACCCCCCATACAGGACATGTAGTGTGACCTCCATACAGGACATGTAGTGTGACCTCCATACAGGACATGTAGTGTGACCTCCATACAGGACATGTAGTGTGACCCCCCATACAGGACATGTAGTGTGACCCCCCATACAGGACATGTAGTGTGACCTCCATACAGGACATGTAGTGTGACCTCCATACAGGACATGTAGTGTGACCTCCATACAGGACATGTAGTGTGACCTCCATACAGGACATGTAGTGTGACCTCCATACAGGACATGTAGTGTGACCCCCCATACAGGACATGTAGTGTGACCTCCATACAGGACATGTAGTGTGACCCCCCATACAGGACATGTAGTGTGACCTCCATACAGGACATGTAGTGTGACCTCCATACAGGACATGTAGTGTGACCTCCCCATACAGGACATGTAGTGTGACCTCCCCATACAGGACATGTAGTGTGACCCCCCATACAGGACATATAGTGTGACCCCCCATACAGGACATGTAGTGTGACCCCCCATACAGGACATGTAGTGTGACCCCCCATACAGGACATGTAGTGTGACCTCCATACAGGACATGTAGTGTGACCTCCATACAAGACATGTAGTGTGACCTCCATACAGGACAAGTAGTGTGACCCCCCCATACAGGACATGTAGTGTGACCTCCATACAGGACATGTAGTGTGACCCCCCATACAGGACATGTAGTGTGACCTCCATACAAGACATGTAGTGTGACCTCCATACAAGACATGTAGTGTGACCTCCCATATAGGACATGTAGTGTGACCCCCCATACAGGACATGTAGTGTGACCCCCCATACAGGACATGTAGTGTGACCCCCCCATACAGGACATGTAGTGTGACCCCCCATACAGGACATGTAGTGTGACCCCCCCCATACAGGACATGTAGTGTGACCCCCCCATACAGGACATGTAGTGTGACCTCCATACAGGACATGTAGTGTGGCCCCCCATACAGGACATGTAGTGTGACCTCCATACAGGACATGTAGTGTGACCCCCCATACAGGACATGTAGTGTGACCTCCATACAGGACATGTAGTGTGACCTCCATACAGGACATGTAGTGTGACCTCCATACAGGACATGTAGTGTGACCCCCCATACAGGACATGTAGTGTGACCTCCATACAGGACATGTAGTGTGACCCCCCATACAGGACATGTAGTGTGACCTCCATACAGGACATGTAGTGTGACCTCCATACAAGACATGTAGTGTGACCTCCATACAGGACATGTAGTGTGACCTCCCCATACAGGACATGTAGTGTGACCCCCCATACAGGACATGTAGTGTGACCCCCCATACAGGACATGTAGTGTGACCCCCCAAACAGGACATGTAGTGTGACCCCCCATACAGGACATGTAGTGTGACCTCCATACAGGACATGTAGTGTGACCCCCCATACAGGACATGTAGTGTAACCCCCCATACAGGACATGTAGTGTGACCCCCCCATACAGGACATGTAGTGTGACCCCCCATACAGGACATGCAGTGTGACCCCCCATACAGGACATGTAGTGTGACCCCCCATACAGGACATGTAGTGTGACCCCCCATACAGGACATGTAGTGTGACCCCCCATACAGGACATGTAGTGTGACCTCCATACAGGACATGTAGTGTGACCTCCATACAGGACATGTAGTGTGACCCCCCATACAGGACATGTAGTGTGACCTCCATACAGGACATGTAGTGTGACCTCCATACAAGACATGTAGTGTGACCCCCATACAGGACATGTAGTGTGACCCCCCATACAGGACATGTAGTGTGACCCCCCATACAGGACATGTAGTGTGACCTCCATACAGGACATGTAGTGTGACCCCCCATACAGGACGTGTAGTGTGACCCCCCATACAGGACGTGTAGTGTGACCCCCCATACAGGACATGTAGTGTGACACCCCCATACAGGACATGTAGTGTGACCCCCCATACAGGACATGTAGTGTGACCCCCCCATACAGGACATGTAGTGTGACCTTCATACAGGACATGTAGTGTGACCCCCCATACAGGACATGTAGTGTGACCCCCCATACAGGACATGTAGTGTGACCCCCCCATACAGGACATGTAGTGTGACCCCCCATACAGGACATGTAGTGAGACCCCCCATACAGGACATGTAGTGTGACCTCCATACAGGACATGTAGTGTGACCACCCATACAGGACATGTAGTGTGACCCCCCCATACAGGACATGTAGTGTGACCCCCATACAGGACATGTAGTGTGACCTCCCCATACAGGACATGTAGTGTGACCTCCCCATACAGGACATGTAGTGTGACCCCCCATACAGGACATGTAGTGTGACCTCCATACAGGACATGTAGTGTGACCCCCCATACAGGACATGTAGTGTGACCCCCCATACAGGACATGTAGTGTGACCTCCATACATGACATGTAGTGTGACCTCCATACAGGACATGTAGTGTGACCCCCCCATACAGGACATGTAGTGTGACCCCCCCATACAGGACATGTAGTGTGACCCCCCCATACAGGACATGTAGTGTGACCTCTATACAGGACATGTAGTGTGACCCCCCATACAGGACATGTAGTGTGACCTCCATACAGGACATGTAGTGTGACCCCCCATACAGGACATGTAGTGTGACCTCCATACAGGACATGTAGTGTGACCTCCATACAGGACATGTAGTGTGACCTCCATACAGGACATGTAGTGTGACCCCCCATACAGGACATGTAGTGTGACCTCCATACAGGACATGTAGTGTGACCCCCCATACAGGACATGTAGTGTGACCTCCATACAGGACATGTAGTGTGACCTCCATACAGGACATGTAGTGTGACCTCCATACAAGACATGTAGTGTGACCTCCCCATACAGGACATGTAGTGTGACCCCCCATACAGGACATGTAGTGTGACCCCCCATACAGGACATGTAGTGTGACCCCCCATACAGGACATGTAGTGTGACCCCCCATACAGGACATGTAGTGTGACCTCCATACAGGACATGTAGTGTGACCTCCATACAAGACATGTAGTGTGACCTCCATACAGGACATGTAGTGTGACCCCCCATACAGGACATGTAGTGTGACCTCCATACAGGACATGTAGTGTGACCCCCCATACAGGACATGTAGTGTGACCCCCCATACAGGACATGTAGTGTGACCCCCCCATACAGGACATGTAGTGTGACCCCCCATACAGGACATGTAGTGTGACCCCCCCATACAGGACATGTAGTGTGACCCCCCATACAGGACATGTAGTGTGACCCCCCATACAGGACATGTAGTGTGACCCCCCATACAGGACATGTAGTGTGACCTCCATACAGGACATGTAGTGTGACCTCCATACAGGACATGTAGTGTGACCTCCCCATACAGGACATGTAGTGTGACCCCCCATACAGGACATGTAGTGTGACCTCCATACAGGACATGTAGTGTGACCCCCCATACAGGACATGTAGTGTGACCCCCCATACAGGACATGTAGTGTGACCTCCATACAGGACATGTAGTGTGACCTCCATACAGGACATGTAGTGTGACCCC
Organism: Rana muscosa; assembly: GCA_029206835.1. Taxonomy (NCBI): domain Eukaryota; kingdom Metazoa; phylum Chordata; class Amphibia; order Anura; family Ranidae; genus Rana; species Rana muscosa. Next base: position 193,066,284 of record CM055126.1, on the reverse strand, counting down.
CCCATACAGGACATGTAGTGTGACCCCCCCATACAGGACATGTAGTGTGACCCCCCATACAGGACATGTAGTGTGACCCCCCCATACAGGACATGTAGTGTGACCTCCATACAGGACATGTAGTGTGACCCCCCATACAGGACATGTAGTGTGACCTCCATACAGGACATGTAGTGTGACCCCCCATACAGGACATGTAGTGTGACCTCCATACAGGACATGTAGTGTGACCTCCATACAGGACATGTAGTGTGACCTCCATACAGGACATGTAGTGTGACCCCCCATACAGGACATGTAGTGTGATCTCCATACAGGACATGTAGTGTGACCCCCCATACAGGACATGTAGTGTGACCTCCATACAGGACATGTAGTGTGACCTCCATACAGGACATGTAGTGTGACCTCCATACAAGACATGTAGTGTGACCTCCCCATACAGGACATGTAGTGTGACCCCCCATACAGGATATGTAGTGTGACCCCCCATACAGGACATGTAGTGTGACCCCCCATACAGGACATGTAGCGTGACCCCCCATACAGGACATGTAGTGTGACCCCCCATACAGGACATGTAGTGTGACCTCCATACAGGACATGTAGTGTGACCTCCATACAAGACATGTAGTGTGACCTCCATACAGGACATGTAGTGTGACCCCCCATACAGGACATGTAGTGTGACCTCCATACAGGACATGTAGTGTGACCCCCCATACAGGACATGTAGTGTGACCCCCCATACAGGACATGTAGTGTGACCCCCCCATACAGGACATGTAGTGTGACCCCCCATACAGGACATGTAGTGTGACCCCCCCATACAGGACATGTAGTGTGACCCCCCATACAGGACATGTAGTGTGACCCCCCCATACAGGACATGTAGTGTGACCCCCCATACAGGACATGTAGTGTGACCCCCATACAGGACATGTAGTGTGACCCCCCATACAGGACATGTAGTGTGACCCCCCATACAGGACATGTAGTGTGACCCCCCCATACAGGACATGTAGTGTGACCCCCCATACAGGACATGTAGTGTGACCTCCATACAGGAAATGTAGTGTGACCCCCCATACAGGACATGTAGTGTGACCTTCATACAGGACATGTAGTGTGACCCCCCATACAGGACATGTAGTGTGACCTCCATACAGGACATGTAGTGTGACTCCCCATACAGGACATGTAGTGTGACCTCCATACAGGACATGTAGTGTGACCCCCCATACAGGACATGTAGTGTGACCTCCATACAGGACATGTAGTGTGACCCCCCATACAGGACATGTAGTGTGACCCCCCATACAGGACATGTAGTGTGACCCCCCATACAGGACATGTAGTGTGACCCCCCATACAGGACATGTAGTGTGACCCCCCATACAGGACATGTAATGTGACCCCCCATACAGGACATGTAGTGTGACCCCCCATACAGGACATGTAGTGTGACCCCCCATACAGGACATGTAGTGTGACCTCCATACAGGACATGTAGTGTGACCCCCATACAGGACATGTAGTGTGACCTCCCCATACAGGACATGTAGTGTGACCCCCCATACAGGACATGTAGTGTGACCTCCATACAGGACATGTAGTGTGACCCCCCATACAGGACATGTAGTGTGACCCCCCATACAGGACATGTAGTGTGACCCCCCATACAGGACATGTAGTGTGACCCCCCATACAGGACATGTAGTGTGACCTCCATACAGGACATGTAGTGTGACCCCCCCATACAGGACATGTAGTGTGACCCCCCCCATACAGGACATGTAGTGTGACCCCCCCATACAGGACATGTAGTGTGACCTCCATACAGGACATGTAGTGTGACCCCCCATACAGGACAGGTAGTGTGACCTCCATACAGGACATGTAGTGTGACCCCCCATACAGGACATGTAGTGTGACCTCCATACAGGACATGTAGTGTGACCTCCATACAGGACATGTAGTGTGACCTCCATACAGGACATGTAGTGTGACCCCCCATACAGGACATGTAGTGTGACCTCCATACAGGACATGTAGTGTGACCCCCCATACAGGACATGTAGTGTGACCTCCATACAGGACATGTAGTGTGACCTCCATACAGGACATGTAGTGTGACCTCCATACAAGACATGTAGTGTGACCTCCCCATACAGGACATGTAGTGTGACCCCCCATACAGGACATGTAGTGTGACCCCCCATACAGGACATGTAGTGTGACCCCCCATACAGGACATGTAGTGTGACCCCCCATACAGGACATGTAGTGTGACCCCCCATACAGGACATGTAGTGTGACCTCCATACAAGACATGTAGTGTGACCTCCATACAAGACATGTAGTGTGACCCCCCATACAGGACATGTAGTGTGACCCCCCATACAGGACATGTAGTGTGACCCCCCAATACAGGACATGTAGTGTGACCCCCATACAGGACATGTAGTGTGACCCCCCATACAGGACATGTAGTGTGACCCCCCATACAGGACATGTAGTGTGACCTCCATACAGGACATGTAGTGTGACCCCCCATACAGGACATGTAGTGTGACCTCCATACAGGACATGTAGTGTGACCCCCCATACAGGACATGTAGTGTGACCTCCATACAGGACATGTAGTGTGACCTCCATACAGGACATGTAGTGTGACCTCCATACAGGACATGTAGTGTGACCCCCCATACAGGACATGTAGTGTGACCCCAAATACAGGACATGTAGTGTGACCCCCCATACAGGACATGTAGTGTGACCTCCATACAGGACATGTAGTGTGACCTCCATACAAGACATGTAGTGTGACCTCCATACAGGACATGTAGTGTGACCTCCCCATACAGGACATGTAGTGTGACCCTCCATACAGGACATGTAGTGTGACCCCCCATACAGGACATGTAGTGTGACCCCCCATACAGGACATGTAGTGTGACCTCCATACAAGACATGTAGTGTGACCTCCATACAGGACATGTAGTGTGACCTCCCCATACAGGACATGTAGTGTGACCCTCCATACAGGACATGTAGTGTGACCCCCCATACAGGACATGTAGTGTGACCCCCCATACAGGACATGTAGTGTGACCTCCATACAGGACATTTAGTGTGACCCCCCATACAGGACATGTAGTGTGACCTCCATACAAGACATGTAGTGTGACCTCCATACAAGACATGTAGTGTGACCTCCATACAGGACATGTAGTGTGACCTCCATACAAGACATGTAGTGTGACCTCCATACAGGACATGTAGTGTGACCCCCCATACAGGACATGTAGTGTGACCTCCATACAAGACATGTAGTGTGACCTCCATACAAGACATGTAGTGTGACCTCCATACAGGACATGTAGTGTGACCTCCATACAAGACATGTAGTGTGACCTCCATACAGGACATGTAGTGTGACCTCCATACAAGACATGTAGTGTGACCTCCATACAAGACATGTAGTGTGACCTCCATACAGGACATGTAGTGTGACCTCCATACAGGACATGTAGTGTGACCTCCATACAAGACATGTAGTGTGACCTCCATACAGGACATGTAGTGTGACCTCCATACAGGACATGTAGTGTGACCTCCATACAGGACATGTAGTGTGACCTCCATACAAGACATGTAGTGTGACCTCCATACAGGACATGTAGTGTGACCTCCATACAGGACATGTAGTGTGACCTCCATACAAGACATGTAGTGTGACCCCCCATACAGGACATGTAGTGTGACCTCCATACAGGACATGTAGTGTGACCTCCCATACAAGACATGTAGTGTGACCTCCATACAGGACATGTAGTGTGACCTCCATACAAGACATGTAGTGTGACCTCCATACAGGACATGTAGTGTGACCTCCCCATACAGGACATGTAGTGTGACCCCCCATACAGGACATGTAGTGTGACCCCCCATACAGGACATGTAGTGTGACCTCCATACAGGACATGTAGTGTGACCCCCCATACAGGACATGTAGTGTGACCTCCATACAAGACATGTAGTGTGACCTCCATACAAGACATGTAGTGTGACCTCCATACAGGACATGTAGTATGACCTCCATACAAGACATGTAGTGTGACCTCCATACAGGACATGTAGTGTGACCCCCATACAGGACATGTAGTGTGACCTCCATACAAGACATGTAGTGTGACCTCCATACAAGACATGTAGTGTGACCTCCATACAGGACATGTAGTGTGACCTCCATACAAGACATGTAGTGTGACCTCCATACAGGACATGTAGTGTGACCCCCCATACAGGACATGTAGTGTGACCTCCATACAAGACATGTAGTGTGACCTCCATACAAGACATGTAGTGTGACCTCCATACAGGACATGTAGTGTGACCTCCATACAAGACATGTAGTGTGACCTCCATACAGGACATGTAGTGTGACCTCCATACAAGACATGTAGTGTGACCTCCATACAGGACATGTAGTGTGACCTCCATACAGGACATGTAGTGTGACCTCCATACAGGACATGTAGTGTGACCTCCATACAGGACATGTAGTGTGACCCCCCATACAGGACATGTAGTGTGACCCCCCCATACAGGACATGTAGTGTGACCCCCCCATACAGGACATGTAGTGTGACCTTCATACAGGACATGTAGTGTGACCCCCCATACAGGACATGTAGTGTGACCCCCCCATACAGGACATGTAGTGTGACCCCCATACAGGACATGTAGTGTGACCCCCCATACAGGACATGTAGTGTGACCCCCCATACAGGACATGTAGTGTGACCCCCCATACAGGACATGTAGTGTGACCCCCCATACAGGACATGTAGTGTGACCCCCCCATACAGGACATGTAGTGTGACCCCCCATACAGGACATGTAGTGTGACCCCCCCATACAGGACATGTAGTGTGACCCCCCATACAGGACATGTAGTGTGACCCCCATACAGGACATGTAGTGTGACCCCCCATACAGGACATGTAGTGTGACCCCCCCATACAGGACATGTAGTGTGACCCCCCATACAGGACATGTAGTGTGACCCCCCATACAGGACATGTAGTGTGACCTCCATACAGGACATGTAGTGTGACCCCCCCATACAGGACATGTAGTGTGACCTTCATACAGGACATGTAGTGTGACCCCCCATACAGGACATGTAGTGTGACCTCCATACAGGACATGTAGTGTGACTCCCCATACAGGACATGTAGTGTGACCTCCATACAGGACATGTAGTGTGACCCCCCATACAGGACATGTAGTGTGACCTCCATACAGGACATGTAGTGTGACCCCCCATACAGGACATGTAGTGTGACCCCCCATACAGGACATGTAGTGTGACCCCCCATACAGGACATGTAGTGTGACCCCCCATACAGGACATGTAGTGTGACCCCCCATACAGGACATGTAATGTGACCCCCCATACAGGACATGTAGTGTGACCCCCCATACAGGACATGTAGTGTGACCCCCCATACAGGACATGTAGTGTGACCCCCCATACAGGACATGTAGTGTGACCCCCCCATACAGGACATGTAGTGTGACCTCCATACAGGACATGTAGTGTGACCCCCCATACAGGACATGTAGTGTGACCTCCATACAGGACATGTAGTGTGACCCCCCATACAGGACATGTAGTGTGACCTCCATACAGGACATGTAGTGTGACCTCCATACAGGACATGTAGTGTGACCCCCCATACAGGACACGTAGTGTGACCTCCATACAGGACATGTAGTGTGACCCCCCCATACAGGACATGTAGTGTGACCTCCATACAGGACATGTAGTGTGACCTCCATACAAGACATGTAGTGTGACCTCCATACAGGACATGTAGTGTGACCTCCCCATACAGGACATGTAGTGTGACCCTCCATACAGGACATGTAGTGTGACCCCCCATACAGGACATGTAGTGTGACCCCCCATACAGGACATGTAGTGTGACCTCCATACAAGACATGTAGTGTGACCTCCATACAGGACATGTAGTGTGACCTCCCCATACAGGACATGTAGTGTGACCCTCCATACAGGACATGTAGTGTGACCCCCCATATAGGACATGTAGTGTGACCCCCCATACAGGACATGTAGTGTGACCCCCCATACAGGACATGTAGTGTGACCTCCATACAGGACATGTAGTGTGACCCCCCATACAGGACATGTAGTGTGACCTCCATACAAGACATGTAGTGTGACCTCCATACAAGACATGTAGTGTGACCTCCATACAGGACATGTAGTGTGACCTCCATACAAGACATGTAGTGTGACCTCCATACAGGACATGTAGTGTGACCCCCCATACAGGACATGTAGTGTGACCTCCATACAAGACATGTAGTGTGACCTCCATACAAGACATGTAGTGTGACCTCCATACAGGACATGTAGTGTGACCTCCATACAAGACATGTAGTGTGACCTCCATACAGGACATGTAGTGTGACCTCCATACAAGACATGTAGTGTGACCTCCATACAAGACATGTAGTGTGACCTCCATACAGGACATGTAGTGTGACCTCCATACAGGACATGTAGTGTGACCTCCATACAGGACATGTAGTGTGACCTCCATACAGGACATGTAGTGTGACCTCCATACAGGACATGTAGTGTGACCTCCATACAAGACATGTAGTGTGACCCCCCATACAGGACATGTAGTGTGACCTCCATACAGGACATGTAGTGTGACCTCCCATACAGGACATGTAGTGTGACCCCCATTACAGGACATGTAGTGTGACCTCCATACAGGACATGTAGTGTGACCTCCATACAAGACATGTAGTGTGACCTCCATACAGGACATGTAGTGTGACCTCCATACAGGACATGTAGTGTGACCCCCCATACAGGACATGTAGTGTGACCTCCATACAGGACATGTAGTGTGACCCCCCATACAGGACATGTAGTGTGACCCCCCATACAGGACATGTAGTGTGACCCCCCATACAGGACATGTAGTGTGACCTCCATACAAGACATGTAGTGTGACCTCCATACAGGACATGTAGTGTGACCTCCATACAAGACATGTAGTGTGACCTCCATACAAGACATGTAGTGTGACCTCCATACAGGACATGTAGTGTGACCTCCATACAAGACATGTAGTGTGACCTCCATACAGGACATGTAGTGTGACCTCCCCATACAGGACATGTAGTGTGACCCTCCATACAGGACATGTAGTGTGACCCCCCATACAGGACATGTAGTGTGACCCCCCATACAGGACATGTAGTGTGACCTCCATACAAGACATGTAGTGTGACCTCCATACAGGACATGTAGTGTGACCTCCCCATACAGGACATGTAGTGTGACCCTCCATACAGGACATGTAGTGTGACCCCCCATACAGGACATGTAGTGTGACCCCCCATACAGGACATGTAGTGTGACCTCCATACAGGACATGTAGTGTGACCCCCCATACAGGACATGTAGTGTGACCTCCATACAAGACATGTAGTGTGACCTCCATACAAGACATGTAGTGTGACCTCCATACAGGACATGTAGTGTGACCTCCATACAAGACATGTAGTGTGACCTCCATACAGGACATGTAGTGTGACCCCCCATACAGGACATGTAGTGTGACCTCCATACAAGACATGTAGTGTGACCTCCATACAAGACATGTAGTGTGACCTCCATACAGGACATGTAGTGTGACCTCCATACAAGACATGTAGTGTGACCTCCATACAGGACATGTAGTGTGACCTCCATACAAGACATGTAGTGTGACCTCCATACAAGACATGTAGTGTGACCTCCATACAGGACATGTAGTGTGACCTCCATACAGGACATGTAGTGTGACCTCCATACAAGACATGTAGTGTGACCTCCATACAGGACATGTAGTGTGACCTCCATACAGGACATGTAGTGTGACCTCCATACAGGACATGTAGTGTGACCTCCATACAAGACATGTAGTGTGACCTCCATACAGGACATGTAGTGTGACCTCCATACAGGACATGTAGTGTGACCTCCATACAAGACATGTAGTGTGACCCCCCATACAGGACATGTAGTGTGACCTCCATACAGGACATGTAGTGTGACCTCCCATACAAGACATGTAGTGTGACCTCCATACAGGACATGTAGTGTGACCTCCATACAAGACATGTAGTGTGACCTCCATACAGGACATGTAGTGTGACCTCCCCATACAGGACATGTAGTGTGACCCCCCATACAGGACATGTAGTGTGACCCCCCATACAGGACATGTAGTGTGACCTCCATACAGGACATGTAGTGTGACCCCCCATACAGGACATGTAGTGTGACCTCCATACAAGACATGTAGTGTGACCTCCATACAAGACATGTAGTGTGACCTCCATACAGGACATGTAGTATGACCTCCATACAAGACATGTAGTGTGACCTCCATACAGGACATGTAGTGTGACCCCCATACAGGACATGTAGTGTGACCTCCATACAAGACATGTAGTGTGACCTCCATACAAGACATGTAGTGTGACCTCCATACAGGACATGTAGTGTGACCTCCATACAAGACATGTAGTGTGACCTCCATACAGGACATGTAGTGTGACCCCCCATACAGGACATGTAGTGTGACCTCCATACAAGACATGTAGTGTGACCTCCATACAAGACATGTAGTGTGACCTCCATACAGGACATGTAGTGTGACCTCCATACAAGACATGTAGTGTGACCTCCATACAGGACATGTAGTGTGACCTCCATACAAGACATGTAGTGTGACCTCCATACAGGACATGTAGTGTGACCTCCATACAGGACATGTAGTGTGACCTCCATACAGGACATGTAGTGTGACCTCCATACAGGACATGTAGTGTGACCCCCCATACAGGACATGTAGTGTGACCCCCCCATACAGGACATGTAGTGTGACCCCCCCATACAGGACATGTAGTGTGACCTTCATACAGGACATGTAGTGTGACCCCCCATACAGGACATGTAGTGTGACCCCCCCATACAGGACATGTAGTGTGACCCCCATACAGGACATGTAGTGTGACCCCCCATACAGGACATGTAGTGTGACCCCCCATACAGGACATGTAGTGTGACCCCCCATACAGGACATGTAGTGTGACCCCCCATACAGGACATGTAGTGTGACCCCCCCATACAGGACATGTAGTGTGACCCCCCATACAGGACATGTAGTGTGACCCCCCCATACAGGACATGTAGTGTGACCCCCCATACAGGACATGTAGTGTGACCCCCATACAGGACATGTAGTGTGACCCCCCATACAGGACATGTAGTGTGACCCCCCCATACAGGACATGTAGTGTGACCCCCCATACAGGACATGTAGTGTGACCCCCCATACAGGACATGTAGTGTGACCTCCATACAGGACATGTAGTGTGACCCCCCCATACAGGACATGTAGTGTGACCTTCATACAGGACATGTAGTGTGACCCCCCATACAGGACATGTAGTGTGACCTCCATACAGGACATGTAGTGTGACTCCCCATACAGGACATGTAGTGTGACCTCCATACAGGACATGTAGTGTGACCCCCCATACAGGACATGTAGTGTGACCTCCATACAGGACATGTAGTGTGACCCCCCATACAGGACATGTAGTGTGACCCCCCATACAGGACATGTAGTGTGACCCCCCATACAGGACATGTAGTGTGACCCCCCATACAGGACATGTAGTGTGACCCCCCATACAGGACATGTAATGTGACCCCCCATACAGGACATGTAGTGTGACCCCCCATACAGGACATGTAGTGTGACCCCCCATACAGGACATGTAGTGTGACCCCCCCCATACAGGACATGTAGTGTGACCCCCCCATACAGGACATGTAGTGTGACCTCCATACAGGACATGTAGTGTGACCTCCATACAAGACATGTAGTGTGACCCCCCATACAGGACATGTAGTGTGACCCCCCCATACAGGACATGTAGTGTGACCCCCCCATACAGGACATGTAGTGTGACCTCCATACAGGACATGTAGTGTGACCCCCCATACAGGACATGTAGTGTGACCTCCATACAGGACATGTAGTGTGACCTCCATACAGGACATGTAGTGTGACCCCCCATACAGGACACGTAGTGTGACCTCCATACAGGACATGTAGTGTGACCCCCCCATACAGGACATGTAGTGTGACCTCCATACAGGACATGTAGTGTGACCTCCATACAAGACATGTAGTGTGACCTCCATACAGGACATGTAGTGTGACCTCCCCATACAGGACATGTAGTGTGACCCTCCATACAGGACATGTAGTGTGACCCCCCATACAGGACATGTAGTGTGACCCCCCATACAGGACATGTAGTGTGACCTCCATACAAGACATGTAGTGTGACCTCCATACAGGACATGTAGTGTGACCTCCCCATACAGGACATGTAGTGTGACCCTCCATACAGGACATGTAGTGTGACCCCCCATATAGGACATGTAGTGTGACCCCCCATACAGGACATGTAGTGTGACCCCCCATACAGGACATGTAGTGTGACCTCCATACAGGACATGTAGTGTGACCCCCCATACAGGACATGTAGTGTGACCTCCATACAAGACATGTAGTGTGACCTCCATACAAGACATGTAGTGTGACCTCCATACAGGACATGTAGTGTGACCTCCATACAAGACATGTAGTGTGACCTCCATACAGGACATGTAGTGTGACCCCCCATACAGGACATGTAGTGTGACCTCCATACAAGACATGTAGTGTGACCTCCATACAAGACATGTAGTGTGACCTCCATACAGGACATGTAGTGTGACCTCCATACAAGACATGTAGTGTGACCTCCATACAGGACATGTAGTGTGACCTCCATACAAGACATGTAGTGTGACCTCCATACAAGACATGTAGTGTGACCTCCATACAGGACATGTAGTGTGACCTCCATACAGGACATGTAGTGTGACCTCCATACAGGACATGTAGTGTGACCTCCATACAGGACATGTAGTGTGACCTCCATACAGGACATGTAGTGTGACCTCCATACAAGACATGTAGTGTGACCCCCCATACAGGACATGTAGTGTGACCTCCATACAGGACATGTAGTGTGACCTCCCATACAGGACATGTAGTGTGACCCCCATTACAGGACATGTAGTGTGACCTCCATACAGGACATGTAGTGTGACCTCCATACAAGACATGTAGTGTGACCTCCATACAGGACATGTAGTGTGACCTCCATACAGGACATGTAGTGTGACCTCCATACAGGACATGTAGTGTGACCCCCCATACAGGACATGTAGTGTGACCCCCCCATACAGGACATGTAGTGTGACCTTCATACAGGACATGTAGTGTGACCCCCCATACAGGACATGTAGTGTGACCCCCCCATACAGGACATGTAGTGTGACCCCCCATACAGGACATATAGTGTGACCTCCATACAGGACATGTAGTGTGACCTCCATACAGGACATGTAGTGTGACCTCCATACAGGACATGTAGTGTGACCTCCATACAAGACATGTAGTGTGACCCCCCATACAGGACATGTAGTGTGACCTCCATACAGGACATGTAGTGTGACCTCCCATACAGGACATGTAGTGTGACCCCCATTACAGGACATGTAGTGTGACCTCCATACAGGACATGTAGTGTGACCTCCATACAAGACATGTAGTGTGACCTCCATACAGGACATGTAGTGTGACCTCCATACAGGACATGTAGTGTGACCCCCCATACAGGACATGTAGTGTGACCTCCATACAGGACATGTAGTGTGACCCCCCATACAGGACATGTAGTGTGACCCCCCATACAGGACATGTAGTGTGACCCCCCATACAGGACATGTAGTGTGACCTCCATACAAGACATGTAGTGTGACCTCCATACAGGACATGTAGTGTGACCTCCATACAAGACATGTAGTGTGACCTCCATACAGGACATGTAGTGTGACCTCCATACAGGACATGTAGTGTGACCTCCATACAGGACATGTAGTGTGACCTCCATACAGGACATGTAGTGTGACCCCCCATACAAGACATGTCGTGTGACCTCCATACAGGACATGTAGTGTGACCTCCATACAGGACATGTAGTGTGACCCCCCATACAGGACATGTAGTGTGACCCCCCATACAGGACATGTAGTGTGACCCCCCATACAGGACATGTAGTGTGACCCCCCCATACAGGACATGTAGTGTGACCCCCCATACAAGACATGTAGTGTGACCTCCATACAGGACATGTAGTGTGACCTCCATACAGGACATGTAGTGTTCTTCCCTCCTGTAGTGATGATGGATGATGACCCTGGTGGTACAGCTTAGCTCTCAGTTGAGTATATATATGATGTCTCTCTCTCCTTTCCCTCTCTCCTCTCTCTTGCCCTCTATCCTCTCTCCCCCTTCCTCCCTCTCTCTCTCACTCTTTCTCCCTCTCTTCTCTCTCTCTCTTCTATCCCTCTGTCCTCACCCTCTTCTCTCTCTCTCGCTCTCTCTCTCTCTTCCTCTCTTATTCTCCCTCTATCCTCTCTTGCCTCCCCCTCCCCTCTCCCTCACTCCTCTCTCTCTCCTCTCCCCTCTTCTTCTCTCATTTTCCCTCTCTTTCTCATCTCTCCCCTGCTCTTTCCTCTCTCTTCTCCTCTCTCTTCTCTCCCCCACTCTCCACCTTTGTCGCCTTTCCCCTCTCTCTCTTTTTCTCTCCTCGGACTCCTCCTCTCCCTCCTCTCTCTTGCCATCTCTCTGTCTCTCTCCTCTCTTTCTCCCTCCCCTCTCTCTCCTCTCCCTCTCTCTCCATTTCTCCTCTCCCTCTCTCTCTCTTTCTCTCTCTCTCTCCTCTCCTCTCCTCCTCCCTCTATCTTTTCTTGCCTCCCCCTCTCCTCTCTCTATCCTCTACCCTCCTCTTCTCTCCCCCTCCTCTCTCTCCTCTCTCCCCTGCTCTCTCCTTTCCTCTTCTCTTTTTCTCTCCTCTCCCCCGTTCTTCTGAATGCGCATGCTCGGTGTGGCTTCCTGGCGGTGAAGATGGCGATGAACAATTTCCTCTTCGCTCAGTGTATTCTCTATTTCCTGGCCTTCCTCTTCAGCTTCATCGCCGTCATCCCCCTCTCCGAGAACAGCGCCGACTTCCACGGGAAATGTCTTCTCTTCACCGAGGGAGTGTGGCTGAGCGGGAACGTGTCTCTGGAGACCCGGGAACATTTCACTGTGGAGGAGTGGGGACCGGAGTCCGCCTGCAGGTTCAGCGTCTTCACCGGACTCCTCTCCTTGCTGGCCGCCGCTCTGCAGGCCTGGAGGTCCCTCTTCCTCCTCTGCAAGGGACATGACGAGTGAGTACCGGGGGAGGACCGGAGGGGGGCCGGGAGAGGACCGGAGAGGACCGGAGGGGGGCCGGGGGAGGACCGGAGAGGACCGGAGGGGGGCCGGGAGAGAACCGGAGGGGGGCCGGGGGAGGACCGGAGAGGACCGGAGGGGGGCAGGGGAGTGTGCGGGGTATGGATAGAGGGGAGCGTCTGAGATTTCAGCACCATGGACAGCGATCACCTCCTCCCTCCATATACAATACACTGTATCTTCTCTCCCTCCTCTCTCTCCATATACAATGTATCCTCCCTACATATACAATACAATGTATCTTCTCCCTCCTCTCTCTCCATATACAATGTATCCTCCCTACATATACAATACACTGTATCTTCTCTCCCTCCTCTCTCTCCATATACAATGTATCCTCCCTACATATACAATACAATGTATCTTCTCTCCCTCCTCTCTCTCCATATACAATGTATCCTCCCTACATATACAATACACTGTATCTTCTCTCCCTCCTCTCTCTCCATATACAATGTATCCTCCCTACATATACAATACACTGTATCTTCTCTCCCTCCTCTCTCTCCATATACAATGTATCCTCCCTACATATACAATACACTGTATCTTCTCTCCCTCCTCTCTCTCCATATACAATGTATCCTCCCTACATATACAATACAATGTATCTTCTCTCCCTCCTCTCTCTCCATATACAATGTATCCTCCCTACATATACAATACACTGTATCTTCTCTCTCCTCTCTCTCCATATACAATGTATCCTCCCTACATATACAATACAATGTATCTTCTCTCCCTCCTCTCTCTCCATATACAATGTATCCTCCCTACATATACAATACAATGTATCTTCTCTCCCTCCTCTCTCTCCATATACAATGTATCCTCCCTACATATACAATACAATGTATCTTCTCCCTCCTCTCTCTCCATATACAATGTATCCTCCCTACATATACAATACAATGTATCTTCTCTCCCTCCTCTCTCTCCATATACAATGTATCCTCCCTACATATACAATACACTGTATCTTCTCTCCCTCCTCTCTCTCCATATACAATGTATCCTCCCTACATATACAATACACTGTATCTTCTCTCCCTCCTCTCTCTCCATATACAATGTATCCTCCCTACATATACAATACAATGTATCTTCTCTCCCTCCTCTCTCTCCATATACAATGTATCCTCCCTACATATACAATACACTGTATCTTCTCCCTCCTCTCTCTCCATATACAATGTATCCTCCCTACATATACAATACACTGTATCTTCTCTCCCTCCTCTCTCTCCATATACAATGTATCCTCCCTACATATACAATACAATGTATCTTCTCTCCCTCCTCTCTCTCCATATACAATGTATCCTCCCTACATATACAATACACTGTATCTTCTCTCCCTCCTCTCTCTCCATATACAATGTATCCTCCCTACATATACAATACAATGTATCTTCTCTCCCTCCTCTCTCTCCATATACAATGTATCCTCCCTACATATACAATACAATGTATCTTCTCCCTCCTCTCTCTCCATATACAATGTATCCTCCCTACATATACAATACAATGTATCTTCTCTCCCTCCTCTCTCTCCATATACAATGTATCCTCCCTACATATACAATACACTGTATCTTCTCCCTCCTCTCTCTCCATATACAATGTATCCTCCCTACATATACAATACAATGTATCTTCTCCCTCCTCTCTCTCCATATACAATGTATCCTCCCTACATATACAATACACTGTATCTTCTCTCCCTCCTCTCTCTCCATATACAATGTATCCTCCCTACATATACAATACACTGTATCTTCTTCCTCCTCTCTCTCCATATACAATGTATCCTCCCTACATATACAATACAATGTATCTTCTCTCCCTCCTCTCTCTCCATATACAATGTATCCTCCCTACATATACAATACAATGTATCTTCTCCCTCCTCTCTCTCCATATACAATGTATCCTCCCTACATATACAATACACTGTATCTTCTCTCCCTCCTCTCTCTCCATATACAATGTATCCTCCCTACATATACAATACACTGTATCTTCTCTCCCTCCTCTCTCTCCATATACAATGTATCCTCCCTACATATACAATACACTGTATCTTCTCCCTCCTCTCTCTCCATATACAATGTATCCTCCCTACATATACAATACACTGTATCTTCTCCCTCCTCTCTCTCCATATACAATGTATCCTCCCTACATATACAATACAATGTATCTTCTCTCCCTCCTCTCTCTCCATATACAATGTATCCTCCCTACATATACAATACACTGTATCTTCTCTCCCTCCTCTCTCTCCATATACAATGTATCCTCCCTACATATACAATACACTGTATCTTCTCTCCCTCCTCTCTCTCCATATACAATGTATCCTCCCTACATATACAATACACTGTATCTTCTCTCCCTCCTCTCTCTCCATATACAATGTATCCTCCCTACATATACAATACACTGTATCTTCTCTCCCTCCTCTCTCTCCATATACAATGTATCCTCCCTACATATACAATACAATGTATCTTCTCTCCCTCCTCTCTCTCCATATACAATGTATCCTCCCTACATATACAATACAATGTATCTTCTCTCCCTCCTCTCTCTCCATATACAATGTATCCTCCCTACATATACAATACAATGTATCTTCTCTCCCTCCTCTCTCTCCATATACAATGTATCCTCCCTACATATACAATACAATGTATCTTCTCTCCCTCCTCTCTCTCCATATACAATGTATCCTCCCTACATATACAATACAATGTATCTTCTCTCCCTCCTCTCTCTCCATATACAATGTATCCTCCCTACATATACAATACAATGTATCTTCTCTCCCTCCTCTCTCTCCATATACAATGTATCCTCCCTACATATACAATACAATGTATCTTCTCTCCCTCCTCTCTCTCCATATACAATGTATCCTCCCTACATATACAATACAATGTATCTTCTCTCCCTCCTCTCTCTCCATATACAATGTATCCTCCCTACATATACAATACACTGTATCTTCTCTCCCTCCTCTCTCTCCATATACAATGTATCCTCCCTACATATACAATACAATGTATCTTCTCTCCCTCCTCTCTCTCCATATACAATGTATCCTCCCTACATATACAATACAATGTATCTTCTCTCCCTCCTCTCTCTCCATATACAATGTATCCTCCCTACATATACAATACAATGTATCTTCTCTCCCTCCTCTCTCTCCATATACAATGTATCCTCCCTACATATACAATACAATGTATCTTCTCTCCCTCCTCTCTCTCCATATACAATGTATCCTCCCTACATATACAATACAATGTATCTTCTCCCTCCATTCACATTCAACTTACATCTCTCTCTTTTCTATCTTCTTTCTTCTCCTCTCCTCTCTTTTCTTTCTCTCCTGTCTTTTACTTTCTTGCCCCCCCCCCCCCCCCAGTCCCTATCTTCTCTTTTCTTTCACTTTCAATTAAAATTCATCTTCCATTCTCTCTCTTTCTCCCTCTCCCCTCCACCCCCTCTCATCCATCCCCCTCTCCCCTCCACCCCCTCTCTCCTCCATCTCCCTCTCTCCTCCACCCCCTCTCTCATCCATCCCCCTCTCCCCTCCACCCCTCTCCCCTCCACCCCCCTCTCCCCTCCAGCCCCTCTCTCCTCCATCCCCCTCTCTCCTCCATCCCCCTCTCTCCTCCATCCCCCTCTCTCCTCCACCCCCTCTCTCATCCATCCCCCTCTCCCCTCCACCCCTCTCCCCTCCACCCCTCTCTCATCCATCCCCCTCTCCCCTCCACCCCCTCTCTCCTCCATTCCCCTCTCTCCTCCATCCCCCTCTCTCCTCCACCCCCTCTCTCATCCATCCCCCTCTCCCCTCCACCCCCTCTCCCCTCGAGCCCCTCTCTCCTCCATCCCCCTCTCTCCTCCACCCCCTCTCTCATCCATCCCCTTCTCCCCTCCACCCCCCTCTCCCCTCCATCCCCCTCTCTCCATCCCCCTCTCTCCTCCACCCCCTCTCTCATCCATCCCCTTCTCCCCTCCACCCCCTCTCCCCTCCATCCCCCTCTCTCCTCCATCCCCCTCTCTCCTCCACCCCTCTCTCATCCATCCCCCTCTCCCCTCCACCCCCTCTCTCCTCCATCCCCCTCTCTCCTCAATCCCCCTCTCTCCTCCACCCCCTCTCTCATCCATCGCCCTCCACCCCCCTCTCCCCTCCACCCCCCTCTCCCCTCCAGCCCCTCTCTCCTCCATCCCCCTCTCTCCTCCACCCCCTCTCTCATCCATCCCCCTCTCCCCTCCACCCCCTCTCTCCTCCATCCCCCTCTCTCCTCCATCCCCCTCTCTCCTCCATCCCCCTCTCTCCTCCACCCCCTCTCTCATCCATCCCCCTCTCCCCCAAAAACCCCTCTCCCCTCGAGCCCCTCTCTCCTCCATCCCCCTCTCTCCTCCACCCCCTCTCTCATCCATCCCCTTCTCCCCTCCACCCCCCTCTCTCCTCCATCCCCCTCTCTCCTCCACCCCCTCTCTCCTCCATCCCCCTCTCTCCTCCATCCCCTTCTCTCCCCCACCCCCCTCCACCCCCCTCTCCCCTCCACCCCTCACTCCTACACTCCCTCTCTACTCCACCCCCTCTCTCCTCCATCCCCCTCTCTCCTCCATCCCCCTCTCTCCTCCACCCCCTCTCTCATCCATCCCCCTCTCCCCTCCACCCCCTCTCTCCTCCATCCCCCTCTCTCCTCCATCCCCCTCTCTCCTCCACCCCCTCTCTCATCCATCCCCCTCTCCCCTCCACCCCTCTCCCCTCCACCCCTCTCCCCTCCACCCCCTCTCCCCTCCAGCCCCTCTCTCCTCCATCCCCCTCTCTCCTCCACCCCCTCTCTCATCCATCCCCCTCTCCCCTCCACCCCCTCTCTCCTCCATCCCCCTCTCTCCTCCATCCCCCTCTCTCCTCCACCCCCTCTCTCATCCATCCCCCTCTCCCCTCCACCCCCTCTCCCCTCCAGCCCCTCTCCCCTCCAGCCCCTCTCTCCTCCATCCCCCTCTCTCCTCCATCCCCCTCTCTCCTCCACCCCCTCTCTCATCCATCCCCCTCTCCCCCAAAAACCCCTCTCCCCTCCACCCCCTCTCTCCTCCATCCCCCTCTCTCCTCCATCCCCCTCTCTCCTCCACCCCCTCTCTCATCCATCCCCCTCTCCCCCAAAAACCCCTCTCCCCTCGAGCCCCTCTCTCCTCCATCCCCCTCTCTCCTCCACCCCCTCTCTCATCCATCCCCTTCTCCCCTCCACCCCCCTCTCTCCTCCATCCCCCTCTCTCCTCCACCCCCTCTCTCCTCCACCCCCTCTCTCCTCCATCCCCCTCTCTCCTCCATCCCCCTCTCCCCCACCCCCCTCCACCCCCCTCTCCCCTCCACCCCTCACTCCTACACTCCCTCTCTACTCCACCCCCTCTCTCCTCCATCCCCCTCTCTCCTCCACCCCCTCTCTCATCCATCCCCCTCTCCCCTCCACCCCCTCTCTCCTCCATCCCCCTCTCTCCTCCATCCCCCTCTCTCCTCCACCCCCTCTCTCATCCATCCCCCTCTCCCCTCCACCCCTCTCCCCTCCACCCCCCTCTCCCCTCCAGCCCCTCTCTCCTCCATCCCCCTCTCTCCTCCACCCCCTCTCTCATCCATCCCCCTCTCCCCTCCACCCCCTCTCTCCTCCATCCCCCTCTCTCCTCCATCCCCCTCTCTCCTCCACCCCCTCTCTCATCCATCCCCCTCTCCCCTCCACCCCCTCTCCCCTCCAGCCCCTCTCCCCTCCAGCCCCTCTCTCCTCCATCCCCCTCTCTCCTCCACCCCCTCTCTCCTCCATCCCCTTCTCCCCTCCATCCCCCTCTCTCCTCCATCCCCCTCTCTCCTCCACCCCTCTCTCATCCATCCCCCTCTCCCCTCCATCCCTCTCCCCTCCATCCCCTCTCTACTCCACCCCTCTCTCTCCTCCACCCCTCTCTTCTCCATCCCCCCTCTCTCCTCCATGCCCCTCCTCTTCCATTCCTCTCTCTCCTCCACCCATTCTCTCTCCTCCACCCCCCTCTCTCCTCCACCCCCTCTCTCCCCTCCAGCCCCTCTCTCCTCCATCCCCCTCTCTCCTCCACCCCCTCTCTCATCCATCCCCTTCTCCCCTCCACCCCCCTCTCCCCTCCATCCCCCTCTCTCCTCCATCCCCCTCTCTCCTCCACCCCTCTCTCATCCATCCCCCTCTCCCCTCCATCCCTCTCCCCTCCACTCCCTCTCCCCTCCATCCCCTCTCTACTCCACCCTCTCTCTCCTCCACCCCTCTCTTCTCCATCCCCCCTCTCTCCTCCATGCCCCTCCTCTTCCATTCCCCTCTCTCCTCCACCCCTTCTCTCTCCTCCACCCCTTCTCTCTCCTCCACCCATTCTCTCTCCTCCATCCCCCTCTCTCCTCCACCCCCTCTCTCTCCTCCATCCCCCTCTCTCCCCCACCCCCCTCCACCCCCTCTCCCCTCCACCCCCCTCTCCCCTCCACCCCCTCACTCCTACACTCCCTCTCTACTCCACCCCCTCTCTCCTCCATCCCCCTCTCTCCTCCACCCCCTCTCTTCTCCATCCCCCTCTCTCCTCCACCCCCTCCACCCCCTCTCCCCTCCACCCCCTCTCCCCTCTCTCCTACACCCCCTCTCTCCTACATCCCCCTCTCCCCTCCATCCCCTTCTCCCCTCCACCCCTCTCTCTCCTCCACCCCCCTCTCTCCTTCATCCCACCTTCTCCTCTACTACATCCTCATATATCTGTTGCATTTTTTGTCCTGGTTCTTCTCCATAAGCAAAAGGAAAGCTTTAGCCTGCCTTGTATTAAGTCCGTGTAGAACCATTGGGCTCTTGCGCTGTGTTTGCATTAATTTCTATTGACAGTCACATAGCCAGCCTTGAGCTGTGAATCTGTCAATGCAGGCCTGTGCCAGAAGTGCTGATGTGCCTAAGAGAATTATCTGGCTGTGTTGAGCCCTCTCACACTGATTAGCTATACTTCAACTCAAAAGATCAATAGAATTGTGGGCAGAACCATATTTTCTGTGCCACCTTGAATCTGCTCCCAAGCAACTGATACTCAATAGTCTGAGGGGTCACATTCTTCATGTGACCTATGACCATCCTTAAAATGTATCTACAGTCAGACTTTTAGTTTAGTTTCACATTAAGTATGGAATGGCTAACACCCCTAAACCCTTATCTTCTTTATTTTTATTTTTCCTTCCTATGGTTTAATGGGGAGGTTTTCCCTTCACGTCCTACTCCACAGGAACAAAAAGAAGTGAGAGAAAAACTCCCAGAAGTGAAGGGAGATGGTTGCCACTGAAACAGGTGCCCCCCCTGGACGATTTACCCTCTAATCCTTTTCCCATGACAACTAAAGGAACTCCAAGTTTGAATTTACCATTGCTTTTTGT
The DNA here is from genome assembly GCA_029206835.1 of Rana muscosa. Taxonomy (NCBI): domain Eukaryota; kingdom Metazoa; phylum Chordata; class Amphibia; order Anura; family Ranidae; genus Rana; species Rana muscosa. The sequence continues at coordinate 193,045,338 of CM055126.1, read as the reverse complement.
CTTGGCGACAATGGTCACCAAGATAAATAAAGAGGGTAAATCTCCCCAGCTGGAACGCAAACCACAATACAACCCTGATAGGGGTTCCAACCCTTCCCCACCCAATGCAGAACTAAAAAGGAAAGTTTTGGCCGGGGATACACTTTAACCACTTCAATACCGGACACTTTCGCACCTTCCTGCGCCAGGCCAATTTTCAGTTTTCAGCACTGTCACTTTTTAAATAACAATTGCGCGGTCATGCTACACTGTACCCAAACTAAATTTTGGTATTTGATCACCTCTGCGTTTTTTTTTTTTTTTGCTAAACGAATAAAAAAAGACCAAATAATTTTTTTCAAAAAAAGTTTTTCTTTGCTTCTTTTATAACATTTTGTAAATAAGTAAGTTTTCTCCTTCATTGATGGGCACTGATAAGCTGCACTGATGGGCACTGATAAGGCGGCACCTATGAGATGGCACTGAGGTGGCACTAATGGGCACTGACGATGGGCACTGATAGGGGGCTCTTATAGGTGGCACTGATATACACCACTGATGGGCATTGATAGGCGGCACTGATGGGCACTCATTGGTGGCACTGATGGACACTGATAGGGGACACTGATGGGCACTGAAAGGTACTTATGGGTGGTACTGATAGGCGGCACTGCTGGCCACTAAAAGGAGGCACTGATGGCACTGGCAGACATATTTAATGGGCACTGATTGGCAGCTGCCTGGGCACTGATTGGCATATCCCTGGTGGTCTAGGGTGGCATACCTGGTGGTCCTGTGTGGTGGCCATCCCTGGTGGTCCTGACGGTCCTGGGCGGGCATCCGCGCATGGGGGGGCTGAACTGTTAAACAATCAGCGCAGACCCCCCCTGTCAAGAGAGACGCTGAACGTCTCTTCTACTCGCGTCTGTCAGATGCGAATGAGGAAAAAACGATAAACGGCTCTTCCTATTTACATCGTGATTAGCCGTGATTGGTCACATGATGGGGAGCCAGGCCCACCAGCTTCCAGTCAGTAGTGGAGACTGAGAGCTCAGTCTTTGTGTCGGGAGTGTGCAGTGAGCTTGTTCCTGGCACAGAAACACTCAGTGACACCTATTTGTGATGTGTGGGCTTTAAAGGGCCACCCTTTTGACGCTGCACCTGTGTGTTGTACGAGTGGCAACAAAATGCTGCAGTACATTGTGTACAAGCTCTCAAACATGATGAAAATATAAAATGCAGGCTTTGTATCTCCATCTGTCCCTTTATGAAGCATTTAGCATATTAGCATTTAATTCCTTAAAGTACATGTGAACCCTTACCTTTGTAAACCAACCCATTCAGTTAAAAATAGAAATGAAAGGCAAAACATGTACCTTGAAAAAGTATTCATACCCCTTGAAATTTTACACATGTTGTCATGTTACAACCAAAAACTTAAACGTATTTTATTGGGATTTTATGTGATAGACCAACACAAAGTGGCACATAATTTTGAAGTGGAAGGAAAATAAGAAATGGTTTTCAATTTTTTTTTACAAATAAATATCTGAAACGTGTGGCATGCATTTGTATTTAGCCCCCTCTGATACCCCTAACTAAAATCTAGTGGAACCAATTGCCTTCAGAAGTCATTGAATTAGTAAATAGAGTCCACCTGTGTGTCGTTTAATCTCAGTATAAATACAGCTGTTCTGTGAAGCCCTCAGAGGTTTGTTGGAGAACCTTTGTGAACAAACGGCATCATGAAGGCCAAGGAACACACCAGACAGGTCAGGGTTAAAGTTGTGGAGAAGTTTAAAGCAGGGTTAGGTTATAAAAAATATCCCAAGCTTTGAACATCTTACAGAGCACTGTTCAATCCATCATCCAAAAACGGAAAGAGTATGGCACAACTGAAAACCTACCAAGACATGGCCGTCCACTTAAACTGACAGGCCGGGCAAGGAGAGCATTCATCAGAGAAGCAACCAAGAGGCCCATGGTAACTCTGGAGGAGCTGCAGAGATCCACAGCTCAGGTGGAAGAATCTGTCCACAGGACAGGCTTAGTTGTGCACTCCACAAATCTGACCTTCATGAAAGAGTGACAAGAAGAAAGCCATTGTTGAGAGAAAGCCATAAGAAGTCCCGTTTGCAGTTTGCGAGAAGCCATGTGGGGGACACAGCAAATATGTGGAAGAAGGTGCTCTGGTCAGATGAGACCAAAATGTTACTTTTTGGCCTAAAAGCAAAAGCTATGTGTGGCGGAAAACTAACACTGCACATCACCCTGAACACACCATCCCCACTGTGAAACATGGTGGTGGCAGCATCATGTTGTGGGGATGTTTTTTTTCAGCAGGGACAGGGAAGCTAGTCAGAGTTGATGGGAAGATGGATGAAGCCAAATACAGGGCAATACAGAAAACCTGTTAGAGCCTGCAAAAGACTTGAGACTGGGGCGGAGGTTCACCTTACAGCAGGACAACGACCCTAAACATACAGCTAGAGCTACAATGGAATGGTTTAGATCAGTGGTCTTCAAACTGTGGCTCTGGGGCCCGGATGCAGCCCTTTGCTTGCCTTTATCCGGCCCTTGGGGCTCTATTCTTCCCACTGATGACACTACTCTGCTATCTGATACTGACAACGGGGCACTATTTCTATCACTGACACCAGTAATGGGTCCCTATTCCTCCCTATGATGACCACGATGGGCCACTATTCCTCCTCCTAATACCAAATGTGGCGATATTTACTCCCACTGATGGCAGGAAAATTTTAATCCCACTGGTCAAAGTCCGGCCCTCCTAGAGTCTGAAGGACAATAAACCGGCCCTTTGTTTAGAATGTTTGGGGACCCCTGGTTTAGATCAAAGCATATTCATGTGTTAGTCAAACGTCCAGACCTAAATCCAATTGAGAATCTGTGGCAAGACTTGAAAATTGCTGTCCACAGATGCTCTCCATCCAATCTGACAGAGCTTGAGATATTTTGCAGAGATGAATGGGAAAAAATGTCACTCTCTAGATGTGCAAAGCTGGTGGAGACATCCCCAAAAAGTCTTGCAGCTGTAATTGCAGTGAAAGGAGGTTCTACAAAGTATTGACTCAGGGGGGCTGAATACAAATGTACACCACACTTTTCATATATTTATTTGTAAAATAAAATTGAATACTATTTATTATTGTCCTTCCACTTCACAATTAAGTGCCACTTCGTGTTGGTCTATCACATAAAATCCCAATAAAATTAATTTCCGTTTTTGGTTGTAACATGACAAAATGTGGAAAATCTCAAGGGGTATGAATACCTTTTCAAGGCACTGTGTGTATGTATATATATATATATATATATATATATATATATATATATATATACAGGGAAGGATGTGGTCAGTTTGAAATTCTCTTGCAGGAACACCAGGTAATTCACACAAAAGAAGAAATACAAAGACAGCAGGATACCTTTTAACACAAGTACATGGTAAGCAGACAGATACATAAAATGTTGGGGTTACAAACACTTTAGCGTTTATCTAAGCCGCAAATTATTTTGTTTATAATAGCCTATTCTTTCTTAGATGTTGTGGTCTCCTGGCTTCCTTTTCCTTTTCCTGACTTTTCCCTGTGCTTCACCTGGTAATCCTGCGGTTACCACACTTCCTGTCCCTGGGTGGCAAAACACCCCTCCACTGTATCTACAGCGAGGGAAAAAGTATTTGATCCCCTGCTGATTTTGCCCACTGACAAAGAAATGATCAGTCTATCATTTTAATTGTAGGTTTATTTTAACAGCGAGAGACAGAATAACAACAAAAATATTCAGAAAAATGCATTTTCAAGAAAGTTATAAATTGATTTGCATTTTAATGACTGAAATAAGCATTTGATAACCTATCAATCAGCAATATTTTTGGCTCCCAGGTGTCTTGAGCTGAGATTAGAAGCACTCTCTTAAAGGGAGTGCTCCTAATCTCAGCTTGTTACCTGTATAAAACACACCTGTCCACAGAAGCAATTAATCAGATTCCAATCTCTCCACCATGGCCAAGACCAAAGAGCTGTCCAAGGTAGTGTGGGACAAGATTGTAGATCTACACGGGCTACAAGACCATCGCCAAGCAGCTTGGTAAGAGGGTAACAACAGTTGGTGCGATTATTTGTAAATGGAAGAAACACAAAATAACTGTCACTCTCCCTCAGTCTGCGGCTCCATGGAAGATCTCACCTCGTGGAGTTTCAATGATCATGAGAACGGTGGGGAATCAGCCCAGAACTACACGGGAGAATCTGGTCAATGATCTCAAGGTAGCTGGGACCATAGTCACCAAGAAAACAATTGGTAACACACTACGCTGTGAAGGACTGAAATCCTGCAGCGCCCGCAAGGTCCCCCTGCCCAAGAAAGCACATGTACAGGCCCGTCTGAAGTTTGCTAATGAACATCTGAATGATTCCGAGGAGTGAAAGTGTTGTGGTCAGATGAGACCAAAATCGAGCTCTTTGGCATTAACTTACTGTAACTCATTGTGTTTTGAGGGGGAGGAATGCTGCCTATGACCCCAAGAACACCATCCCCACCATCAAACATGGAGGTGGAAACATCAGGCTTTGGGGGGGTTTTTATGCTAAGGGAACAGGATATCTTCACTGCATCAAAAGAGATGATTCACGGGGCCATCTACCGTCAAATCTTGGGTGAGAACCACCTGCCAGGGGATTGAAAATGGGTTGTAGATGTGTAATCCAACATGACAATGACCCAAAACACACAGCCAAGGCAACAAAGGAGTGGCTCAAGAAGAAGCACATTAAGGTCCTGGAGTGGCCTAGCCAGTCCCCAGACCTTAATCCCATAGAAAATATGTGGAGGGAGCTGAAGGTTCGAGTTACCAAACGTCAGCCTCAAAACCTTAATGACTTGGAGAGGATCTGCAGAGAGGAGTGGGACAAAATCCCTCCTGAGATGTGTGTAAACCTGGTGGCCAACTACAAGAAATGTCTGACCCCTGTGATTGCCAACAAGGGTTTTGCCACCAAGTACTAAATCATGTTTTGCGAAAGGGTTTATATACGTATTTCACTCATTAAAACGCAAATCAATTTATAATTTTTTGAAATGCATTTTTCAGGATTCTTTTGTTATTATTCTGTCTCTCGCTGTTAAAATAAACCTACCATTAAAATCATAGACTGATCATTTCTGACAGTGGGCAAACATACAAAATCAGCAGGGGATCAAATACTTTTTTCCCTCACTGTATGGAGGGAGCCACAGTTGTCAACCAGGCTGGACTTAAAATGTGTCTACTTTTGTTCCTCTCCAGCACATATGGAGGGTGGGAGGATTATTCGTTTACAGAACAAAGATAAGATTGTTTTGCTTTCTGTTAAGTCTGCAGGAAGTAATAGGACATTGTATTTATGACACGATCAATGGGTATTTTCTGTACTTGCTGAAAATGATCTCCACCTAAAAAATAAAAACAAATGCAGCCATCATATCTGAGGAATGAAAAACAAAAATATTTAAACATTTTTGTTTCCTGGCTTTAGTTCTGCTTTAAGTCTTTTTTATCGTCCTCTATAACAACATAAAAGACAAACATGTAGGACAGCTGTGTACTTTAATCACGGTAGGTGTTGAATCCTGTCTTCTACGTGTTTGTGGTTGAGAAATGGGATACATGGTTAGAAGATGGTTTAGGATTTATGATGTAGAATCTCATTAGATAAAAAAAAATTAGAGTATTTAAGTGACAAGGATAATGAGGCTTGGGCAGAGTAATCTCAAGTTTTCCAGTCTCTCCTCGGTGTTATTAATTAAAACAGATGTCTTAAGAGAGCACTTATTCCTGCTCTGTGCTGGCTGGATGCTGTTTGGAGCGTCTGCTTATGGCGTTCTTTAAGTTTCCTATGAGTTATATTGTCTTTCTTTTTTATTACAGCTCTTTCTTTTACACCTTCCTAAATATGCTGATCAGCTCCTTTGTGGTTTTCGTTACCTTTATTGCCAGCACCATCGTCAGCGTTGGGTTTAACATGTGGTGCGACGCAATTACAGAGAAAGGAAGTATGCCCAACAGGTTGGTAAAAAAGATTTATGGCTGTCCTTTTATGTAGAGTTGAAAATGGAAAATTCATTTTATAGCAAGTCCACATTTTTTTTTTTTTTCATGTTTCTGTGGACATATGTGTGATTGGAATCAATGTGAAGTAAACCCATCCCCAGATAGCAATAATATTTTAAGTCTGTTAACTTGCTGCACATTATCACACGCAAGTTGTACACTTGCAGAGCACTTGAAGCACAAGTTTTAGTTGACACTTTTCCAATTTTGCGTGGTAAGTCTCTAGCAAGAGCAAAGTTGCAGTGGAGAGTCTACAGCAAGAGCTCTGCAAGTCACAGTGACCCCTGTGGTGGGATGACTATCGCACAACATAACTGAACCAGAACTTGCAGCAGACTTGTGGGATGTTTGCAAAGAAAGTTGATGTGGAGTCATACAATGCGGACTTGCTGCAATTGTGCAACAAACTTGCGAAGCCTGGCAAGTCTAGCAATAGCTTAGAAAGTAATTTTCAAACTTGCAGCTCAATTGCTTGCTATCTGGGACAGTGAGGGAAATACAGGCACTGCAAGTACTCACCTTCCTTTGGAAATGCTGGTTGATTGGACAACGAATGCCTTCAATAGTTTGTATCATCAACCTGGAATATTATTATCAGGAAGGTTGGAGAAAGTAAGAAGTCTTGATCTATATTTTTTCCTAGGCTAGTGCCAGGAGGTCAGCAAAGGAAGCCTCCATGTATTTCTCATGACAGGTCAATTTCTCTATGTCTTTCTCTCTCTCTGTGTCTTTGTGTCTCTGTGTAATGTATGTGTGTGTGTGTATATATATATATATATATATATATATATATATATATATACAGTATCTCACAAAGGTGAGTACACCCCTCACATTTTTTGTAAATATTTTATTATATCTTTTCATGTGACAACACTGAAGAAATGACACTTTGCTACAATATAAAGTAGTGAGTGTACAGCTTTTATAACAGTGTAAATTTGCGGTCCCCTCAAAATAACTCAACACACTAATTAAAATGGTTGTATAGTCCCCAAAAAAAATTTTTTTTGTCACCTGTAAGGCAAAAGGCATAATGAGCTAGTATGCACCGCATACTAGCTCATTATGAAATACTTACCTAAGAACGAGACGTTGGTAACTCACCTGGTCCACGCCGAGGGAGATGACATGTTGCCTCGGCGTGTCTTCTGGGTATCGCGGCTCCAGCGCTGTGAGTGGCTGGAGCCGCGATGTTGTCACTCCCTCACGGGAGACTTCTTCCCGGCAAGGTCCGGTGTCTGCCGGGCCTTCAGCCGAGAATCCCCTGTGCGCATGCGCCGATGCAGTCAGCAGCTCATTGCAAGGGGAATATCTCCTAAACCGTAAAGGTTTAGGAGATATTTTTTTACCTACAGGTAAGCCTTATTATAGGCTTACCTGTAGGTAAAAGTTACAAAAAAGACTATACAACCGATTTAATGTCTAAACCGCTGGCAACAAAAGTGAGTACCCCCCTAAGTGAAAATGTCCAAATTGGGCCCAATTAGCCATTTTGACCTCCCTCAGTGTCATGTGACTCGTTAGTGTTACAAGGTCTCAGGTGTGAATGGGGAGCAGGTGTGTTAAATTTGGTGTTATCGCTCTCACTCTCTCATACTGGTCACTGGAAGTTCAACATGGCACCTCATTGGGATTTTATGTGATAGACCAACACATAGTGGTGTATTTTTATATCATGACAGGTTTCAATTAATTTGCACACATTGATCAGCCATAACTTTATGACTACTGATAGGTTAAGTGAATATAATTGATTATCTTGTTACAGTGGCATCTGAAAGTCCCTGCAGTTGATGTGTTGAAAAATGGACACCTCTGTTTGATGTGTATGGGGCTTGTCCTCCTGTAGTTGAGTTGAGCCCACCTGACATAGCTTCTTCTTGTAAACAGAGATTCTTGGTCTGCCCGTATCCTCTCACTTGCCCTGGTTGTTGGTGTATCTGCGCTTCTAGGGGTCATCCTTTTCTTCCTCCAACACATTTTCTGTCATATATATATATACCGCAACACTCTGTTTATACCCACGACTTCACTGTATGCCCTTGGCGATAAGGTTGTATACTTGTAATCTTTTTCTGTCTTATTTTTTAACTTTGATAATCATTAATCAATAAATACACAATATGTCTAAAAACCTACTCAATATTAGGTGGGTGGTCCTATAGGTATGGCTGATCGGTTATATATTCTGTAGAGTAGGATAACATACCGCCTAGTTCTTCTATAGTTGGCTCTCCTTGAGTTCATGTACTAAAGGATACATTATGCATATTACAGCTAGTTCCTGATGAGTCTTCCAAAATTCATCCCTGTGGATGGCCCTATTGCCACCCTCCTGTCCAACATTTTTCAATCAAAGGAGCTGGACAAAGAATTGTTTGGCTACAGCTGCTGTTTACCCATCAGATGTAGGGACTGTTTAAGTATTCTGACAGCCGTAGGTGCTGACTGTCAGAATACAATAGCCATAGGCCTCGTACACACGGTCGAGAATCTCGTCAGGAAAAAAATAGTAGTTTTTCTTGACGAGATTCTTGGACAAGAAACTTGTCCCGGCCGAGTGTACACACGCTCGATTCAAAGAACCCGCAGTTCTTTGAATGGTGCGAACGCGGTGACGTCATCGACTACGACGAGCGTGCGCTCGTCACATTCAATGCCGTCGCCGCCATCTTGCTACACCCTACCTATGCCTCGGAAGCTATCGCACATGCGTCAAAGTCATTTCGAGCATGCGTGGGTTTCCACGGCGACAGGTAAGTGTACACACACACACACACACACACACTTTTCTCGTCGAGAAACCTGCTGACAAGAATCTCGACGATAAAATAGAGAGCAGGTTCTTTATTTTTCTCGTCGAGATTCTTGCCAGTTTTCTTGACGAGAAAACTGAAAGCCGCGTACACACGACCGATTTACTCGGCAAGAAAGCTCTGCCAGCAAGTTTCTTGCTGGTTCTTGCCGAGAAACTCGGTCGTGTGTACGAGGCTATAGTCTGAGATTCATCAACCCGCACTATTTAGTTTGCAGGCTGAATGAAAAAAAAATCTAACAGTATATAGCCAGCTTTAGGCTACATGTGCACATGCCTACCATGACTGCGGCGATTTGCATTCTCCCGCAGCCAGCGGTCAAAACATTTCTATCCTGAACGCGTTTAGGAGAGGGTGGTTTAACTTCACCTAAGCGCGGCAGCTCCTAAACTCTGCTAAAAGCCTATGTGTACATGGACACATAGGCTTTTATGAAGTTGAGTTTAGGAGCTTTAGCAAAAAAAAGCCAAAAGCACCTGAAGTCAAGTTTAGGAGTTGCCAGGAGCTGTACATGAAGCCTTAAAGCCTGGTACACACGATCGGATTTTCTTCAGACAAAGCGTAGGACTTTTGTCCGAAGGGCTTTGGCCATAAACTTGTCTTGTATACAAACGGCAAAGAATTGTCGGCCAACAAACACAAAACTATGATTTTTCAGCTCTTTAGCGCCACCCTTTGGGCAACTTCTGCTAATGTTGTATTATGGTTAGCATTGCCTCTGAGCATGCGTGTTTGTACTTTGAAGTCTTGTCCGATGGACTTCTGTACACACGATCGGATAATCTGACAACACACATTTGTTGTCGGAAAATTTTAAAGCATGCTATCCAACATTTGTTGGCGGAAAATCCGACAACAATTGTCCGATGGAGCATACAAATGGTCAGATTTTCAGTCGGGAATTGTGTGATGACAGGATGTTGTCGGAAAAGCTGACCATTTGTATGCTCTATTGGACAATTGTTGTCAGATTTTCCGATCGTGTGTACAGAAGTCCATCGGACAAAACTCCAAAGTACAAACACGCATGCTCAGAAGCAATGCTAATGAAAAAAACTGTGCCCATCAATTGTCGCTACTGTGCCATGCCATGAAATGCAGCCACTGTGCCATCAATTGTCGCCACTGTGCCCATCAATTGTCGCCACTGTGCGATGCCATCAATTGTTGTCACTGTGCCCATCAATTGTCGCCACAGTGCCATGCCATCAATTGTCGCCACTGTGCCCATCAATTGCCGCCAGTTTGCCCTGTAAAATGCCGCCAGATTTCCCCCTCAAATGCCGCCAGATTGCCCCCTCAAATGCCGCCAGATTGCCCCCCTGCCCGGCACTTACCTTTCTCGGGTCAACAATCCTCTTCCATGTTCCCGCTTTCTTCTCCCGCCCTCGATGTCGCTTCAGCCAATCAGGTTACCGGTAACCAGACCCGGTGAACCTGATTGGCTGAGACGCGTGTCAGTGTTAAACAGGGAACGCACACACTGTGCGTCCCTTGGTTAACTACTTGGAAGCCAATTAGAGCCCACAGGCTGTAATCGGGAAGCCTATCAGAGCTGCAGGCTCTGATAGACACTTCCAAAACCAACCAGCCGCTGTTATTCAGATGACCGGCGCTCACCAAGGGGCCGGTCATCTGAATAGTGGGCGGCAGCGGCACCGGCGACAATACATAGATTCATGCAATGCATGAACCTATGTATTGTTTACTTGAGTGACGGGCAGGGGAGAGAGGGGGCGGCGCTCCTGCGCCCACTATGGACGCACCGCCACTGATAAGCAGGTAATTCGTATTTTAAGAAGAAGGTTAGCAGTGACAGGTCCTTTATTTCTATTAGGAAAGGTTTTTCTTTAAATCACCCTGGCATTGTGCTGTACTGTTAGCACTGCAGTTCTTATGGTTAGCATTAGGTTTTACTAATCCCAAAAGCGTATCAACGGCCACTCTCTGGCTCTTTACAATTAATTTGATTCCAATCCTTTTAAGTGAAGATTTACCGGACTATATGACTTAAGCCTGGAGTTTAATATCGCACTGACAGTCTCAAATCTATAAACTGGCTCTCCCCTCCCTTTTTCGCAAATGTTTTTTTCTTTTCCCAAGGCTGATTGGTGAATTTATGGTACAGCGCGCTTAGTTGCAGTCCTCCAAGACAGTATTTGGCGCGATATAAATTTACATATCAATCAATCAAATCACATTTGTTGAATACTCTTCCATGTCTGGATAAAGATCATATTTAAGAAGAGCAAAGACTAATTATATTCTGTTCTTTATAGCAACCCACCAAATTTCAGCGCTTGTCAGTTTATTGTGAACCTTTGAAGCGCTCCCTCTTTTTCCAAAAGAATACTATGTGATGTAAATACAAAATAAATAAAATCAAGTAGTGACCCCTAGTGGGAATATTGCATATGACACCAAAAATATATTATATATATCACAATACTTGACGTAATTGTAGCCGTATTAGTGCAATTGTGACAGAGAAAATTAAGTACTGTCCGTGATACTTTTTTTATTTGCACTAACATAGAATTTTTCAGGACAAGCTTTCGGGGTATGTCCCCTTCTTCAAGGTCCAAGCAGTACTGATTCACAATTTTTTTAGCAGAATGTTGAAACAAAACAAGAAAAAAATCTCAGAGGGAAAGGAAAAAAAAACACATACAAATCAATGGTAATAAAGATAGCAGCAGAGTTAGTGAGATAAGACAGAGGGAGAGCTATAGACTTGAGGGGGGAGATGCTAGTCACAGAGGGGGTCATAAAACCTTAGTATAATGGGTAAGGAAACCAATGTCTAAATTTAGGCCATTCGTTTTTGTGTCAAAAAGAATTATCATTCTTAGTTCAAATGTTTTCCTTTCCTGGATAGTTCTGAAATTCCCTTTAAGAACTAAAACATTGAGGTCTTCTATAGTGTGGTCTGGTTGTGAGAAGTGATGTCCCACAGGTGTGCAGAAACTGTCTTCTTTATGTTCCTTGATGGTATGTCTGTGAAAATTCATCCTCGCTTGCAACTTCTGTCCTGTTTCACCAACATAAGATCCTTTGCCACACCTGTTGCATTGGATGAGGTACACAACATTACTGGAGGTACAGTTGTAAGATCCCATGATGGTGAAGGTCCCATTTGTGTGTGTGACACTTTTGGATGGATTGATCTGGTTGCACAGTTTGCAGCGTTTTTTATTGCAGGGTTTGCTTCCATTATTTGTGACTTCATAATCAGAGTGAAGTTTCCTGCTGATTAGTTTGTGTCTGAGGTTGGGTGGTTGTCTGAAAGCCAATAATGGGGGTTGTTGGAATATTTCTTTCAGAGTTTCATGCTCTGTTATAATGGGCTGTAAATCTTTGATTATCTTTTTGAATCCCTTCTAGTGTTGGGTTGTATGTGGTGACTAGAGGTACTCGGTTATTTGTTTTTTTCTCTTTGTATTGGAGGAGATTTTCTCTTCGGGTTTTCAAGGCTGTGTTTATGCTGTTGTTGATGGTTTTGTCTTTATATCCTTTCTTCTGGAAAGAGCCTGCCAGTGTTCTGAGAAGTTTATCTCTGACTTCTGGGTCTGAACAAATTCGGTGGTATCTGATGGCCTGGCTGTGTATGATGGCTCGTTTAGTGTGTTGGGGATGAAAACTGGAACTATGAAGATAGCTGCATCGGTCAGTCGGTTTTCTGTATATGGAAGTGTGAAGCTTTTCATCCCTGATGTATACTGTAGTGTCTAGGAAGTTGACATGTGTGTTCGAATAGTCCATTTTTAGTTTGATAGATGGGTGAAAAGTGTTGATCAATGAGAAGAATTGGTTTAGATTTTCTTCACCTTCAGTCCATATCATGAAGATATCATCAATATAGCGATAATATCTGTATGGCTTTTGTTGTATGCTGTTCAGGAATTTGTCCTCCAGGTCAGCCATAAATAAGTTTGCATATTGGGGTGCCATTTTGCTTCCCATAGCAGTACCCATACATTGGAGATAGATGTCATTGTTGAAAGTGAAGTAGTTGTGTGTAAGAATAAATTCGATGAGCTGTGTAACATCCTCAGCCGTGTATTTGTGGTTTGGTGTGGATGATAAGAATCTGTGACATGCTGCCAACCCATCCTTGTGAGGGATGTTACTGTACAGAGATTCTACATCCATAGGGACTAGAAGTGTATTTGGTGGTAATTGTTGTATATTGTTAAGCTTGTTCAGAAAATCAGTGGTGTCTTGCAGGAAACTAGTAGTGTTCATGACTAACGGTTTTAACATGTTTTCTACAAGGCCTGAGATATGTTCGGTAAGTGTATTCATACCTGTTATAATGGGTCTGCCTGGATTTCCTGGCTTGTGAATTTTGGGCAGCATGTAGAAGTCTCCAATATCTGGATTATCTGGAATCGCATTGATGAGTTCTGAATGCAGGTGGCTTGGTATGGTCGCAATCAGACCTTTTAATTGCTTAGTAAAATCCTGGGTCGGATCATAATCCAGTTTTTTGTAGTAAGTAGTATTTGCCAGCTGCCTCTGACCCTCTTGTATATATTTGTCTGTATCCATCACAACGACTGCTCCCCCTTTATCTGCTGGTTTGATGGTTATGGCCTGATTCTTGCGCAGATCGTGTACAGCTCTTCGCTCCAGTGGTGAAAGGTTGTATAATATTTTCTTTTGCTGGGTGGATATCAGAGATGTTACTCGCAGCCTGAAGCTGTCAATATAGGTATCCAGTTTGGGGTTGCGTCCTTGTGGAGGTGTGAAGTTGCTGTTTTTCTTTTTATCACCTCCTATTGTCCTAGGATTCCTTTCATTACTGTGAAAATATTCTTTGAGCCTCAGTCTCCTAAAGAATTCCTCCATATCTGACCATACCTGTAAATTATCCAATTTGGTGGTTGGGCAGAATGTGAGGCCTTTGGAGAGGACTGTTGTTTCTGGTGCAGAAAGTTTATGAGCTGACAAATTTATGATTCCAAGATCCTCTGTTATATCCACATTTTCTGTCAGGTCAGCATTTACACAAGGGATACCTTGGGATTCTGGATCGGGTTCCAAGTTGCTGATAGCAGGAGTTATAGAAGTTGTGTTTGTTTTGTGTTGTTTAGGTTGTATCCAAAAGGTCTGCTCTTGGTGTAGCTTTTGGAGTTTTTTTTGCTTCCTGTTCATGGCATGTTTTTGCAGTTGTCTTTGTAAGGTTTCAATTTCATTCTTAATTTGGCTGATGTTTGTAGGGTCCAGTGATGTTGAGGTTTCAAACACCAACTGCTTTTGTTTCCTGATTGTCTCCCTTTTACCATACAGTTTATGAATGAGGTTGTTCCTTAACCTTTCGCTGGTACGTCTGCAGAGTCCTTCTGCATAAGGAGAGTTCAGTGTATTGGCACAAGGATTTTTAATCCGGAGACCCTGTGGTATGAGATTCCTCTTTTTGCATCTTGAGAGAAAGAAGATGTCGCTGCTAACCTGTGTTTCCTTTGAAAATTACACACAACTACTTCACTTTCAACAATGACATCTATCTCCAATGTATGGGTACTGCTATGGGAAGCAAAATGGCACCCCAATATGCAAACTTATTTATGGCTGACCTGGAGGACAAATTCCTGAACAGCATACAACAAAAGCCATACAGATATTATCGCTATATTGATGATATCTTCATGATATGGACTAAAGGTGAAGAAAATCTAAACCAATTCTTCTCATTGATCAACACTTTTCACCCATCTATCAAACTAAAAATGGACTATTCGAACACACATGTCAACTTCCTAGACACTACAGTATACATCAGGGATGACAAGCTTCACACTTCCATATACAGAAAACCGACTGACCGATGCAGCTATCTTCATAGTTCCAGTTTTCATCCCCAACACACTAAACGAGCCATCATACACAGCCAGGCCATCAGATACCACCAAATTTGTTCAGACCCAGAAGTCAGAGATAAACATCTCAGAACACTGGCAGGCTCTTTCCAGAAGAAAGGATATAAAGACAAAACCATCAACAACAGCATAAACACAGCCTTGAAAACCCGAAGAGAAAATCTCCTCCAATACAAAGAGAAAAAAACAAATAACCGAGTACCTCTAGTCACCACATACAACCCAACACTAGAAGGGATCAAAAAGATAATCAAAGATTTACAGCCCATTATAACAGAGGATGAAACTCTGAAAGAAATATTCCAACAACCCCCATTATTGGCTTTCAGACAACCACCCAACCTCAGACACAAACTAATCAGCAGGAAACTTCACTCTGATTATGAAGTCACAAATAATGGAAGCAAACCCTGCAATAAAAAACGCTGCAAACTGTGCAACCAGATCAATCCATCCAAAAGTGTCACACACACAAATGGGACCTTCACCATCATGGGATCTTACAACTGTACCTCCAGTAATGTTGTGTACCTCATCCAATGCAACAGGTGTGGCAAAGGATCTTATGTTGGTGAAACAGGACAGAAGTTGCAAGCGAGGATGAATTTTCACAGACATACCATCAAGGAACATAAAGAAGAGAGTTTCTGCACACCTGTGGGACATCACTTCTCACAACCAGACCACACTATAGAAGACCTCAATGTTTTAGTTCTTAAAGGGAATTTCAGAACTATCCAGGAAAGGAAAACATTTGAACTAAGAATGATAATTCTTTTTTAACGTTAAACACAGGTTTTTATTGATCAAAGGGTGCATACATGTGAAGCATACTTTACATATACATTTGGTAACTGATACATTGAGAGTCATATTTGAGGTAGGCAAAGCAAAATATTCATCATCATTGTCATGTGAGCGTGCTCTATACGAATACATTGTACATCCAATTACTACCTAGAATAACATATGTCTGAGCCCTCATGTCTAACTAATATGGTTTTGTTATGTACAAGTACTCGACTCTTGAAGCCAGCGGTCCCATATCCTATTGTATTTATTGGGGCAGCCCCTGTTGAGATATATGCATTTCTTGTATGGCAGGGTATTATTCACTTCTATTTTCCATTCTACTATTTTGGGAGGCGCTTGTCTCATCCATTTTTTAGCAATGATTTTTCTGGCTGAAAACAGTGTCTCATGAAGAAATGTTTTAGTGTATTTATCTATTGAGTCTGGTAACATTCCCAGAAGGCATTGTTTGGGGTCTAATGCTAGGGGTGAGCCCATCTCGTCGTGTAGAAATGTTACAATTTGTTTCCACAAACCCTGTATCTTAGGGCATGTCCAGATAAGGTGGAAGAAAGTGCCCGTTTCTTGTCCACACATCAAACATGTGGTGGAATGGGTGCGTTTGTATCTTGCCACTCTGAGGGGTGTGAGGTACGCTCTATGTAAGACATAAAGTTGCGTAAGTCGATCGGACAGCTTGGGAGACACTGCTTTACAGGACTCCAGCGCCCCGCCCCACTCCTCGTCTTCTATTGGCCCAACCTCCCGCTCCCATCTGGGCTTCAGATCGTACGATATTTTGGTAGAAATGGGGGTGGTAAGCATATTGTAAAATGCTGAAATCAGTTTGTGCGAATCTGTGCTCTTAATTACGGCCATAATTACATTGGGCGTGGGGTGTGGGACGGAGTCAGGGAATTGCGATTGTGTCGCGTGGCGAAGTTGCAAAAACCTAAAAAACATTCGGTTTTGAAGTGTAAATTCTTCTCTAAGGGAATCAAAGGTTTTTAGACTTCCCTTGTCCAAGAGGTGATGAAGGTAGAACACCCCCTGTGTGGACCACGTACTCGTATTCTGTATTTTGGCGAGCTCAGGGAGATTCATGTTATGCCAAAGTGGTGTGTAGTCATTGTAGTGTGGAGTACTGAGTTTGGAAGAGGCTAAGTCCCATATTTTCCTGTAATGATATAGCATGGTATGCCTATTTGTCCCTGGCTCCGCCCCTCCCGAGCCCGATGCGATTGCATATATCGAGTCCCTGGTGTATTGTGCCCACTTTGGACATAAGAGGGTGAGGAATCTCTCACTGTCCGTCTTGTCCAGATGAAACATCTGTGACAACTGTGATGCAATGTAGTATAAATTGAAGTCAGGGTGGGCCGTGCCACCAAGATCGGTCGGGTTCTTGAGAGTTTGCCATGCTAATTTGTGTCTATTGGCTCCCCACACAAAGGGCTTGAGTATGGCCTTGAGCAGTTTAAAGTGTTTCAAAGGTAGGTATACTGGGGTATGCCACAGAACATATAGTATCTTAGGGAGTAAGACCATTTTAATTAAATTTATGCGGCCCCAGATCCCAAGTGGAAGTCGGGACCAGATCCGCACTTTGGTTTTAACCATGGAAAGAAGGGGCTCTATATTGAGGGAAATGTAATCCACTGGGGACCTAGATATATGAACCCCTAGGTATTTAATGACATCGACTCTTTGCAGTGGCAATCTGGTTTGGGATTCCTGGGGCGGGAAGCTGTCGATAGGCAGAATTTGGGACTTGTCCCAATTAATTTTTAATCCTGAGAATATCCCAAACCGCTCGATCGTGTGGAGTGCAGTATGTAGAGATGGGCCCGAATCTGCTAAATATAGCAGCGTATCATCAGCATACATACTGATTTTTTCGATCAGGGAGCCCAATCTCAGACCCCTAATCCCTGGGTTTGCTCGGATGGACATCGCAAGAGGTTCTGCCGCGAGGGCATATAGTAGCGGGGACAAAGGGCAGCCCTGTCTCGTGCCTCTACTGAGGTCAAACATTCGAGAGGGCCACCCGTTGGCCACCACCTTGGCTGTGGGCGCCTGATACAGCAATTGAACCCACTTAATGTAGTTGGGACCAAAGCCATAGCCCTCCAAGCATCTCCATAGATACTTCCACTCCACCGAGTCAAAAGCTTTTGCTGTATCTAACGTCACTACAACCCGGGACCCAACCTCCTCATGCGTGGCCTGCAGATTTATATATAGTTTTCTAAGATTAAACGATGTATTACGGCCAGGCATGAAACCCGCCTGGTCCGTATGTATTAGGGACAAGATGACCTGATTGAGCCTAATAGATAGTACTTTGGCTAGTATTTTGATATCGACCTGTAATAGGGATATGGGGCGGTACGATTCAGGGTATCCTGGGTCTTTCCCAGGTTTGGGAATGAGGACTATAGTAGCCTCCGTCATGGATGGAGGCAGTGTGCCAGACTCGAAGAGATGGTTGTACAGCGTTAGTAGTTTAGGAACGAGAGTTTCGCTAAAATGGGAGTAGAACTCAATGGGGAGTCCATCCGATCCCGGAGATTTAGACCCGGCAAAGCTAGCGATTGCCTTTGTAATTTCGTCTATGGTGAGGGGCGCCTCCAAAAGGTCCATCTGTTCCCTGGTCAGTTGCGGGAAAACGACCCCCTCTAGAAAGAGGGACATCGTTTCCGACTCGGTAGGGGCTGTCGTTTTGTACAAGTCAGCAAAAAAGTCTCTAAACATTGAAGTTACTGTGGGAGGGTCTGTAATGCGTTGTCCATCAGGGCCATGTAATGTGATAACCACTGGGGGTCTGTCCTCACTGTGTATCAGGTAAGCTAGGAGCTTGCCGGCTTTTTCCCCGTGTTCGAACAGTTTTTGTTTAGAGAAAAATAGTTTTTGTCTTGCTTTTTGAAACTGAAGCTGGGCGACTACTCTAGTGTGTAGTTTGAGCTGGCTTGCCTTTGCGCGAGTCGGGGCTGTGGCAAAATCTCGCTCAGAGGAGGACAGATCCGCTATTGCCTTATCAAGGACGGTGGCCGAGTCAGCCTTGATTTTATTGATTCTAGTAATTAATGTGGAGCGAGCGAACAACTTAAAGGAGTCCCAAACCGCAGAGGGTGGCGCCGAGTCGTCGTTCTCCGCAAAGTATAGTGCCCATTCATTCGCAAGCTCGTCATCCTCCGGTAGGAGTGAGAGCCAAAACGGGTTTAAACGCCAAGATCTAGGTGGTTTATTAATGGGTATGCTTAAAGTTATCCAGTAGGGACTATGATCCGAAAGTATTCTGGGGCAGAATGCAGCCTCAATTAATCGTGGTGTCAGTCTGTGAGATATTAGTATAAAGTCTATGCGAGACAGAGAATTATGGGTAGATGAAAAGCAGGAGTATGATTTCGTATGTGGGAACATGTGGCGCCATGTGTCTATTAAATGAAAGGTGGAGATGAGCTTATAAAACTTAGTTTCGTTGGGAGCGATCGGGGTGGGAGGAGTCAGTTGTAGCCTGTCTAGATTGGGATTTAGCGTAGTATTGAAATCCCCCAGCCAAACCGCAGAAATGGCAGGGTGTCGGGCCATGAATGACAATCCCTCTTTAATGATTGTAATGTTGAATGGGGGTGGCACATAGAAGGCCAATATTAGAATGGGTTCACCATATAGTTTAGCTAGGAGAAATATGTACCGCCCCTGTGAGTCAGTGGATAGTTCACATAGCTCAAAGTGTACAGATTTAGCTATCAAAATTGACACTCCCTGGCATGGGATGTATGGGTAGAATGGAATGCCCACCCAATCCAAGGTCGGCGTAATGCCATCTGTACGCTCCCCTCCACATGTGTCTCCACCAGGGCTATCACATCAGCACATTGCTTCTTAAGGAATGTGAAGACTGCCGCACGCTTAAGCTTGTCACGCAGGCCCCTCACATTCCACGTGAGAAATTTTAAAGACGCCATCGAGAGACGGTGTCGGAATCGTGCGTCCCAGGCCTGTCATGTAATATTCCCCTAGTGTGGGTATTCCCAAGGTTCCCAATAGGTAGACATAAATGTATTGGTTCTGTTACACCCAACATATATGTACACTCACATAAACATATCTCTCGTAATGTTACCTGTTCTCTGAAGTTAGTATGCACAATCAAGTTCAACACAACGATAAACAAATTAACCCCCTCCCTGCCCTGCACCTTCCCCAACTGGTGCGGGCGTAATCCCTTAACTTGTGTGACCCAACTGGGAAAAACTCTATCTGCAAAAGTACATAAAGGAGATAATGGAGCTGGTGGGGCCTCTGAGATCTAGAGGGGTCAAGGTACACCCTCCATATTGGTAGGTCAGGATTAGTCAAGGCAGGTTGGCCTTCTCGGTTCCTGTAGAGGGCACCAAACGTGCCCCGGAGAGAGCTCCAGTATACATGAGAATGATTCCCAGTGGTGTATGGGGCAAAGTCTTGCTGCACAGTGCACGTTGCTGGCAGGGCCTCTGTATCCCTGAGCTCCTGTGGTCAATGTGGTCTGAAATAGTGTACAGTGTCTCAAAGATATAATGGGTATGAATGAATAGACTCCTGTAAAGTAGATGTCTGGGGTTCGTGTTTTGTACTCACGTTGGTACACGAGCAGTTCCGTAGCTCATCAGGGAGCGCGCTGTGTGTGACACAAGACGTTCCATTTCCAGGAGTAGATAGTTGCAAGGAAAAGTCCATGTGGCTCCAGGAAACTGCGCGGCTATGTGACATTGGAAAAGAATAGTACTACAAATGATTGTGAGCAACGTTAGTCATAGCTGTATATCTGGGACTCGGTCAAGCGACTCTTTCAGGGTCAGCGCGGCGATCCAGCCAGGATAGTACATCCTCCGGGTCCTCAAAGAAGACAGCACGGCCGTCACATTCCACCCTGAGGCGGGCAGGGAAGAGCATGGAATACTTGTAGTGCTTGATCCGGAGCCTGCGTTTAGCCTCAGTGAAGCTCTGGCGGCGGCGCTGCACCTCTGCCGAAAAGTCAGGAAAAATTGCCACTGTGACGTTTCCCATAGGGATGTTCCCTTTCTCTCTTGCCATTCTCAAAGCTGCATCCCTGTCCTTATAGTTAAGGAGTTTGGCTATGAACGTGCGAGGGGGGGCTCCCTGCGGGGGAGGTCTGGCTGGCATGCGGTGCGCTCGTTCCACTGCAAACATGGGGGAGAAGGCTTCTCTACCATATGCGTTGATTAAGAGTTGTTCTAGGAATGTGGTGGGGTCCCTACCTTCGGACCCCTCCGGCAGACCTATAAGGCGCAGATTACATCTTCTAAGCCTGTTCTCCATGTCATCCTGTTTGGCGAGGATTTGACGTATTTGCTGTTGCATGCGGTCTGACGATGTTTGTAGGGGTGGGATGGCATCTTCCACTGTGCTCAGTCTGGTCTCTGTCTCCGTCACCCGTTCTCTAAGTTTTTGAAAATCCTGCCTAAGGAGGGAAATGTCCACCTTTACCTCCTCTATTTGCGCTGTAAGGGAAGTTCTGCATAAGGTAATCGCTTCAAGCAAACGGTCAGTGTCACCTGCTGTTCGTTCTCCCCCTCCTGTCTTCTCAGGGGCATCATCTCCCGCCATATCTTCCCCTTCTTGTCGGCGGTACTGATCAAGTTTCGCCGCCGCTGCCGCCGCTGCCTTCTGGGATTTGGAGGGCGACATACTGGGGGAATCAGGGGTACCGTGACAAGGCGCCCCTAGCTCTCGAAGGTGAATCAGCAAAACAGCAATGTCAGTTTAGTGCACGTACCAAGGGACCAAAAGGATCAAAATGGCCACGGGACTCCGGGAGTAGGCCCAGGCCTCAATCCGTCCTGGACGCGGCCCCACAGGCCAGAGGATGGCTAAGGGCCTGTGGGATCCAAGGTTAGGTGTACTGAGGGATCTCTGGGAGGCTATCAGCGTTAGGCCGACTGGTGACCGAGCCTGGACAGAGCGCTGACCTAAAGGCAGGTGCAGCAAAATGGCCGCGGACCCCCTACCGTAGGCCCAAGCCGCAGACTTTCCTGATTGCGGCCACACTGGCCGATGGGTGATCAGGGCTCATAAAATCAAAAGGCCAGGTGTGTCTGGGTGCCCAGGGGAAGCAGGCAGTGTCAGAGTGGCCGGTGGCAGTGTCAGCCTGGATACTGGGTGTATCAAGATGGCCGCGGCCTCCGTGTGAAGGCCGAAGCCACAGACTTGCCTGGATGTAGCTTGTGGACGGCCAGGGGCTCCTACTGTCAGGCGCCAAGTATGCTGAGGGGGGGCTCCAGAAGGGTACTGTTCGGCGGTGTGCTGGCCGGCTGCAGTGGTGGTCCGGAGAGCGGGTGCAGCAAGATGGCCGCGACCTCCGTGTGTAGGCCGAAGCCGCGGACTTTCCTAAATGTGGCCGCCGCGTACGGGGGATCGTCGGTCCGTTCGGGCCGTCAGACGGTTTGGGAGTCAGCGGAGTACAGTTATGGTATGTACTGGGTCCCCAGGTAGTTATCCTAGACAGATGGCAGGAATTGCGGAGTGCAGGATAGGTTTTTTCAGGAGTACTATAGGGAGCTCAGGGAATACAGGTCCTACTCCATGCTGCGTCAGGCCACGCCCCCCCAAGAATGATAATTCTTTTTAACACAAAAACGAATGGCCTAAATTTAGATATTGGTTTCCTTACCCATTATACTAAGGTTTTATGACCCCCTCTGTGACTAGCATCTCCCCCCTCAAGTCTATAGCTCTCCCTCTGTCTTATCTCACTAACTCTGTCTTATCTCACTAACTCTGCTGCTATCTTTATTACCATTGATTTGTATGTGGTTTTTTTTCCTTTCCCTCTGAGATTTTTTTTCTTGTTTTGTTTCAACATTCTGCTAAAAAAATTGTGAATCAGTACTGCTTGGACCTTGAAGAAGGGGACATACCCCGAAAGCTTGTCCTGAAAAAATCTATGTTAGTGCAAATAAAAAAAGTACCACGGACAGTACTTAATTTTCATATATCACAATGAAAGTGGTACAGGTATGTGCAACCAGTGACCTCTAGTGGTTACAAAACTTATAACACATATATAAGGGGGGATATGATCAACATGTACAAATATATAAGGGGTCCATATAGTGAACTTGGTGTTGAGTTATTAACTTTACGGTCAACACAAAGGACAAGGGGGCACTCTTTACGTCTAGAGGAAAATAGATTTCACCTCCAAATACGGAAAGGTTTCTTCACAGTAAGAGCTGTGAAAATGTGGAATAGACTCCCTCCAGAGGTGATTCTGGCCAGCTCAGTAGATTGCTTTAAGAAAGGCCTGGATTTTTTCCTAAATGTACATAATATAACTGGGTACTGACATTTATAGGTAAAGTTGATCCAGGGAATATCCGATTGTCTCTCGGGGGATCAGGAAGGAATTTTTTCACCTGCTGTAGCAAATTGGATCATGCTCTGCTGGGGTTTTTCGCCTTCCTCTGGATCAACTGTGGGTATAGCATTGGGTATATGGGATTGTATAATATTATTATTTTATTTTTTTATGGTTGAACTGGATGGACTTGTGTCTTTTTTCAACCTGACTAACTATGTAACTATGCAACTATGTCATGCAAAGTCCATTAATCCAGTGATATCTTCTGTGAACTAATGCTGTCCACACACAATCCAACGGTAAATGATAACAATTGAGTGACTTAATACCACGTGGACCCTCCGCCAGTCACACTATGCGCTCACCTCCCAGAGCAGCCCCCAATTGGACCAAGTAGCACCTTCCCCTTTGGGGTCTCAATTTAGGATCTTTAGGCTCTCAATAGTGAACTCCTGCAAGCGTGATCTCTCATATAGGATGGCAACATAAGGGTAAAAAAGGAACTAGCATAGTGTAATACTGTAAAACAAAATGTATTTAAAACACAAGCAACTATACCACTCACATTGAGGAATGCACTATCCCTGGTGCATACAGCTGATGAACTTGAAAATATACAGATCCGTCCCCGTGGTCACAAAATCATCCTCGGCCCTGCTGCCCTCATGGGTGATCGTGTACTTCCTACAAACAATGCGATGACCTTACAAACCCCACACTGACGCGTTTCTACTTTATTTGATTTATTTTGTATTTACATTACATAGTATTCTTTTGAAAAAGAGGGAGCGCTTCACATATTTGTCTTTTTACTCTGGTCTGCTAATAACAATTGGTGTTAAGCAGCAACCTCTTAGATTTAATATATAGCACTTACTTTATATTAGGAGCGCAGAAGTACATTTATTTTTATTGTGAACCTTTACTTTCATCAGTCTGGTCAAAATAAGAGATTTTTGAAGTGTTTAATTTACATTGTCCCTTCTATTTCTGTATGTGGATGATGTAATTATTTTTAATTAAAAAAAAAGAAATCTATGTGCTCTGGAACTGTTTGTCACTCTACTTATGTTCAATAAAAACCTTTTGTTTGAGAAAAAAAAAAATCTAAATACCTTTTTCCTAATCGATATACAGCTGTCACATGGCCCAGCTCTTTCCCAGCCTTTCTGCAGGGAAACAGTGGCAGGAGGAGCTTCTAGTGCTCTGCTGCTGGTCACATGTTCAGAAAAAAAAAAAAAAAAAACAGCCTTTGGGATACGGAGTAAAAATAAATAATTAAAATCAATAAACTGTTTTAAATGGTCATACAAATATAAATAAACATCATCATTCTTCTATCATTTACTTTCTGGCTTATCTGATGATATGTTTTGTCATTTCCCAAAGCTGTGAAGAACTTCAGGACAGAGATCTTGAACTTAACCTAGAAAATTCCTCTTTCTATGACCAGTTTGCAATTGGCCAGGTAAGTAGCTAACAAAAAACAAATATAACGTTTGTAAATCCTGTGAACCTCTTTTCTTTGTCTCTCCAAATACACATATATGGCATGAATTGGTAAATAGTAGAACAGAAGTTAATTGGATTAAGGTGTTAGCCCCCGTTCACATCGGGGCAATTTGACATGTCAAATCGCATGCCAAATTGCAAATTGCTGTCCACAGCACCGTCCCAAAAGTAGTTCCTGCACTGCTTTTGGCGACTTTGGGTGCGATTTCAATAGACATCTGTGCATGAACCCGCACATATGTCTTTCAAATCGCCTCCAAACTCACACTGAAATGGGCCAGAGATACAGGGGCACCGGTGACACTCGGAATGGTTCAGAGCCGTTCAGAAATGCTCGGAAATACTCGGAAACACTCGAAAATACTCTGTTTCCGAGCCTTTCCGAGGGTTTTCGAGATCAGCCGAGCTGTCCCCCAGTATTTCCGAAGCTCTCCCGCGCCCCCCACCTCTGGCCACATACGGTATTGAATGCCATAGTAGTCAATGCGGAATGAATTATCTTCGTTTACATTGACTTCTATGGGGAAACTCGCTTCCATATGCGAGTGCTTTGGATTACAAGCATTCTCTTGGAACGGATTATGCTCGTAATCCAAGGTTCCACTGTATCAGTGAAAGTAAAAGAAAATCCCAGAAATGTAATAGAGGGGAAATCTAATATAATTCCAATAGGGAGACTAGTTCTGAAGGCCTGAGGGTTCCCAAGGGATTACCTTAATTTGCAGGGATTTCCTCTCACTTCCTGTTTTGAGACAGGAAGTGAGGGTAAATCTCCCCAATGGGACACGGCAAAAAAAAAGAAAAAAAATCTGACTGGGGGTATAACTCTTCCTTTCTTTAAATTGAAAAAAAAAGTTTTACCTTTTTAGTTCTACTTTTAAAAGCCTTCATCAGATAATTTAGGCCACCAGACTTCACCAATTACTGAAATGGCACTTGTAAAAGAACTAATCCCTAAAGTACAGCAGTCAGAAGTAAAACTGTTCTAAACTGGCTAAAAGAGGAGTTCCGCCCCCCCCCCCCCCCAGCAAAAAATTTAAAGTCAGCAGCTACTATAGCTGTGTACATTCCACACTTCACCTGCATTTTAGGAGCCATTCATGAAAAGCACATCATGGGCGTCCCATGGGGTTCCCTATGCATGATTGGAGGAGAGGCCAATCACATGGCTTTGACAGGTCATGTGACTGAGCTCTTTTCCTCCTTCTGCTGTACTTTATATATATATATATATATATATATATATATATATATATTTTTTTTAAAGCAGCAATATGGCTGTGGTAAAACTTTACCATACTTTATAAACAAGGTTTAATAGGGTTGACTTACTAAAACCGGAGAGTGCAAAATCTGGTGCAGCTCTGCATAGAAACCAATCGGCTTCCAGGTTTTTTGTCAAAGCTTAACTGAAGAAGCTGAGGTTAGAAGCTGATTGGCTACCATGGACAGCTGCACCAGATTTTGCACTCTCCAGTTTTAGTAAATCTCCCCCTATGTGTCATAATTAGTGTAGTATAGATTCCCTGGGAGGTACCTACATTTTACTTTTGTAACCAGTTTAGTGTGTTTATGTTGCTAACAGGTTATATATAACACTTCACCAGGATACTTATCTTCGCCATGTATTTTTTCACTTCATCTTACAAATGTATGTAATTCCACTATGACACCTATAGGTTAGTAAAATATTGTTACAAGATTGAGTGACAAAGATTCTGACCTTGTGAAAGCATCATGTTCTTGAAAACCCCATCTCATTTACCCAATTTAAATGCAAATAGCTGGTATAAAAGACGCGCCATTGATTTTCTAAGGGCTCCATTCATAGATTTGCAAAGTTGCCTTTTGAGAGTATTACCTTGCAGTGGTAGCTTCTGATATGACTTTCAAGATGACTTTTAAATTTAATTTAATATATAAACAAAGGCTGACAGACCTATTATTCCAAGGCTGCTTTTTAATGTCCAGTCTTTCCTTACTGGAAACTTTGTGTTTATTAATTTAAAAATGGGTGAGAATCAAAAATGTTATTTAGAAATATGTGTAGTAATACATGCCACTAATACATTGAGTTGGGATTTCTCCTGACCAGACTATAGCCCCAGACAACTTGCTGTCCCAATCTGGGTTAAAACATATTCCTATGGCAGTGAGGCCAGACTGTAGAGAGTGATCATATGATCGCAGACCCTACACAAAGATACAATGTTACATATTGTAACATTTGTATCATTCTGTTTGATCAGCTGGGGATGCACTTTGGTCTTCAGATGAAGTCAGGTAAAGCAGCTGACAAGTAAAAAAAAAAAGTTTTTAATTAATTTCTTTGTTTAACCCCTAATTAACTGTTAGTTTTTGCTAAACAGCCCTAATTAACTCCTTATTCTCCTTGTCCATTTCATTATTAATTTCATGCTGATTTTGTTTTGTTTGTTGCTATTTTATTAACTATTAATATTTAAACTTTTTTAGTTTGTCTGCTTTGTTAATATTTTTTACACATTTAACATATATTTACATGTTTCAAAAGAGCACAAAATAGAAAAAAAAAAAACACTTTATTTTCATTTGTAAATAATTTTAGTGTCATTTTAAACAGAATAAATTACGGAATAAAATGCACACTTTTTACCTGCAGTAACACTTTTTATTTATTATATAACACTGGAAAAAAATGCGTTTTGTTTAGTTTTGTTAAATTTAATTGTTTAAGGATTGCGAAAAATCAGTTGCAAGACATAATTTATGGAAAGCCTTGTTGGTCCTTAAAGCGGAGGGCCGCCAAATTTTCTTTTTTTAAAAGTCAGCAGCTACAAATACTGCAGCTGCTGACTTTTAAAATAAGGACACTTACCTGTCCAGGGCGCCCGCGATGTCGGCACCCGAAGCCGGTCTATCGCTCAGCTCTCGGGTGCTGCCGCCGCCATCTTCGGTAAGGGAATCAGGACGTGAAGTCTTGCGGCTTCACTTCTTGATTCCCTACTGCGCATGCGCGACTCGCTCTGCGTTATCCCACTGGTCCCTGCTGTCTTCTGGGACCTGCGTGTCTCCCAGAAGACAGCGGAGGGGGACGGAGAAGGCGCCAGAAGTGGCATAGATACCCGCGGGTGGCTCGGGTATCTATGCCCGGAAGTGGGAGCAACATACCCGTATTACACAGGTATCTGCTCCCCCTTGAAAGGTGGCAAACGTGACACCGGAGGGGGGGAGGGTTCCAAAAAGCGGAAGTTCCATTTTTGGGTGGAGCTCTGCTTTAAAAAATATATATGTATGACCTTGTTATATTAAAGTGATTGTAAAGGCTTGTTTTAAAAAACAAGAAGAAAAACAAACATGTTATACTAACCTCCTCTGTGCAGTTGGTTTTGCACAGAGCAGTTCAGATCCTCCTCTTCTCGGGTCCCTCTTTTGCTGCTCCTGGCTCCTCCCTCCTATCGAGTGCCCCCACAGTCAGCAGCTTCCTAAGGGGGCACTGGAGCCGAGTGACACGGATGACATGGAGCCCCGACCCGGCCCTGCCCCCTCTCTCTCCCCTGATTGTCTGATTGAATTTGATTGACAGCCATGGGAGGCAATGGCGCTGCTGCTGTGTCTCAGCCAATCAGGAGGAGTGTCTTGGATGGCTTAGACATTCGTGGACATCGCTGGAGAGAGATGGGGCTCAGGTAAAGTTTTTTATACTAATGCACAAAATGCATTAAGATAGAAAACCTTCTGCCTTTACAACTCCTTTAAGTTATGACAAAGCTATCACTGAATAAACAAGTCCAGAGCAGATATGTAAAAATTGCTCTGGTCCGAAGTGGTTAAAAAGCTTTGAAGGAAAGCTAACATTATTTGATATACGAGGTGTGCCTAAAAAGTTTAGGGAATGGTCCAATATCTTTATGGCAACATGGACCAGGTGCATGCGCATGCACATTGCTATCCATGGACATGTCAAAAAGCGCCACCTAGCTTGGAGTACACGTGACCATCAGGGTAAACCCACTGCGGGCACTCGAACAAAGTCAGTGTGAGAGGTAGGGTCACAGTGCAATGGAGCAACGAGTGAACATTAAGTTCTGCTACAAATTGGGAAAACAGCGACGCATGAAATGTTGGTGCAAGTGTACGGGACGGATGCCGTGAGTAGAGTCACGTTCAGGTCGGCCGTCAACAAGCAGAACCCCAGACATGATCGAGCAATCGGCAACTGACTCTACGATTGATGGCGGAGGAATTGGGCATTAGCAAGGACACGCTGCGCACCACCATCTGAGAATATTTGGGTAAGCGGAAGATCTGTTCCTGGTTTGTGACGAACTGATGGCAAAATGGATGGAAACCCCTGGAGATTTCATTACCATGTGTGATCAGGATCCATCCTTTTCTGCGACCATTGTCACAAAGGATGAGACCTGGTGCTACCAGTTCGATCCGGAATCCAAGCGGCAATCGATGGAAAGACATTCATCTTTCCCGTGACCCAAAATTAGTTGCCTGCAAAAGTCCAAGGTCAAGACAATGTTTTGCGGACGTGGCGGCAATCCAAGAATGTGTGGCAGCAGTTCTGCGATCGATTCCTAAAGAGGCCTTTGCTGACAGTTTCCAGAAGCTTTATGAACATTGCCAAAAGTGTGTTGGGAAGGATACTGATTATTTTGAAGGCCAATAGGTAATTTGTTTGTATTTCTGTTTTGTTTGTGTAGCACATGGACCTTTTTCTCACCTGGCTCACTTGTAAGATAAGGCACACCGTGCTATATGCCTGTACCCCCCTGTTTGAAGAGGTTAAGCGGTGTTCACAATTTGTTGGGTTCCGCAGCGAGTTACCTCTCCTGGGCTGGTTCCTTTCCCTAGAGTGTAGGGAAAAGTCTGTTGTTTGTGTATCAATAAGGCCAATGTCCAGACAAGGTTAAACCTCAATGACTGAAGGTTTATTTTCTTTATGCTTGAAACCGGACAGGAAAGTTAAAAGTGAAGAATAGAATAACAGGGAGGCAGGTTCAGGCACTTAATATCACCACTCAATCCTTAGTGGACTCTGCTCACCCGGATAGTTCCCTCTCAGGGTCCTAGCAGCCGGAGTGATGCACAAACTTTACTTTTCTTTCCTAGGGATACGATTGGAACCCATTTGCCTAGTTCCAAAATCCCAGCACTTGTAGCATAAGGACCTAGGTGCAAGTTGAAGCACGCTACAATGCCTGTGGCGGACTTGCGGAATCCCTCTGTAGGTGACCAGGCCTCATCCTTCACCGGTAACCCTGGCTCCCTCTCCAGAACGGGTCACCCTCGAGTGCCCTGGAATTCCTCTTTAGATGGTAGGCCAGCTAAAGATGCTGGGCCCACATGAAGAGTTGCAGCCCCAGGCTAAAGGTGCCTGAGACTGTTCCACCCTTGCACACTCCCATGGCCTGGAGGGCCACGAGGCGCAGACGGACTGCTCCTCGGTACTGCTCCTCAGTACCCCTCCTTCTCCCCTCCTTCTCCCCTCCTAAGATGGCGTCTGCCCTTTATGTATCCTCTCCCATCATGCATAGCGGGCCGACCATGCCCCCTGTACAGCTGCCTGGAGAGGACACCCAAAGGTACAGTAATGTCACTAGCGCTTCAACCCTGACCTGGTATGGCAGCGCCACTCACAGGCCACAGGGAACTATACACCAGCAACACCACTTGGCAAAAGCAGAAGAACAAAACCTAACAATTGAAGCGATCTGGGTCTGGCTACTAACCCAGATCAACCCCTAAATTTAGGTACCTAGCTCCCCTAAAAGTAAAGGGGCGCTACATTTGTTTACTGATACCATTTACAAAACGTTTTAGACACACCTCGTATTATCTCAGCTCACTGGAATTGACAAGGGCGCTGTTTCTGGCTGGTATCTTTTCTATTGCTGAAAATTCTTATTTTCAAATCTGAAATAAGAAAACAAATGCAGCCACCACATACTGTATGTAAGCTGCAATATATTTCATTTTTGTTTCTGGTTTTAAATATACTTTCACTGTGTGAGCAATTACCAACAAGGATAATGTTTTTTCTTTTTCTAGTTTGGTCTTTGGGCTGCCTGGCTTGCGTGGCTGGGAATTTCCATCCTTGCGTTTTTGAAGGCCTACCATAATTATAGACAGGAGGACCTGTTGGACAGTCTTATTCAAGAGAAAGAACATTTGATTGGAAAGTCCTCATCTAGACATTCTATGCATGAAGAGAAAAGTGGAGTGATATAACCCAACAAGAAAAGCCATAACACATTGCAACATTTTGAAAATGAAAGCCTACCGTGTATCCTTTAATTTGCTTTACTTCTTCTTAATCAATTCTTACAAAGGGGCACAGTGTTTTTTTCCTCTCTGCAAATAAGCTACCATTATTTGCCAATGTGCAGTTGGTACCGTTAAGAGATCATGTCAGCCACATTGCAACAAATCATATCAAGTTGAATGGTAAAAGGTTGGTCCACCTAATACTGATATTTTACTAATAGGTCGAAATTAGTGGGCTGGATCAGCCCTGGCTTCTTATATGTCTTAGATACTCCAACACTGATTTCTTCCTGCTATAATGTCCCTGACTCTGCTTCTACCCACTTGGGCGTTCCCACTAACCTTTGTGTGTTCCAGCTCCTTCTGAAACATTCTGTGTAATATAAAAAAAAATATTACAATCCAACAGGGAAAGTGGGAATCCCTTATATTGCCCACAGCAGAGCCAGGAACTCGCCACTGAGAACTCACCAATCGAGTCCCAGAGAGATATAAAAGATTATCAAGTGGTTTACCTCTCCAGCATCTAACCAACAACAGGAATATCAGTGTTGGGTGAACTAAGCCTTTAAGTAATTCAGTTGTATACAAGTTTGATTTAAAGCGTTTTTTTTTTACACCTTGCAAGGTAAAGGCATAATGTGCTAGTATGCATCGCATACTAGCTAATTTTGTTAAACTTACCTTAAAACAAAGCCCTCTCTCGCCTAGATCTCAGAGCTGCAGCGGGCTCCCATCTATACCTGTCTTGCTTCCGGGTCCGTGGGCTCCGGCTCTGTGACTGGCTGGAGCTACAACAACGTCACTCCCATGCATGTGCGTGGGAGCCTCCGATTACGGCACGGGGCTTGGAAGGAACGGCACGGCTGGCCGTTACTTCAGAGCGCATGCGCCAGTGACGTCACTGGCTGCATGGAATGTAAATATCTCTTAAACGGTGCCCGTTTAGGAGATATTTACACTACCTATAGGTAAGCCTTATTTTAAGCTTATCTATAGATAAAAGTAATGCGAGAACTTTACTTCCACTTTAAGCCAAAGCTATAGTATGTTGTTTTTTTTTAATTTTCTGTAGGAACCCATTAATTGCACTTGTGAATGGGCGAGTAGTGTGGGGCAAACAAGAAAAGTTTTCAATGAACATACCGAAATCAAGAGTGTTCTGTAGTTCAATGCAACCAGTTAGTGTAGTTACTGTGGAGTGTTCGAGAATTTGCTTGTTTTTCAAGTTTTTCTTTATTGGAATGCACCATAGGTGTGCACACAGGGTATGCCAGGTGTGCACAGACACACCCTAATCACCCCTGTGCTCTGTTTGTGCTTTCACTGCTGACTGCTATATATATACATCCAATGTTTTGCAAGGTGTTGAAGATTCTTTAGCAGTCTTACCTCTTTAAGACTATTAACATTATGAGCCTTCGAGGCAGGACAGGTAAGTAGTATTCGCTGCCATTTACCTGCAGGCTTCTGTTTTAAAGTATAACTAGAGGCAAACTTTTTTTTTTTTTCGGATAGAGTGGAGATGAATTGGATTACATGTCAGCTTTTATTGCTGTCTGTGTCCTCGTTGGGGAGATTCACCCTCTCCATTTGTCTTGTGTACCATCATCATCGAAATTGAAAGTAAAAAAAAATCTCAAATTTTGGGTTGTCCCCAGAAAAATAAGGGAGGGGAAATCGTCCAATGGAAACACTAGTTCTTGTGACCTGAGGATCCCCAAGGGATTCCCTTAATTTGCAGAGATTTTCTCTCACTTCCTGTTTTGGCTATGGGACAGGAGTTGAAGTTAAATCTCCCCAATGGGACACAAATAGCAAAAAAAAACGAAAAAAAAAAAACTGGCAGGGGTTATATTCATCCCCTACTCTATCCAGAAAAAAGTTTTGCTTATAGTTCTACTTTAAGTTTTTAAAATATGGATAGAATTGCTTCAAACTATATGTAAAGCATAACAAAGAACATATTCGGTCTCTATTGGTCTGCTAAGAATACCATTGAAAGACTTCTGTTATATCTGATTGATAAGTTGAAAAAATTCCCTTTGATCTTTGCCAAAAATCTTGTGACCTGCTAAAGCCGGCCATAGATGGTTTCAATCTCAGCCAGTCCCTCAATCAACTTGGGTACAACCAGCGTGTCCATATTTTCCTCATGCGATTATTCCCAGAGGCTATAGACGCTAGCAATAATTACTGTATTCTCCCGGCAGGGACGTCTCCCCCCTGCAGGGAGAACACAAGAGGAACCGGTGGATATTCAAACTGTCTATGGGCAGGCTGAATGTATTGGCATCGATTGGCTTGGGTACAACCAGCATGTTGGATTTTCAGCTATGATATTGCCAGCGGCTCTCACCGCCCCCTGCCAGGAGAACACAATAGTTTAATGGGAGGGATTCACCCATCAACACTATGTTGATGGGGGAGGGGTGCTATTTTCTTTCCTGCAACCCCAGGTATGGCGCATCGTCTATGGCCAGTTTAAGTTCATGTGCTGACTGTTATCAATTACATTGTTCCCTGAGGACTGCAGAACCACACCCCTTTTTGTTAGGGACAATAGGAGGAGGGCACGCTTCAGTCATCCTGTCTTGCTTCTGTTGGCCTGATACAGAAGGGCTGTGAGTGTTGTCACCCTGGGATTGGAAGCCTGCTACTGGCATAATCACCAGGTGAAAATAACGGAAAAAAAGCTGGTCTCTAGAAGTACCAATAAACATTCTAGTTGTTTCCCAGTCCTTGTAATTGGTCTGTATTGTTTATGGATACCATTAGAAGCTACAATTGGTTGCATTGGATTACTGAACACCTTACATTTTGTTACAGCATGGATAAATACAGGCCATGGAGTAATATCGTGGCTTCCAACAAAGCACTCATGTATAATCTGCCATGGACAAATAGTGCTGAGGAGAAACACTTAAGCCCTGTACACACGATCGGATTTCCTATGGATTTTAAACCGATGTATTTTTCCATCGGAAAACCGATGAAGCTGACTTCCATCAGTCTTGCCTACACACCATCAGTCAAAAAACCGACCGTTCCAAACGCCATGACGTAAAACACTCCGAAGAGCCGAGAAAAATTAAGTTCAATGCTTCTGAGCATGCGTCGACTTGATTCTGAGCATGCGTGGGTTTTTTATCCGATGGAGTTCCCCACAGACGATAGTAATTTGCTATCGGTTTTTTAACCATCGGATAAATTTAAAACATGTTCTATTTTTAAACACCGATGGAAAAAAGACCGATGGGGCCCATATACGATCGGTTTGTCCGATGAAAAAAGTCCATCGGACTGTTTTCATTGGTAAAACCTATCGTGTGTACACGGCTTGAGAGATGTATGAAATTCTTAATATATCCAGCAACTTGAATGTGCTAGTATTATAACAATGTAAGATGTTAATGATGAGTTTCATTCGAAAGAAGCAGCAATTTTGTGAGCTAGATCAAATCTTTTGACATAATAGTAGAATGCAAAATTCTCATGAATGTTGGCTCACAAAACAGAATAGCTGCTTATTGATGACATTTTAAAGTAGGCGAGTTTGTGTTTAATGTGCAATTGCAACCTTTCAATCATCCTCAGCTACAAGCACTTTAAGATGTATAGATGAATTTACTATAACAACTTGAAAATATGTATTAGCCTAAAATATTCTGTTACTTTACAAAAAAAAACAAAAAAAACAACAACAAACTGCAAACAGGTCAAGCCAACAAACAAGAGCAGGTTCCTGCACCAGCTTTTAGTGCCAATGATCTGCTTGAATATCCAATGGTTCACATCAGCTCAAGCTTTGGCACATTCCGGTAGTGTGGGAGCTTACAAGCTTTCTCCTGCCCAACACGCTGGAGGTGGGGAGGGTAAAGGCAGTACTTCCAAGAAGCTTTTCTTTAAAGTGATCCAGTCACCAATCTCAAATAAAACATCTTCTGTCAAGAAAAATGTAAATACGTAATTCTTCTGCTGCCCATACTACCAAACACTGCTCCATTAAAGAGGAATCCTTGGGTGGAGTTTCTTCTTAAACAGACACTTCTGAATGTGTCGTTGTGACCCACAAAAGATTAAAGTGCCACTCAGGCTAAATCAGCATGGGGAGTAACACGAGTAGCTCCGCATCTGTTGTGGAAGTGCAGACGAGGGATGGAACTTGTCCCAGCTCCTGTGATCACTGAGGGTAAAGGAGGAAGAAATCCTCAATGCTGTACATCCACGGAGTCCTGTAGTAATGGTGGGGAGAGTGGCAATCTCAGCCTGGGCTCCTGCCAGGCCACATCCCCAACACGTTTCTCTCCACCCCCTCGGAGCTTAGTACTTCTGGATGTGTCACTCTTCTGTGTTTCCTGCTGTGTTTTATGGTTTCTCCTGCTGGACACTACATGACATAATAGTGACATAGAAGTCAGCATTCTTTATAGGGGAAGGGCTAGAAATATCTTCTTTCCAGCTGGTTCTGGTTGTGATGGCTGGTCCACCAAAGCCACTCTAAATGTTAGTTTATGAGCAGTTTTGTTGCTGTCTCTCTTGCCAATGTCATCACACGTGCACTGTACTCAAATCAGGACCAGCTGCCATGTCTCTGGGATAGGATGTGATAGATGGAAGGCGTGCACTTGCATCTTCCAGCTTGGGAGAGTGGAGGATTGGACTGCTGTCTATCATAGGACCATGAAGTAACGTGTTATTTCCAGCTATGGGAGACAATGGGAGCTGAAAATATAAAAAAATGCTGTTGTCTGCTAGTAGGGAAACCTTTTAAAATTGTTCCACTGCCCAACCTTACAGGATAATTTGAATAAGCTGGTATACATATAGTAAAACAAACTGTTGGCAGTATATATACCTTGAATAATAATAATTTACAGATGTGCAAGCATTATGACCAACCACACATGTGGTTACACCTTCTTTCCTAGTGACTGATGCTTCTATTAAAGTATAACTAAAGGCAAAACTTTTTATTAAGTTTTGGATAGAATGGAGCGGGATTGGAACACTTGTCAGTTGTTATTGCTGTCTATGTCCCTGTTAAGGAGATTCACCCTCTCTGTTTGTCCTGTTTACTATTATCATTGAAAGTGAAATTAAAAGAAAATCACAAATTTTGAGTTGTCCTCAGAAAAGTAATAGAGGGGAAATCTTCCAATGGGGACACTATTTTTGGTGACCTGGGGGGTCCCAAAAGAATTCCCCTAATTTGCAGGGATTTCCTCTCACTTGCTGTTTGGCCATGGGACAGGAAGTGAAGGTAAATCTCCCCAAATGGGACACAGATGGCCAAACAAAAATCTGATGGGGGTTATAGCCCTATCTTGCTCCATCCAAAATGAAAAAAAAAAGTTTTGCCTATAGTTCTACTTTAAGATGAATGTCTTCTGCTGCACTCTGGATGATTGGTTGATTATGGTCATGGGACAGTCTAGAAAACATAGAATAATCTGTCAATCACAGCACAGGTTAATTGGAAGGGAATGGGCAAAGAAAATGGTAACTTTAAAGCAGAACTTTACCCTAACCAACTTGATAAAAAAACAATGAAACATTAGTTCTACATTAATAATTATGCTACCAAAATTAGTGTGTGTTGTAAATTGCCTCCAGCATTGCTTCCGTTTCTTCTCGTTGGAGGCTGCCATTTTGTTGAAGCCTAGGGCAGTCACTTCTTTATTGAAAACTCTCCATGTCTCCTTAGTCTAAAAAAATATGTCACTTTCTGCAATTAATATGTGTCTGTTTCCAGCCTTGATTGTTCTTGGCTCAGGTAGATGGGAAGGCTGCAGTAGTTGACCGTGCTAAAAGAGAGAATATTAGGGAGATCCTTATAAGTTTAACACTTTTGTTTCTCCCTGGCAGCAGAGTTTGTCCTTTCACCTCTCCTACTTTTTTGTTTTCCTTCCCTTATATGTCCTCCATTGGCACAGTCTTGTATCCCCCCCCCCCCCTCCAACTCAGTAAATCTTAAAACTGTCAGCATATTGGCCTCTATTGACTCACTGATTGCAGAGAATAGAGAGCAACTGAGACTGTGCAGAGCAAGGTGATACTGGATTATTGGATTTTAAACAGTATAGGCACTTATTTTTTTATGTTTTACATAGCTATACCTGCAAAAGGGGCCAGCCTGAAGTTAACTATCAGGACTTAAAATCCTGACTTAAGTTTCACTTCAAGTGTTTAAAATGGTTGACTCTTAAATAAATTATTTGTTTTGAGTCTTCCTTGTTTCGATCTTCCTTTCCGTTTTCTTTATAAGTTCGTTGTCTGCACCAATTTGGCAAAACAGCTGTTACAAGCAACTGTTACAGTTATCATTCATGGCATGCCTTGACAATAACTGTTTTGGGAATCCATTAAATCAAATAATTTAGTTAAGCTTTAAGCTCTGTCTTCATGTTTTCTGTAATAATTGAGATATTTCCAATAGAGCTTGGATTCTGTATTTTATTGTTTGTGGAAGTTAGAATGGGGCTATTATGGTCAACCCCTAAGAACTGACGCGCTCCACTAATTGTTTAAATTTTCTGCTACCTCAGTCAACACCTTTTTATCATGTTATTTACTTCCTGGGAATTACTATATACTTTTGCTGAAGAACAGATGGCCAGCAAAGGTCGTGAAAGGACTAAATAGGAGGACCTCTGGGGGGGTGTATGGGAAATATCTTCATATAGAAGGTGTAAGATAACCTTAGATGCCAGTTGTCTTATACTACCAGTTAATTTTAATGAATATCCACTTGATAATCAGTCGAACCAATAGCAGTCTATAATTACGTATACAGTTTCGATGGCCATAGTAAATGATCTCGATAGTATCAACATGCCAGCTTTAAAATAGTATGTAACATCAAAGTAGGGGATCTGCTCTGGGTTAGATAAGGGTAGTGTGAGGCTTTGGGGTTCAATGTTTCAGTTGTTAAAGCAGAACCACAGAAGCTTGAATTGCACAGACTTCTGGGACATGTAGTCCATGAGTCGCCACTGAATTTTACCCCGCTCTATACTATGAGAAGGAGAGGAATAGGACTGGAGCGGTCACATGACCATTACATGACATTCCTAAAAGAAAGGTATTTACCTAGAAATTTTTTATAAATAAAGAGTGTACAGTATTGTCCAGGGGTAGGGTAGGGGACTAGGAGAAATGATTAGTTTGATTTCCGGAATTCTGATCCAAAGCCAAAACATTTTTTTTTACTTTTGGATAGATAAAGAAATGCTTAATGCGCCTGAATATTTTTAATTTTTTTGGCTTTCTGCAAACCATTGGGGAGATTTTTACTCACTTCCTGTTTCAGAGCTGTAACAGGAAGTGAGAGGAACTACATTTTTTTACTAATACACCCACAAGTGTTACTATGGGAGGTTAATGCGGGCTGAATGAAAAAACAGATCGCTGTACTAACACAAGCGATGATAGTACAGCGATCTCCCCTGCTGTGCTTTTGTGTTCTGACAGGGGGACTGCCCCCTGCCAGGACACACTGATCAGCGCTTGTTGAACTGACTGATGCTCAGCCCGTGTGTACCAGCCGTAAAAGAGAAGTATGTTTTTTTTTTGTTTTTTTTTTTAGATTCATACTTACTTTGGTGGATGGAGCATCAGACCGATGCTGCAGCTGTCCCCTGGCGTCTCTGCACTGAGAACCGAGCCACCGAACACCGTCGATGGCTCGGTTTTCACTCCTCCCCGAGCAGAGAGATGCTGACTGTCAACGCAAGTGTGAATCCAGCCTCAAGGAATTCTTTATTGCGGAGAACACTTTGTTATTAAATTAAACAATAGGCAGCTACATTATGCATGCTATTTCCTTGGTTCCATGAGCCTCGTACCAAAAGACAGCCAGCACCAGGCTCCCGGTACTGAGAACAAATGTAATGCAGTCAAACGCCTTGCCATTTGCAAAACCAGTGATATGGCATTGATGTACATAACCCTATTAACAGTGCATGCAAAAATAACTATACCGTTTAGGTGGCTTGGTGCAACAGCTCTGCAATTACCGTATGCTTGTGTGGCATCCCCCGCCCCCAAACCTGTCTATAAAATGTAAATATTTTTTTTGTATTGCTATTTGCTGCCAAAAATGATTTGTATCGCTTACAAGGAGAAATATATATATATATTGAATATCTTATAACTATCTAAAACTCAGTGATTCCAGTCTTTAGAAACACGTGTGCAAAAATTATTCTGGTAGTTACCAACCTTTAACGTGAAGGTTATGAAGACATGTGTACTGCTGGTGGCCCATGAAGACAGCTGGAGCAGAATATGAAAATCAGTTTCACTTGTGCTCCAGTTAGGTGGCACATTTTTTAACTTTATGCCGCGTACACACGATCGGACATTCCGACAACAAAACCTTGGATTTTTTTCCGACGGATGTTCGCTCAAACATGTCTTGCATACACACGGTCACACAAATGTTGTCGAAAATTGCGAATGTCAACAACACTACGATGAGCCGAGAAAAATTAAGTTCAATGATTCTGAGCATGCGTGAAATTGATTCCGAGCATGCGTAGAATTGTTGTGCGTTGAATTGTGTACACACGGTCGGAATTTTCGACAACAACTTTTGTTGTCGGAAAATTTTAGAGAACCAGCTCTCCTTTTTT
Source organism: Rana muscosa (assembly GCA_029206835.1). Taxonomy (NCBI): domain Eukaryota; kingdom Metazoa; phylum Chordata; class Amphibia; order Anura; family Ranidae; genus Rana; species Rana muscosa. Next base: position 193,005,979 of record CM055126.1, on the reverse strand, counting down.
CTGTCGGAAATCGACAGCAAATGTCTGGAGCATACACACGGTCGGATTTTCCGACAACAAGCTTACATCGAACATTTGTTGTCGGAAATTCCGACCGTGTGTACGCGGCATAAAAGTGTGTAATTGTTCGGTTTGGGCTACGACTTCCATTCATTCCATTTTTCTTTGCTCCATTTTTCATCAATCAGCTTATGTCTGTCTGTCTATCTATCTATCTATCTATCTATCTATCTGTAGCGCTACCCCCAGTTAAGAGAGCCGCTGATATTGATTTGGGCCCTGCAGTGCACCGCTGTCAACCCCCGGCAATCGGCTCTAACCTCCCGTGGCACAGCTGGTGATAGAGAGATAGGACCGCGTGATCGCAACTGTTGGTGACGCAGTCCTATAACAAACATACACAGAATATACTTTAAAACTCTTATTAAAGTAAGCGGAACTGACACCAAATGTACTTTACCCAGATATTTTACTGAGGCTAATGGGCAAGTAATAAACAACAGTATAACAAGTTGCAGATCCCTGCAATAAACAGTAATAAAGATAAACAGAGTAATCAGAATAATAAAGTATTGCTATGCAACTCTAGCGCTGCCCTTTTACAGCTACTTCCCCTCATGGGTAGACTAACACCCAGCAATGTCTACCTATGCAGTCAGGCCTGACTGATCTAAATGGAAGTTCAGTGAAACAATATTTGCTAGCAATCTCTCGGTGGTGCACTTGAAGAACAACTTTGTAATCCCAACGAATAGTAAAGATAAAGTATCTGTCTTTAAACAGCTCTCACCACCTGGACAAGTCCAAGTCCCTTTCCTCCATCGATTCGTCTAGGAACAGGAATCCACCGACATCCAAGTCTTCAATCCTTCTGGTGTACTGCAGCAAGGAGGATTAGATGTCTCTAAGGCTCTGCTAGGCTGGCAGAGGGCTCTTTGGAAAGGAGCACATGGCCCGGGCTTCAGGCCTTGTGCACACAGCAGTTCAGCACAGACATCCTCTTGCTAGGAGAGGGGGTCCCAAAGAGGCCGACCAAAACTCCGCCTCCCCTTTATAAAGTCTGCCCCAGCAGTCTCTGTTCTGGAGCAATGCACCCTGGGTGCTGCAAGATGTACTGGGAGATGTAGTCTCTCTCTCCTCTGCTTTCACTTCCATAATGTCTCTTTACTTCCTCCCGACTCACCTCTCACCTGGAACTTCTTGTCTCTCTGCATTAAAGGGGAACACCCCGCTACACACTCCCCCCACTTGAACTCTTTGGTCCCCAAAGATAAACTTCAACAAATACTGTTTACCATTTTGGACAATGTCGAGCATGATGTTGACATAGGGAATTCCCACCAAAACTTTGGGATGGAACTCTCTTGCCCACAGGTCACACTACCATGAGTGGCCTGCCTAACTGTGCCAGAGAGTGAGCTGGGGTTGCCCTCCACCAAATGGACGGTGGAAGGATCAGGTTGTTCAACACTTCTCCTAGCCGTTACAACAGAGTCCTCTGTGCTCGTCCCCATTTGGGGGTAAGTTAGTTTCTTGGGAGGCCTGATGACTCTGCGAGCCCTCTGCTCTCTTGGTGCTTCTGACTCTGGCACCACAGGCTCTTCTTCAGGAGTAAGTTCAGGTAACATTGCTGGTTCTGGAACCTCTGATTCAGAAGTCGACTGACGTATGGAATCTCTAGAGTCCTCCTCAGCGCAAGTGTCAGGAACATCTTCCCAGTAATCAGCTGAGGGACTGAAGGGTATGAATTCAGTAGCCTCCGGATTCAGCGTTGCATCTGGGGTATCCCCTCCATTTGGGAGATCTATGGCGGACGTTCCCAGAGTCGAGGGAGGCCACAGCCAGTCCAGTTCTCCACCTTCTTCCGTACTCAATTGGGAGGCCTCCCCATCTTTGGCTCGAGAGGTCTGGGACCGAGTGTTCGGCCTAGGAATATCCAGGATAGAGGCCGGTTCAGGGGAGTCTCTCACGGGAGGTATTCTGACTGCCTCAGCAAGTGGGAGCAGGTGGTTCCGATGCCACATCTTCAGTGGACCCACCTTTCCTTCTGGCTTTAGTTTGTAGACAGGCAAACCGGGCAACTTCCTACAGACAACATAGGGCTCAGATCTCCACCTGTCGGCAAGCTTGTGTTTTCCAGGGACCCCCAGATTGCGTAGCAGTACTCGGTCCCCGGGCTGCAGATCTTGCACTCGAACCTTCAGATCAAAATTTCTCTTGTTGCGGGCCCCCCTTTGATCCGAAGCCGCCTGGGCTTGTTCATAGGCCACCTGCAAGCTACTTCTAAGTCTGTCCACGTATCCCTTGTGGGATGTAGCTGAGGTATTGTCTATAGAAGTGCCAAAGGCCAGGTCCACAGGTAGCCTTGCTTCTCTCCCAAACATAAGTCGATAAGGGGAGTAACCAGTGGCGTCACTTGTGGTACAGTTATAGGCATGTACTAGGGCTGATATGTGCTGACTCCAGTGTTGCTTCTTCTCTGTTTCTAAGGTTCCCAACATGTTGAGCAGGGTCCGGTTAAATCTCTCCGGCTGAGCATCTCCTTGTGGGTGGTAAGGCGTGGTTCTGGTCTTCTTTATTCCTAATGAATCCAAAAGTCTTCGGATCAACCGACTCTCAAAGTCCCTTCCTTGATCTGAGTGGAGTCTCTGTGGTAGTCCGTAATGGACAAAATACTTCTCCATAAGTATCTTGGCCACGGTGGATGCCTTCTGGTCTTTGGTTGGGAAAGCTTGAGCATAGCGGGTGAAATGGTCGGTTATTACCAGAACATTCCCCAATCCACTCAGGTCGGGTTTGAGGCAGAGAAAGTCAATGCATACCAGATCCATTGGGCCTTGACTCTGTAAGTGGCCCATTGGGGCAGCTTGATGGGGTAGGGTCTTTCTCTGAATGCATCGTGCACAGGAATGGCAATACTCCTCTACTTCTGCCCTCATGCAGGGCCAATAGAACCGATTTCTGACAAGCTGGAAGGTCCTTTCTGCCCCTAGGTGACCATGATGGTCATGCAGGGCAATTAGTACAGTCTCTCGGTGCTTCTCTGGAAGAAATAACTGCCACTTATCTTCTGAGTCATCAGAGGGGCCCCTTCGGTAGACCACTCCCTGATGTACCTGTAGCCTGTCCAATTCCTTCCTCAACAGGCGAGCCTCCTTTGAGGGGTGATGTAGGAATTTGTTGGGATCCTGATTCTCCAGGGCTTCGAGGACCAATCTCCCCATGGGGTCTTCCAATTGGTCACACCTCAACTCCTTCTTGGACAGTCTCGGTAGGTTGTCTTCCTCCGGTTGAGTTACCCCACAATAGTGTTTGGGGACTCCTACCATGGTAACCCCTATTTCTTCTGCTCTGGAGCCTCCTCTGGCTTGGAATTCAGCCCCTTGACAAAGGGCCCGCACCCCGTCCGGTGCCACTTGGGTCCAATCTTCCCAGTCATTTGTCGTGGCATGAGACCTCCGGGACAGGGCATATGCATCCCTATTTCCGGCTCCTGGTCTGTACTTCAGACTGAAGTTGAATCCAGACAATGCGGCCAACCACCTGTGTCCGGTGGCATCTAGTTTCGCGGTGGTGAAGAGGTAGGTCAGGGGGTTGTTGTCTGTCTTCACAGTAAACTCTGCCCCATACAAGTAGTCTTTTAGCTTGTCTACTACCGCCCATTTGAGGGCCAGGAATTCCAGCTTATGAGTGGGGTAATTCTTTTCTGAGGGGGTCAGGCTCCTGCTCACATAGGCCACTGGTCGCAGTTGTCCTTCATGTTCTTGGTAGAGTACACCACCTAGACCCTCATGGCTGGCATCCACATGTAATTCATAAGGTCTGGTAGGGTCGGCGTAGGCCAGGACTGGGGCAGTGGTTAAGCTCCTCTTCAGAGCATGAAAGGCCTCTTCACACCTTGGGTTCCACTGATCTTGAACTGACTCACCAGGCCTCCTGGGCCCTGAGTCATCCTCTTCCCCTTCTGCCTTTAGCAATTCATTCAACGGGCGGGCAATCCGAGCAAACCCCTCCACAAACCTCCTATAATAGGAGCAGAACCCCAGGAAGGATCTGAGCTCTGTTACTGTGGTGAGTCGTGGCCAGGAAGTGACTGCTTCCAACTTCTCAGGATCTGTGGCCACCCCTTCTTCAGACACTATGTGCCCCAGATAGTTCACAGAAGACTGGTAGAACCGACACTTCTCGGGGGAAAGCTTAAGTCCCTCTTCGCTGAGTCTTCTCAATACTTTCTCCAACCTGGCTTCATGTTCTTCCAAGGTTCTTCCAAAGACAATGACATCGTCCAAGTACACAAGGACTTCTATAAGATTCATGTCTCCAACAGTCTTCTCCATAAGGCGTTGAAAGGTAGCAGGAGCTCCAGACAGACCCTGAGGCATCCTATTGAATTCGAAGAATCCCACCGGGGTTATGAAGGCTGTCTTCTCCCTGTCTTCTGGGTGCATAGGGATTTGATAGTACCCACTCTTGAGGTCCATCACACTGAACCATTTGGCTCCAGACAAACTTTGTAGGGCATCTTCTATCCTTGGCGTGGTGTATTGGTCAGGGATGGTTCTCCTGTTGAGAGTCCTGTAATCGATACAAAGCCTCAACGACCCATTCTTCTTTCTGACCACCACGATTGGGGAGGCATAGGGACTTCTAGACTCCCGGATCACACCAGTCTTCTTTAGTTCTACAAGTTGTTCCCTCAGATCCTCCAGATCTGCCAGGGGGACCCGCCTGACCCTCTCTCGGAAGGGCTTATCTTCTTGGAGGCGGATCCGATGGGTGGCACTTCTTGCACACCCCACATCGAATTCATCTTCGGAAAAGATCTTCTCCCACCTGGTCAGCTGGGCCTTGGCTCTTTCTTTCCAAGCCCTGGGTAGGTTCAGGTTTTCCACGGACAGTTTCTCCCAAACATCTCCTCCGTCACCCGTCCCCTTGACTTCGGACCAAGTGACCGGGGCAGCAGGGCTCACCTGACCAAGCAACACTCTGGCAGGGATCTCCATGGGTCCTCCCGTAGTGTTCCTAACACTCACCGGAACTCTGCCATGGGCCTTCTTCAGAGCCTTGAACGGAATCACTTCTGGTATCACTTCCAGGCCTGAGGACTCTTCCCTTGGGTCTGATTCCAGCATGACAAAGGGGTCAGGTTGTTCCCACGAAAGCTTCACAGTGGCCCTAAGACAGGTTACTTCTCCGGGCTGTAGCACTACTCCTTCTCTGCCAAGTCTCCACACCTTCCCTATCCCCTCTCCCGGGGTCTTCTGCTCTAAGACCAGTCATTGGTAGGCCGTCTTTAGCATGGGATGGATTTTGGTGGCTGAATGGTTTCTCTCTTTCACTAGAGGGGTCAGGAGTCTCCTGACTAGATCCGTGTTTGTCCCAATGATCAGGGAAATCTTGCTGGCTCCAGGCGGCCGGGGACACACAACTGCCAGGGTGTCAAACACTTCAGCCTTCCCAGCCACGGATGGGTCGAAAGTCATCTTTATGGGCAGGTACCCATCATAAGGGAAACTCTGGGTTCCAAGTCCCCATATCTCCAGCTCTTCTATCTTCTGGATAGGCAGATGACTCAAGTGCCTATCATAGAAGTCCCGGTATAGTAAAGTCACCTGTGCTCCGGTGTCCAAAAGAGCTTTAGTATAGACTCCTTCCACTTGAATGGGCACAGTAGGAGACGGGCCCACCAGTTCCTTTGGGTATGGCCGGACTGGGGTCACCTCTTTTTTTTGGCTTTCGACCCTTGCCCTGCTCCTTTTGGACTTTAATTTTTCCTGAGCCTGGCATGCATTGACTCTCTCCCTCTCAATGGGGGCACAAACCCGCTGAGGGATGTTATTGTTCCTTTTTAGGTGGATGTTCCTTCTTTGGGGTGCTGTACTTCCACTGAGGGGTCTTGCCCCCTCCCTCTGGGGTACATCTTGGTGGGGGTGTACTATACCTCCTCCTAGGAGTTTTGTCTCCTCCATTCTTGGCCTTTTTTTTTAGTTTGGAGCGCACTGAAGATGATGGGCACCCGGTTGACTCCTTCACCGGGGCCCTTTGGAGTTTCCCGCCGGCTTGCAATTATCTGTTCTCTTCTTCTTTGGGCTGGAGCATACGTTAGCAAAGTGGCCACTCCCTCCGCAGTTATAGCAAATCACCTCTTCTCGGTCCTGTAGGGAGGCCGGTGCTGAGGTGTTCGGGAACAACTCCTTTCTTGGGCTTGGTTTCTCTCGTCTTCTCTGATCTTTCTCCATCAAAGAGGTCAGCATCTCCAACACTTGGGCCATTTGCGATTTCAGAGTGTCAACCTCCGCATCTCTTTCTGGGCTCTTGACCGAATGGACCAACACTGGTACAGGTGTGACATTCGCCTTGGCCACCTGCTGATCTTCCTGCAGCGCCTCTTCGTCCCTAATAATTTTTATTAGATCAGAGTAGGTTAGTGACATTCCTCCTCCTGAGGTTTTCAGGTGCAGCCAGACCGGGTCTGAGCGCCGCGCTCCCCTCATGATCTGCTTCATGCGTGCTTCATCTGCATCTTTGGGCAGCATTCCCTTCTTCAGTACAATCTTGCATAACTGCCTGTTCAGCCTTCTAACATATTCTGACAGTTTCTCATTCGGCTGCTGGAGAGTGTGTTCAATTTGATAAATCATCTCTGACACCTTCTCCAGCTGACCAAACTCTTCCTGCAGCATGGCCAGGCAATCTTGAGCTGTACAGTTTTCATTTCCAAACCGGAAGCTCCTCACCGCTTCTGCCGCGGCACCTTTCAGACTTTCTAAGACTCGCTGTCTCTTCTGTGCCTCAGGCACCTCCCATGCTTCTACTGCCTGCAATGCCTGTTCCACCCAAGTGTCAAAATCTTCCTCCCCCGCAGGGACGGGGAGCTTCCCTGAGAAGGTGCTAAGCTTCCGGTAACCGGCCTCCACATGCACCGTACTGCTTTTCTGGCACTTAATTACAAGGTCTCCTAGAGCATTCAACAATTCAGGCCCTATAGCGGCCAGCGGTGATCCCGGGCTTAATAGTTCCTTAAGCTTTTCTGCTTTAGGGGATAGTGGTGGAGATAATTGTGGGGGTGATGGCTTTGGTGTCTGAAACCATTCTTCCTTCACTGGCAGCGTATGTATCAAGTGATAGATCTGATTATCTATGGCTTGTATACTCTGACTTTTAAAATGCTCTGGGATTTCCTTTTTCCATTCTACCAGTGCGTATGTAAACGAGATCACTGGATCTGGCCTAAAATCCATCACCCATGCTTTGTGGCTCGGAGACAGTAACAATACGAGCTGTTTTATCTCCTCTTCCTTCCATCTTTCCCCCGGGAGTACAATGACTACCGCCGCGGTTGGATCGGCGCCAATCGCTGCGCACCACTGTGACATTGCCAGCGGGTCCATGCTGGTACTTCTGACCGGCTTGATTGCAGCGTGCAACGTACAAGGATCCCGGACTCGAGCCCCCACGTGTAGCGCTACTCCCAGTTAAGAGAGCCGCTGATATTGATTTGGGCCCTGCAGTGCACTGCTGTCAACCCCCGGCAATCGGCTCTAACCTCCCGTGGCACAGCTGGTGATAGAGAGATAGGACCGCGTGATCGCAACTGTTGGTGACGCAGTCCTATAACAAACATACACAGAATATACTTTAAAACTCTTATTAAAGTAAGCGGAACTGACACCAAATGTACTTTACCCAGATATTTTACTGAGGCTAATGGGCAAGTAATAAACAACAGTATAACAAGTTGCAGATCCCTGCAATAAACAGTAATAAAGATAAACAGAGTAATCAGAATAATAAAGTATTGCTATGCAACTCTAGCGCTGCCCTTTTACAGCTACTTCCCCTCATGGGTAGACTAACACCCAGCAATGTCTACCTATGCAGTCAGGCCTGACTGATCTAAATGGAAGTTCAGTGAAACAATATTTGCTAGCAATCTCTCGGTGGTGCACTTGAAGAACAACTTTGTAATCCCAACGAATAGTAAAGATAAAGTATCTGTCTTTAAACAGCTCTCACCACCTGGACAAGTCCAAGTCCCTTTCCTCCATCGATTCGTCTAGGAACAGGAATCCACCGACATCCAAGTCTTCAATCCTTCTGGTGTACTGCAGCAAGGAGGATTAGATGTCTCTAAGGCTCTGCTAGGCTGGCAGAGGGCTCTTTGGAAAGGAGCACATGGCCCGGGCTTCAGGCCTTGTGCACACAGCAGTTCAGCACAGACATCCTCTTGCTAGGAGAGGGGGTCCCAAAGAGGCCGACCAAAACTCCGCCTCCCCTTTATAAAGTCTGCCCCAGCAGTCTCTGTTCTGGAGCAATGCACCCTGGGTGCTGCAAGATGTACTGGGAGATGTAGTCTCTCTCTCCTCTGCTTTCACTTCCATAATGTCTCTTTACTTCCTCCCGACTCACCTCTCACCTGGAACTTCTTGTCTCTCTGCATTAAAGGGGAACACCCCGCTACATATCTATCTATCCTTACTTTAGACTTTTATTGTTGTGTTGAACTTGATTTGTTTTGCATAGTGTTATACAAAATTATATACTTTGAATGACATTTGCAGTTTAATAACCATGGCTTCTAAATTTTGATCTAAGGCTGACCTGTTTGGTAAATGTATGTATAGCCAAATGTTTCTGGTTTTGAATAGAGCAGGGAAAACCCCTATCAGATTATGTTTGTTGTCTGCATCCTTCTGGGGAGATTTCACTTTGATTCCCATCCTAGAGACACAACAAGAGGTGTGTCAGGATCTGAACCCACAGCCTCTGCTCTGTCCAGCATGGGCTCTACCTGCTGAGCCACCTGAGATGCTGGACAGCTACCTTTCTGATCCTTTGGACTTTCTTGTCTTGTCTCTTGTTTCTGGTGAGCCTTGAAATCTTTACTCCTCCTATGAACTTCCTATTTAAGCCTTGTCTCTGCACTTCCTTATTGCCAGATTGTTGTGCTCTCTCCAGCCGATATCTTGCCCCGTTTGCGTACTTGCAGCTGTCCTTATTTCCACTACCACTTGTTACCGACCTTTGGCTTATTTTCTGACTACGCTTCTGCTTGATTCCTACCTGCTATATCTGCTACGGGACCCTAGCTTGCTCACCGCCTGCTGGGTTGACCTCCTGAAGACCGCAAACTGGTACTAACAGGCAGCAAAGCCCCGCTCTACTATCCGGAGTACTAGTGAACACTGGTTAGTGCTTAGACCTCGCACCTTGGGTGAGCTTGCATCATCTGCCCGGTTGACCTGCTTGTTTACTTATTCTGATGGTCGGTGGGAGCCTCCCAGCCCTATTTAGCCACAACAGCTATCAGGCTCTCAAAGAGTTTTACAGGCTGGTGACAGTGGAGATGGATGGCACATTTGTGCCCCTCGGCCCGAGGAAAAATACCAGGCCCCCATAAACTGGGCTAATCGCCCAGTGTGCATGGGGCCTAAGTCATCACCAAACTATTTGTCCTCATTAAAGCCGGCCATAGATGGATTGAATTTCGGCCAGTTTAGCAGGATCCGGCTGAGATTCCATCCATCTACAGTATGGGCAGGCTGGTTGTACTAAAGTCGATCATTCGACTTTAGTACAACCAGCCTGTAAGATTTTTTGCATGCTAACACTGCTGGTGGCTAAAGCCGCTAGCAGCAATCATTGTGTTCTGTCAGCAGGGAAAGCTCCCCATCGGTGGAACACAATAGCGCAGCGGGAGAGTTTTCCCCATCAACACTGACTGTGTTGATTTGCGACTCAAACTATTTTTCTTTCTTCCACCCGTGTTGGAAGGAAAGAAAATTATATAAATTATTTCCACTTCCACACCTGCCTACTCTCATGGCACGTCTGGATTTCTCTTACTTTCCTGTATCAGTGACTGGTCACTAAGATGAATAGAGGGGTGACATCCCCAGCGGGGACACAGACAACAACAAAAACTTTTCAGAGGGTCTAACCCCTTAACACTCTACAAAAAACTAAGAAAAAAAGGTTGTCCCTTTACATACATTTGAAGATTCCTATATACTGGGGATCAGGTAAAAGATGGGTTGACAACGTATAGCAGCAATGGTGACCAATGTACAGGTGCTTTTGCTGCACTCTACTAATGCAGCCCTATAAAAAAAAAATCTTATTGTGCGTGTCACATAATACATTTACAGCATGTTTTTTTTAAAGAACTTTCAAGCATGTTTTGTTAAATAACACAGATGATTGTACCGCTGCTATGTTCTGCTACAGGCTTAGTCCTGCTCTCAAATTGATGCATTGCTTCAGGACAACCGTTTCTTATGATGATATTTTGAACTTGTATTGACCAATAGTATTTATTTTTGCCTGTACAAAAGCTGGATGTAAAGTATTTGACATGATGATTTATATTTAGGAATAAATAATGACTAATAATAATGGCTGTTTTGTGTTTATTTTTACTTATCAGTATTGTTAATCATTTCTTAATTTGGTGGAATTTTATATTTCAAAGGGTTTTTGCACATTAGAAACAAAAAGAAGCTTCAATGGGAGTTCCACCTTTTTTGCAAAAAAATCATGGTAAACCCTTTGTGGTTACGAAGTGGAGGAAGTATCAACAAATTACAATTGTGGTGATGTCTCCGCACTTGTGCATCATGGAAACCTGCCACAGTGGCAGAAGGAAGTCTTAAGGTCCGTAACACACGATCGGATTTTCCGAAGGAAATTGTGTGATGACAGGCTGTTGTCGGAAAATCCGACCGCTTGTATGCTCCATCGGACAATTGTTGCTGGATTTTCCGTGGACAAATGTGGGATAGCATTCTTTAAAATTGTCCGCCAACAAATGTGTGTTGTCGGATTTTCCGAGCGTGTGTGCACAAGTCCTTCAGACAAAACTCCAAAGTCCAAACACGCATGCTCAGAAGCAATGCTCACCATAACACGACATTAGCAGAAGTTGCCCAAAGGGTGGCGCTAAAGAGCTGAAAAAACACGTAGTTTTGTGTTTTGTTGGCCTTTCATTTTTTCATTCAAAGATCTCTGTGAATGAATGACACAAATTCAAATAATGACAGGAGACTGTGGAGCAACAAACCCTGTGATTCTGTAAGTGTTGGGGGAAAGGGGGCAGTTTGAGGTTGACCTAAATATGAGTGCTAAGTCTCATACACATGATCGGATTTTCTGCGGACAAAGCATAGGACTTTTGTCCGAAGGGCGTTGGATCCATCCTGCCTCGTATTAATGGTTCAGGCTGGTGGTGGTGTAATTGTGTGGGGGATATTTTCTTGGCACACTTTGGGCCCCTAAGTACCAATTGAGCAATGTTTAAACACCACGACCTACCTGAATATTGTTGCTGACCATGTCCATCCCTTTATGACTCCAGTGTACCCATCTTCTAATGGCTCCTTCCAGCAGGATAATGCACCATGTCACAAAGCTCAAATCATCTCACCACTGGTTTCTTGAACATGATAGTGAGGTCACTGTATTCCAATGGCCTCCACAGTCACCAGATCTCATCCAATAGAGCACCTTTGGGATGTGGTGGAACGGGGGATTCTCATCATGAATGTGCAGCTGACAACTGTGTGATGCTATCATGTCAATATGGACCTTGCTGAATCTATGCCACAAAAAATTAAGGCAGTTCTAAAAGCAAAAGGGGGTCCAACCCGGTACCAGCAAGGTGTACCTAATAAAGTGATAAGAGAACTTAAAGTGGTTGTAAACGCTTACCTATACCCAGTGGCGTGACTAGCCTCTGGTAATACACAGAGATTAAACAAATCCTCCTACATAAGTTGTACCTGTTTATCTGCAGCCATCTCTCCTTTACTGCCTCCAAAAGCACACAGTTTACACAGCATTCCTGAGCAGAGGTAGGAGGTGTGGATTTGATGTTACACACTGTACAGCATATAGCTAGGAGCTTAGTGTAATCTGAAACCCGAGTGGTGGGAAAGCCCGCCCCCCCCCCCCACACACACACACACAGTCTCTTATTGGGAAACGTTCACAGTTGAGGCCGTCAATCACCTTCTGTGTGCTGAGGGGGGGACAGGGCCATCCCCCGAGATTGTCGGGATTGACATAACCTGTCCAAAGTGACTCATGCAGATAGCAGAGGGAAGAAAGAGAGAGCACAGAATAAAAATAGGCATTTTGGAATGAGACAAGTACACACTATAAAGGGATATGCTTTGTTTATTTTTCATCTCAGTGGTTTACAACTAGTTTAGCTTAAAAAAATAAAATAAAAAAAATCCTACAGCTTTAGTCACATTGCGTACTGGTAATGAAATATGTCTTGCGTTGTCTTCAGTGCCTGTCCTCTTCCTGGCTCCGAGACTCCAGTGATGCAATGGTTAATAGCTTCAAACATACAAGGTATGCCCACCTCCTGAACCTTACTATTGGCCCATTGATTATTGATTTGAATGGACTAACCATTTGCGAGCCGGGAAGGGGGGTCCTTTACACAGGTTTGAAAAGACCATTGTCAGCGCAGTGGTACCACATGACCTCTTCTAGTCCCTGCACATTACATGAACTGAAGTGGTCAGCACAATAGAACTCCATGGGGCTGAATACATCGATACAAGTCCAGTGCTGACAGAGGTGAATAAAATGCTCCGTATCTCACAAAGGATGTCACAGAGGTCAGTATGAGTAACACATTACACTTACCCAGGGCCGCCATCAGGGGGGTACAGGCAGTACACCCGTAAGGGGCCCGGAGGTCCCCAGGGGCCCGGGTGGCAACCCCCCCTTTTTTTATTTTTTTTTATATAAAAAAAAAATATATATAATTTTTTTACATTTATTTTTATTTTATTTCTTTTTTTTTAATTATTTTTTTATTTTATTTCTTTATTTTTTGTAAGGGGCCCAGAGGTCCCCAGGGGCCCAGATGGCAACCCCCCTTTTTTTAAAAAAAAATTTTTTGTAAGGGCCCCAGAAGCCCGGAGGTCCCCAGGGGCCCAGATGGCAACCTCCATTTTTTTTTTGTAAGGGGCCCAGGGGCCATGAGGTCGACAGGGCCCCGGATGGCAACCCCCCCTTTTTTTTATTTTTTCATTAAAAAAAATTAATTTTTTATTTATTTTTTATTCTTTTTTTATTTGTTTTATTTAGTTTTTTGTAAGGGGCCCGGATGGCAACCCCCCGACCTCAATAATTTGCGGCGGCAGCACCCCCCCGCTTCTCAATTCGCGGCACCCCCCCCTCTTCTCAATTTGGTTCTCTCTGCTCCAGGGGGGCCCATGCCTGAAGCTGTGTAAGGGGCCCCAAAATTCCTGATGGCGGTCCTGCACTTACCCCCACAGTCCTTCCATTTATACTTCTTGGAGTTCCTCTTTAATGTACAACAGAAGCCTATGGACTAACCCAAGACTGCCTAGGAAGCAACAGACTGAGGCATCACGTTGATTCGAAATAGCTACTGAATAAAAAAAGTGCCAGATAAACATTTTCAGGACTGTCGATTTAATGAAATAATTACATCATAAATTGTGGAGTGAAAACTTGCCGGGTTTATGTTCCGATTAAACTTTATGGATTTTCAAAGAAGCAGCTTTCTAATTTATTTATGTGCAGGATTGTCTCAACTACTTTGCGTTCTGCATTCAAATGTAATATGATGTAATGTGATGCAGGAAAAGATTCTTTGGTTTGGTGGCTGAAGTTGGAAAAATAAGGCAGCTGAAGAAAAACTTACCATTGATTAATGCCTATCGGTATGGTACAGCAGGATGTCTACCTCCCAGAACCTTATAGCGAATAACAACAGAAATGGACCTCCCAAGAGGTCAAAACAGGCAGCTTTACTGGATAAAACTAAATAAATAACAATTATATACAGTAAAACCTTGGATTGCGAGCATAATTCATTCCAGAAGCATGCTTGTAATCCAAAGTGCTTGTAATCCAAAGCACTTGTATATCAAAGCAAATTTCCCCATAAGAAATAATGGAAACTCAAATGATTCGTTCCACAACCATTTATTCATAAGTCCTTCAGTTTATAGTCCATATAAAAAGATTATAGCAATGTGATAGGTTGTGTAACCAAAAAATGTCCATCCACAAATGGAAGCCTCCACAAGGGGGATTAGAAGCAAAATCCAGCAGGAGCTACAGCGAATAAAAGAGAAGAGAGGCGCCTCTAAGTGTAGCAATATGGTTATATTTAATGAAGGTACAACATTTAGCAACTCACATGGTTGATTAAAAGAGGCACATCTAAGTATGCAGGCATCTGGGGTAAAGCTGTCTGCAATCGTGACCGGGAAGACTACCCTGCAGTAAAGCGATCTGAAAGCGAGGCTTGAACCGCTCGTGGAGCGCAGCGTGGAAGGGACAACGACAATGGAGGTGCGGAGGACGGTCTATGTGGACATATTTACCCCGAATGCCTGCATACTTAGATGTGCCTGTTTTAATCATCAACCATGTGAGTTGCTAAATGTTGTACCTTCATTAAATGTAACCATATTGCTACACTTAGAGGTGCCTCTCTTCTCTTTTATACTCAGTTGTGATATGATGCTACTTGTATATCAAGACATCGCTTGTATATCAAGTCAAAATTTTTCTAAAAAATTTTGCTTGTCTTGCAAAATGCTCTCAAACCAAGTTACTCTCAAACCAAGGTGTTTCTGTAGTATGAAAGTGTAATTAGGTGAGTTTTTTGTCGTATGAATAAATAGGAATGTCAACATAAAAAGAATAACAAATCCTCCTGCGCTTGAGAGGTTGCTGTGCAGCTGATTGAAAACGTGTGTCTCCACAGGTACAGCCACCACAAAGTCTGTGCTGCCACTCACAACAGGTCAGGGAAACCCAGAGAATCTCTAAAATAAAACCCAGCTCTGAAGAAGAGGGGACACCCCTCGAAACGCGTCAGCTCTCTTTGAACTTTCATCCCATGACCCATACCATCATGGGACCTTGCTGAGTGGAGCGTCTTTGCTTGACATATACTTTCCAATTGTGAATATGATGTACACATTTTAAATATTAAATTGTTGCAAAGGTAATGCGCTAGGTTGGTACACCCTCTGTTTTCCTTTTTAAATAGGAATGTGGTTTGGGTTTGCTACTACCATAAGTTTGTGGTGGACCCATGATAGCCATTATGCCATTGTAAGTTAATTCTATGTAGAGGTACTGTTTTTTTTTTTTTTTTAACTTAAAGGGGTTGTAAAGGTTAGTTTTTTATTTTCTAAATAGGTTCCTTTAAGCTAGTGCATTGTTGGTTCACTTACCTTTTCCCTTGATTTCCCTTCTAAATGTTTTTTTCTTTGTCTGAATTTCTCACTTCCTGTTCCTCCTCAGTAAGCTTGCCCCCATCATCCGAGCCGTTCTGGCTGGGGGTTAGTCAGCGTGCTCGCCCCCTCCCTTGGGACTACATCCCCCGAACGCTCACAGCATCTCCCTGCGGGATGTAGTCCCAAGGGAGGGGGCGAGCACGCTGACTAACCCCCAGCCAGAACGGCTCGGATGATGGGGGCAAGCTTACTGAGGAGGAACAGGAAGTGAGAAATTCAGACAAAGAAAAAAAACATTTAGAAGGGAAATCGAAGGAAAAGGTAAGTGAACCAACAGTGGACTAGCTTAAAAGGGACCTATTTAGAAAATAAAAAACTAACCTTTACAATCCCTTTAATAATTAACCACTTAAAGACCCCTCACTGTATATATACATCGGCAGAATGGCTCGTACAGGCACAATCACGTACCTGTATGTGGCCCTTTAACTGCTGACGTCTGGGGCGCGCTCGCGACCCCCCTGCCTTCTCCGTGAGTCGGACCGCGGGTCCTGCAGACTCGATCGCCGCAGGGATCCCCGCGATCGTCTCACTGAGGCATGGAGCGGGGAGATGTTAGTGTAAACACAACATCTCCCCGCCCCCCTACTGACAATGTGACTGATCTCCGCTCTGTGTAATTAGAGTGGAGATCGGTGACGTGTCACTAGTAGCCACGCCCCCCTCAGTTAGAAACACGCCCCTAGGCACACTTAACCCCTCCAGCGCCCCTAATGGTTAACTCCTTCACTGACAGTGTCATTTTTACAGTAACCAGTGCATTTTTATTGCACTGATCGCTGTAAAAATGACAATGGTCCCAAAAATGTGTCAAAAGTGTCCGATGTGTCCGCCATAATGTCGCAGTCATGAAAAAAAATCGCTGATCGCCGCCATTACTAGTAAAAAAAAAAAATTTACGTGTCATGCGGCATTGTGCTCAGTTCACAAAGGTATCTGTCCAGTGGATCCAGCATTGTCCTACTGTGATCCGCTACATTGCTGCCAGAGCCCAGGTATCATTCCATTGTCTTTGGTTCATAATGTCAACGGGTGCAGTGGGTGCCTCTTCCAGGTTCAGGCAGCCTGGCCTTCTGATGACACACCGCTAGGTCTGCCCACCTCCAGCTTCATGAATGACACCTATAGCATCCCGAGATACATGATGTGCATATCCCAAGAGGCTATAGAGCACATAAGATGCAATTCTTGCCTGCGTGAAAATGGTGGCGTGGGGAGGGGGTAGCGGACACCATTTTTTAAAAATTAGCATAAAACTTTTTTTTTTCTTTTGCCATTGGAGTGATATGATGCTTAGGTGCATTCATTCGATGGTTGAAAGTTCACAAAAAAAAAAACTTATTATAACTACATGGTTATGATGTAATTTACTGTCCCTGTTCCTGTTGTTTTCCAATAAGGATGAGCTCAGGCATGTTCGCAACCCTGCACGTGCCCACGCCCGCCAGGAAGTCAGCACTGCACAGGACTAATCAAAGGTAGTGAGACATTTTCCCGGTCCGCGGCTGCAGAGATCGAGAAATGTCTCACTGCCTGCAATTAGCGCTGTGCAGTGCCGACTTCCTGACGGGCGCGGGCACGTGCAGTGTTGCTAATAGGGTTGCCACCTCACCCCTTTAAAACCGAATACATATGAATTACACAGGTTCTGAGGCTAATTTAATGCAGATAAGGCACCAAGTGAGTTTAATTACCACCTTAATCAGCCACAGAACCTGTGTAATTCATATGTGTTCGGGTTTAAAGGGATGAGGTGGCAACCCTAGCTGTGAACACGCCTGAGCTCATCCTTATTTTCCAATAAAAACAAAACATCTCAGCCATGTGTCCAGCAACATAATGACTGGTGAAGCCTCGTACACACGATCTGATTTTCCGCGGACAAAGCCTCGGAACTTTGTCCGAAGGGCGGTGGCTAGGAGAATTGCATACAAGCGGCAAAGAATTGTCGGCCAACAAACATGAAACGACGTGTTTTTTCAGCTCTTTAGCTCCACACTTTGGGCAACTTCTGCTAATGTTGTGTTTTGGTGAGCATTGCTTCCGAGCATGCGTGTTTGTACTTTGGATTTTTTTCCGACGGACTTGAGCACACACGATTGGATAATCTGACATCACACATTTGTTGTCGGACACTTTTAAAGCGTGCTATCCAACATTTGTTGTCAGAAAATCTGTCGAATTATCCGACAACATCCTGCCATCACACAATTCCCATCGGAAAGTCTGATCGTGTGTACGG
Organism: Rana muscosa; assembly: GCA_029206835.1. Lineage (NCBI taxonomy): Eukaryota > Metazoa > Chordata > Amphibia > Anura > Ranidae > Rana > Rana muscosa. The sequence continues at coordinate 192,988,438 of CM055126.1, read as the reverse complement.
GCCTTAAGAGTCTTATCTCTGCAGCAGCTTTCCAACAAATAACAAAATTAAGAGACTTTGGAAGTATTAAAGCCAAACCGTCAACGTGTTAGTCCAGCAAGTCGAGTTTTTGGAAAGTGTATGATGGCAGCATCCATCTTCCTACCAGGACTGTTTTATTTTTTTATTTTAAAGTGAAGCTTTATTGTCAAACAGCAAATAAAGGGTAAGTATAATGTATTTTAATTAACAGATTTTAAGGTATTTTCTGCCATGTTAAAAATTATTTCTGATGCAACATTTACATCGAGATTTATAGATTAGCCACTACATAGACTCTGCCTAATGGTGGCCATGCACAGCAATACTTTATATGCAATTGTATTGTCAATCGATTTACTGACCAGGAGAAAAATATGATCAGAAAGTCGAAAGATCGTTTAATGCGCCATACCCCTAACAGTCTTATCAATCTGCTGCAGCAGTGCATTGTAACCAATCAGCTTCTAACCTCAGCTTGTTCTATTAAAGGAGTTGTAAAGGCAGAAAGTTTTTTTTTATCATAATGCATTCTTTGCATTGAGATAAAAAACCTTTTGTGTGTAGCAGCCACCCCCAGCACCCCCTAATTACTTACCTGAGCCCCACCTCTCTCCAGCGATGTCCACGATTGTCTAAGCCAGTGGTCTCCAAACTGTGGCTGGATATGGCCCTTTGCTTGCCTCTATCCGACCCTTGGGACACTATTCCATCTACAACTGACACCATTGATGGGGCACTATTCCTCCCACTGATACCAATGATGGGGCACTATTCCTCCCACTGACACCAATGAAGTGGCGCTATTCCTCCCACTGACACCAATGAAGTGGCACTATTCCTCCCACTGACACCAATGATGGGGCACTATTCCTCCCACTGATACCAATGATGGGGCACTATTCCTCCCACTGACACCAATGACGTGGCACTATTCCTGCCACTGATACCAATAACGGGGCACTATTCCTCCCACTGACACCAATGATGGGGCACTATTTCTCCCACTGACACCAATGACGTGGCACTATTCCTGCCACTGATACCAATAACGGGGCACTATTCCTCCCACTGACACCAATGATGGGGCACTATTTCTCCCACTGACACCAATGATGGGGCACTATTCCTCCCACTGACACCAATGATGTGGCACTATTCCTCCCACTGACACCAATGATGTGGCACTATTCCTGCCACTGATACCAATAACGGGGCACTATTCCTCCCACTGACACCAATGATGGGGCACTATTCCTCCCACCGATACCAATAACGGGGCACTATTTCTCCCACTGATACCAATGATGGGGCACTATTCCTCCCACTGACACCAATGATGTGGCACTATTTCTCCCACTGATACCAATAATGGGGCACTATTTCTCCCACTGATACCAATGATGGGGCACTATTCCTCCCACTGACACCAATGATGGGGCACTATTCCTCCCACTGACACCAATGATGTGGCACTATTCCTCCCACTGATACCAATGATGGGACACTATTCTTCCCACTGACACCAATGATGGGACATTATTTCTCCCACTGATACCAATGATGTGGCACTATTCCTCCCACTGACATCAATGATGGGGCACTATTTCTCCCACTGATACCAATGATGGGGCACTATTCCTCCCACTGACACCAATGATGGGGCACTATTCTTCCCACTGACACCAATGATGGGGCACTATTTCTCCCACCGATACCAATGATTTAGCACTATTCTTCCCACTGACACCAATGACAGGACATTATTCCTCCTACTGATACCAATGATGGGGCACTATTCCTGGCTTTACACACACATGAACTTTAACCACTTCAATACAGGGAATTTTCACCCCCTTCCTGCCCAGACCAATTTTTAGTTTTCAGCGCTGTTGTACATTGAATGACAATTGTGCGGTCATGCAACACTGTACAGAAATGAATTTTTAGGTATTTTTTCCCCACAAATAGAGCTTTCGTTTGGTGGTATTTGATCACCTCTGCGGTTTTTATTTTTTGCGCTATAAACAAAAGAAGAGTGACAATTTTTAAAAAAACACAATATTTTTTACTTTTTGCTATAATAAATATCAAATTTAAAAAAATATATAAAATTTCCCCTCAGTTTAGGCCGATATGTATTCTACTACATATTTTTGGTAAAAAAAATCACAATAAGCGTATATTGATTGGTTTACACAAAAGTTATAAAGTCTACAATATAGGGGATAGATTTAAGGCATTTTTTTTTTAATTTTTTTTTACTAGTAATGGCGGCGATCTGCGATTTTTATTGTGACTGCGACAGTGCGACGGACATATTGGACACTTTTGACACATTTTAGGGCCGTTCACATTTATACAGTGATCAGTGCTATAAAAATGCATTGATTACTGTGTAAATATGACTGCCAGGGAAGGGGTTAACACTAGGGGGCAAGGAAGGGGTTACATGTGTTCCCTAGGGAGTGATTCTAACTGTGGGGGGAGGGGACTGACTGGGGGAGGTGACCGATCGGTGTCCATATGTACAAGGAAGACATCGGTCTCCTCTCTCTGACAGGACGTGGATCTGTAACTGCCGATCGCGGGTGGCTGGCGGACATCGCGGCCACCAGGCACACGCATCGGCCCTCTAGCGGCCGGGAGGACCGAGGACATCATATGATGGCCGCCCAGGATGCCAGAGCCACCTTGCGGCTGTCATTTTAATATACGCAGGATGCACCTTTGGGATAAATTCGAGCAGAGACAGAGAGCCAGGTCTTCTGGTCCAACATCAGTGCCTGACCTCACAAATGCACTTCTGGAAGAATGGTCAAACATTCCCATAGACACTCTCCTAAACCTTGTGGACAGCCTTCCCAGAAGAGTTGAAGCTGTTATAGCTGCAAAGGGTGGCCAACTCAATATTGAACCCTACGGACTAAGACTGGGATGCCATTAACCAGGGGTGTCCAAACTTTTTTCAAAGAGGGCCGGATTTGATGAAGTGAACATGCGTGAGAGCCGACCATTTTGCCTGACATTCTTTGAACCATTAAAATTAAATGCAAATTAAATATATAAAAAACCTAGCAGTGTTTACCGGTCTATAGGCTGTACTACAAGACTGTCATGCCGCGTACACACGACCGCTTTTCTCAACGAGAAAAACTGCATTTTTTCATTTCGCCGAGAAAAACGATCGTCTGTGGGCTTTATGTCGTTTTTCTCGTCGAGAAAAACGGCATAAAAAACGACGAGAAAAATTAGAACATGTTCTAAATTTTCTCGTCGTTTTTTCCAGCATTTTTTTCCGCGGCAGTTTTCCCGTAGGGAAACACTGCCGCGGAGCCCACAGACGGTCGTTTTTCTCGTCTAGAGAAAAAATGACGGGAAAAACGACCGTGTGTAGGGAACCAAGCGGTTCCCTCGTTTTTCCTGTCATTATTCACGGCGTTTTTTTAACCGCCGTGAATAATGATCGTGTGTACGCGGCATCAGAGTTGAGAAGGTCAGTTACTGGCCTCTCAATGCACGTCCATAAGATCTCATTAACCTGAAAAATGTGTATTCTAAAAGCTGTCACTGCAAACTGTTTTTTTGGATTAAGTGTATAGACACGTTAAAAAAAAAAAAAAAAAAAACGTCATTAAAAGTTGGTTTGAATTATTAAACACTCCTGGCATTGAGCGTAGTTCCATGCTTGCCAGTATCCATATCTGAACCTGAAAATTACAAGGCAATAAGTTCACAAGTTCCAAGCAGCTCAATCCACACACAGGGTGCTGCAGTACCATCAAGACACTTGCAAAGACTACTGGACTCTGAAAGGTTTGATAAAACTAGGTGAAATGCTAGTTGACTAGGTGACTTATCTTATTATCCCCTGAGAAATCCCCAAGCGCCTTTCACTGCAAGGATGACCTCGGCGTGTTCACAAGTTGATGTGCCCGAGCCCGCTAGGATGCTGACAGCGCGCAGCGCCGCCGCCAATCACAGGCACTGAGACACAGAGCTCTGCAGCTGTGGACTGAGAAATGACTTAGTGCCTGTTATTGGCGTTCCGTGCTGTCAGCTTCCCAACGGGCTTTGGAACACGCCCCAGGAACACGCCCCAGGAACACGCCCCAACTCATCCTTACAGTGAGAGGCGCTCGGATTTGTTAGAGGATAAGAGAATATATATTTATTTTAAAAAACCGAGCTCATCCTTACCCTGTGCGGAGCTTGGGGGCCACAAAAGTGAATAAAGTTAATTGTAAGTGGGGGCCGTAAAAAATTGGACCGCGGGCCAGACTTTGGACGTGCCTGCCATTAACGTTCATGTGCGTGTAAAGGTAGGCGCCACAATACTTTTGACAATATAGTGTATCTATAAAAATATTGAAAATACAGTACATTTCTCTTAAAGTGGTTCTAAAGTCTGAAGGTTGTTTTTACCTTTATGAATTCTCTGCTTTAAAATAAAAAATGACCCACTACCTGTCCTACCCACCCCCATCCCTAAACACTTACCTGGCTCCTGTCACCACTCCAGTGATGTCTCGACTCCAGCACTGCTCCCCTCAAATTCTGCTTTCACAGGAGACACCGAGGGCAGTGGGGCCACAGGCTCCTGCTGCTGTCAGCCAAACTCCTGTGAAGAGGGGGCGGGGGGCATGGGTTACCGGCACTAAGTGTGTCAGTGGATGCACACAGCCTGGCTCGGATACACACACACACACACACATAGGTGCATCCTTATCACCTGACTTGCTAAGGAGGGAGGAGCAGATAGCGCTGGCCGGGGACTGCCAGTAGTGAAGGTAAGGGACCTTTGTGTGCAATATTGTTGCACAGCGTAGGTGAGTATAACCTACATTTTATTTTACACAAAAAAAAAAATTACGTCCTTTAGTAACAGTTTAATCATTTAGGATAAAAGAGACAGAATTGTCCATATAGCAGTAGAATAAAACAGGATTGTCCTCATCCTTATCCACCATTGATCGGGTGTAGTCCATTCTGCTGCAGAAATGATCCCTATCACTATTAGAGTGATTATGTCCCCTGTTACATTTGGATTTGTTTCTATTTTGTAAAGAATTTAGAGAAAGATGCGTTTTTTGTTGTTGATACAATCGCTCAGTTTTTCCGGTTTACAAGATGTGGAAATACTATTGTTGCTTCCTAAACAGATTCCAACAGATTGCAGCATTGTGTTTTAAGCGGAGAATGAAGATTACGAATCTCGATTTGAACGCGCTCAAGCCCAGCTGCACGTGGTGACAATACAGAAGAGCGACCATGATCAGCAAAACACAAATGCCGATTATCAGGAGCGACAATACGCCGCCGGAACAATGGTGGCTGGCTGCAAAAAAAGCAGAAAACAATCCTTAGAAACAAGGAGATATTACAATGTAATCAGTAAAACAAATGTAAAAATATTTGATAGAAATGCAATTCTCAGAGTCTTGATTTTGTGTAGGGAGATTTAAAATGCAACTTTCCCCACGTGTCCCTTGTGTTGTAAGTACAGTGGTACCTTGGATTACGAGCATAATTCATTCCAGAAGAATGCTTGTAATCCAAAGCACTCTTATATCAAAGCGAGTTTCCCCATAGGAATCAATAGAAACTCAGATAATTTGTTCCAGTGTCACTGCTAGTGTATGCAGTACCGCATGTGGCCAGAGGTGGGGGGGTGCTGGAGACACTCGTAAATGCCCGGAGACTATCGGGAACGGAGTGTTTCCGAGTGTCTCCGAGCAGCTCCAAGTGTCTCCGAGCATCACCGGCGCCCCTGTACCTCTAACCACATGCAGTACTGCACACCCCGGAGGCTCTGATCCTGCTCATCTTGCGAGACAATGCTTGCAAACCTAGTTAGGATTTAAAAAAAAAAAAAAGCTTGTATTACGAAACGCTCGTAAACCACGTTACTCGCAATCTGAGGTATTACTGTACATATTTACTAAATATTCTATACACAGAAACCATTTTTTTTCAAGGTCTCTTTAACCACTTACCTCCTGGCCTACAGCAAAATGACGGGCAGGCGGTGGTTTAGTTATCCTGACTGGACGTCATATGACATCTTGTCAGGATGCACTGATTGTGCGCCTGAGGGGCTGTGCAGCGGCACAATCTGTCGCCCGCCATGTCCATGGGACACAGCCGATGACCAATCCGAGTACCGGCTTACTGCTAGTATCATGTGACCTGCAAATCTATTTATTATTTGTTCTTGGTTTTGTTTGACTAATTGTATATTATTTTATATTATTATGGTATGTTTTGTCTTTTGAATAGTGACTATCTAAAAAAAATCCCCAGAGGAAGCCTGTAGATAGTTACATATAGTTACATAGTTAGTCAGGTTGAAAAAAGACAAGTCCATCCAGTTCAACCATAACAAAAAAAAAAAAAATATCGTACAATCCCATATACCCAATTCTATACCCACAGTTGATCCAGAGGAAGGCAAAAAACCCCAGCAGAGCATGATCCAATTTGCTACAGCAGGGGAAAAAATGTCTTCCTGATCCCCCGAGAGGCAATCGGATATTCCCCGCCCGGATCAACTTTACCTATAAATGTCAGTACCCAGTTATATTCTGTACATTTAGGAAAGAATCCAGGCCTTTCTTAAAGCAATCTACTGAGCTGGCCAGAACCACCTCTGCAGGGAGTCTATTCCACATTTTCACAGCTCTTACTGTGAAGAAACCTTTCCGTATTTGGAGGTGAAATCTCTTTTCCTCTAGACGCAAAGAGTGCCCCCTTGTCCTTTGTGATGACCGTAAAGTGAATAATTCAACACCAAGTTCACTATATGGACCCCTTATATATTTGTACATGTTGATCATATCCCCCCTTAATCTCCTCTTCTCAAGGGTGAATAAATTCAGTTCCTCTAATCTTTCCTCATAGCTGAGCTCCTCCATGCCTCTTATCAGTTTGGTTGCCCTTCTCTGCACTTTCTCCAGTTCCCCAATATCCTTTTTGAGAACTGGGGCCCAAAACTGAACTGCATATTCCAGATGAGTTGATTTAATGATTTGAACAGGGGGCAAAATGATATCTCTCTCTTTGGAGACCATACCTCTCTTAATACAAGAAAGGACTTTGCTCGCTTTGGAAACCGCAGCTTGGCATTGCATGCCATTATTGAGCTTATGATCTACCAAAACCCCCAGATCCTTCTCCACTACGGATCCCCCCAGTTGTACTCCCCCTAGTATGTATGATGCATTCATATTCTTAGCCCCCAAGTGCATAATTTTACATTTATCAACATTAAACCTCATCTGCCACATAGTCGCCCAATTAGACAGAGCATTGAGGTCGGCTTGTAAATTGGAGACATCCTGTAAGGACGTTATTCCACTGCATAGCTTGGTGTCATCTGCAAAGACAGAAATGTTACTTTTGATCTCAGACCCAATATCATTTATAAACATATTAAAAAGTAAGGGTCCCAGCACTGAACCTTGGGGTACACCACTGATAACCTTGGACCATTCAGAGTAAGAATCATTAACCACTACTCTCTGAATTCTGTCTTTTAGCCAGTTTTCTATCCATTTACAAACTGATATTTCCAATCCTGTAGACTTTACCTTACACATGAGCCGTGTGTGGGGAACTGTATCGAACGCTTTTGAAAAATCCAAGTATACCACGTCCACCGCCACGCCTCTGTCCAAGGTTTTACTTACCTCTTCATAAAAATAAATCAGGTTTGTCTGACAACATCTGTCTTTCATGAATCCATGCTGTCTGTTGCTTAAAGCGGTTGTAAACCCAGACAACATTTTTTATTTTTTTTAAATCACCTGCAAGAAAAAGCCATAATGAGCTAGTATGACCAGCATACTAGCTCATTATGAATCACTTACCTTAGATCGGGACCCCCGAAGCCATCCTCATCCCCCGCTCCGGCCGCATCCATCGCTCCTCAGATACCCGGAAGGTTACTTCCGGGTATCGCCGCTCCAGCCAACCACAGCGCCGCTCCAGCGCTGTGATTGGCCAGAGCAGCGAAGACGTCACTCCGCGCATGCGCGCTGGAGCTTTCTATTCTGCCAGAGCCGGAATTCTGAATGGGATTAACCCTGTGAATGCACCGTTGTCTACGGCGCGCATGCGCCGTAGACATCGGTGCATGTCTTTTTTTGCAAATATCTCCTAAACCGTGTAGGTTTAGGAGATATTTCTTGCACCTACAGGTAAGCCTTAATCTAGGCTTACCTGTAGGTGTTTGTTTACAAAGTGGGTTTACAACCACTTTAAATAGTTTTTTTCCAGCAAGAACTCATCTATGTGGTCTTTTATTAATCTCTCCAGTATCTTCCCAACTATAGAAGTTAAACTAACAGGTCTATAGTTACTTGGTAAAGACTTTGTTCCCTTTTTAAATATAGGCACCACATTGGCCCTGCGCCAATCCAGTGGTACTATTCCTGTCATTAATGAGTCCCTAAAAATTAAATACAATGGCTTTGAAATTACAGAGCTCAATTCTTTTAGGATCCGTGGGTGTATGCCATCTGGTCCAGGTGCTTTATCCACCTTTATTCCATCTAAATATTGCTGGATAGTGATGAGCCGAACACCCCCGGGTTCGGTTCGCACCAGAACCCGCGAACGGACCGAAAGTTCGTACGAACATTAGAACCCTATTAAATACAATGGATGCGAACGTTCGAATTCTAAAGTGCTAATTATAACAACTATTATGCATGTTATTGTCCTAAAAAGGGTTTGGGAACCCGGGTTCTGCACCAGGGGACATGTATCAATGCAAAAAGAAGTTTTAAAAACGGTCGTTTTTCGGGAGCAGTCATTTTAATGATGCATAAAGTGAAAAAAAAAAGTCAAATATTCCTTTAAATATCGTACCTGGGGGGTGTCTAAAGTATGCCTGTGAAGTGCCACGTGTTTCCCGTGTTTAGAACTGTCCCTGCACAAAATGACACTTCTAAAGGAAAAAAAAGCCATTTAAAACTTCTTGCGGCTTTAATGTAATGTCTGGTCCCGGTAATATGGATGAAAATCTTTAAGAAAAATGGCATAGCTACCCCATGACCCCCCCCCCCTACCCCAGCCCATTACCAGCCCCTTTGGGTCTTGTATGGATATTAAGGGGAACCCCGCACATAAAATAAAAAAGGCCCTATATACTCTGAACAGCCGTATACAGGCGGTGCATACAAGACAGGGACTGTAGGTTTGTTCTTATGTAGAATGTGTTTGTAATTTTGAACAGGTACATTGTTGAACTGTAGCTCCAGCCCAAAAATCTATTTTTAAACTTTTTGGGAAACATAGGTAAGGGTTATCACCCCTGTAACATTTGTTTTGCTGTCTGTGCCCCTGTTCAGAACATTTCACCTCACTTTCCGTCCCAATGACAACTGTTTTTGAAATGTGGTGTTTTTCTTGAAACAAGGATTGCTGATAAAGCATCAGTACAGAGGAGACACCTTTCTCCCATATTTATTCTTACAGGAGAGAATTTTCCTTCCTAGGGGTAGATTTCCTCTCACTTCCTGTTGTCTTCTTTCGTTTGCAAGTAGGAGTCGTTTGTAAGTTGGATGTTTGAAAGTAGGGACCTGCCGTATATACTCTGCAGAAATAGGCCCCTTAGTTGTTGGTGTTGGCACAACACTGTAAGCACTCACAGTTACTCTTGGTTGGTGCTGGAACGCCCTGCTGTCAACTATTATATCAGGAATTTTAATTACATATAATTGTTGAACAGTGGTAGTAAAAATTGGGGCTTTGATGGTGGTGCTGGTGCCACAACACTGTAAGCCCTGACAGTTACTCTTGGTGGGTGCAGCAATGGGCCCTGCTGTGAATTATTAGATCAAGAATTGTAATTGCATGCCCCTGTTGAACAGGGGCTGAAAAATTGGGCTTTTCGTGGTGGTGGTGGTGGTGGTGGTGTTGCCACAACACTGTAAGCCCTCAGAGTTACTCTTGGTGGGTGCAGGAATGGGCCCTGCTGTGAATTATTAGATCAAGAATTGTAATTACATGCCCCTTTTGAACAGTGGCTGAAAAATTGGGCCTTTCGTGGTGGTGGTGGTGGTGGCGTTGCCACAACACTGTAAGCCCTCAGACTTACTCTTGGTGGGTGCAGGAATGGGCCCTGCTGTGAATTATTACATCAAGAATTGTAATTGCATGCCCCTGTTGAACAGGGGCTGAAAAATTGGGCCTTAGGCACTGGTGGCACAACACTACAACCCCTCACAGATACTGTACTTGGAGCACAGCAATGAGCCCTGTTGCAAAGTATTGCTTCAAAAATTGTAATGACACGCCCCTGTTAAACAGGGGCTGAAAAATTGGGCCTTAGGCACTGGTGGCACAACACTACAACCCCTCACAGATACTGTACTTGGAGCACAGCAATGAGCCCTATGGCAAATTATTGCTAAAAAAATTGTAAGTACACGCCCCTGTAAAACAGGGGCTGAAAAATTGGGCCTTAGCCACTGGTGGCGGCACCCATAAACAAAAATGATCTTCCAAGCTATCATCATCAATCATATCATTGAGGACTCGGAGGAGGAGGATAGCCAGTCAACATAACAGCACAGGCACTCAGCATCAGCATCAGTCTTGAAGGGACGTGACATGTTAAAATCAATTAGTCTGTTATATCAGCATCAGGTGTGTGGTAGCTGGTGGTGATCCAAGACTGGTTCATCTTGATGAAAGTCAGTCGATCAACCGAGTCGGTGGACAGGCGCACCCTGTGATCCGTGACAAATCCTCCAGCAGCACTGAATGTGCGTTCCGAAAGAACGCTGGATGCAGGACAGGCCAGTAGCTCAATTGCATACTGTGCAAGCTCTGGCCAGTGATCCATCCTCAAGACCCAGTAAGCCAGAGGATTTTCGGTGGGGAAGGTGTCCAAGTCTGACCTTGCCCCTAGATATTCCTGCACCATGTTTATCAGACGCTGGCGATGGTTGCTGGAACCAATCATACTTTGGGGCTGCGGACTAAAGAATTGTCTGAACGCATCGGTCAGACGGCCACCTTCCCCACCGCTCCTTCTTTGACTGGCCGAAGCCTCAGCAACTCGTTGTCCTGGACCAGGAGTTTGTAACCTCCCAGTCTCTGGGAACGCGTTGCACAGACCTTTCTGCAAGGCCTCCCGGAGTTGTCTCATCCTCTGCTCCCTCTGCGACGGTAACATAAGGTCCGCAACCTTACCCTTGTACCGTGGATCAAGGAGAGTGGCCAGCCAGTAATGGTCCCTCTCCTTGATCCGAAGAATACGAGGATCCTTCCGCAGACTTTGCAGGATCAGGGAGGGCATGCAGCGTAGGTTTGCTGAGGCATTCGCTCCGGAGTCCTCTGGGTCACTAAGGACAACATGATCCGCAGTCACCTCCTCCCAGCCACGTACAAGTCCACTGGTTTCTTGGGACTGTAAATCATCCCTAAAAGACTGCTGCTGATGATGCTGAGTGCCAGCCTCCACCTCCATGCTGACACAATCCTCCTCCTCCTCCTCCTCCTCCTCTTCCTCTTCCTGTGCGATGGGTGGGACAGAAGGAACACTGTCTGGGTAAAGGGGGCCTTGAGAGGCAAGGAAGTCCTCCTCTTCCTGCCCATGTTCTGCCTCAAGTGCCCTGTCCATTATTCCACGCAGCGTGTGCTCCAACAGGTGGACAAGAGGTACAGTGTCACTGATGCATGCACTGTTACTGCTCACCATCCTCGTGGCCTCCTCAAATGGTGCCAGGACAGTGCATGCATCCCTGATCATGCCCCACTGGCGTGGAGAAAAAAAACCAAGCTCCCCTGACCCTGTCCTGGTGCCGTAGTCGCACAGGTACTCATTGATGGCCCTCTGCTGCGTGTGCAGCCGCTGCAGCATGGCCAACGTTGAGTTCCACCTGGTGGGCATGTCACATATAAGGCGGTTCTTGGGCAGGTTCAACTCCTTTTGCAGCTCAGCCAGGCGAGCACTGGCATTATAAGATCTGCGGAAATGCACACAGACTTTCCTGGCCTGCCTCAGGACATCCTGTAAGCCCGGGTACCTGCCCAAGAACCGCTGCACCACCAGGTTAAGGACGTGAGCCACACAGGGCACATGGGTCAGTTGTCCCTGTCGGAGGGCGGAGAGGAGGTTGGTGCCATTGTAGCAAACCACCATTCCTGGCTTAAGCTGGCGTGGCGTCAACCACCTCTCGGCCTGGCCCTGCAGAGCAGACAGGACCTCTGCCCCAGTGTGGCTTCTGTCCCCCAAACACACCAGCGCAAGCACGGCATGGCATCTTTTTGCCTGCGTACTTGCGTAGCCCCGTGAACGGCTACGGAGCACCGCTGGTTCATAGGACAAACCACAGGAAGAGGCCATGGAGGAAGAAGAAGAGGAGGGGGTGGAGGAGAGAGGTGTGTCACAACCAGTAGTAGCATTTTGGAGGCGTGGCGGTGGGACAACCTCCAACACTACTGCACCTTGTCCTGCATCCTTCCCAGCTGCCAAAAGAGTGACCCAATGGGCCGTGAAAGAAAGGTAACGTCCCTGTCCATGCCTGCTGGACCATGAGTCAGCGGTAATATGCACCTTACCGCTGACCGCCCTGTCCAGCGAGGCCAAGACATTGCCTTCCACATGCCGGTAGAGAGCCGGAATAGCCTTCCGTGAGAAAAAGTGGCGTTTGGGAACCTGCCACTGAGGAACCGCACATTGCACAAACTCACGGAAGGGGGCCGAGTCTACCAACTGAAAAGGCAGCAGTTGAAGCGCTAGCAATTTAGCCAAGCTAGCATTCAACCGCTGGGCATGTGGATGGCTTGGAGTGAACTTCTTTCGACGGTCCAGCAGCTGGGGCAGGGAAATTTGCCTGCTAGAATCGGACGTCGGTGTACTGCTAGCAGAGTGGCCGCAAGTACTTGGCTGTGACACACCTAATTCTACACCTTCATTCCTCTCAGTGCATGTTTTAGAGAGGACTGAAGTTATAGTGGGGTTGGAGATCCCAGCTGATGCGGTGCAAGGAGAGGTCCGCTTTGTTCTTTGGTGTGGGTCTTTGAGGTAGGCTTGCCAACGAGCTGCATGGCAGGTCAACATATGTCTGGTCAGGCATGTGGTACCCAAGCGGCTGATGTTTTGGCCACGCGATATACGCTTGAGACATATGTTGCAAACAGCAGCTGTGCGATCTGATGCACTAGCCTCAAAAAAGGCCCACACCAAGGAACTTTTTGAATGACGGGCAGAGGCAGCGCCCTGCACAGGCGGAGCTCTGCGGTGTGATTCCGTCGGTGTACTGCCCTTACGCTGGCCACCAAAGGGCATCCTGTCTCGTTGGAGATGTGCCTCCTCCTCATCCTCCTCCTCCTCTCTCCTATTAGGCACCCACGTGGAGTCAGTGACCTCATCATCCCCTCCCTCCTCATCACTGGAGCCAATCTGGCAGTATGCTGCAGCTGCTGGAACATGACTGCCAGATTGGTGTCCTTCTTGAGCATCCCCTCTGTCTGCTCTCACCCTACTGCCTTCCTGTAGCTGGGTTTCATCATCAGACCCTTCGAAACGCTGGGCATCCTCCTGGAGCATGTACCCAACACTGTGCTCAAACAGTTCGGGGGACTCCTCAGGAGGAGGACATGGTGGGTCTAGGGAAGGAGTGACTGATGATGAGTCTGACATTGATACCAGGGAAGAGGACGCTTTGGCAGCTGCTTTGCCAGTACCCTGAGCCTGGGTGAGAGAGGATGAGGAGGAGGAGGAGGGCTTGGTCATCCACTCTACCAAGTCTTCGGCATGATGTGGCTCAACATGTCCAGCTGCGGAAAAGAAGGACAAGCGTGTCCCATGGCCATGTGCTGATGACAATGCACCGCGTCCACGACCAGCACTGTTGCCCCCAGACACAGAGCCTGCTTGCCCTCTTTTATTGCCTCCTGACTGTCTGCCTCTCCTTGTTTGCCTTCCAGACATTCTAATAGATGGCCTGCAGGGAGATGGGAAAAAAGCAATAAGGGCTACCTTCAGGTGTCCTTCTCTGTCCCTTGAAACAAGGACTTGCACAGTGAAAGAAACTGACACTCTCCCTACCTACAGTTTTCTGTCCCTAGAAAAAATGTTTTTTTTTAAGCACAATATAGCACAAGGAGAATTCACTCACTGTCCTTCCAGGTCCCTAGAAACAAGGACTTGCACAGTGAAAGAAACTGACACTCTCCCTACCTACAGTTTTCTGTCCCTAGAAAAAATGTTTTTTTTAAGCACAATATAGCACAAGGAGAATTCACTCACTGTCCTTCCAGGTCCCTAGAAACAAGGACTTGCACAGTGAAAGAAACTGACACTCTCCCTACCTACAGTTTTCTGTCCCTAGAAAAAATGTTTTTTTTAAGCACAATATAGCACAAGGAGAATTCACTCACTGTCCTTCCAGGTCCCTGGAAACAAGGACTTGCACAGTGAAAGAAACTGACACTCTCCCTACCTACAGTTTTCTGTCCCTAGAAAAAATGTTTTTTTTAAGCACAATATAGCACAAGGAGAATTCACTCACTGTCCTTCCAGGTCCCTAGAAACAAGGACTTGCACAGTGAAAGAAACTGACACTCTCCCTACCTACAGTTTTCTGTCCCTAGAAAAAATGTTTTTTTTAAGCACAATATAGCACAAGGAGAATTCACTCACTGTCCTTCCAGGTCCCTAGAAACAAGGACTTGCACAGTGAAAGAAACTGACACTCTCCCTACCTACAGTTTTCTGTCCCTAGAAAAAATGTTTTTTTTAAGCACAATATAGCACAAGGAGAATTCACTCACTGTCCTTCCAGGTCCCTAGAAACAAGGACTTGCACAGTGAAAGAAACTGACACTCTCCCTACCTACAGTTTTCTGTCCCTAGAAAAAAATGTTTTTTTTAAGCACAATATAGCACAAGGAGAATTCACTCACTGTCCTTCCAGGTCCCTAGAAACAAGGACTTGCACAGTGAAAGAAACTGACACTCTCCCTACCTACAGTTTTCTGTCCCTAGAAAAAATGTTTTTTTTAAGCACAATATAGCACAAGGAGAATTCACTCACTGTCCTTCCAGGTCCCTGGAAACAAGGACTTGCACAGTGAAAGAAACTGACACTCTCCCTACCTACAGTTTTCTGTCCCTAGAAAAAATGTTTTTTTTAAGCACAATATAGCACAAGGAGAATTCACTCACTGTCCTTCCAGGTCCCTGGAAACAAGGACTTGCACAGTGAAAGAAACTGACACTCTCCCTACCTACAGTTTTCTGTCCCTAGAAAAAATGTTTTTTTTAAGCACAATATAGCACAAGGAGAATTCACTCACTGTCCTTCCAGGTCCCTAGAAACAAGGACTTGCACAGTGAAAGAAACTGACACTCTCCCTACCTACAGTTTTCTGTCCCTAGAAAAAATGTTTTTTTTAAGCACAATATAGCACAAGGAGAATTCACTCACTGTCCTTCCAGGTCCCTGGAAACAAGGACTTGCACAGTGAAAGAAACTGACACTCTCCCTACCTACAGTTTTCTGTCCCTAGAAAAAATGTTTTTTTTAAGCACAATATAGCACAAGGAGAATTCACTCACTGTCCTTCCAGGTCCCTAGAAACAAGGACTTGCACAGTGAAAGAAACTGACACTCTCCCTACCTACAGTTTTCTGTCCCTAGAAAAAATGTTTTTTTTAAGCACACTATAGCACAAGCACAAAACACACTGACACTCTCCCTACCTATCCTTCTCTTTCCCTAAACTAAAGGAATCCAGGTTAAGCAAGAAAGAAATAAAAGTCACTGTCCCTGCCTATGCTGCTCTATCCCTGCTCCGGAACACACTACACTAGGCCGCCGTGCTGGCGGCCTTTTATAGTGTGGGGCGTGTACTAAACACCCTCAGCAATAATTGGCCACAGGCATCCTGCCTGTGGCCAATCATTGCTCTCCTCGCTGCCGGCGCTGTGATTGGCCAAGCATGCGGGGTCACAGTGCATGCTTGGCCAATCACAGCGCCTGGATGACACTGCGATGGTGTAGTGCATTGTGGGCCGTTCGCGTCACTCGAATTTGGCGCGAACGGCCCAAATCGTTCGATCTTCGTCGAACGATCGAACAGCCGATGTTCGAGTCGAACGTATGTTCGACTCGAACACGAAGCTCATCCCTATTGCTGGACCATATCACTTTTGAGCCATTGTGGATTTGGGGCTGTGTCACTACCACCCCCATTTTGGACAAGAGCTCCCCCGTGCTCCTTTGTATACACAGAACTGAAGAAAGTATTTAATAAATTAGCCTTCTCTTTGTCCCCAGTCACCCACTCTAGATTATTTTGTAAAGGGCCTACATGCTCAGACTTGACCTTTTTAGTGGCGAAACATGTCGTCATAGACACTGTCACCATTTTTATAAAAGAAAAAAAGAAAATAACTCTCTGTGTGACACAACCTAAAAGACAAGTTGCTTTTTTTTCTTCTTTTTTAATAATAATTTTAAACTTTTTATAAATAAAAATGTGTTTTTATACATAGATTTCTGGCTCCATTGTGTCTATGGCACCGTTAAAATCGCATAAAAAACCTTCCTGTATATATTCCCTATCCAGGGATTTTGGTGCCTTTTTGAGTTTGTCACTAATCTATACCACAACCCATCATGTGACCGCCATGACGAACCACAGCAGGTCACATGACAGTTGTACACAGTGGATGGCTTCCTTTCAAGCCATCCAATATGTACAAATGTGTTGCTAGCTGTGATTGGTCAATTTGTTCATATGATACAGACAGGACCAATCGCAGCCCATCTGTACCATGTGATTAGCTTTAACCAATCACAGTAAATCACAACAAAACAGACTAAATGAATCAGTTTCATTCAGTAATATGCTTGCTTATAGCAATGTAATACATTATAGCAACGTAATACACTGCTATAGGCAAACATAATGTGAAAAATGGTAACTATGGTAACTATGGTAACATTATATTGCTCTGGTCACATGTGTTAAAAAATAATGTAAAAAAACAAACAAAATGTATTAAAAAAATTATAACTTTTTTTTTGTACTGTCACCAGGCAGTGTTCCTAATCACTGCCACACCAGTTATATGATGACGCTGTACTGCACTGGTGACAGTATGTGAAAAAAATAAATAAAACAAAGTTGTGATTTTTTTTTAATTCTTAATTTTCCAAAAAATCCTGCCATGCCTCTTACTAAATATCTATGAAGTGCATCATCTGGTTTTCCATTGAAATGAGTGTTGCTTTGCTTGCACGCCGAACACGCGAGTGTGAGGCATATTTTTGTGGTGAGTGTTTTATCTGAAGGGAGAGGTCTCACTGAACACTTGGGTGTGGTGGAAGAAATGAAGATTGAAGACACTGATTATTAATTTATGAACTTTAAACACTATTGTCACTTCCTGCACGGGTTCTTGCTGATTTATAGTGACTGGATTAATTTATTTATTTCAGCCATAATCTGATTTACATTTATTGGAGTAGTTTATGTATTTAGTTACATGTTTTTGCGCCACTTATAATAATATGTTTTCAGTTTAGATCATCATTATTATTATATTGTACACAGTTTGACTATTTAAGGTGGCAGCATTATAGATACACTTTACATTTGGATGTATATGTTAGTACCAGTGTGCCTAAGTGTACAGAGTTACCTAACATATTCATCACTTGATATATTTTTATATATATATATATATATATTTATGTTTTATCCTGAAGCGCAGTGGGGATATCAATAGGGCACATTTTTTGATTTCCACTTATTCACATTTACTAAATATCTTGTCTACTTTCCAAAAAGGGGTAATTTGGGGGGTATTTGCACTGTCCTGTCATTTTAGGGACTCAAGAAATGGGATAGTCTGTCAGTACATCAGGATTGATCAACTTCCAGATTTATACCATAGTTTGTAGACTGTATAACTTTCCTACAGACTAAATACAGTAAAACCTTGGTTTGAGAGTAACTTGCAAGACAAACAACATTTTTTAATAATTTTTGACCTGATATACAAGTAGCGTCATGTCACAACTGACTATAAAAGAGAAGAGAGGTGCCTCTAAGTGTAGCAATATGGTTACATTTAATAAAGGTACAACATTTAGCAACATATTGCTACACTTAGAGGTGCCTCTCTTCTCTTTTATACTCTGGACTCGAGCTCCTGCTGGATTTTGCTTCTAATCCCTTTGTGGAAGTTTCTATTTGTGGATGGACATTTTATGGTTACACAACCTATCACATTGCTATAATCTTTTTATATGGACTATAAACTGAAGGACCTATGAATAAATGGTTGTGGAACGAATCATTTGAGTTTCCATTATTTCTTATGGGGAAATTCGCTTTGATATACAAGTGCTTTGGATTACAAGCATGTTTCTGGAACAAATTATGCTCACAATCCAAGGTTTTACTTTAATAGTTTTGTTATTTTCACCAAAGAAATGTAGCAGAATACATTTTGGGCTAAAGTTAACGAAAAACAATTATTTATTTGCAAAATTTTATAACAGAAAAGAAGAAAAATATTTATTTATTTTTGCAAAATTTTCAGTCTTCTTTTGTTTATTTAGCAAAAAATTTAAAGCGGAGTTCCACCCAAATGTGGAACTTCCGCTTAATCCACTCCTCGCCCCCTAACATGCCACATTTGGCATGTAATTTTTTTTTGGGGGGGGGGGGAGTGGGGGCCTCAGTAGGAGTGGGACTTCCTGTCCCACTTCCTCCTTCCACCCTGGGGTCGCCTTTTGGCGGCCCCTCCCTGTAGGCGATCACCTGGGACGGGATCGCCTGTCCACTCAGAGAGTGCTGCGCCGTTCGCGCATGTGCAGTAAGTGCCCGGCCGTGAAGCCGAAAGCTGTCACAGCCAGATGCCCACACTATGAATGGAGGCGCCGGCGGAGAAGGGGGGAGAGGAGCAGAGCTCCGGGCATCGCGACGCTGGACAGTGGAACAGGTAAGTGTCTGTTTATTAAAAGCCAGCAGCTACACTTTTTGTAGCTGCTGACTTTTAATAAACATAAAAAAAGTATGGATCTCCCCTTTAAAACCCAGTGCTGATTAAATACCACCAAAATAAAACTCTATTTGCTTTTCAGTGGGCACCGCACTCCTCCGCAAGTGTGAAAGAGCCCTAACAGGTAAAAGGAGACACATTTTTATTTAGGATTAAGTGACAGCGCACACAGGGGATAGAAGTGGATCAGTGCCGGGCTCAGTACACACAAGGATCGGGGCTAGGTTTGCTCAAGATCTCATTAATGCTTAATGTTATTGGCTGTCTGGAGGAGCCCAGATGTCAGGCAGGTATGATGCCTGTATATATTTATATAGGGGTTAGATGCAGACTTTTTCTATAGGACGCAGTACAGAGTCTGCAGATACAGTGTTTTCATTCATGGACTGACTCTCTGCTTAGTGCTGGCCAAACTAATGATGGATCATTTACAGTCAAAGTAATAGGTGTCAGACTTGTGTTGTTGTGAATAACAGTGCTTATTGCTGGAATCATCATTCACACATTCACAACAACACAAGACACCAGCAGAGACTCTCATATATAAGTGATACAAGGAACGCGTGCTGGTATATATCAACTCTGATATATACCGTAGGTGATAAAAAGAACACAGGCTGAGATATAAAGACTCGGATGCAGACCTGGACTGGCTATAGGGCACATCAGGCATTTGCCCGGTGGACTAGGGACACTGGGCCGCATGCCCTACCCTGTATTCTCTATGGTGGGCTGGCAGCTGTCATATGACTCTTTGGGCAGATGTCATATAACACTCACACTACAGAGAACATGTGAGTGCAATTGTTACTGTTTTTATTTTTGTCAATTTAGAAGTTCACTGTGCTAGGATTGTGCTTCCCTGTCCTTTGTTGTATACACAGATTGTTCATAGACCTTGTCTAAATCTTAAAGAGACAGCTGAATACACCCTGGCTGGAAGTTTTTGGATTGCACATTGCTGGTTCTTTAAGCAGTATCACACAGAAATACCTGACCTGCACACAGTAACAGGGGATCACACTGAACCCCCCCCCTTAGAGATCTCAGTGTTCTCTCTTAAATCAGAGTGCACAAAGTTCTCCTATACATCAGAGTCTGCAGGGTTCCCCCTTACATTGCAAGGGGAAACTCTGTGGACACTGATGTATAGGAGAACTCTGTGGACTGTGCTGTAATGGGAGGGGGGGCTCTGATAACCAGAGACCACCTTACATCAGAGTTCCCCTTTGCATCAAGGTCTGCAGAGTAATCCCCCCGCTGCAGTGTGTCACCTCTCGCTGCGCTGCTTAGTCTAAAATGCCCAGGCCTATTTTTTCCCAGTCCGAGTCTGCACAGATGTACAGGCGATGCAAGGAATGCAGCCTGGGATACAAAGAATGTGATGTATGAGTGATGTGCAAGGAACACAAGCTGGGTTATAAAGACTCTGATATTAGGTGATTTAAGGAACAAGCTGAGATATAAAGACTCTGATATTAGGTGATTTAAGGAACATAGGCTGGAATGTAAAGACTCAGATATAAAGGGGATACAAGGAATACAGCCTGGGATATAGACTGATGTAGCGGCCTCACCTCTCTCCCTTTCTTTATCGGTTATATGGCTGTTGTCTAGGGGTACCTGGGAGAGAGAGATGATACACACCACGGCCCATGTCCTCCGTAACTAAGAGGTGAAGGCCAGAAGATTGGGCTTTTGTGTAGGTGTCCTAGAGTCAAGTCCAGTCCTTCGTCCCTGACTCCTTTGCTTTAGTAACCCAAGTTCCACACAGTGAATAGGTACAACTCAGTTTTATTCTTCTTGCCAAGCAATAAAACAGTCTTTCTCCTTTGAGAAATGAGGGGGACAGATCGAGGCACAATCCTTTCCCTTCTTGCTGCTGCCCACTGTGCTGTCACCAGTGGTGAATAGTCACTGCCACTGACTAGGTAATATAGAACGTGAATTTACCTTCGCTCACTTTGCCCCTGTCAGAGGAAGAAATCCGTCCAAGGGAGAAGTGGAGGCCTCTCTGTCACCAGCGATGCTGCGCCGGGCTCTTCAGAGAAGTTACTGCGCACCAGTCCTCACAAACTCAGACACGGGCACCCAAGAAGTTAGGGCCCCCTCGGATTCCTCCACCCTCGCGGAACTCAGTCGAAGGTACTGAGCCCCAGGCATCCGCCATAGTACCTCACCCCAGGCTAAAGGTGCCTGAGATGGACTCCATACCTGCTCCAGCTAGGCCAAGGGCGCCTAGGCCTGGAACACCGGAACGCCAGCACCCAAGCTAAAGGTGCCTGGGTGCGGCCGCGTCCTCCGACTCTCTCCCTGAAATCAGGGCGTCCGCCCCTTTTATGACCTCTCCCTTTGCGTCCCAGCGGGTTCCCCGCCCCGCTGTACCAGCTCCAGGGGAGGACAAAAAGGCACGGTTCGCGGTGTGAGTTCAACTCCGGCCCCAGGCAACAGCGCCACCCAGGGACCCCAAGGAACCTCACACCACCAGAGTCCTCACATAATTCAAATACCCGCTACACTAATATTAGGTGATTTTAGTGTAGCTGTACCCCCAAAGGGGCTGCTGGTTGATGATGATGCTAAAAGTTCTACCTTACTAGTGCAGATGGCGATATGGGAGCACAGCACCGAAGAACAACTTTGGACTGGGGGGAGGACAATGCTGAACTCTATGGACTACAGTAAATATGTTTTTGATTCAGAACAATTACCAGGGACAGGAAATTACATTTTAGCTAGGTAGGGTGAAACAGCTATGCACATTTCAGTAAGCTCTATATTGCCACCTGCTGGATACAATTAGATATAGGTGAAGATACACTAACACATTGCTATGTACTGTTTCCTTACCATGCAAGTAGATTACCTCTGGTTCTCTGAAACGCACCCTCCTTTCCGGTTTCTGTGGGCCACCAACATCTGCCTTATTTAGAGGCTTCCTCTGTAAAATCGATGAAGGCATCTGCAAAAGAGCATCATAGCCAGGGGATTCAAACTCTAACAGACTCAATGATATCCTACAATGAAACATTTGTCATCCGCTGTATATGTAACCTTTGCCATAAAGCATGCTGATTGAAAGGATTTAAAGGGAACCTGTCATGAGAGAGTCATGGAGGTTGCCATTGCTGGCCTCTGCTGTAAATGCTAGCGCCTTGGCCATCACTCTGACCCCTATGCTTCAATACTTTGAGTAACTCACAAGTACAGCCGTGGCCAAAAGTTTTGAGAATGACACAAATATAAATTTTCACAAAGTCTGCTGCCTCAGTTTTTATGATGGCATTTTGCATATACTTCAGAATATTATGAAGAGTGATCTTGTGAATTGCAATTAATTGAAAAGTCCCTCTTTGCCAGGAAAATGAATTTAATCCCAAAAAAAAACATTTCCACTGTAATTGTGAAGAAGGCTTCAGGGCACCCAAGAAAGTCCAGCAAGCGCTATGACCATCTCGTTGATTCAGCTGCGGGATCAGGGCACCACCAGTGCAGAGCTTGTTTAGGAATGGCAGCAGCCAGGTATGAGTACATCTGTATTCACAATGAGGAGAAGACTTTTGGAGGATGGCCTGGTGTCACGAAGTGCAGCAAAGAAGCCACTTCTCTCGAGGAAAAACATCAGGGACAAACTGATATTCTGCAAAAGGTACAGGGATTGGACTGCTGAGGACTGGGGTAACGTAATTTTCCCTGATGGATCCCCTTTGCGATTGTTTGGGGCATCCGGAAATAACGTTGCCTGGAGAGGAAAAGGTGAGCACTACCATCAGTCCTGTGTTATGCCGACAGTAAAGTATCCTGAGACCATCATGTGGGGGGTTGCTTCTCAGCCAAGGGAGTGGCTCACTCACAATTTTGCCTAAGAACACAGCCATGAATAAAGAATGGTACAAAAACATCCTCCGAGAGCAACTTCTCCCAACCATCCAAGAACAGTTTAGTGAGGAACAATGCCTTTTCTAGCATGATGGAGCACCTTACCATAAAGCAAAGGTGATAACCAAGTGGCTTGGGGAACAAAACATTGACATTTTGGGTCCTTGGCCAGGAAACTTCCCAGACCTTAATCCCATCGAGAACTTATGGTCAATTCTCAAGAGGCTTGTGAAAAAAAATAACCCAACAACCTCCAAGCATTGATTATGCAAGAATGGGCGGCCATCAGTCAGGATGTGGCCCAGAAGTTGATTGACAGCATGCCAGGGGGAATTGCAGAGGTCTTGAAAAAGAAGGGCCAACATTGCAAATATTGACTCTTTGCATAAACTTAATGTAATTGTCCATAAAAGCCTTTGACACTTAATGAAAATACTTGTAATTATACTTCAGTATACCATAGTAACATCTGACAAAAAGATCTAAAAACATTGAAGCAGCAGACTTTGTGAAAATTTATATTTGTGTCATTCTCAAAACTTTTGGCCTTGACTGTATGCAGAAGAGTTTGACCTTTTTCAATCTGCGTATTTGTTCTAGATCAGTGACCTGCAGAATAATAAAGCCAGAGGGTCTGGGCTACAGCCAGGCAACTAGCATTTTCAGAAGGAGGTCAATCCCTGTGCTTCTCCGATGATAGCCTGACTTTAGATGTGTTTATTGTCACACATGCACACTGCCCCGTAGATCCAGTTTTAGCATTTCATTGCGATGTTAACTGTAACCTTTTATTACATTGGAATAGAACGTTTTCCTTCCTTTTTATTGTCCTCTAAGATGCAATAAATTTAACATTTGCTTTCAAATGGCTTAAAAGCGTACGCTCTGGATCACAGTGCTAATATCGTACTGTCAGAGCCATTTCCAAGTCTCATTTGCTGAGATGGAAAACATGCATAAAAGTAATTCAGCCCAGACAGAGTTCCCTTTAAGGAGATTACCTTTGCTGCAGGACATTTGGTTCGGTTCAGTGCATTTTCTGCATATTTTTCACCTCTTTCTCCCAGTTTAATTTCTCTTTTTTAATATTCTTCTTTGCCCTCAAGGACCTTCACATGTCTCTTCTGCTATTTTTTTATATTAAGAATTCTTACGATTCCGCTTCAGCTTAAGCAATACCTTTAAACAATGCCATTTTTAATTTCTGTGATTTTTTTCCATTTTCATTTTCTAGCCGATTCTTGGCAGTCGGATTTAAGTGCTTGTGGCTGTAGATTCATATTCAGGATAGGCGGTGGAATTCAAATCAGGGTACGGTTGTATGGCACTGGCTATCTTTATTGCTATCATGAGCAAAAAGCAAGTGGACATCCAGTTATTATAGGATGTAAGGAAAAGGAACCTTGTTTACAAAAGCTTAAGGCCCCTTTCACACATACGGACCGTATGTCCGCTTTTTCATCCATCCGTTTACGGATGAAAAAGGGACATACATTGGTCCCTATGAGATCGCGGGTGTCAGCGGATGAAACATCCGCTGACACCCGATTTCCTCCGTGTCCGCAATGCTCCGTTTTTCTGGATAAAAAAAATCCTATTTTTCTATCTGTCTGCGGAGCGGATCGGATGAACATGGACAGACGGTCCATGTTCATCCGATCCCCCCATAGGGGAGAGCGGAGATCTGACAGGGTGGTCCCTGCACAGTGTGCGGGGACCGCCCTGTTATCCGCCGGCTCAGCGGGGATCAACGGAGCGATCCCCGCTGAGCAAGCGGAGGTTCACGGGGCGGATCATTACTGATCCGCCCCATGTGAAAGGGGCCTAAAGTGATCACCTTGTAAAACAACCCATTCAGTTTAACCGCTTGCCGACCGCCGCACACACTTTTACGTGGAAAGAATGGCACGGCTGGGCAAATAGGCGTATATATACGTCCCCTTTAATTTTCCGTCCGTGTGGTCGTGCACACGTCGCCGGCGGCGCACTCGCAACCCTGTCGCGAGCTCCGTGCCCGTGGGACCCGCGGACTCGATGTCCGCCGGTGTCCCGCGATCGGGTCACAGAGCTGAAGAACGGGGAGATGTCAGTGTAAACACAACATCTCCCCGTTCTTCCTAGTGACATGTCACTGATCGTCTGTTCCCTGTCATCGGGAACAACGATCAGTGACGTGTCACGGCAAGCCACGCCCCCTAACACTTAGAAACACTCCCTAGGTCACACTTAACTCCTTCAGCGCCCCCTACAGGTTAACTCCTTCACTGCCAGTGTCATTTTTACAGTAACCAGTGCATTTTTATAGAACTGATCGCTGTAAAAATTACAATGGTTCCAAAATGGTGTCAAAAGTGACCGATGTGTCCGCCATAAGGTTGCGGTCACAATAAAAATCGCTGATTGCCGCCATTACTAGTAAACAAAAAAAATTATTAATAAAAATGCCATAAAACTGTCCCCTATTTTGTAGACGCTATAACTTTTGTGCAAACCAATCAATAAACGCTTATTGCGATTTTTTTTATCAAAAATATGTAGAAGAATACGTATCGGCCTAAACTGAGGAAAAAAATGTTTTTTTATATATTTTTTGGGGATATTTATTATAACAAAAAGTAAAAAATATAGTTTTTTTTTCAAAATTGACGCTCTATTTTTGTTTATAGCGTAAAAAGTAAAAAACGTAGAGGTGATCAAATACCACCAAAAGAAAGCTCTATTTGTGGGAAAAAAGGACGTAAATTTTTTTTGGGAGCCACATCGCACGACCGTGCAATTGTCAGTTAAAGCTATATCTCCCCCCCCCTTTTTTTCATCACATTCCCTCTGTTCTCAGCTGCATAAGAGCGGGGGGAGGAGAAGCAGCAGCACACTGAGCTTTTTCAGTGAATGGCTCTGCAGCGGGGCATGTCAGGGCAAGTCTAATCATTGGAGGAGAGTATACTAAGCTCCCAGCATAGCTAGAGAACTGATCACGGTGTGCTCTCCTGCTTAGTATGGTCAGTTTTTAATAGGAAGGCAGAGGGCCTGACAGGAACACCAAGAGGGATTGCACATAAAGGAAGCAATACAAAGAGAACAGGATACTTTCTCATACAAGTACATGGTACAGCAGCCACATATCAGGAATATGAAGTG
The DNA here is from genome assembly GCA_029206835.1 of Rana muscosa. NCBI lineage: Eukaryota > Metazoa > Chordata > Amphibia > Anura > Ranidae > Rana > Rana muscosa. Next base: position 192,962,367 of record CM055126.1, on the reverse strand, counting down.
TTGGGGTAACACACACTTTAAAGATGACAGAGACATTTAGATTGTGATGGTATTGTGATAGAAAAGTAAGCCAACCAGTGTGTGAGCACTACGTGAGCGAATGCCAGCAACCTGCTCTGACAGTTGACATTTAATGTGCAAGGCCAGTGGTCTCCAAACTGCGACCCAGGGGACACATGCAGCCCTTGCTTGCATTTATCAGGCCCTTGGGGCACCATTTCATCCACTGGCGCCATCAACAGGGCACTATTCCTCCCACTGACACCAACAATGGGGCACTATGTCTCCCACTGACACAAACGATGGGGCACTATTCCCCCTACTGACACCAACAATGGGGCTTTATTCCTCCTACTGACACCAATAATGGAGCACTATTCCTACTACTGACACCAACAACGGGGCTCTATTCCTCCCACTAATACAAATGATGGAGCACTATTCCTCCCACTGATAGGAATGATGGGGCACTATTCCTCCTACAGACACCAACGATGGGGCAATATTCTTTCCACTAATACAAATGATGGCGCACTATTCCTTCCACTGACACCAATGATGGCGCACTATTCCTTCTATTGACACTAATGATGGTGCACTATTCCTCCAATGGACACCAAAAATGGGGCACTATTCCTCCCACTCATACCAATGATGGGACACTATTCTTCCCACTGATACAAATAAGGAAGCACTATTCCTCCCACTGACACCAACAATGGGACACTATTCCTCCCATATTACTAAAGATGAGGCATTTTATACACCCACTGGTCACAGTCTGGCCCTCTTAATGTCCGAGGCTGGGTTAACAACACAGCACGGATCTGCTCACAGCAGGGGTCCGGTGCATCCTATTTCACCGTTTCAGGTCCGATTTCGGTCCAAAGTTTTGGCTGAATTCGGAGCTGAAATGGACCAGAAGATGAACAGGACTCATGTGCAATTCGCACTGGAGCTGCTCCGGAGATGTGTGAACCGGCTCCATTAAGAGACGGTCACTGACATGCGAATTAGATGTGGAGAAACCCGCATCCAATTCCCAATAGTGTAAACGCAGCCTAAAGTAAAATGGCCCTTTGTTTAGTAAGTTTGGAGACCCCTCTGCTAGACAGATATTTGTACCCCATACTTCTAGTATATAATGAGCTAGTCCAAACCTAATGCCTCGTACACACGACCGGTTTTCCCGGCAGGAAAATTGCCGTGTGTATGCTGCATCGCAGTTTTCCCGACAGGAAAACTGCGGGAAACAAAAAAGAGAACATGTTCTATTTTTTCTCGTTAGGATTCCGGGCGGACTTTTTCCCGCCGGGAAAACCGGTCCTGTGTATGCTTTTGCGAGGAGAAAAAAAACACGCATGCTCAGAATCAAGTATGAGACGGGAGCGCTCATTCTGGTAAAACTAGCGTTTGTAATGGAGATAGCACATTCGTCACGCTGTAACGGACTGAAAAGCACGAGGCTGAAAAGCGCGAATCGTCTCTCACCAAACTTTTACTAACACGAGGATCAGCAAAAGCAGCCCAAAGGGTGGCGCCGTTTGAATGGAACTTCCACTTTATAGTGCCGTCGTACATGGTGTACGTCACCGTGCTTTGGACGGGTGGTAATTGGCCTAAACGTGTGTATGCAAGGCAGGCTTGAGAGGAATCCCGTCTGGAAAAACTTTGTTTTTATTTCTGCCGAGAAAAATGGTCGTGTGTATGAGGAAGTTGTGTTTTAATTTGTTCACATATGTTATAATTTCAATTTTCAGCATGGCATTACACACAACGTTTAGACAGGAGGCTTGTATATTTTTTTATGCCAGCTGCCAGTAGGTTGTCTTTTTCAAGTGCTGACTTTTTTACCTTTTTGAGTTCACAGCTAGAACAGGCCATAGACGAGTCCAGTCACCATTAGTGTGCCAGCTGCGACACACCATTATTGTGCCACAATGTCCAACATGCTGGATTTTGTTTAGAAGAATGAAACAAATGATGGCACAATTGTATGCGGCATTTTCATTGTGGTAAGCCACAAACAGATCCTTCCATATACAGTCCTCACCTGCCCATTACTGGTAAAAGTTCCTTGGACAAACTATGCAAAAGTGTAACTGCCAAACTACATCAGACAGTATCGTTTAAGGATTTTAAAGCTCTTAAACAGACTTTTTCCTAATTACGTTTTAAGTAGGTATTATTTCACTGTTCATTCATGTGCTGAAAGGACATGTCTCAGTGCTGATCGAAATCAGACTTCAGGGAAAATCCATTTTACTTGAGTGGCATGTAAAAATGAACATTTTTTTTTAAGTAATAAAGTTTAATTACTTTCGAGAGTGTAGTTACCCTTCAAGGTAAAAATGATCAATTTATCTGTTAAAGTGGGCGTTAGAACGCAATGAAGGAGATTTAAGTTAAGACAATGCAAGTGTCAAGATCTGATGCCAGTATAAAATAAATTCTCAGTGTAAGAGTATTGATAATGAGACAAATTTAATATTTCATTGCAACCAATCCCATTTCAGTTTACTGATGTTAGATAAATGAAAGATCAGTTCTGAATGGTTGAGGAAGGATGGTACACTTTATACACGTTGCTCTTCATTTTTTGTTTAGAAACCTGAATGGGCAAGGTTAAAGCAAATTTGGAACTTCCGCTTTATCCACTCCTCGCCCCCTTACATGCCACATTTGGCATGTAATTTTTTTTGGGGGGGGGAGTGGGGGCTTCAGTAGGAGTGAGACTTCCTGTCCCACTTCCTCCTTCCGCCCTGGGCTCGCCTAGGCGATACGTCATATCGTCTTGTGGCGGCCCCTCCCTGTAGGCGATTACCTGGGACGTGACAGGTCCCAGGCGATCACCTGTCCATTCAGAGAGTGCTGCGCCGTTCGCGCATGCGCAGTGAGTGACCGGCCGTGAAGCCGAAAGCTGTCACGGCCGGGTGCCCACACTATGAATGGAGGCGCCGGCGGAGAAGGGGGGGAGGAGCGGAGCTCCAGGCGTCGCGTCGCTGGACAGTGGAACAGGTAAGTGTATGTTTATTAAAAGCCAGCAGCTACACTTTTTGTAGCTGCTGACTTTTAATAAACATAAAAAAAGGGTGGAACGCCCCTTTAAATGGTATGTCATAAGGATGAACTTTTCTCTCTTTTGATTTGTTAAATATACCATTAAAGGCATTTAAAATCTTCCTATTTGAACTTTGTAATTTTCACCTATATAAGATGTTACATGGTTACATAGTTACATAGTTAGGCTGAAAAAAGACACAAGTCCATCTAGTTCAACCAAGAAAAGAGAGAAAAAAAAATCATACAATCATACAATCCCATATACACAGTCCTACGCCCACAGTTGATCCAGAGGAATGCGAAAAACCCCAGCAGAGCATGATCCAATTTGCTACAGCAGAGGAAAAAATTCCTTCCTGATCCCCCGAGAGGCAATTGGGTATTCCTTGGATCAACTTTACCTATAAATGTCAGTACCCAGTTATATTATGTACATTTAGGAAAGAATCCAGGCCTTTTGTAAAGTAATCTACTGAGCTGGCCAGAACCACCTCTGGGGGAAGTCTATTCCACATTTTCACAGCTCTTAAGCCTCGTACACACCGCCGGTTTTCTCGGCAGGAAAACTGCTGGGAGAGCTTTTTGCCGAGAAAACCGTTTGTGTGTATGGTTTCTCGACAGGAAAACTGCCGGGAATCTCGACGAGAAAAATTGAGAAAACCGTTTGTGAGTATGCTTACCTGTCCCAGGTGCGCCTGCGCATGCTCGATGAGACTTCGACGCATGTGCGGTAGCATACAAAGGTAGTGTAGGGTGTAGCAAGATGGCGGCGATGGCATCGAATGTGACGAGCGCCGACTCGTCGTAGTCGATGACGTCACCGTGTTCTTGCCATTCAAAAGAACAGCGTTTTTTTGAAGTGGCCGTCTGTACACAGGGCTTGGCAAGACAAGCTTGCCAGGAATCCCGTTGAGAAAACCGACGGTTTTCAAATAGACGGGATTCCAGACCGTGTGTACAGGGCTTGTCTGTGAAGAAACCTTTCTGTATTTGAAGATGAAATCTCTTTTCCTCTAAATGTAAAGAGTGCCCCCTTGTCCTCTGTGATGGCCTCAAAGTTAATAACTCAACACCAAGTTCACTATATGGACCCCTTATATATTTGTACATGTTGATCATATCCCCCCTTAATCTCCTCTTCTCAAGAGAGTAAATTTAATTCCTCTAATCTTTCCTTATAGCTGAGCTCCTCCATGCCTCTTAGGCCCCATGCACACGAGACGCTGTTATTTGCTGTTGAACGCGCGTTCAGAGGCAGTTGGACGCTTTTTTCAACTGCTCCTGAACCCATTCAATGTTATCCTATGTGTCCATGCACACACTCTCGTTTTTTGGCGTTTACAAGTAGTTGCGTTTAACCTCGTTTTTCCAGAAGCAAAAAAATGGGTTCAGACGCAAAAGTTTTCCACGTTTCAGACGCTAAACGCTGCTAAACGCGGCTAAACGCGGTACCGGCGTTTTGCCGCGTTTGCGTTTATAAGCGTTTTTAAAGGTGACCTATTTTTTAACATTAGAAATCTCAAAAATGATGGCAAATGATGAAAAACTATTAAAAAATATAAAAGAAAACTGTAATTGCTTGCATTGCATTGTGGACAATCCACAACTTGTGGCAGGTGACGTGGCTAGGTGACGTGGCCAGGTGACGTGGCAAGTGGACAATCCACAGCTTGTGGCAGGTAACGTGGCAAGTGGACAATCAACAACTTGTGTCAGGTGATGTGGCCAGGTGACGTGGCAAGTGGACAATCCACAGCTTGTGGCAGGTGACGTGGCCAGGTGACGTGGCAGGTGATGTGGCCAGGTGACGTGGCAGGTAACGTGGCCAGGTGACGTGGCAGGTGATGTGGCAAGTGGACAATTCACAACTTGTGGCAGGTGACGTGGCACGTGATGTGGCCAGGTGACGTGGAAAGTGGACAATCCACAACTTGTGGCAGGTGACGTGGCTAGATGACGTGGCAGGTAATGTGGGCAGGTAACATGGCTAGGTGACGTGGCAGGTGACGTGGCAAGTGGACAATTCACAACTTGTGGCCAGGTGACGTGGCACGTGATGTGGCCAGGTGACGTGGCAGGTGACGTGGCAAGTGGACAATCCACAACTTGTGGCAGGTGACGTGGCCAGCTGACGTGGCAGGTAACGTGGCCAGGTGACGTGGCAGGTAACATGGCCAGGTGACGTGGCCAGGTAACGTGGCAAGTGGACAATCCACAACTTGTGGCAGGTGACGCGGCCAGGTGATGTGGCAAGTGGACAATCCACAACTTGTGGCAGGTGACGTGGCACGTGATGTGGCCAGGTGACGTGGAAAGTGGACAATCCACAACTTGTGGCAGGTGACGTGGCTAGATGACGTGGCAGGTAATGTGGGCAGGTAACATGGCTAGGTGACGTGGCAGGTGACGTGGCAAGTGGACAATTCACAACTTGTGGCAGGTGACGTGGCCGGGTGACGTGGCACGTGATGTGGCCAGGTGACGTGGCAGGTGACGTGGCAAGTGGACAATCCACAACTTGTGGCAGGTGACGTGGCCAGCTGACGTGGCAGGTAACGTGGCCAGGTGACGTGGCAGGTAACATGGCCAGGTGACGTGGCCAGGTAACGTGGCAAGTGGACAATCCACAACTTGTGGCAGGTGACGTGGCACATGATGTGGCCAGGTGACGTGGCAAGTGGACAATCCACAACTTGTGGCAGGTGACGTGGCACATGATGTGGCCAGGTGACGTGGCAAGTGGACAATCCACAACTTGTGGCAGGTGACGTGGCCAGGTGATGTGGCCAGGTGTCGTGGCAGGTGACGTGGCAAGTGGACAATCCACAACTTGTGGCAGATGATGTGGCAAGTGATACGCTAAATACAAGTACACTGCTGCTCTCTCAGCTGCTGCTACTCACTCTGGTCTCACAAACTGGCTGAAATGGTTAAAATTTACTCTTTTTTGAGCTTAGGGAGGGTCTATGATGAAACGCTTATAAACGCAAACGCGGTTAAACGCCGCTAAACGCGGCCGCAAACGCGGCAAAACGCGCGTTTATAAACGCCGGTTTCAGCGTTTAAAAACGTGTGTTCAGCAGAGTTTGCACCTGCGTCTCGTGTACATGGGGCCTTATCAGTTTGGTTGCCCTTCTCTGCACTTTCTCCAGTTCCCCGATATCCTTTTTGAGACCTGGTGCCCAAAACTGAACTGCATATTCCAGATGAGGTCTTACTAATGATTTATACAGGGGCAAAATTATATCTCTCTCTGGAGTCCATACCTCTCTTAATACAAGAAAAGATTTTGCTCGCTTTGGAAACTGCAGCTTGGCATTGCATGGTATCATTAATGTAGCAGTACCTCCGTAAGGGCTCCTAATAGACTCTGTACCCCATTGGTTTCCTCGACTCTGCAAATCCTCCCTTACCTCTGACACCTTGGGTTCCATCCTGTCAAAGCTGTGATAGAAAATAGAGCCTCACACAATATCAATGAAGCAAACTAGATATGTTTACTGAGATGAAAAACACATAAGTAGTGTTGAGCGAACCCGAACTGTAAAAACTTTGTAAAAAACTGTGTAAACTTTGCGCAAAAGTCCGGGTTCGGGAATCTAATTACGCATTTAGAAATGCTTCAGGGGCCAGCCAATCACCTTTTGATTAGCTGGTGTGCCCTTAGAGGCCATCATAGCCATGCCTACTAATGGCATGGCTGTGATTGGTCAGTGCAACATGTGACCCAGCTTCTATATAAGCTAGAGGCACACAGCACACACGTCACTCTGCTTCAGAATAGATAGGGAGAGGATCTAGTCTGCTGCTGCTGCTTTTAGGGAGAGATAGAAAAATACATGAGGTAGTCCTGATTCTGTTGCAGTGCAGTCTTTTTACACTGCCATGAGCCCAGTGTCAGAGAAAATCTAACTTTTAGGGGGAAAAAAAAGGCACTTTATTGTGCTCTTTTCCAAAAGACCCATAGGGCAAAAAATAAATAAAAAATTTGCATTTTATTTTGCTCGTGCAAAAAAAGACCCGTTTAGGGCAAAAAAAAAAATTAAAAAAAAATTGCACTTTAATGTACGCTTGCAAAAAGAGCCATTCAGGGCCACAAAAAATAGTTTGCAGTGTGTTATACATATGTGGAGGTGTGTGAAATAATAGGATTTTTATAACAGCTTACCTGTAAAATCCTTTTCTTGGAGTACATCACGGGACACAGAGCGACATAGTCATTACTAATGGGTTATATAGATACCGTCAGGTGCTGGCACTGGCAACTTCCAAAACCGGAAGTACCCTCCCCTATATAAGCCCCTCCCATCCGGGAGCACCTCAGTTTTGTAGCAAAGCAATAAGTGTCCCCAATGAGGGGCGGGAGCTCTGTGTCCCGTGATGTACTCCAAGAAAAGGATTTTACAGGTAAGCTGTTATAAAAATCCTATTTTCTTTCTCGTACATCACGGGACACAGAGCGACATAGTCATTACTAATGGGATGTCCTAAAGCAATGCCAAATGAGGGGGGGGATACACCATATATAAGCTGAGCGCTATCAGACATGAGGATCTTTTGCGGCCTGCAACACACTGCGCCCAAAGGCGACATCCTCCTGACTTCTAACGTCCACCTGGTAGAACCTAGTAAACGTGTGAACTGAAGACCATGTTGCGGCCTTACAGATTTGAGCCAGGGAGGCCTGGTGATGCACTGCCCATGAAGTTCCAACTGCTCTCGTGGAGTGCGCTCTAACTTTGAACGGAGGCGGTCTCCTTCTCAAGCCATAAGCTTGCATAATGACCTGTCGAATCCACTTGGCTAAAGTAGATTTTGACGCTGCCTGACCCTTTCTGGGGCCTTCCGGCAGAATAAACAAAGTATCCGTTCTGCGAATCTGAGCAGTGGCTTTTAGATAAGCTTTAACTGCTCTTACTACATCCAAAGAATGCAATAACTTTTCCTCTACCGAAGTAGGTTTGGGGAAAAAAGAAGGAAGAACCACATCTTGGTTCAAATGAAACCTCGATACCACCTTAGGAAGAAAGGCTGGATGAGGACGTAACACTACTCTGTCCTTATGGATAACCAGATATGGCTCCTTACAGGACATAGCTGCTAATTCCGATACTCTTTTAGCCGAACAAATGGCTACTAGAAAAATCAATTTCCTGGTGAGAAGCACCAAGGAAATATGCTGTAATGGTTCAAATGGTTGTTTCTGTAGAACCGACAGAACCAAGTTTAGATCCCATGGACATATGGGAATATTAACCGGAGGACTAATACGCATCACTCCTTGTATAAAGGCTTTGACTAGTGAATGCGAAGCCAAGGGCCTTTGAAAAAATATTGACAAGGCCGAAATCTGACCCTTGATAGTACTCAAGGCAAGCTTCCTATCTACAGCCCACTGTAGGAAGTCCAGAATCCTACCTATTACGTACTTATGTGGATGCCATTTCTTGGCCTCACACCACGCGATGTACGCCTTCCAGATTCTATAGTAGATCTGCCTGGATACCGGCTTCCTGGCATTGATCATGGTAGATACCACAGCATTAGAGAGCCCTCTCTTTTTTAGAATGTGGGCTTCAATAGCCAGGCCGTCAAACCTAGGGCTGGTAAGGAAGGGTGGTATATCGGTCCTTGCGAAAGCAGGTCCAGACGACGTGGGAGAGTCCAAGGACTCCCCACTGAAATTTTACAATCTCCGCGTACCACGCTCTTCGGGGCCACGCTGGAGCCACCGGAAACACTGGTTTCTTTTCTACCCTGATTCTGCGGAGTAATCGAGGTAACCATTGTGGCGGTGTGAATGCATATATCAGCTTGAACTGATCCCAAGGGAACACTAGGGCATCCGAGCCGCAAGCTAGGGGATCCCTTGTCCGAGAGACAAACCTGTCCCCCTTTGCGTTGAATCTGGATGCTAGAAGATCTACATCCGATGTTCCCCACCGCTGACATATTGTCCAGAAAACCTCGGGGTGAAGGGACCCTTCCTCTGGGCCTAATTGCTGGCGACTTAGAAAGTCCGCCTTCCAATTCTCCACTCCTGGAATGAATACCGCAGATATGGCTGGGACATATTTTTCTGCCCATTTCAGGATGTAATTTACTTCCCTCTGGGCTGCACGACTCCTGGTGCCCCCCTGATGATTGATATATGCCACTGCTGTGGCATTGTCTGATTGAATTCTGACAGGGGACCCTTGGAGTTTGGATGTCCATGCTACTAGGGCATACCGGGCTGCTCGTATCTCTAAGAGATTGATGGGCAGGGCCTTTTCTGCATCCGACCATCTGCCCTGGAGAGACTATTGCTCCAGTACTGCTCCCCAGCCTATAAGGCTGGCATCTGTAGTGACCACCTTCCAAGAAATCGGACTGAAGGATCTCCTTTTTTCCAGATTCTGGGGAACCAACCACCAACGGAGGCTCTTGCGAACGGAAGGGGACAAGGACATTGTAAGTCTAGGGCCTGAACTTTTTTGTTCCAGGCTGACAGTATGGCCCCTTGCAAATTCCTTGAATGGAATTGACCGTAGGGTACTGCTTCGAATGATGCCACCATTTTTCCCAGCAGCCTCATATACAGGCGTATGGACGGCTGTCTTTTTTGTACCCACTAAGTGGATCAAATCTTTCAAAGACAACACCTTTCTTTGAGGCAAGAATATTTTTCTCTGGCCTGAATCCAACCTTAGCCCCAAGTATTCCAGACTTTTGACTGGTTTTTAGGGCTGACTTGTCTCGGTTGATAATCCAACCGTGAGATTCCAGATACTTGATTGTCTTGTGAACGACCACGTCTAGTTTTTTCACTGAGTGGTCTATCAGCAACAAGTCATCTAGATATGCCATTATCATTACACCTTGTGTTCTTAGATTGGCCAATAAAGGGCCAGAATTTTTGTAAACACTCGTGGTGCTGTGGCCAAACCGAAGGGTAAGGCTCTGAACTGAAAATGGCGCCCTTCTACTGCAAAGCGTAGAAATTTTTGGTGGACTGGAAAGATGGGAATGTGCAAATAAGCATCTTTGATGTCGATCGCGGCTAACCAATCCTCCCCTTGTAGGGCAGTGGCCACCGATCGGATCGACTCCATCGGAAAGTCCTGATATACAGGAATTTGTATAGCCCTTTTAGAATTAATATGGGCCTCCCGTCCGCGTTTGCTTCGGGACTGTAAAGAGGTTTGAGTAAAACCTGAACCCTCATTCTTCCAGGGGAACCTCCATAATTACTCCTTGGAGCAATAGTTGTTCTAGTGCCAACAGGAGGGACTCTCTCTTCCGGGGATCCCTTGGCACGTTTGACCTCAAAAATGGGAAGGAGGAGAGTCTTTTAACTCCAAACTGTATCCCAAACCTACTGCGGAGAGCACCTATCTGTCTTGATCGTGTCCCGCCAGGTCTCTTGCGAACAACTGGAGTCCTCCCCCCACCCGACTGAGTGGGGCTTCAATGAATTTAACTTTGGGGGAGGTTTTGTACCTCCCCTGACCCAGGGTTTCTCATTACCCTGCTACTGTCCCTGTTTTTTACCCCCGGGATTTGACCGAGGAGGCCGTCGGAACTGTTACACAGCCGATGCCCCAGGGACTGGAGAAGCAGGTCTCTTAAAGAGGGCCTCTAACTCTGTTTTTAACCGGCAAGAGCGTATTTTTACCGCTGGAAATTTTCTGGATATATTTGTCCAGGTTTTCCCTGAATAAGCGTTCACCATGAAATGGGACGCTAACCAGCCATTCTTTACAGGGAGCTTCAGCAGACCAGTTTTTGAGCCATAGGAGCCTACGCATATGTACTATAGACAGCGTAAGGCGGGAGGCCTGATGGACTGAATCCTTTATGGCGTCAACCGCAAAGCCTAAGGCTCTAGGTAGATCAGCTAGGGCAAAGCCTGCTGATCTGTCAAGTCCCTCAAGACCTGTTTCAACTGATCCTTCACTGCTTAGCAGACCCCAATAGCTGCTACTGCTGGTTGTATCACCAAGCAGATTTTCATAAGGACTCCAATCTTTTATCTATTGGGTTCTTGAACATTTGGACATTATCCACTGGACATGTCAGTGATTTATGCATACAAGAGATGGCTGCGTCCACTGTAGGGACCTTCCATTTTTTTTTTTTTGATGAACTTATCCTCCATGGGATAGACCACCGGAAATCTCTTGGGGGAATAAATATTTTCTCAGGACGTTCCCAATCCTGGTAAATGAGCCCTTTCAGTAAAGGGTGAAGTGGAAAAGAACAAACAGTCTGGGGGCTTCTAGCGACCCCAACGAGGATACAGTAGTGGTTGATGGTTCCGCAAGGTGCATTTTTAAATGCTGATCGGACCATGTTAGTCAGAGACTGAACCCATAATCTTTCAGCTTGAGATGCTGAGAAAAGGTTCCCCCACTGTTGATTCCTCTATAACAGAATCAACCTCATCCTGATCCCCTTCAGGCAGGTCGATCCCTGTATGGGACTGTTGCTCTGCTAACAGGCACTCTGAAGGAGGAAACAGAGATCGGGCGCGCTTTCCCTGACAGGGAGGCAGCGATAAATGTTGACAATCTCTCTCTAATCCTCCCAGAGCTGAGGAAAAAACCTCCTCTGTTACATACACAGGAGCAGGTGAACTGAGGACAGCCACAGTACCAAGTACCCCTGCGGGGTCTCTACGGTCACTTACCTCTGAACTTCAGGGGAGACTGGTGCAGCAGAAGTATGCCCAAGATCCTCCGAGCCCGATGAGACCCCCTTCGCTTCCTGGAAGATTCAGTTCCGGAGCTTCTGGACGGCATATTCCTAAGCCTAAAGCTGAGGTATTCCAGCCGTAATACACCACTTTTACTGAGAATAGTCTAGCACAATTGCTGCTATATCACAGTTGGTGTCTACTAATGTGCCTTTCTAGGGGATGCCTGTATCAACCGCTTGCTGTATGCCCTTTTTTTAAATGTTGCCAGCTCTGTCTCTGTACTTCATAGCCAGCTCACCACACAAAACTGTGGTTTTTACATGCTGGGACGCCCGCACATGTGCAGAAGCGCTGCGGCGCACACAGAGCGTCATCCCCCAGGCTCCGCCCCCTTTCCTGGCTCACCTCTATATATAGAGGCGCGTGCACGCGCGCGGCCACGTGCGCCTTCGGCGCTAATTTTGAAAAATGGAGACTAGGGACAAGAGCCAGGGCCCCTCTTTGCCGCAGGCCGAGGGATGGACGAGCATTGCAACATGGCAGAGGAAGCAGTTTCCCATAAGAGAACTCACCATCTGCCTGGACTTGCTCTGCTGAGAAGAAACTAGTCCACATGACAAGAAAACATTCCACAGCGGCCTCTAGTGGACAAACACAGGTACCGCAGTCTAATATCTTAAATATGTATAAAAAATTTTTTTTTTTTTTTTTTTTCTTGACCACCATTAAAAATTATTACATTTTTTTAGTAGTTACAGGCATGCACAGAATTTTGCGGGAATACCATTAGGTAACAGACAGAAAGACAAATTAGGCTTGGGGGTCCCCCAATAGAACCAAGTTCCTGGGGGCCCCCACTTACCTGTTCCCCGCCGCAGGACTTTGTTTGGTCCACAAAAGCCCAAACTTCACCTATCACGGCAGGCATTGTAATCAAACCTTCAGGGACCGGGTTCCCAAGGATTCCACTCCCCTGGACCTGTATAGCACCCTGCACAGAAAACATCTTGGTCGTGGGTATGACCAGAGCTCTGGATCCCAGGGTCCAGCTCTCCTAAGAGAAGCATTACAGGCAAAACCTTGCTCTTCTCTGCAAGGCCCGGGTACCGACCGTTTAGCTATGAAGCTTTTTTGGTCGGATCCGGAATAGCTTACTGAGGCCCAAAAGAACCTGTACGCAAGCTCAGTGAAAAACACATGTTTCTTCTTGGCCAACACCTTAGACACTGGCAAAAAACTGAGGTGCTCCCGGATGGGAGGGGCTTATATAGGGGAGGGTACTTCCGGTTTTGGAAGTTGCCAGTGCCAGCACCTGACGGTATCTATATAACCCATTAGTAATGACTATGTCGCTCTGTGTCCCGTGATGTACGAGAAAGAAAAACAATTTCTATATAGTTTTCTCCTACTGTGCTATACTAAAAAAACAACATTTTTTTTGAATAGCATTTTCTGCAGTTCTGTAGCTGTGCGATTCAGCGGTTACGTACTGTAGGTGTGTTCTGCTCTTCCAAAAAACGCCGTTTAGGGGCACAAAAAATAGTTTGCAGTGTGTTATACATATTTGGAGGTGTGTGAAATAAACAATTCATAAATAGTTTTCTTCTACTGTGCTATACTAAAAAAAACGAATTTTTTTTTGAATAGCATTTTCTGCAGTTCTGTAGCTGTGCGATTCAGCGGTTACGTACTGTGGGTGTGTTCTGCTCTTCCAAAAAACTCCTTTTAGGGGCACAAAAAATAGTTTGCAGTGTGTTATACATATTTGGAGGTGTGTGAAATAAACAATTTCTAAATAGTTTTCTTCTACTGTGCTATACTAAAAAAAAAACATTTTTTTTGAATAGCATTTTCTGCAGTTCTGTAGCTGTGCGATTCAGCGGTTACGTACTGTGGGTGTGTTCTGCTCTTCCAAAAACACCCATTTAGGGCAACATCCTAAATTTGGAAAATATGAGGAGAAGGTCAAAGGGACGTGGTGGCCCCGGTCGTGGTGCTGTTGCAGGGAGAGGACGTGGTGGATCTGTGCCAGATACACGCACAAGTGAAACACCTTCCTCAGGTGCGAGTAGGCGACCGAGCCTGCGGCGGTATTTTGTTGCGCCTAATGAGGCTGTACGAATGTTTAGGCCAGGACAAGTACAGGCGATAGTAGATTGGGTTGCTGACAGTGCCTCGGGTTCCTTCACATTGTCTCCCACCCACTCTTCTGATGAAAGATCAGAGTTGGCACCTGAAACCCATGTCCATCAGTCTTTCACCTCACCCCCTTGCAAATCAGCCAAGCAGTCTGAGCCCCAAATCATGCAGCAGTCTCTTCTGCTTTTCGATGACTCTGTTAGCAGGGTTTCCCAGGGCCATCCACCTAGCCCTGCCCCAGAAGTGGAAGAGATTGAGTGCACCGATGCCTAACCACTTATGTTTCATGATGAGTACATGGGCGTTATCACAGACAAGCGCAGCCGCCTGTCCAGAGCCAATGTGGACAAGCTCACGTTCATTAAAATGAACCAGGCATAGATCCCACAGGACTTGTCCGTACCTTGTGCAGAATAGACATGTATACCGGTGTTGTGACAAAAACTGTCCGGCCATCGGATTGTGTCCGGCCCATACTGCAAAGGCGCAGCGCTTGCGCAGTACAGAGGACAAGGAGATTCACAAAATCTCCGAAGATGAACGGCGCCTGCGCTGTGAGTGCAGGTTCAAGCCCCACCATCCAAGTGGACATACGGTAGCACATAGTAACAGGGCCCCTCACGGGCTCGGTTCGATCGCCACGCTTCGGGCACGGCCTCACTTGGCTCGGCTTGAACCACGGATGGTGTGGCCTTCACCTGAACTCACCACGCAGGCGCCGTTCGTCTTGGGAGATTTTCGAAATCCCCTTGTCCTACATACTGAGCAAGCGCAGTACAGGGTGGACACTATTTGACGGGGGACAGAATTCGACACATCACCGGCCTTACCCAGCCATTGTTGTATTTTTGAACCAGTGTTGGCTACCTCGTCCTCCTCCACCGCCGCTTCCACCTACACAGCCACATCCACCGCCACCTCAACCTCCTACTCCATATGGACCTCGTCCTCCTAGGTCAAGATTATTATTTTTTATTTTTATTTTTTTTATGTTATTTTAAGTTATTTCCCTATCCACATTTGTTTGCAGAGCACTTGCCATGCTCTTAACAACATTTTGCTGCCATTTGCAGCCCTCTAGCCCTTTCCATTACTTTTTTAGAGCCTTTTTAGTCCTTAGAAGTCCGGGTCCCCATTGACTTCAATGGGGTTCGGGTTCGGGTCCGGGTTCGGGTTAAAGTTCGGTCCCGAACCCAAACTTTTTTCTGAAGTTCGGCCGAACCCGTCGAACCCGAACATCCAGGTGTCCGCTCAACTCTACACATAAGTAACTCAGCTTTAGGTTAACAATGAATATGCCCCATAGGTTATTATGCATGAATACTTAACATGTGCACAGCCAGGATGGTCTTTCTGTCTTACACTGATCCAAGAGAAACACTCTGTAAAGGCTTCCGCTCTCCCTTGTTGGACTCATGTGAGCCCTGACTTGCTGCCCCATGCCAAATGAGCAAAATCATTGTCCAGTTCCAAATATAGATCCGGAGAGTACAAAATCCTTTTCTTCCTTTTTAAGAGTGTAGCCATGTTGCTTGGGGAAAAAAAATACATATTATTTTTCCCCTACATCACTCTATATTTTTTAAGTGGCTACCAAGTATGCTTGTGATCTTTTTTTTGACTCTTGACATCATCGATCTGAAACAATGCTGTGCATCATGTACCATTAGGGGCATATGATTTAAATGTATCAGCAAGCTCGCACCCAACCCCTGAAGAAGGAAATACACTGATCATAATAGGAATTAAATGCCTCTTATGCTTTTCCGAAACATGTAGGGTTTGTTGCTAGCACGGTATGTCATTGACTTTTTTTCACAAACATATTGTGTACTGCAACAATTGAGCAGCTGTAACTGTCTTAAACCATATTCCGTTTCCATGATTGTTTTTAAAGTTTATCTGAATAAAATGTATATATTTTTATACTTCCTTACTCTTTCTTTGTTCATCCTGTTTTGGCTTCCTGCCCGTACTATCCCCTGGGGCATTCCCTTTTTCTTTCAAATTTTGGGATGTGGTAGGAACCTTCAGGATTAGTCTCAATGTAGTTTCTTCTAAAACATATATATATATATTTTTTTTTTGTAGAAATGGCGGCGCCATGCTGCCGCTCCCTGTAGACTGGATTGCAGGTACCTCCGGATGGTCCGGAACACACACCGGTCCGCTGTACTGGAATAGTGATGCTGTCCTCAGAGATCCCTCTGGGGATAGCTATCTGGCTCCCCGCTGTGTAGGCTGCAGATTCTCAGCACTTCCTGTCACACAGACCTCTTGCTGGCAGGGTCAGAGAGAGCGAATCAGGCCGCACCAGACCTTTTTATTTCCACTCCCAGCAGGCTGTTCGGTGCACACAGCATTCTGTTACCTGTAGTTCAGATTAATCCTGCTAACAGTGTCACTTCCTCATCCCAGACTACATGTTCCATGATGCTTTGCTCTGGGTCTTCACACAGGAGAAAAAAACACACATATAGTCCAGCATGCACTAGAGGGAGCCAAACCCATTATAACAATAAAGAAGCTGTCCCTTACTCATAAGCATAGTAGCAAACCTTGGCTACATAAATTTTATGATCTACCAAAACCCACAGATCCTTCTCCACCATTGATTCCCCTAGTTGTACTCCCCCTAGTATGTATGATGCATGCATATTCTTAGCTCACAACTGCATAACTTTACATTTGTCAACATTAAACATAATTTGCCACCTAATTGCCCAATTAAACAGTGCATTAAAATTGGCCGTAATAAATGTACAGTTATGTAGTTTCACGTTGTCAGGGCCTGGACCTTAACCTGAGATCTCTGCTGAGTCTGGCAATGACTCTTCTCGCTAAGCCTCCTGAGATGCTGGACAGCTCCCTGCCTTATTACAACCTTGCCTTATGTCTTGTTTCTTGCAAACCTTCAACACTTTGCTCCTCCCATTAACTTCCTGATTTAAGCTAAGTCTCTGCACTTCCTGTTTGCTAGATTAATGTACTCTCTCCAGCCAATATCTCGCTCTCACTCGTTATTGACCTTTGGCTTCTTCCTCAACTACACTTCTGCTTGATTCCAACCTTCAACCACTTGTTACAGACTGTTGGTTTGTTTACTGACTATGCTTCTGCTTGATATCAACCTGCTATATGATCTGCTGCACCATGGCTTGCTCACCTCCTGGTGGGGCGATCCTAAGGACCGCAGACTGGTACTAACACACAGCAAAACCCCTCTCCACCATCAGGAGCTCTGGTGAACACCGGTTAGTACTTAAACCTTGCACCTCGGGTGAGCCCATGTCATTCACCAGAGTGACATGCTTCCTTACTTATCCAGCTGGTCAGAGGGAGCATCTCTACTGCTATAGCTACTGGTTTCCGAGCCTGACCCCTGAGCATGACACACGGTATCATTTGTTGCTTTGTACACACAGCCTATAGTAAAGTAAATCTTCATATTCCTGTTTCAGAAGTTTGTGTTCAAACATGAGGCATGTGGCATGGCACTGCACAGGTTAATGCATGATCTCTGTCTGTAGTCTAAGAACTGTCACTTTCTGTGAAGAAACTACATTGTCAGAACTATTGGGCTTAAAAGAATATATATATAAGGCCGTATATTGTATATTTTTCATATGAACATGAGAGAAGCCATTTTCTCTCTAAAGTTGAATCCAAATTCATGATTGCTCAAAGATGTCTCACAAGGAGACTGTGTAAGTCTTGTCTGTACCATTATCCTAGGTTATATATCTTTTGTCTTTGACACTTATAGATAAGGGGAGATTCTACAGACGATGTATAGTTTAGAGAATCGTATTTCACATGAGCTCACAGGAATTGTTCTTTGCATGAACGAAACCAGAGGGCTTATTCACAAATACGCTATCGTATTATGTATTTTAAATAATAATGTTTCTTTCATATATCTTAACAATGTATTAGTTATTTATAAAAACTAGAGTTGAGCGGACACCTGGATGTTCGGGTTCGACGGGTTCGGCCGAACTTCGGAAAAAAGTTCAGGTTCGGGACCGAACTTTAACCCGAACCCGAACCCGAACCCCATTGAAGTCAATGGGGACCCGGACTTCTAAGGACTAAAAAGGCCCTAAAAAAGTAATGGAAAGGGCTAGAGGGCTGCAAATGGCAGCAAAATGTTGTTAAGAGCATGGCAAGTGCTCTGCAAACAAATGTGGATAGGGAAATAACTTAAAATGACATAAAAAAAAAAAAAAAATGCTGGAGGCCCCCTTTTCAGCAGAAGAGGTTTCTGGAATAAATTATTCAATTTAATGGATAAGCTAGTGGGAAAATAAAATACTTTGAAATAAAAATGTAGCGGGGTGCTAAATTTAAGGGAAGTGTTTGAGTGGTAAATAGGCTCAAACACCCTAATTCTGTAGGATTCATGGACCATTTTGTCCTCGGGGGACAGTATTGGTGTGCAGTTCCCTGCGGCCTACAGGTGGCGCTGCCATGGTAGGCTAGGGTTGAACCGCCGATACAGTGCTGTGCCTTTTGTGTCCCCTCTTGGCAGTAGTACAGCGGGGCGGGGAACCTGCTGTGCATGCCGGGAGAGCATATAAAAGGGGCAGACCTTTGGCCTGGGGGCTGATGTCCAGTGGGGTCCACGCCCAGGTGCCTTTGGCCTGGGTGCATGTGTTCCTGTTCCATCTCGGGTACCTTTAGCCCGGGGTGAGGTACTATCCTGGAGTTCCTGCTGCCCTGGGTATGGAGGCCTAGGTGCGGGAGTAAAGCCTGGAGTCCAGAGCCTTCGTCTGGAGTCCGCTAAGGGTCGAGGAGTCTTAGGGTGCCGCCTCATGTAGGGGACCATGTTCCACGGAAGGGAGGATCATTCTGATGGACCGATGCGGGAGTCACGGTGAAGGAAGGGTCTGTTGACTCCCTGGAGAGATGTCTTCCCCTTGATATGGGCTAGGTTCGTAGAAGCTCAAGGTCATCTTGACTGTATCAGAGGCCTTATTCACCCGGCCCGTGGCAGGGGCCTTATACACCCTGGTCTGTGGCAGAGACCAAAGTTCTCCAGGTCCGTGGCAGGGGCCTTGTACACCCGGTCTGTGGCAGAGACCAACCTCAAGGTCTGTGGCAGAGACCGTGCACCTAAAACTGTTTGAGAAACCTAAGCAGTGAAGTGAATGTGCTACGTTTGTGCCTGGACCTCCTCCACACCTTAAGCTGTCCTGTTTCTTTGCTCTAACCTTTTCTATCCGAGTAGAGTTTATTTTGCCATGAGAGAATAAGAGTTGTAATTTCAGCTGGAGTGGACATTGACTTTACTGGGAATTAAAGGACTTGCCTCTACCTACAGTAGAGGTGAGAATCATCCTCTGGAGGAGTTTTGACTCCGGCTGTGGACACGGCCCGTCAAGTACACCGCTCAACCTCTTTATATGAGGGTACGGGCTGGTAGTGCGGTGTGCCTTTCTCCCTCCTGTGAGGAGCCAACAACATAAAGGCAGGTAAGGGGGAAAGGATCTATGCGCTACAAAAAAATAAAATAAAAATTATAATCTTGACCTAGGAGGACGAGGTCCATATGGAGTAGGAGGTTGAGGTGGCGGTGGATGTGGCTGTGTAGGTGGAAGCGGCGGTGGAGGAGGACACTGGTTCAAAAATACAACAATGGCTGGGTAAGGCCAGTGATGTGTCGAATTCTGTCCCCCGTCGAATAGTGTCCACCCTGTACTGCACTTGCTCAGTATGTAGGACAAGAGGATTTCGAAAATCTCCCAAGATGAACGGCGCCTGCGTGGTGAGTTCAGGTGAAGGCCACACCATCCGTGGTTCAAGCCGAGCCAAGTGAGGCCGTGCCCGAAGCGTGGCGATCGAAGCGACCCCGTGAGGGGCCCTGTTACTATGTGCTACCGTATGTCCACTTGGATGTTGGGGCTTGAACCTGCACTCACGGCGCAGGCGCCGTTCATCTTCGGAGATTTTGTGAATCTCCTTGTCCTCTGTACTGCGCAAGCGCTGCGCCTTCGCAGTACGGGCCGGACACAATCCGATGGCCGGACAGTTTTTGTCACAACACCGGTATACATGTCTATTCTGCACAAGGTACGGACAAGTCCTGTGGGATCCATGCCTGGTTCATTTTAATGAACGTGAGCTTGTCCACATTGGCTCTGGACAGGCGGCTGCGCTTGTCTGTGATAACACCCCCTGCCGTGCTAAATACACGTTCAGATAATACACTGGCTGCAGGGCAGGCCAGCACCTCCAAGGCATAAAGGGCAAGCTCAGGCCATGTGCCCAATTTGGAGACCCAGAAGTTAAAGGGGGCAGACCCGTCATCCAGTATGTGTATGCCTGTGGACACATACTGCTCAACCATGTTGGTGAAATGCTGCCTCCTGCTAAGACGTTCCATCTCAGCTGGTGGTGCTGGTTGTTGTGGCGTGCTGACAAAGCTTTTCCACATTTCAGCCATGCTAACCCTGCCTTCTGAGGTGCTGCCGGTGCCCCAGCTGCGTTGGCGACCTCTTCCTCCTCCTCTGCCTTCGCCTTGTGCTTCCACCGTACGCCCGCTGTCAGGTGGGAATGCCACCAGCAGCGCGTCTACCAGCGTGCGCTTGTACTCGCGCTTCTTACGATCCCGCTCCAGTGAGGAAATTAAGGACGGTACGTTGTCCTTGTAACGGGGATCCAGCAGGGTGGCCACCCAGTAATCAGCACCAGTTAAAATGTGGGCAACTCGGCGGTCATTGCGGAAACACTGCAGCATGTAATCGCTCATGTGTGCCAGGCTGCCCAGAGGCAAAGAAAAGCTGTCCTCTGTGGGAGGTGTATCGTCTGTGTCCTCTGTATCCCCCCAGCCACGCACCAGTGATGGCCACGAGCTGGTCTGGGTGCCACCCTGCTGTGAACATGGCTCCTCCTCTTCCTCCTCCTCCTCCTCCTCCATCTCCTCCTCCACATCGTCATCCTCCAGAACTGTGCCCTTTCTGACGGACAATTGTGTACCTGGCGTTTGTTGGTGCAGGAACCCACCCTCGTAGCTACTTGTGAAAGACTGCCCTGAAAGCCTTTGAAATGATCCCGCTTCCTGCTCCTCCTCCTCATCCTCCTGTGCCACACCCTCTTCCATCATCGCCAGAAGCGTTTTTTCAAGGAGGCATAGAACTGGTATAGTAACGCTGAGAACGGAGTCATTGGCACTGGACATGTTGGTGGAGTACTCGAAACAGCGCAACAAGGCACACAGGTCTCGCATGGAGGCCCAGTTATTGGTGGTGAAGTGGTGCTGTTTCGCAGAGCGACTCACGCGTGATTGCTGCAGCTGAAACTCCACTATCGCCTGCTGCTGCTCGCACAGTCTGGCCAGCATGTGCCAGGTGGAGTTCCACCTTGTGGGTACGTCACATATGAGGCGGTGAGCGGGAAGGCCGAAGTTACGCTGCAGCGCTGACAGGCGAGCAGCAGCAGGGTGAGAACGCCGAAAGTGCGCACACACAGCCCGCACTTTCTGCAGCAGCTCTGGCATATTGGGGTAATTTTTAAGGAACCTCTGGACCACCAAGTTCAGCACATGCGCCAGGCAAGGGATGTGCGTCAAACCGGCTAGGCCCAGAGCTGCTACAAGATTTCACCCATTATCGCACACCACCAGGCCGGGCTTGAGGCTCACTGACAGCAACCACTCATTGGTCTGTTGTTCCATGTCCCTCCACAACTTCTGTGCGGTGTGGGGTTTTTCCCCCAAGCAGGAAAGTTTTAAAACTGCCTGCTGTCGTTTACCCCTGGCTGTGCTGAAGTTGGTGGTGAAGGTGTTACGCTGACCGGATGAGGAGGCGGTAGAGGATGAGGAAGCGGAGTAGGAGGAGTTAGCAACAGGAGGCAAACTGAAGCTCCCTGCAATCCTCGGTGGTGGAAGGACATGCGCCAAACTGCTATCTGCCTCAGGCCCAGCCGCAACTGCATTTACCCAGTGTGCTGTTATGGAGATATAACGTCCCTGACCGTGCTTACTGGTCCACGCATCCGTAGTTAAGTTGACCTTGCCACAGATGGCGTTGTGCAGTGCACACCTGATTTTCTCCCCCACTTGTTAGTGCAGGGAAGGGATGGCTCGCCTGGAAAAGTAGTGGCGGCTGGGCACGACGTACTGTGGGACAGCCAATGCCATCAGGCTTTTAAAACTCTGCGTCTCCACCAGACGGAATGACAGCATTTCAAAGGCCAGGAGTTTTGAAATGCTGGCATTCAGGGCCAGGGATCGCGGGTGGCTGGGGGGTACTTCCTCTTCCGCTCCAATGTTTGGGAGATAGAGAGCTGAACGCTTCCATGGGACATTGTGGAGATGGTTGGTGACCCAGGTGGTAGTGTTGCTGGCAGATCCTCTGTTTGTGGGGTGGCAGGTGCCACTGTCACTACAGAGGTGGATGAAGAGGCCGAGACTGCAGCAGAAGAGGAAGCAGGAGGAGCCAGAGACCTTTCTTGGTTTTTGAGGTGTCTACTCCACTGCAGCTCGTGCTTTGCACTTAGATGCCTGGTCATGCAGGTTGTGCTCAGGTTGAGAACGTTTATGCCTCGCTTCAGGCTCTGATTGCACAGCGTGCAAACCACTCGTGTCTTGTCATCAGCACATTGTGTGAAGAACTGCCACGCTAGGGAACTCCTTGGACCTGGCTTTGGTGTGCTCGGTCCCTTGCTGCGTTGGGCAGTAGCAGACATACTGTCTAGGGGACGGACGCTCCGCTTTTGCACCCTGCTCCCTCTTCTGCTGTGCTGGTGGCTCTGTGCGACCACTGCCTCTTCCTCCAAACTACACTGGTCACCTGCATAACGTTGATTCCATGTGGGGTCGAGGACCTCATCGTCCTCCACATCATCTTCCACCCAGTCTTCACCCCTGCCCTCCTTGTCTGTCTGCACAATTGCGAAAGCAGCAGCAGTTGGCACCTGTGTTTCGTCATCATCCGAGACCTGCTGCGATGGTCCTCCCATGTACTCATCATGAAACATAAGTGGTTGGGCATCGGTGCACTCAATCTCTTCCACTTCTGGGGCAGGGCTAGGTGGATGGCCCTGGGAAACCCTGCTAACAGAGTCATCGAAAAGCAGAAGAGACTGCTGCATGATTTGGGGCTCAGACTGCTTGGCTGATTTGCAAGGGGGTGAGGTGAAAGACTGATGGACATGGGTTTCAGGTGCCAACTCTGATCTTTCATCAGAAGAGTGGGTGGGAGACAATGTGAAGGAACCCGAGGCACTGTCAGCAACCCAATCTACTATCGCCTGTACTTGTCCTGGCCTAAACATTCGTACAGCCTCATTAGGCGCAACAAAATACCGCCGCAGGCTCGGTCGCCTACTCGCACCTGAGGAAGGTGTTTCACTTGTGCGTGTATCTGGCACAGATCCACCACGTCCTCTCCCTGCAACAGGAGCTCCACCAGCAGCACCACGACCGGGGCCACCACGTCCC
The DNA here is from genome assembly GCA_029206835.1 of Rana muscosa. Taxonomy (NCBI): domain Eukaryota; kingdom Metazoa; phylum Chordata; class Amphibia; order Anura; family Ranidae; genus Rana; species Rana muscosa. The sequence goes on along the minus strand of CM055126.1, from coordinate 192,939,043 downwards.
TTTGAACTTCTCCTCATATTTTCCAAATTTAGGATGTTGCCCTAAATGGGTGTTTTTGGAAGAGCAGAACACACCCACAGTACGTAACCGCTGAATCGCACAGCTACAGAACTGCAGAAAATGCTATTCAAAAAAAAAGTTTTTTTTTTAGTATAGCACAGTAGAAGAAAAGTATATAAATTGTTTATTTCACACACCTCCACATATGTATAACACACTGCAAAATATTTTTGGTGTCCCTAAATGGCGTTTTTTGGAAGACCACAATACACCCACAGTACGTAACCGCTGAATCGCACAGCTACAGAACTGCAGAAAATGCTATTAAATTTCTTTTTTTTTTTTTTTTTTAGTATAGCACAGTAGAAGAAAACTATTTAGAAATTGTTTATTTCACTCACCTCCACATATGTATAACACACTGCAAAATATTTTTTGTGGCCCTAAATGGCGTTTTTTGGAAGACCACAATACACCCACAGTACGTAACCGCTGAATCGCACAGCTACAGAACTGCAGAAAATGCTATTAAAAAAAATGTTGTTTTTTTAGTATAGCACAGTAGAAGAAAACTATTTAGAAATTGTTTATTTCACACACCTCCACATATGTATAACACACTGCAAAATATTTTTTGTGGCCCTAAATAGCTCTTTTTGCAAGCGTACATTAAAGTGCAAATTTTTTTTTTTTTTTGCCCTAAACGGGTCTTTTTTTGCACGGGTCTTTTGGAAAAGAGCACAATAAAGTGCCTTTTTTTTTTTGTCCTAAATGGATCTTTTTCCAAGAGCAGAATACACCCACAGTATGGAAACGGTGTATCTCTCAACGTAATATATGCAGTTCTGGTGCACTGAGCTTGCAGATAAAAGGTAGATTTTCGCTGACACTGGGCTCATAGCAGTGTAAAAAGACTGCACTGCAACAGAAACAGGTAAACCTATGCAGATCGCTGAGTTATATCTCTGAATCTGGACTCCTATTCCTATATAATATATCTCTCTCCCTAAAAGCAAAAAACAGGAACCTGGCCCTACACTACACTGTCTCTCTATCTTTTCCCTCAGATTCCAGAATCAGGACTCAGGCCTCGTACACACGGCCGAGATTCTCGTCGAAAAAAACATGTCGTTTTTTTCGACGAGATTCTTGGACAAGAAACTTGTCCCGGCCGAGTGTACAGACGCTCGATTCAAAGAACCCGCGGTTCTTTGAATGGAGCGTACGCGGTGACGTCATCGACTACGACGAGCATGCGCTCGTCACATTCGATGCCGTCGCCGCCATCTTGGTATACCCTACGTATGCCTAGGAAGCTACCGCGCATACGTCGAATTCATTTCGAACATGCGCAGGCTTCCCGGAGGACAGGTAAGTGTTCACACACTCACTTTTCTCGTCGAGAAACAGGCTGACGAGAATCTCGACGAGAAAATAGAGAGCAGGTTCTCTATTTTCTCATCGAGATTCTTGTCGCTTTTCTTGACGAGAAACCATACACACGAACGAATTTCTCGGCAAGAAATCTCTGCCAGCAAGTTTCTTGCTGGTTTTTGCCGAGAAACTCGTTTGTGTGTACGAGGCTTAACTCATGTATTTTTCTATCTCTCCCTAAAAGCAGCAGCAGCAGACTAGATCCTCTCCCTAGCTATTCTGAAGCAGAGTGACGTGTGTGCTGTGTGCCTCTAGCTTATATAGAAGCTGGGTCACATGTTGCACTGACCAATCACAGCCATGCCATTAGTAGGCATGGCTATGATGGCTTCTAAGGGCACACCAGCTAATTAAAAGGTGATTGGCTGGCCCCTGAAGCATTTCTAACTGCGTAATTAGATTCCCGAACCCGAAGCCGGACTTTTGCGCAAAGTCCGGGTTCGGGTTCGGGAAAAAGCTAAAGTTCGGTACGGACCCGAACTTTACAGTTCGGGTTCGCTCAACACTAATAAAAACCCATTATTATATATATATTATTATGATAAAAGTTGCAAACATGGTATTCTATTAATGAGACTGTCCATGAATAACTGTTGGTTTCTCGTTAGAATTATGACTTCAATTTCAAGAAATGTAATAGTCTCAGCTATATTATGTGGGGTAGACTTTCCCAACCCATATATTTTAAGAAGTGCCAGAATGTCTGGAGGAAATTGACACGTTTGACAGTTTTTGACAATTAATGGTGTCTTACTAAGCCGAGGGCAGAAGGTCATGAAAATAACATTAGAAGTAATTTCTTATACAACACTGCCCCTAGAGGTGAAAATAGTAATTATTCAAGATGGCCGCATACTTGGTTGTCATGTTAACATATAAAGCACATTGTCATATTACATAGTTGTGACACACACACACACTTTTTGGGGTGGGATAAAAAGGGTTTACATATAGCAGAGAGGGATCTCTCCATGTCTCGCTACCCAGAGCAGAAAGAGATGCTCGGCTAAAAAGATCTTAAAATGCTGGAAGGTGAGGAGTCTTGTAAGATGAGAGGAGGAGGAGATAACGGAGAGATGTAGGAATGTTGGCAGAAGTCCCTTCGGGGCTCATCACCTCACGTGAAGCTTCTCAAAATGACAGAATTCTTAAGTCCTGGTAAAGTATTATTATGTTTATTTTACCTTTTTAGGTAATTGAAGTTTGGTTGAGCATATGCTTGACTAACCCAATCAATTGTTAGTACAGTTTTGGAGTGAAGTGAATTCTGCAGTATGAATTTGTATTGGTTTTTAAAACAAGGGAGATACATATATTGTTATATCCCACAAAACTGACTTCAAAGTTTTAGATTTGGATTGGTTATAGTATGCGTTAAACCATTGATTCATTCTAAATTTAACATAAGCCTTGATCAAATTATCAAGCTGTGTACAATATGACATTTTGTCTGTGTACGAGTTAGAAGATCTGTTTGTTTTGAGAAGGAAACCCCGTGATTAAGGTAAACACAATTGTTTACACAAGTCCGTGGAGTCACGGAAGCTATTCACTAAACCCAAGTCTAAATTTAACAAGTATCATTTAAGTATTGAAATGTGGTATTTTGTAATAGAGCTTGTGTAGAAATGTGAATATTATCTGAATCATTATTTATCTTTGATATATCCATTTATTTGTATTATCACAAAATATACCTGATATTAATTTGCACTGTATTTTTAGTTAATAAATATATTTCTTTTTCGTACATCACGGGACACAGAGCGACTTAGTCATTACTAATGGGTTATATAGTTTACCTTCAGGTGCTGGCACTGGCAACTTCCAAACCGGAAGTACCCTCCCCTATATAAGCCCCTCCCATCCGGGAGCACCCCAGTTTTTTGCCAGTGTCTAAGGTGTTGGCCAAAGAGTAACATGTGTTTTCCTGGGCTTGCGTACAGGTTCTTTTACGGGCCTTAGTAAGCTGTTCCGGATCCCACCAAAAAAGCTTCATAGCTAAACGGTCGGTACCCGGGCCTTGCAACAGAAGAGCAAGGTTTTGCCTGTAATGCCTCTCTTAGGAGGGCTGGACCCTGGGATCCAGAGCTCTGGTCATACCCACGACCAAGATGTTTTCTGTGCAGGGTGCTATACAGGTCCAGGGGAGTGGAATCCTTGGGAACCCGGTCCCTGAAGGTTTAATTACAATGCCTGCCGTGATAGGTGAAGTTTGGGCTTCTGTGGACCAAACAGAGTCCTGCGGCGGGGAACAGGTAAGTGGGGGCCCCCAGGAACTTGGTTCTATTGGGGGACCCCCAAGCCTAATTTGTCTTTCTGTCTGTTACCTAACGGTATTCCCGCTAATATCTGTGTATGCCTATAACTACTGGAAAATTTAAAATTTTAATAGTAGTCAAGAAAAAAAAAAAAAAAAGAGGACAGCGGTACCTGTGTTAAACCACTAGAGGCCGCTGTGGTCCATTTTTCTTGTCATGTGGATCTTTGGTTTTCTCAAGTCAAAAGATCCAGGCAGTTGGTAAGTTTCTCTGTGGGAATCCAGTTCCTCTGCCCTGTTGCTGCGCTCATCCACCGCACAGGCCCTCCGGCAAAAAGGGCCCTGGCTCCTAGTCCCTGCTTGGTTTCAAAAAAGGGCGCGCGCGGGCGCGTGCACGCACCTCCTATGAAAAAAAAGGGGCGGGGCGGGTGGATGACGCTCGATGCACGCCGCGGCGCTTCTGCGCATGTGCAGGCGTCCCAGCATGTATAAAAGACACAGTACAAGTGTCAGCTGGATGCAAACAGAGCTAGCAACAAAACGGTGGCACACAGAGGCGGTTGATGCAGGCATCCCCATAGAAAGGCACTTTAGTGGACACCAGCTGGTATATAGCAGCAACTGTGTTAGACTATTACCAGCAAAATTGGTGTATGACGACGGGAATACCTCAGCTTTGTGCTTAAAGGATATGTCGTCCAGACGCTCCAGAAATAAGTCTTCCAGGAAGCCAAAGGGGTCTCCATCGGGCTCTGAGGATATTGGGCATGCTTGTACTGCACCAATCTCCCCTGAAAATTCAGAGGTCAGTAGCCGTAGGAACCCCGCAGGAGTGCCTGGTGCTGCGGCTGTCCCCAGTCCACCTGCTCCTGTATATATAACAGAGGAGGTTTTATCCTCAACTCTGGGAGGATTGGAAGAGAGATTACCAGCATTGATCGCTGCTTCCCTGTCACAGGGAAAGCGCGTCCGATCTCCGTCTCCTCCTTCAGAGTGCCTGTTAGTGGAGGAACAGCCCCACACAGAGATCGACCTACCTGAAGTGGATCAGGATGAGGTTGATTCAGTTATAGAGGAATCAACAGTGGAAGAACCTTTCTCAGCATCTCAGGCTGAAAGAATATGGGTTCAGTCTCTGACTAACATGGTCCGATCAGCATTTAAAATGCCTCTGGCGGAACCATCAACCACTACGGTTTCCTCGCTGGGGTCGCTGAAAGATCCCCAGGCTGTCTGTTCCTTCCCAATCCACCCTTTATTGGAAGGGCTTATTTACCAGGATTGGGAGCATCCTGATAAAATATTTACTCCCCCCAAGAGATTTCCAGTGATCTATCCCATGGAGGATAAGTTCATAAAAAAATGGAGGGTCCCTACAGTGGACACAGCCATCTCTTGTGTAAATAAATCACTGACATGTCCAGTAGATAATGTTCCAATGTTCAAAGACCCAATAGATAAAAAATTGGAGTCTTTACTAAAATCTGCTTTCTCTACAGCAAGCATGGTGACACAACCTGCAGTAGCAGCGATTGGAGTCTGCCAAGCAATGAAAGATCAGTTGAAATAAGTCTTAAGGGACTTACCAGATCAGCAGGCTCTTGCCCTAGCTGACCTACCTAGAGCCTTGTGTTGCGGTGGACGCCATAAAGGATACAATCCAACAGGCATCCCGCTTTACGCTGTCTGTAGACATATGCGTAGGCTTCTATGGCTCAAAAACTGGTCTGCTGAAGCTCCCTGTAAGAAATTGCTGATTAGCTTCCCATTTCATGGAGAACGCTTATCTGGAGAAGATCTGGACAAATATATCCAGAAAACTTCTGCCGGTAAAAGTACACTCTTGCCGGTTAAGAATAAGGGTAGAAGTCCTTCTTTTAAGAGGCCTACTTCTCCAGTCCCTGGCACATCGGCTGTGAAACAGTTCCGACGGCCTCCGCGGTCAAATCCAGGGGGCAGAAATCAGGGACAATCACAGGGTAACAAGAAACCCTGGGTCAAGAGAGGTACAAAACCTCCCCCCAAGTCATGAAGGGTTGCCCCCACTCAATCGGGTGAGAGGAAGACTTCAGTTGTTCACAGAGACCTGGCGGGACACCATCAGAGACAGATGGGTGATCTCCGCAGTAAGTCTGGGATACAGGCTGGAGTTAAAAGACATTCCTCCTGCCCATTTTATAAGGTCAAACGTGCCAAGCGATCCCCAGAAGAGTGGATCCCTCCTTCTGGCACTAGAACAACTATTGCTCCAAGGGTAATCATGAAGGTTCCCTTGGAAGAAAGCGGGTTCGGGTTTTACTCGAACCTTGTCACAGTCCCCAAACCAAATGGGGACGTGAGGCCCATATTAAATATAAAAGGGCTAAACAAGTTCCTACATATCAGGACTTTTTCGGATGGAGTCGATCCGATCGATGGCCACCGCCCTACAAGGGCAGGAATGGTTAGCCTCGATCGACATAAGGGATGCTTATTTGCTTATTCCCATCTGTCCGGCCCACCAGAAATTTCTACGCTTTGCAGTAGAAGGGCGCCATTTTCAGTTCAGAGCCTTACCTTTCGGTCTGGCCACAGCACCACGAGTGTTCACAAAAATTCTGGCCCTACGATTGGCCAAACTAGGAACACAAGGTGTAACGATAATGGCATATCTAGACGACTTGTTGCTGATAGACCACTCAGTGAAAAAAACTAGAAGTGGTCGTTCACAAGATAATCAAGTATCTGGAATCTCACGGTTGCATTATCAACCGAGACAAGTCAGCCCTAAAACCAGTCAAAAGTCTGGAATACTTGGGGGCTAAGACTGGATTCAAATCAGAGAAAGATTTTCTTACCTCCAGAGAAGGTGTCGTCTTTGAAAGATTTGACCCACTTAGTGGGTACAAAAAAGAAAACCATCCATACGCCTGTGTATGAGGCTGCTGGGAAAAATGGTGGCTTCATTCGAAGCAGTACCCTACGGTCAATTCCATTCAAGGAACTTGCAGAGGGCCATACTGTCAGCCTGGAACAAAAAAGTTCAGGCTTTAGACTTACCAATGTCCCTGTCCCCTTCCGTTCACAAGAGCCTCCATTGGTGGTTGGTGCCCCAGAATCTGGAAAAAGGGAAACCCTTCAGTCCGGTTTCTTGGAAGGTGGTCACTACAGATGCCAGCCTCATAGGCTGGGGGGCAGTACTGGAGCAATGGTCTCTCCAGGGCAAGTGGTCAGAAGCAGAGAAGGCCCTGCCCACCAATCTCTTAGAGATACGAGCAGCCCGGTATGCCCTAGTAGCATGGACATCCAAACTCCAAGGGTCACCTGTCAGAATTCAATCAGACAATGCCACAGCAGTGGCATATATCAATCACCAGGGTGGCACCAGGAGTCGTGCAGCCCAGAGGGAAGCGAATTGCATCCTGGAATGGGCAGAAAAATATGTCACAGCCATGTCCGCGGTTTTCATCCCAGGAGTGGAAAATTGGAGAGCAGACTTTTTAAGTCGCCAGCAATTATGGCCGGGGGAATGGTCTCTTCACCCCGAGGTTTTCCAGGCAATATGCCAGCGGTGGGGAACACCGGATGTAGATCTGCTAGCATCCAGATTCAATGCAAAGGTGGACAGATTTGTGTCTCGCACAAAGGATCCCCTAGCTTGCGGTTCGGATGCCCTCGTGTTCCCTTGGGATCAGTTCAAGCTGATATATGCAATCCCACCGTGATTAATCCGCAGAATCAGGGTAGAAAAGAAACCAGTGATTCTGGTGGCTCCAGCGTGGCCCCAAAGGGCATGGTACGCGGAGATTGTGAAAATGTCAGTGGGAAGTCCTTGGATCCTCCCACATCGTCCGGACCTGCTTTCGCAAGGACCGATATACTACCCTTCCTTACCAGCCCTAGGTTTGACGGCCTGGCTATTGAAGCCCACATTCTAAAAAAGAGAGGGCTCTCTAATCCTGTGGTATCTACCATGATCAATGCCAGGAAGCCGGTATCCAGGCAGATCTATTATAGGATCTAGAAGGCGTACATCACGTGGTGTGAGGCCAAGAAATGGCATCCACGTAAGTATGTAATAGGTAGGATTCTGGACTTCCTACAGTGGGCTGTACATAGGAGGCTTGCCTTGAGTACTATCAAGGGTCAGACGGCCTTGTCAATATTTTTTCAAAGGCCCTTGGCTTTGCATTCATTGGTCAAAGCTTTCATGCAAGGAGTGATGCGTATTAGCCCTCCGGTTAGTATTCCCATGTGTCCGTGGGACTTGGGCCTGGTTCTGTCGGTTCTACAGAAACAACCATTTGAACCATTGCGGCACATTTCCTTGGTTCTTTTCACCAGGAAATTGATTTTCTTAGTAGCCATTTGTTCGGCTAAAAGAGTATCGGAATTAGCCGCCTTGTCCTGTAAGGAGCCATATCTGGTTGTCCATAAGGACAGAGTAATATTACGTCCTCATCCAGCCTTCTTCCTAAGGTGGTATTGAGGTTCCATTTGAACCAAGATGTGGTTCTTCCTTCCTTTTTCCCCAAACCTAGTTCGGTAGAGGAAAAGTTATTGCATTCTTTGGATGTAGTAAGAGCAGTTAAAGCTTATCTTAAAGCCACTGCTCAGATTCGTAGAATGGATACTTTGTTTGTTCTGCTGGAAGGCCCCAGAAAGGGTCAGGCAGCATCAAAAATCTACTTTAGCCAAGTGGATTCGACAGGTCATAATACAAGCCTATGGCTTGAAAAGGAGACCGCCTCCGTTCAAAGTTAGGGCGCACTCCACGAGAGCAGTTGGAACTTCATGGGCAGTGCATCACCAAGCCTCCCTGGCTCAAGTCTGTAAGGCCACAACATGGTCCTTAGTACACACGTTTACTAGATTCTACCAGGTAGACGTCAGAAGTCAGGAGGATGTCGCCTTTGGGCGCAGTGTGTTGCAGGCCGCAAAAGAGCCTCATGCCTGATGGCGCCCAGCTTATGTATAGTGTATCCCTCCCCTCATTTGGCATTGCTTTGGGACGTCCCATTAGTAATAAATAAGTCGCTCTGTGTCCCATGATGTACGAAAAAGAAAAAGGGATTTTTATAACAGCTTACCTGTAAAATCCTTTTCTTGGAGTACATCACGGGACACAGAGCTCCCACCCCTCTTTTTGGGACACTTATTGCTTTGCTACAAAACTGAGGTGCTCCCGGATGGGAGGGGCTTATATAGGGGAGGGTACTTCCGGTTTGGAAGTTGCCAGTGCCAGCACCTGAAGGTAAACTATATAACCCATTAGTAATGACTAAGTCGCTCTGTGTCCCGTGATGTACTCCAAGAAAAGGATTTTACAGGTAAGCTGTTATAAAAATCCCTTTATTCTTGAACATATCTTTTGTGTCACTTGTCTTCAAAATAGCACGGATAAACAAATTTGAATTTCTTGTTGATATTTATGGAAAAAGGTAAATCTCCCAAAACGAAGATTTGCATAATTTCATAAATACAATACTGTTTTATTATTTCCGTATAAACATTCTGACAACATATTCCATGTTCCCTGGGTCTCTGAGTCTAGAGCTGGTGCTGGTGAGAGATAAACAGTAATTATATCTGACATGGACACAAACAGGCAGAACAATGAAGGTAAGAGATGTGTTTTCATCGCAAGACAGAAGAAAGGGTGAGACATGGAATGTGTGATCAGGAACAAGAAGTTTCCAGTCCCTTTGTTGAATAGTGACAGGCTAGCTGTAGCAATACATGGACAAAGGAGAATTGATCAGCTATGACACTACAAACTGCAGATACAGCATGTGATACCATCATTACAAAATATGACAAATGACACAGTGAATATACAGTGCCTTGAAAAAGTATTCATACCCCTTGAAATTTTCCACATTTTGTCGTGTTACAACCAAAAACGTAAATGTATTTTATTAAGATTTTATGTGATAGACCAACACAAAGTGGAACATAATTGTCAAGTGGCAGGAAAATGATTAATTGTTTTCAACATTTTTTACAAATAAATATGTGAAAAGTGTGGCGTGCATTTGTATTCAGCCCCCTTTACTCTGATACCGGTAACTAAAATCTAGTGGACCCAATTGCCTTCAGAAGTCACCTAATTAGTAATTAGATTCCACCTATGTGTAATTTCATCTCAGTATACATATAGTTGTTCTGTAAAGCCCTAATGCCGCGTACACACGATTGGTTTTTCTGATGAAAAAAGACCGATGGACTTTTTTCATCGGACAAACCGATCATATGTGGGCCCCATCGATCTTGTTTCCATCGGTATGAAAAAAATAGAACATGTTTTAAATTATACTGATGGAAAGAAAAAACGATAGCAAATTCCGATCGTCTGAGGGGAACTCCATCGGAGAAAAAACCCACGCATGCTCAGAATCAAGTCAACGCATGCTCAGAAGCATTGAACTTCATTTTTCTCGGCTCTTGGAGTGTTTTACGTCACGGCGTTTGGGTCGGATTTTTGACTGATGGTGTGTAGGCAAGACTGATGGAAGTCAGCTTTATCGGATTTCCGATGGAAAAATCCATTGGCTTTTATTCCATTGGAAATCTGATCGTGTGTACAGGGCATTAGAGGGTTTTTAGAGAACCTTGGTGAACAAACAGCATCATGAAGGCCAAAGAACACACCAGAAAGGTCAGGGATAAAGTTGTGGAGAAGTTTAAAGCAGGGTTAGGTTATAAAAAATATCCCAAGCTTTGAACATCTCACAGAGCACTGCTCAATCCATTATCCAAAAATGGAAAGAGTATGGCACAACTGCAAACCTACCAAGACATGGCCGTCCACCTAAAATGACAGGCCGGGCAAGGAGAGCATTATTAAGAGAAGCAGCCAAGAGGCCCATGGTAACTCTGAAGGAGCTGCAGAGATCCACAGCTCAAGTGGGAAAATCTGTCCACAGGAATACTATTAGTCGTGCTCTCCACAAATCTGTCCTTTATGGAAGAGTGACAAGAAGAAAGCTATTTTTGATAGAATGTCATAAGAAGTCCTATTTGCAGTTTGTGAGAAGCCATGTGGGGGACACAGCAAACATGTGGAAGAAGGTGCTCTGGTCACCTTCCCCACCGTGAAACATGGTGGGGGCAGCATCATGGTGTGGGGATGCTTTTCTTCAGCAGGGACAGGGAAGCTAGTCAGAGTTCATGGGAAGATGGATGGAGCCAAATACAGGGCAATCTTAGAAGAAAAGCTATTAGAGTCTGCAAAAGACTTGAGACTGGGGCGGTGGTTCACCTTCCAGCATAAATATGTATAACTATAATAAGTACATATAAGAGGAATTTGAAATCAGAAAAAAAGAGGATACTTAGCAAATTAAAAAACACAGTATTGATCTAATTAAAAAAAGTATATAATTCCAAAAATATCTAATTGCATTTCATATCATTTGTAAATATTAACAACTCAAATGAAGATAAATTACAAAAAGAAACACAAGGGAGCACCTTGTGTTCCTTTTTGGAAATTCAGAGATTAGTTCCTGTCTCAGGTGGGTCTGCCTACAGAATTACAACACCCTTCCTATGGAATTTTTATAAACTCCTTATGAACATTTTATGAACTACTTATGATACATAAGTGTAAGTTCACATTCATCTAGGGGGATAGAGGCTAACTTATGTGGATGGCGCATTAGCATTTGTTTGCACCACAATTTCATTTGTTTGTGCAAATAAAAAGAAAGTAGCCATAAAAGATTATATAAATGAAAAATCAAATGACTGCTATAATCTGGTGGGGAGCAAAAATTAGTCTATGGGCACATTCAAGTATGTGCGCCACAACTATGAGAAAATGCATACACAATTTTTTTCCCTTCGCACTAGAACTGTATATATACTGTATATATTCCTAAATATAAAAATGTAAATAGAACATTATATAAAAATCATGGTTCATTGTACCAAATTGTAGAAGAGATTGTATAATCTTTCTGTATTTACCTTAATTTACTGAAATGTAAAAAACAAAAAGGCAATTATTGGTTGGTAAACAGTGGCGTTGCCGTGTCCTTAACAACTGATGGCTCATTCAGCTGTCAGTGGGGTTCCCCTGTTGACAGCTGAAGTGTAAATGAAGTCCTGGCAATTGAAGCTCTAAAAAAAAAACAACAAAAATGAATAAAAAGCAGCCGGGCAATGTTTATCAGCAACATTGCTCAGCTGCTGAAACATAGATAAAAAGAAACATTGTTTCTTTTTGTATCTATCTTCCTGTTTATTTATTTAGGTTCAGTTCACACTGCTACGATGCGAGAGCCCTTGCGAATCCAGTACGGGTTCCCGTATCGCATGTTACCCACTGACGGTTCACACTGCCCTATGCAAACCACTGTCAATAGACAGTTAATGACACCCCCAGATCGGTTCGCATATTGCAGTGCGAAATGTCAATTCAGACAGGAATCGGATCGCATGCAACCCGATTTTGATGCGGACCAAAAAAAGGATCCTGCACGACTTTGGTCCAAATGCAATGTGAATTCAGCCATACAATCTGTATGGCTGAATTTTCATCGCAAAGACATTGCATGTGATTTGCACAGCAGTACAATGCGAATCACATGCGATGTCTGACAATGCAGCAGTGTGAACCCAGCCTTACAGATCAAAGGGATGAACTTCTCTCTGGAGATTAAGTCAATTTAAAGCAACCTGTCCAGTAAGCGATTAATTTTTTCCTCTGTTTAACCCCTTATTTTACTCTTAATTTACTCTAATCAGCCCTATTAAGTCCCTATTCTTCTTCTCCAATTAATTATTATTTTACTGCTAATTTAATTTTTTTGTTCACTTCTATTTTATAAATTATTTATAATTCAAACTTTTTTTTTTCTTAGGTTAATATTTTTACACCTTTAACATATTTTTACATGTTTCACATTGAAAAAAGTGCAAAATTGCAAAAAAAAATGCATTTTATTTGTAAATATTTTTTCAATGCTTTGTATCATTTCTAAAGCTGAAGTGTAATCAAAAAAGTTGCGGTAGGTATCGGTAATTGGTATCGGCGAGTACTAAAAAAAAAAAGTACCGGTACTCGTACTTGTAAAAAAAATTGTATTGTGCATCCCTAAATGTGACACAACCCAAAGTTCGGTGGTTGATTCCTGAGTGACCATTGCCAAGCTGGCAGAAGAGCTTTCTGAGAACAGTGTAAGACCCCGTACACACTATACAACTTTTGTTGTCTGATCTCCTTTAGATTTGCCAAAACCATGTAGTGCAAGGGCCTGCCTGATTGCATACAAATTGAAACTCTTAAAGCAGAGGTCCACACAAATATGGAACTTACGCTGTCCGGATTCCTCCCCCCCTCCGGTGTCACATTTGGCACCTTTCAGGGGAGGAGAGGGGGGAGCAAGACAGATATTTGCACCCACTTCCGAGCATAGATAGCTGCATTATCTGCGGGTATCTATGCCACGTCCGGAGCCCCCCCTGCTGTCTTCTGGGAGACACACAGGTCCCAGAAGACAGCAGAGACCATTCAGATCGCGCAGCGCGACTCGCACATGCGCAGAAGGGAACCAGGAAGTGAAGCCGCAAGATGGCGGCAGCAGAATCCGAGAGCCGAGCGATAGATCGGCTTCTGGTGCTGACATTGCGGGCGCCCTGGACAGGTAAGTGTCCTTATTTTAAAAGTCAGCAGCTGCAGTATTTGTAGCTGCTGACTGTTAAAAAAAAAAAAAATCGGCGGATCTCCGCTTTGGTTTGACCTCATATTATATGGTTTTGGTAAATCTGAAGGAAAAAGTCTACAGAAAATTGTATTGTGTGTATCCAGCTTTCGATTCAACCTTCTAAAACTTATAGAGGAATTCTAGGGTGCTCTATCAGTGAATTGGAGGAGTGTAGGGAAGGAAAATCAAGGGTGCTTATTGTACAATGAATAAAGTGCAATAAATCATACTCAATGATCAGAATTGATCTTTTACCTGATCTGACCTCAGTAAATCTGGTTGGTTAGTATGAGCTACCGCACTCCTTGTTTTTACATTAGTGAACAAGCCTGATCAAGTGAATATAAACCTTTTACCACTATTGCGTCCTGAGACCTGCATTGCCGTGAAGACAAGAGGTTAACCTCTGTTTTACAGCCTCCTTCTAAGTGAAAGCCATTAAAAAGTAGAACTAACACTATATGATTCAGTGTCGGCGAGTCCTTGTATGACATTGCTGACTTAAATTAATCCCACCATCGCAGTAAATAACCGCATGTTGCCTGACACAAGACTAAATAAAATGACCCATATATTACAGCTTGCGATGGACATTCTTTCTAAAGTATTACAGAAAAAGACATCTAGAACACCATAAAACATAAAAAAAAAAGATCTGCTACATAATAGTGTAACTGTTTGATCCAGCTACCAGTCTACAGCGAAATAAAAAATCTGACATGTGAACCACTTACTAAATGATATTACTCTTGAGATTTTCCTGTTTTTGTGTTGCTGCCCAAGCTGCTTTCAATTATTTCCCAACCTAGCAATTTTCCTATATCGAAGGATCTCGTTTTATTGCAAATAGAGTCGTATAAAAAGAGAACATCTATTGTGATTATATATACTTAGTTTATCTTTATTATCAACGTTTTCAGCCCTTCAAGGCGACACATACATATTTATGTAGCAAATCATTACCCAAGGGTACCGTGCTATGGCTGCATTCGGTCTGCGCTTGGAATTTGGGGACCATAAATTTTATGGCAGAGATTTCCAATTTGTAAAACGGAGGCCTCTTATCGATGTTTTGTTTAGTGAGTGTTATGAATGATACAGGCGAATGGCATATTATTTTATGGCCTTGTTGGTGCTCTAGAATTTTTTTTATGCTTTGAGAAATTTACAAACCTATTGGCAGCAGTGGACCCCCAAGTAAAAGGCCCCCTTCTCCACTTGCACTCTTGTTAAACACTCTATGGCCAAAAATGACATCTCTACAAATTATTAACTTCAGGTGTTTCAAGTCAAAGGTGCTGCTAATCCTACAATACAGTGGAAGCTTGGTTTTCGAGTAATGCGGTTTATGAGTGTTTTGAAAGACGAGCAACCTTTATATACTGTCTCAAAACAAGCAGGATTCAAGCCTCTGCGGTGTGCAGTTTTGCATTTGGCCAGAGGTGCGGGGGTGCCGGTGACACTCGGAATGGTTAGGAGCCATTCAAACCGTTCGGAAACACTCAGAAATACTCCCTTCCTGAGTGTTTTTAAGTTCAGCCGAGCTGTCCCAGAGTATTTCCGAGTCTCTCCAGCGCCCCCCACCTCTGGCCACATGCGGTATTGCATGCAATAGAAGTCAATGCGGAATGAATTATCTTAGTTTCCATTGACTTCTATGGGGAAACTCGCTTTGATATGCGAGTGCTTTGGATTACAAGCATTCTGCTGGAATGGATTATGCTCGTAATCCAAGGTTCCACTGTATATGAAAACATTTTAGACAATTGTGCAATTCCAACCGTGTGATAACAGTTGGGGGGAGGCCCTTTTCTGATCCATCAGGACTGTGCCTCTGTGCACAAAGCCACCCCCATAAAGACAAGGTTTGCACTGGAGGAACTTAAGTGGCTTGGACAAAGCCCTGATGTTAGTCCTTTTAAACGTCTTTGGAATGAACTGGAGTGCCAATTACAAGCCAGATCTATTCTCGTCCAACGTTTGTACCTACTCTTACCAATGTTCCTTTGGCTGAATGAGTACACATTCCCACAGACACACATCAAAAATCCTGTTGAAAGCTTTAATAGAAGAGTGGAAGCTGTTGTAGCCACAAAGGGAGACGGAGGGCAACTCTATATTAACATCCATGTTTTTTATGGGACATTTAACAAGCTAATATAGGGCTGTATTGTTTAAAGTAAACCTCAGTCATGAGATCTGAATAAAGCACATATATGTTTAGTGTTTAGTGCTCCATTTGTTGTTTCTCTCTGGTACTTCATTCCTCTGTTATCAGCATAAGCCACTTCTAAAAGTTTTCCCGACACATGAGATAAAATGGGTGGAGAGCTCAGCACACAGCTTGTCTATTTACAACACAGTTCTTCTGCTGTGAATGGGGGGGGGGGTTCCTTTAATCCTAACAGCTCTCATACAGTGTCTCAGACCTCTAACTGCAGCTCTCCACTCCCTCCTCTGTAATACTGAAAAACGCAGAAGGATTTATTCTAAAATCAGCACTTTTGAAAGGATGTACAAAAGTAAAGACTGCAGATAAACAAGGCTATTCACTTTACTGGGTATATGAATGGGTTTACAACCACTTTAACAGTGGGGGAATGTACATGTATTCACGTGGATACTTTTTTAAAACAATGAGTAAGTATGTTTTTTTGTGGTTAATGTTAGAGTAGTGTTACATTAGGGTTATGTCCTAGGAGGTTAAATTGCTTCCCCTGCCCACATTTTTTACCTTTTGGATAGAGTGGGGAAGGGTTAGACTCTCAGTTAAGGAGTCCTTCTACCCCGGTGACAACTTGTTTTTGTCTGTGTCCCCATTGGAGAGATCTCCCATCACCTCCTGTCCGGAAACCTCCAACAATGACACAGAAAGCAACACAAAAATTGCAAAGTAGGTGAATGCTTGTGTTGTTATTGGTATTCCCTTAGCAATTTTTCCCCTAAAGCCCCGTACACACGGGCAGAATGTTGGGGGACATTTGCCGGTACAAAAAATACAATCCAACATTCTGCCTGTGTGTATGTCGAACGTCCATGCTGGAAAACCAGCAGCTGACTGACTCCTGATCAGCACTCTCAGCCAATTGCAGAGAGCGCTGATTAGTGTGTTCTGGTGGAGGGGCTCCCCCCTGTCAGAACACAATAGCTCAGCGGTGGAGATCGCTGGACTAACCTTGCATGGTTAGTACAGCGGCTCCCGAACGGAGCCGTCACTTTTTTTGTGCAACCCGCGGGGTTGCATAAAAAAAAATTGTAGTGTGTATCCGGCTTTACTTTCTGTCCGGTGACAGCATTGTCACCAGAATAGGAAGGAGTAAATCTAGCTACACACATAGATTTCTCTCATCCAGCAGGCCAAATAATAGAAACCTAGCAGATTCCTCTATCTCCATTAAACAATATGAATGAAGAAATCTCCCCTACCAGCTATTGTATTCTGGCAACCAGCAGATGTAGTTATCCGAATACCCAAACAGTGACTGCATCTGATTGGATTTATTCACTGTTCAGGCAACAATTATTCACCCAGCTTCTTTGACCAAAGTTGATTTAAAAATCAAGATTTGTTGAGTCAGGTGGTGCCAACAGTGCCACCTATAGCTCGAATTTTGGCAGGCTACAATAAAAACCTAACAGAGGTGATAACTCTTCCCTACACTACCCAAACCAAAATTGATTTGGTTCGGGTCTATGTAAAAAATCTAACTGAAATATATTGTTCAGCATAGTCCATTAAAGTGGATATGCTGGAAAACAACTGCCGAACAAAGCATATCTATTTTCTGGAGGTGCCATGACATCCGAATGTCTTGCTGGTGCCTCCTGGGAAAGCTAGGTACTAGAAATCCCTCAAGAGTTAATGATTAAATTAAGGGGTTAGGGCAGTGATGGCAAACCTTGGCACTAGGGATGAGCCGAACACCCCCCAGTTCGGTTCGCACCAGAACCTGCGAACGGACTGAAAGTTTGCGCGAACTTTCGAACCCCGTTAAAGCCTATGGGACTCGAACGTTCGGAATCAAAAGTGCTAATTTTCAAGGCTAATATGCAAGTTATTGTCCTAAAAATGGTTTGGGGACCCGGGTCCTGCCCCAGGGGACATGTATCAATGCAAAAAAAAGTTTTAAAAACTGCAGTTTTTTCGGGAGCAGTGATTTTAATGATGCTTAAAGTGAAAAAAAAAAAATCGTACCTGGGGTGTGTCTATAGTATGCCTGTGAAGTGGCACGTGTTTCCCGTGTTTAGAACTGTCCCTGCACAAAATGACATTTCTAAAGGAAAAAAAGTCATTTAAAACTGCTTACGGCTTTAATGTAATGTGTGGTCCCGGCAATATGGATGAAAATCATTGAGAAAATCGGCATGGGTACCCCCCCCCCTTGGGTCTTGTATGGATATTAAGGGGAACCCCACACCCAAATTAAAAAAAGGAAAGGCGTGGGGCCCCCAGGCCCTATATACTCTGTACAGCAGTATACAGGTGGTGAAAACAAGACAAGGACTGTAGGTTTGTTCCTAAGTAGAATCTATTTGTAATTTAGAACTGGTACATTTTTAAAGTGTAGCTCCAGACAAAAAAATTTTTTTAAGCTTTTTGGAAAACATAAGGAAGGGTTATCACCCCTGTAACATTTGTTTTGCTGTCTGTGCACCTCTTCAGAAGATTTCACCTCACTTTCTGTCCCAATGACAATTGTTTTTGAAAATTTGGGGTTTTTAGTGAAACAAGGATTGGTGATAAAGCATAAGTGGAGAGGAGACATGTTTTTCCCATATTAACTCTTACAGGAGAGAATTTCCATTCCTAGGGGTAGATTTCCTCTCACTTCCTGTTGTCTCCCTCCGTTTGCAAGTAGGAGTTGTTTGTAAGTTGGATGTTTGAAAGTAGGGGCCTGCCCTATATACTCTGCATAAATTTGGGCCTTAGGTGTTGGTGTTGCCACAACACTATAAGGCCTCACAGTTACTCTTGGTGGGCGCAGGAACAGGCCCTGCTGTGAAATATTAGATCAAGAAATGGAATTACATGCCCCTGTTAACAGGGGCAGAAATATTGGGCATTAGGCACAGGTGCTGGTGCCACAACACTGCAACCCCTCACAGAAACTCTAGTTGGAGCGCATGAATGAGCCCTGCTGCAAATGATTGCATCAAAAATTGTAATTACACGCCCCTGTTAAACAGGGACAGAAAAAGTGGGCCTTAGGCACTGGTGCCACAACACTACAACCCCTCACAGATACTATAGTTGGAGCGCAGGAATGAGCCCTGGGGCCTTTGGTGGTGGTGATGCCACAACACTGTAAGCCCTCACAGTTACTCTTGGTGGGCGCAGGAATGGGCCCTGCTGTGAAATATTAGATCAAGAATTGTAAATACATGCCCCTGTGGAACAGGGGCATAAAAATTGGGCCTTAGGCACTGGTGCCAAAGCACTGCAACACCTCACAGATACTCTAGTTGGAGCGCAGGAATGAGCCCTGCTGCAAAGTATTGCATCAAAAATTGTAATTACACGCCCCTGTTAAACAGGGGCAGAAAAATTGGGCCTTATGCCCCATACACACGATCGTTTTTCATGCCGTTAAAAATGCCATTTTTAAAAATGGGCATTAAAATCGATTGTGTGTATGCTCCAGAGCATTTTTAACGACGTGAAAAACGGGCATTAAAAATTTCGAACATGCTCTATTTTTTCACGTCGTTTTTCATGTCGTTTTTTTTAACGACGTGAAAAACGATAGTGTGTATGCTTTTACGAGGTGAAAAAAAACGTGCATGGTCAGAATCAAGTATGAGATGGGAGCGCTCGTTCTGGTAAAACTAGCGTTTGTAATGGAGATAGCACATTCGTCACGCTGTAACGGACTGAAAAGCACGAGGCTGAAAAGCGCGAATCGTCGCTCAACAAACTTTACTAGCATGAAGGGTGGCGCCATCCAAACGGAACTTCCCCTTTATAGTGCCATCGTACGTGTTGTACGTCACTGCGCTTTGCTTGAACGTTTTTTAAAATGATCGTGTGTACGCAAGACAGGCTTGAGAGGAAACATGAAAAAAAACGACGAGAAAAACGTTGGTTTAAAAAATGGCATGAAAAACGATCGTGTGTACGCCGCATTAGGCACTGGTGCCACAACACTACAACCCCTCACAGATACTATAATTGGAGCGCACGAATGAGCCCTGCTGCAAAGTATTGCATCAAAATTTGTAATTACACGTCCCTGTTAAACAGGGGCTGAAAAAATGGGCCTTAGCCACTGGTGGCGGTGCCCAGAACCAAAAATGTTCTTACAAGCTATCAGCATGAACATTGAGGAGGAAAAGGATAGTCACTCAGCATAACAGGATAGTCACTCAGCATCAGCATAGGCAGTCTTGAAGGGATCTCCCATTCAAAAAAAAATATTCGGTTACATCAGCATCAGGTGCTTGGTAGCTGGTGATCCAAGACTGATTCATTTTTATGAATGTCAGCCGATCGACCGATTTGGTGGACAGGCGCACCCTGTGATCAGTTACAAAGCCTCCAGCAGCACTGATTGTGCATTCTGAAAGAATGCTGGATGCAGGACAGGCCAGTAGCTCAATTGCATACTGTGCAAGCTCTGGCCAGTGATCCATCCTCAAGACCCAGTAACCCAGAGGATTTTCGGTGGGAAAGGTGTCCAAGTCTGATCTCGCCCCTAGGTATTCCTGCACCATGTAAAACAGACGCTGGCGATGGTTGCTGGAACCGATCATACCTTGGGGCTGTGGACTAAAAAATTGTCTGAACGCATTGGTCAGACGGCCATCCTCTCCACTGCTCCTTCTTTGACCGACCGAAGCTTCAGAAACACGTTGTCCAGGACGTTTCATCCTCTGCTTCCTCTGCGACGGCAAGATAAGGTCCGCAACCTTACCCTTGTAACGTGGATCAAGGAGGGTTGCCAGCCAGTAATGATCCCTCTCCTTGATACCACAAATACGAGGATCCTTCCGCAGGCTTTGCAGGATCAGGGAGGCCATGCAGCGTAGGTTTGCTGAGGCATTCGGTGCGGAGTCCACTGGGTCACTAAGGACGACATGATCCGCAGCCACCTCCTCCCAGCCACGTACAAGTCCATGGGTTTCTTGGGACTGTAATTGATCCCTTGAAGACTGCTGCTGATGCTGAGTGCTAGGCTCCACCTCCATGCTGACACAATCCTCCTCCTCCTCCTCTTCCTGTGTGATAGGCGGGATAGCAGGAACACTGTCTGGATAAAGGGGGCCTTGAGAGGTAAGGAAGTCCTCCTCTTCCTCTCTCTGTTCTGCCTCAAGTGCCCTGTCCATTATTCCACGCAGCGTGTGCTCCAACAGGTGGACAAGATGCACTGTCACTGCTCACAATCCTCTTGGCCTCCTCAAATAGTGACAGGACAGTGCATGCATCATGACCCACTGGCGTGGCAAAAAAAAAAACAAGCTCCCCTGACCCTGTCCTGGTGCCATATTGGCACAGATACTCATTGATGGCCCTCTGCTGCGTGTGCAGATGCTGCAGCATGGCCAACGTTGAGTTACACCTGGTGGGCATGTCACAGATTAGGCGGTTCTTGGGCAGGTTGTATTCTTTTTGGAGGTCAGCACTGGCATTATATGACCGGTGGAAATGCACACAGAGTTTCCTGGCCTGCCTCAGGACCTCCTGTAAGCCCGGGTACCTGCCCAAGAACCGCTGCTCCACCAAGTTAAGGACGTGAGCCAAACAGGGCACATGGGTCAGTTGTCCCTGTCAGAGGGCGGAGAGAAGGTGGTGCCATTGTCGCAAACCACCATTCCTGGCTTAAGCTGGCATGGCATCAACCACCTCTGAGCCTGCCCCTGCAGAGCTGACAGAATCTCTGCCCCAGTGTGGGTCCTGTCCCCCAAGCACACCAGCTCAAGCACCGCATGGCATCTTTTTGCCTGCGTACTTGTGTAGCCCCTTGAACGCCTACGGAGCACCGCTGGTTCCGAGGACAAAGCACAGGAAAGGCCATGGAGGAAGAAGAAGAGGAGGGGGTGGAGGAGAGAGGTGTGTCAGAATCACCAGTAGTAGCATTTTGGAGGCGTAGTGGGGGAACAACCTACAACACTACTGCACCTTGTCCTGCATCCTTCCCAGCTGCCAGCAGAGTCACCCAATGCGCAGTGAAAGATAGGTAACGTCCCTGTCCATGCCTGCTGGACCATGAGTCAGCGGTTATATGCACCTTACCGCTGACCGCCCTGTCCAGCGAGGCCAAGACATTGCCTTCCACATGCCAGGAGAGAGCCGGAATCGCCTTCCGTGAGAAAAAGTGGGGTTTGGGAACCTGCCACTGAGGAACCACACATTCCACAAAGTCACGGAAGGGGGCAGAGTCTACCAACCGAAAAGGCAGCAGTTGAAGTGCTAGCAATTTAGCCAAGCTAGCATTCAACCGCTGGGCATGTGGATGGCTGGGAGCGAACTTCTTTCGGCGGTGCAGCAGCTGGGGCAGGGAAATTTGCCTGGTACAATCTGACGTTGGTGTACCGATAGCAGATTGCCCGCAAGTACTTGGCTGTGACACACCTAATTCTACACCTTCATTCCTCTCAGTGCAGGTTTCAGAGAGGACTGAAGGTATAGTGGGGTTGGAGATCCCAGCTGATGAGGAGCAAGGAGAGGTCTGCTTTGTTCTTTGGTGTGGGTCTTTTAGGTATGCTTGCCAACGAAATGCATGGCAGGTCGACATATGTCTGGTCAAGCATGTGGTGCCCAAGCGGGTGATGTTTTGGCCACGTGAGATACGCTCGAGACATATGTTGCAAATAGCAGCGCTGCGATCTTATGCACTCATCTCAAATAAGGCCCACACCAAAGAACTTTTGGAATAACGCGCAGAGACAGCAGCGCCCTGCACATGCAAAGCTCTATGGTGTGATGCAGTCATTGTGCTGCCCTTAAGCTGGCCCCTGGAGGGCATCCTGCCTCATTGGAGATGTGCCTCCTCCTTCTCTCTCCTATCAGGCACTTACGTAGAGTCCGTGACCTCATCATCCCCTCCCTCCTCATCACTGTAGCAAACCTGGCAGTATGCTGCAGCTGGGGGAACATGACTGCCAGATTGCTGTCCTTCTTGGGCACCCCCTCTCTCTGGGCTCACGTTACTGCCTACGGAGCCTTCAAAACGCTGCGCATCCTCATGCAGCATGTACCCAACACTGTGGTCAAACAGTTCGGGGGACTCCTCGGGAGGACATGGTGGGGCTAGGGAAGGAGTGACTGATGCCATTGAGCCGAGGGGAGGGGCTGCTTTGGCAGCTGCTTTGCCAGACAAATTACCCTGAGCCTGGGTGAGAGAGGATGAGGAGGATGAGGACGGCTTGGTCATCCACTCTACCAAGTCTTCGGCATGTTGCGGCTCAACGCGGCCAGCTGACGAAAAAAAGGACAAGCATGTCCCACGGCCACGTGCTGATGAGGATGCACCGTGTCCACGACCAGCACTGTTGCCTCTAGACACAGAGCCTCTTTTATTGGCTCGTGACTGTCTGCCTCTCCTTGTTGTCCTTCCAGACATACTAATGGCCTGCAGTGAGATGTAGCTGCACAAAGCTGGGATGTATATATATACTTATTATATGAGAAGACCAGCAATTGTCTTCAGGTAGCTTTAGGTGCACACTGTGCAAAGGACACAGTACACTAACTGAAAATACTGCAGCTCCCTGCCTGTGGTATTATTAGTATGAGAACACCAGCAATTGTCTTCAGGTAGCTTTAGGTGCACACTGTGCAGAGGACACAGTACACTAACTGAAAATATTGCAACTCCCTGCCTGTGGTATTATTATTATGAGAACACCAGCAATTGTCTTCAGGTAGCTTTAGGTGCACACTGTGCAAAGGACACAGTTACTAACTGAAAATACTGCAGCTGCCTGCCTGTGGTATTATTAGTAAGAGAACACCAGCAATTGTCTTCAGGTAGCTTTAGTTGCACACTGTGCAAAGGACACAGTACACTAACTGAAAATACTGCAGCTCCCTGCCTGTGGTATTATTAGTATGAGAACACCAGCAATTGTCTTCAGGTAGCTTTAGTTGCACACTGTGCAAAGGACACAGTACACTAACTGAAAATACTGCAGCTACCACAATCACCTGCCTGCCTGTCAGTATATTAGGAAGAGAATAACAGGAACGGATCTAGCTAAACTGAATACAGTGTATATATATATATATATATATATATATATATATATACATATATATACACAACACCTAGGATGCATATATATCCTCCACACACACACTGTAATTGCAGCTGACTGACTCGCCTGCCTGCTTCATCTAACTCAAATGAAATAACACTGTCTCTCTCTCTGTCTATATTTCTCCGCTGCCACAACACACTACACAAGGCCGGCACGCAGTGTACTAAACCCTCTGAGACATAATTGGCCAAAGCCACCCTGGCTTTGGCCAATTATGGCTCCCCGTTCTCCGTTCTTACCGCGCTGTGATTGGCCAAAGCATGTGGGTCATAGTGCATGCTTGGCCAATCATCAGCCAGCAATGCACTGCGATGCCGCAGTGAATTATGGGCCGTGACGTGCCACTCGGATTTGGTGGGAACGGCCCGTAATGTTTGAAATTCGGCGAACGGCCGAACAGACGATGTTCGAGTCGAACATGAGTTCGACTCAAACACGAAGCTCATCCCTATTTGGCACCACAGATGTTTTGGAACTACATTTCCCATGATGCTCAACTACACTGCAGAGTGCATGAACATCGTGGGAAATGTAGTTCCATAACATCTGGTGTGCCAAGGTTCACCAACACTGGGTTAGTGTATTCGTTAGGATTCAAGTGAAGTTAGGGGCAGTGATGGACTATAGAGCTCATCATGTTTTTGGCCAATTATATAATATACACTTGTACTCTGCACCAGAGGCGTACTAAGTGGGGGGCGGGCCGCCACGGGTGACACACACTGGGGGGGTGTCAGGCCAGTGCCCCCCCTCCGCGGCTATAGTGAAGACAGCGGGGTGGGCGGGTTTAAGCCGCGGCACCGCGGCAGTCACAGGAAGAACACAAGCCTGTAGTGGCTTTGCAAGGAGGGGAGGGGGTGCGAGCCGAGTGACACCCGGGACCCGCAGCGATCCCCCTTCTCTCATGACCACGCTGCGGCTCTGTTCAGTCTCGGCTGTCTCAGCCGAGCAGAGTAAAACCGCCTCCCCCTCCTCCTCCCTTTACAGGGGGAGGGGACCCGCCACCTGACCAGTTCTGTGCATGTCCTGCACTTATCATCTGACTGAGGTACATTATGGGTCTGCACTGTAGGTGTCTGTACTGTGGGGGGGTGGGGGGGGTGGGGGTCTGCACTGTAGGTTTCTGTACTGTGGGGGGGTGGGGGTCTGCACTGTAGGTGTCTGTACTGTGGGGGTCTGCACTGTAGGTGTCTGTACTGTGAGGGGGGGTGGGGGTCTGCACTGTAGGTGTCTGTACTGTGGGGGGGGGGTGGGGGTCTGCACTGTAGGTGTCTGTACTGTGGGGGGGTGGGGGTCTGCACTGTAGGTGTCTGTACTGTGGGGGGGTCTGCACTGTAGGTGTCTGTACTGTGGGGGGGGAGGGGGGTGGGGGTCTGCACTGTAGGTGTCTGTACTTTGGGGGGGTGGGGGTCTGCACTGTAGGTGTCTGTAGTGTGGGGGGGGTGGGGGTCTGCACTGTAGGTGTCTGTACTGTGGGGGGGTCTGCACTGTAGGTGTCTGTACTGTGGGGAGGGGGTGGGGGTCTGCACTGTAGGTGTCTGTACTGTGGGGGTCTGCACTGTAGGGGTGTCTGCACTGTAGGTGTCTGTACTGTGGGGGTCTGCACTGTAGGTGTCTGTACTGTGGGGGGGGGGGGTGGGGGTCTGCACTGTAGGGGTGTCTGTACTGTGGGGGTCTGCACTGTAGGGGTCTGTACTGTGGGGGAGTGGGGGTCTGCACTGTAGGGGTCTGTACTGTGGGGGAGTGGGGATCTGCACTGTAGGGGTGTCTGTACTGTGGGGGGTGGGGGTCTGTACTGGGGGGTCTGCACTGAAGGGGGGTGTCTGTGGGGGGCTGTGTAATGTAAAGGGGTTTAGAGGTGTAGGGTGCTGTGTAATGTAAAAAGGTCCTTGGGTGCAAGGGGCTGTGTAATTTAAAGGGATCCAGAGGTGTAGGGTGCTGTATCATGTAAAGGGGTGCAGGGTGCTGTGTAATGTAAAGGGGTCCAGAGGTGCAGGGTGCTGTGTAATGTAAAGGGGTCCAGAGGTGCAGGGTGCTGTGTAATGTAAAGGGTTCCAGAGGTGTAGGGTGCTGTGTAATGTAAAGGGGTCCAGAGTACTGTGTAATGTAAACGGGTCCAGAGTGCTGTGTAATGTAAAGGGGTCCTTAGGTGCAAGGTGCTGTGTAATGTAAAGGGGTCCAGAAGTGCAGAGTACTGTGTAATGTAAAAGAGGTCCAGAGGTGCAGGGTGCTGTGTAATGAAAAGGGGTCTGGTGGTGTAGGGTGCAGTGTAATGTAAAGGGGTCCAGAGGTGTAGGGTGCTGTGTAATATAAAGAGGTCCTTAGGTGCAAGGGGCTGTGTAATGTAAAGGGGTCCAGAGGTGTAGGGTGCTGTGTAATGTAAAGAGGTCCTTAGATGCAAGGGGCTGTGTAATGTAAAGGGGTCCTGAGGTGCAGGTGCTGTGTAATGTAAAGAGGTCCTTAGGTGCAAGGTGCTGTGTAATGTAAAGGGGTCCAGAGGTGCTGTGTAGGGTGCTGTGTAATGTAAAGGGGTCCAGAGGTGCAAGGGATGTGTAATGTAAAGGGGTCCAGAGGTGTAGGGTGCTGTGTAATGTAAAGGGGTCTAGAGTACTGTGTAATGTAAAGGGGTCCAGAGGTGCAGGGTGCTGTGTAATGTAAAGGGGTCCAGAGGTGCAAGGGCTGTGTAATGTAAAGAGGTCCTTAGGTGCAAGGTGCTGTGTAATGTAAAGGGGTCCAGAGGTGCAAGGTGCTGTGTAATGTAAAGGGGTCCAGAGGTCCTTAGGTGCACGAGGCTGTGTAATGTAAAGGGGTCCAGAGGTGCAGGGTGCTGTGTAATGTAAAGAGGTCCTTAGGTGCAAGGTGCTGTGTAATGTAAAGGGGTCCAGAGGTGCAAGGGCTGTAAAGGGGTCCAGAGGTGTAATGTAAAGGGGTCCAGAGGTGCAAGGGCTGTGTAATGTAAAGGGGTCCAGAGGTGTAGGGTGCTGTGTACTGTAAAGGGGTCTAGAGTAATGTGCAATATAAAGGGGTCCAGAGGTGCAAGGTGCTGTGTAATGTAAAGGGGTCCAAAGGTGCAGTGTAATGTAAAGGGGTCCAGAGGTGCAGGGTACTGTGTAATGTAAAGGGGTCCAGAGTGCTGTGTAATGTAAAGAGCTCCAGTGGTGTGGGGTGCAGTGTAATGTAAAGGGGTCCAGAGGTGCAGGGTGCTGTGTAATGTAAAGGGGACCAGAGGTGTAGGGTGCTGTGTAATGTAAAGGGGTCCAGAGTACTGTGTAATGTAAAGGGGTCCAGAGTGCTGTGTAATGTAAAGGGGTCCTTAGGTGCAAGGTGCTGTGTAATGTAAAGGGGTCCAGAGGTGCAGAGTACTGTGTAATGTAAAAGAGGTCCAGAGGTGCAGGGTGCTGTGTAATGAAAAGGGGTCTGGTGGTGTAGGGTGCAGTGTAATGTAAAGGGGTCCAGAGGTGTAGGGTGCTGTGTAATATAAAGAGGTCCTTAGGTGCAAGGGGCAAGGTGTAAAAGGGTCCAGAGGTGCAGTTGTGGAGAGGGGGTACACAGTAGTGACAAAGATATATTGAAGGATACAGAGGTATGCTGGGGGCACAGTGGGGTGTTTTTACATTTTAAGGTAGGGGGGGGGGGTGCCAGATATAGGATCCGCCCCGGGTGCCAAATACTCTAGGTACGCCCCTGCTCTGCACTCAAAACCCCTGGAAAAGAATGACTTGCTTCTGGCACGTAAAATTATACCACAACAGAACAAAACAGCATCCAAGTTTAAAACAGCTGGATTTATACTAAAAAAGTACATTATACAAAAAATTACAACGGGGAAAAAAACATGTATAAAAATTGCATGCACAGTCCCACAATTCTTTGCTTTTATGCAAAGAATAAGAACAAGGAAATAGGTCAAAAGAGAAATAAAAGACATTGGTGTTTGCTCCTACCCTTAGAGTACAAATCAAAAGATGAATAAGGGTCCGGCTGAGAGAGGACGGAAGTCTAAATATTGTATGCTAATAAAAAAGCCGAATACAGTACATTATATATACAAGGGTTGATGAGTTGATTTTAGCCTTGAATATTGTACACCATGTGGCTCATATCAGCGTGAAGTGCTATTTATTTCAACAGTGCATGATGATAAATTGAATGGTATTATACACCTAGGACTTAGGAAAATGCATGTTTTATACACGTATGTAATAAATTGCGAATGGAAAAGTACACAGATATATGAGACCATAATGCAGAGCTGGAGGGCATGCTGTAAAACATACCACAAGGAAAAAGGAGATATGAAACAATGCATTGAATTTCCCATTTATTACTAAAATACACCAGTCGGGGAGCTTGATGTCATGTCCACACTACGGTTGTTTGTCTTAAATTTTCTTTTAGGCTGAGAACATTCAAATCACTGGCCTAAACAAAGACTTTTTATTTATTACTTTGTACTAGGTATAACTAGAAAGGTTATGATGGGGTGGTGTAAAAGGAACCCCTCTATTAAACCAGTGTGGATCAAATTAGAATATCTGTCAGGGATCAGATAGTAGACTGAGTTGATGAGGTCGGCTTCTCTTATATCTCCTGTCCTGGCTCCACTGAAGATGAAACAGAGTAAGCCGAGGGACAAGAGGGTCACGAGTGCCTGAAGAGGATGGTCCCGGATGGACTAAGGAAAGAAGGAGCTGCGCCAATATTATTAAAAAAGGAGGGTACACATCAGCCCTCAAACTGACGTAATTAATAATATCAACTATCCCCAGATTGGCATAGGCCTGGGCAATATGTGCAAAACGTCTCACAGGAATTCCCTGACAATATCTAAAGCCAAGCTGACAGGTTTCCGCTAAAACTGCAGTTTTGGCACCTGGTTTTGACAAGTACCCGCTCCCTCTTCTGGCTGAACTCGCCGCAGCATACTCAGTCAGAAGTTCGGTCCCCCTCCTCCCTCCCCCCCCTGCCGGGCCATTCACAAAGTACATGCGCAGTAGGGAATGGGCTTTGAAGCCGCAAAGCTTCACTGCTGGTGTCCCCTAGCCGAGATGGTGGCGGCAGCACCTGAGAGTCAATTGAAAAATCGGCTCGGGTGAAGACACGGCTTGATTTTCGTGTACAGGTAAGTGTCCAAATATAAAAAGTCAGCAACTACAGTGTTTTTAGCTACTGACTTTTATTTTATTTTCTGAAGGAGCCAGGAGCTCCACTTTAAATGGTAGACACTAGTACAGTTAAAGCTGAACTCTGGGATAAGCAAATATTGTTTATACAAGAGCCATGTGTATTCTTACATGAACTTTTATGTGCTTTGGGCGTTTCTTACTGATCTGTGCAGTAATCCAGCTTAGAACACAGAAAAAGTACCCCGCGGGTACATTGGGACCTTATGGGCAGATATACAATATTAAAGCAAATATAATATAAAATTATAAAGTTTATTAATATACAAGCAGAGATAAAAACATTGGTGCATACATCACTGTAGAGTTAAATAAAAACATAGTACAAATATAACCCAAAAGGATTACGTATGTAGTGCACAATTCTCTTCTCCCTATGACCAACGCGTTTCTGGAGCAAGTATGAATCCTTTCTTCAGGGGAATTTGTAAGAGAAGATCACAGATTTAGAGCACTCAGTTGGTTGGCCTACATTGGGCGTATCGCAGCTAAAAACATTCGTAGATATGTCTGCCCCAGGGTTCAAATGGTCCCCCAACTGATTGGTGTCCCCCAGGGGGAAAGAGATGGAACCACCAGGGCCTCAAATGCTTCTCACAAGGATCCCAAAAGAAGGCCCAAATG
Source organism: Rana muscosa (assembly GCA_029206835.1). Taxonomy (NCBI): domain Eukaryota; kingdom Metazoa; phylum Chordata; class Amphibia; order Anura; family Ranidae; genus Rana; species Rana muscosa. Next base: position 192,909,596 of record CM055126.1, on the reverse strand, counting down.
CACAGCCTGGGAATATGAAATGTATAGAGGGGGGAGGGGAGGGAGGAGATTCAGCGATGCTGAGGATTAAGGCATATGACATCAATGGAGACGGCCTCTCAAACCTTGTATTTACCAGGTAGTGAAAAACTGCCCCTCAGTTGGACATAGATCCAGAGTGTCAACCAGCTTAAAACTTTCCCTCTGTGCAGGATCTTCCTGTAATAAAGACCGCTCACTGCTGCTCTCTTGCCTTGTGCAGGGTAACTGGTCTTGTCTTTGCCCCCTCCTGTCGTTTTCTACAGCCAGCCTGTAGTGGGTGGGCCTGCTGGGCCCCTCCCATAGCTCTGCTCTCTGCAAAGGATATTTACAGCACAGTGATGATGTCACGGTTACCTTGATATGTTAATACGTGGTTTTGCAAAAGTGTTTGGTGCACACAATGTGGATTTATATGCTCTCTAGCTATTAAGGAACAAATGTATATGGAAGTTTTTATGCACATAGTTCAGCTTTAAAAGCAATCTAAACACTATTGGCAGTGTGGGCTTTATCTTTGTACCCATTCCAGGAAGTATCCTTAAATGCTATGAAAACAGCAACTTCTAAAACCACATATTCTTAAAAAAAACTGTTGAATATTTAATACCATCCATCCCCTCCGCACAGAACACAATGTTTCTTGGACTTTACTGCTGCATTCTGTCATCATAAAGCAGTTACATAAACAGTTGGGACGTTAAATAGCTTCATTTAGACCATCTTATATGGGGAACGGCAATGTGTGAAAGTCCTTTATTCTACTGTTATATACATTACCTGCCAAGAGCGATGTGTAAAATGTGACGGGGTCTCTACATTAATGCCGGGGTACTTATGAAAAATGAATACCATGGGGCAGTGGGGGATCCCTGTAGGATTAATTTTTTATAAGGCTCTTAGATTAAAGCCTGCATCGTGATCACCTTAATGTGAGAAGTGTAATAAAATATTGACATTGTATAGTTATGATCGTATTGCTGGCCTAGAATGTACACTTGAAGTAAGAGGGAAATTCTGTTTTTTGTGTGTTGAAGCTGATCTCCATGCAGATATAAAAAAAAAGACACCTCTGAATGCAGTTATGTATTTATAAAAAATCCGTAAGTGCAATTAAAATGCAACTTTTTAAAATAATATAATTTGACTTGACGTGACACTAAATGTTCAGTTTATTTATTTTTTTAAATAACAAACATGTCATGCTTACCTCCACTGTGCAGTTCGTTTTGCACAGAGTGGCCCGATCCTCCTCTTCTGGGGTCCCACGGCGGCTCTCGCGGCTCCTCCCTGCAATAGATAACCCCCCCGGGAAGCTCTCTCCCCAGGGGGTTACCTTGCGGGCGCGCTCTTGAGTCATACACTCGGCATCCATAGCCACTGAGTGTATGACTCGGCCCGCCCCCCGGATCATTGGATTTGAATGACAGCAGCGGGAGCCAATGGCTGCGCTGCTATCAATCTATCCAATGAAGAGCCGAGAAGCCACTACTCCCCACTACTCTCTATTTTCTATTCTTGACTGCTACCCTTTACCTACCCTTCTTCTTCTTCTCTTACTCCTTTCCCACATCTATGTCATTGTAAACCTCTTTTCTGGTTACTTTTATCCCCCCCCCCTTTTTATTTTTTATTATTATTATTATTTTTCGTTATTTGTCTTTCCCGATTGCGTTGTAACCGACCAAATGATAGCCTGGATCTTTGCCAGGGGTTCCCAACATCTATACGACCATTGCAATTTCCGAATTGAGAAGTTTTACCATGACCCCGGATAGGCCTGCTGATATTGGTCTACGGTGGGTCTTTGCACTCTTATGCAGGGTTACTTGCTCTCATTCAGGTACCGGACATTGCTTTGTTTAAGTGTTGGTTATTCTTGAAATGTTCATGAGCTTGTATGTCTTGTATGTACATGTAACCTTATTTTTCTTTCAATAAAATCATTTATGGAAAAAAAAAGAAGAGCCGAGAAGCCGTGGAAAGAGCAATGCGGGATCGCGCCCACGGAAATTCGGGGCTCAGGTAAGTAAAATGGGGGGGCCAGACACTGCAAGTTGTTTTTTCACCTTAATACATAGGATGCATTGAGGTGAAAAAACACGAAGGTTTACAACCACTTTAAAGTGGATGTAAAGGCTGTTACTTTTTTTTTCTTCTAATAATAATCTTAGACTTACTTGTTATGTACAATAGTTTTGCATAGAGTGGCGCCCGAATCCTGCCTTCTGTGGTCCCCCACGGTGATCTTGGCTCCTTCTCTTCTGTGTCTGCTCCATGTCGCTAATGGGCAGGCTCAATCCCCAGCCAGGCTGTGTGCATCCATAGGCACACACAGCCTGGCCGGGCCCCGCCCTTGACTCCTCCTCCCTCCTCACATGATTGGACTGACAGGAGCAGGAGCCAATGGCCAATGTGCCGCTCTGCTCCCCTCCCCGCTGCTACAAAACTATGTTATCTTTAATTAATCCCAATTATTAGATAACAACTTGTCTCTTGGTGCCTGTGCTTTATAAAAAATTTGATTTCTATTTGATTTCACATTGAGGTCAACTTTAACAAAAACTTACACTTATTGGGCAATTGTTTGAATAAAGGATTGGTTGCATACTATAATATAAGCCCTCTAGTAAATAGGTTCATATTTAAGACACTTATACTTTTCTACTTTCTCCCCATCATTTTATGGCCTCGTGCGCACTGGGTGTTTACCCCCTCTCATGAGATCTTGGTGTTTTTGTGCAGGCAGTAGGCACAGGTGCCCCATCCCGCTCCGCTGCCAGCAACCTAAAAACTCTATGAGAGGCTGAAAACTGCTGCGGCTGGACAGGGCTGAACGGTGCATCAAGTGGTACTAAGATTTAGGGCAGTATGTGCCCAGAATGTCTGGGAAACAAGAAGTCTGCATTCTTGGCATTTATCCTTGGGCGCATACTGCCCTAAATGTTAGTATCACTTGGTGCACCGTTCAGCCCTGTCCAGCCGCAGCAGTTTTCAGCCCCTCATAGAGTTTTAAAGTTGGACGGGGCGCTTGTGCCTTCAGCCAGCAAGAAAATGCCTAAATCGCATGTACAAGGGCTTAATGCGGAACTTCACTTTCTCAATCAACATTAACTATTTGTAATTCTTATGCTGATAGCATTAGTAAATAAATAGGAAAGAATATCATATTTGCTTATTTTAAGCTTTTTTTCTTACATGTCTTCAGTTAAGCCTTGTACACACGGTACGATTGTTGGCCAACCGAGCGTCAGATTTTTGTCAAAAGGGCATGTGCCAGGATCTTATCTTGCATACCAACATTACACAATTGTCGTGCCACAAACACGAACGTAGTGATGTACTACGAGGAATTTCAGCTCTTGAGCGCCACCCTTTGTGCCCCTTCTGCTAATTTCATGTTTGGTGAGCATTGATTCCGAGCATGCATGTTTGTACTTTTGACTTTTGTGTGACGGATTTGTGTACTGACCATATATACGAAAATCTGACGTCAAACTGTTGCCTGCCGAAAATTTACTAGCCTATCATCCAACATTTGTTGGCCGAAAGTTGGACAACAATTGTCAGAAGGAGCGTACTAACGGTAAGATATTAGGACAACAGTTTGTCAACAGACAATCTCCTGCCAACAATCGAACCGTGTGTACAAGGCTTTAATTCCTGGTTTCCATGCCTAGGCAAATGATGTCATACATCCCAGGAGTCTTCAGTAAGGGAGGAGGGGCTTTGGATTCCAAGAAGTAAATGCTACATGAATAATTTGCCCTTACTCAGGATGACCACAGGCCAAAAATGCTAGGGGGTGTTTTTCAAAGTGATTTCTCAGCAAAATAAAGCATGGAGATGTGGATGGATCGGGGAGTTGCCTTTGAATATTAAAAACGAATAAAATAGCATTTTTGGTTTGTGGTGCTCAGATAAAGTGTAGTTACACTTTAAAACCCAGTGTGCATAAGGCCTTAGTATACGATACTCTTAAGCCCCGTACACACGATCGGTTTGACTGATGAAAACCGTCCGATGGATGGTTTTCATCAGACAAACCGATCGTGTATGGTACCCATCGGTCTTTTTTCCATCGGTTGTAAAAAATAGAACTTGTTTTAAAATTTTCCGATGGATAAAAAACCGATGGGAATTTCCGATCGTCTATGGGCAAGTCCATCGATTAAAAAACCCATGCATGCTCAGAATCAAGTCGACGCATGCTCAGAAGCATTAAACTTCATTTTTCTCGGCTCATCGGAGTGTTTTACGTCACCGCGTTTGGAACGGTCGGTTTTTTGACTGATGGTGTGTGGCCAAGACTGATGAAAAACAGTTTCATCGGATTTCCGATGGTCAAATCCATCGGACGAAAATCCATAGGTTATCCCATCGTGTGTACAGGGCTTTACTGATATCATCATTGTCCCTTGATCTTCACTATGTGGCCAACCCAGTGTTAAAAAGGCTCCTGATCAAAGTCTTCAGGAATCATCTTAGCTGGTACAACACTGCTTACTGGGGATGGAGCCTTTAAATCAGGGGTCTCAAATTAGCGGCCCTCCAGCTGTTGCAAAACTACAAGTCCCATCATGCTTCTGCCTGTGGGAGTCATGCTTGTAACTGTCAGCCTAGCAATGCCTCATGGGACTTGTAGTTTCGCAACAGCTGGAGGGCCACCAGTTTGAGACCCCTGCTAAATAGCCACCATCAAGGGGCACTGAAGCAGCAAACTGGAACTTCAATATGGCATTTGTGCTCCTCTCCTTTTTGTACTGACTTTTAATATTACCATGAATTGTTTCAGTTAAAACTTTTTTCTTTACCATTTTTACTTTTTTATTTTTTATCCCTTATGAACTCACTTATTTATCTCAAGTCACAGGTTCTAGATAAAAATCCAATTTAAAGCAATTTGCAACATGCCGCATAATAAACCGTGAGCACTTTTACTGGCTTATTATATTTGACACAAGAAAATTTGCTGCACTTTCTATTCATTTTTGCACTGTTATCGTCAGGAGGCAATATATATTTTGCTGTACATCAGCCCATTAGATCTAACAAGCATTTAAATTGCTTTTTGCAGAGTCACAAAGATTTATTAATCCCTGGATAAGATGCAGTGATTTGTTTGCATAGAATGGCACCGTCACTATGGTGATAATCTCTATTGATGGGAAACCTCCGTGCCCACTGGGAGGACATCTGCTGTTTCCCTGCCAAGGTCAAGCTAGATGATACGGCCAATTAGGTTACCGGTATAAAAAATGGCAAAAAGTTTAAATTTATTTCTCAAACCAGCTAAACACCAAAAATAACGTTTATTGTAAAATTTACAGACTTATTTGGTATTAAATTTTCCTTTTCTAAATGGTGACAATAATAGGTTTAATGAAAGGAATATCTGAAATGCTTCATATATATGTATATATATATATATATATATATATATATAGCAAAATATCGGCATCCAGTCAATAGAGGGCTAAGTAATCTCTTTGAGATAACACAGGAAGTGTGCACAGGACAGCTCAACGGGTTTTTTTCCACTTATCAAACAAATACAACAAAACACTTCAGATGGTATACAGATCAAACATGAGCAAATGAGAGAAGTTTAGTGTTATGCCGCGTACACGCGATTGGTTTTTCTGATGAAAAAAGAACGATGGACTTTTTTCATCGGACAAACCGTTCGTGTGTGGGCCCCATGGGTCTTTTTTCCATCGGTATAAAAAAATAGAACATGTTTTAAATTATACCGATGGAAAAAAAAAACAATAGCAAATTCTGATCGTCTGTGGGGAACTCCATCGGAAAAAAAAACCCACGCATGCTCAGAATCAAGTCAATGCATGTTCAGAAGCATTGAACTTAATTTTTCTCGGCTCTTCGGAGTGTTTTACGTCACGGCGTTTGGGACGGTCGGATTTTTGACTGATGGTGTGTAGGCAAGACTGATGGAAGTCAGCTTCATCGGATTTGCGATGGAAAAATCCATCGGAAATCTGATCGTGTGTACAGGGCATTAGGGTTTACATACACTTTTATTATATGCCACAGAATAGCTGCCCTAGGTACAGTGTATTAACACATAGAAAACCAGGGTACCAATATACAGGGAGCTATATAAAGGGAGATACATATCTTGTTTCTCCTTGCCCATATCTTCTTTCTTCCTATCTGGGCAAAACATTAGATCCTATTTGGTATTTTCATTTTTTTCAGATACGCTATGCGTTTGCTCCAGATGGGTGGTAACTGGCCATGAAACGCGTCAAGCCTATCTATGTCATCCTGTTCCCAACACAAGCTTGACCTCAACTGTAATTTTATTGTATCCTTTAACCCATTTGTATCCATTACTCAATAAGCATTTGGCTTTTTATACTAATTTCTTCCATAGGATACTATGCAATTTCAGACGCATGCATGTGTATATATATATATATATATGAATTCTTCTTTTTTGCATGACATCGCCTTGTTTATAGATAAAAATACTCATGTTCAACCATGTATCATATGTTTATGAGGTACAGTATGCTTTGTTTATATGGCAATTAAACAATTTTACAATTTCTCCTACCACGTGTCTTGTGAGAGATGATACCGCTTCAAAAACTACAAATCCCTTGGCTTGGCTTCTGTCCCACTAAACCACAAGGTGCTGGCTATGTACAGGTGCATTAGATAGAAAGAAATCCTGGACTGCCGCACTCCATAAAACAACGTCTTTATTGGGTAGTTAAAATCCAAAAACAACCAAAACGATACAGTCAAAATAAAGTGAACAACAGGAAAAAAATAGCTGACATGTTTCACATCGTGTGATGCTTACTCATAGCCGTTTTGGTTGTTTTTGGATTTTACCTTCCCAATAAAGACGTCGTTTTATGGAGTGCGGCAATCCAGGATTTCTTTCTATCCAAACCACGTGTCTTGTGCCTGAAGCCTCGTACACACGGCCAGGAATCCCGTCAGGAAAAAAACGTTGGTTTTCCTGACAGGATTCCTGGCAAGCTTTCCTTGCTCGCCCAGTGTACACACGGCAATTCAAAAGAACCGCTGTTTTTTTGAATGGCAAGAACGCGGTGATGTCATCGACTACGACGAGCATGCGATCGTCACATTCAATGCCGTTGCCGCCATCTTGCTACACCCTACACTACCCTTGTAAGCTACTGCGCATGCATCAAAGTCTCATCGAGCATGCCTAGGCTTACCTGGGACAGATAAGCATACACATTCACGGTTTTCTCGGCAAAAAGCAGGTTCTCTATTTTTCTCATCGGGATTCCCGGCAGTTTTCTCGCCGAGAAACCATACACACGGCCGGTTTTCTCGGCAAAAAGCTCTCCCATCAGCTTTCTTGCCGAGAAAACCGGTTGTGTGTACGAGGCTTCACTCAAAGTCCCCCCAAAAAATACTTTCTTCTTCCTGATTTAGGGATAGAGGTGCATGTTATCATGCACTTAATTTTTACCGCTTCAGCCCCGGAAGGTTTTACCCCCTTCCTGACCAGAGCACTTTTTACAATTTGGCACTGCTTTGCTTTAACTGACAATTGCGCGGTCGTGCGACGCTGTACCCAAACAAAATTTGCGTCCTTTTTTTCCCCACAAATAGAGCTTCCTTTTTGTGGTATTTGATCACCTCTGCGGTTTACATTTTTTGCACTATAAACAAAAAAAGAGCGTCAATTTTGAAAAAATTTATATTTTTAACTTTTTGCTATAATAAATATCCCCAAAAGTTTTTTAAAAAAATGATTTTTTTTCTCAGTTTAGGCCAATATATATATTCTTTTACATATTTTTGGTAAAAAAATCGCAATAAGCGTATATTGATTGGTTTGCGCAAAAGGTATAGCGTCTGCAAACTATGGGAAAGATTTTTGGCATTTTTATGGCATTTTTACTAGTAATGGCAGTGATCTGCGATTTTTAGCGGTACTGCGACAATGCGACGGACAGATCAGAGACTTTTGACACTTTTTTGGGACCATTGGCATTTATGCAGCGATCAGTGCTAAAAAATTGCACTGATTACTGTGTAAATGTCACTGGTAGGGAAGGAGTTAACACTAGGAGGCGATCAAGGGATTAAATATGTGCTCCCTCTGCGTGTTCTAACTGCGTGGGGATTGTGACTAGGAGAGAAGCCCTATCGTTTTTCCTACTCCCGGGGCATGCAGCACAGCAATTAGTGGTGATCTGTCCTCTTCATACACATCACAACACTGATCAGGGTAAAGAGCCAATGACGTAGGATCTTTTTCCATGTGATCAGCTGTGTCCAATCACAGCTGATCACATGTAAACAAATGCCAGTTATCAGCATTTCATTTCCTCAGCGCTGTCAGTGTTTGAGGAAAGTAAGGCTGATAATCAGCTTTCCAGTTACAGGGAACATTTACACTGATCATCCAGGCCCTGATGATCAGTGCAGCCCCATCAATGCCCATCAGTGCAGCATATCAGTGTTTATCAGTGCCACCTATCAGTGCCTCTCAGTGCTGCCTTATCGGTGCAGGCTTATCAGTACCTATAAGTACAGCTTTTTAGTGCGCATCAGTGCCTCCTCATCATTAGTGCCCATAAGTGCCTCCTCATCAGTGCCAAAAAGTGTCCATCAGTGTAGCATACCAGTGCCGCCTATCAGTGCCTTATTAGTGCCCATCAGCTCACATCAGTGAAGAAGAAATATCACTTATTTGCAAAATTGTATAACAGAAACAAAGAAAAAGGTTGTTTTTTTTTTGTTTGTTTAGCAAAAAAAAAAAAAAAAAACCCAGTGATGATTAAATACCACCAAAAGAAATCTCTATACGTCTCAAAAAATTATAAAAATAACATTTTGGGTACAGTGTTGCACGAATGCACAATTGTCATTTAAAATGTGACAGCGCTGAAAGTTGAAAATTGGCCTGGGCAGGAAGGGGGTGAAAGTGCCCGGTATTGAACTGGTTAAACATATATGCATTATAGATAAAGTATCCATAAATAAATGTCCATACATTCATGTGATATCACCCGTTCTAGATGAGTCAGGCATAGGGTGTCTACTGCTGCCATAGACATAAGATTGTTGCTATGACGGGATCAGGCAATGGTCTCCTCATCTCTATGAATAGCTTTATTCAAAGGGCCAACAAGTGATATGAAAGGTGCTGAAATCTATCACATTTAAAGTGTATAAACAGTATAGTGTAGCGCTACCACCTTTGGAGCCGCTTGGTTGATTGGGTCCTCTGTTCTTTCTCTTGACTCAATGAATAGCCTCTGCCTCTCTGGCATAACTGGTTAAATGACAACTGCTGCAATCACTTATAAGAACACCAATATAAATAGCTTCAACTTGAATGTGAGTTAGTATCAGGAAATAGACACCTGACTGTTTAGTGGTAAATTAACTCAAGTTATTGTTATGGGTTAGAGTAAATGGTGATTTAAGCATACATAGCATACAGAAGGTAGGTTCAGACACCGTCCGCTAGACAGTATAATCACTATTCCAAGGTAACTTAGAATAGAGTTTTGTAAAACTAGACTGGAATCAACACATACAGCAGCAAAGTCAGCAATAAACTGTACGTATAAGCATTAACTGCAAAATTAATAACAATACAATAACTAGTCTAGCATGCACTCTAGGAGAATGGCACGGGTATAGGACAATGTCCCCTGAGAGGTAACTCTTAGCATAAGTAATAGCTAAAGATCTCTGTGTAGCAGCTGTAAAGGGGCAGTCTTTAGTTCTAACTTATCAGACAGCTGGTGTTGGGGCCCAGTTGTTTTGTTGGTGCACATGAGAAAAATCCAAGTAATGCCTGCACACAGCAATAGGGCTACTAGATGGCTGTATGATCAATTCCTAAAAGGCCCAGATAGTAAATCCCCACAGCAGAAGTTTACCAGTCCCAGCGATATTGCAGCTCACCATCCAGTCACACACAGCGGTCAGTCCACTCTGTACTCTGCACCCAGGTTACTAAGTCTAGGAGCAACCCCAACTCAGCACTTCGCATCCCGATCAGGCTGCTGATATGCAGCAGTAATGTGCACCAATGGTCTCCCTCATGGCAAGAGGAAGTCAAGTCCTGCACAGGCCGGGAAAATGCAGCTCTTTCCCCTCCTTCTGGCAACTGATCCCACAGTGAATTGCGGCCTGATTCTATTGAACTCTTTCTGCTCAGCAGCTCCCTCCTCTTGCTTGCTGAAGCAGCTGTTAACCAGTTCAGCAGCTGCCAGTGTTTCTCTCACTCTCCATTTTTTTTTTTTTTTTACTTTTGAACATAGCAAAATGAAGGTTCCCCTGCCATGAAGATTCACCCTTTTCTATTTTCCTTTAAACCATTGTCACTGAGAAGGTAAGCAATGGCAGTATTTAGGAGAACAAGAGGATGGGGGGAAATCTTCCAATGGGGATACCTTTTGCATTGACAACTAAGCCATTTTGTAAAGTTTTTGCTCTGACTTCCTGTTATATCTTTGGAACAGGATGTGAAGGGAAATCTTTCCAGAGGGAAAAAATTAACAAGAATTTTAGCCCATTTTCTACCTTATAAAAGGCTAAAGAAAAGGTTTAGTTACTGATACATTTGAATATTTTACTGTGCTAACAGAGAAAACTGATGGTTTTGTAGATCCCTACTGTTTTTTTTTTACCCTTTAAAAAAGCCTGATTTTTTAAATTGTGGATAAAATCCTGAGATCATCAGCGTCCAATCAGATTTCACTTTATTGCCATCAGCCTGGACAGACAACTAAAGGTTCCTGTATGACAGTCTAAACAAGCTCCAAGTCCAGTTACTGTGTGATGCCCAAGTAGAGACGTAACTAGAACCTTCAGGGCCCTTGTGCAAGAAATCATGATAGGTCCCCCTGACCCCCATCCATGGGCCCTTCGCTCTGAGCCTGGCACTTTCTTCTCCCATTGTGCAGCCCTTTATTACATACGTTTACAATAGGCATGGTCTTACAAGAGGCATATTTTTAATCCAGTGCCACACTTTAATTAAGCAAATATATAGGAGCTGTAGTTATGGGGCTAACTAAATACAAAAGTATGCAGTGCAGTGTAGTAAGAAATGGCAGTGAAGAGCTATGAAGGATATGGTATGTAGTGACAGGGCAGTCAGTGAGCAGTATGTCAGAGCAGTCAGTGAGTGTTATGTTAGGGTAGTCAGTGAGCAAGCGGTATGTCAGAGCAGTCAGTTAGTGGTGGCATGGCAGTCAGTGAGCAATAGGGCAGGGCATCAGTGAGTAGGGTGATCCATCAGTCACTTACTACATTGCTGCAGAGAGAAGAATTCCCAGACTGCTATGCTAAATAGGCGGGAAATTAAAAAGTTCCAGTGTGCCCCAACAGCTAGGAATCTACCAATCTCAGGGTGCACTGACAGCTGTGGATCTATTAGTCCTAATGTGCCCCAACAGGTGGAAAACTACCAGTACCAGTGTTCCCCAACAGGTGGGAAACTATCAGGTGTGGGAAACTATCGGTACCAGTGTCCCCCGAAGATAGTGACCAATCATTTCCAATGTGTTGTTGGCTAAGGAACTAGTAAGCCCCAGATTGAGATTTTCTATCAGGTCATGCTGGGTTCTGTGGTGCTCTTTTGGACCATGCTGGCCTGTGCCCCCCCCACCCTGATGAGGGAGGCATGTCCTGGGCAGTCCACCAGGGTGAACTGTAGATAGCCTTATCCGGTGTCTCAGGTGTTCGGGGATGGGCATGGTGAAGGAGGAGAGGTCCAGGGTGATGCCCCTATCCCAGCTCTGGTGGTTCTTGTTGAAGGCGGCGGTGGAGGAGGTGGTGCTCAGTGCCTTGGCCAGCAAATGTCAATGTGGCCCAGCACCCAGACATTGAGGTTCAGAATCTCCCCCTCTGCAGAAACCATGTGCAGCGGCAATGCGGTTCAGCATGATAACTGAAAGCTTCCAAGTTGTGCGCTGCTTCTCCTGGTGGTGAATTGATTCCACATAGCGTGCTGGAGAATAATAGGATTTTTATAACAGCTTACCTGTAAAATCCTTTTCTTGGAGTACATCACGGGACACAGAGCGACATAGTCATTACTAATGGGTTATATAGATACCGTCAGGTGCTGGCACTGGCAACTTCCAAAACCGGAAGTACCCTCCCCTATATAAGCCCCTCCCATCCGGGAGCACCTCAGTTTTGTAGCAAAAGCAATAAGTGTCCCTAAAGAGGGGCGGGAGCTCTGTGTCCCGTGATGTACTCCAAGAAAAGGATTTTACAGGTAAGCTGTTATAAAAATCCTATTTTCTTTCTCGTACATCACGGGACACAGAGCGACATAGTCATTACTAATGGGATGTCCTAAAGCAATGCCCAATGAGGGGGGGGATACACCATATATAAGCTGAGCGCTATCAGACATGAGGATCTTTTGCGGCCTGCAACACACTGCGCCCAAAGGCGACATCCTCCTGACTTCTAACGTCCACCTGGTAGAACCTAGTAAACGTGTGTACTGAAGACCATGTTGTGGCCTTACAGATTTGAGCCAGGGAGGCCTGGTGATGCACTGCCCATGAAGTTCCAACTGCTCTCGTGGAGTGCGCTCTAACTTTGAACGGAGGCGGTCTCCTTCTCAAGCCATAGGCTTGTATTATGACCTGTCGAATCCACTTGGCTAAAGTAGATTTTGACGCTGCCTGACCCTCTCTGGGGCCTTCCGGCAGAATAACCAAAGTATCCGTTCTGCGAATCTGAGCAGTGGCCTTTAGATAAGCTTTAACTGCTCTTACTACATCCAAAGAATGCAATAACTTTTCCTGTACCGAAGTAGGTTTGGGGAAAAAAGAAGGAAGAACCACATCTTGGTTCAAATGAAACCTCGATACCACCTTAGGAAGAAAGGCTGGATGAGGACGTAACACTACTCTATCCTTATGGATAACCAGATATGGCTCCTTACAGGACATAGCTGCTAATTCCGACACTCTTTTAGCCGAACAAATGGCTACTAGAAAAATCAATTTCCTGGTGAGAAGCACCAAAGAAATATGATGTAATGGTTCAAATGGTTGTTTCTGTAGAACCGACAGAACCAAGTTTAGATCCCATGGACATATGGGAATATTAACCGGAGGACTAATACGCATCACTCCTTGTATAAAGGCTTTGACTAGTGAATGCGAAGCCAAGGGCCTTTGAAAAAATATTGACAAGGCCGAAATCTGACCCTTGATAGTACTCAAGGCAAGCTTCCTATCTACAGCCCACTGTAGGAAGTCCAGAATCCTACCTATTACGTACTTATGTGGATGCCATTTCTTGGCCTCACACCACGCGATGTACGCCTTCCAGATTCTATAGTAGATCTGCCTGGATACCGGCTTCCTGGCATTGATCATGGTAGATACCACAGGATTAGAGAGCCCTCTCTTTTTTAGAATGTGGGCTTCAATAGCCAGGCCATCAAACCTAGGGCTGGTAAGGAAGGGTAGTATATCGGTCCTTGCGAAAGCAGGTCCGGACGACGTGGGAGAGACCAAGGACTCCCCACTGACATTTTACAATCTCCGCGTACCACGCTCTTCGGGGCCACGCTGGAGCCACCAGAATCACTGGTTCCTTTTCTACCCTGATTCTGCGGAGTCATCGAGGTAACCATTGTGGCGGTGTGAATGCATATATCAGCTTGAACTGATCCCAAGGGAACACTAGGGCATCCGAGCCGCAAGCTAGGGGATCCCTTGTCCGAGAGACAAACCTGTCCACCTTTGCGTTGAATCTGGATGCTAGAAGATCTACATCCGATGTTCCCCACCGCTGACATATTGTCCAGAAAACCTCGGGGTGAAGGGACCCTTCCTCTGGGCATAATTGCTGGCGACTTAGAAAGTCCGCCTTCCAATTCTCCACTCCTGGAATAAATACCGCAGATATGGCTGTCACATATCTTTCTGCCCATTTCAGGATGTAATTTACTTCCCTCTGGGCTGCACGACTCCTGGTGCCCCCCTGATGATTGATATATGCCACTGCTGTGGCATTGTCTGATTGAATTCTGACAGGGGACCCTTGGAGTTTGGATGTCCATGCTACTAGGGCATACCGGGCTGCTCGTATCTCTAAGAGATTGATGGGCAGGGCCTTTTCTGCATCCGACCATCTGCCCTGGAGAGACCATTGCTCATTGCTCCAGTACTGCTCCCCAGCCTATAAGGCTGGCATCTGTAGTGACCACCTTCCAAGAAATCGGACTGAAGGATTTCCCTTTTTTCCAGATTCTGGGGAACCAACCACCAACGGAGGCTCTTGCGAACGGAAGGGGACAAGGACATTGTAAGTCTAGGGCCTGAACTTTTTTGTTCCAGGCTGACAGTATGGCCCCTTGCAAATTCCTTGAATGGAATTGACCGTAGGGTACTGCTTCGAATGATGCCACCATTTTTCCCAGCAGCCTCATATACAGGCGTATGGACGGCTGTCTTTTTTGTACCCACTAAGTGGATCACATCTTTCAAAGACAACACCTTTCCTCGAGGCAAGAATATTTTTCTCTGGCCTGAATCCAACCTTAGCCCCAAGTATTCCAGACTTTTGACTGGTTTTTAGGGCTGACTTGTCTCGGTTGATAATCCAACCGTGAGATTCCAGATACTTGATTGTCTTGTGAACGACCACGTCTAGTTTTTTCACTGAGTGGTCTATCAGCAACAAGTCATCTAGATATGCCATTATCATTACACCTTGTGTTCTTAGATTGGCCAATAAAGGGCCAGAATTTTTGTAAACACTCGTGGTGCTGTGGCCAAACCGAAGGGTAAGGCTCTGAACTGAAAATGGAGCCCTTCTACTGCAAAGCGTAGAAATTTTTGGTGGACTGGAAAGATGGGAATGTGCAAATAAGCATCTTTGATGTCGATCGCGGCTAACCAATCCTCCCCTTGTAGGGCAGTGGCCACCGATCGGATCGACTCCATCGGAAAGTCCTGATATACAGGAATTTGTATAGCCCTTTTAGAATTAATATGGGCCTCCCGTCCGCGTTTGCTTCGGGACTGTAAAGAGGTTTGAGTAAAACCCGAACCCTCATTCTTCCAGGGGAACCTCCATAATTACTCCTTGGAGCAATAGTTGTTCTAGTGCCAACAGGAGGGACTCTCTCTTCCGGGGATCCCCTGGCACGTTTGACCTCATAAAATGGGAAGGAGGAGAGTCTTTTAACTCCAATCTGTATCCCAGACTTACTGCGGAGAGCACCCATCTGTCTCTGATCGTGTCCCGCCAGGTCTCTGCGAACAACTGGAGTCCTCCCCCCACCCGACTGAGTGGGGGCTTCAATGAATTTAACTTTGGGGGAGGTTTTGTACCTCCCCTGACCCAGGGTTTCTCATTACCCTGCTATTGTCCCTGTTTTTTACCCCCGGGAATTGACCGAGGAGGCCGTCGGAACTGTTACACAGCCGATGCCCCAGGGACTGGAGAAGCAGGCCTCTTAAAGAGGGACCTCTAACTCTGTTTTTAACCGGCAAGAGTGTATTTTTACCGCTGGAAATTTTCTGGATATATTTGTCCAGGTTTTCCCTGAATAAGCGTTCACCATGAAATGGGACGCTAACCAGCCATTCTTTACAGGGAGCTTCAGCAGACCAGTTTTTGAGCCATAGGAGCCTACGCATATGTACTATAGACAGCGTAAGGCGGGAGGCCTGATGGACTGAATCCTTTATGGCGTCAACCGCAAAGCCTAAGGCTCTAGGTAGATCAGCTAGGGCAAAGCCTGCTGATCTGTCAAGTCCCTCAAGACCTGTTTCAACTGATCCTTCACTGCTTAGCAGACCCCAATAGCTGCTACTGCTGGTTGTGTCACCAAGCTTGCTGTATAAAGAAGCAGATTTTCATAAGGACTCCAATCTTTTATCTATTGGGTTCTTGAACATTTGGACATTATCCACTGGACATGTGAGTGATTTATACATACAAGAGATGGCTGCGTCCACTGTAGGGACCTTCCATTTTTTTTTTTGATGAACTTATCCTCCATGGGATAGACCACCGGAAATCTCTTGGGGGAATAAATATTTTCTCAGGATGTTCCCAATCCTGGTAAATGAGCCCTTTCAGCAAAGGGTGAAGTGGAAAAGAACAGACAGTCTGTGGGCTTCTAGCGACCCCAACGAGGATACAGTAGTGGTTGATGGTTCCGCAAGGTGCATTTTTAAATGCTGATCGGACCATGTTAGTCAGAGACTGAACCCATAATCTTTCAGCTTGAGATGCTGAGAAAAGGTTCCCCCACTGTTGATTCCTCTATAACAGAATCAACCTCATCCTGATCCCCTTCAGGCAGGTCGATCCCTGTATGGGACTGTTGCTCTGCTAACAGGCACTCTGAAGGAGGAGACGGAGATCGGGCGTGCTTTCCCTGACAGGGAGGCACCGATCAATGTTGACAATCTCTCTCTAATCCTCCCAGAGCTGAGGAAAAAACCTCCTCTGTTACATACACAGGAGCAGGTGAACTGAGGACAGCCACAGTACCAAGTACCCCTGCGGGGTCTCTACGGTCACTTACCTCTGAACTTCAGGGGAGACTGGTGCAGCAGAAGTATGCCCAAGATCCTCAGAGCCCGATGAGACCCCCTTCGCTTCCTGGAAGATTCAGTTCCGGAGCTTCTGGACGGCATATTCCTAAGCCTAAAGCTGAGGTATTCCAGCCGTAATACACCACTTTTACTGAGAATAGTCTAGCACAATTGCTGCTATATCACAGTTGGTGTCTACTAAAGTGCCTTTCTAGGGGATGCCTGCATCAACCGCCTCTATGTGCCTTTATATTGTTGCTAGCTCTGTCTGTGCCTTCAACAGCCAGCTATAATGTGCTTCAAAACACGCTGGATGCCCGCACATGCGCAGTAGCGCCGCGGCGCACACCTGAGCGTCATCCACCCGCTCCGCCCCTTTTTCCGGATCGCCTCTATGAATAGAGGCGCGTGCACGCGCACGCGCGCGGGCACGTGCGCCTTCGGCGCCTTTTTTGAAAACAACAAGGAGCTAGATGGGAGCCAGGGTCCCTTTGCCGCAGGGCCCGGGGATGGATGAGCGCAGCAACAGGGCAGAGGAGACAGCTTCCCAGCAGAGAACATACCAACTGCCTGGATTTGATTCTGGAAGAAAAAAATCCACATTACAAGAAAAAGAACCATAGCGGCCTCTAGTGTCTAACACAGGTACCGCAGTCTTACATTTTTATTTTTTTTTAATTTTTTTTTTCTTGCCTACTATTAAAATTTTTACATTTTCTCAGTAGTTACAGGCATACACAGAATATTAGCGGGAATACCGTTAGGTAACAGACAGAAAGACAAATTAGGCTTGGGGGTCCCCCAATAGAACCAAGTTCCTGGGGGCCCCCACTTACCTGTTCCCCGCCGCAGGACTTTGTTTGGTCCACAAAAGCCCAAACTTCACCTATCACGGCAGGCATTGTAATCAAACCTTCAGGGACCGGGTTCCCAAGGATTCCACTCCCCTGGACCTGTATAGCACCCTGCACAGAAAACATCTTGGTCGTGGGTATGACCAGAGCTCTGGATCCCAGGGTCCAGCTCTCCTAAGAGAAGCATTACAGGCAAAACCTTGCTCTTCTCTGCAAGGCCCGGGTACCGACCGTTTAGCTATGAAGCTTTTTTGGTCGGATCCGGAATAGCTTACTGAGGCCCAAAAGAACCTGTACGCAAGCTCAGTGAAAAACACATGTTTCTTCTTGGCCAACACCTTAGACACTGGCAAAAAACTGAGGTGCTCCCGGATGGGAGGGGCTTATATAGGGGAGGGTACTTCCGGTTTTGGAAGTTGCCAGTGCCAGCACCTGACGGTATCTATATAACCCATTAGTAATGACTATGTCGCTCTGTGTCCCGTGATGTACGAGAAAGAAAATTTCCCACAATCCGTTCAACACAGGCCTTGGGGATGTTCTCCGTAGGAGTGAGTGAGTCCCCGAGCCCACCTGATCAGCCACTGGGGGAGGAGGTAGGGTGTGGGATCTCTGTCATGTGTGCAGTGCCCCAGTGTGAAACTACACACTTTTGGTAATCTGCGGGCACCTGTGATAGTGTCGCTGTCCCCATAATTGGACACTATATTCCTGCCATCTTGAGGACCCTGCCATCTTGAGGAGTTTCTCACACACTCCCCCTCCAAGACACTGCAGCTCACACTGGGAGAGTTTGAGGCACAGAGGCAACCAATCCAGAAAACAGTGGGCAGGACTAGGTGTGGCCAGGTGCTAAATGAAAAACTACAGGCTTGTTAATCAGCAGGAACAGTGCTGATAATCACGCCCCCACGCCCACAACATTTTACATTCCCACTGTATTGCAAGTTTACACACTCTATATAAAAAGGGCAACTGTGCTCTGAATGCAGCATCATTGCCACGTCATCACAGTAAACTGCATTAGGGGGACTTCACAGGAGGTTATTGTTGGACTTTGCCGGTGCTCCAGAGCTTAATAAATGAGCAGAAGCTCTGATGACTTCCATCATCCAATCATGTGCAAGTCAAGATGCTGTTTTTTTTTTGTTTTCTTTGCACGTGATAGGGTATTGTTTGCAAAATGATGCCTTACCTCATTTACTAAGCTCTGGAGCAACTGCACTTGCAAATGTGGAGAGGATTTGCAGAAAAAGTTGATGTACACCATCTCTGCTGATAACTAGGCTACAGTCATCTTTTAAGGACAACGGATATCTGCGTGGATGTTTAACAGCAGACGAGGAAAATTTGAACATATGTGGACCACATTGGCAGATCTTTTCTGCTTTTAATGAGAGTTCCTGTTGTCCCCTGAACAGTGTGGGTGGTCAGCAGTCAGCACCCATCCAGCCTGCCAGTGTCTTTAAATGACTTGTAAATCCGAAGGGAATTACATTTAGTTTTTTAAAGCGCTGTATATTATAAAGACCACCATTCATTTTTTTTATTTTTATAAAATGTTTATTTTCACCTGTTTTTCATAACTGTTGCATCTCAGTGGTGCTGAACTGCTACCATCTCTTTGCAGGGATGTATAGAATGAATGGTTAGGGGGCGCTAATATGTGCAAATATAAAACAATGGTGGCGAAATGGTTATACATGTACCAATACCTCAATTTATATAAATGCAATATTGAATACTCTATATAAGTGTCCCAATATATTGTATAAACAAAAGATCAACAGAAAAAATGTCCAAATTTTGCTGCTGAAAGAGAAATCAGGTTTTCATGTGACTTCAATACTCTGTGCTGACAACTCAGTGCTGACAAAAAACTTGAAGTGATGTATATTGTGCTCCTTCACCAAGGAAAAAAACGTTCACCCAACGTGCTGTAGTAAATCCTGCTTACCAGAGGTAGTTGACCACTTTAACTAAAAAGTAGGTCAAAATCGCTTTTACAGGGTAGTACCTGTCCACATGGATTGGACCTGGAAAAAATCCTTCCTCCTCATACAGCCATGACCGGAAAATTAAGATGGAAAACATTCCATAGTGTAAAACTGTTTTTTATTCGTAAAAAACATAAAAAGAGCCAAATGGCTACTCACATTCATAGGTGCCTATTCCCGGCACTGGGGCTGCAGACTCTTAGGCCTCGTACACACGACCGATTTTCTCGTCGTAAAAAACACGTCGTTTTTTTCGACGAGATTCTTGTTAAGCTTGTCGATTTTCTCGTCAAGCTTTCTATGCGTACACACTGTCATTTTCCAATTTCCTCGTGGTTCTCTGCGCTCACGTCCAGCACGTACGACGGCACTATAAAGGGGAAGATCTTTTTTCTTGGCGCCACCCCTTGGGCTGCTTTTGCTGATCTCGTGTTACCGCGTGTGAAGTAAAAGTTTGGGAAGAGACGATTCGCGCTTTTCAGTCTTCGTACTTTTCAGATCGTTTTCTGCGGTTCAGTTTGTGCTTGTGGGTTCGTATCTTGACTTTCAGGGCGTCTAGGCAGGTCGTATCTGTTTTACAGTGCGTTATTGCCTGTTCGTTTCTGAATTTCAGTTCGTTATTCATAGGCCTTGCTGTTCTAAAGTGCGTTCTGTTCTGTACGTTCTGATTAGACGACCGTTTCCTAGCCATGTCGCCTGGACGTTCTCGTCGTCGAGTTCGTGCTGTGCGTGCGCTTGGTGTTGGTCTGCTTGTTTTGGACCAAAACCAGTCCATGAATGGTGTGAGGAGGAGTTCATGGACCAAGAATTGGTTGCTCCAGCGGGACCAATTCTGCCACATGCCTCTGCTGCGGGAGATCGTCGAGAATAATCCTGAGGACTACAGGAATTTTCTGAGGATGTCTGACCCCGTTTTTCAGGAACTGTTGGCTTTGGTGTCCCCCTATATTACCAGGAAGGACACCGTTATGCGGGAAGCCATCAGTGCTGAGCAGAGGCTCATCGCCACGTTGCGTTACCTGGCGACAGGGAGAAGTCTTCAGGACTTGAAGTTCACCACAGGCATCTCCCCCCAGGCTCTGGGCCTCATAATCCCAGACACCTGTTCTGCTATTATACAAGTCCTGCAGGAGGACTATATTAGGGTAAGTTTTCTCCCTTAACATCACATTTTATGTATTACATGTATGCTAATGTATTGTATTTCTTTCATCCTTCCCTAATTACCATGATTGTAATATGCTGAGAATGTCCCCTTTGTCCCCATGCATGTTGGAAGCTTTAGATTGCCCCTTTTTTATCCTCCCTAAATATTTCCCCTCACTAACTTTTCCAGCAGGGGCGCCTGTTGCTCCAAATGTTGGGGGGTTCCAACCCCAATTTCGGAAATAAACTTCCTCCTTTTTTGCTCTGTTGCCTAATAAACGCCCCCAGTTGTCCCCTCCAATGCAGCCATTTAGTCCCCTCTAATGCAGCCAGTTTCCCCCCAGCCCTGCACTTACCTTCTTGTGGTCAGCGCCATCCTTCTTCTGTCCTTGATGTCTTCTCCTTCCCTTCATGTTGCATCAGCCAATCATGTTACCATTAAACAGACTTGGTGAACATGATTGCCAGAGCAGCCTGTCAGTGTTTACACAAGGAATGCCCCCTCCTTGCGTCCCCGATTTTTCTTTGAGGAAGCCAATTACATCCCTCAGGTTGTAATTTGCAAGACTTTTTTAATACCTGTTTCTGCTCTGCAATTTTAACCCCCTAAATGACGCAATTATTCATATGTCGGTCGCTTTACAAGAGGCCATCCACCTGAATAGTGTGCGGCATAGACAATACATAGGTTCATGCAACGCATGAACCTATGTATTGTTCTGAGTGATGGGCACAGGAGAGAGGGGACAGTGCTCCAGCGCCCACTCTGGACGCACCGCCACTGCAATGCTATCCTGTGGCCAAACACATCTCCCCCCCCCCCAAAATAATTTAGTAATGGCCCATCAGAGGTGGTGATGAATATGATAAATGAGCCTTCCATTATACTTTTTTTACACACCTTAATAAACGTATAATTAGATTGATGTTGGTCTCTAATTTTTTGGTTTAGAATTTGCTTGTAATGTATGCCTTTGTTTTTCTAATATTATTTCATCTTGTTTCACTCCACAGCTTCCTTCCACGCCACAGGAATGGCAGACTGTGGCATCGGAGTTTGCCACGCGGTGGGACTTCCCCAACTGCGGTGGTGCCATAGACGGGAAGCACGTCCGCATCGTGCCGCCACCCCGTTCTGGGTCCTACTACTTCAACTACAAGGGGTTTCATAGCATTGTGCTGATGGCGGTGGTGTCAGCACGGTATGAATTCCTCTATGTTGATGTAGGGAAGAATGGCCGGATGTCCGATGGGGGATCCTTCATCCAGACGGAGTTTGCCCTCCGTCTCCAGAGTGACGACCTTGCATTGCCACCGGATGCAGGGAATATTGAAGGACTCCCCTTTGTTTTCTTGGCTGATGAAGCCTTCGGACTCGGACGGCATCTTATGAGGCCATTTCCACAGAGGACCCTGACCCCAGAGAAGAGTGTGTTCAATTACCGGCTGGCCAGGGCCCGAAGAGTCGTTGAAAATGCCTTCGGCATAATGGCCAGCCGGTTCCGCCTTTTTATGACTTCCATCCACTTGGCGGACTACAAAATAAACTATGTAGTGTTATGCTGCTGTGTGCTACACAACTTTCTGAGCCAAAAATCTAATTCGTATATGGCCTCAGTTTTGCCAGAGGCTGGACTTTCCCCTGCAAATCCCCTTCCGGGCCTGGAATCTGCCCGTCTTGGCTTGCCCCCCCAAAATGCCCGTGTGGTTCGGGACAAATACATGGAGTATTTCACGGGTAGGGGGGCAATTCCTATGCCAGCCTATGTCTAAGTATCCCAATAAAAATCTTGTTTAAACCTTTAATTATTTGTTCTTTCCTGTCTCCTAGTTTGTCTTTGTGCATTTGTAGTGGCAAGTGTATTTTACTTTAGTAAATAACAACCAATTTCACTATGTTACCTTACAAAAGAACCAAATAAGCTTAGAGAGTATTATAAAAAGAAGCTACACGTTGTTTGTGGTCAAATATTTTACTCTCTGCACTTTTTTTTTTTTTTTTACTTTGGGGTTGGCCTGGCCACAACCCGGCAAATTTTGGCTTATGAAAATACAAAAATACCACTTGCATTTCTAAAATGACAACATTGGATACCTCTGAGCAATCTGAGACATTCAGTTACACAAACTATGTCTCTATGTGCCCGTCCTAATATGGGGTCCTGCCACCCCTTGCCCAGCCAAAAATTCAATATGCACACATTTTTAATTTTTTGCAAATAGGAAGTTTACAATCCTGATCCCTATTGTCAACATGTGCTATCTGCCATCAGGGGTGATCAATGGACGTGTTTTGGGGGTGCATCCCCTTCCTCAGTTCACCGACTTTTGATACGAGGAAGGGGTTGCACCCACAAAAGACGTACATGGATATCCCCTGATGGCAGATAGCACATGTTCACACACTGTGTGCATATTCAATTTTTGGCTGCTTTGTTACTCAAAAAATTAGTAAAAATATAAAAACAAACATGTAAAAACAAATGTGTTTGGATGGCTTATTGAATTCTCCCCAAAACATCGAGAATGTCTTTAAATGTTTGTTCCATCACATGGATTCTTTGTTTAATTAGGTCCAGTTCCGTGCTACATTCCATCACTTGCTGGATGAGGCGGAGGGCACTGTCAGCAGAGAACGGTGTGCTATCCTTCACAACATTTCCATCCCCTAAAAACCATAAAAAAAATTAATAAAACTCTGCAGGCCTACCTCGCTTACCTTAAGCTGTGGTGTCAGATACTGACCTGTTGTGGTGACCAGATCCACAACGTCATCCACCTCTCCTTCCTGCACTTCTCCTTCCTCCACCTCAACTTCCTGCACATCTTTCGGTTGTGGATCTTTGGGAGTTTGGGGTTGCTTGGAAGTTGTGGGGTGCATGTGCTCCCTGGAGTGTCCTCCTCCCAGTCTTCTCTCCCCTATGAGAATAAAACCAAAGGTCTATTTATCACACTGTAAAAATCTCATTTTTAAACTTAAAACAGGCTAAATTGTTTGGAAGTGGGGTACAAGTGTGCGTTTGTGCGGAATTTAAAGAAAAATGCATTATTTATGACCCCAAATATGTTTAGTATTCACATTTGGATGTAATTTTTTGGACATGGAGGCACCACAAATAAACTCTGATGCACCTGTGTGGGACACCCAAAAAAGGCGGGTCTGGTGGCCCACACTATAGTGCTCCAAAGTACAGATGTGGAAGCAGCTGCTGAGTGTCCTCTCCTTTACACTGATTAAAGTTTGCATTTCATTCTCCTTACAAACACATCATCTAGACTTAAAAATTAGCCACAATACTTGATCAAAAATGGCAGATGTCTAATTACTTTTTGGGTCTTAAATAAGCCAAAACCGCGGATAGTGGCCGAACGAAGTGTCGGTAACGTAACGAACGATTACTGTGCCCAACCTAGTTCAAAATATTACATTTTGGAAGGGAGTCCAATATGAAAAAAAAAAAAAAAAGGTCAGTTTCTAAAAAGATTAATAGCAGAAAGGTCGTCATTTTACTTACTTTTAGCGAGCATCCTCTTTATGCTCCTCAACTGGTCTGGCTCCCTCAGTTTGAGGTCTGACCACCTCTTTCTGAGCTGCTCATTTGAGCGTTTCACCCCGAACTTCGCCCTCAGACTCTTCACAACTTTAGTGAGGATTTTGGCCTTCCTTCTATTTGGTTTGCTATACGGCCCATGCTTGGCATCATAATCAGCCTTGACCAAGATGTCCACCATCTCCGCCATCTCCGCCAAAGACATATTCGATGCCTTGAATCTCCTCCTTGATCGTGACGTGTCCTCGGTCTCCGGGCTTGTCTCCTCGCTAGTTGCGGAATTATCAGACACCTGCTGTAACTCCGCCATATCTGTCTGCGCGCCGAAAGAGAAGGGGCGGGGAAAAGATGTTAGTTAGAACGTCATGGGCGGGCGACGTGTGCGGAGCGACGTGTTCGAATTTGGACGCATGCGTGGTGTGTATATAGCAAACACACATGTGACTATAGTACGTTCGGTGTGCGGAGAGAGGAGTTCAAGTGACGGACGTGCGAACGAAGGTATGTTTTTTTGTGAGACTTGTAAAAATTGTGGGCCTATACTGTCTTGAGATTGGTGGAGGATATATATGGTGACTAGGATGTGAAGGAGGTTAGACTGTTTGCCTCACATTATTTAAATATAAATTATTTTACTTGCAGATACAATATGAATGTCTTTATTAGCGACAAAGAGTTCCTGGCGGAATTTATTGACCGGGTAAGGGAGCTGCCGGCTCTGTGGGAGACCAAAAACCCCATCCATAAAAAAAAGGGGTGAGAAAAGCAGCGCTGGAGAAGCTGCTCCCATTTGTGCATACCAAGGTGCCCACAGCCACAGCAAAACAAGTGGACACTAAAATTGGGAGCTTGAGAGGTACCTACAGGACTGAACGCTCTAAGGTGCTGGCTTCTCAGAGGTCAGGAGCAGCAGCAGATGATGTTTATGTCCCGGTTTTGTGGTACTACAGCAGGATGTCCTTCCTGGATGACCACATTGAGCCAAGGCCATCACTCTCCACTCTTCCCCCCAGACTTCCCTGCAGCCAACCTGAGCCTTCTCTGGAGCAAGAGGAGGCAGCCATCCTGGATGATCCTGATTTGTCCATCTGGAGCCAGGTATAGTATTAACTGAAAATGTAGTGGGATAAAATTAATGTTTCCCAAATATGTCAGGATGAGAAACATACATTATTTTGTATTCCACAAGTGAAATCATGATCTGTAGACATTATTCTGCACTTAATTGTGTGGTAAATAGTCAAGCTGATGTAGTGGTAAATTTAAAGCAAGGATTTATGCATTTACATTCTAATTGCTTCCATCAGGATTACAAAGTTTGAGGCAAAGATTAAACCAACATATTAAACTATGTTTCTTTTTCATACACAGGATGAAATCAGCCAGGAGGAGGGTCTGGAAACTGTCAGGCAGGAGGAGGAAGGGCCCAGTGGCAGCCAGGAGGTGGCAGGGCCCAGTACCAGCCAGGAGGTGGCAGGGCCCAGTGGCAGCCAGGAGGTGGCAGGGCCCAGTACCAGCCAGGAGGTGGCAGGGCCCAGTGGCAGCCAGGAGGTGGCAGGGCCCAGTACCAGCCAGGAGGTGGCAGGGCCCAGTGGCAGCCAGGAGGTGGCAGGGCCCAGTGGCAGACAGGAGGTGGCAGGGCAAAGGAGAAGCACCAGATCCCAGGTGCCTCCCATCAGGCTTCACAAAAGAGGCAGGAGGGACAGGACCACCAGTGACGCAGCAATGGCCCTTATTAAAGAGGCCCATGCCACCCTCAAGGAGCCCACATCCCCTGAAGAGGCCATTGCCGGCCTAGTGGAGGCTAAGTTCAAGGTGATGAGCATGGAGCAATGCCTCCTATGCGAACCCCTGCTCATCACCTTGCTCAACAAGGGGGTGATGGAGCAAATTACCCCCAATACCGCCATATGTGAGGTGGCCCAACTGACCCAACCTCAACCTCCACCTCCACCTTCCTCTTCTGCCCCACCCCCTTCTGCTACCCCTCCACCTTCTGCCCCACTCCCTTCTGCTACACCTCCACCTTCTGCCCCACCCCCTTCTGCTACACCTCCACCTTCTGCCCCACCCCCTTCTGCTACACCTCCACCTTCTGCCCCACCCCCTTCTGCTACACCTCCACCTTCTGCCCCACCCCCTTCTGCTACACCTCCACCTTCTGCCCCACCCCCTTCTGCTACACCTCCACCTTCTTCTTCTGCCCCACCCCCTTCTGCTACACCTCCACCTCCTCCTCCTGACAGGAGTACCCCTCCAGTGGGCCAGCCTCCAGCTAAACGAAGAAGGAAGGCTGCAGGAAAGGCTGCAGGAAAGGCTTCAGGAAAGGCTTCAGGAAAGGCTGCAGGGAAGGTTGCCAGGAAGAAGAGGAAGTGATGGCCTTGCTTCATTGTGGTCGCACTGGTCGGACAGAAGGCAGCCTGTTGTAGTACCACACACTTGGGACATATATCTCACCTGCTGCTGTTCCTGACCTCTGGGAGGCCAGCATCAGATTGTGTTCTGAAATGTGGGCCTTCTCAAGCTCCCAATTTTAGTGTCCACACAGGGTTGGTGTGTGCTCTGGGGTCCCTGAGATGCACAAACGGCAGCAGCTTCTCCAGCGCTGCCTTCTCTTTATTTAATTTATAAACATGAATAAATGTGTTTTTTGTTTAAGTTCATACTTGACTATGTGTATTTTTAAATAAAAAAAAAAAAGCTTTGGAGTAAGCAGATACATTTGACTGACAATAAAAGGCACAGATATCACCCCCCCAAAAGAATAACTAAATCTGATTAGCTCAAAAACATGGTGTGAAATTTTAAAAATATAGATTAGAAAATTAAATGTGAGATCGCTATCAAAACATTGAGAAATTATAATTAACATCATTTTGAAAAATCTAACCATTTAAATTATTCCTAAAAACTTGCACGATATAATACACATAAATCTTATAAAGAGCAGCATGAAAAAGGTTAAAAATAAGGCAGAACTCTGTGTGAATATCAGCAGCAAAAGAAGGTCTCTCGTTTTGATTAATGTAACATTCTAACGAAGAATTCAATGCAGAACATTTAAACGATGAAATATTTATGAGCGTGACGAATGTGCTCTCTCCATTATGAAGGCTTGTTTTACCAGAAGATGCGCTCCCGTCTCATAGTTGCTTGTGAGCATGCGCGCTTTTGGAAGAGTCGTAAAAGCATACACACGAACCATTTTCTCGTCACAAAACAGGCCGACGAGAAACACGACGAGGAAATCTGGAATCCTGACGAGAAAATAGAGAGCAGGTTCTCTATTTTCTCGTCGAGATTCTCGTCAAGTTTCTCGTCGTAAAACCATACACACGAACGTTTTTCTAGACAAAAAAACTCTCGCGGCACTTTTCTTGACTGTTTACGACGAGAAAATCGGTCGTGTGTACGAGGCCTTAGAGGAATGAAATGGGAAAATCCGCTGCGATCCGCTGCGATCAGTCCACTTGCATGGACGGCGTGCGTTCCACCTCCCTCCTTCCGCTAGCCACACAGGCCGGATGTGGGCGTAAAAAAACACGTGACCAGATACCGCCTCATCTCTTTGCAGGAACTACTTGTCTACATGAACTCTAGCCAGAATTGCAAAGCATTTGTCAGGGTGGTGTCCCTGATGGTGACAAAAGTGGACCCTGCATGCAGAATGCAGTCTGTATCCCATGTAGGGATGAGCTTCGAGTTCGAGTCAAACTCATGTTCGACTCGAACATTGCCTGTTCGCCCGTTCGCCGAACAGCGAACAAATTGGGGTGTTCGTGGCAAATTCGAAAAATCTATGGGAGAAATCTAAAGTGTTAATTATAAAGGCTTATATGCAAGTTATTGTCCTAAAAAGTGTTTGGGGACCTGGGTCCTGCCCCAGGGGACATGTATCAATGCAAAAAGAAGTTTTAAAAACGTCCGTTTTTTCGGGAGCAGTGATTTTAATAATGCTTAAAATGAAAAAATAAAAGTGAAATATTCCTTTAAATTTCGTACCTGGGGGGTGTGTATGATATGCATGTGAAGTGGCGCATGTTTCCCGTGCTTAGAACTGTCCCTGCAAAAAATGTCATTTTTGAAAGAAAAAAATGCATTTAAAACTGACTCGCGGCTATTAATGAATTGTCGGCTCCCGGCAATACATACAAAAGTCATTGATAAAAAAAAAAAAAAAAGCGTGGGGGTTCCCCAGAATTCAATTACCAGGCCCTTCAGGTCTGGAATGGATATTAAGGGGAACCCCGCCGCAAATTTAAAACAAATTGACGTGGGGTTCCCCCAAATATCCATTCCAGGCCCTTCAGATCTGGCATGGATTTTAAGGGGAACTCCACCCCAAATTTAAAAAAAAATGGCGTGGAGTCCCCCTAAAAATCCATACCAGACCCCTTATCCGAGCACGCAACCTGGCCGGCCGCAGGGGAAAAGGGGGGACGAGAGAGCGGGAGACCCCTCCCTCCTGAACCGTACCAAGCCACATGCCCTCAACATGGGGAGGATGTCCCCATGTTGATGGGGACAAGGGCCTCATCCCCACAACCCTTGCCCGGTGGTTGTGGGGGTCTGCGGGCGGGGGGCTTATCGGAATCTGGAAGACCCCTTTAACAAAGAGGACCCCCAGATCCCGGCCCCCCCCCTATGTGAATTGGTAAGGGGTACATTGTACCCCTACCATTTCACGAAGAAAGCGTAAAAAAATGTTTAAAAAAACACACAAACACCTTGAAAAAGTCCTTTATTAAAAAAATAAATAAATAAACATTCCAGCGGTGAAATCCAGTGTCCCGCGGCGATCCCGATGTCCAGCGCTGTCCGTCATTGGTTGTGCCTGAGCGGACCTGATGGGGAACTCCCTCTCAGTATTTTAAATGTATAGACCCGCCCCTTCTAAAGTTCCCCATCAGGTCCGCTCAGCGGACCAGATGCGGAACATGAGAAGGGGCGGGTCTATACATGTATTACCAAAGTGAGAGCAGTTCCCCATCAGGTCCGCCCCCTCGGTATGTCGGACCCGCCTACGTCATTGGCTTGAGCGGGGAACTTCCTTCACTGTGTAATTTAAATTTACATAGAAGAAACCAATGAAGGACAGCGCTGGACATCGGGATCGCCGCGGGACACTGGATTTCACCGCTGGAATGGTTATTATTATTTTTTTTTAATAAAGGACTTTTTCAAGGTGTTTGTGTGTTTTTTTAAACATTTTTTTACGCTTTCTTTGTGAAATGGTAGGGGTACAATGTACCCCTTACCAATTCACATAGGAGGGGGGCCGGGATCTGGGGGTCCCCTTTGTTAAAGGGGTCTTCCAGATTCCGATAAGCCCCCCGCCCGCAGACCCCCACAACCACCGGGCAAGGGTTGTGGGGATGAGGCCCTTGTCCCCATCAACATGGGGACATCCTCCCCATGTTGAGGGCATGTGGCTTGGTACGGTTCAGGAGGGAGGGGGAGCCGCTCTCTCGTCCCCCCCTTTTCCCCTGCGGCCGGCCAGGTTGCGTGCTCGGATAAGGGGTCTGGTATGGATTTTTAGGGGGACTCCACGCCATTTTTTTTTTAAATTTGGGGTGGAGTTCCCCTTAAAATCCATGCCAGATCTGAAGGGCCTGGAATGGATATTTGGGGGAACCCCACGTCAATTTTTTTTTAAATTTGCGGCGGGGTTCCCCTTAATATCCATTCCAGACCTGAAGGGCCTGGTAATTGAATTCTGGGGAACCCCCACGCTTTTTTTTTTTTTTTTATCAATGACTTTTGTATGTATTGCCGGGAGCCGACAATTCATTAATAGCCGCGAGTCAGTTTTAAATGCATTTTTTTCTTTCAAAAATGACATTTTTTGCAGGGACAGTTCTAAGCACGGGAAACATGCGTCACTTCACATGCACATCATACACACCCCCCAGGTACGAAATTTAAAGGAATATTTCACTTTTATTTTTTCATTTTAAGCATTATTAAAATCACTGCTCCCGAAAAAACGGCCGTTTTTAAAACTTCTTTTTGCATTGATACATGTCCCCTGGGGCAGGACCCGGGTCCCCAAACACTTTTTAGGACAATAACTTGCATATTAGCCTTTATAATTAGCACTTTAGATTTCGAACGTTCGAGTACATTGTATTTAATAGGGTTCTAAAGTTTACACGAACATTTTGTCTGTTCGCAGGTTCTGGTGCGAACCGAACAGGGGGGTGTTCGGCTCATCCCTGATCCCATGTGACAGGGTAACAGCACATGAGCACAGCTGGGAAACAATAACACCGTATAACAGGAAGGACCTTTATGTCAGGGTTACCAGGCATTATTTTAAAGGATAAGTTCACTTTAAAAAAAAATATGCACTTTTTTTTGTAGGTAAAAAATTGTGCATTTAATATCTTTTTTTTTTGTAGGAGCCTGGAAAGCATTGCACCTGCAATCAGCGGATCTCAAGTGTCATGCAGGACTCCTACAGACTGTCAATGTAAGCTGTCTGGCCATACATTGCAAGGGCAGGCAGTTTCACACAGACAGGAAGAACACAGCACTCAACAGCTGCAAAGGCTGTCAGTATTTGTAGTTTTCACATTCACAGAATTCTGTGAATGAATGATGTGGCCAGGCTGGTGGAGCTACATTAACGGCCGCACGAACATTTACGTCGGCAGAATGGCCCGGTTGCGCAAAGGGACCTACCTGTACCGTGACCGTGCCCGCGGAACCCGCGGACTCGATGTCCCACGATCGTGTCACGGAGCTGCAGAACAGGGGGCGGCCTGTGTAAACAAGGCATTTCCCTGTTCTGCCTTGTGACAAGACACTGATCTACTGCTCCCTGTCATCGGGAGCAGTGATCAATGTCGTGTCACTGGTAGCCCAGCCCCCACACAGTTAGAATCACTCCCTAGGACACACTTAACCCCTTCCTTGCCCCCTAGTGGTTAACCCCTTCCCTGCCAGTGTCATTTACACAGTAATCAGTGCATTTTTATAGCACTGATTGCTGTATAAATGACAATGGTCCCAAAATAGCGTTAAAAGTGTCCGATGTGTCCGCCAATATGTCGCAGTCATAAAAATTGCTGATCGGCGCCATTACTAATAAAAAAAACAAACAATAAAAATGCCATAAAACTATCTCCTATTTTGTAGACGCTATAACTTTTGTGCAAACCCATCAATTTTTTTACCAAAAATATGTAGAAGAATACATACTGGCTTAAACTGAGAAAAAATATTTTTTATATATCTTTTTGGGGGATATTTATTATAGCAAAAAGTAAAAAATATTGTTTTTTTTTCAAAATTGTCGCTCTTTATTTTGTTTATAGTGCAAAAAAAAAAAACGCAAAGGTGATCAAATACCACCAAAAGAAAGCTCTATTTGTGGGGAAAAATTACATCAATTTTGTTTGGGAGCCACGTTGCACGGCCGCGCAATTGTCAGTTAAAGCGACGCAGTGCCAAATCGCAAAAAATGGCCCGGTCATTGGGCAGCCAAATCCTGCGGGGCTTAAGTGGTTAACATGTTACATGTTACATAGAGATGTACCAAAATTTCGGGGGCCGTAACATATTGGCAAAGAATTGTGTTGTTGGCAGTTTGCCTATAAGAGAAAAAGATGCTGATAATGGCATCAAAAACGCACTGGATTTTACCATGATTTTGCTTATGGTTTGTCTTTTATAGGTTATGTGACCCAAAACTGCATTAAAAACTTAATACGGGTGCGTTCTTGCTGCTTTTTCAATGCATTTGCAAGGGTGGTGCCATTTTTTTAACTGACCAAAAATGCAGCAAGCAGGATTTTTAACACCACAATGGAAGCGCAACAGACCAGTGTGAAGACATACATAGAATTTAAAGGGATGCATTTTTCTTGAGCTTTTTTTGTGCTAAAGGTGCCGATAATGGCCGACAATAAATTCATATTCATTTAAATTCATGATATTCATTAAAAAGTCGAATATGATACAATTATATATAAAAATATATAATTTTTTTTTTTAAAACTGTCATTTTCCGTTTTCGGTTTTCAGCCAAGTGCATCCTGCATTTTCGGTTTTGGTTTTGGCACCAAAATTTATATTTGGTGCACCTCTAATGTTACACCCTGAATAAGGGTGTAACATGTTAGGAAAGGTGAACTTTTCTTTTAAAGCTGAAAAAAAAGTTTTCCTATGCAGTGTGGCTGTTCCCGCACTGCAAGGGTCAACTGCTCGTTTTTGTCTAGGCAATTGGAGAACGGAGATATACTTACCTAATCCTCCCAGCACAAGACTGGTCCCTGCGGCTCCCCCCCCCACCCCCATGGCCTAGTGGTCTTGTGTGGTGGACTGTTCCTGACATCATCACGTCCAGAGCTAGTCTATGGACATGATGATGTCAGGAACAGTCTACCACTGGACGGTAGGGGAGCTCATCCATTGGAGCAGAGGATCGGGTGAAGCTTTCGCCCTTTAGACAAAAATGAGAAGTTGACCTCTGCAGTGCAAGGACAGCCCGACTACATGGGAAAACGTTTTTTTTTTGCCCAGGGTTTGGCTTTAATGAATGTTTAAAAGTTTCAACTCTATTTTGAAATGACATGAAAATATAAAGCTCATATAAGATATTTTTGAATGGGTTTAACATACACTTTAGGATCTGTCTGGTATTGTTGTTAGTTGAGCCCTTTGCATATGGAGAAAGGGACAGCCCAGTCTGCACATTGATTTACTAAAGGCAAATGGACTGTGCACATGTTGCAGTTGCCCTCTGCAAGTGCAGTTGCTCCAGACCTTAGTAAATGAGCAGAAGCTCTGCTGATTTCCATTGTCCAATCATGTGCAAGCAAAAATGCTGTTTTTGTAAATTTCCTTGCACGTGATTGGGTACTCTTTGCAAAGTGAAGCTTTACATCATTTACTAAGCTCTGGAGGGGTTAGTTAGGGACACAGGGGGTTATTTACGAAAGGCAAATCCACTTTGCACTACAAGTGCAAAGTGCACTTGAAATTGCACTGAAAGTGCACTTGGAAGTGCAGTAGCTGTAGATCTGAGGGGGACATGCAAGGAAAATAAAAAACAGCATTTTAGCTTGCACATGATTGGATGATAAAATCAGCAGAGCTTCCCCTCATTTCAGATCTTCCCCTCAGATCTACAGCGACTGCACTTCCAAGTGTACTTTCGGTTTGCACGTGTAGTGCAAAGTGGATTTGCCTTTCGTAAATAACCCCCACAGTCTATTTGCCTTTAGTAAATCAACCCCATTGAGCCTAGGTTCACATCTGTAGGGTGGTACAGGTACAGTACGTCTGCAAAAGGTGCAAAAGGTGCCTGTGGGTGCGATTTACATGCTGTCCCGCACCCGCAACAGTGTGAACCTAGACTTACGAACAGCTTTGATCATGCTTCTAAGCGACGATGGCAAACATTTGAACACCGTGTAAAT
Source organism: Rana muscosa (assembly GCA_029206835.1). Classification (NCBI taxonomy): domain Eukaryota; kingdom Metazoa; phylum Chordata; class Amphibia; order Anura; family Ranidae; genus Rana; species Rana muscosa. The sequence goes on along the minus strand of CM055126.1, from coordinate 192,876,046 downwards.
AACTCAGAAATAAACTTACAGCGAGCTTCTGAAGTTTCCTAAGGTCGTGTCTTGGTTACCCAACAAGGTCCGGTGTTGATGTTCAGATCAAAAATAACTATAAAATCAAAAATAAAAAAGCAAACCATCAAATAAGCCAGAATAATACCGACAGCACAAGAAAAAACTGGATCTTTGCAGGAAGGGTGTATGCCGTCCCAGCTGGAGAATAAAATTAGTTTCCCAGTCTGCCGATGAGCAACGGTTTAAACAGTTCAGACAAATATTTATCACGTGGGAATCTGCGCTTTCCCAAAGTGAAATATGGCGACCTCCCTCTCGCTGTATGGGGCCTATTACGAGGATCTTTGTTAATGTGAAATCTGTTTATACTCAGTGGTGACATTGATGGAGTATTTATTTGAATGTTGTTCTGTGCTAATCTGCACGTCTTTCCTGATCTATGTATCACCCTGACATGTTGACTTGCCGGGACTTCGCCAGTTCTATTAATAATCCTTTGCGTTATTTCTTAAAGAAATGCTGTAATAAGTGAACTATGAAAGCTGCCATTGCTTCTGAGTCTGAAAATGCTAGTTCTCTGACTGTCAGGGAAACAGCATTTTCAGTAGGAGGTCAGCAATGGCAACCCAGATTTTTATCTCAGTACAGGTTTCCTCAATACAGGGCACTTTCACCCCATTCCTGCCCAAGCCATTTTTCAGCTTTCAGCGCTGTCACAATTTGTATGACAATTGCGCGGTCTTGCAACACTGTACTCAAATGAAATTTTTATAATTTTTTCCCCACAAATAAAGCTTTCTTTTGGTGGTATTTGATCACCTCTCCTGTTTTTATTTCTTGTGCTATAAACAAATGAAGAAGGACAAGTTTGAAAAAACACAATATATTTTACTTTTTGCTATAATAAATATCCATTTTTTTTTTTAAACAAATTTTTTCCTCAGTTTAGGCCGATTTTTTGGCAAAAAAAAATCGTAATAAGCGTACCGTAAATACTTGAGTATAGGCCGACCCGAATATAAGCCAAGGCACCTAATTTTACCACAAAAAACTGGGAAAACTTATTGACTTGAGTATAAGCCTAGGGTGTCCATCTGCATGCCTCACTGTGCCTCACTTTACCTCACTGTGTCCATGCCTCACTGTGCCCATGCCTCACTGTGCCCATGCCTCACTGTGTCCATGACTAGACTGACGTTTAACATGGGAGTCTATGGAAGGGATGCCCGGCTTTAAAAATTCGGTGCTCCCCGGCCGTAGGTCCCCCAGACAAAAAACTTTGCACACTTATAGAGGAGAAATGGGACTACATGTGGGCCAAGTTCCAGGGGACCTACGATCAGCCAGTACCGGGTCCCCAAAGTCACCAGAGAAATTACCGTTTAACAATTACCTTTTAAAAATCGGTGCTCCCTGGCCATAGGTCCCCCAGGCAACAAACTTTGCAAACATGTAGATGGGGCTACATGTGTGCCAAGTTTGGGTTCCTGGGGACCTACGGCCGGCCGGTACCGGGTCCCCAAAGTCCGGGAGATCAGGCGCAAAAAGGTGACTCGAGTATAAGCCGAGGGAGGCATTTTCAGCACAAAAAAATGTGCTGAAAACTCGGCTTATACTCGAGTATATACGGTATATTGATTGGTTTGCGCAAAAGTTATAGCGTCTACAAAATAGGAGATAGATTTATAGCATTTTTTATTATTATTTATTTTTAACTAGTAATGGCGGCGATCTGCGATTTTTATCGTGACTGCGATATTGCGGCGGACATATCGGACACTTTTGACACATATTTGGGACCATTCACATTTATACAGCATTCCGCGCTATAAAAATGCATTGATTACTGTATAAATATGACTGGCAGGGAAGGGGAAGAGGCGATCAAGGGGTTAAATGTGTTACCTAGGGAGTGCTTCTAACTGTAGGGGGAGGGACTCACAAGGGGAGGAGACTGATTGGTGTTCCTCTGTACAAGGAACACACCATCGTTCTCCTCTCCTCTGACAGGACGTGGATCTGTGTGTTTACACACACAGATCCACGGTCCTGCTCAGTTACTGGGCAATCGCGGGTGCCCGGCGGACATCGCGGCCGCCGGGCACGCTCATCGGGTCCCTAGTGAAGCGGTGGGTGCGCGCCCCCTAGTGGCTCGGGAAGGCGAAGACGTCATATGACGTCCACCCAGAATGAGAGCTGCACCGTCCCGCCGTCATATGACGGTGGGCGGGCAGAAAGTGGTTAAAGAGGAATATAATGCAAAATTATCAGGATTACCACACTGAAAGGATATCTGAACTAGAGCTGCACGATTCTGGCTAAAATGAGAATCACAATTTTTTTGCTTAGAATAAAGATCACGATTCTCTCACGATTCTCATGGTGTAACATCTTCTTTCACATTATACAAAAGAATTGGGCTAACTTTGCTGTTTCTTTTTTTTTTTTTTTTTTTCCAAAATAGTTTATTGAAATGTAAAAAGCATTTACAGATATCTTGAACAATAGTAGTACAATAAGGTATTAATACAACCACAAAACATGGATGAATTACATGTGTCATATACAATTCAACTTGCGGGTAGTGAAAATGAAATGGCTATGTGCATCCTTCATGAACTAGGCCGTGTTGGGGTGGGTTACCTTAATTTAAGGTAGTTGTGGGGTCTAGTCAAAGTCCACTACCATTGACGGAGATAGATCTTGTTGGTAGGTTAGAGCTAGGTAGGTTCACGGATGCCGTTATGGACTTTTGGTCTGTGTGGGAGGGAAAGGCCAACAGGTGCAATATGGCAGAAAGGGAGAGAAGGAGCTACAAACAGGTTTATTTCGTTGAGAGTGTATGAATGCGGGAGTGTAGGCTGGAGCTATGTTAGTGGTTGTATTGTACAGAAGCCTGTGGATGAGAAAGTAGGAGGGGGTAAGTGGTGGAAGGAGAAGGGGTGGGGTGGGGATCGAGGGGAGGGGAGTGAGGCAGGAAGAGATGGCGTTGGCAGGGGGGTCCGTCTCTGACTTCCCCGACCACTTGGGGTGTTCAAGGGGCGTGTTATGAGAAACTAGGGGCGGATCTGTATAGGGGGAGATATAGGAGGAAAGAGGTGTATTTGTAAGGTTTAGGGTTAAGGGAAGATCCTGGCATGTCGTAGATTTTTCATGACAATTCTCAGAGGAGTAATTTATCCTTTGTCAGGGTTCAGGGAGTTTGCATATTCTGGTGTCGTTTTATAGTGTAACCAGCAGGCCCATTTTTTACTAAATGATGACGGAGTCTCTCTTGCAATATGTATAAGATTTTCCATTTCCTCAATTTTGCATATTCTGTTAAACCATTCTTTTATGGTTGGTTGGTGAGTCGATTTCCAGTGTATAGGGATACACTGCTTTGCTCATTGATCATGTGCATTGCTAGGGATTTGTGATAGGAATTGTGCGACAGGGGTGAATGGTGTAGAAGGAATTGAGAAGGGGAAAGGTCCAAATGATATGAGGTGACTCGAGAGGTTATATGGCATACCTTTTCCCAGAAGTCTTTTAGAGATGGACAGGACCACCAGATATGGAGAAGGGTTCCCCTTTCCCGGAGACATCTCCAGCAAACCTCTGGGATTGGGGGATTAAATTTATGCAGGAGGGTGGGCGTGCGGTACCATCTAGATTGGATCTTAAAGCCGTTTTCCTGGGTCGACACATTCATCGACCCTTTATGTATGTTGAGGAAAATTTGTTCCCATTGTTCCGCTGAAAGAGATACAGAGAGGTCTGACTCCCAGTTCTTACAGGCTAAGGTCTCGTTAGCTTTCATCTCGGCGAAGAGGAGTTCATGTGTGGTAGAAACTAGATGAGATTGGGGTGTCGTTTGGATACATAGCTTTTCGAAAGGGGTGAGTTCTCTGGAGCATTGTATATTCTTGTTAAGGGATTTTAGAAAATGAGCAATTAAAATATATGTCCAAGGGGGAATGGGTGGCTTGTTTAGTTGGGAGGAGAGTTGGGACGTGGACAATAGTTTGCCCCGGAGGAAGAACTGATGTGATCTAATTGGGCTCTGTGTCCAGTTATTGGTAAGAAACTTTGCGTGCATACCTGGTGGGAACCCAGGGTTCATTTTTACAGGTGTCAGTGGGCTGGGAATCGAAGATATGGGTGATCGGTAGCAAAGCTTTTTGAAGCATTGCAAGGTTGGGCCTATAAGTGGGTGAACGTGTAATTCAGAGGGGACGTGGGGTGAGAGTATCCATGGGAGAGACTCCAAAGGGAGAGCAGAAAAAGATGCTTCTAGGGAAACCCAATCTTTGTGGAGAGCTTGAGTATTCCAGTCCACTATCCTGGTAAGGTGTGTAGCAGTGTAATAATTGAGAAGGTTGGGGAGGCCTATGCCCCCAAGTCTTTTAGGTCGGGTGAGCTGCGTAAAGCTGATTCTGGGTCTACGGTTCCCCCATAAGAATTTCGTGCAAATGTTTCTGTAAGATTTAAAAAAGGCCGGAGGTATATGTATAGGGATCGCCTGCAATATATAGAGTATTCTCGGGAGGGCATTCATTTTGAGGATCGCTGCTCTGCCAAACCAAGAGAAAAGCGGTTTGTTCCAGGTTTCAAGATCAGAGGATATTCTGTGTAGGATAGGAACATGGTTTTTAGCGTAGAGGTTTGAGAGTTTGGAAGGGAGTTGTATCCCTAGGTATGTGATGGAATCATGTTTCCATTGGAACGGGAAGTTAACCTTACATTGATCAACTATGTGTTGAGGTAATGTTATATTAAGGGCAAAGGATTTTGAGAAATTAATTTTAAGGTGGGAGAGGAACTGAAATTGTTTAAATTCAGAAAGAAGGTTTGGTAGGGAGATCAGGAACAACAAAATATCGTCTGCGAAAGCAGCGTATTTATATTCTCTTTTGGAGGAACTTATACCTTGGATATCTGGGTTGTATGTCAGTTTACGGAGGAATGGTTCAAGTGTGAGTACAAAGAGGATGGGGGACAGGGGGCAGCCCTGTCTTGTGCCATTTCCGATGGGAAAGGCGTCCGACAGAGCATTGTTGACCCGTACCTTAGCAGATGGTCCCGTGTATAGTGACAGGATTAGGCCTAACATATATGGGCCCAATCCTATGGCCCTCAGAACCGCTGTCATATAGTCCCAAGCTACTCTGTCGAACGCCTTCTCCGCATCGAGTGACAAAAACAGGCCTTTTTGGGTTGTCTGTGTCATAAGGTGGTGTAAGTTTATTGCTTTAACAGTGTTGTCCCTGGCTTCTCGTCCAGGGATAAAGCCGGTCTGGTCATGAGAGATTAAGGAAGGGAGAAGCGGTAAGAGTCTGTTTGCCAAAATCTTAGAAAAGATTTTGACATCTACATTCAATAATGAGATTGGTCTATAGTTTCCAGTTTGGGTGGGGTCCTTATCTTCTTTGGGGATAACAACAATATGTGCTTCTAACATTTCGCTTTTGAAAGGATTTGTGGGAGAGAGTGTATTGAAGGCGTCAAGGAAGGGTTGTTGAAGAAGGTCTGAGAATGTCTTGAAATATACGGCGGAAAGACCGTCAGGTCCCGGGCTCTTACCAGGCTTAAGTTGTTTTAAAGCTTTTTTCCATTCCTGAATAGAGATCGGGGATTCCAGAATCATGGTGGTGTCAGTGGGGAGCTTTCCTGGGGCAAATTGGTCTAAGAACGAGTTAATATCATTGGGTCTGTCATTCGATAAGGTAGTAGGGGGTTCGGATTTATCTAGATTATATAGGGACGAGTAGTACTTCTCAAACTCTCTGGCTATGTCATTGTTATTTGTGAGAGTCTTACCCGTGGGGGATTGTATGTGATGTATCGTATTAGCAGCCCTTTTCTTGCGCAAGGCTTGAGCAAGAAGATGGCCACTTTTGTTGCCGAATTCATAAAAAAGTTTCTGAGATAGAGTGTATTTCTTCCTGAGGTGATGGCCCAATTCTTCCTGAATGAGTGTACGAGTCTCTAGTAGTTCTACGAGGGTTTGCTGGGCCAGGTTTCGTTTGTGTAGTGCTTCTAGTTTATTAAGTTTGGAAAAGAGATCAGCCAGTTTGGCCCGTTTTTCCTTTCTAATTGCGGCCCCCAGGGAAATCAATTTCCCTCGGACAACACATTTGTGAGCCGCCCACTGAGTAAGTTTAGAAATGTCCGGGGTGTTGTTCTCAGTGAAATAATTGCTTAGGCAAGTTTGAATCTCTAATTCTTTGGTTTTGTCTGTCAGGATGGAAGGGTCTAGTCTCCATATTTGCGAGCGGTATACTTTTTCAGGGAAAGTGAGAGTCATTGAGATAGGGTGGTGGTCAGAGAAGGTCATCGGTTCGACGGTTGCTGCTTTCAGGGACGGGAGGTCTTGTTGGGTAAGAAATATGTAGTCTAGTCGTGAATATTTGTTATGTGGGGCGGAGAAGAATGTAAAATCCTTTACATTCGGGTGTAAGGTGCGCCATGTGTCGTGGAGCAAGAGTTCTTGGAAACATTTTCTGATTTGTCGGAGCGCCCTGTATGGTAGGTGGGATTTCCCCGACGAGGTGTCTAAAAGGGGGTTCAGGGGTACATTGAGATCCCCTCCCAGTATAAGAATACCCTCTTGGAAATTGGTTAGGTGTCTTGTTACAGCCCTAAAAAAGGGAACTTGGGACGAGTTGGGGCTGTATATGTTAGCCAAAGTGATTGGTTTGTTCCTGAGGGTCCCTTTTAGGAAGATATACCTGCCTAGTTCGTCAAGGTGAGTATCCGTAATTTGGATGGGAAGGTTTTTGGAAATGATTATGGAGACTCCTTTGGATTTCGAGATAGGTGAGGTGGCATGGAAACTATGGGGGAAGAGGCGATTAGTCATGTTGGGAACTGAATTCTTACAAAAGTGGGTTTCCTGTAGCAAGATTATGTCAGCTTTCATGCTGCGCATGAGGGAAAAGAGTTGTGTTCGCTTTTCAGGTATGTTCAGTCCTTTGGCGTTAAGGGAGACTACCTTTAGGGACAGGTTGGCGCCTCGGACATTATCGGGGCTCATGTTGGTAGTAGAGGTTTAAGCGAGTGGGGGGCGGGAGGATATGGGGAAGTCAGAGACGGGAGGAAAAGAAAGGGGGGGGGTTATGCGGATGGGGAAAAGGGAAGATGTGGGGTAGGTGAGGTTAGAACGTTGAGGAGGAAGATAACCAGGGAGGAAGGAGGGGACAGGTAGGGGGATGGGATATTATACCGGGTGTGGGAATTGACATGCAAGCCCACCAATTAGGAGTGGGGGTACCGGTGAGGTTCAGCGGTGTCTACCAGAGTCCACTGTGTGTGAGAGCGGTAGGTGGAGTTCAACTAGAGAGAGGTGAGGTCTGTGTCTCTCTATGAGGTCTTAAGGATAACAGACGCTGCTGGTTGTTAGCGTCATCTATGGCTCATTTTGGTGTCAGAGGAGTAATCTTGTTGTGTAGATGACGGACAGGTCATATAAGGACATGGTGAGAGGGTGATTAGTAGGTGGCGTCAGGGCTGTGTGTGACGGCTTATTCTCATAAAGCGTGAAGGCTGTGGAGTTGTAAGGGCATTTATTCGTTAATTAGAGGAGGATGTTTAGCATTGTGTGATGTGGGGGTTTGTGTGGAAGAGGGGGATAAGGAATTAAGTGTATTGCTCAAGTTTCAGATGTCACATGACGGAGAGTGGGGTTTAGAGGAATATGCAAGGAACAGAGTCAGTAACATGGTGAATTAGTTAAAACAGAACAGAACGTACAGCTTGCGTTACCGTGAACAAGTATGCATCTGCAGTTATGGCTGACATCAAAAATCCCAATATGGATAACATAGCAAACAAAACATAGTAAACAAAAACATACCCAGGGGTTAAGGGCAGGCTGTCTAGATCCGAGGGGGGCACGCCCACTCCCAGACCTGAGAATGGATTCTACACGACATCCACGTAGGCAACACACCTGTGCATGTCCCCCTCGGATCCCCGACCACCCTCAGTGCTGTAAAGCAGAAGATTCAGGAGCTAGGAGCTAGTAGGGCCTGTGGGGAGAAAGACAGCACATAATGCAATCGGGGGATTATATATCAACATGTCATTAGCTGCATTGGAGTAGATAGGAGAATGTAGGAAGAAGGCTTCAATAGAAAAAGGGTACAGCCGATGAGCAAGAATGAATATAGTGTGAGGAGAAGGAGGAAAAGACAATCATTGCGGGAGAAGGTAGTCTCTGACCCGACATAAGGAAGTTAGGACGACCGGGGAAACCTTCGGGAGTTGTCCAAGAGGGAAAGAGGATACCAACCGTTCTGCCAGTGTTCCCTAGGGACTGCTGTATAAAGTTACCTGAGATTTGGAGTGGTCCAGAGTCCAGCTGTGAGGTGGAAACAGAAGGACAGTATTCATGTTTCTGCATAGAAGATCAGGACCACGTAGTAGATTGACTTGTGCTAGGAGTGAAGAGAATTGTCGAGGGTGAGGTAAGACTGCTGTGCAGCTACCGTAGGAGGCTGAGTCAATGTCTGCGAGTTGTTAAGGTTCCGGTACCGGAGGGATGGTTTAAAAAAAAAAAAAAAACAGGAACAGCTGAAGTCAGAGTCAAGAAAGTGTTTGGTGGGATAGTAAAGAAAGAATCATAGTGGTATTACAGGAGTTTGGTAGGTGTGCTATTCAATGTTCCTCTCCCAGGGAGCTCTGCTCCCAGTGTATCGTGGTGGCATCGGGTCAGGCAGCTAGCGGTTAGTCCTGGATCTGAGCAATGCTTGCTAAGAGGGATGGGTGTCTAGGCTAAGGAAAGCATGGCTCCGGTAGGAGGATGGGAGGATGGGTAGAAGGAGGGAGAAAATAGAGTAAGTCCCTGTTCTGCAGCTAGATGGCATAAGCGGTGAGAAGTGAGGAGCTGGTTCCCCTGTTACGGTATAAGAGCAAATAAAGCATGCTGAGGGCGGCCAGGGTTTCACGGGGATTGGGCCTGGGTATGGAACTCGGGTCGGACGAAGTTTGAACTGTCTATCTCCTGGGCAGGGGAATGTCAAACCGGAGGGTTAGGGACTCTGCGCCATGTGGAAACTGGGTAAAGAGAGGATTGAATTGATTACCTTGTTAGGAGGTGCGTGCTCTGCAGTGCACTGGGGAGGCCGTAGGGCTGCCATTACGTGGAGCTCCTTGAACTTTTGAAGGGGTGTGTGGAGGAGGGGGGTGAGAGCGTCGGCGGCTAATACTGAAGTTACCCGCTTCGGCGACACCCTCTATGGAGGCGGATCTTCTAAGCGGAGGGATACGAAAATCGCTGTACCAGTCTGGTACCTCCACGTACGGTATCTCCATGGCAAAACAGAAGTGCTCTAGGTCTTCCGGAACCCTTAGATTGGCTGTGCGGCCTTGGTGAGTCGCTGTGAGGCAGAAAGGGAACTTCCACCTATAAACTATGGATCTGGCCCTCAGTGTTTCCAGGAGGGGACGTAACTCGCGTCTGCGTTGCAGGGTGATGTTAGACAGGTCTTGATAGATCCTGATATCCGTTCCTTGGAAAGACAGTTGATTGCGGTGTCTAGCCTTGCGTAGTATTTCCTCCTTCAGGGGAAAGTCTGTGAGGCAGCAGACTGCATCCCGCGGAGGATCTGTGTCTCTTCCCCGCGGACGCAGCGCTCTGTGAAGCCGTTCAAAGATAATCGGCGTATCCAGGGCTCTTTCAAGTAGGTCGTTAAAGATGGTAGTCACTGCCACAGGGAGCTGGTTGGAATCAATCGTTTCTGGGATACCCCTCACTCTAAGGTTGCGGCGCCTCCCGCGGTTATCCAAATCTTCCATGTGGCGATTAATCTGTTTCTTTTTTTTTTATTTATTCATTAAAGTGTATTTTTTCCCCAAAAAATTGCGTTTGAAAAACCGCTGTGCAAATACGTTGTGACATAAAATATTGCAACAACCACCATTTGATTCTCTAGGGTCTCTGCTAAAAAAATATATATCATGTTTGGGTGTTCCAAGTAAATTTCTAGCAGAAAATAATGATTTTTTACTTGTAAGCAACAAATGTCAGAAAAGGTTTGGTCTTTAAATGGTTAAACTTCCTTCATCTACATGCCTGAGTTCTTTCCTTTGATAAAAGAACAAAAAGATACTTTGTTTCCACTTGTGTTGAACTTGGCAGACTGCCTGAATTTTGTTTTTCCAGCTGTGAGAACTCTCTGCACTTGTTAGAAAGATCGTGACATGCTGTTTTGAAGATCGGGAAGGGAAAAAGATCGCAATTTAAATTTTTCATGATTAATTGTGCAGCTCTGAATACGAGAACAAAATGTTAATATATTACAGGGGTCTCCAAACTTTCTAAATAAAGGACCAGTTTACTGTCCTTCAGACTTCAGGGGGGCCAGAATGTGGAGGGGAAACGGTCCCAACATCAGTGAGAATAAAAACAACGCCCCATCTTTGGTGTCAGTGGGAGGAATTGTGTCCCTTCAGTGGGAGGAATTGTGTCCCATTATTGGTGTCATTGGGAGGAATTGTGCTGATTTACTGGTGTCAGTGGGGGGGGGGGGGGGGAGCTTCTTCTTTAGCAACACAGTGGTCGTCTTGGAGGTGTATTCGGGGTCGTTATGTTGGAATACTGCCCTGCGGCCCAGTCTCTGAAGGGGGGGAATCATGCTCTGCTTCAGTATGTCACAGTACATGTTGGCATTCATGGTTTCCTCAATGAACTGTAGCTCCCCAGTGCCAGCAGCACTCATGCAGCCCCAGACCATGACACTCCCACCACCATGCTTGACTGTGGGCAAGACACACTTGTCTTTGCACTCCTCACCTGGTTGCCGCCACACAGGCTTGACACCATCTGAACCAAATAAGTTTATCTTCTCATCAGACCACAGGACATGGTTCCAGTAATACATGTCCTTAGTCTGCTTGTCTTCAGCAAACTGTTTGTGGGTTTTCTTGTGCATCATCTTTAGAAGAGACCTTTATTCTGGGACGACAGCCATGCAGACCAACTTGATGCAGTGTGCGGCGTATGGTCTGAGCACTGACAGGCTGACCCCCCACCCCTTCAACCTCTGAAGCAATGCTGGCAGCACTCATACGTCTATTTCCCAAATACAACCTCTGGATATGACGCTGAGCATGTGAACTCAACTTCTTTGGTCGACCATGGTGAGGCCTGTTCTGAGTGGAACCTGTCCTATTAAACTGCTCTATGATCTTGGCAACCGTGCTGCAGCTCAGCTTCAGGGTCTTGGAAATCTTCTTATAGCCTAGGCCATCTTTATGTAGAGCAACATGTATTTTTTTCAGATCCTCAGAGAGTTCTTCCAGTGACCAGTATTGTTCTGCCTCTCCAATCTAAGCATTAAAAGTGTGATCTCCATAACTTACAGTTAGTTGTGTTGAGATATCGATAACCCCAATCTTATTTGGATAAACAAACAGTGACTCGATCCAGACGGCACCTTGTTGATCTTGTGAAGTTTAATCCATAAACTGTGAGGATCTTACAACAATGAACATCAGATAGGTCAAAAGATCATAATGTGATCCAGTCCAGACAAGTGCTGAGATGCATTACTGGGAAATGAACAAAGGGGTGGGGCTAACTATACAGGATAAGCTGAGATACAGGAAGGGGAGGAACCAGGGACAGAATACATTTAACATTTAAAGGCATATCACAAAGCATGTGAAACATGACTAGTATGAGAGAGTGAGAGCGAAAACACCAAATTTAACACACCTGCTCCACATTCACACCCGAGACCTTGCAACACTAACGAGTCACATGACACCGATGAGTTAAAATGGCCAATTGGGCCCAATTTGGACATTTTCACTTAGGGGTGCACTCACTTTTGTTGCCAGAGGTTTAGACATTAATGGCTGTGTGTTTAATTATTTTGAGGGGACAGCAAATTGACACTGTTATACAAGCTGTACACTCACTACTTTAGTAAAATGTCATTTCTTTCAGTGTTGTCACATGAAAAGATATAGTAAAATATTTACAAAGATGTGAGGGGTGTACTCACTTTTGTGAGATACTGAAGATGTGGGGGCTGCATTTATTTGAATTTTTAGGGCTTTTCCTTTATTTTCACCTGGTGATCCTGAAAGAAACACCCTTTCTGTACTATGGTGACAACGTTCCCTCGTTGTACTATATCTATGCTGTCACCCTAGGTTGCTTGCTCCTGATTTGGACCACAGTGCACCCCCCCCCCCCTTATATCCATAACATAAAGAGAAGGTGTTCTGTACTCCAAAAAAAAATAACTTAGCAGGGCTGATAGCATTAAGATTTCAGTGCAGAAGAGGCAGAGGGCATAGGAAGTTAGGAGCTCACTGGATTTCTGTCAGGATCATTAGGTCCTTAGTTCAAATGGGCAGTCAGTGGTTTCTCTTCTCGCAAACTGTCCACCTACTATTAACAAGGACATTCAGCCGATCCTGTTCTGTTTGAATGCAATCTATTCAAGTTAATGAGGCTGTGGCACAACCCTAGTGCAACTGCATGCAATGCACGTGGTTCCACCTGTCCGCGACCCTCTGAAGTGCAATCCACGGCACATGTCTAAATGAATCCTAAAGCTGAACACCAGGTATGGACTTTACTACATAGAATCTTTTTAGAAGAAGTCACCACTACTACAGTGATTGCCATTGTCTACCAGGTCCCATATGGAGTGGCTGCCCTGCTGCACCACAGGGGGTCATTTGCTTGGCAACAGCATGGCTACCATTCACAGAACGCCTTTTTTTTTCTCAATCAATGTTTTCTGTTTGGACAAGGTGGAGATTGTGTTGTCACTGCCCCACCTGTCATTGAGAAGCAGCATGGCAGCTACTTGGCATGGGATCCAGAAGACAGTGGCGACTGCTACAGAGATTCTCCACTTCCCCAGGGGTTCTACAGGCATGGCATATGTCTATTTACTAAGGACCAAAATACATATGCAATACAATCCATACCTAGGATTCTACTCTAAAGTAAACCTTTCATTTGAAATATACAGCAACCGCCATTGTGCACCTTCTTTAAATGCTAGTTGAATGGCTATGCCTGGCTTGAATATCAAAACCCCACTTACCTATAAAAGAAGAGAGTGTATGACCATCTTCTCTGGTGCTCGTTCTTTAGCCACTTAAGCCCCGGACCATTTCACTGGCCAAAGACCAGAGCATTTTTTGCGATTCGGCACTGCGTCGCTTTAACTGACAATTGCGCGGTCATGCGATATGGCTCCCAAACAAAATTGTCGTCCTTTCTTTCCCAGAAATAGAGCTTTCTTTTAGTGGTATTTGATCACCTCTGCGGTTTTTATTTTTTGCGCTATAAACAAAAATAGAGCGACAATTTTGAAAAAAAATGCAATATTTTTTGCTATAATAAATATCCCCAAAAAATCGATAAAAAAACTAAATTTTTCCTCAGTTTAGGCCGATACGTATTCTTCTACATATTTTTGGTAAAAAAAATCGCAATAAGCGTATATTGATTGGTTTGTGCAAAAATTATAGCGTCTACAAAATAGGGGATAGTTTTATGGCATTTTTATTATTTATAAATTTTTTACTAGTATTGGCGGCGATCAGCGATTTTTATCGTGACAGCGACTTTATGGCAGACATATTGGACACTTTTGACACATTTTTGGGACCATTGTCATTTTTACAGAGATCAGTGCTATAAATATGCACTGATTACTGTGAAAATGACACTGGCAGTGAAGGGGTTAACCACTAGGTGGCGCTGAAAGGGTTAAGTGTGTCCTAGGAAGTGATTCTAACTGTTAGGGGGCGTGGCTACGAGTGACACATCACTGATCGCTTTTACTTTTTGCTATAATAAATATCCCAAAAAAATCTATAAAAAACAAAAATTTTCCTCAGTTTAGGCCGATACGTATTCTTCTACATATTTTTGGTAAAAAAAATCGCAATAGGCGTATATTGATTGGTTTGCGCAAAAATTATACCGTCTACAAAATAGGGGATAGTTTTATGGCATTTTTATTATTTATTTATTTTTTACTAGTATTGGCGGCGATCAGCGATTTTTATCGTGACTGCGACTTTATGGCGGACACATCGGACACTTTTGACACATTTTTGGGACCATTGTCATTTTTACAGCGATCAGTGCTATAAATATGCACCAATTACTGTGAAAATGACACTGGCAGTGAAGGGGTTAACCACTAGGTGGCGCTGAAGGGGTTAAGTGTGTCCTAGGGAGCGATTCTAACTGTTAGGGGGCGTGGCTACGAGTGACACATCACTGATCGCTGTTCCCGATGAGAGGGAACAGACGATCAGTGACAGTATCACTAGACAGAATGGGGAGAGGCATGTTTACACTTGCCTCTCCTCGTTCTGCAGCTCTGTGACCCGATCGCGGGACACCGGCGGACATCGAGTCCGCGGGTCCCGGGCACAGTCACAGAGCTCACGGCAGGGGCGCGCACGTGCCTGCATGGTGGGAATTTCAGAATGACGTATATATACGTTACTTTGCCCAGCCGTGCCATTCTGCCGACGTATATGTACAGGGGCCGGTCGGGAACCGGTTAGAAATGGTTCCCCAAACTCTTTTGGGTAAACAGACATGTCTGGGAGTGTCAATCTGTTGGGTCCCCAGCAGCTCTCGCTAGTTCCTTCTGCTAACCTGAAGTGACATGAAAGTCAGCAAGAAGAAGCAGTGAGAGCTTTTGTGGACCCAGGAGATCAATACTTCTGGAAGTTTTGGTTTAGCAGATGACTTTGGAGGACAGCTTTGCAGCAAAAAGTCAAGTCATGGAAATCCCAAGCAGTCAAGGTTTTTAGTTCTCTCTCTGGCCAGTGTCTGGCAATGTTTTATTTTTGTTGTTCTGTAGTTCAGCAATCTTCCTGGAGCATGTTGGGCTAGATGTTGCAGTAGTGTAGGACAAGATTTTAAAGGATAGCTAAACCATGGAACTCAAATTTAATATATTGCAGCTTTTCAGTCCCCAAATGTGGTGGCTACATTTGTTTTCATTATTCAAGAACAATTTCAACAAGTACAAAAAACACATGTTGATCTTGCCAGAAATGCCATGTCCTTGTCATTTCCTGTGAGATAGACGGAAAGTACACAAAAAAAAAACAACAACGTATTTCTCTTCTGTACACTACTAGTCTCCCTATCCCACTTGTACAGGAGATAAGCGAAAGACGTATTTGAAGTCCATCCTGTGTGACAACCTTGACTCCCTCCATAAACACAGTGGAAAGAATGAGCGTAGCCACCTATGAACAGGAAGTGTCTGAAGAAATGACTGAAGAAATGTAAATGTTAATACAATTAAATATAATACACCTCTCTATCTACCGGTATTTACTAATGCTAGCAGCATAAGGATTAAAAATAGTCAATGTTGATTGAAAGAGTGAAGTTCCACTTTAAAGAGGAAGTAAACCCTCCACAACTTTTTTAGTTAAATATGCCCCTGCAAGAGAAAGGCATAATGAGCTAGTATGCATAGCAACCTAGCTCATTATGTGGCACTTACCTGAAATTGAAGCCCCCGAAGTCCTCCTCGTTCTCCGCCGCCGCCGCCATGTCCGCTCGGAGCTTCTTCCTGTTATCACCGCTCCGACGCTGTGATTGGCCGGAGCGGCGATGACGTCACATGCATGCGCGCTCGGGCCGGCAAGATCCCATTAAGAAAATCGGCAATGATGCCAGCCCGCTAGTGCGCATGCATGTGACGTCATTGGTGCTGTGTTTTCAGCAAATATCTCCTTAACCGTGTAGGTTTAGGAGATATTTCATGCACCTACAGGTAAGCCTTAATCTAGGCTTACCTGTAGGTGCAAGTTGTCAAAGTGGGTTTACAACCACTTTAAGGAGCTATATGGGGTCTAATTTTTTAAATAAGCGCACAATATTGATACCAGATAATAAGAATAAAAGATACTTTCATAGCACATGACATCATCTTTGTTTAGTGATTATGCATATAGTCAATCTCTTCTTGTGCGAAATAAAAATAAAAAAACTTGTAGAATCTAATCTTCTGCTCAGTAAATCAATTGCTGAAGGGGATTTGTACTGGTGACACCAGTATATAGCCATTACTGGATTTACAACCCTTTCTTCCAGTATACTAACTTACTGTTCAAGGCTACGGTAAGCTCTGGTAATTGAATATAAGCTTGTAAAGTTCACCTCTATATTTTCAAGCCTGACCTTTGCTTGCTCCATCATTGTACATAATATAGTTTGGAAAACATCCACAAATTCATGTTTTTCATTATAAATGGCCCATGAAATATACAGTTTAAGATTAATGTTCAGCTCATGTTGTTAAAAAAAAAAAAAAAACAGAGAGACAAATACATTTCTAACCTGTAAGAAAACCACGTACCACATTTTTTGAGAGGCATGAATTTTGGGTATAAAAAAACAGCAAAGGTAAAATGTTATAAATATAGAACACTTAGGGAACTTAAAACCTCCTTCTTATACATGCTATATATCCTTCTATATCACATATGTCAAACACAGGGGCCGCAGGCTGAATCTGGCCCACCAGGCCTTTTCATGTGGCCCTCCTACCTCTACTGCAGCTGCGGCACCCCCTTCATCTCTGCCCCCACTTTGTCTCAGTTGGCAGCGGAGAGGAGGACAGAACTTCTTCACCAGATCCTGAGCTTCTTTGTGCAGCTGCAGAGGGGCTTGTCTCTACCCCCATCTCATCTCGGCAGTTGGAAGCAGAGCAGAAAACAAAACTCCTGCTACAGACCCTGCACCTATCTGTACAGCCGCAGCACCCCCCTTGTCTCCACCTCCCCTGGTTTCAGCATTCAACAGACTCAAGCAGCTGCTCCTCCAACCCTGCACTTTCTGCTTCCCAGCTCTACCCCCAGTAGCAGCACAAGGTAATGGGGGACTCTTGACTTATGAGGATGGGGGGAGCTCTTAACATCTGATGTAGGGTGGTGGGTGCTCTGGACATCTAGTCTCACAGATAAAACTGGCCCTTTGAGATCAACCATAATGCTGAAATGGTCCGCAATGAGATTGAGTTTGACACCCTTGCTATAAACTATAGAGCAGCCTTTCTCAACCTTTTCAACACAGTGGAACCCTTGAAATAGTTCTCCGGTCTCGGGGAACCCCTGCTAAAAATGTGAACTCTACAACTCATGATACATTAGTGTAATGGTCAGTGGGAAGAATGGTCCTTACTAGAGGTCGACCGATATATCGGCCGATTTTTGGCACTTTTTAATTAATCGGCATCGGCCGATAGTGCTGAAAAAAAAAGCCGATTTAAAAAACTTCAGCGCAACTTGCAAATAACTTCTTTCATAGAAGTCAATGCAAGTTCCCTGAAGTTTCCCATGGAGGTGGAGCGACTTGTCTCTGGGCAGCCTGCCAAGTGAGAGAAAAGAGATACAATGTTTCTTCTTATCAATGAACTGAACTCTGTGTGTAGAAGAAGTTCTCAGTTTAACCATTTAAAGACAAAATCTTTTCTGACACTTGTAGCTTACAAGTAAAAATCCTGTATTTTCTGCTAGAAAATCACTTGGAACCCCCAAACATTATATATATTTTTTTTTTTAGCAGAGACCCTAGGGAATAAAATGGCGGTTGTTGCAATATTTTATGTCACACGGTATTTGCGCAGCGGTCTTTCAAACGCATTTTTTTGCGGAAAAATACACTTTAATGAATTTTAAATAAAACTAAACAGTAAAGTTAGCCGTTTTTATTTATTTTTTTCATCTAAAAATTTTGATTTCCTGTTTTTGTGCCTGCTTCCTGATTCCCTTACCGAAGATGGCGGCGGCAGCACCCGAGAGCCGAGGGAGAGATCGGCTTTGTGTGCCGATATCGCGGGCGCCCAGGACAGGTAAGTGTCCATATAATTAAAAGTCAGCAGCTGCAGTATTTGTAGCTGCTGACTTTTAATATTTTTTATTTTTTTGGCGGAACTCTGCTTTTACACTGGAGCAGGTAGACGTTGACGGTAAAACGCCGCTACTTTTAGCGGCGCTTTACCATCATTTTATCGGCGCTATTCGGCTGCTAGCGGGGCGCTTATAACCCAGCTAGCGGCCGATGAAGAGGTTAAATGCACCCGTGTAGCACCGCTGCAGAAGCGCTTTGCAGGCGCTTCGGCAGCAGTGCCCATTCATTTCAATGGGCAGGAGTGGTGGAGGAGCGGTATACACCGCTCCAAAGATGCTGCTTGCAGGACTTTTTTTAACGTCCTGCCAGCGCACCGCCTCAGTGTGAGACTGCAGGGGAGCTGTTTTGCAGCCACGTTTACAGGTGCTATTTTTAGCCCAAAAGTGCCTGAAAAACACCCCAGTGTGAAAGGGGTCCAACTGTTAGATTTTATGAGATGAAGGGGAAAAAAACGAAAAAAATCGGCCTAACATATCGGCCCAAAAAAAAATCGGCATCATATATCGGCCATCGGCCACCAAGATTTCTAAATATCGGCATCGGCTTCGGCCAGAGAAAAACCCATATCGGTCGACCTCTAGTCCTTACACTTGTGGTCACTGGGAAGAATTACCTTCTTACAGATAGATAAAAAGATCCCTGGTGTCAGTGGGAACTTATCTGAGAGGCAGAAATTTCCCAATGCCGAAGGAACCCCTAGTAACCTTAGGATTCCATGGAACCCTGGTTGAGAATCACTGCTATAGAGTGTCATTTGGCAGCTCTCACTCTGCTGGAGCTGCTGACATCACTTCCTAGATCCCCCCTCCACTTCAAACTAGAAAAATAAAGTTTTGGCTCGAGTTCTACATTATATAATGGGGTACATTGTCTCTTATATTATGCCCCACTTGGGTAATTAGAAATCGTGGGCAGAATCGGTTTGTGATTAAGTTGAGTTTGACATCCCTGTTCTATATAATCTAAACCCTCCTGCCACCATATTATTAACCTTACTGGCAAAGATCTTTAACTAGTTGGAGCCCCGGCCATTGTCGAATGACGGCCTCAAGGTGGCTCTTAAAATCCGGGAGGACGTCAACAGACGTCCTCGGCTCCTCCAGCCACTGGGGGGCGCGCGAGCGCCGCCGGCGCGTCACTGACATGCCGATGCGCGTGCCTGGCGGCCGCTATCTCCGCCAGGCACCCGCGATCGGCCGGTACAGAGACAAGGACATGGATCTGTGTGTGTAAACACACAGATTCATGTCCTGTCAGGGAGAGAGGAGACTGATGCTGTGTCCCTTGTACATAGGGACACAGATCGGTCTCCTCCCCCAGTCACTCCCCTCCCCCCACAGTAGTAATCACTCATAGGGCACACATTTAACCCCTTCCTCGCCCCCTAGTGTTAACCCCTTCCCTGCCAGTGTCATTTTTACAGTAACCAGTGCATTTTTTTAGCACTGATCGCTGTATCAATGACAATGGTCCCAAAATGGTGTCAAAAGTGTCCGATGTGTCCGCCATAGTGTCGCAGTCACAATAAAAATCGCTGATCGCTGCCATTACTAGTAAAAAAAAAATATTAATAAAAATGCTATAAAACTATCCCCTATTTTGTAGACGCTAAAACTTTTGCGCAAACCAATCAATAAACGCTTATTGCGATTTTTTTGGACCAAAAATATGTAGAAGAATACGTATCGGCCTAAACTGAGAAAATTATTATTATTTTTTTTTTAAATTGGGATATTTATTATAGCAAAAAGTAATAAATATTGTGTTTTTTTTCAAAATCGTCGCTCTTTTTTTGTTTATAGCGCAAAAAATAAAAACCGCAGAGGTGATCAAATACCACCAAAAGAAAGCTCTATTTGTGGGAAAAAAAGGACGTCAATTTTGTTTGGGAGCCACGTCGCACGACCGCGCAATTGTCATTCAAAGCGACGCAGTGCCGAAAGCTGAAATTTCGCCTGGGCAGGAAGGGGGTTTATGTGCCCAGTAAGCAAGTGGTTAATATCTTTGGGTTCCAACATATGATTTTTGCCTTGGTGCTGGGATATAGGATGCTTGTTAGGTAAGAACCAGGTTTCCAACTGGTAAGGCATTTAAGCTAAGCACAATACTTCAAAGATGCCCAGTGGTTTCCTAAGACGATGGGACCCCTTGACTGCGTAGTGTATTCTACTAAAAAAGGGGAACCTAGCCTTTAAGGTGGAGTTTCAAATAAATACTCCTTTAAGGGATCAGCCCACCCAAAAGACATATTTTGGTTAACCACTTCCGGACCGCCCACTGTATATATTATGTCGGCACTTTGAAGATGGATATCTCTGTTATGGCAGCAGCTAGCTGCCATAACCCAGGTATCCATCTCTTCAGCGGGCGGTCTGGTTTACGATAATGGTGGTCTCAGCGGTGGATTCACCGTTATCGGCGGCGGAGGCGATTGGGTCCTCTCTCCTGCTTGGTATGGATGCGAGTGATGGGAAGATGGCCTCTACCCATCTCCATACCATAGCAGGGTGGAAGCGACGTCAAAACGTCACTTCTGCCCATAGCTCTTAAAGGGCCATTTTTTAAATTTTTTTTTTTCAAACGACAATTTTTTTTTTTATTATTGCATTTTAGTCCAAATATGAGATCTGAGGTCTTTTTGACCCCAGATCTCATATTTAAGAGGACCTGTCATTCCTTGTAATAGGAATAAAAGTGATACATTTAAAAAAAAAAAAGAACAGTGTAAAAAATAAAAGGTAAAATAAATAAGAAAAAAAAAAAAAACATTTTTTAAACGTGCCCGCATATGAAAACAGTGTTTAAACCACACATGTGAGATATCGCCGCGATTGGTAGAGAAAGAGCAATAATTCTACCTTCTCTGTAACTCAAAACATGCAACCTGTAGAATTTTTTAAACGTCGCCTATGGAGATTTTTAAGGGTAAAAGTTTGGCGCCATTCCACAAGCGGGCACAATTTTGAAGCGTGACATGTTGGGTATCAATTTACTTGGCGTAACATTATCTTTCACAATATAAAAAAAAATTGGGCTAGCTTTACTGTTGTCCTATTTAATTCAAAAAAGTGTATTTTTCCCCAAAAAGTGCGCTTGTAAGACCGTTGCGCAAATATGGTGTGACATAAAGTATTGCAATGACCGCCATTTTATTCTCTAGGGCAGGGGTGTCAAACTCAATTTCATCGTGGGCCGCATTAGCATTATGATTGCCCTCAAAAGGGCCAGTTGTATCTGTAGATTAGATGTCCAGCACATCCCCTCCCCCTTTACATTAGATGTCAAGAGCCACCCCACCATCAGAAGTTGAGTCCCCCACTCTCCCTTACATCACAGTGTACCCCCCTTTCCTTATGCTGCTGCTGGGAAGAAGCTGGATGCATTGCTTGAAAGCAGAAAGTAAGGGTCTGGAGGAGAACCAGAGGAGGGCTGGAGCAGTGCGAGGGCCACATGAAAAGGCCTGGAGGGCCGGATTCGGCCCGCAGGCCTTGTGTTTGACACCTGTGCTCTAGGGTGTTAGAATTTTTTTTTATAATGTTTGGGGGTTCTAAGTAATTTTCTAGCAAAAAAAATGTTTTTTAACTTAACTTTAAACAACATATCTGAAAAAGAGGCTCGGTCCTTAAGTGGGATCAGCCTGATGTGTTGAGTCAATCCATTGTTTTTTCTATGCCTCATGCCGCGTACACACAACCGTTTTTCATGGCGTGAAAAATGCAATTTTTTAAATTGATCATTAAAAACGATCGTGTGTAGGCTCCAGAGCATTTTTAACGACGTGAAAAATGGCCTAAAAAAAATTAGAACCTGCTCCATTTTTTCACGTCGTTTTTCACATCGTTCTTTTTATTGTTGTGAAAAACGGTAGGGTATATGCTTTTACGAGGGGAAAAAAAATGCGCATGCTCAGAATCAAGTATAAGACGGGAGCGCTCGTTCTGGTAAAACTAGCATTTGTTATAGAGATAGCACATTCGTCACGCTGTAATGGACTGAAGAGCATGAGGCTGAAAAGCGCGAATCGGCTCTCACCAAACTTTACTAATACGAGGATCAGCAAAAGCAGCCCAAAGGTTTGCGCCATTCGAATAGAACTTCCCCTTTATAGTGCCTTCGTACGTGTTGTACGTCACCGCGCTTTGCTCAAGCATTTTTTTTCACGATAGTGTGTAGGCAAGGCAGGCTTGAGAGGAAACACGAAAATCACGTAGAGAAAAACATTGTTTTTTTCAATTACATTAAAAACGGCCGTGTGTACGCGGCATCAGACACACCAATGATTAGACCTCCTTCAAAATTCCTGTATCTGTTGCTGTTCATCTAGGACCCCTCATAATGACCACAGAAGGCGAGCGGACCGGGGAACTCAAGTGTAGATCTCAATAGAGTTCCAAGAGATATAAGAAACTGGCAGATGGTTTAGCAGTCCATCATCCCCCAAAACCTAAAATATTAGTTCTGGATGGGCTGACCTTTTAAGTTAACACAGTTATAGCTCACTTATGCATGACTGTTAATTTAATCATAGCAGTTACAGCACATAAACACCACAGAGGATCCTGTTCATCTACCACCTGACACCAGTCAATCTATGAAACATTAACTCACGTCCAGTGATACACAAATAAGATCAGCCAAGAGGTTAATGAATCAGAAACATTGTGACAGTTGTGGGCCTTTGTGATGCTCTTAAAATGGCTTATCTGATTTGCATAGGCTTAAAAATCATACATATTCATGTTTTGATGGCTTAAACACGAAGGCTCCAAAAAGAAATCTTGTCTGCAGGGATTATGTCACTGTTTTTATAATGTCATTTTGTGTTGTTTTTCCTTTCTTATAATCATCCCCACAGCATTTGGCCTTATCAAACACAACGTGGCGTCGAAGGGATGATGATGGATGACTCCAAGAATTTGACATTTATGTTCCCAAAGAGTCAAGAGCTGTTCTGGCGTGAATCAGACCCTTCCACTTCTTGTGAAATTAATTCCTAACCCTTGATGACTCCGCTTGGTTTTATGTGTACCGTGTAAACCTCACATTTCTTTCACATCTCAGGGACCAGTTACAATTTAAGTTCTTCCCTGCACATCAAAAAGAAATAGAAAAGAAAAGAAAAGAAAAGGTGCACCGTTTCATTGATGCATATGTTTAACCACTTGACAACTGGGCACTTAAACCCCCTTCCTAACCAGACGAATTTTCAGCTTTCGGTGCTCTCACATTTTGAATGACAATTACTCAGTCATACAACACTGTACCCATATGAAATTTTTGTCCTTTTTTTCACACAAATAGAGCTTTCTTTTGGTGGTATTTAATCACTGTTGCGTTTTTTATTTTTTGGCGCTATAAGAGAAAAAAGACTGAAAATTTTGTAAAAAAATGAATTTTTCTTTGTTTCCGTTATAAAATTTTGCAAATTAGTATTTTTTCTTCATAAATTTTGGCCAAAATTTATACTGCTACATATCTTTGGTAAAAATAAGTGCAAATTGGTGGATATTATTTGGTCTTTGTGAAAGTTATAGAGTCCACAAGCTATGGTGCCAATATCTGAAAATTGATCACACCTGAAGTACTGACGGCCGATCTCATTTCTTGAGACCCTAACATGCCAGAAAAGTACAAATACCCCCCAAATGACCCCTTTTTGGAAAGAAGACATTCCAAGGTATTTAGAAAGAGTCATTGTGAGTTTTTTGAAGTTGTCATTTTTTCCCACAATTCTTTGCAAAAATCAAGATTTTTGTTTCTTTTTTTTTTTTTTTCACAAAATTGTCATATTAGCAGGTTATTTCTCACACACAGCATATGCATTCCACAAATTGCACCCCAAAACACATTCTGCTATTACTCCCGAGTATGGCGATACCACATGTGTGAGACTTTTACACAGCGTGGCCACATAGAGAGGCCCAACATGCAGGGAGCACCTTCAGGCGTTCTGGAGCACCAAGGCCAATTCTGACATTTCTCTCCTACATGTAAAAAGCATAATTTGTTTGCTAGAAAATTACATAGAACCCCAAAACATTATATATGTTTTTTTAGCAAAGACCTTAAAGAATATAATGGTGGTCATTGCAACTTTTTATCTTGCACGGTATTTGCGCAGAAATTTTTCTAACGCGTTTTTTACGGAAAAAAACTGTTTTGTGCTTAAAAGAAAAAAAACAGTAAAGTTAGCCCAATGTTTTTGCATAATGTGAAAGATGAAGTGACGCCGAGTAAATAGATACCTAACATGTCACCCTTCAAAATTGCACACGCTCGTGGAATGGCGCCAAACTTCGCTACTTAAAAATCCCCATAGGCAACGCTTTAAATATTTTTACTGGTTACATGTTTTGAGTTACAGAGGAGGTCTAGGACCAAAATTATTGCTCTCGCTCTAACGTTCGCAACGATACCTCACATGTGTGGTTTAAACACCGTTTTCATATGTGGGCGGGGCTTACGTATGCGTTCACTTCTGCATGCGAGCTCGCGGGGGCAGGGGCGCTTTAAAAAAAATATATATATTTTATTGTTCATTTTACTTTATTTATTTTAGTTTGACATGTTTTTCCGCCCCAAATTTTTTTTTGATCACTTTTATTCCTATTACAAGGAATGTAAACATCCCTTGTAATAGGAATATGGCATGACAGGTCCTCTTTACAGTGAGATATGGGGTCAATAAGACCCCACATCTCACCTCTAGGCTGGGAAGCCTGAAAAAAAACAAAAAAAAAACAATCTTGGCTTTGATCGTAGCGGTGAGTCGGTAGAAGCATCGGAGGGCAGCGGGAGGGGGGGCATCCCCTCTCACCTTCCGTAAGAGCGATCAAGCGGTGGAACAGCCGCTATGATCATTCTTATGGTGCAGGGAATCGCCAGCTGAAAAAGCGAATATCTGAATGATGCCTGTAGCTGCTCCCATCATTCAGATATCCCCGTACAAAGTCAAGGACATCATATGACGGCCGGCGGGCGGGAAGTGGTTATTGCGGAGTATTGCCGGGTATTGAGGAGTATTGCAGGGTATTGAGGATTATTGCAGGGTATTGAGGAGTATTGCAGGGTATTGCGGAGTATTGCCGGGTATTGCGGAGTATTGCCGGGTATTGCGGAGTATTGCCGGGTATTGAGGAGTATTGCAGGGTATTGTGGAGTATTGCAGGGTATTGTGGAGTATTGCAGGGTATTGTGGAGTATTACCGGGTATTGTGGAGTATTGCCGGGTATTGTGGAGTATTGCCGGGTATTGAGGGGTATTGCGGGGTATTGAGGAGTATTGCAGGGTATTGAGGAGTATTGCAGGGTATTGAGGAGTATTGCGGAGTATGGCAGGGTATTGCGGAATATGGCAGAGTATTGCACAGTATGGCAGGGTATTGCACAGTATGGGCAGAGTATGGGCAGGGTATTGCACAGTATGGGCAGGGTATTGCAGAGTATTGGCAGGGTATTGCAGAGTATTGCACAGGGTATTGCAGAGTATTGCACAGGGTATTGCAGAGTATTGCACAGGGTATTGCACAGGGTATTGCAGAGTATTGCACAGGGTATTGCAGAGTATTGCACAGGGTATTGCAGAGTATTGCAGAGTATTGCACAGGGTATTGCACAGAGTATTACACACGGTATTGCACAGGGTATTGCAGAGTATTTGACAGGGTATTGCAGAGTATTGCACAGGGTATTGCAGAGTATTGCACAGGGTATTGCAGAGTATTGGCAGGGTGTATTGCAGAGTATTGGCAGGGTATTGCACAGGGATGGCTGAGCAGGGATGGATGGATGGCTGGATCTGTGACTGCAATTGTCACAGATCCAGCCCACAGCTGACATGATCTGACATGGGGGAGGGAGCTGACATGATCCGCTCCCTCCCCTCTCCTCTCACACTGTACCGATCGGTACAGAGAGGGGAGGGAGGAACCGGCGTCATCACATGACGCCGCTCTGTTTACAAGTGATCGCTCCGTCATTTGACGGAGCGATCACGTGGTAAACGGCCGCGATTAGCGGCCATCTACCGTGATCCGTGATGCGCCGGGTCTTCCGGACCTGGCGGTCACGGACATATCCTGGAGCGCGCCCCAGGGGGCGCGCGGGAGCAAGATTCTGTGAGGACGTCCCTGGGACGTCCACTCAGGATAACTCGACCGCGCTGTGGACGTCTTTTGTACATGGCGCGGTCGGCAAGTGGTTAATATGTCCTCTCCTGACTTGTCCATCAAAATCAGTAATATAACTATCCTAACCTCCCCTCATATCAGGGTGCTAAGTGTAATACTGAACTTTGACCTCTCATTTTAGCTCCGCATCCAACCACTGCCCAAATCTTGCCACCTTCACCTAGTAGCATCTCGAAAATATGCCCCTTCTTCAGCAATAAAACCACCAAGCTACTTATTCACTCTCTTGTTATCTTTCACCTTGACTATTACAACTCCCTCTTTATTGGCCTGCCTCTACACAGGCTATTCATTTTCAGTCTATCATGAATGTTACTGCCTGACTCATCCATCTTAACAACCACTGAGTGTCTGGCACCCTTCTTGGCCAATCCCTACACTGGCTCCCGAACACCCAACAAATAAAATTCAGAATACTAATATACAAAGCCATCCACAACTTTGCCCCCAGCATAGGTGTGTGCAGCCTATTGCATTAGGGTGTGCACCCCCAAAGATCAAACACATAGTACCAATCACTCACGATGAAAGGGAAGGGGCCGGTAAGTTACATATTTACCAGCCCCTTCCCCCACTCATCCTAAAACATCCCCGCAGCAACAGCTGGAGGGAGAGGAGAGTAGGGAAGCCGGAAGTGCTGTGGGGGGAAGGAGGGGGGAACCAGGGCAGTAGGGGGAATCTGTGCTGTACAGGGTGATTAGGGTGTGCCTGGGCACACCTGGCACACCCTGTGCGAACGCCTATGGCCCCCAGCTATATCACTCACCAACCACATCTCAAAATATCACCCAAACTGTCCTCTCCGCTCTTCCTGCTTTCTAGATGACTCATCACCTCCTCCAGGACTTCTCCAGAGCCTCTCCCATCCTCTGAAACTCCCCAGCCCAATCTACCAAGATATCTCCTGCATCTATTCAAGGAATCCTATTGCACCTCAACCTACCAGCGGAATTTTTTTTTTTCAACAACTCATCCCCACACAGTTATTACATTTTGTGCCACTTGGCCTTCCTTATTAGGTCCACATGGGCATACTACAATACATTGTATGCCTATGAAAGAGCCATGTTTACCCACATGGGGATGCACAAGTGTTCCATGCATCCCTGTTCAAGCAATCCCATTCATGTCAATTACTGTACAGAAAAAGCCTATGACATCGGTTCACAGCCCTGAACGCACACTGTCTCGCACTTAGTATCCCCCCTTATCTGTATGCATTAAAATGCCCTATTTACTTAAAGCTCAATGAAAAAGTAACAAAATTAAGCCCCCCCCTTCATGAAAGAGTTCATTGCTTGTTCTTGCAGGGGGATGGGATAGCACATGGTAATACTTACCTTACTCCATGGTCCCTTGTGAGCCTGCTGGCTGATCCTTCACTCTACAGAACAGGAATGTAGTCAGTCTCTCCTATCAGTAGCCATGTACTAGTTAGCTATTTATTTAGCACCCTTCTGACACCCCAAAGGCAAGGGCGGACTAGCATTTAACCCCCAGGGGAACTTCTGAAGAAGTCACGAGGTACGTGATGTAACGCCGTAGGGAAGGATTGAGGCATCACATGGCAGATCAGAAGCAGCGGAGGAACAAGTAAGATGGCGCTCACCACGCCGCGATCCATATACACTGCACTAACTATTTTATTGTGATGTAAGAGTCCACTCATTTACTTTAATAAATTCATATAATTTTTAATATACTACACTATAGAGGTCTCTTTCTCGCCTCTCCCTTGGTACCCGGCTGGAGCTTCGCTCCCCCTCTCCTTCCCTCCTACCTCCCTGTCTTTGATCTTAGGATGGTTGACCTATTGAGATTAGCGTGAGTGGTGGAGGTTGAAATTCGTTATAGAGTACAGTGGAGAAGAAACCATTGAGAGATATTACCATCTGTAATGCCAGATATTACATTACAGAGGTAAGAGTTCTAGGAGACTGGTGTACGATTCACATGCTGGTTCAAAACTCCAATTGTCCATCTACTGCAGTGGTACATCATAAATTACATCTGACCCATTTTAGGACTATTCCAACTTGAGACATTTTTATGGAACTGTTTGGAGATTGACTGATGTCCATCATTCTTTATCAATTGCAATATTGAACTCTGTTGCAGCCACGTTTTGCACTTTTTGCACTTTTGGCACTTGTTTGCAATTTATTGTTTACACTTTATTGTTTGCACTGTATTGATTGCACTTTATCTTGCCAGCACTTTATTTTGATAGCACTTTTCTAGCACTTTTGGACTCTTATGCCCCATACACACGATCATTTTTCATGCCGTTAAAAATGCCATTAAAAAAAATGGCCATTAAAAATGATCGTGTGTATGCGCAGAGCATTTTTAACGACGTGAAAAACGGGCATTAAAAATTTCGAACATGCTCTCTTTTTTCACGTCGTTTTTCATGTCGTTTTTTTTAACGACGTGAAAAACGATAGTGTGTATGCTTTAACGACGTGAAAAAAAATGCGCATGCTCAGAATCAAGTATGAGACGGGACCGCTCGTTCTGGTAAAACTAGCGTTCGTAATGGAGATAGCACATTCGTCATGCTGTAACGGACTGAAAAGCACTAGACTGAAAAGAGCGAATCGTCTCTCAACAAACTTTACTAACATGAAGGGTGGCGCCATTCGAACGGAACTTCCCCTTTATAGTGCCGTCGTACGTGGTGTACGTCACTGCGCTTTTCTTGAACATTTTTTAAAATGATGGTGTGTACGCAAGACAGGCTTGAGAGGAAACAAGAAAAAAAATGACGAGAAAAACGTCAGTTTTAAAAATGACATTAAAAATGATCGTGTGTATGGGGCATAAGCTATCATTCTAGATTATCCTGTCACTTAATAGTATTTATACCATATATCATCATTTTTAGTTAATTTTATATTGGTATATTAGCGTATATTTTATATTATTTCTTTAATGCAAAACCCCCTCCCCCTCTTTTGTATTAATGTAGATGTTGCACCTTTTTTCTCTACTCCTAGAGCATTTAGACCTTATAGTGTGAGTGTATTAATTGAAAAAAATAGACAATATTCTCTGAAAGATGGATGTGCCAAATGAGTGACCTCCTGTGTTCAGTACGCAGAAGGTAAGTCACTTAAAGTGGTTGTAAAGGTTCAGTCTTTTTCTTTTAAATAACAAACATGCCATACTTACCTCCACTGTGCAGTTCGTTTTGCACAGAGTGGCCCCGATTCTCCTGTTCTGGGGTCCCACGGTGGCTCTCGCGGCTCCTCCCTGCAATAGCTAACCCCCTCTGGGAAGCTCTCTCCAGGGGGGTTACCTTGCGGGCACGCTCCTGTGTCATACAGTCGGCAACCATAGCCGCCGAGTGTATGACTCGGCCCCGCCCCTCGGCGCCCGCGTCATTGGATTTGCTTGACAGCAGTGGGAGCCAATGGCTGCGCTGCTATCAATCTATCCAATGAACGCCGAGACTCCGTGGAGAAGAGGACGCCGGGGACACGCAGAGCAGGTGAACTGGCTCAGGTAAGTAAAACGGGGGGGGGGGGCTGGAGGGACCATGATTGCCAGGTGTTTTTTCACTTTAATGCATAGGATGCATTAAGGTGAAAAGACACGGACCTTTACAACCCCTTTAATCAGCACTCAAGAGAGAGCAGCACTAACTTTATGTAGCACAGGTATGACACTGAGTTCCTACATCCCCAGGGTCCCTTCCAGGTGTGAGATACGAAAAATTACAGATGAAACTCGAAAAATTTGAATATCGTGCAAAAGTTCATTTATTTCACTAATGCAACTTAAAAGGTGAAACTAATATATAGATAGACTCACTACATGCAAAGCAAGATAGTTCAAGCTGTGATTTGTCATAATTGTGATGATTATGGCTTACAGCTCATGAAAACACCAAATCCACAATCTCAGAAAATTAGAATATTGTGAAAAGGTGCAATATTCTAGGCTCAAAGTGTCCCACTCTAATCAGCTAATTAAGCCATAACACCTGCACCTAGGGTTCCTGAGCCTTTAAATGGTCTCTGTCTGGTTCAGTAGGAATCACAATCATGGGAAAGACTGCTGACCTGACAGTTGTGCAGAAAACCATCATTGACACCCTCCATTAGGAGGGAAAGCCTCAAAAGGTAATTGCAAAAGAAGTAGGATTTTCTAATAATAATTTTCTATTAAAGTGCTTTGATACAGCACTTTGGGAACAAAGTTCTGTATCAAAGCACATTAATAGAAAGTTATGTGGAAGGGAAAAGTGTGGAAGAAAAAGGTGCACAAGCAGCAGGGATGACCGCAGCCTGGAGAGGATTGTCAGGAAAAGGCCATTCAAAAGTGTTGGGGACTTTCACAAGGAGTGGACTGAGGCTGGAGTCAGTGCATCAAGAGTAGGGATGAGCTTCGAGTTCGAGTCGAACATTGCCTGTTCGAGTTCCCCTTAAAATCCATGCCAGATCTGAAGGGCCTGGTATGGATATTTGGGGGTACCCCACGTAATTTTTTTTTTAATTTGCGGCGGGGTTCCCCTTAATATCTATACCAGATCTGAAGGGCCTGGTAATTGAATTCTGGGGAACCCCCATGCTTTTTTTATCAATGACTTTTGTATGTATTGCCGGGAGCCGACAATTCATTAATAGCCGCGAGTCAGTTTTAAAAGACTTTTTTTCTTTCAAAAATGACATTTTTTGCAGGGACAGTTCTAAGCACGGGAAACATGCGCCACTTTACATGCATATCATACACACCCCCCAGGTACGAAATTTAAAGGAATATTTCACTTTTATTTTTTCATTTTAAGCATTATTAAAATCACTGCTCCCGAAAAAACGGCTGTTTTTAAAACTTTTTTTTGCATTGATACATGTCCCCTGGGGCAGGACCCGGGTCCCCAAACACTTTTTAGGACAATAACTTGCATATTAGCCTTTATAATTAACACTTTAGATTTCGAACGTTCGAGTCCATTGTATTTAATAGGGTTCTAAAGTTCATGCAAACATTCTGGCTGTTCGCAGGTTCTGGTGCGAACCGAACAGGGGGGTGTTCGGCTCATCCCTGATCAAGAGCCGCCACACACAGACAGATCCTGGACATGGGCTTCAAATGTCGTATTCCTCTCGTCAAGCCACTCCTGAACAACAAACAACGTCAGAAGCGTCTTACCTGGGCTAAAGAAAATCAGACCTGGTCTGTTGCTCAGTGTTCCAAAGTCCTCTTTTCCGATGAGAGCAAATTTTGCATCACATTTGGAAACCAAGGACCCAGAGTATGGAGGAAGAATGGGGGGGGGGGGGGGGGCACACACTGCAAGATGCTTGAAGTCCAGTCTGAAGTTTCCACAGTCTGTGTTGATTTGGGGAGCCATGTCATCTGCTGGTGTTGGTCCCCTGTGCTTCATTAGGTCCAGGGTCACCGCAGCCGTCTACCAGAAGATTTGGGAGCACTTCATGCTTCCTTCCACAGGCGAGCTCTATGGAGATGCTGACTTAATTTTCCAGCAGGACTTGGCACCTCCCCCACACTGCCTAAAGCACCAAAACCTGGTTCAATGAACGTGGGATTACTATGCTTGATTGGCCAGCAAACTCACCTGACCTGAATCCCATAGAGAATCTATGGGGCATCGCCAAGAGAAAGATGAGAGACATGAGACTGAACAATGCAGAAGAGTTGAAGGCCGCCATTGAAGCATCCTGGTCTTCCATAACACCTCAGCAGTGCCACAGGCTGATGGCTTCCATGTCACGCCGCATTGAGGCAGTAATTGCTGCAAAAGGGGCCCAAACCAAGTACTGAGTACATATGCGTGCTTCTACTTTTCAGAGGTCCGATATTGTTCTATGTACAATCCTTGTTTTATTGATTGCATGTAGTATTCTTATTGTCTGAGATTGTGGATTTGGGGTTTTCATGAGCTGTAAGCCATAATCATCACAATTATGACAAATCACGGCTTGAACTATCTTGCTTTGCATGTAATGAGTCTCATATATTAGTTTTTCGAGTTTCACCTGTAGATGTAATTAAGCAGGACCATTGCAAGTTAAAAAAAAAAAAAAAAAAAAGTGATAAATTCTGGAGGGCAGCTTTAATTTTACCAGGTATCAGCCTCTTGAAGTCCACTTGCAGCAGAGCCCAGACTGGAAGAGGGAGAAGCAGCAGAAAGAGGCGATCAAATGTGCTGCAATGCTCTTGTGCTAACAAGGAGCATCGTGATAATAGGAGAGAGCAAAGTGATAGAGAGAGATGAACTCATCTGCCTGCTGCTTCTCCTTTCACTGTCCAATCCCACATTCAGGGAGAGACGGGACCTGTAAGCAGGGCCAGATTTGCCATACGGCACAGTGAGCATTTGCAAATAGGCAGCACAGGGCTTTTTTCCTCTATCATTATTGGAAATACATTTTTTTACATGATCAGTAGAAATAACAATCTCACATAAAGTTTACTTTATATCACAATATTCTAAACTAGGTCAGGACTGGGAAAACAACGAAATAGCCTTTTTAAAAGAGGGGATCCTAACAGAAGGGCACAGGATCCTATGATGAAAATCTGTACCTGCCTGTAAGTGCAGGGAAAAATCAGGCCTCATTCCTTGCCAGACAGAGCTGTGCTATGTGGCAGAGCTGTTTAAATCTCAGGACTGGATGGACAGAAATACTAATGCTTTGGCAGATAGAACATTTCCCCTATATGTATTTCATCTGTGTATTTAGCGGTTTGCCTGGAGTTCAGACTTAAAGGAAAAGTACAGCCAAAGCTTGTTTGGCTGAAGACTGCTGTCGGCTGAGGTCAAAGCATTGGTCCAGGCTGGGACAGGATTGCGACAATATGGTCGGGATCCGCCCACAACCCTGGACTGGCACCAGGCTCAGCCTCTTAGTTAGCCGCTGAGAGCCTGAGCCAGCCGCTCCCGCCCCCTCCACAACCCGGGGCTTCAATGAGTGGAGGGAGGGAGAGCAGAGAGCCAGAGACTGACAGTCACCAGCTCTCTGCTCACAGAGCTCTGAGAACCGAGCGATCGTAGAGACGAGGGGGAAAGATGCAGCATTCACCTAGGTAAGTATGATTCTTGAAAAAAAAAAAGCAGAACTTCTCTTTTAGGCCCGGTTCACACTGCTGCGAATTCTATTGCGAATTTTAGCTGTTGCGATTTCTCAAATTCGCAAGTCATTTAAATTACATAGTTTAACATTAGTGCCGTTCACATCAATGCGTTGCGAATATAAACTGCGGGAAAAAAGGGTCCTGTGCGAGTTTGATCCGTGTGCGATGCGAATTCAGCTCCATAGATTGGCATTCCCTGAAATCGCGGCCGCGAATCGCGCAAATTTACGGTAAAATCGCACGATTTTGAATTTGCAGCAGTGTGAACCTAGCCTAAATGTATGTGTGCTGCAGAGTAACAATGCAATAATAAAGTAAGTAAATCCAGTCACTGTTGTGTAGAGTAGACTAACCCATTAGAGTTATAGATTGGTGCCAATAAATGAATATTTAAACAGCCAGCTAAGCATTTAATCAGCTTGAAATCAAACCAAGAGCTAATAAACAACCTTTCTTCACTTGTGGGAAATTTGTATCAATTACTTCTAAATGAGAAGGTAAATGCCGGAGGGATAGCCATAGGAGAAAGAGGGGGTCCTGGGAGCATCAGTTCAGGGGATCCAAATATTGCTGTTCTGTCCCCTTATAGAATAAAGCAGAATTTCGCATCCATCACCTCTCATTTCTTCGATTGCTTGGGCCTCAGCCATGCCAACTTACTCTGAAATCCAGGATGTCATCTTCTTTCTTTATCCTGTCACCCTGCATAATATATAAATCCTAATTGCTGGTCACCTGAGCTGAGGCCTCTGCACATGTGCACACACATATAAAACAGAGGGCTTTGTGGGTGAGAGCTATCATAGACCATCTAGGCTCTGAGGAAGGGGGTGCGCCCCTGAAACGCGTCAGCTATCTAGATGTTTGAGGTGCTGTCTGACCTTCTCTGTCATCGAGTTCAGTCGGCGGGTGCCAAGAATTTACAGCTCATTTGTCCGATAAGCTTGTACCTAAGCTCCGTCTGTGAGTAGGATTATTGCTTTTTATTCATATCTTAATAAAACTTTCAAGTGGTAATGCACGAGGTCGGTGCACCCTCCTTTCTTCTTTCTTTTTTCTAGCCATATGAACACCCATTGTTCTGAGGAGGGCTGCAAGACTTTAGACTTTGCCTTTAGACGGAACCATACTACCCATGTTTTGACAATACACCGGGAGCGCAGGAGATTTTTGTTTTTAATATATAAATCCCCCTTAGTTCCTCTCTCTTACCCATAAGTGTGCGCATCCTATTACATTAGTGTGTGCACCCCAAAGCTCAAACACACATTACATATTTACCGGCCCCTTTCCCCACTCATCCTAAAACATCTCCACTCATCCTAAAACATCTCCACAGTAACATCTGGCAGGAAAGGAGAGGAGGGAAGCCGGTAGCGCTGTGGGAGGAAAGGGGGGCAATAGGGGGAATCTGTGCTGCACAGGGTGATTAGGGTGTGCCTGGGCACACCTGGCACACCCTGTGCGCACACCTATGCTCTCACCAGTGACTTGTTTTGGGCCTTTTCCCTGCATAGTTACTGGGTGACCCGTACTTTATAGCACAATCCTGATAGCCATAACAATATGACCATCCACCATAACCCACCGAGGCATGGATGTCACTAGATCTCTGAAGGTACACTGTGGTATCTGGCACCAAGCTGTCAGTAGCAGATCTGTCACGTACCTTGTGATGGGAGCCCAACGTGCAGGGAGCGGCCTCTCGTAAACCCCTGGCTCGAGAGCCCCTGATAGAGCAGACAGAGGCTCAGGAGGACAGGGGGCACAAGTGCCTGGCAGGTAAGCAGGATATTGGGTAGTTGCGGCAGCAGATGGTGCACGGCAAACTGGAACAGTCCGAAGATAGCTGGAAGGTGCACAGTAGGACTAATCAGAATGCAGACGGCAGGCAGATGTATAAAAGTCCCAGATCAGACTGCGGAAACAAGGTGGTGTATTGTAGTACAGGCTGAGGTGTGCTGTAGCTCAGGCACAGGTGCAGGGTAGTTCAGGCAGAGGTGCGCTATGATTCAGGCAGAGATGCACGGTGGCTTCAGGCAGGGTGCACTGTAGTTCAGGTGGAGGTGCCTTATAGTTCGAGCAGACCGATGGGTCGGACCAGCAGGCGACTAGGTACAGGGATGACCAAGAGAGTTGTCAGAGCAAGCCGAAGTCGGGGCGGGCAGCAATCGGGGTTAACAGAGACAAGCCGGATCAGATAACAGGAGTACAGGAATCAGAAGTCAATAGCAGGGGTCTCGGGAACGCTGTAGACCAGACAGCAAGAAGCAAGGTAGGCAGATAGTTTAAATACCTTGTTTGGCGCCAAATGCTGTCACCGCGCGCGCTCCCGCGAACGCACGCGCGCGCGCTCCCGTGAACGCGCACGCCCGCGCACGCCGATCGCGCTATTGTGCACGCGCATGCGCGGAGTGGACCTATGGAGTGTAGACAATCTCCTGGCGGCACTGTTGCCAGGCAGATTGTAAAAACGCCTTTCCTGACATTGCCCCCCCCCAAGGGGCAGCCTCCGGATGCCCAACTGGGCCACTTTGTCTGGGTGAGATCTCTCAAAGTCCTTGATTAGCCTTTCCGCGTGGACATTCATCTCTGGCTCCCATGAGTTTTCTTCTGGGCCGTAACCCTTCCATTTCACCAGGTATTGGATCTGGTTTCGTCTTCGTCTACAACCCAGAATGGACTCAACCTCAAATTCCTCTTCTCCATCGATAAGCACGGGTTCGGGAGGATTGATGTCCCGATCTGTAAAGGGATCGGGGACCGTGGGCCTAAGCAGGGCTACATGAAAAACTGGGTGGATCCGGAAGGACTCAGGCAGTTTCAATTCGTAAGCTACCTCGTTAATCTTCCTTGTTATAGGGAAGGGACCCACGAATTTAGGGCCCAACTTCTTGGATGGGCATGCCAATTTTAGATTCAGGGTAGAGAGCCAAACTTGGTCCCCAGGTGCCAGGTTGAGCTCCCCTCTCCTCTTCCTGTCGAAAATTTCCTTGTTGTAGCTTTGTGCCTTAGTCATGGTCTCCTGGAGAAGTTTATTGTTGGTGGAGAAGAAATTTAGAGTTTCCTGGGCGGCTGGTACCGGACATTCGGGCATGTTGTTAGATAGAAATAATGGGTGAAACCCGTAGTTTGCGAAAAATGGGGATTGCTTGATGGCAGAATGAACAGAGTTGTTGTAGGCAAACTCAGCAAGAGGCAAAAGAGGGGCCCAATCGTTCTGGGAGAAGCTTGAAAAGCAGCGCAGGTACTGCTCGAGCGTTTGATTGGTGCGTTCTGTTTGGCCGTTGGTTTGGGGATGGTATGCTGAGGAAAAGAACAGATCGATCTTCAGTGATTTACATAGTGCTCTCCAAAATCTTGATGTAAACTGTACCCCCCGGTCAGATGTAATGTTAGCAGGTACACCGTGCAGCCTTACTATTTCCCTGATGAAGATCTTTGCAGTCTCAGAGGCCGAGGGGACGCCCCTCATGGGTAGGAAATGGGCCATCTTGGAGAGTCTATCCACCACTACAAAGATGGTCGTAAAGTCTTCTGATGGAGGTAGTTCAACTATGAAGTCCATTGAGATCATCCTCCATGGCCTCTCCGGGACGGGTAGTGGTTTTAGTAACCCCCAGGCTCTGGTTTTGCTGTTTTTGTTCTGGATGCAGGTGGTACAAGATTCCACATAGCGCTTGCAATCTTGGGATAATCGTGGCCACCAGAATGTCCGCTGGAGAAGTTCGGAAGTTTTGTACACACCGAAGTGGCCGGCTAACTGGTGGTCATGACAGGATTTCAAGACGGCCACCCGAAGTTGTTGAGGTACAAAAATCTTGTCCTTGTTCCACAGCAGACCGTCTTTAGACTGTAGGGCAAGGCCAGGAACTGGGCATGGTCCTGAGGAGGCCTGTCTGATTTGGGACAGGAGGTCCTCTTGTAACAGGAGGAAGTTACCGGGAGGTAGAATGGTATCCGGAGGGGAAAGGACCTTAGGTTCGGCAAACATCCGGGAAAGGGCGTCCGGTTTGGTGTTCTTTGATCCGGGTCGGTACGTGATGTGAAACGAAAATCGGGTAAAAAAGAGTGCCCACCTGGCCTGGCGTGGTCTCAGTCTCTTGGCAATCTTTAAGTATTCCAAGTTCTTATGGTCGGTATAGATCAGAATAGGATGTGCTGCTCCTTCCAGGAGGTAGCGCCATTCCTCAAGTGCGGACTTTATTGCCAGAAGTTCCCTGTCCCCGACGTCGTAGTTTTTCTCGGCCTCTGTTAGTTTACGGGAGAAGAAGGCTACTGGATGCAATGCGGCCTTTGGGCCTTGTCTCTGGGAAAGTATTGCTCCAACTGCCACTTCAGAGGCATCCACCTCCAAGATGTAAGGTAAGGCCGGGTTAGGGTGCTTTAGGACAGAGGCCGAGATGAACAGATTCTTAAGGTTAGCGAAGGCGGCCTGAGCTTCGGGGGACCAGTGAAACCGGTTACCTTGTTTAGTTAAGTTGGTAATGGGGGCAATGATAGAGGAGAATCCTTTAATGAATTTCCGGTAGAAGTTCGCAAAGCCCACGAAGCGTTGGATCCCCTTCTTATCGCTGGGGGCTGGCCAATCCAGAATGGCCGTGACCTTCTGAGGGTCCATCTTAATACCCTCTACCGAAATGATTAGCCCTAGGAACTGAATATCTTGTTGTTCGAATGCACATTTCTCGGGCTTGGCGTACAAACCATGTTGGCGAAGTCGGGCCAATACCTTCCGGACGTGTTCACGATGGTCGGTTAAGGAGGAAGAGAAGACCAGGATATCGTCTAGGTAGACGATAACGAACAGATCTAGGTAGTCTCTAAAAATATCGTTTATGAAATGTTGGAACGTGGCAGGGGCATTGCATAGCCCGAAGGGCATGACCAGGTATTCAAAGTGCCCGAATCTGGTGCGAAACGCTGTTTTCCATTCATCACCGCTCCGAATGCGGACTAAGTTGTAGGCGCCGCGGAGGTCCAGTTTAGTGAAAATGGCTGCTGTCCCAAGTCTTTGAAAAAGTTCGGGTACTAATGGCAGGGGATACCTATTTTTAATAGTTATTTTATTCAGGGCTCTGTAATCCACACAGGGGCGTAGGGAGTGGTCCTTCTTTTCTACAAAGAATATACCGGCTCCGGCAGGAGAGGTGGAGGGACGTATGAATCCCTTCTCTAAGTTGTCATCCAGATACGTCTTGAGAGTTCCAAGCTCTAGTTCAGATAAGGGGAAAATTCTTCCAAAAGGGACCTCTGCCCCCGGAAGAAGGTCAATAGGGCAATCGTAGGGCCTGTGCGGAGGTAGAGTCTCCGCGCCCTTCTTGCTAAAGACATCTAGAAAGTTGTGATAGGCCTCCGGGACCAGCCGCCGGTTCTCCATATCACTCCCCAGACAAAGTAATGGGGACGAGGTGTCGGATGGTGCTGGAAAACAGTGTTCACGGCAATAGAGAGATGGAAAGCGAACCTCTCCAGTGTTCCAGTCGATCTGAGGATTATGAGCTTTTAGCCATGGTATCCCCAAGATAATTGGGAAGAGAGGGGATTCTATAATGTCCAAGCACAATAGTTCTTGATGCTTGTCCGCAGTGGTTGTGCGCAGGGGAATAGTCTGCTGTGTCACTGGTCCTGATCTGATGGCCGATCCGTCGGCAAGGTGGACCGTGAGTTCTTTAGGTCTGGGCCTCAAAGGGACTTGATGTTTCAAGGCGAAGGAAAGGTCCATGAAGCCGCTGCAGGCACCGGAGTCAATAATGGCGGGAGTCCGGATGTTCCTTCCTGGGAGCTGTAGAGAGATGGAAACGATCAGGTGAGCGGAATGGTTAGGCAGAACAGGCGAGACAGTAGAGGAGAGGTGGCACTTACGCAGTTTAGCGGGGCACATCCTCACGTAATGTCCTGAGTCCCCGCAGTAGAGGCAGAGGTTGTGAACCCGGCGTCGCTGGCGCTCCTCCGGAGTAAGTGAAGGTCGGATCAACCCCAGTTGCATGGGTTCAGAGGCATCGGTAGTGGAGCGTGGGGAGGTCGAAGAAGCGGAATGAGGAGGATAGGGTACCCGTGGCAACATCCATACTGGACGGGATGGTCCCGCTGACCGTTCAGCTCTACGCTCCCTTAGTCGCCTGTCGATCTGAATAGCTTGAAGGATCAAGGCATCGAGCGTGTTCGGTATACCGACCCGGGCCAACTCGTCCTTTAAGGGCTCAGATAGTCCCAGCCTGAATTGGTGTCGCAGGGCGGCGTCGTTCCAGCTGGTATCGGCGCTCCAGCGCCTAAAGTCCGATACATAGTCTTCAGCGGCTCTGCGACCCTGCTGGAGAGAGCATAATGCTGCTTCGGCGGTAGCGGCCAGTTGAGGGTCCTCATAGAGGAGGTCCATGGCCTGGAGGAAAGTACTTAGTTGGTCAAGGCAGGTGTTTTTCTGTTCCAGGAGGCGGTGTGCCCAGGCCTGAGGTTCACCGGACAATAGGGCTATGACAAAGCCCACCTTGGTAGATTCCAGGGAGAAGGTCCTGGGCTGTAGCGCGAAGAAAAGTTCGCAGGCGTTACGAAAGGCCCTGTACTTGCCGCGGTCCCCAGAGAACCTCTCCGGAGTAGGGACCCTGGGTTCAGGTGGCAACATGACAACCGACGGTGCAGGTGAGGTACCTGATGCGACAGGTGCTGAGGTAGCCAGGGTCTGGACACGCTCCTCTAGCCGGGTATATCCCTCTTGCAAACTCCTGACTGCAGCAGTAAGTCCGTCCAGGTGGCGGCATAGTTCCTCCATGGGAGAGGCCCCCTGCGTAGGCTCCGACATGGCTGTCTGGTACTGTCACGTACCTTGTGATGGGAGCCCAACGTGCAGGGAGCGGCCTCTCGTAAACCCCTGGCTCGAGAGCCCCTGATA
Source organism: Rana muscosa (assembly GCA_029206835.1). Classification (NCBI taxonomy): domain Eukaryota; kingdom Metazoa; phylum Chordata; class Amphibia; order Anura; family Ranidae; genus Rana; species Rana muscosa. Next base: position 192,835,956 of record CM055126.1, on the reverse strand, counting down.
GAGCAGACAGAGGCTCAGGAGGACAGGGGGCACAAGTGCCTGGCAGGTAAGCAGGATATTGGGTAGTTGCGGCAGCAGATGGTGCACGGCAAACTGGAACAGTCCGAAGATAGCTGGAAGGTGCACAGTAGGACTAATCAGAATGCAGACGGCAGGCAGATGTATAAAAGTCCCAGATCAGACTGCGGAAACAAGGTGGTGTATTGTAGTACAGGCTGAGGTGTGCTGTAGCTCAGGCACAGGTGCAGGGTAGTTCAGGCAGAGGTGCGCTATGATTCAGGCAGAGATGCACGGTGGCTTCAGGCAGGGTGCACTGTAGTTCAGGTGGAGGTGCCTTATAGTTCGAGCAGACCGATGGGTCGGACCAGCAGGCGACTAGGTACAGGGATGACCAAGAGAGTTGTCAGAGCAAGCCGAAGTCGGGGCGGGCAGCAATCGGGGTTAACAGAGACAAGCCGGATCAGATAACAGGAGTACAGGAATCAGAAGTCAATAGCAGGGGTCTCGGGAACGCTGTAGACCAGACAGCAAGAAGCAAGGTAGGCAGATAGTTTAAATACCTTGTTTGGCGCCAAATGCTGTCACCGCGCGCGCTCCCGCGAACGCACGCGCGCGCGCTCCCGTGAACGCGCACGCCCGCGCACGCCGATCGCGCTATTGTGCACGCGCATGCGCGGAGTGGACCTATGGAGTGTAGACAATCTCCTGGCGGCACTGTTGCCAGGCAGATTGTAAAAACGCCTTTCCTGACAAGATCCTTTAAGGCCTGTAAGGTGCGAGGTGGGGCCTCCATGGATTGGACTTATTTTTCCAGCACATCCCATCGATGCTCGATTAGGTTGAGATCTGGAGAATTCGGAGGCCAAGTCAACATCTCAAATTCGTTCTTGTGTTCCTCAAACTATTCTTAAACTATTTTTGCAGTGTGGCAGGGCACATTATCCTGCTGAAAGAGGCCACTGCTATAGGGGAATACCATTTCCACAAAGGGGTGTACTTGATCAGCAACAATGTTTAGGTAGATGGTTTGTGTCAAAGTAATATCCACATGGCGGGACTTAAGGTTTCCCAGCAGAACATTGCCCGAAGCATCACACTGCCTCCGTGAGTTTGCCTTCTTCCCATACTGCATCCTAGTGCTATCTCTTCCCCAGGTAAGTGACACACAAACCCGGCCATCTAAATGATGCAAAAGAAAATGTGATTAATCAGACCAAGCCACCTTCTTCAATTGCTCCGTGGTCCAGTTCTGATGCTCACGTGCCCATTGTAGGCACTTCGGCTGTGGACATGGGTCAGCATGGGCACCCTGAGCGGTCTGCGGCTACACAACAATCTGCAAACAATCTGCAATGGCCATTTTTTCTTCTTTCAACACATCAACTCCAAGAATAACATATTTACTCGCTACCTAATATATGCCACTGACTTCCAGATACCACTGTAACAAGATAATCAATGTTACCCACTGCACCTGACAGTGGTCATAAAGTTATGGCTGATCGGTGTATATTTTGGTGACTGTTGTCATCAGAGTAAAAGTGATGAAAAGTCCAACATCAATTTTTTACTGGAAAAGGGATAGAAAAGAAATCTTCCAATGGGGAGTGGAAACCATCTAATCGGAAATTTCCCTTATTTTGGATATATTTGCTCATACTTCCTGTAGTGCACCTCCGTAGGAGCTGTTGGTGATTGCACTCTATTCCCCATTGAGATGTTTTAACACCAAGTATAGGCAGACAGCAAGAGCTTGAACATGAGCCTGATGTTTATTCAGCAGGATCCATCTTACAACTAAAGCCCTGTACACACGATCGGATTTCCTATGGATTCTAATCCGATGGATTTTTCCACCGGAAATCCGATGAAGCTGACTTCCATCAGTCTTGCCTACACACCATCAGTCAAAAATCTGACCGTCCCAAATGCCGTGACGTAAAACACTCCGACAAGCCGAGAAAAATTAAGTTCAATGCTTCTGAGCATGCGTCGACTTGATTCTGAGCATGCGTGGGTTTTTTGTCCGATGGAGTTCCACACAGACGATTGGAATTTGCTATCGTTTTTTTTCCCATCGGATAAATTTAAAACATGTTCTATTTTTTCTCACCGATGGAATAAAGACCGATGGGGCCCATACACGATCGGTTTGTCCGATGAGAAAAGTCCATCGGACTGTTTTCATCGGTAAAACCGATCGTGTGTACACGGCATAACAGCTCCCCATCCCCAGATCACATGACCAAAACTGTTAACTGTTTCCTAACATGCATAAAGAACTAGGCATAGCAATTGAACTTGAATTATAACATAAAGCATACACATCATTACATCTTCCCTCTCAAATATGAAACATTTAATATGAGACAAAGTCCATCCATATCTTTGGTTTAAGAGCTTGACCATAGCGAGAGAAAGTAACCGCTGGCTCATCATCCGTAGGATTGGTGTCCAGTTGAGAGTCACTCCCAGCATTATCATATGCTGATACGTTTATGCTGTCCTCAGTATCCTCAGACTCAGTATCAGTGTTTAGGACTTCTGTGCCATCATGGGCTTGTTCTTTATCTCCATTGTCATCCGGTTCCTCTAATGATGTATCCGCGGCAGTGTCTGGACGAAGATGACGCCTGTTCCGTCCTAGTTTGTGTCCACACTTGGTCTCGATTATATATGATTTTGGTGAATTAGCTTCTTTAATAATTCGAGCAGGTTCCCATGTATTCCCAGTGACTCTGTGTCGCACAGCTTGCCCAGCAGAGAGTTGACAAAGGGATTTTGTGGATTTATCAAAACACAGTTTTTGCCTTTTCATGTTTATGATCCTCTGAGCTGTTACACGATCCAGTGGAATAGACTGAGGCTGCAATTTCTGTGGCGCAATAGGTCCTTAGTGTTCTACTCATTAGCAGCTGTGCAGGTGAGCATAACCCTTCAATAGGTGTTGCACGATAGTTTAACAGTCCTAGGTACACATCCTGCCCTGATGATTGCACTTTCAGTATAATGGATTTGGCTATGCCAACATACTTCTCTGCTAGACCATTGGTCTGTGGGTGATAGGGGCTTGTGGGTTTGTGCCTGATTCCTCATTCGCACAGGAAGCACTGGAACTCAGAGCATGAGAATTGTGGCTCATTATCAGACACAAGTTCTTCACATACTCCATGTCTTGAAAGTATTGTTTTGAAAGCCCATATGACTGTTGATGCTTTTAAATTTCTCAGCTGCACTAGCTCAAAGTATTTGCTGTAGTAATCTACTTCTATCAGGTAATGGTTGTCCTCAAAATGAAAAATATCTGTATCCAGTCTCTGCCATGCCCGTGAAGGAGCATTCCACGGTGTAAGAGGTTCTTTTGCATTGTGTTTTTGAAATGTCTGGCAGGTTTCACACTTCTTCACAAGTGTCTCAATATCAAAGTCCAAATTAGGCCAGTAGACCAACTCCCGCACTCTCCGCTTACACAGAGTGATTCCCAAATGTCCCTGGTGGATTTGTTTCAGTACTTCTGCCTGCTGTGACTTAGGAATGAGAATACGGTCACCCATAAATTTGATATCTGAATGAATGTATAGCTCATCTTTCACAGGCCAGAATCCCTGTAGTTCAGGACACAGCTTCTTTTGTTTTTCTGGCCAGCCATTGCACATGACACAAGTTAGTTTTTCTAGGACTTTATCCTGTTTGGTGTCTTGTCTTATCTTCTCCAGCCATACATCCGAAATTGGAATGTTCGCTAGTACTGTATGTACTTGTTCTTCCAACTCAGGTTCATCCCGTGCTTCATGTCCTTCTAGAAACACCCCAGACAGGGTATCTGCCATTGGAATTTCCTTTCCAGGCTTATACTTTACTATGAGATCATACTATGGATGTTTAGTGATCAGTTTTTTCACTTTGTCGAAAGTCTTTTCCATGTTTGCATCCCAACCCCAAACAGCATCCTTCTGTAGCAGTGTACGTATTGGTGCTATCTGTTGAGCAAGGCCCTGAGAGAATTTGGATAGATAGTTGAAAATGCCTAGTGATGTCTCCAGTTCCTTTCTGGAGGTTGGAGTCTTCATGTTGAGAACTGCTGTAATCTTCTTTGGATCAGGCTTCAAGCCCTCTTTGGTTAGTAGGTGTCTAAAATATGTAACTTCTTCTACCCCAATTTGCATTTTGTTTGGATTGAGTGTAAGATTCCTCTCACGACACCGATTGAGCAAAGCAGTAAGGTTTTTGTCATGTTCCATTTGAGCCTCTTTCCATAGACCAGCAAATCATCAACTATTACTTCAACACCCTGTAGACCAGCGATCAATTTGTGTGATTTCTTTTGAAATATTTCTTGTGCAGATGCTATGCCGAAAGGTACCCTTGTGAAGCGCCATCGACCCAAAGGGGAGTTGAAAGTGGTCAAGTAACTGCTGGCTTCATCAAGACGCAATTGCCAGTAACCAGAATGGGCGTCTAGTATACTAAATACTGTTGCTCCTACTAGCTTGTGCGCTATATCCTCTATGGTGGGGAATTTGTAGTGTTATCTCATTATGACTTTGTTCAAATCACGTGGGTCAATGCATATACGAATTGCATCTGTGTTCTTCTTCTCCACCACAACCATAGAACTTACCCATTCCGATGGTTCTGTGATTTTTTTTTACTACTCCCAGCTTCTCCATCCTAGTGAGTTCTTGTCTGACTTTATCCACAAGAGTTAAAGGTATTCTCCTTGGGGCGTGAATGACAGGCTGTGCACCCTCTTTTATGCGTATGCGGCTTACACCCGGTAGGCACCCCAGGCCCTTGAATAGATCACAGTACTCACGTTTAATGTCAGCCTCTGTTAGACCTCTGTGCCCACCATCTACAATCATTATGATCTTCACAAGTCCAATCTCTTTACTTGTTCTGAGACCTAGCACGGCTGGTGCTTGTGTTTCTATCACAAACAATTCTAAAACCTTTTCAGATCCCTTGTATGAACATTTTGCATGACAGTGACCCATTACTTTCAGCTTTTCACCACCATATCCCATTCGTTTCGGTAGGTCCTGAGTCTCTAAGGGGGATTCATTACTAAAGTGTTTCAGGTATATGTGGCTTGGCATACAATTTACTTGTGCTCCTGTATCTATTTTGAATGTGATTGGAGTTTTGTTAGCCCCTATCTGTAATGTTACAGTTGCTTCATCTGCAGACTGTTGTGTTTTTTGTACTGCTGCAAGATATATTGGGGTGCAGTCTGAGTCTGACCCTGCATTGTCATCCTCTATGGCAGGGGTGCCCAACCACTGGCCCGCGGGCCACATGTGGCCTGCGGCGCCCTCTGATGTGGCCCGCCACGTCTTGCTCTGAGATGGCGGGTCAGCAAGCCCAGATCGCGGGTTCCCGACTGGCCATCTCCGAGCATCAGCGCAAAGAACGAGCATCAGCGCAAAGAACGGACCTGCTGCTAGAGGAATCAGAGCCAGTGCTCCTTCACAGGCGGAGTGATACCAAATGCCCTCCGCCTGTGACAGGAAGCATCGGCTCTGCTCGCTACTGTAGCCGCATGCTTCTGTCACACTAAACCCGCGATCTGGGACAGCAGCCACCAGTACCAGTCACCAGTACCAGACACCAGTACAAGTCACCAGTACCAGCCACCAGTACCAGTACCTGCCAGCAGTACCAGCCAGCAGTACCCACCAGCAGTACCAGTACCCACCAGCAGTACCTGCCAGCAGTACCAGTACCCACCAGCAGTACCTTCCAGCAATACCAGTACCCACCAGCAGTACCAGTACCAGCCAGAAGTACCAGTGCCAGCCAGCAGTACCCACCAGCAGCACCAGTCCCCGCCAGCAGTACCAGTACCCACCAGCAGTACCAGTACCTGCCAGCAGTACCAGTACCCACCAGCAATACTTGCCATTAGTACCAGTACCCACCAGCAGTACCAGTACCCGCCAGAAGCACCAGCCAGCAGTACCAGTACCCGCCAGCAGTACCAGTACCCACCAGCAGTACCAGTACCAGCCAGCAGTACCAGTACCCACCCGCAGTACCAGCCAGCAGTACCCACCAGTAGTACCAGTACCAGCCAGCAGTACCTGCCAGCAGGCCGTACCCAACAACAGTTCCAGCCAGTAGTACCAGCCCTTGAGGACAGCCAGCAGCAGCCACCAGCCATAACCACCTGGGGGACAGGAGCAACCAGCTGCAGGAATCCTGAGGAAGGATAGTTTTCAGATACAGTCCCTGATTCCAAAGGGAAGGAATGTTCCTTGTGTTGATGTTTGCCCCCATGACTCTTCTGACCCCACTTCTGGTACCATGAGATGTTTTTTTTTTTATTGTATTTTTATTGAGAGATTTTCAGGAAATGACAATAATCACAAAGTAATTCAGACATGTCAAAATTCACAAAAAGGATAGAGTCAATTCAACTGGAGCGTCCAAACATACAGAACACAGGGGTGAACTGTGTAGCACAGGAAATCAAGAAATAAACTCATATGTACAACAAAGAAAAGAAAAATATATAACAGAGGTCACAACCATGAGATGTTTTAACACCAAGTATAGGCTGACAGCAAGGCTTGAACATGAGCCTGGTGTTTATTCAGCAGGATCCATCTTACAACTAACAGCTCCCCGCCCCCAGATCACATGACCAAAACTGTTAACTGTTAACTGTTTCCTAACATGCATAAGGAACTAGGCATAACAATTGAACTTGAATTATAACATAAAGCATACACATCATTACACCCATCACAAATAAACAAAATATTTCCCAGCACACTTACCAACCAGCCTGAAAAACAAGCAAATTGGCCCTGTCTAACTGTTTGCACACAACTCATAATTTCAGGCTGTGTAAGTGTGCTGGGAAATCTTTTGTTTGTTTGTGGTGTACATTGCCCTTCCATGTGCACCTTGCTGTAAAGATGCAAGAGGCTAGGTAGTCATAATAAAGAACCTTTTTCAAAGTGACCACAGGAGAATGCTTTAACAGAGACACAAAATGGTGTAGGTCCCTTAGCGGTAGTATAGACAAGTTGGGCACTTTGGGCTGATTGGAAATAGGCTATTAAATTAGGAAGGCCAAGCCCACTCTGTAGTTTTGAGGTATGTAAAGTCAATTTGTGAATCCGAGGCTTCTTATTCCGCCATATAAAAAACGGAGGACTTCAGTTTGCAAACGCTGTAAATCTCCTCTGGAGACTGCTATTGGTAGGGTTCTGAATAGTAAAGTGTCCTAGGTAAAAATGGCACCTTGATAGAATTGATTCTGCCAAACCAAGATAGAGAGTAATCCTTTCTACTGGCTCTAAAGAGGTTTTTCTTTTTGTGTTTTTGTTGAGAATGATGAACTGGGATAGGGAGAGGGAGCATGGGGATACCCTGAAAACTGTAGAACTGGATAACTTGAGGACTCCTTGATTTTTGGCTGCACTTCACAAACTGTAAGCTGCACTGCCCAAATGCACTGCACAACTGCTGAATGTCCCATGGGATCTCTATGCTGACGATGACCTGTACTCCAGAGTTTCAAAGTTACATACAGTCACTGACTCCTCAGCAATAGGGTTGCTTACTCACTTTGCCACAGGAACATCGGTTGTCTCCTGCTGTTATCCACCAAGCTTTGCCTAGTGAGGTAGATATAGACTCACACCACAGGGCAGTTGGACTCTTTCCCCCCAGCTGCCACCTGGCTCTCTCTCCAGTGAGCTTCTCCAGACCTAGCTTGATTCTTGGAATTCAGCTTATGAATAGGCGCCGCAGCTAAGCCTAGCTGGGACCTCTGTGTCTTCCTCACAGATGCTTCCAGAAAGCTGTCCCAGAGATAGACCCCCTACAGCAGGACTGGACACAGGAACTCTGCAGCTTTGCCTCAGGCCCCAGTCTATTTATGCCTCACCAGGGATTTGCTGGCGACCCATAATTATTCAGGCTGCGTACTCTGTTCCTCCTCCCACTAAAGTTCTAGAATCCTTTAGGCTAGGTTCACACTATTGCGAATTGGATGCAGGTTTTCTCCCCATCAAATTTGCATAGCAGGAGATTGTGAGCTGCTCTCTATGGAGCCGATTCACACATCTCCACAGCAACTCCGGTGTGAATTGCACAGGAGTCCTATGCGTCTTTTGTCCTGTTTCAGGTCTGAATTCAGCTAAAAAGTTCGGGTTGAAATCGGACCTGAAATGGTAAATGGAGATGCACCGGACTCCTGCTGTGAGCCGCTGCGTTCTCCAGTGTGAAACCAGCCTTAGAGTACAGTGGGAAGTAATTAGAACAGCATCCTGTGAGACACTGAGCAGGCCTCACTGTGCCCATCAAACACAGCTACTTTGCCCATCAAACGCAGCCACTGTGCCCATCAAATGCAGCCACTGTGCCCATCGATTGCAGCCACTGTTTCCATCAATTGCAGCCACAGTGCTCATCAATGGCAGCTACTGTGCCATCAAACACAGCCACTGTGCCCATCAATTGCAGCCACTGTGCCCATCAAACGCAGCCACTGTGCCCATCAAACGCAGCCACTGTGCAATTTATGAATCTATCCATTATGCACAGAGGGGGGTGGCTGGAAAAAGGGGGCGGCGCCCGTGCGCCCTAATGGACGCGCTGCCACTGGTCCTACATACAGTGATACCATGGAGAACGAAGGTAGTCACCCTTTAAGAGGATCCCAGTTTTAAAATAAAGGAATTTTATGAATTGGAGGTTGCTGGGAGTAATAAAAGGGACTTGTTTGAGTTAAGAACACATACTTGGATAGAATCATTTTTTGAAAATATTTTAATGTCAATTTAAGCCTGGGTCACATTTGACCGATGCGCTTGTTACTCTGCACATTGATGTGGGTTTCTTTAAGGCAACCCATTCAATTTGAATGGGCTGCCAATGCACCCCAGCATAGTCAAAACAATATCTGACCCTGAACAGGTACACTACAGTGCAGGTGTGTTGCCAGTGCACTGAGGTGTCATTGAAAATGATATGTTATGCAATAGCGTGAAACTGACCTACTGTATTTTTTTCAAATGCAAGCCTGTGTTTGCCCAGATACAGTCCCTGTGCAGCAGATTGAGACTGATAAAGGGAGAAGCAGAACAAGGAGACAATTAGAGAGAATGCTGATAGGAGGAGAGAGCAGAATGACAGAGAGATGAGCCCATTAATTTGCTGCTTCTCCTTTCACTGTCCAGACACATGCTGGAGAACAGACAAGACATTTAAGTGTTACTTAAAGTGGTGTGTTTTTTTTTTTTTTGCAACCTGCAAGGTCAAGTTTTCTTTGCAACCTGCAAGGTCAACTCATAATGTGCTAGTATGCATCGCATACTAACAAATTATGTAAAACTTACTTTAGAACTAAGCCCTTCCAGCGGCACGCTGTCCCTGCTGACAGGGCTTCCATCTTCACCCGGTCTTCCTTTTGGGTTCGTGGACCTGATGACACCACTCCTACGCATGCGCACAGGAGCCACCCTTTACGGCACAGGACTCTGAAGGAACGGCCCTTCAGAGCGCATGCGCTGGTGACGTCACTGGCTGCATCCACAGTAAATATCTCCTAAACTGTGCACGTTTAGGAGATAATTACAGTACCAATTGGTAAGCCTTATTATAGGCTTACCTATTGGTAAAAATTATGCATGGGAGTTTACTCCCACTTTAACTGCAGCAGAGAAAAATCAGGTCTCCACTCCTGCCAGATAGGGCTCTGCTGGGTGGCAGATCTGTGTATATCTCAAATCTGGTCGAACATAAATAGAAAACCTTTGGCACATAAAACAGCTCCCATATGTGTATTTATCTGTGTACGTATTTAGCTGTTTGCCTGGAGTTCAGTTTTAAATAAGTGTTTTGGTATACGATGGATGTGAACTCTTCATCTGATCCAATATATTACTAGAGGGGGCAGTCTTGCTCTTCTGAAACTGAACCATCGGTCAGCTTGCTGCGAAAAATATTACAACGCTTAATCTGAGTGATTACGGCAAATGTACATAGCCACGCTTATGTAGGACCAGTTCTGTTACTCATTCTAATGACCATGATGCAAAGCAATTACAGCATACATGCAAATGAGACCCAGATCATTATGATAATGATAACAATAACTTCACACCAAAGGTTTGCAGCCCGTATTAAAAAATGGCATTCTATTTGTTTTCCTCGTACACTTCCCCTCTACAATTTGTTACGCAGTCTGTTTTTGCAGGAACAGATTTTATTTATCACGACCATCAACACTTGGGAACCCAGGATCACCAATTACGTTTATTTTACCTGTCTCACCAGTCCCAAGTAAAATCACAATAACCTCCGTGATAGGAATGGCGATTGCAGGTTGAACGGCTCCAGGAAAGAATTGTTTAGTTTCAATTCTCTGTGTCTCGATAATTGCAAATGTCGTTCCTGGGGCTGTAGCTAAAATTTCTGTCCTGATGTTTTTGACAGCGAAATTATTTTGAAAGCTGAAAAAAGGCACCGCTTCGCTCGGCATCAATATTTCAGGACCTCTTCCGTCAAGTTTGGCCTGCTGGCAAATTCAAGGTGGAACACGGGCAAAGTGAGCTCAAACAAAAGTTGGGAATGCGATGGATGGAAGGTGACAGCATGTAACAACCACTTAACTATCAAAACCGGTTAGAGTGGATCATATTGAAGGACAGGCAAAGTAAAATGCTTCTATTTTTATGGGGATATGTGGGCAGTGGGCACAATGTAAAAACACTGTCAGCAGATTTCTAAGGTTTACAGTACACCAGGTACAGTGCTTGCAAAACTATACACCCCCCTTGGCATTTTTCATATTTTGTTGCCTCACAACCTGGAATTAACATGGATTGTTTTACACATTTACACGTTTCCCCTTAAACCGCTCAAGTGTTGCTTTAGCAGTGTGTTTGGGGTCATTGTCCTCCTGGAAGGTGAATCTCCATCCTAGCCTCAAATCACACACAGAGTGGTACAGATATTGCTCAAGAATATCCCTGTATTTAGCACCATCCATCTTTCCCTCAACTCTGACCAGTTTCCCAGTCCCGACTGCTGGGATGGTGTTCTTTGGGTGATATGATGTGTTTGGTTGGGTTTGCGCCAGACATAGCGTTTTCTTTGATGGCCAAAAAGTTCAATTTTAGTCTCATCCGACCAGGGCACCTTCCTCCATACATTTTGGGAGTCTCCCAAATGTGCAATTTTGTTTTTTGCTGAAAGTAATGGCTTTCTTCTGGCCACTCTGCCATAAAGCCCAACTCTATGGAGCGTACGGCTTATTGCCATCCTATGTACAGATACTCCAGTCTCTGCTGTGGAACCCTGCAGCTCCTCCTTACGTCTCTGTGCTGCCTCTCTGATTAATGCCCTCCTTGCCCGGTCTGAGTTTTGGTGTGCGGCCGTCTCTTGGCAATTTGCTGTTGTGCCATGTTCTTTCCATTTTTTATGATAGATTTGATGGTGCTCCTAGGGATCATTAAAGATTTGTATATTTTTTTTATAACCTAACCCTGACTTGTACTTCTCAACAACATTGTCCCTTACTTCTTTAGAGAGTTCCTTGGTCTTCATGGCAGTGTTTGGTTAGTGGTGCCTCTTGCTTAGGTGTTGCAGCCTCTGGGGCCTTTCAAAAAGGTGTGTATATGTAATGACAGATCAAGTGACACTTAGATTGCACACAGGTGGACATCATTTCACTAATTATGTGACTTCTGAAGGTAATTGGTTGCACCAGAGCTTTTTATGGGCTTCATAACAAAGGGGGTGAATACATACGCACATGCCAATTATCATTTTTTTTATTTCTGAAAAATAGTTTTATGTATATATTTTTCTAATTTTACTTCACCAACTTAGACTATTGTGTTCTGATCCATCACATATAATTCAGATTAACCTCCCTGGTGGTATTCCCGAGTCTGGCTCGGGGTAAGATTTCAGTACCATTAGTGGTAAACTCGAGCCAGACTCGGGCTGCATCGCAGTATCAAGGCAAAGTTACTTACCTTGTCCCCTGGATCCTGCGATGTCTCCCCGCTGTGTGTGCGAGCCGTGTCTCCTCGCTCAATTCACACAGTCCCGTTGAGCTCTGTTCCCTGCGACGTTGCGGCGCACAGAGGCGGAGATCGGCACCAAATTCAAAAAAGTAAAAACATAATACACATACAGTACACTGTAATCTTACAGATTACAGTACTGTATAAAAAAATTACACACCCCCTTTGTCCCTAGTGGTCTGTCCAGTGCCCTGCATGCACTTTTATATTATAAATACAGTTTTTTCTGCCTGGAAACTGGAGATTGTCCATAGCAACCAAAAAGTGTCCCTTTATGTCAAAAGTGGTTTTAGACCAGCTAGAAAACAGCGATAATAAATTAGAATCACTTGCAGAATTGAGCGATAGCGATTTGTGGGGAAATTCGTCATCAAACACTAAATCTATCGACAGCGACAATTCTGCAACTGAGCAAATTTCTGTGTTTTTGATTTGATTACATTATTGAATAATTTTTATTATTATTATATTATTATTTGTTATAATTATTTATAGTTACTTATTATATTATAATTTATGATTTTGTGTTTCAAACTTTATCATACCCGGGATGTCTACTAGACTCTTGTTTGGACAGATTTAAGTGAGTTATTCCTAATGCCGCGTACACACGACCGTTTTTAATGTCATTTTAAAAAACAAAGTTTTTCTCGACGTGATTTTTCTTGTTTCCTCTCAAGCCTGTCTTGCATACACACATTCATTAAAAAAAACGCTTGAGCAAAGCGCAGTGACGTACAACACGTACGACGGCACTATAAAGGGGAAGTTCCCTTCGGATGGTGCCACCCTTCATGTTAGTAAAGTTTGTTCAGCGACGATTCGCGCTTTTCAGCCTTGTGCTTTTCAGTCCGTTACAGCGTGACGAATGTGCTATCTCCATTACGAACGCTAGTTTTACCAGAACGAGCGCTCCCGTCTTATACTTGATTCTGAGCATGCACGTTTTTTTTCCCCTCGTAAAAGCATACACACTACCGTTTTTCACGACGTTAAAAAAAAAGACATGAAAAACGACGTGAAAAAATAGAGCTTGTTCGAAATTTTTAATGCCCGTTTTTCACATCGTTAAAAATGCTCTGGAGCATACACACGGTCGTTTTTAATGCCCAATTTAAAAAATGGCATTTTTAACGGTGTGAAAAACGATCGTGTGTACGCGGCATAAGAATTACAGGCCTACAATATAAAACGCCAAATTTATTGTACCGCTTTCAGCACCTAAAATCTGAGAATCATACCGCCAGGGAGGTTAAAAAAACATTAAACTAATGGCTGTAATGTAACAAAATAGGTAAAAAGCCAAGGGCTTGAATACTTTTGCAAGGCAATGTATGTGTGATACTTTGTACATTGTTATTAAAGAGTTTTACTTACTTATCAATCACTGGGCTCTTATTAAAGAGACACTGTCACATTGACCATGCAGAGCATTGAGTTATAGTCCCAATCAGGGGTGCAGATGATGGGAGGTCAACAATGTGCCTACAAAGTGCCATATAGGATTGGGGATCGTGGACCCTTCTGACTACAGCTTACCAGGTACTGGGAAGACCTAGAGAAGAAGATCTGTGTAGACAATGTGCATGAAGAAAAAATCTTTAAATTCGTATTCGGGATTCCTATTCGGAATTCGTATTCGGAATTCGTATTCGGAATTCGTATTCGAAATTCGTATTCAAAATACATTTTGTCTTTTTTCAAATTTTCTTCGAATTTACAAATATTTTTCAATTAGAAACGTTCAAACCGATAAATTTCGAACTGGTTGAAGCAAAAATGTTAATTATTTTTTTCAATTCAAATGCGGCATTGTGAACAAACAAAAGAAAAATCTTCACCAAATGATTACTATGACTCTGTAAATCATCTTTGTCTTAACAAAAACAACATTATTTTGAAAATGGTACTCGAATGGAATTCATGGAAAATTCTAATTTCAATTTGAATTGAGGAAATTCTGACAAATTTTGTTTCGTTATTCGGGGCATTTGGTGAACTTAGTTTATAATGTAATTCGGGCATTCGGATGTATCCGAATCTCCCAATAATGAAAAATTGTCTGAATATTATTTCAGAATGAAACAAAACATGCCTAGATCTAAGAGGGCACAAACTCATTGTTCAGTTTTCCGACTCACTTTATCCTTTGTTCTCAATGTCAAGTGTTCCTCCTTTCTTGATCCTCAATTCCCACTGCCCAGTATTCCTCCTATCACTGCCAGCCAAGCCTTGATGAAGGGTTGCCGTGAGTCCTCAAATTGTATTGGCTTTTAACTACTGATCCTTAATCCAGATTAATAGATCTATACTAGATGGGTGGTTCCTCCTTTCTTTAGCCTGTGTTCTCATTGTCCAATGTTCCTCTTCTCTTTATCCTCTGTTATCATTGTCCAATGTTCCTCCTCTCTTTATCCCCTGTTCTCATGTTCCAGTGTTCCTCCCCTCTTTATAGTCTGTTCTCATTTTCCAATGTTCCTCTTCTCTTTATGCTTTATTCTCACTGCCCGGTGTTCCTAATTTTTTAACCCTCTGTTCTCATTGTCCGTTTTTGCTCTTCTCTTTATCCTCTGTTCTCATTGTCCAATGTTCCTCCTCCTCTGTTCTCATTGTCCAATGTTCCTCCTCCTCTGTTCTCATTGTCCAATGTTCCTCCTCCTCTGTTCTCATTGTCCAATGTTCCTCCTCCTCTGTTCTCATTGTCCAATGTTCCTCCTCCTCTGTTCTCATGTTCCAGTGTCCCTCTTTATACTCTGTTCTCATTTTCCAATGTTCCTCTTATCGTTATCCTTTGTTCTCATTGTCCAGCTTTCCGTCTTTTTAACTTCTGTTCTCATTGTCCAATGTTTCTCCTCTCTTTATCCTCTGCTCTCCTTATCCAGTGTTCCTCTTCTCTTTATATTATGTTCTCATGTTCCAATGTTCCTCTTCTCTTTATATTCTGTTCTCATGTTCCAATGTTCCTCTTCTCTTTATCCTTCATTCTCATTGTCCAGCTTTACTCCTTTTTTAAGTTCTGTTCTCATTCTCCAGTGTTCCTTCTCTCTTTACACTCAGTTCTCATTGTTCAGTCTTATTTCTCTCTGTATCCTTCATTCCCAATGCCTAGTGTTCCTTCTGTCTTGATTCTCATTGTCCAGTATTCTTCCTATCACTGCCAGCCAAGCCTTGATGAAGGGGTGCTGTGAGTCCTCGAATTGTGTTGGCTTTTACCTACTGATCTTTCATCCAGATTAATAAATCTATACTGGATGACTGGTCTCATCTCTTACACCTTTTTTGACGTATCCTTTGAAGTTTTACCAATGACCACAGTTATATTCATGGTTTATCTGTCAAGTAGCACGTCTAGACAGTATGGCTGCATCGCACAACTGACGGCCAGGGTGAGCGCCACACACCGGAGATTGTGGCCCTCATCCTGCACCCTCTCTGCTAACATCTGGGCAAAACTACTTTCCAGAAATGTTTAGTAGCTGCAGCTGTTTCATGTAAGAGCTGCTGCTGGATCAGAGAAAACAGTTGAATGTATTACAGATAGGCCCACCTCCCGCTGCGTGCATTTGTGTGCATTTAATGAACAGTAGCGATCTCTCCCGAAGCAATGACAATTTGATTCACGCTGGTTCCTCATCTGAAAGCCAGCTATGGTTATGAAAACTCACAGAGCCGTGCACCAACATGTCTGCAGGTCTCTCAAAGCAGCTAAAATCTTACCTTAAAATAGCTAATGGGCCATGTGTTTTCCCTGAGTCCTGAGTGGGTACAATGCTATGAAATTGCTAAAAGGGACATTAAACACAGAGGGGGGAATAGAGCATTTACTTTGAAACAGACAGAGATTGTTGGGTTCTTGTATATATATATAAAAATAAAAATACAGAGCTAACTCTTTGTAAGCATTTTACTGTGATATAGTTTGTTGCAGGAATTGTTTCAGTTCAAAGAAATTTTGATATACCGTATGTTGTTTAGAAACTTTTCAGAAAGTAATGATCCTTGCAAAAGGGTGTATTTATATAGATAGGAATGCTGAAAAGATATCTGATTGCCTGTCTGTTTAGGAAATGCTTAATGAATCTCAGGAAAGCAATGAAAGTGTCCGACAGGCAGGAATGAGCCCCACTTCCCCACATTGGAGCAATCCCACTAGGTCCTGTGCTGGGCAGCTTTCCTTATGCAAAGTTGCCAGAAAAAGCATGCACAAATGGAAGCCAAAGAATAAAAGTATCAAAACCATTTATTAGTTAATACTACAAGCATCCAACACGTTTCCAGGGTCAAAGAGATTCCCCCTTCATAAGGGCTTTAGTTAAAGTAAGAGTCTTGAATGGACTTAAAATAGAATCTCTGAATGTGTGAATCTGTGCAGGGAAGCTAATTGCTGAATCAGGAGAGTTACTTACAGGAGAGAATTTGTTTCTTATCTTGATTGCTCACGAAGAAATGTGGTTACTATGTGGAAGGGAAGTCACTCATCACAGGATCCGGAAGACTGCTGCTTCCACTGTAGTAGCAGGGACTACAGTGAGTTTCACCTCCCCAGCAGCCTATCAGGTATGAGATATGCACCTTAAGAGTTAGTTTACCTTTTTAGAAAAAATTAAAAGGTAAACTGATGCCGCGTACACACGATCGGATTTTCCGCCGGAAAAACCTTGGATGGTTTTTCCGACGGAATTCCGCTCAAGCTTGGCTTGCATACACACGGTCACACAAAAGTTCTCTGAACTTTTAACCATCAATAACGCGGTGACGTACAACACTACAACGAGCCGAGAAAATTAAGTTCAATGCTTCTGAGCATGCGTTGAATTGTTTCCGAGCATGCGTCGTAACTTTGCGCGTCGGAATTGCTACAGACGATCGGAATTTGAGAACCAGCTCTCAATCTCTTTTTGGCGGAAATTCTGACAGGAAATGTCCGATGGAGCCTACACACGGTCGGAATTTCCGACCAAAAGCTTACATCGGACATTTCTTGTCGGAATTTCCGATCGGGTGTACGGGGCATGACATTGAAAATCTTGCAGCGGTACTGTGGTTTACAAGACATGCTGTTCTTCCTCCTCATTCTATGGGAACTCAGGGTAGGATCAGAGTGGTTCTAATTGTTCAATGCAGTCACAAGCCGGTTCTGACCAATCAGAACCTCTCTGATCCATCCTGGTATTCCTAGAAGGTATTCCTAGAAGATGCAGGACAGCATTTCAGTCTTAGCAGGTTATTTAAAAATTATGAGCTGGAAGCTTCTTGTTTCAGCAATTAGCTTTACTTTCATGGAGAAATGCATTAAATTTTTATCATTATGGAGACAGACAGGAAAAGAACACAAAGGAGTGCACACTTAGATACAGAGGGTACTTCCTCTCATATCATAGAATGCATGACCTATACACTATAATACTACAGCACCACCTACTGGCATAGATAGGTATAATGCATATTTATAGGTATAATGCATATTTATATACAGTATCTCACAAAAGTGAGTACTCCCCTCACATTTATGTAAATATTTTATTATATCTTTTCATGTGACAACACTGAAGAAATAACACAATGTAAAGTAGTGAGTGTAGAGCTTGTATAACAGTGTAAATTTGCTGTCCCCTCAAAATAACTCAACACACAGCCATTAATGTCCGAAAGCGAGTACACCCCTAAGTAAAAATGTCCAAATAGGACCCAATTAGCCATTTTACCTCCCCGGTGTCATGTGACTCGTTAGTGTTACAAGGTCTCAATGTGTGTTAAATTTGGTGTTATCGCTCTCACTCTCTCATACTGGTCAGTGGACGTTCAACATGGCACCTCATGGCAAAGAACTCTCTGAGGATATGAAAAAAATAATTGTTGCTCTACATAAAGATGGCATAGGCTATAAGAAGATTGCCAAGACCCTGAAACTGAGCTGCAGCACAGTGGTCAAGACCATACAGCGGTTTAACAGGAAAGGTTCCACTCAGAACAGGCCTCGCCATGGTCGACCAAAGAGTGCACGTGCTCAGAGTCATATCCAGAGGTTGTCTTTGGGAAATAGACGTATGAGTACTGCCAGCATTGCTGCCGAGATTGAAGGGGTGGGGGGTCAGCCTGTCAGTGCTCAGACCATATGTCACACACTGCATCAAATTGGTCTGCATGGCTGTCGTCCCAGAAGGAAGCCTCTTCTAAAGATGATGCACAAGAAAGCCCGCAAACAGTTTGCTGAAGACAAGCAGACTAAGGACATGGATTACTGGAACCATGTCCTGTGGTCTGATGAGACCAAGATAAACTTATTTGGTTCAGATGGTGTCAGGCATGTGTGGCGGCAACCAGGTGAGGTGTACAAAGACAAGTGTGTCTTGCCTACAGTCAAGCATGGTGGTGGGAGTGTCACGGTCTGGAGCTGCATGAGTGCTGCCGGCACTGGGGAGCTACAATTCATCGAGGAAAGTTGGAGGAGCGCAAGGTCTCTAACATCCACCAGCTCCATGATGTTGTCACAGAGGAGTGGAAGAGGACTCCAGTGGCAACCTGTGAAGCTCTGGTAAACTCCATGCCCAAGAGGGTTAAGGCAGTCCTGGGAAATAATGGTGGCCACACAAAATATTGACACTTTGGGCCCAATTTGGACATTTTTCTTAGGGGTGTACTCACTTTTGTTGCCAGTGGTTTAGACATTAATGGCTGTGTGTTGAGTTATTTTGAGGGGACAGCAATTTTACAGTTATACAAGCTGTACACTCACTACTTTACATTGTAGCAAAGTGTAATTTCTTCAGTGTTGTCACATGGAAAGATATAATAAAATATTTACAAAAATGTGAGGGGTGTACTCACTTTTGTGAGATACTGTATATATACAGTCAGGTCCATAAATATTGGGACATCGACACAATTCTAATGTCTGGACCTTTTATCTGCTCCTTGTAAATGGGATAATGAGGGAATAACACACAGCTGGCTGTGGAACAGCTGAGCAGCCAATTGTCCCATTACTTTTGGTCCCTTAAAAAGTGGGAGGCACATATACAAACTGTTGTAATCCCTACACCATTCACCTGATTTGGATGTAAATACCCTCAAATTAAAGCTGAAAGTCTTCAGTTAAAGCACATCTTGTTTGTTTCATTTCAAATCCATTGTGGTGGCGTATAGAGCCAAAAAGATTAGAATTGTGCCGATGTCCCAATATTTACCTGAGTGTATATATATATATCTAGTCAGTTTATAAGCTGTTGTACTTTTCCAACAACCCCCCTCAACAGTATGTGCTTTGTATTATATTTAGCTTCTTCTGGAAATAGCTATGATGTTCCTTCAATAAAGGTTTGGTGAGTGCATCAGCAGTCATCTCCTCTGACGGGCAGTATTGAATGTCAAGAACACCTTGCTCTTGATTGTCTCTCAGTAGGTGGTATTTGACATTGTTGTGTTTGGTCCTAGGATTAACCGTTTCTGATTGTGTAAGCCTTATACATCCCTGGTTGTCTTAAAAAAATGGTAATTGGTTTTGACATGTCTATCCCAATGTCCACAAAAAGTTGATGAATCCATATCGCTTCTTGACATGTGTATGCTGCTACAATGTAATCTGCTTCAGTTGAAGATAGAGCAACAGTTGTTTGCTTTCGACAAGACAAACGTAAGGTTCCTTCCCCATACTGGAAGATTAATCCATTTGTGAATTTGTGGTCTGTGCAGTCCCCGGCCCAATCAGCACACATATCCGACCAGTTATGGTTTGGCTGTTGCTGATAACCGTAACTTCATCTGAATTGTTCCTTTGAGGTATTGCATCACTCTCTTCACTGCGTTACAGTCACGCAGACAGGGAGCTGAGACTTTCCTGCATAGTATGCAAACTGCTGCGGCTATGTCTGGTCCTGTCACACAAAATATAGCAGCTTACTGATTGCTCTGCGATACATGTCATTGTTGGGTAGCAATTTTTCTGCTTCATTACTCTTTAGATAGCCTGGTTCCATAAGAGTTTTCACTTCCTTTGCATCTTGCATATGGAATTCTTCCAAGATTTCTGAGATTTTCTGAGATTGGTTGAGAAGATAACTTCCATCTTCTTCTCTCTCTATTTGGATTCCCAGATAGTAGCTAATGTTCCCTAGCTCTTTAATTTCAAAATGTTCTTTCAGCTTGTAAACTATCTGATTGTAATGCCCTTCTTGTTCAAAATAAGTTACAATGTCATCAACATAGATAAGGATGTATATCCATCTGTCTTCTTGATTCTTGGAGTAGGGACAGGGATCTACTTTACTTCTTGAGAATCCCTCTCTGGTAAGTACTTTGTTCACTTTCTCATTCCACATACTTGCAGATTGCTTAAGACCGTAGATGCTCTTCTGAAGTTTACACACAAGGTTGTCTCCTTGCTTAAACCCTGGTGGTTGCTCCATGTAGAGGTTTTCCTTAATGTCTCCATATAGGAAGGCAGGTTTAACATCTAGGTGTTTGACTTGCATGCCATTCCGGCTGCAACACTAAGAAGCACTCTGCTGGTGGAGTGTTTTACGACGGGAGCGAATGTTTCATCGTAATCTTCACCAAATTTCTGAGTGTAACCCTTGACAACTAGTCTGGCTTTGTATTTGTGGATATTCCCTTCTGCGTCTGACTTTATTTTGAAAGTCCAATTACTTCCTATAGTTTTGATGTTAGGAGAGAGCTCTGTGAGTGTCCAGGTTTTATTTTCTTGAAGTGACTTCTTCTGCTGCTTTTCTCCATTTATTGGCTTCATATTTTGGCAGTTTTTCTATGTCTTCCCAGGATGTTGGTTCAAGTATGGTGTGTGTTTTGACAGTGTATGACAGCTTGCAGGGGGGTATCCCCTTTGTAGTCCGAGTTGATCTTCTGATTTCTGGCAGTTCAGCAGGAATGTGAGTTCCACCTCTTTTTCTGACTCCTGCAAAGGTTCGCTTTGGTTGACATTTTCTTCTGGTTTGCTTGGCATCTTCACTTCACAGCTTTCCGAGGTTGGTGTTTCTACTGATGTGCTCTAATCAAAATTAACACTACGGCTTATTGTCACCTTGTCAGTCTTTGGGTGTAGGATTCTTTAACCCATTAGTTTGCGCACTGTAGCCTACTAGAATGCCCTCTATGGCTCTGTTCTCTAGCTTGGAGTCAATCCATAGAGACTTCTATGTGGTCACTTAGCGATCTCTAGACTGGCAAGATGTCATTAGCATCAGGATCACCCATGTGACATCAGCCTTATGGTGGCCATACACACTTCAATAAGTGATTGATTTCTTTTCACATCAATCTCTCCTGATAGGATCTATAGATAACAACCCATTCGATCGATATGCCACACACATGAATTTTAATCAATAGATGGAAGATACAATCGTAAATTGATTACATCTCTGTTTTTAACATGCAATCTCCTAATCTGATCGATCGACATACAATCAAATTTATGTTCAAAGCATCACAGTGCTGCCGACCATTGCAACATTAAGGTGCAGCGCTGGCAATAGTGAAAACTTTCGAAAAAAACAATAAGTTTGACAAAAAAAAGGTGCTAAGTGTAACACATATATATTAGCCGCAGCTAATAGGTAGAATTAAAGTCCAAACCAAAATAGTGAATGGTGGTGTGTATATTCAATGCAATAAATGAATTGGGCAGCAAATCTTCAACTGAGTCCAAACAAACAAACAAGCTTATTCCCATCTGAAGCCCCACTCACTATTTGATGCTAGTCCTCCGCTACTCGGACGGGGATCATGGAGTAAGAACGGTAAAAGCAGGCTGAATAAATTTGCTGGGTGCTCAAAGATAGAACAAAAGCATGGGAGAAAAAACAAAATTGCTGGACAAGTCTACAAAAGACATTGACTAAGTGCTAGTAGCAATGGATGGCAGAGGCAGGCATTCAGTACAAAAAACTTCCACGAGCGCCGCTCAAACAGCGTGCGCTCCACGGAGGCAGGAATAACGTCAGTGGTTTTGCCGTAAACCGGAAGTGCGTCAACGCGCTTCGCCCCTCCTCCAGGGGGTCACCAAAGGACATCACATCTGGCCTACAGCGATTAAATTTATATTGAGGAGAGTGACCTCACAGGAAAGTCAATTAGTAGACACCTACTTCCTGGTTTTACATCATTGACCTGATTGCCATACAAAGCTTTATTAAGAAATAGGAAACAGAAACAAATCTGCCACCTAGCAAATAAAAAAAACACAAATCTTTGTTAAAAAAGGAAACAGAAGCAAATCTGCCACCTAGCGGATAAAAAAGATGAATTATATTGCAAATACCAATAAATATGAATAAAAAAAGAAAAAAAAAATTTGAAAAAAGGAAAATAGAAAAATGAAATAAAAAAAATAAATAGAAAAAATGAAAAAAAAAAAAAAAATAATAGAAAAATCTTTGATATTGCAAAAATTACCAATTTGACAAAAAACTGTTTAGATCCAGTTCTATGTTAAGTCCAGCCGGACTTAGAGTACGAAGCCAATGAATCCATTGGGATTCATTCTGCAAGATGGATTTTTTGAGGTTGGAGCCTCGCCAGTGTTCTTCCACCCTATCTATTCCACAAAAAGTGAGACCACTAGGGTCCCTATTATGCAACAGTCTGAAATGATTAGACAGGCCATGATGTTGGTAGCCTTTTTTAATCCTGTTGACATGTTCACGGAGTCTAGCCCCTAATTGTCTGGTGGTCCTACCGACATATTGAAGCCCGCAAGGGCAAGATGGCAAGTAGGTGACATGTGTGGTCCCACATGTGATGAATTTTTTGATTTCAAAAGATCTACCCTCAGAGAAAGAACTGAAATGGGTGGTTTTCCTTTTTCTGAATTTAGACGTCTTACACATCTTACACCTCCCACAACAATAGAAACCAGTTTGATCCAAAAAAGTGAAAAGTTTCTTGGGGGGATTCACTACATTGTGTGCCAGTTGTAGTCTCAAAGTAAAAATCTTTTTGTTTTTTCTCTTTCTTTTTGAACAATTCATTCCTGTCCATTTCACCAATGGCATTTTTGATTTTGGTTAAATCTTCCAAGTCATAACCTTTTTTGTGGAATCGCTTCAGAATAAGATCTGCTTACAAATTGTAATCTTCCCTTGTCAAAGTATTTTATTGGACATATATATTAGTCACATACAGATCATATGTAATACATGTTGTTGATATTTGTCCAATTATTACAAATATAGAAAAATAACAAATAATAGGGCCTACAGAATATATCCTAATGAAAATTATAAGGACTTAAATGAGATAGAAAGTAAATAAATCCTTGTACTAATATATTCAAGACTGTAGTTGAAAGAAATATTTAACATATTAATTATAAATTGATCTGTATCTTCGAAAAAAGTAATGTAGAGTAATACTGTAGCTTCAATAAGGTGCATTATGAAGTAAGAATAACAGAGAAAAGAAAAGAGAAAAAGAAGTAAAGATATCAAAATAAAATAGGGTAAAATAAAATTAGATAGATAATATAAAATAAAATAGATGGAATAGAATAGTAGGAAACCAGAGGGGGGGGGGGGGGAGTGTAGCAGTCCACCTGAATGGCCTGAATGAATCGGTCCGCGGCTTGAGGGTTTAAGTAAAACACAGTGTTCACTATATTGAGCAGGGTAGCTCCCAAGCTTCAGAAATTTGGTTTAGTTGCTAGTTTAACTGATTGAGTCCTCCGGCTACCATGGCATGAGAATCGAGTTGTCACTAATAGAAGGTAGGTGAAATTTATTCCAAGGATCCCAGATCTTTTGAAAGATTGGAATTTGATTTCTTTCTATAGCTAACATTTTGGCGTGAGACATAAAGTCATTTACTCTATTTATGGTCTCGGATATCTCCAATTTAGGGGTCTTCCATGCCTTTGCTATTGTTTGCTTTGCTGCTGTAAGAAATTGAATGAGGAGTTTGAATTGTTTATGTGTAATGAGATCAGGTTTTAGATTGAGCAAGGCTGTGGCTGGGTCTGGTTGCACAGTGAAACCAAATATCTTGGAGGCAGTTTCAAATATCTGTTCCCAAAATAATTGCACCAATGGGCAGGACCACCAAATGTGTAAGTGGGTGCCCGGATCTGGGCAACCCCAAAAGCATAGGTTTGGTGTGAATTTGGCCAATCTGGAGGGAACGAGGTACCAACAAGACAAAACTTTGTAAATGGTTTCAACCGCCAGGATATTTGGTGAAGAAGATTTTGTTACAGACCATATTTTGGACCAATCATTCATATCGAATGTTCTCTTCAGGTCCTCCTCCCATTTACGTGCATAAGGTGGTTTATCTAAACCGGGATACGTGGAAATGTGGGAGTATATAGAAGATATAATGCCTCTTAAGTGAGGATCTTTCATGCATGTAGATTCAAAAATCGTAAGTTGGGTTAAGGAGACATCTGTATTTAGCAAAGGTGCATAAAAGTTTTTAATTTGGAGGTATCTGAAAAGTTCAGAGTTCGGTAGGTTGTAGGTGTCACAGAGTATAGGAAATGTATGGAAGGATGAAGGAGAAGTTAAGTTACTAAGCCGAGTAATATTTAATGAATTCCAGACCTTAAATGATTTAGGAGAGACCCATGCTGGGTAGAAAGCAGGGTTTTTCAGGAATGACAAGAGAGGATTGTGAGAAGATTGTAACTGATGTTTAACTCTAAGTTTGTCCCATATAGATAAAAAGTATTTAGTAATGGGGTTACGTAGGGTTTTCCGTTCCTTAGGTAGGAGCCATAATAGATTGGAAATAGAAAGAGGGTCACATTCTGCCGCTTCTATCATTACCCATAGGGGTATTTCATATGTAGCATGATATTTAGTGAGGCTAGCAATGTGTGCGGCTTTATAATAGTTAGCGAAGTTCGGAAACCCAAAGCCTCCTTTGAGTTTTGGTAAGTGTAGTGTATGAAGCGATACACAGGTTTTTTTGGAGCCCCAGACAAATGTTGATGTTCGTCTTTGGAGAATTCTAAGATAATAAGGTGGGATAGGGATCGGTAAGACTCTAAATAAGTACAGTAGTTTTGGAAGGATTGTCATTTTGATTGCATTCATTTTACCTATCCATGAAATTGGGAGATGTGACCATTGTTGTAAAAGTGTTGTTATTTGTTTGAGGAGTGGGGGATAGTTTGCTGTAAAAAGATCTGAATATGAGGCCGTCAGGTGAATCTCTAAATAGGGGATTGACCTCTCAGTCCATATGAAAGGAAGTGCATTTTTGGCCGAGTCGGATTCCACTTTGGAGAGGGATATATCTAAGGCTTTGGATTTTTTGAGATTTATTGTAAGCCCCGAAATCATTGCAAATTTGTCTAAAATGAGCAGTAGGTTGGGACCAGAAACTTGTGGGGATGATAGAAATAGGAGTATGTCATCAGCAAATAGACATAATTTATGATGGTATCCAGCAGTTTCTATGCCCGTAATTGTTGGGTCTGTGCGGATTCTTTGGGCTAGGGGTTCAATTAGGAGGGCGAATAGAAGGGGGGAAAGTGGGCAGCCCTGGCGTGTTCCTCTTTCTATATTAAATGAATTAGATTTGTATCCTGCATATTTAATATATGCGATTGGTCTGTTGTAAAGCGCTGCGATCCATGTTAGGAAGTGAGGGCCAAAGCCCCATCTTTGCAATGTGTAGTGGAGGTAAGGCCACGATATGGAGTCGAAAGCTTTTTTTATATCAAGGGATAGAAAACAGGAGGGTATACGACGGTTTTTAGCTATGTGAGCTAGCAATACAGCCCGGCGGACATTGTCACTCACCTGGCGCTTTGGCATGAATCCTACTTGATCCTTGTGGATAAGCTTACCTATTATGCTATTTAGTCTTTCGGCTAATAAAGTTCAGAAGGGAAATAGGGCGAAAATTTGTACATAAGGTATCATCAGTAAGAGGTTTAGGAATCATGCAAATAATGGCAGTTAAAGTTTCTTGTCTAAAAGATTTCCCTTCTAATAATACATTGAAAGCTTCCGCTAAGATTGGTGATAGTATGTCTGCGTAGGTTCTGTAATATAAGGTTGAGAAGCCACCTGGGCCTGGCCTCTTATTAATTTTAAGATCTTTGATGGCTTCAACGACATCATTAGATGTAATATTTAGGCTTGTGCAATTCGTTTCGTAACGAATTGAAATTCGTCCGAATTTAGCAACTTTCGGACATTCGGAAGCATTCGAATTTCCGAACAAAGCAATTACGAATAAGACCGAATCCGAAATAAATTATACCGCAAATAGCGAATGCCCGAATGTCTTCGGCATAATTCGTTATGAAAAAGTTACGAATGTACGAATCCATACGAAGCACAATAACACTCACTCTGCTCTGCTCTCTGCTTCTCCCACACCGTGCTGAACTCCCTCTCAAAATGGTGTACAGGGGCGGAGGTTATAGCCGCATGTAAAAAACGAAAGTAAAATACGAGATTTCGAATCCATTCGAAGCACAATAACACTCTGCTCTGCTCTCTGCTTCTCCCTCACCGTGCTGAACCCTCTCAAAATGGTGTACAGGGGCAGAGGCTATAGCCGCATGTAAAAAACGAAAGTAAAATACGAGATTTCGAATCGTTACAAATAACCGCAATGTATTTAGAAAAGTACAAATCCATTCGAAGCACATTAGGCATAATAGGCAGCGTCGTTGTGAGAGAGACACGGAAAATTACGAATCAACGAACCCAAAAAAAGTTACGAAAGTAGGAGTTGTGTCCAGAATCAACGAAAAACAATGTACTCTACCGAAAGTACGAACCCAAAAAAAGTTACGAAAGTAGGAGTTGTGTCCAGAATCAACGAAAAACAACGTACTCTACCGAAAGTACGAATTATAAAGCAACAAAAAATTCAACGAAAAATGTCGCTTGCAAAAATACGAATGAGTCCGAACACGAAAAATCCCGTCTAGCAAAATTACGAATGATTACGAATCAACAGGACCGGAAAGAAACGAACCGAAACGGAACAAATTTTTCCGTTGTGCACAAGTCTAGTAATATTATCTTCCAATAACTTCTTTTGGTCAAGGGAAAGTTCTGGTAGATTTATATCAGAGAAAAATGCATCTGCTGTTTCCGGGTTGAAGTTATTAGATGAAGTATATAATGAGGTCAGATGTGAATGAAATTTCTGAACTATTTTGTTGGGATTGCAAGTGTAGACATCTTTTGCCAGTTTTAGGCGAATTGGCTTGAAGGGTTTGTTCAGAGAATTGAGTGTACGTGCAAGGTAGGTACCCGATTTATTGGCTTTCATAAAATAGTTGTGTCTTGAACGTTTATAGGATTTTCCACTGCTTCAGTAAGAAATAGATCGTATGCAACTCGAGTCTTGTCTAATTGGGATTTTGTTAATGTTGATGGATTGTCTTGATGGGCTATAAAGGCTGTATTAAATTCCCTTTCCAGTTTACGAGCCAGTGTCTTCCGTTCGCGTTTAAATATGGCTGATTGTTTCTGAATTGTGTTACGTATAACTGGTTTATGGGCTTCCCAAAGAGTTAGTGTGCTAATTTCTGGGCTAGAATTGAGGGTTATATATTCTTTAATGGCTTGTTTAATGGTTTGGCGATGAGATGGGTGTTTGAGTAGGATATCTGGGAGATTCCAAGTAGGGTCGTGGCCTTTGGGTAATGTTGATTTAATGGAAGTAAGTACTGCATTATGGTCGGACCATGGGATAGGGACTATATCTGCTGCTATGATTTCAGGGAGCATACCTATGGTCAGGAATATGTGGTCAATCCTTGAAAATGTTTTATGTGGGTGGGAGTAGTAGGTATATTTCCGTTTAGTTGGATTAACTTCTCTCCATGAATCAACCAAGTTATATTTGGATAGAATTTGTGAAAAAGATTTTTTAGATGTAATTTGGGATGGTGTGTATGGGGATTTATCCAGAAATGGGAGGAGGACCTGGTTAGAGTCACCACACAGCATAACTGTTCCTATCTTATGATCATTCACAACTTGTAGTAAATGTGACATAAATGGATTAGGTTGTTTATTTGGTGCATAGTAGGAAACTACTGTTATTGCCTGGTCAACAATGTGGCCCGTAAGAATTAGATAACGTCCTTCAGGATCTTTTATTTGAGATTGAAGTGTAAATGGGGTAGAGCGATGAAAGGCTATGAGAGTACCCCATTGCTTGGAGGCAGCCGAGGCCGTACATGTTTGCGGATAGAAATTGGAAATAAATTTTGGTGTGGAGGTATTTGTGAAGTGGGTTTCTTGTAAGCAAACTATGTGAGCCTTTTTGGCATGAAATATACGGAATGCCTTGGTTCGTTTCTGGGGCATGTTTAGTCCCTGAACATTCAGGGACAGAATGTTTAATGGTGCCATGGCAGTCGGATGGACAAAGGGGACTTACCCGTTACCAGGTTATTCAGGTCATTCGATGCCATCCAAGTGAACTCGAAGAGGGGGAGAAAAGGAGGATTGAAGATGAGTACTATAATCGGGCTGCTCAAGTCAGTTGATACAATCCAGGTGGACTTGAAGAAAGAGGAGAGAAAAGGAATAGAGGTGAGTACTGAAGTGAGGAAAATAAATAAAACAGAAATGGTTAGAGAAAATAATAAGAAATTCAACAGAAAAACACATTCAAACATATCCCGTGAGTGGGGACAAAAATCACCCTCAGGGGAAAGGGTGCTTCCGTCAGACTTCCACATATTATGTGGCTGAATGAGGGAGGCAAAATAGGGCGCATGGATCTCCCGTTCGTGGGAGGAGAGCCTTCTAATGAAAGCTTCTTAATAATGTACCTAACTGTAAACCACACGACTTATAATGAAAACTATTAAAGTTAACTATAATTAGTTAAAAAGGGGGCAACAGGGGAAATGGGAAATAAGAGAATGGCATCTGACTACCCCAGGGTTTCCTGGTATGGAAGTAAGATGTGCTAAGGTAGTGATTAAGGGATTTGGGGGGTGAAAACTGGATCAGTTAACAATAAGGGTATAACAGAAGGATCTACCAGGAAAGGTAGAGTGAGGAATTCCTAAAATTACAGTGCCAAAACTACCTTAAAACTTCCTAATGATAGGCAAGCGGTCAGCAAAGTCATAAAAATTAAAACGAATGGGACCTTTGGTCATAATACATCTTATGAATGCCAATAGACCTTACAGTTGTGTCCATTACTTGGGAAAAAAATTATCTAGGATATAAAATATATATATATATATATATATATATATATATATATATATATATATACATATATATATACATACATACACATACACATATACATACATACACACACACACACATACACACATATATACATACTGTGACAGCAGGAAGGTAAAGTCACCTGGTTGCATCCAGGGGGGTAGATATATTTCGCCCAGATTCAGGCTTTACGCCGACTTATACAACTAGGTGGAGAGTTGTATAAGGCTAGTGGGCTCATGGATGACTCATACCTCTAGGGAGAGTGTGGGGCGTCGTACAGACAGGGAGTTGATGAGACCAGCTGAAGCTTGTCAGCTCATTTAGGCCTCTATAAGAACTCCCAGCTTCATTAGATGTTAGCTCATGCCTGGAACCAGACCTGTGTGGACTGTCTAGAGAGAGTGAACCCCTGTGCGGTGAGACAAAGCCTGTGTGGCTATTTGCTTGGACATTTAAAACCAGGGACTTAGGGACTAGGACAGCACTAGGCTGATCCCAGTTGTTAGTTAGGAAACCTGTATGTTTAGTCAGAGGTCAAGTTGACCAGGATTTATTTTGTTTATGTTTCTTTTGCTTTGCTGTGTTTTGTCACTGTAAATAGAAAATAAACCGCACCTTTTTGATTTTGAAAACCACAACCTCCGTTTGCTGGGCCTGTTTTTGTGTGGGGAGCCCATCTCGGGGGTCACACACACCCGCTGCCGAGCTAACCCCCTCACAGTTGGTGGAGAACCAGTGGCAGTTTTTTTTTTTAAGCCAGCATGGAGGAGATACTGAAGCAGCTGGCTCTAGCAAATGCCAATCAACAGCAGACAAATGCAGGTTTGCAAAAGAGCCTTGCAGCTCAACAACAGAACTTCGCAGCCCAGCAGCAAGCTCATCAACAGAGCCTTGCAGCCCAGCAGCAAGCTCATCAACAGAGCCTTGCAGCCCAGCAGCAGACAAACGCAACTTTGCAACAGAGTCTGGAGGCTCAGCAACAAGCCCAGCAGCAATCTGAGGCCCGCTTCATAGACCTGTTACAGAAGCAAGAGCAGAGACTACAACAACAGATGGAAGCAGCAATGCAGCAACGTCCGCAGACCAGTGAGGAAAGCCGTCCCACTAATACCGCGTCCTTTGGGGTGAGTCGTTTATTGACAAAAATGACTGGAGAGGATGATCCAGAGGTATTTTTGACCACATTTGAAAGGACCGCTGAAAGAGAAAAGTGGCCTGAGGAGCAGTGGGCTGGACTGGTGGCTCCTCTGTTAACTGGTGAATCGCAGAAAGCTTACTATGACCTAGAGCCTAACCAAGCAAAAGACTATGCGATGCTAAAAGCTGAAATATTGGCAAGGCTGGGTGTCACCCAGGCTGTCCGGGCTCAGCGTGTGCATAACTGGACTTTCCAGCTTGGAAAACCCCCCAGGTCTCAAATGTATGATCTCATTCACCTGAGCAGAAAGTGGCTACAGCCAGAGACTTTGTCCGCACCAAAGATTGTGGAACGTGTTGTAATGGATCGGTTTTTGAGAGCTCTTCCTACTGCCATCCAAAAGTGGGTAAGCCATGGAGACCCAGAGACGGCCGATGGTCTTGTGGATCGTGTGGAGAAATACTTGGCTACAGAGAACCTGACGGCCTCTTCCAGAGACACTCGGACTTTCCACCCTAAGACCAGACCATCCCCAGGGGCGGATAAGAGGATTCCAAGGGGTGAGGGTGGAGAGAGTGAGAGGGTGGGAGCTCTACCCCAAGTTTGGCGAGAACAGCCTGGGAAATCAGCGGCTCAAGAGGCCGCAAGAAGGATCGTTTGCTACCGCTGCCGGCAAGCGGGACATATTGCAGCCAATTGCCCGGTTGTGGAGGAACCCATGCAGTGTGACTTTCTGACGGGCAGACGTCAGTCGCTGTGTGCGACAGTCGCATGCACTGCCATTCGAGGAACTGAGAAACATTTATGCAAAATGTGTGTTAATGGTAGAAATGTTGTGGTATTGCTGGATTCAGGTAGCCTTGTGACCCTGATAAAGGCTGAGTTAGTTAAAACAGAGGTCTCTGGGAATAGCAAGGTAGCTGTTATTTGTGTGCATGGGGACACCCGAGAGTATCCAGTGACTACAGTGTGTTTCGAGACCCCCAAAGGTACCCTCTCTCATCCAGTGGGCTTAGTATCTCAGTTACCGCATGACGCCATTGTGGGAAGGGATTTTCCGAAGTTCTGGGAACTGTGGGATGATCCTGAGCCCCCCACTGGTGCCCCTATGTACCAGGAATGTGATAGCCAGAACTCCCCTGAGAGTGGTGAGGACTCTCCGGAATTTCCCTTATCAGTATTGGCAGGGGAGACTCAAGAAACTGGAGAGGAGCCCACCTCCTCAGACGAAAACCTACCGTCTGTGGAGTTTTCTGATCTTGAGGTTCACAGGGAAAACTTTGCCACAGAACAGTTGAAAGACCCCGCCCTAATAAAGGCACGGGAAAACGTAGTGAAAATAGATGGCGAGTTAGTGAACCCAGATAATACCTGCACTTACCCATACTTCAGCGTAGAGAAGGACCTACTGTATCGGGTGGCAAAAAGGGCAGAAGAAACCGTTGAGCAGCTTGTGGTGCCCAAACCTTACAGGAAGTTGGTGTTGGAGTTGGCCCATGGGCACATTCTTGGAGGTCATCTGGGGACAGAGAAAACCCGAGAGAGGGTATTACAGAGATTCTATTGGCCGGGGGTGATGAAGGACATAGAAAATTATTGTTCCTCCTGCCCTGTGTGTCAGAGGTCGGCCCCGATGCCACATTTCCGTAGTCCGCTGGTCCCTCTACCCATCATTGAGGTCCCGTTTGAGAGGATCGCCATGGATTTGGTAGGTCCTATAATCAAGTCCGCTAGGGGGCACCAGTACATATTAGTTATAATGGACTATGCCACCCGTTATCCAGAAGCGATCCCTCTCCGAAATACCTCGGCCAAAACCATAGCCAAAGAGCTATCTCTTGTGTTTAGCCGGGTGGGTATTTGTAAAGAACTACTTACGGACCAAGGTACACCCTTTATGTCCCGGGTTATGAAGGAGCTGTGTAAATTGTTCAAAGTGACGCAATTACGTACATCTGTGTATCACCCCCAAACCGATGGGCTGGTTGAAAGGTTCAACAAAACCCTAAAACAAATGTTGAAGAAAGTGGTGGATAGAGATGGAAAGGATTGGGACTGTCTACTTCCTTATCTGATGTTTGCTATTAGGGAGGTGCCCCAATCCTCTACGGGATTCTCCCCCTTTGAGTTACTGTATGGGAGACACCCAAGAGGGCTGTTGGATATTGCCAAGGAAACTTGGGAAAGTGAGAGTTCTCCCCACAGGAGTGTGATTGAGCATGTCGCCCTGATGCAAGACCGAATTGCACAGGTAATGCCCATCGTGAAGGAACATTTGGCCCAAGCGCAGTTAGCACAGCAGAGAGTGTACAACCGTGCAGCCAAGACCCGTACCTTTTTCCCGGGGGATAGGATACTGGTACTTGTCCCTACGGTTGAAAGTAAATTCCTTGCCAAATGGCAAGGCCCCTACGAGATAATGGAAAAAGTGAGCGAAGTGAATTACAAGGTCAGACAACCAGGAAGGCGAAAGCCCGAACAGATCTATCACGTTAATCTGTTGAAAGCCTGGAGGGATAGAGAGTCCCTAGTCGCAGACACTTGGTCACCAGCTCAAACTGGTTGCGTGATTCCGGAGGTTGGAATAGCAGCCACCTTGTCACAACCCCAACAACAGGAGGTTAAGGAGTTTGTGCTTCGCAACAAGGAGGTATTCTCTGAGCTGCCGGGACAAACATCTGGGGTAGAGCATGACATCATTACCCCGCCCGGTGAAAGGGTGAAGTTAAAACCCTATCGGATCCCAGAGGCCCGACGGGAGGCAATACGGGAGGAAGTACAGAAAATGCTGAACTTAGGGGTGATAGAGGAGTCCCAAAGTGATTGGTCTAGTCCCATTGTGTTGGTGCCTAAACCGGATGGGAGCTGGCGATTTTGTAACGATTTTCGACAGTTGAACAAAGTTACAAAATTTGACACCTACCCCATGCCACGTATAGATGAGTTGATCGACCGGCTGGGAACAGCCCGATACATGACGACTCTTGACCTCACAAAAGGGTATTGGCAAATCCCCCTGGCCAAGTCGGCCAAAGAGAAAACCGCATTTGTAACCCCAGACGGGGCGTTCCAATATAAAAGAATGCCGTTCGGGTTACAGAATGCGCCGGCCACTTTCCAGCGGAAAATGGACCAGATGCTGAGGCCCCATCGGAAGTATGCTGCGGCTTACCTGGATGACATAATTGTCCATAGCACAGATTGGGCCTCACATCTGCCAAAAGTGCAAGCAGTCCTGGACTCTGTTCGGGAAGCGGGGTTTACGGCTAACCCCAAGAAGTGTACCATTGGGCAGGAGGAGGCCAAATATCTTGGGTACACCATTGGGAGGGGAGTAATAAAACCCCAACTCAACAAAGTCGAGGCCATCCAGAGTTGGCCACGTCCCAACAGCAAGAAGCAGGTACGAGCCTTTCTGGGAATCGCTGGGTATTATCGGCGATTCATTCCCCACTTTGCTTCTAAGGCTGTGCCCCTAACCAACCTGACGAAGGGGAAAGGGTCGGTCATGATTAAATGGACCCCCGAGGCTGAGGCAGCATTCCAATTCTTGAAACAAGCCTTATGTAGCCAGCCAGTGTTGTACTCACCCGACTTCTCTAAAGACTTTGTCGTACAAAGTGATGCGTCAGATGTGGGGTTAGGAGCAGTATTGTCCCAGGTCTGGAACGGGGAAGAGCACCCAGTCATTTACCTCAGCAGGAAGTTGAAGTCCCATGAGGTAAATTACGCCACCGTTGAAAAGGAGTGTTTAGCGGTGAAGTGGGCTCTAGATTCCCTTCGGTACTACCTGCTAGGTAGGCACTTTGACATGGTTACGGATCACGCTCCGTTAAAGTGGATGGCTCAAAACAAGGAAACAAATAGAAGAGTGAATAGGTGGTTCCTGGCCCTCCAGGAATTCAACTTCACAGTAAAGCATCGCCCTGGCGTTCAAATGGGAAATGTGGATGCTTTGTCTCGAGTACATGAATGCCTGATTGCTGGTGTTCCAACCCCGAGGTTAAAACAAGAGGGGGGGGTATGTGACAGCAGGAAGGTAAAGTCACCTGGTTGCATCCAGGGGGGTAGATATATTTCGCCCAGATTCAGGCTTTACGCCGACTTATACAACTAGGTGGAGAGTTGTATAAGGCTAGTGGGCTCATGGATGACTCATACCTCTAGGGAGAGTGTGGGGCGTCGTACAGACAGGGAGTTGATGAGACCAGCTGAAGCTTGTCAGCTTATTTAGGCCTCTATAAGAACTCCCAGCTTCATTAGATGTTAGCTCATGCCTGGAACCAGACCTGTGTGGACTGTCTAGAGAGAGTGAACCCCTGTGCGGTGAGACAAAGCCTGTGTGGCTATTTGCTTGGACATTTAAAACCAGGGACTTAGGGACTAGGACAGCACTAGGCTGATCCCAGTTGTTAGTTAGGAAACCTGTATGTTTAGTCAGAGGTCAAGTTGACCAGGATTTATTTTGTTTATGTTTCTTTTGCTTTGCTGTGTTTTGTCACTGTAAATAGAAAATAAACCGCACCTTTTTGATTTTGAAAACCACAACCTCCGTTTGCTGGGCCTGTTTTTGTGTGGGGAGCCCATCTCGGGGGTCACACACACCCGCTGCCGAGCTAACCCCCTCACAATACATATACATATAAAAGATAAATAATAATAAAAAACACACTATGCATGCAATGGGTTAAGCAAAGAACTTAAAACTATGATTATAATTTGTAAATGCAGTCTTGGTGAGTCAACTGAAACAGAGAAAATTGAAAGTAAAGGTTGAGCATGCAAATCTGGAGGACAAAAAGGGAAACAGGATGTAGCGTCTTGAATTAGAGAACTAAAAGGGATAAGGTGAAGCCCTGAGATTCTTTAGAAAGACTAGAAAGGGTGAAAAAAGAGTCAATTTCACAGTTATAGGAGCATCCTTCAGTCCATAGAATCATTTCGTTCCTGAGGAGGTGATGTGTAGCGACCTCTCTTGTGAGTTGGATGGGTACCATTGTTCAGGTTGGGATGGGAAGGGTTTCTTGTGGATGAAAGAGATGTTGATCTCCTGTGGGTTGGGGTATGGTGGGACTGGTTCCATGAGATTCAGGTCCAAGAGGGTTTGCTGGAGTTCATCAAAGGATCTACAGGTGTATTTCTTCCCTTTGTAGGCAAAGCGTAGGGAAAATGGGAACCCCCACTGATAGATGATGTTGTGGCGCTGTAATTCCAGGAGAAGGGGCTTCATTGCACGCCTTTTTGCAATCGTTATCTGGGACAAGTTAGCAAATAATTGAAAGTCATTGCCATGGAAATTCAGCTGCTTTTTGTCCCTGGCAGACGCTAGGAGCTGTTCCTTTGTGCGATAAATTTTTTATTTCACTATTATATCGCGTAGGGGGCCATCAGGCTTTTTTGCAGCCAGGGCTCGGTGGATCCTGTCAAATTCTAACCTCTCAGTAGGAATGGCTGGTTGCAATTCCTGGAACAAAGCAGTTATGGTGGATTGTAGGTCAGTGATAGTTTCAGGAATTCCCCTGATACGTAGGTTAGACCTTCTGGCCCTATTCTCATGGTCTTCAAGTTTGGTTTGAAGCAATAAGTTTTCCACTTTGAGGTTCTCTATTTCCATAGAGTGTTCAAGAGAAATTTTTTCCAAATCATCTACTTTAAGTTCTAGCGTTGCTGTGCGCTTACCAAGTTCTCTTATTTCTCTGGTGAGATTAGCTGTAATTTGATCTGATGTTTGTTTTAAGGCTTTGTTCAACATGTGTTCAAATTGCTTTAATACAGCTGGAGTTACATGAGAAATCTGTATGGGGTCTTGTGAGGTAAATAGTTCACTGTCAGAATCAGCTGGGGAGTCAGGTTGTGTCAGGCTTTGTCTGTGAGAGCGCATAGAGGCTGTGTATGAAGAGGGGGGAGGTGCCATTTTAGCTGCAGTTTTCCCCTTCATGAGGGGATTCTTTAACTTCGCACGGCCGCCTCCCAAAGCCATAGTTTCCCCCACAAATTGACCAGAATAGTCCCGGGTACTAGCTTAACCCCGTGGGTATGTCCAAATACTTGCGGGTTATGTGGAAATATTGGCTCTCCTCCCGAACGGTGTGGAGCTCTAACTCTGCATGACTGCACTGCTAGACTCCACGCATGCACCCTCCACAAATTGTAATCTTCAATCTTATTGCAATTCCTTCTAACCCTTATCATTTGGCTTTTCGGAAAGCCACCTAGCCATCTTGGATGATGACAACACCCTAGCGGGATGTAACCATTCCTGTCCACACTTTAAAAAAAGTCCTAGTGAACAATTTGTCTCCTTCCTTATAAAGTGTCAGATCCAAGAAATTGACTTCTTGGTGACTAAAAGTCTCAGAGAAGGAAATACCAAAAGAATTATCGTTTAAATTCTTCAGAAAATTTTGAAAGGAATCCTGCGAGCCAGCCCAGATAATCACGATATCATCAATGTATCTTTTATATAATCGGAGTTCAGGTATGTTGACATCATAGATGGCCTTGCTCTCCCAAAAATTCATGAAAAGGTTGGCTACTGAAGGGGCGTACTTAGCCCCCATTGCAACACCCCTTTTTTGCCGATAGTAAACCTTCTCATGCCAGAAAAAATTATGGTTCATTGCCAAATCAAGGGTTTGGAGTAAAAATTTTCTTTGTTTACGTTTGATGTCAGTCTTCTTTAACACCCATTTTACAGCTTGGAGGGCATGGGGCTGCTGGATATTGGTATACAAGGAGTTGACATCAACACTGGCTAGAATACAATTAGCATCTACTGTCATAGGTGCAATTAGTTCAATTAGATCTTTACTGTCTCTAAGATAGGCGGGGCATGATTTGGTAAGTGGCTGGAGAAAAAAATCTAGGTATTCACCAACCCTTGAAAACAAAGATTAAATTCCACTTACATTGGGTCTGCCTGGAGGCTTAATATGATTTTTGTGGATTTTGGGTAATTGATAGATCACCGGAACCCTAGGTGCATCGGCAATGAGGTATCTCGCTTCTTTCTTCTTTAAGATACCATCATCAGTTGCCTCTTGAATGAGGCTCTTGAACTTCACCTTAAATTTCTTGGTAGGACTACCTTTTAATTTTTCATAGGTATCCTCTGGTCTCCAACCAATCTATTCAATTCTTCCAGATAGTATGCTTTATTCAGGATGACTACCCCCCCCCCTTTATCTGCTGATCTGATAACTATATTTTTGTTATTCTCCAATAGTTCAAGACCATTCTCAAGATCCCTTTTGCGTCGATTGGAGTGCAAGCAAGGTTAATCTATCCAGCAGCCACATGCCCTCCAAGCTGTAAAATGGGTGTTAAAGAAGACTGACATCAAACTTAAACAAAGAAAATGTTTACTCCAAACCATTGATTTGGCAATGAGCCATAATTTTTTCTGCCATGAGAAGGTTTACTATCGGCAAAAAGGGGGTGTTGCAATGGGGGCTAAGTACGCCCCTTCAGTAGCTAACCTTTTCATGAGTTTTTGGGAGAGCAAGGCCATCTATGATGTCAACATACCTGAGCTCAGATTATATAAAAGATACATTGATGATATTGTGATTAGTGATGAGCCGAACACCCCCGGGTTCGGTTCGCACCAGAACCCGCGAACGGACCGAAAGTTCGTACGAACAATAGAACCCTATTAAATACAATGGATGCGAACGTTCGAATTCTACAGTGCTAATTATAACAACTATTATGCATGTTATTGTCCTAAAAAGGGTTTGGGAACCCGGGTTGTGCACCAGGGGACATGTATCAATGCAAAAAGAAGTTTTAAAAACGGTCGTTTTTCGGGAGCAGTCATTTTAATGATGCATAAAGTGAAAAAAAAAGTCAAATATTCCTTTAAATATCGTACCTGGGGGGTGTCTAAAGTATGCCTGTGAAGTGCCACGTGTTTCCCGTGTTTAGAACTGTCCCTGCACAAAATGACACTTCTAAAGGAAAAAAAAGCCATTTAAAACTGCTTGCGGCTTTAATGTAATGTCTGGTCCCGGTAATATGGATGAAATTCTTTAAGAAAAATGGCATAGCTACCCCATGACCCCCCCCCCCTACCCCAGCCCATTACCAGCCCCTTTGGGTCTTGTATGGATATTAAGGGGAACCCCGCACATAAAATAAAAAAGGCCCGATATACTCTGAACAGCCGTATACAGGCGGTGCATACAAGACAGGGACTGTAGGTTTGTTCTTATGTAGAATCTGTTTGTAATTTTGAACAGGTACATTGTTGAAGTGTAGCTCCAGCCCAAAAATCTATTTTTAAACTTTTTGGAAAACATAGGTAAGGGTTATCACCCCTGTAACATTTGTTTTGCTGTCTGTGCCCCTGTTCAGAACATTTCACCTCACTTTCCGTCCCAATGACAACTGTTTTTGAAATGTGGTGTTTTTCTTGAAACAAGGATTGCTGATAAAGCATCAGTACAGAGGAGACACCTTTCTCCCATATTTATTCTTACAGGAGAGAATTTTCCTTCCTAGTGGTAGATTTCCTCTCACTTCCTGTTGTCTTCTTGCGTTTGCAAGTAGGAGTCGTTTGTAAGTTGGATGTTTGAAAGTAGGGACCTGCCGTATATACTCTGCAGAAATAGGCCCCTTAGTTGTTGGTGTTGGCACAACACTGTAAGCACTCACAGTTACTCTTGGTTGGTGCTGGAACGCCCTGCTGTCAACTATTATATCAGGAATTTTAATTACATATAATTGTTGAACAGTGGTAGTAAAAATTGGGCCTTTGATGGTGGTGCTGGTGCCACAACACTGTAAGCCCTGACAGTTACTCTTGGTGGGTGCAGCAATTGGCCCTGCTGTGAATTATTAGATCAAGAATTGTAATTGCATGCCCCTGTTGAACAGGGGCTGAAAAATTGGGCCTTTCGTGGTGGTGGTGGTGGTGTTGCCACAACACTGTAAGCCCTCAGAGTTACTCTTGGTGGGTGCAGGAATGGGCCCTGCTGTGAATTATTAGATCAAGAATTGTAATTACATGCCCCTTTTGAACAGGGGCTGAAAAATTGGGCCTTTCGTGGTGGTGGTGGTGGTGGTGGCGTTGCCACAACACTGTAAGCCCTCAGAGTTACTCTTGGTGGGTGCAGCAATGGGCCCTGCTGTGAATTATTAGATCAAGAATTGTAATTACATGCCCCTTTTGAACAGGGGCTGAAAAATTGGGCCTTTCATGGTGGTGGTGGCGTTGCCACAACACTGTAAGCCCTCAGAGTTACTCTTGGTGGGTGCAGCAATGGGCCCTGCTGTGAATTATTAGATCAAGAATTGTAATTGCATGCCCCTGTTGAACAGGGGCTGAAAAATTGGGCCTTAGGCACTGGTGGCACAAAACTACAACCCCTCACAGAGACTGTACTTGGAGCACAGCAATGAGCCCTGTTGCAAAGTATTGCTTCAAAAATTGTAATGACACACCCCTGTTAAACAGGGGCTGAAGAATTGGGCCTTAGGCACTGGTGCCACAACACTCCAACCCCTCACAGATACTGTACTTGGAGCACAGCAATGAGCCCTATGGCAAATTATTGCTAAAAAAATTGTAATTACACGCCCCTGTAAAACAGGGGCTGAAAAATTGGGCCTTAGCCACTGGTGGCGGCACCCATAAACAAAAATGATCTTCCAAGCTATCATCATCAATCGTATCATTGAGGACTCGGAGGAGGAGGATAGCCAGTCAACATAACAGCACAGGCACTCAGCATCAGCATCAGTCTTGAAGGGGTGTGACATGTTAAAATCAATTAGTCTGTTATATCAGCATCAGGTGTGTGGTAGCTGGTGGTGATCCAAGACTGGTTCATCTTGATGAAAGTCAGTCGATCAACCGAGTCGGTGGACAGGCGCACCCTGTGATCCGTGACAAATCCTCCAGCAGCACTGAATGTGCGTTCCGAAAGAACGCTGGATGCAGGACAGGCCAGTAGCTCAATTGCATACTGTGCAAGCTCTGGCCAGTGATCCATCCTCAAGACCCAGTAAGCCAGAGGATTTTCGATGGGGAAGGTGTCCAAGTCTGACCTTGCCCCTAGATATTCCTGCACCATGTTTATCAGACGCTGGCGATGGTTGCTGGAACCGATCATACTTTGGGGCTGCGGACTAAAGAATTGTCTGAACGCATCGGTCAGACGGCCACCTTCCCCACCGCTCCTTCTTTGACTGGCCGAAGCCTCAGCAACTCGTTGTCCAGGACCAGGAGTTTGTAACCTCCCAGTCTCTGGGAACGCGTTGCACAGACCTTTCTGCAAGGCCTCCCGGAGTTGTCTCATCCTCTGCTCCCTCTGCGACGGTAACATAAGGTCCGCAACCTTACCCTTGTACCGTGGATCAAGGAGAGTGGCCAGCCAGTAATGGTCCCTCTCCTTGATCCGAAGAATACGAGGATCCTTCCGCAGACTTTGCAGGATCAGGGAGGCCATGCAGCGTAGGTTTGCTGAGGCATTCGCTCCGGAGTCCTCTGGGTCACTAAGGACGACATGATCCGCAGCCACCTCCTCCCAGCCACGTACAAGTCCACTGGTTTCTTGGGACTGTAAATCATCCCTAAAAGACTGCTGCTGATGATGCTGAGTGCCAGCCTCCACCTCCATGCTGACACAATCCTCCTCCTCCTCCTCCTCCTCCTCCTCCTCCTCTTCCTGTGCGATGGGTGGGACAGAAGGAACACTGTCTGGGTAAAGGGGGCCTTGAGAGGCAAGGAAGTCCTCCTCTTCCTGCCTCTGTTCTGCCTCAAGTGCCCTGTCCATTATTCCATGCAGCGTGTGCTCCAACAGGTGGACAAGAGGTACAGTGTCACTGATGCATGCACTGTCACTGCTCACCATCCTCGTGGCCTCCTCAAATGGTGCCAGGACAGTGCATGCATCCCTGATCATGCCCCACTGGCGTGGAGAAAAAAAACCAAGCTCCCCTGACCCTGTCCTGGTGCCGTAGTCGCACAGGTACTCATTGATGGCCCTCTGCTGCGTGTGCAGCCGCTGCAGCATGGCCAACGTTGAGTTCCACCTGGTGGGCATGTCACATATAAGGCGGTTCTTGGGCAGGTTCAACTCCTTTTGCAGCTCAGCCAGGCGAGCACTGGCATTATAAGATCTGCGGAAATGCACACAGACTTTCCTGGCCTGCCTCAGGACATCCTGTAAGCCCGGGTACCTGCCCAAGAACCGCTGCACCACCAGGTTAAGGACGTGAGCCACACAGGGCACATGGGTCAGTTGTCCCTGTCGGAGGGCGGAGAGGAGGTTGGTGCCATTGTCGCAAACCACCATTCCTGGCTTAAGCTGGCGTGGCGTCAACCACCTCTCGGCCTGGCCCTGCAGAGCAGACAGGACCTCTGCCCCAGTGTGGCTTCTGTCCCCCAAACACACCAGCGCAAGCACGGCATGGCATATTTTTGCCTGCGTACTTGCGTAGCCCCGTGAACGGCTACGGAGCACCGCTGGTTCATAGGACAAACCACAGGAAGAGGCCATGGAGGAAGAAGAAGAGGAGGGGGTGGAGGAGAGAGGTGTGTCACAACCAGTAGTAGCATTTTGGAGGCGTGGCGGTGGAACAACCTCCAACACTACTGCACCTTGTCCTGCATCCTTCCCAGCTGCCAAAAGAGTGACCCAATGGGCCGTGAAAGAAAGGTAACGTCCCTGTCCATGCCTGCTGGACCATGAGTCAGCAGTAATATGCACCTTACCGCTGACCGCCCTGTCCAGCGAGGCCAAGACATTGCCTTCCACATGCCGGTAGAGAGCCGGAATAGCCTTCCGTGAGAAAAAGTGGCGTTTGGGAACCTGCCACTGAGGAACCGCACATTGCACAAACTCACGGAAGGGGGCCGAGTCTACCAACTGAAAAGGCAGCAGTTGAAGCGCTAGCAATTTAGCCAAGCTAGCATTCAACCGCTGGGCATGTGGATGGCTGGGAGTGAACTTCTTTCGACGGTCCAGCAGCTGGGGCAGGGAAATTTGCCTGCTAGAATCGGACGTCGGTGTACTGCTAGCAGAGTGGCCGCAAGTACTTGGCTGTGACACACCTAATTCTACACCTTCATTCCTCTCAGTGCATGTTTCAGAGAGGACTGAAGTTATAGTGGGGTTGGAGATCCCAGCTGATGCGGTGCAAGGAGAGGTCCGCTTTGTTCTTTGGTGTGGGTCTTTGAGGTAGGCTTGCCAATGAGCTGCATGGCAGGTCAACATATGTCTGGTCAGGCATGTGGTACCCAAGCGGCTGATGTTTTGGCCACGCGATATACGCTTGAGACATATGTTGCAAACAGCAGCTGTGCGATCTGATGCACTAGCCTCAAAAAAGGCCCACACCAAGGAACTTTTTGAATGACGGGCAGAGGCAGCGCCCTGCACAGGCGGAGCTCTGCGGTGTGATTCCGTCGGTGTACTGCCCTTACGCTGGCCACCAAAGGGCATCCTGCCTCGTTGGAGATGTGCCTCCTCCTCATCCTCCTCCTCCTCCTCTCTACTATTAGGCACCCACGTGGAGTCAGTGACCTCATCATCCCCTCCCTCCTCATCACTGGAGCCAATCTGGCAGTATGCTGCAGCTGCTGGAACATGACTGCCAGATTGGTGTCCTTCTTGAGCATCCCCTCTGTCTGCTCTCACGCTACTGCCTTCCTGTAGCTGGGTTTCATCATCAGACCCTTCGAAACGCTGGGCATCCTCCTGGAGCATGTACCCAACACTGTGCTCAAACAGTTCGGGGGACTCCTCAGGAGGAGGACATGGTGGGTCTAGGGAAGGAGTGACTGATGATGAGTCTGACATTGATACCAGGGAAGAGGACGCTTTGGCAGCTGCTTTGCCAGTACCCTGAGCCTGGGTGAGAGAGGATGAGGAGGAGGAGGAGGGCTTGGTCATCCACTCTACCAAGTCTTCGGCATGATGTGGCTCAACATGTCCAGCTGCCGAAAAGAAGGACAAGCGTGTCCCATGGCCATGTGCTGATGACAATG
The DNA here is from genome assembly GCA_029206835.1 of Rana muscosa. Taxonomy (NCBI): domain Eukaryota; kingdom Metazoa; phylum Chordata; class Amphibia; order Anura; family Ranidae; genus Rana; species Rana muscosa. The sequence goes on along the minus strand of CM055126.1, from coordinate 192,792,591 downwards.
CACCGCGTCCACGACCAGCACTGTTGCCCCCAGACACAGAGCCTGCTTGCCCTCTTTTATTGCCTCCTGACTGTCTGCCTCTCCTTGTTTGCCTTCCAGACATTCTAATAGATGGCCTGCAGGGAGATGGGAAAAAAGCAATAAGGGCTACCTTCAGGTGTCCTTCTCTGTCCCTTTACTTAAGGATTTCTAAATATGGTTGAGGATGATTGCTTTTGCACAGAATAGCACAACGACAATTTCCCTGACTGTCAAAAAAACAAGGATTTCAAAGATGGTTGATGAGGAATGCTTTAGCACACTATAGCACAAGGAGAATTTCCCTCACTGTCCTTCCCTGTCCCTAGAAACAAGGATTCGCACAGTGAAAGAAACTGACACTCTCCCTACCTAGAGTTTTCTGTCCCTAGAAAAAATGTTTTTTTAAAGCACACTATAGCACAAGGAGAATTCACTCACTTTCCTTCTTTGTCCCTAGAAACAAGGATTCGCACAGTGAAAGAAACTGACACTCTCCCTACCTAGAGTTTTCTGTCCCTAGAAAAAATGTTTTTTTAAAGCACACTATAGCACAAGGAGAATTCACTCACTGTCCTTCCCTGTCCCTAGAAACAAGGATTCGCACAGTGAAAGAAACTGACACTCTCCCTACCTAGAGTTTTCTGTCCCTAGAAAAAATGTTTTTTTAAAGCACACTATAGCACAAGGAGAATTCCCCTCACTTTCCTTCTTTGTCCCTAGAAACAAGGATTCGCACAGTGAAAGAAACTGACACTCTCCCTACCTAGAGTTTTCTGTCCCTAGAAAAAATGTTTTTTTAAAGCACACTATAGCACAAGGAGAATTCACTCACTGTCCTTCCCTGTCCCTAGAAACAAGGATTCACACAGTGAAAGAAACTGACACTCTCCCTACCTAGAGTTTTCTGTCCCTAGAAAAAATGTTTTTTTAAAGCACACTATAGCACAAGGAGAATTCCCCTCACTTTCCTTCTTTGTCCCTAGAAACAAGGATTCGCACAGTGAAAGAAACTGACACTCTCCCTACCTAGAGTTTTCTGTCCCTAGAAAAAATGTTTTTTTAAAGCACACTATAGCACAAGGAGAATTCACTCACTTTCCTTCTTTGTCCCTAGAAACAAGGATTCACACAGTGAAAGAAACTGACACTCTCCCTACCTAGAGTTTTCTGTCCCTAGAAAAAATGTTTTTTTAAAGCACACTATAGCACAAGGAGAATTCACTCACTGTCCTTCCCTGTCCCTAGAAACAAGGATTCGCACAGTGAAAGAAACTGACACTCTCCCTACCTAGAGTTTTCTGTCCCTAGAAAAAATGTTTTTTTAAAGCACACTATAGCACAAGGAGAATTCCCCTCACTTTCCTTCTTTGTCCCTAGAAACAAGGATTCGCACAGTGAAAGAAACTGACACTCTCCCTACCTAGAGTTTTCTGTCCCTAGAAAAAATGTTTTTTTAAAGCACACTATAGCACAAGGAGAATTCACTCACTGTCCTTCCCTGTCCCTAGAAACAAGGATTCACACAGTGAAAGAAACTGACACTCTCCCTACCTAGAGTTTTCTGTCCCTAGAAAAAATGTTTTTTTAAAGCACACTATAGCACAAGGAGAATTCCCCTCACTTTCCTTCTTTGTCCCTAGAAACAAGAATTCGCACAGTGAAAGAAACTGACACTCTCCCTACCTAGAGTTTTCTGTCCCTAGAAAAAATGTTTTTTTAAAGCACACTATAGCACAAGGAGAATTTCCCTCACTGTCCTTCCCTGTCCCTAGAAACAAGGATTCGCACAGTGAAAGAAACTGACACTCTCCCTACCTAGAGTTTTCTGTCCCTAGAAAAAATGTTTTTTTAAAGCACACTATAGCACAAGGAGAATTCCCCTCACTTTCCTTCTTTGTCCCTAGAAACAAGGATTCGCACAGTGAAAGAAACTGACACTCTCCCTACCTAGAGTTTTCTGTCCCTAGAAAAAATGTTTTTTTAAAGCACACTATAGCACAAGGAGAATTCCCCTCACTTTCCTTCTTTGTCCCTAGAAACAAGGATTCGCACAGTGAAAGAAACTGACACTCTCCCTACCTAGAGTTTTCTGTCCCTAGAAAAAATGTTTTTTTAAAGCACACTATAGCACAAGGAGAATTCACTCACTGTCCTTCCCTGTCCCTAGAAACAAGGAATCGCACAGTGAAAGAAACTGACACTCTCCCTACCTAGAGTTTTCTGTCCCTAGAAAAAATGATTTTTAAAGCACACTATAGCACAAGGAGAATTCCCCTCACTTTCCTTCTTTGTCCCTAGAAACAAGGATTCGCACAGTGAAAGAAACTGACACTCTCCCTACCTAGAGTTTTCTGTCCCTAGAAAAAATGTTTTTTTAAAGCACACTATAGCACAAGGAGAATTCACTCACTGTCCTTCCCTGTCCCTAGAAACAAGGATTTGCACAGTGAAAGAAACTGACACTCTCCCTACCTAGAGTTTTCTGTCCCTAGAAAAAATGTTTTTTTAAAGCACACTATAGCACAAGGAGAATTCCCCTCACTTTCCTTCTTTGTCCCTAGAAACAAGGATTCGCACAGTGAAAGAAACTGACACTCTCCCTACCTAGAGTTTTCTGTCCCTAGAAAAAATGTTTTTTTAAAGCACACTATAGCACAAGGAGAATTCACTCACTGTCCTTCCCTGTCCCTAGAAACAAGGAATCGCACAGTGAAAGAAACTGACACTCTCCCTACCTAGAGTTTTCTGTCCCTAGAAAAAATGTTTTTTTAAAGCACACTATAGCACAAGGAGAATTCCCCTCACTTTCCTTCTTTGTCCCTAGAAACAAGGATTCGCACAGTGAAAGAAACTGACACTCTCCCTACCTAGAGTTTTCTGTCCCTAGAAAAAATTGTTTTTTTAAAGCACACTATAGCACAAGGAGAATTCACTCACTGTCCTTCCCTGTCCCTAGAAACAAGGATTCGCACAGTGAAAGAAACTGACACTCTCCCTACCTAGAGTTTTCTGTCCCTAGAAAAAATGTTTTTTTAAAGCACACTATAGCACAAGGAGAATTCCCCTCACTTTCCTTCTTTGTCCCTAGAAACAAGGATTCGCACAGTGAAAGAAACTGACACTCTCCCTACCTAGAGTTTTCTGTCCCTAGAAAAAATGTTTTTTTAAAGCACACTATAGCACAAGGAGAATTCACTCACTGTCCTTCCCTGTCCCTAGAAACAAGGATTCGCACAGTGAAAGAAACTGACACTCTCCCTACCTAGAGTTTTCTGTCCCTAGAAAAAATGTTTTATTAAAGCACACTATAGCACAAGGAGAATTCCCCTCACTTTCCTTCTTTGTCCCTAGAAACAAGGATTCGCACAGTGAAAGAAACTGACACTCTCCCTACCTAGAGTTTTCTGTCCCTAGAAAAAAAGTTTTTTTAAAGCACACTTTAGCACAAGGAGAATTCACTCACTGTCCTTCCCCCTCCCTAGAAACAAGGAATCGCACAGTGAAAGAAACTGACACTCTCCCTACCTAGAGTTTTCTGTCCCTAGAAAAAATGTTTTTTTAAAGCACACTATAGCACAAGGAGAATTCACTCACTGTCCTTCCCTGTCCCTAGAAACAAGGATTCGCACAGTGAAAGAAACTGACACTCTCCCTACCTAGAGTTTTCTGTCCCTAGAAAAAATGTTTTTTTAAAGCACACTATAGCACAAGGAGAATTCCCCTCACTTTCCTTCTTTGTCCCTAGAAACAAGGATTCGCACAGTGAAAGAAACTGACACTCTCCCTACCTAGAGTTTTCTGTCCCTAGAAAAAATGTTTTTTTAAAGCACACTATAGCACAAGGAGAATTCACTCACTGTCCTTCCCTGTCCCTAGAAACAAGGAATCGCACAGTGAAAGAAACTGACACTCTCCCTACCTAGAGTTTTCTGTCCCTAGAAATTTTTTTTTTTAAAGCACACTATAGCACAAGGAGAATTCCCCTCACTTTCCTTCTTTGTCCCTAGAAACAAGGATTCGCACAGTGAAAGAAACTGACACTCTCCCTACCTAGAGTTTTCTGTCCCTAGAAAAAAATGTTTTTTTAAAGCACACTATAGCACAAGGAGAATTCACTCACTGTCCTTCCCTGTCCCTAGAAACAAGGAATCGCACAGTGAAAGAAACTGACACTCTCCCTACCTAGAGTTTTCTGTCCCTAGAAAAAATGTTTTTTTAAAGCACACTATAGCACAAGGAGAATTCCCCTCACTTTCCTTCTTTGTCCCTAGAAACAAGGATTCGCACAGTGAAAGAAACTGACACTCTCCCTACCTAGAGTTTTCTGTCCCTAGAAAAAATGTTTTTTTAAAGCACACTATAGCACAAGGAGAATTCCCCTCACTTTCCTTCTTTGTCCCTAGAAACAAGGATTCGCACAGTGAAAGAAACTGACACTCTCCCTACCTAAAGTTTTCTGTCCCTAGAAAAAATTGTTTTTTTAAAGCACACTATAGCACAAGGAGAATTACCCTCACTTTCCTTCTTTGTCCCTAGAAACAAGGATTCGCACAGTAAAACACACTGACACTCTCCCTACCTATCCTTCTCTTTCCCTAAACTAAAGGAATCCAGATTAAGCAAGAAAGAAATAAATGTCACTGTCCCTGCCTATGCTTCTCTTTCCCTGCTCCGGAACACACTACACTAGGCCGCCGTGCTGGCGGCCTTTTATAGTGTGGGGCGTGTACTAAACACCCTCAGCAATAATTGGCCACAGGCATCCTGCCTGTGGCCAATCATTGCTCTCCTCGCTGCCGGCGCTGTGATTGGCCAAGCATGCGGGGTCACAGTGCATGCTTGGCCAATCACAGCGCCTGGATGACACTGCGATGGCGTAGTGCATTGTGGGCCGTTCGCGTCACTCGAATTTGGCGCGAACGGCCCAAATCGTTCGATCTTCGTCGAACGATCGAACAGCCGATGTTCGAGTCGAACGTATGTTCGACTCGAACACGAAGCTCATCCCTAATTGTGATTATCTGGGCTGGCTCGCAGGATTCCTTTCAAAATTTTCTGAAGAATTTAAATGATAATCCTTTTGGTATTTCCTTCTCTGAGACTTTTAGTCACCAAGAAGTCAATTTCTTGGATCTGACACTTTATAAGGAAGGAGACAAATTGTTCACTAGAACTTTTTTAAAAGTGTGGACAGGAATGGTTACATCCCACTAGGGTGTTGTCATCATCCAAGATGGCTAGGTGGCATTCCGAAAAGCCAAATGATAATGGTTAGAAGGAATTGCAATAAGATTGAAGATTACATTTTGCAAGCAGATCTTATACTGAAGCGATTCCACAAAAAAAATTATGACTTGGAAGATTTAACCAAAATCAAAAATTCCATTGGTGAAATGGACAGGAATGAATTGTTCAAAAAGACAGAGAAAAAACAAAAAGACTTTGGTCTTGCCTTTCTGACTGGCTACAATCGGCAGTATAAAGATTTTGAGAAAATCGTTAAAGAACATTGGCCGCTATTATTGGAGGATCGTGAACTAAAAAAGGTATTACCTAGCCAACCCAAGTTTATTTACACTAAACCACCTACTTTGAGACTACAACTGGCACACAATGTAGTGAATCCCCCCAAGAAACTTTTCACTTTTTTGGATCAAACTGGTTTCTATTGTTGTGGGAGGTGTAAGATGTGTAAGACGTCTAAATTCAGAAAAAGGAAAACCACCCATTTCAGTTCCTTCTCTGAGGGTAGATCTTTTGAAATGTCACCTACTTGCTATCTTGCCCTTGCAGGCTTCAATATGTCGGTAGGACCACCAAACAATTAGGGGTTAGACTCCGAGAACATGTCAACAGGATTAAAAAAGGCTACCAACATCATGGCCTGTCTAATCACTTCAGACTGTTCCATAATAGGGACCCTAGTGCAGTGTTTCTCAACTCCAGTCCTCAAGGCGCCCCAACAGGTCATGTTTTCAGGATTTCCCTCAGATGAAAGGGCTGTGGTAACTACTAAGGCAGTGAAACTGATCAAAGCACCTGTGCAAAATAATGGAAATCCTGAAAACATGACCTGTTGGGGCGCCTTGAGGACTGGAGTTGAGAAACCCTGCCCTAGTGGTCTCACTTTTTGTGGGATAGATAGGGTGGAAGAACACTGGCGAGGCTCCAACCTCAAAAAATCCATCTCGCAGAATGAATCCCAATGGATTCATAGGCTTCGTACTCTAAGTCCGGCAGGACTTAAAGTGGTGTTCCGGCCGAAATTACACTTTTTAAATAAAAATACCTCTATAATACACAAGCTTAATGTATTCTAGTAAAGTTAGTCTGTAAACTGAGGTCCGTTTTGTTAGATTATTACAGCATATTGAAAGTTTATAAACTAGAAATAGAACGTGGCCATCTTAAGTGTGGGCATCTGAAGCCAGACTGTATTACTTCCTGGATTTCATGATTGCAGATCTCGCACATGCTCAGTGCTGCACAAGCGGTGTAATAGGTTTCAGGTCAGGTTTCCATAGCAACGGCAGTGTCAGAGGAAGTTGACACTTTTCTATGCAAACCTCTCCTCCCCTCCTCCCTGCATGAAACAGTAAATATACTGCAGGTTCAAGAAATATATATATATATATATACACACACACAGCGGCTACTTTTTTCTGGACAGCTTTTCATTAAAAAAAAAGACTAATCTTAGCAACAAAATTCATTTATGCATCTAGATTGCATCGCCCCAGCACATCGAATCGCATCACCCAGCACATCGAATCGCATCACCCCAGCACATCGAATCGCATGGCCCACAGAACATTGCATCACCCCAGCACATCGAATAGCATGGCCCACAGAACATTGCATCACCCCAGCACATCGAATTGCATCACCCCAGCACATCGAATCGCATGGCCCACAGAACATTGCATAACCCCCAGCACATCGAATCGCATGGCCCACAGAACATTGCATAACCCCCAGCACATCGAATTGCATAACCCCCAGCACATCGAATCGCAGGGCCCACATAACTTTGCATAACTCCAAGCACATTGAATCGCATCACTCACAGCACATTGCAACACCACCATCACATCGAATCGCATGGCCCACAGAACATTGCATAACCCCCAGAACATCGAATTGCATCACTCACAGCACATTGCAACACCCCCAGCACATCGAATCGCATGGCCCACAGAACATTGCATAACATAATTTTATTTTATTTTTATTTTATTTTTATTTTATTTTTCATTTTTTCCATTTTTATTTTTATTTTATTTTTCTATTTTCCTTTTTTCTATATATTTTTTTTTTTTTATTATTCATATTTATTGGTATTTGCAATATAAATTCATCTTTTTTATCTGCTAGGTGGCAGATTTGCTTCTGTTTCCTTTTTTAACAAAGATTTGTGTTTTTTATCCGCTAGGTGGCAGATTTGTTTCTGTTTCCTATTTCTTAATAAAGCTTTGTATGGCAATCAGGTCAATGATGTAAAACCAGGAAGGTGAGGTCACTCTCCTCACTATAAATTGAATCGCTGTAGGCCGGATGTGATGTCCTTTGATGACGCCCTGGAGGAGGGGCGAAACGTGTTGACGCACTTCCGGTTTACGGCAAAACCACTGACGTATTTCCTGCCTCCGTGGAGTGCACGCTGTTTGAGCGGCGCTCGTGGAAGTTTTTTGTAATGAATGCCTGCCTCTGCCATCCATTGCTACTAGCGCTTAGTCAATGTCTTTTGTAGACTTGTCCAGCAATTTTCTTTTTTCTCCCATGCTTTTGTTCTATCTTTGAGCACCCAGCAAGTTCATTCAGCCTGCTTTTACCTTTCTTACTGCATGATCCCCGTCCGAGGAGCGGAGGACTAGCATCAAATGGTGAGTGGGGCTTCAGATGGGAATAAGCTTGTTTTTTTGGACTCAGTTGAAGATTTGCTGCCCAATTCATTTATTGCATTGAATATACACACCACCATTCACTATTTTGGTTTGGACTTTAATTCTACCTATTAGCTGCGGCTAATATATATGTGTTACACTTAGCACCTGTTTTTTTGTCAAACTTATTGCTTTTTTGGAAAGTTTTCACTATTGCCAGCGCTGCACCTTAATTTTTGTTTTACATAGTTCAGGTTTTAGCACTTTTTGCGCAGCAGCTGCAAAATATTTCTCACGGAATTAACATTTCTCACGGGAATTATATTTCTTTCACCATTTATTATCCTCAGCGCCAGTTATTGTTGTTTTTATAGACCGTTGCAACATGTTCGATACATTTCCACCCTGGCCCATTGACCAGTTTGATTGAAATCGAGTTTAAACCGATCAGAGGTAAAAGTATGACTATTTGATTGTTTGCTATTTCGATTGCTTTAAACAAATCGAAAATCGAAGCATGTATGGCCATCATTAGACTGCAGTGCTGGCCCAAGTGATATGTTTAGTGTTTTTTTAAAGTAAAAATGCTTTATAGACTCTACTGCTTCAGAGATTGAATGATACTAGGTTAACTTTTTTTTTTTTTTTTTTTGGAAGCTGCTGGGGGATCCTTTTTTTGTGTTTTTGGGTGGAATTTGGACTTTTATGCCGCGTACATACGATCGGAAAATCCGACAAAAAAACTGTGGATTTTTTTCCGACAGAATTTTGGCTCAAACTTGTCTTGCATACACACGGTCACACCAAATTCCAACCGCCAAGAACGTGGTGACGTACAACACTACGACGAGCCGAGAAAAATGAAGTTCAGTGCTTCCAAGCATGCGCTATTTGTGTATACAGGTGTAAAATCGTCCAAATATAAATGTATTAAACAATTGTGGGGGGGTTAGCTCGGCAGCGGGTGTGTGTGATCCCCTGGATGGGCTCCCCACACAAAAACAGGCCCAGCAGACGGAGGTTGTGGTTTTCAAGATCAAAAAGGTGCGGTTTATTTCTCTATTTACAGTGACAAAAAACACAGCAAAGCAAAAAGAAACATAAACAAAATAAACCCTGGTCAGCTTGACCTCTGACTAAACATGCAGGTTTCCTAACTAACAACTGGGATCAGCCTGGTGCTGTCCTAGTCCCTAAGTCCCTGGTTTAGTAAATGTCCAAACAAATAGCCACACAGGCTTTGTCTCACCGCACAGGGGTTCACTCTCCCTAGACAGTCCACACAGGTCTGGTTCCAGGCATGAGCAAACACCTAATGAAGCTGGGAGTTTTTATAGAGGCCTTAAACGAGCTGACAAGCTTCAGCTGGTCTCATCAACTCCCTGCCTGCATGACGCCCAGCACTCTCCCTAGAGGTATGAATCATCCATGAGCCCACTAGCCTCAGCTGGGCTTCATCAACTCCCTCCCTAGTTGTATAAGTCGGCATAAAGCCTGAATCTGGGAGAAATATATCTACCCCCCTGGATGCAACCAGGTGACTTTACCTTCCTGCTGTCACGTACCCCCCCCTCTTGTTTTAACCTCGGGGTTGGAACACCAGCAATCAGGCATTCATGTACTCGAGACAAAGCATCCACATTCCCCATTTGAACGCCAGGGCGATGCTTTACTGTGAAGTTGAATTCCTGTAGGGCCAGGAACCACCTATTCACTCTTCTATTTGTCTCCTTGTTTTGAGCCATCCACTTTAACGGAGCGTGATCCGTAACCATGTCAAAGTGCCTACCTAGCAGATAGTACCGAAGGGAATCTAGAGCCCACTTCACCGCTAAACACTCCTTTTCAACCGTGGCGTAATTTACCTCATGGGACTTCAACTTCCTGCTGAGGTAAATGACTGGGTGCTCTTCCCCGTTCCAGACCTGGGACAATACTGCTCCTAACCCCACATCTGACGCATCACTTTGTACGACAAAGTCTTTAGAGAAGTCGGGTGAGTACAACACTGGCTGGCTACATAAGGCTTGTTTCAAGAATTGGAATGCTGCCTCAGCCTCGGGGGTCCATTTAATCATGACCGACCCTTTCCCTTTCGTCAGGTTGGTTAGGGGCACAGCCTTAGAAGCAAAGTGGGGAATGAAGCGCCGATAATAACCCGCGATTCCCAGAAAGGCTCGTACCTGCTTCTTGCTGTTGGGACGTGGCCAACTCTGGATGGCCTCGACTTTGTTGAGTTGGGGTTTTATTACTCCCCTGCCAATGGTGTACCCAAGATATTTGGCCTCCTCCTGCCCAATGGTACACTTCTTGGGGTTAGCCGTAAACCCCGCTTCCCGGATAGAGTCTAGGACTGCTTGCACTTTTGGCAGATGTGAGGCCCAATCTGTGCTATGGACAATTACGTCATCCAGGTAAGCCGCAGCATACTTCCGATGGGGCCTCAGTATCTGGTCCATTTTCCGCTGGAATGTGGCCGGCGCATTCTGTAACCCGAACGGCATTCTCTTATATTGGAACGCCCCGTCTGGGGTTACAAATGCGGTTTTCTCTTTGGCCGACTTGGCCAGGGGAATTTGCCAATACCCTTTTGTGAGGTCAAGAGTCGTCATGTATCGGGCTGTTCCCAGCCGGTCGATCAACTCATCTATACGTGGCATGGGGTAGGTGTCAAATTTTGTAACTTTGTTCAACTGACGAAAATCGTTACAAAATCGCCAGCTCCCATCCGGTTTAGGCACCAACACAATGGGACTAGACCAATCACTTTGGGACTCCTCTATCACCCCTAAGTTCAGCATTTTCTGTACTTCCTCCCGTATTGCCTCCCGTCGGGCCTCTGGGATCCGATAGGGTTTTAACTTCACCCTTTCACCGGGCGGGGTAATAATATCATGCTCTACCCCAGATGTTTGTCCCGGCAGCTCAGAGAACACCTCCTTGTTGCGAAGCACAAACTCCTTCACCTCCTGTTGTTGGGGTTGTGACAAGGTGGCTGCTATTCCAACCTCCGGAATCACGCAACCAGTTTGAGCTGGTGACCAAGTTTCTGCGACTAGGGACTCTCTATCCCTCCAGGCTTTCAACAGATTAACGTGATAGATCTGTTCGGGCTTTCGCCTTCCTGGTTGTCTGACCTTGTAATTCACTTCGCTCACTTTTTCCATTATCTCGTAGGGGCCTTGCCATTTGGCAAGGAATTTACTTTCAACCGTAGGGACAAGTACCAATATCCTATCCCCCGGGGAAAAGGTACGGGTCTTGGCTCCACGGTTGTACACTCTCTGCTGTGCCAACTGCGCTTGGGCCAAATGTTCCTTCACGATGGGCATTACCTGTGCAATTCGATCTTGCATCAGGGCGACATGCTCAATCACACTCCTGTGGGGAGAACTCTCACTTTCCCAAGTTTCCTTGGCAATATCCAACAGTCCTCTTGGGTGTCTCCCATACAGTAACTCAAAGGGGGAGAATCCCGTAGAGGATTGGGGCACCTCCCTAATAGCACACATCAAATAAGGAAGTAGACAGTCCCAATCCTTTCCATCTCTATCCACCACTTTCTTCAACATTTGTTTTAGGGTTTTGTTGAATCTTTCAACCAGCCCATCGGTTTGGGGGTGATACACAGACGTACGCAATTGCGTCACTTTGAACAATTTACACAGCTCTTTCATAACCCGGGACATAAAGGGTGTACCTTGGTCCGTAAGCAGTTCTTTACAAATACCCACCCGGCTAAAAACAAGAGATAGCTCTTTGGCTATGGTTTTGGCCGAGGTATTTCGGAGAGGGATCGCTTCTGGATAACGGGTGGCATAGTCCATTATAACTAATATGTACTGGTGCCCCCTAGCGGACTTGATTATAGGACCTACCAAATCCATTGCGACCCTCTCAAACGGGACCTCAATGATGGGTAGAGGGACCAGCGGGCTACGGAAATGTGGCATCGGGGCCGACCTCTGACACACAGGGCAGGAGGAACAATAATTTTCTATGTCCTTCATCACCCCAGGCCAATAGAATCTCTGTAATACCCTCTCTCGGGTTTTCTCTGTCCCCAGATGACCTCCAAGAATGTGCCCATGGGCCAACTCCAACACCAACTTCCTGTAAGGTTTGGGCACCACAAGCTGCTCAACGGTTTCTTCTGCCCTTTTTGCCACCCGATACAGTAGGTCCTTCTCTACGCTGAAGTATGGGTAAGTGCAGGTATTATCTGGGTTCACTAACTCGCCATCTATTTCCACTACGTTTTCCCGTGCCTTTATTAGGGCGGGGTCTTTTAACTGTTCTGTGGCAAAATTTTCCCTGTGAACCTCAAGATCAGAAAACTCCACAGACGGTAGGTTTTCGTCTGAGGAGGTGGGCTCCTCTCCAGTTTCTTGAGTCTCGCCTGCCAATACTGACAAGGGAAATTCTGGAGAGTCCTCACCACTCTCAGAGGAGTTCTGGCTATCACCTTCCTGGTACATAGGGGCACCAGTGGGGGGCTCAGGATCATCCCACAGTTCCCAGAACTTCGGAAAATCCCTTCCCACAATGGCATCATGCGGTAATTGAGATACTAACCCCACTGGATGAGAGAGGGTACCTTTGGGGGTCTTGAAACACACTGTAGTCACTGGATACTCTCGGGTGTCCCCATGCACACAAATAACAGCTACCTTGCTATTCCCAGAGACCTCTGTTTTAACTAATTCAGCCTTTATCAGCGTCACAAGGCTACCTGAATCCAGTAATACCACAACATTTCTACCATTAATACACATTTTGCATAAATGTTTCTCAGTTCCCCGAATGGCAGTGCATGCGACTGTCGCACACAGCGACTGACGTCTGTCCGTCAGAAAGTCACATTGCATGGGTTCCTCCACAACCGGGCAATTTGCTGCAATATGTCCCGCTTGCCGGCAGCGGTAGCAAACAATCCATTTGGCTGCCTCTTGAGCCCCTGACTTCCCAGGCTGTTCTCGACAAACTTTGGGTAGAGCTCCCACCCTCTCACTCTCTCCACCCTCACCTCTTGGAATCCTCTTATCCGCCCCTGGGGATGGTCTGGTCTTAGGGTGGAAAGTCCGAGAGTCTCTGGAAGAGGCCGTCAGGTTCTCTGTAGCCAAGTATTTCTCTACACGATCCACAAGACCACCGGCCGTCTCTGGGTCTCCATGGCTTACCCACTTTTGGATGGCAGTAGGAAGAGCTCTGAAAAACCGATCCATTACAACACGTTCCACAATCTCTGGTGCGGACAAAGTCTCTGGCTGTAGCCACTTCCTGCTCAGGTGAATGAGATCATACATTTGAGACCTGGGGGGTTTTCCAAGCTGGAAAGTCCAGTTATGCACACGCTGAGCCCGGACAGCCAGGGTGACACCCAGCCTTGCCAATATTTCAGCTTTTAGCATCACATAGTCTTTTGCTTGGTCAGGCTCTAGGTCATAGTAAGCCTTCTGCGATTCACCAGTTAACAGAGGAGCCACCAGTCCAGCCCACTGCTCCTCAGGCCACTTTTCTCTTTCAGCAGTCCTTTCAAATGTGGTCAAAAATACCTCTGGATCATCCTCTCCAGTCATTTTTGTCAATAAACGACTCACCCCAAAGGACGCGGTATTAGTGGGACGGCTTTCCTCACTGGTCTGCGGACGTTACTGCATTACTGCTTCCATTTGTTGTAGTCTCTGCTCTTGCTTCTGTAACAGGTCTATGAAGCGGGCCTCAGATTGCTGCTGGGCTGCAAGGCTCTGTTGATGAGCTTGCTGCTGGGCTGCGAAGCTCTGTTGTTGAGCTGCAAGGCTCTTTTGCAAACCTGCATTTGTCTGCTGTTGATTGGCATTTGCTAGAGCCAGCTGTTTCAGTATCTCCTCCATGCTGGCTTAAAAAAAACTGCCACTGGTTCTCCACCAACTGTGGGGGGGTTAGCTCGGCAGCGGGTGTGTGTGATCCCCTGGATGGGCTCCCCACACAAAAACAGGCCCAGCAGACGGAGGTTGTGGTTTTCAAGATCAAAAAGGTGCGGTTTATTTCTCTATTTACAGTGACAAAAAAACACAGCAAAGCAAAAAGAAACATAAACAAAATAAACCCTGGTCAGCTTGACCTCTGACTAAACATGCAGGTTTCCTAACTAACAACTGGGATCAGCCTGGTGCTGTCCTAGTCCCTAAGTCCCTGGTTTAGTAAATGTCCAAACAAATAGCCACACAGGCTTTGTCTCACCGCACAGGGGTTCACTCTCCCTAGACAGTCCACACAGGTCTGGTTCCAGGCATGAGCAAACACCTAATGAAGCTGGGAGTTTTTATTGAGGCCTTAAACGAGCTGACAAGCTTCAGCTGGTCTCATCAACTCCCTGCCTGCACGACGCCCAGCACTCTCCCTAGAGGTATGAATCATCCATGAGCCCACTAGCCTCAGCTGGGCTTCATCAACTCCCTCCCTAGTTGTATAAGTCGGCATAAAGCCTGAATCTGGGAGAAATATATCTACCCCCCTGGATGCAACCAGGTGACTTTACCTTCCTGCTGTCACACAATATATAAACACCTCTAAATAATGAATAACCTGTAATTCAAGACAGTTGTAATGGATTGCACTGAATGTGAATATTACAGTAACAAATCACTGTTTTAAATAATATACTAACACCTTTAAATAGTGAGTAAACAATAATTTGAAAGGGTTATAATGGATTTCACCAAATCTGAATATTAGGTGATTAATACAATTATATTTGTACGATTTTACCCCTGTATACACAAATAGTGCTGCATTTTTCTATATCCATATACACTGCTTTTTTGTCTACAGCCATGCTGGCTGCTATTTTTGTATTTACTTTTCATAGCGCGGTATATTTTTTCCACTTCCGAGCATGGGTCGACTTGATCCCGAGCATGCGTGTTTCTTTGTGCGTCAAAATTGCATACACACGATCAGAATTTCCCCCAAGAACTTTTCTTGTCGGAAAATTTGAGAATCGGCTCTCAAATCTTTCTTGGCGGAGATTTCCTACAGAAAAATTCCAATGGAGCCTATACACACGGTCGGAATTTCCGACCAAAAGCTCACATCTGACTTTTCTTGTCGGAATTTCCTATCGTGTGTATGCGGCGTAAGTTTTAGTAGCTAAACAACCCTTATACAATACATCTGCAGTCTAGTTAGTGCCAAAAAAAATAAAATGTATTTACTAATATTTTCTTCTATTCAAAATTAGAGTGAATTGCCATTACACAACATTGCATTCACCATAATGTACCCAAGTATTGTACTGATGATAAATTTGCCTTTGAACAGTCAAGTGCAGTTTAACTGTCACAATACAGAAAGGCTACTCTACATATTCAGTGAGTGGTTATAGCTGCAGGCATATCTTTGTTCTCAATCTCCGATGTGTAACATAGTGATACTCTACTCACATGAATGCGTCGGTCTGTACATGCTTTGTTGTGGGAACAGTCCATGCTGTCATTCATTACATCTAATCATTTATCAATAGCCAAGTCAAAAAAAAATATTGGCTTGAATATCAACCTCAGAACCTGGCAACCTACAGTCCTCCTGCCACTAAAGGACTACAAGTCTCAGCACATCCTGACAGCATGGCGATACCGAATTACCAAAAGAAAACAGATTTAATCTGCTGATATAGATTTATGGAACAAGCTGGATAAATGAATGCCGTTTTAATTAGAGCAGAGTTTCCAGTGGTGAAATTATTTATGATGAGCTGAACAGCACATCATTAAAGGCCCCCCTGGCTTTTTCAGTCTCCATCTTAATCAAAATCTTTGCTAAGCACTATTTAGAATGATAATTTCAGAAAATGATCAACCATCCTTGTGAAAGCAGATTTTCATGGTGAATGAACAGCCTGAACTAACATGAACTAGCATTCACGCATTTGAATTTCTGCTACTGTGTGTGTCCAGTCCTCCAGATCCTCGTAGATTGAAGGAAAACCAAAATAGTATGGATTATATATAGATCTGGCCAAATATTGCTATGTGCCGTCATCCCTTAAATACATACATAGAGCAGTTACCCCTCTTAGGAAAGGGACGATAAAGGCACAAACTAAAGAATATTAACAACAAAAGGTTTTGGTCATTTATTGGTACAAAAAGTATCCTAGAATAGACATCCTATAATACATATAGTTCACAGTGATATATATATAAATATATATATATATATATATATATATATATATATATATATATATGAAATAGGTAAAAATTGCGCTATAAAAAGGTAAATTAAAGTCCATGTGTGTATCAAACAAATGATACATATGAAAGGTAGTCCATATTAACGTGACAAAGGAAATAGTTCCATATCTGTGTCCATCACCAAATATCCCAGTGAATCCACCACCAGCTATGGAAAGGCTTACCAGGTCCAGTAGACCCCTTGTCACAGGGGGTCAAAGAACACCTGTGGCTTAAACCCAGCCAGGGCCTTACTCCACACTTCAGGATCACTCTGCACTGCGGATGGTGTCAATGGAAATGGATAGAGGGTTGCCACCGAAAAATAAACCAAAACGACTCCACATAGTGTAAAATATTGTTTAGGTTTATTAGAGATCTCATTGCGGCAATACACAATGAGCCGACATCCAAAATAGCCTAAGGTTTAGTGTGTCGGCCAGCACACATCTAAACAAACATGACCGTCGGGACAAGTGAAGAGAGATAGTGACGTCAGCATGTCGCTCCGACCTACGCGTTATGTCACAACTGACGTCGTCCTTGGGCACACTGGTGCAATTTTTTACCTATTTCTTATACACTCTTTGTGATTGTGTTGCACAATATTATTGCTGCTTGTTATACTATTGTAGGGGTAGTTGTTTTAGCACAGTTTTTATATATACATTATACAAAAATTTGATGAAAGAGCAGTGATTAAAGGGGAACAATCCCAAAGTGATATAGATGAAGGCACTAACGCGTTTCGAGGACTCTTCTTCAGAAGTGTCTGTAGCAGGAAAACACTATCTAACGCTGCATATAAAATCAGGGATAGTTGTTGATGCCACCACCATGAACAATTCCGATATCAGAGAGAGTCGAAAGCCACAGAGGCCCACCTGCTGAGATCTCCCATCAAGGCCATAAAACAAGAAGCTTAATTGATATTGTTGTAATATAAGAAAATTGATGAATGCTAATAGAAGGCTATGAGGATCTGAGAACAAGCCAGCTGGTCAGGACACCCTCTCAGATAGTGAGTCAGGTCATATATGAATAGAAGACCCCCCCGAGTAAATATCTTCAGGCTTATGGGAGATCCTTTAGGTAGACATGGCAACTGCAGCCTCCATTTATTCAACTTCTATTTTTGTTACATTACAATCCAAGGAGATCATGAATATCCTCTGGGGTGTAGAAGCCTCCTATCTGGGAACCAGATTATCCACATCAACATCAGTACTTTAAGATAGCAATACCAATAAGGTAACCTTATTAGTTCAGGGCTATTTTTCCACTTTCCTATGGAAGTGGCTTTGTTTGAAGTTTCAGTTAGACAAAGGCAGTCAAAAGGCAAACAGTTAGTGATTTTCACATTTGCCAGTGCAACTGGGGTCTTCAAATTGATGGAATCTGAAGAAATTAAGTCCATAAAGCACTTTTATTTGACAAACCATCGCCCATATCAGTTAGGCCAGTAGGGATTCATGGAATACACAGCATTCTGTGAATAGCAAAGGGGAACACCATGAAAAGGGGGAGACAGAAAAACTCCAGAAGTACTCCAGTCTATAAGACCAGCAACTCTCGTATTAGACGTACACAGGATCTGTACAATCCAGCAAAAAGAAAATATTGATTTTTAAACTACTATGCAGTGATCCAGCCATGTATTACAACCCAGGAGTATTACAGTTCAGGTAGCATTTTTTACAAATTTTTTACACATCAAGTTTTGCAAATATCTCTGTGCCTGAAGTTCACCTTTAAGATCATATGGAGATATGAGAATAGGCATGGACAGACACGACTCCAAATCTTTGGAATCCATCCACATGAGGTTGTAAAAACACCCCAAAATACATAAAATATGGTACACATATTAATCTGCATTTGTTCACATATATGTATAGGTCAGAGTGATTAACTGACAAAGAATGATGTGCCATAGAACTGCTGATGTCGATGTATTTTCCTGCTCGGTATCTAATAAATGCATACATTACAATTATAATTAAAATAATTAAAATGCCAGACTTCATCTTCTCAAGCTAGCAATAAAAAAACGAATGCTAAGAATTCTGTATACAGACAACGGATGACCTTGAACACTCAGTGTGTAATCTGCCTGCAATACTTAGCATATAGAACCCGATACACAAAATTACAACTAGGACGAATAGGCGTAATTTAGTGTGAAATGCCAAAGAAGCATAATTGTTGGAAATGTTTTGAAAGGAGACCTAATTGCTCTTTCTGAAAATGCCAGCTGCCTGGCTAGCATGCTGATGTAGGGTGTTTGATACTTTGAGTGTTTGATACTTTCTGGGTGATTGACCTGCTACATATATGCAGACTGGGGAATCATTGACAACGTGTTTTGACACGAAACATACATCGGGAGGTCAACGCGCTGACTTCATCACCAAGGGACAGGTGACGGCAGACCGGCCGGTTGTTCTGCGATATTTTAAACGTCTTTCTTGTAAGTGTTTCTGCCTATTTTAAAATAAATCTTTTTAATGGTAATACACTATTGAGCATTTTTGGGACCATCCATGGGTTGATGTCATCTCCTGGCTGTACCGTATTGGATTCGGTTTTATTTCCAATGGAGAAAATAGACTGCCGATGGGCCTGTTAATCTCTTACCTCTGGTAAGCAGTGTATTCTAATGATGGTGGATCACGGGTGGTGCATGAACAATTTGAGCATCAATCCTCAATTTCTTCTATCCCTTCCACGGTTAATCTCCATCTTGGATTCCTTCAGTCTTTTTGGGACTTTACTTATAGTTTTTATTTTTATTTTTATTTATACTTATTTTTATTAGGATTATTTACCATCAGTTTGGTTGTTATTTGGTTCACATGCCTTCACTATTGGGCACATGATATATGTATTCACATGCATTTTTTATGACTGGTTTTTGTACTGGTCTCCTAATGTTTTAGCGCAGCTGTTTATTGTTTCTTTCTATAAAAAGATGGCCTAGGTCCTAGGCTATAAGAAGATTGCCAAGACCCTAAAGCTGAGCTGCAGCACGGTGGCCATACAGCAGTTTAACAGGACAGGTTCCACTCAGAACAGGCCTCGCCATGGTCGACCAAAGAAGTTGAGTGCACGTGCTCAGCATAATATCCAGAGGCTGTCTTTGGGAAATAGACGTATGAGTGCTGCCAGCCCTGCTGCAGAGGTTGAAGGGGTGGGGGGGGGGGGGTCAACCTGTCAGTGCTCAGACCATACGCCGCACATTGCATCAAATTGGTCTGCATGGCTATCATCACAGAGGCAAGCCTCTTCTAAAGATGATGCACAAGAAAGCCTGCAAACAGTTTGCTGAAGACAACCAGACTAAGGACATGGAATACTGGAACCATGTCCTGTGGTCTGATGAGACCAAGATAAATTTATTTGGTTCAGATGGTGCCAAGCGTGTGTGGTGGCAACCAGGTGAGGTGTACAAAGACAAGTGTGTCTACAGTCAAGCATGGTGGTGGGAGTGTCAAGGGCTGGGGCTGCATGAGTGCTGCCGTCACTGGGGAGCTACAGTTCATTGAGTGAACCATAAATGCCAACATGTACTGTGACATTTCTTCAGTGTTGTCACATGAAAAGATATAATAAAATATTTACACAAATGTGAGGGGTGCACTCAGTGAAAATGTTGTCCCTAAAGTTGATGTGTTGAAAGCAGAAAAAATTCGTTAAAAAGGATTTGAACGACTTTGACAAAAGCCAAATTGTAATGGCTTGACGAGTGGGCCAGAGCTTGTCCAAAACTGCAGCTCTTGTAGGATGTTCCTGGTCTGCAGTGGTCAGGACCTCCCAAAATTGGTACAGAAAAGGAAAACTGTTGAACCGGAGACAGGGTCTTGGGTGGCCACGGTTCATTGAGGCACATGGGGAACGAAGGCTGGGCAGTGTAGTCTGATCCAATAGAAGAACTACTGTAGCTCAGATTGATGAAAAAGTTATTGCTGGTTCCGATAGAAAGGTGTCAGAACACACAGTGCATCGCAGGTTGTTGCATATGGGGACCACAGACTGGTCACGGTACTTATGCCATGTCCGTAGCCACAATAGGCACGTGAGCATCAAAACTGGACCACAGAGCAATGGAAGATGGTAGCTTGGTCTAATGAGTTCAAGAATGGTTTGAGGAACACAACAAAAAGTTTGGGCTGTGGACTCCAAATTCTACAGATCTCAATCCATTTGAGCATCTGTGGGATGTGCTGAAAGGAAAACTCTGATCCATGGAGGCTCCACCTTGCAACTTAGAGGGCTTAAAGGATCTGCTACTGATGGTTTGGTGCCAGATACCACAGCATCCCTTCAGAGGTTTAGTTGAGTCCATGACTGGTTATGGTGGATGGTCATAATGTTATATGCTATATATACACACACACAATAGACCATGTGGGAGAGATAAATCTTGTGTAGTCACCTACAAGAAGGTTGAAAAACTTGCTTGGCCTCTTTTTTTTTTTAAACCCATACTCCAGCCAAGAGTTTTGACATTTTTAGATTTTTTTTTATTTCAAGGAACTATCATGTGTCAATGAATCTAGGGGTCTACAGTACTTACACATTCTACACTTTTATTTAGGATAAAACTCTAATCTAATTGGGATTAATTGTTTTGCAGTATCATCTGCTCCTAGCTTTTCCCCACCATGCATAAATGATAACATGTCATGTTCTTGGTGGGTCACTAAGAAATATATGAATCAGGGTGAAAATACATTATCTTCCAAATACCCATCTTGTGATTTCCCCTTGAATGGCTGATCACATCACAAGCAGCCTCTAGTCATCCAACACAAAGGCATTATCTCTGCTGGATAAATACACTAGCTCATTAATCTGATGGAACCTGTCAAAAACAGGGCGCTTCATTAAAAATGTGCATCTATTTGAGCTCTAGGTTAGTTAGTTGGTATTTAATATTTTTAATCATTTTCCTTTATATTACAAAAGGAAGCAGCCATATATCAGCAGCTAGCTTCAGACAATGTGACTGTACAGGATAGAAAATTGACTGAACTTTAATTTTTTTTTTGGCATGAAGCAGTAAGCAGGTTTGATGGGATGTGTGTGTAAAAACCATACCTATACATGCAGTACATATCTACAATACATAAACTTTTCCCCATGGTTAATCCTTTAAAATGCTAAAAAGTGCAGGCAATTACTTGTTAATCTCTCAGAAATCCAATGAGCAACTACTTCCTGTTTGAGCTGCCCCTGCCGTATTTAAAGCTGAACTCTGGGATAAGCAAACATTGTTTAAATACAGAAGCAATGAGTATTCATACTTGAATCCTGGCGTGCTTTGTGTATTTCATCCAGATCTGTACAGTAATCCAGCGTGAGACTTTCCCTCTGTGCAGGAGCTTCCTGTAATAAAGACTGGTTACTGTTGCTCTCTCTCCTTGTGCCGGGTGACTAGTCTTGTCTCCGCCCCCTCCTGTAGTTTTACACAGGCAGCCTGTAGTAGGTGGGTCTTGTGGGACCCTCCCACAGCTTTGCTCTCTGCACAGGCCATGTACAGCACAGCCAGGTTGTCACCACTACTTTTATATAGTAATATCTGAGTCTGAAAAGGAATTTGGTGCATGCAAAATGGATTTACATTTTTGTGGCTTTTGACAAATATATTTCAATGAAAGCTTTTGTGCCCAAAGTTTAGCTTGAAATACCATGGTGTTTCAACGTCATCTGACCCGGCCTCACCTGAATGTGCACGGCTCCTTTCATCTGCCTCCCCACATGACCAATTGATCACCTTTCAGCACGTACAGCCATCTGCTTTCATGGCGCTCACCAAGCTGTCTAAGCTTTGAAGATTGGAGAAGTGCTATCAGCATCTCACACACCTCCATGTCTGTATCAGCCCTCATGCTGATCCTCTGATCCAGCGATCCATGGAACTATGAACGAGACTTCACTGGCGACCCGCTACCTACATGAACAGTAGTGATGAGCCGAACACCCCCGGGTTTGGTTCGCACCAGAACCCGTGAACGGACCGAAAGTTCGCACGAACTTTAGAACCCTATTAAATACAATGGATGCGAATGTTCGAAATCTAAAGTGCTAATTATAACGACTATTATGAATGTTATTGTCCTAAAAAGGGTTTGGGAACCCGGGTTCTGCATCAGGGGACATGTATCAATCCAAAAAAAAGTTTTAAAAACGGCCGTTTTTCGGGAGTAGTGATGAGCCGAACACCCCCGGGTTCGGTTCGCACCAGAACCCGCGAACGGACCGAAAGTTCGTACGAACATTAGAACCCTATTAAATACAATGGATGCGAACGTTCGAATTCTAAAGTGCTAATTATAACGACTATTATGCATGTTATTGTCCTAAAAAGGGTTTGGGAACCCGGGTTCTGCACCAGGGGACATGTATCAATGCAAAAAGAAGTTTTAAAAACGGTCGTTTTTCGGGAGCAGTCATTTTAATGATGCATAAAGTGAAAAAAAAAAAGTCAAATATTCCTTTAAATATCGTACCTGGGGGGTGTCTAAAGTATGCCTGTGAAGTGCCACGTGTTTCCCGTGTTTAGAACTGTCCCTGCACAAAATGACACTTCTAAAGGAAAAAAAAGCCATTTAAAACTGCTTGCGGCTTTAATGTAATGTCTGGTCCCGGTAATATGGATGAAAATCTTTAAGAAAAATGGCATAGCTACCCCATGACCCCCCCCCCCCTACCCCAGCCCATTACCAGCCCCTTTGGGTCTTGTATGGATATTAAGGGGAACCCCGCACATAAAATAAAAAAGGCCCTATATACTCTGAACAGCCGTATACAGGCGGTGCATACAAGACAGGGACTGTAGGTTTGTTCTTATGTAGAATGTGTTTGTAATTTTGAACAGGTACATTGTTGAAGTGTAGCTCCAGCCCAAAAATCTATTTTTAAACTTTTTGGAAAACATAGGTAAGGGTTATCACCCCTGTAACATTTGTTTTGCTGTCTGTGCCCCTGTTCAGAACATTTCACCTCACTTTCCGTCCCAATGACAACTGTTTTTGAAATGTGGTGTTTTTCTTGAAACAAGGATTGCTGATAAAGCATCAGTACAGAGGAGACACCTTTCTCCCATATTTATTCTTACAGGAGAGAATTTTCCTTCCTAGGGGTAGATTTCCTCTCACTTCCTGTTGTCTTCTTGCGTTTGCAAGTAGGAGTCGTTTGTAAGTTGGATGTTTGAAAGTAGGGACCTGCCGTATATACTCTGCAGAAATAGGCCCCTTAGTTGTTGGTGTTGGCACAACACTGTAAGCACTCACAGTTACTCTTGGTTGGTGCTGGAACGCCCTGCTGTCAACTATTATATCAGGAATTTTAATTACATATAATTGTTGAACAGTGGTAGTAAAAATTGGGGCTTTGATGGTGGTGCTGGTGCCACAACACTGTAAGCCCTGACAGTTACTCTTGGTGGGTGCAGCAATGGGCCCTGCTGTGAATTATTAGATCAAGAATTGTAATTACATGCCCCTTTTGAACAGGGGCTGAAAAATTGGGCCTTTCGTGGTGGTGGTGGTGGTGGTGGCGTTGCCACAACACTGTAAGCCCTCAGACTTACTCTTGGTGGGTGCAGGAATGGGCCCTGCTGTGAATTATTAGATCAAGAATTGTAATTACATGCCCCTTTTGAACAGGGGCTGAAAAATTGGGCCTTTCGTGGTGGTGGTGGTGGCGTTGCCACAACACTGTAAGCCCTCAGACTTACTCTTGGTGGGTGCAGGAATGGGCCCTGCTGTGAATTATTACATCAAGAATTGTAATTGCATGCCCCTGTTGAACAGGGGCTGAAAAATTGGGCCTTAGGCACTGGTGGCACAACACTACAACCCCTCACAGATACTGTACTTGGAGCACAGCAATGAGCCCTGTTGCAAAGTATTGCTTCAAAAATTGTAATGACACGCCCCTGTTAAACAGGGGCTGAAAAATTGGGCCTTAGGCACTGGTGGCACAACACTACAACCCCTCACAGATACTGTACTTGGAGCACAGCAATGAGCCCTGTTGCAAAGTATTGCTTCAAAAATTGTAATGACACGCCCCTGTTAAACAGGGGCTGAAAAATTGGGCCTTAGGCACTGGTGCCACAACACTCCAACCCCTCACAGATACTGTACTTGGAGCACAGCAATGAGCCCTATGGCAAATTATTGCTAAAAAAATTGTAAGTACACGCCCCTGTAAAACAGGGGCTGAAAAATTGGGCCTTAGCCACTGGTGGCGGCACCCATAAACAAAAATGATCTTCCAAGCTATCATCATCAATCGTATCATTGAGGACTCGGAGGAGGAGGATAGCCAGTCAACATAACAGCACAGGCACTCAGCATCAGCATCAGTCTTGAAGGGATGTGACATGTTAAAATCAATTAGTCTGTTATATCAGCATCAGGTGTGTGGTAGCTGGTGGTGATCCAAGACTGGTTCATCTTGATGAAAGTCAGTCGATCAACCGAGTCGGTGGACAGGCGCACCCTGTGATCCGTGACAAATCCTCCAGCAGCACTGAATGTGCGTTCCGAAAGAACGCTGGATGCAGGACAGGCCAGTAGCTCAATTGCATACTGTGCAAGCTCTGGCCAGTGATCCATCCTCAAGACCCAGTAAGCCAGAGGATTTTCGGTGGGGAAGGTGTCCAAGTCTGACCTTGCCCCTAGATATTCCTGCACCATGTTTATCAGACGCTGGCGATGGTTGCTGGAACCGATCATACTTTGGGGCTGCGGACTAAAGAATTGTCTGAACGCATCGGTCAGACGGCCACCTTCCCCACCGCTCCTTCTTTGACTGGCCGAAGCCTCAGCAACTCGTTGTCCAGGACCAGGAGTTTGTAACCTCCCAGTCTCTGGGAACGCGTTGCACAGACCTTTCTGCAAGGCCTCCCGGAGTTGTCTCATCCTCTGCTCCCTCTGCGACGGTAACATAAGGTCCGCAACCTTACCCTTGTACCGTGGATCAAGGAGAGTGGCCAGCCAGTAATGGTCCCTCTCCTTGATCCGAAGAATACGAGGATCCTTCCGCAGACTTTGCAGGATCAGGGAGGCCATGCAGCGTAGGTTTGCTGAGGCATTCGCTCCGGAGTCCTCTGGGTCACTAAGGACGACATGATCCGCAGTCACCTCCTCCCAGCCACGTACAAGTCCACTGGTTTCTTGGGACTGTAAATCATCCCTAAAAGACTGCTGCTGATGATGCTGAGTGCCAGCCTCCACCTCCATGCTGACACAATCCTCCTCCTCCTCCTCCTCCTCTTCCTCTTCCTGTGCGATGGGTGGGACAGAAGGAACACTGTCTGGGTAAAGGGGGCCTTGAGAGGCAAGGAAGTCCTCCTCTTCCTGCCTCTGTTCTGCCTCAAGTGCCCTGTCCATTATTCCACGCAGCGTGTGCTCCAACAGGTGGACAAGAGGTACAGTGTCACTGATGCATGCACTGTCACTGCTCACCATCCTCGTGGCCTCCTCAAATGGTGCCAGGACAGTGCATGCATCCCTGATCATGCCCCACTGGCGTGGAGAAAAAAAACCAAGCTCCCCTGACCCTGTCCTGGTGCCGTAGTCGCACAGGTACTCATTGATGGCCCTCTGCTGCGTGTGCAGCCGCTGCAGCATGGCCAACGTTGAGTTCCACCTGGTGGGCATGTCACATATAAGGCGGTTCTTGGGCAGGTTCAACTCCTTTTGCAGCTCAGCCAGGCGAGCACTGGCATTATAAGATCTGCGGAAATGCACACAGACTTTCCTGGCCTGCCTCAGGACATCCTGTAAGCCCGGGTACCTGCCCAAGAACCGCTGCACCACCAGGTTAAGGACGTGAGCCACACAGGGCACATGGGTCAGTTGTCCCTGTCGAAGGGCGGAGAGGAGGTTGGTGCCATTGTCGCAAACCACCATTCCTGGCTTAAGCTGGCGTGGCGTCAACCACCTCTCGGCCTGGCCCTGCAGAGCAGACAGGACCTCTGCCCCAGTGTGGCTTCTGTCCCCCAAACACACCAGCGCAAGCACGGCATGGCATCTTTTTGCCTGCGTACTTGCGTAGCCCCGTGAACGGCTACGGAGCACCGCTGGTTCATAGGACAAACCACAGGAAGAGGCCATGGAGGAAGAAGAAGAGGAGGGGGTGGAGGAGAGAGGTGTGTCACAACCAGTAGTAGCATTTTGGAGGCGTGGCGGTGGGACAACCTCCAACACTACTGCACCTTGTCCTGCATCCTTCCCAGCTGCCAAAAGAGTGACCCAATGGGCCGTGAAAGAAAGGTAACGTCCCTGTCCATGCCTGCTGGACCATGAGTCAGCGGTAATATGCACCTTACCGCTGACCGCCCTGTCCAGCGAGGCCAAGACATTGCCTTCCACATGCCGGTAGAGAGCCGGAATAGCCTTCCGTGAGAAAAAGTGGCGTTTGGGAACCTGCCACTGAGGAACCGCACATTGCACAAACTCACGGAAGGGGGCCGAGTCTACCAACTGAAAAGGCAGCAGTTGAAGCGCTAGCAATTTAGCCAAGCTAGCATTCAACCGCTGGGCATGTGGATGGCTGGGAGTGAACTTCTTTCGACGTTCCAGCAGCTGGGGCAGGGAAATTTGCCTGCTAGAATCGGACGTCGGTGTACTGCTAGCAGAGTGGCCGCAAGTACTTGGCTGTGACACACCTAATTCTACACCTTCATTCCTCTCAGTGCATGTTTCAGAGAGGACTGAAGTTATAGTGGGGTTGGAGATCCCAGCTGATGCGGTGCAAGGAGAGGTCCGCTTTGTTCTTTGGTGTGGGTCTTTGAGGTAGGCTTGCCAACGAGCTGCATGGCAGGTCAACATATGTCTGGTCAGGCATGTGGTACCCAAGCGGCTGATGTTTTGGCCACGCGATATACGCTTGAGACATATGTTGCAAACAGCAGCTGTGCGATCTGATGCACTAGCCTCAAAAAAGGCCCACACCAAGGAACTTTTTGAATGACGGGCAGAGGCAGCGCCCTGCACAGGCGGAGCTCTGCGGTGTGATTCCGTCGGTGTACTGCCCTTACGCTGGCCACCAAAGGGCATCCTGCCTCGTTGGAGATGTGCCTCCTCCTCATCCTCCTCCTCCTCTCTCCTATTAGGCACCCACGTGGAGTCAGTGACCTCATCATCCCCTCCCTCCTCATCACTGGAGCCAATCTGGCAGTATGCTGCAGCTGCTGGAACATGACTGCCAGATTGGTGTCCTTCTTGAGCATCCCCTCTGTCTGCTCTCACCCTACTGCCTTCCTGTAGCTGGGTTTCATCATCAGACCCTTCGAAACGCTGGGCATCCTCCTGGAGCATGTACCCAACACTGTGCTCAAACAGTTCGGGGGACTCCTCAGGAGGAGGACATGGTGGGTCTAGGGAAGGAGTGACTGATGATGAGTCTGACATTGATAACAGGGAAGAGGACGCTTTGGCAGCTGCTTTGCCAGTACCCTGAGCCTGGGTGAGAGAGGATGAGGAGGAGGAGGAGGGCTTGGTCATCCACTCTACCAAGTCTTCGGCATGATGTGGCTCAACATGTCCAGCTGCCGAAAAGAAGGACAAGCGTGTCCCATGGCCATGTGCTGATGACAATGCACCGCGTCCACGACCAGCACTGTTGCCCCCAGACACAGAGCCTGCTTGCCCTCTTTTATTGCCTCCTGACTGTCTGCCTCTCCTTGTTTGCCTTCCAGACATTCTAATAGATGGCCTGCAGGGAGATGGGAAAAAAGCAATAAGGGCTACCTTCAGGTGTCCTTCTCTGTCCCTTTACTTAAGGATTTCTAAATATGGTTGAGGATGATTGCTTTCGCACAGAATAGCACAACGACAATTTCCCTGACTGTCCAAAAATCAAGGATTTAAAAGATGGTTGATGAGGAATGCTTTAGCACACTATAGCACAAGGAGAATTCCCCTCACTTTCCTTCTTTGTCCCTAGAAACAAGGACTCGCACAGTGAAAGAAACTGACACTCTCCCTACCTAGAGTTTTCTGTCCCTAGAAAAAATGTTTTTTTTAAGCACACTATAGCACAAGGAGAATTCACTCACTGTCCTTCCCTGTCCCTGGAAACAAGGACTTGCACAGTGAAAGAAACTGACACTCTCCCTACCTAGAGTTTTCTGTCCCTAGAAAAAATGTTTTTTTTAAGCACACTATAGCACAAGGAGAATTCACTCACTGTCCTTCCCTGTCCCTGGAAACAAGGACTTGCACAGTGAAAGAAACTGACACTCTCCCTACCTAGAGTTTTCTGTCCCTAGAAAAAATGATTTTTTTAAGCACACTATAGCACAAGGAGAATTCACTCACTGTCCTTCCCTGTCCCTGGAAACAAGGACTTGCACAGTGAAAGAAACTGACACTCTCCCTACCTAGAGTTTTCTGTCCCTAGAAAAAATGTTTTTTTTAAGCACACTATAGCACAAGGAGAATTCACTCACTGTCCTTCCCTGTCCCTGGAAACAAGGACTTGCACAGTGAAAGAAACTGACACTCTCCCTACCTAGAGTTTTCTGTCCCTAGAAAAAATGTTTTTTTTAAGCACACTATAGCACAAGGAGAATTCACTCACTGTCCTTCCCTGTCCCTGGAAACAAGGACTTGCACAGTGAAAGAAACTGACACTCTCCCTACCTAGAGTTTTCTGTCCCTAGAAAAAATGTTTTTTTTAAGCACACTATAGCACAAGGAGAATTCACTCACTGTCCTTCCCTGTCCCTGGAAACAAGGACTTGCACAGTGAAAGAAACTGACACTCTCCCTACCTAGAGTTTTCTGTCCCTAGAAAAAATGTTTTTTTTAAGCACACTATAGCACAAGGAGAATTCACTCACTGTCCTTCCCTGTCCCTGGAAACAAGGACTTGCACAGTGAAAGAAACTGACACTCTCCCTACCTAGAGTTTTCTGTCCCTAGAAAAAATGTTTTTTTTAAGCACACTATAGCACAAGGAGAATTCACTCACTGTCCTTCCCTGTCCCTGGAAACAAGGACTTGCACAGTGAAAGAAACTGACACTCTCCCTACCTAGAGTTTTCTGTCCCTAGAAAAAATGTTTTTTTTAAGCACACTATAGCACAAGGAGAATTCACTCACTGTCCTTCCCTGTCCCTAGAAACAAGGACTTGCACAGTGAAAGAAACTGACACTCTCCCTACCTATAGTTTTCTGTCCCTAGAAAAAATGTTTTTTTTAAGCACACTATAGCACAAGGAGAATTCACTCACTGTCCTTCCCTGTCCCTGGAAACAAGGACTTGCACAGTGAAAGAAACTGACACTCTCCCTACCTAGAGTTTTCTGTCCCTAGAAAAAATGTTTTTTTTAAGCACACTATAGCACAAGGAGAATTCACTCACTGTCCTTCCCTGTCCCTGGAAACAAGGACTTGCACAGTGAAAGAAACTGACACTCTCCCTACCTAGAGTTTTCTGTCCCTAGAAAAAATGTTTTTTTTAAGCACACTATAGCACAAGGAGAATTCACTCACTGTCCTTCCCTGTCCCTGGAAACAAGGACTTGCACAGTGAAAGAAACTGACACTCTCCCTACCTAGAGTTTTCTGTCCCTAGAAAAAATGTTTTTTTTAAGCACACTATAGCACAAGGAGAATTCACTCACTGTCCTTCCCTGTCCCTGGAAACAAGGACTTGCACAGTGAAAGAAACTGACACTCTCCCTACCTAGAGTTTTCTGTCCCTAGAAAAAATGTTTTTTTTAAGCACACTATAGCACAAGGAGAATTCACTCACTGTCCTTTCCTGTCCCTGGAAACAAGGAATTGCACAGTGAAAGAAACTGACACTCTCCCTACTAGTGATGAGCCGAACACCCCCGGGTTCGGTTCGCACCAGAACCCGCGAACGGACCGAAAGTTCGTACGAACATTAGAACCCTATTAAATACAATGGATGCGAACGTTCGAATTCTAAAGTGCTAATTATAACAACTATTATGCATGTTATTGTCCTAAAAATTGTTTGGGAACCCGGGTTCTGCACCAGGGGACATGTATCAATGCAAAAAGAAGTTTTAAAAACTGTCGTTTTTCGGGAGCAGTCATTTTAATGATGCATAAAGTGAAAAAAAAAGTCAAATATTCCTTTAAATATCGTACCTGGGGGGTGTCTAAAGTATGCCTGTGAAGTGCCACGTGTTTCCCGTGTTTAGAACTGTCCCTGCACAAAATGACACTTCTAAAGGAAAAAAAAGCCATTTAAAACTTCTTGCGGCTTTAATGTAATGTCTGGTCCCGGTAATATGGATGAAAATCTTTAAGAAAAATGGCATAGCTACCCCATGACCCCCCCCCCCCTACCCCAGCCCATTACCAGCCCCTTTGGGTCTTGTATGGATATTAAGGGGAACCCCGCACATAAAATAAAAAAGGCCCTATATACTCTGAACAGCCGTATACAGGCGGTGCATACAAGACAGGGACTGTAGGTTTGTTCTTATGTAGAATGTGTTTGTAATTTTGAACAGGTACATTGTTGAACTGTAGCTCCAGCCCAAAAATCTATTTTTAAACTTTTTGGGAAACATAGGTAAGGGTTATCACCCCTGTAACATTTGTTTTGCTGTCTGTGCCCCTGTTCAGAACATTTCACCTCACTTTCCGTCCCAATGACAACTGTTTTTGAAATGTGGTGTTTTTCTTGAAACAAGGATTGCTGATAAAGCATCAGTACAGAGGAGACACCTTTCTCCCATATTTATTCTTACAGGAGAGAATTTTCCTTCCTAGGGGTAGATTTCCTCTCACTTCCTGTTGTCTTCTTTCGTTTGCAAGTAGGAGTCGTTTGTAAGTTGGATGTTTGAAAGTAGGGACCTGCCGTATATACTCTGCAGAAATAGGCCCCTTAGTTGTTGGTGTTGGCACAACACTGTAAGCACTCACAGTTACTCTTGGTTGGTGCTGGAACGCCCTGCTGTCAACTATTATATCAGGAATTTTAATTACATATAATTGTTGAACAGTGGTAGTAAAAATTGGGGCTTTGATGGTGGTGCTGGTGCCACAACACTGTAAGCCCTGACAGTTACTCTTGGTGGGTGCAGCAATGGACCCTGCTATGAATTATTAGATCAAGAATTGTAATTGCATGCCCCTGTTGAACAGGGGCTGAAAAATTGGGCTTTTCGTGGTGGTGGTGGTGGTGTTGCCACAACACTGTAAGCCCTCAGAGTTACTCTTGGTGGGTGCAGGAATGGGCCCTGCTGTGAATTATTAGATCAAGAATTGTAATTACATGCCCCTTTTGAACAGTGGCTGAAAAATTGGGCCTTTCGTGGTGGTGGTGGTGGTGGCGTTGCCACAACACTGTAAGCCCTCAGACTTACTCTTGGTGGGTGCAGGAATGGGCCCTGCTGTGAATTATTACATCAAGAATTGTAATTGCATGCCCCTGTTGAACAGGGGCTGAAAAATTGGGCCTTAGGCACTGGTGGCACAACACTACAACCCCTCACAGATACTGTACTTGGAGCACAGCAATGAGCCCTGTTGCAAAGTATTGCTTCAAAAATTGTAATGACACGCCCCTGTTAAACAGGGGCTGAAAAATTGGGCCTTAGGCACTGGTGGCACAACACTACAACCCCTCACAGATACTGTACTTGGAGCACAGCAATGAGCCCTATGGCAAATTATTGCTAAAAAAATTGTAAGTACACGCCCCTGTAAAACAGGGGCTGAAAAATTGGGCCTTAGCCACTGGTGGCGGCACCCATAAACAAAAATGATCTTCCAAGCTATCATCATCAATCGTATCATTGAGGACTCGGAGGAGGAGGATAGCCAGTCAACATAACAGCACAGGCACTCAGCATCAGCATCAGTCTTGAAGGGACGTGACATGTTAAAATCAATTAGTCTGTTATATCAGCATCAGGTGTGTGGTAGCTGGTGGTGATCCAAGACTGGTTCATCTTGATGAAAGTCAGTCGATCAACCGAGTCGGTGGACAGGTGCACCCTGTGATCCGTAACAAATCCTCCAGCAGCACTGAATGTGCGTTCCGAAAGAACGCTGGATGCAGGACAGGCCAGTAGCTCAATTGCATACTGTGCAAGCTCTGGCCAGTGATCCATCCTCAAGACCCAGTAAGCCAGAGGATTTTCGGTGGGGAAGGTGTCCAAGTCTGACCTTGCCCCTAGATATTCCTGCACCATGTTTATCAGACGCTGGCGATGGTTGCTGGAACCAATCATACTTTGGGGCTGCGGACTAAAGAATTGTCTGAACGCATCGGTCAGACGGCCACCTTCCCCACCGCTCCTTCTTTGACTGGCCGAAGCCTCAGCAACTCGTTGTCCTGGACCAGGAGTTTGTAACCTCCCAGTCTCTGGGAACGCGTTGCACAGACCTTTCTGCAAGGCCTCCCGGAGTTGTCTCATCCTCTGCTCCCTCTGCGACGGTAACATAAGGTCCGCAACCTTACCCTTGTACCGTGGATCAAGGAGAGTGGCCAGCCAGTAATGGTCCCTCTCCTTGATCCGAAGAATACGAGGATCCTTCCGCAGACTTTGCAGGATCAGGGAGGCCATGCAGCGTAGGTTTGCTGAGGCATTCGCTCCGGAGTCCTCTGGGTCACTAAGGACGACATGATCCGCAGTCACCTCCTCCCAGCCACGTACAAGTCCACTGGTTTCTTGGGACTGTAAATCATCCCTAAAAGACTGCTGCTGATGATGCTGAGTGCCAGCCTCCACCTCCATGCTGACACAATCCTCCTCCTCCTCCTCTTCCTCTTCCTGTGCGATGGGTGGGACAGAAGGAACACTGTCTGGGTAAAGGGGGCCTTGAGAGGCAAGGAAGTCCTCCTCTTCCTGCCTCTGTTCTGCCTCAAGTGCCCTGTCCATTATTCCACGCAGCGTGTGCTCCAACAGGTGGACAAGAGGTACAGTGTCACTGATGCATGCACTGTCACTGCTCACCATCCTCGTGGCCTCCTCAAATGGTGCCAGGACAGTGCATGCATCCCTGATCATGCCCCACTGGCGTGGAGAAAAAAAACCAAGCTCCCCTGACCCTGTCCTGGTGCCGTAGTCGCACAGGTACTCATTGATGGCCCTCTGCTGCGTGTGCAGCCGCTGCAGCATGGCCAACGTTGAGTTCCACCTGGTGGGCATGTCACATATAAGGCGGTTCTTGGGCAGGTTCAACTCCTTTTGCAGCTCAGCCAGGCGAGCACTGGCATTATAAGATCTGCGGAAATGCACACAGACTTTCCTGGCCTGCCTCAGGGCATCCTGTAAGCCCGGGTACCTGCCCAAGAACCGCTGCACCACCAGGTTAAGGACGTGAGCCACACAGGGCACATGGGTCAGTTGTCCCTGTCGGAGGGCGGAGAGGAGGTTGGTGCCATTGTCGCAAACCACCATTCCTGGCTTAAGCTGGCGTGGCGTCAACCACCTCTCGGCCTGGCCCTGCAGAGCAGACAGGACCTCTGCCCCAGTGTGGCTTCTGT
Source organism: Rana muscosa (assembly GCA_029206835.1). Classification (NCBI taxonomy): domain Eukaryota; kingdom Metazoa; phylum Chordata; class Amphibia; order Anura; family Ranidae; genus Rana; species Rana muscosa. The sequence continues at coordinate 192,758,972 of CM055126.1, read as the reverse complement.
CCCCCAAACACACCAGCGCAAGCACGGCATGGCATCTTTTTGCCTGCGTACTTGCGTAGCCCCGTGAACGGCTACGGAGCACCGCTGGTTCATAGGACAAACCACAGGAAGAGGCCATGGAGGAAGAAGAAGAGGAGGGGGTGGAGGAGAGAGGTGTGTCACAACCAGTAGTAGCATTTTGGAGGCGTGGCGGTGGGACAACCTCCAACACTACTGCACCTTGTCCTGCATCCTTCCCAGCTGCCAAAAGAGTGACCCAATGGGCCGTGAAAGAAAGGTAACGTCCCTGTCCATGCCTGCTGGACCATGAGTCAGCGGTAATATGCACCTTACCGCTGACCGCCCTGTCCAGCGAGGCCAAGACATTGCCTTCCACATGCCGGTAGAGAGCCGGAATAGCCTTCCGTGAGAAAAAGTGGCGTTTGGGAACCTGCCACTGAGGAACCGCACATTGCACAAACTCACGGAAGGGGGCCGAGTCTACCAACTGAAAAGGCAGCAGTTGAAGCGCTAGCAATTTAGCCAAGCTAGCATTCAACCGCTGGGCATGTGGATGGCTGGGAGTGAACTTCTTTCGACGGTCCAGCAGCTGGGGCAGAGAAATTTGCCTGCTAGAATCGGACATCGGTGTACTGCTAGCAGAGTGGCCGCAAGTACTTGGCTGTGACACACCTAATTCTACACCTTCATTCCTCTCAGTGCATGTTTCAGAGAGGACTGAAGTTATAGTGGGGTTGGAGATCCCAGCTGATGCGGTGCAAGGAGAGGTCCGCTTTGTTCTTTGGTGTGGGTCTTTGAGGTAGGCTTGCCAACGAGCTGCATGGCAGGTCAACATATGTCTGGTCAGGCATGTGGTACCCAAGCGGCTGATGTTTTGGCCACGCGATATACGCTTGAGACATATGTTGCAAACAGCAGCTGTGCGATCTGATGCACTAGCCTCAAAAAAGGCCCACACCAAGGAACTTTTTGAATGACGGGCAGAGGCAGCGCCCTGCACAGGCGGAGCTCTGCGGTGTGATTCCGTCGGTGTACTGCCCTTACGCTGGCCACCAAAGGGCATCCTGTCTCGTTGGAGATGTGCCTCCTCCTCATCCTCCTCCTCCTCTCTCCTATTAGGCACCCACGTGGAGTCAGTGACCTCATCATCCCCTCCCTCCTCATCACTGGAGCCAATCTGGCAGTATGCTGCAGCTGCTGGAACATGACTGCCAGATTGGTGTCCTTCTTGAGCATCCCCTCTGTCTGCTCTCACCCTACTGCCTTCCTGTAGCTGGGTTTCATCATCAGACCCTTCGAAACGCTGGGCATCCTCCTGGAGCATGTACCCAACACTGTGCTCAAACAGTTCGGGGAACTCCTCAGGAGGAGGACATGGTGGGTCTAGGGAAGGAGTGACTGATGATGAGTCTGACATTGATACCAGGGAAGAGGACGCTTTGGCAGCTGCTTTGCCAGTACCCTGAGCCTGGGTGAGAGAGGATGAGGAGGGCTTGGTCATCCACTCTACCAAGTCTTCGGCATGATGTGGCTCAACATGTCCAGCTGCGGAAAAGGACAAGCGTGTCCCATGGCCATGTGCTGATGACAATGCACCGCGTCCACGACCAGCACTGTTGCCCCCAGACACAGAGCCTGCTTGCCCTCTTTTATTGCCTCCTGACTGTCTGCCTCTCCTTGTTTGCCTTCCAGACATTCTAATAGATGGCCTGCAGGGAGATGGGAAAAAAGCAATAAGGGCTACCTTCAGGTGTCCTTCTCTGTCCCTTGAAACAAGGACTTGCACAGTGAAAGAAACTGACACTCTCCCTACCTACAGTTTTCTGTCCCTAGAAAAAATGTTTTTTTTAAGCACAATATAGCACAAGGAGAATTCACTCACTGTCCTTCCAGGTCCCTAGAAACAAGGACTTGCACAGTGAAAGAAACTGACACTCTCCCTACCTACAGTTTTCTGTCCCTAGAAAAAATGTTTTTTTTAAGCACAATATAGCACAAGGAGAATTCACTCACTGTCCTTCCAGGTCCCTAGAAACAAGGACTTGCACAGTGAAAGAAACTGACACTCTCCCTACCTACAGTTTTCTGTCCCTAGAAAAAATGTTTTTTTTAAGCACAATATAGCACAAGGAGAATTCACTCACTGTCCTTCCAGGTCCCTAGAAACAAGGACTTGCACAGTGAAAGAAACTGACACTCTCCCTACCTACAGTTTTCTGTCCCTAGAAAAAATGTTTTTTTTAAGCACACTATAGCACAAGGAGAATTCACTCACTGTCCTTCCAGGTCCCTAGAAACAAGGACTTGCACAGTGAAAGAAACTGACACTCTCCCTACCTACAGTTTTCTGTCCCTAGAAAAAATGTTTTTTTTAAGCACAATATAGCACAAGGAGAATTCACTCACTGTCCTTCCAGGTCCCTAGAAACAAGGACTTGCACAGTGAAAGAAACTGACACTCTCCCTACCTACAGTTTTCTGTCCCTAGAAAAAAAAATTTTTAAGCACACTATAGCACAAGGAGCATTCACTCACTGTCCTTCCAGGTCCCTGGAAACAAGGACTTGCACAGTGAAAGAAACTGACACTCTCCCTACCTACAGTTTTCTGTCCCTAGAAAAAATGTTTTTTTTAAGCACACTATAGCACAAGCACAAAACACACTGACACTCTCCCTACCTATCCTTCTCTTTCCCTAAACTAAAGGAATCCAGGTTTAGCAAGAAAGAAATAAAAGTCACTGTCCCTGCCTATGCTGCTCTATCCCTGCTCCGGAACACACTACACTAGGCCGCCGTGCTGGCGGCCTTTTATAGTGTGGGGCGTGTACTAAACACCCTCAGCAATAATTGGCCACAGGCATCCTGCCTGTGGCCAATCATTGCTCTCCTCGCTGCCGGCGCTGTGATTGGCCAAGCATGCGGGGTCACAGTGCATGCTTGGCCAATCACAGCGCCTGGATGACACTGCGATGGCGTAGTGCATTGTGGGCCGTTCGCGTCACTCGAATTTGGCGCGAACGGCCCAAATCGTTCGATCTTCGTCGAACGATCGAACAGCCGATGTTCGAGTCGAACGTATGTTCGACTCGAACACGAAGCTCATCCCTACTCCCTACCTAGAGTTTTCTGTCCCTAGAAAAAATGTTTTTTTTAAGCACACTATAGCACAAGGAGAATTCACTCACTGTCCTTCCCTGTCCCTGGAAACAAGGACTTGCACAGTGAAAGAAACTGACACTCTCCCTACCTAGAGTTTTCTGTCCCTAGAAAAAATGTTTTTTTTAAGCACACTATAGCACAAGGAGAATTCACTCACTGTCCTTCCCTGTCCCTGGAAACAAGGACTTGTACAGTGAAAGAAACTGACACTCTCCCTACCTAGAGTTTTCTGTCCCTAGAAAAAATGTTTTTTTTAAGCACACTATAGCACAAGGAGAATTCACTCACTGTCCTTCCCTGTCCCTGGAAACAAGGACTTGCACAGTGAAAGAAACTGACACTCTCCCTACCTAGAGTTTTCTGTCCCTAGAAAAAATGTTTTTTTTAAGCACACTATAGCACAAGGAGAATTCACTCACTGTCCTTCCCTGTCCCTGGAAACAAGGACTTGCACAGTGAAAGAAACTGACACTCTCCCTACCTAGAGTTTTCTGTCCCTAGAAAAAATGTTTTTTTTAAGCACACTATAGCACAAGGAGAATTCACTCACTGTCCTTCCCTGTCCCTGGAAACAAGGACTTGCACAGTGAAAGAAACTGACACTCTCCCTACCTAGAGTTTTCTGTCCCTAGAAAAAATGTTTTTTTTAAGCACACTATAGCACAAGGAGAATTCACTCACTGTCCTTCCCTGTCCCTGGAAACAAGGACTTGCACAGTGAAAGAAACTGACACTCTCCCTACCTAGAGTTTTCTGTCCCTAGAAAAAATGTTTTTTTTAAGCACACTATAGCACAAGGAGAATTCACTCACTGTCCTTCCCTGTCCCTGGAAACAAGGACTTGCACAGTGAAAGAAACTGACACTCTCCCTACCTAGAGTTTTCTGTCCCTAGAAAAAATGTTTTTTTTAAGCACACTATAGCACAAGGAGAATTCACTCACTGTCCTTCCCTGTCCCTGGAAACAAGGACTTGTACAGTGAAAGAAACTGACACTCTCCCTACCTAGAGTTTTCTGTCCCTAGAAAAAATGTTTTTTTTAAGCACACTATAGCACAAGGAGAATTCACTCACTGTCCTTCCCTGTCCCTGGAAACAAGGACTTGCACAGCGAAAGAAACTGACACTCTCCCTACCTAGAGTTTTCTGTCCCTAGAAAAAATGTTTTTTTTAAGCACACTATAGCACAAGGAGAATTCACTCACTGTCCTTCCCTGTCCCTGGAAACAAGGACTTGCACAGTGAAAGAAACTGACACTCTCCCTACCTAGAGTTTTCTGTCCCTAGAAAAAATGTTTTTTTTAAGCACACTATAGCACAAGGAGAATTCACTCACTGTCCTTCCCTGTCCCTGGAAACAAGGACTTGCACAGTGAAAGAAACTGACACTCTCCCTACCTAGAGTTTTCTGTCCCTAGAAAAAATGTTTTTTTTAAGCACACTATAGCACAAGGAGAATTCACTCACTGTCCTTCCCTGTCCCTGGAAACAAGGACTTGCACAGTGAAAGAAACTGACACTCTCCCTACCTAGAGTTTTCTGTCCCTAGAAAAATTTTTTTTTTAAGCACACTATAGCACAAGGAGAATTCACTCACTGTCCTTCCCTGTCCCTGGAAACAAGGACTTGCACAGTGAAAGAAACTGACACTCTCCCTACCTAGAGTTTTCTGTCCCTAGAAAAAATGTTTTTTTTGAGCACACTATAGCACAAGGAGAATTCACTCACTGTCCTTCCCTGTCCCTGGAAACAAGGACTTGCACAGTGAAAGAAACTGACACTCTCCCTACCTAGAGTGTTCTGTCCCTAGAAAAAATGTTTTTTTTAAGCACACTATAGCACAAGGAGAATTCACTCACTGTCCTTCCCTGTCCCTGGAAACAAGGACTTGCACAGTGAAAGAAACTGACACTCTCCCTACCTAGAGTTTTCTGTCCCTAGAAAAAATGTTTTTTTTAAGCACACTATAGCACAAGGAGAATTCACTCACTGTCCTTCCCTGTCCCTGGAAACAAGGACTTGCACAGTGAAAGAAACTGACACTCTCCCTACCTAGAGTTTTCTGTCCCTAGAAAAAATGTTTTTTTTAAGCACACTATAGCACAAGGAGAATTCACTCACTGTCCTTCCCTGTCCCTGGAAACAAGGACTTGCACAGTGAAAGAAACTGACACTCTCCCTACCTAGAGTTTTCTGTCCCTAGAAAAAATGTTTTTTTTAAGCACACTATAGCACAAGGAGAATTCACTCACTGTCCTTCCCTGTCCCTGGAAACAAGGACTTGTACAGTGAAAGAAACTGACACTCTCCCTACCTAGAGTTTTCTGTCCCTAGAAAAAATGTTTTTTTTAAGCACACTATAGCACAAGGAGAATTCACTCACTGTCCTTCCCTGTCCCTGGAAACAAGGACTTGCACAGTGAAAGAAACTGACACTCTCCCTACCTAGAGTTTTCTGTCCCTAGAAAAAATGTTTTTTTTAAGCACACTATAGCACAAGGAGAATTCACTCACTGTCCTTCCCTGTCCCTGGAAACAAGGACTTGCACAGTGAAAGAAACTGACACTCTCCCTACCTAGAGTTTTCTGTCCCTAGAAAAAATGTTTTTTTTAAGCACACTATAGCACAAGGAGAATTCACTCACTGTCCTTCCCTGTCCCTGGAAACAAGGACTTGCACAGTGAAAGAAACTGACACTCTCCCTACCTAGAGTTTTCTGTCCCTAGAAAAAATGTTTTTTTTAAGCACACTATAGCACAAGCACAAAACACACTGACACTCTCCCTACCTATCCTTCTCTTTCCCTAAACTAAAGGAATCCAGGTTAAGCAAGAAAGAAATAAAAGTCACTGTCCCTGCCTATGCTGCTCTTTCCCTGCTCCGGAACACACTACACTAGGCCGCCGTGCTGGCGGCCTTTTATAGTGTGGGGCGTGTACTAAACACCCTCAGCAATAATTGGCCACAGGCATCCTGCCTGTGGCCAATCATTGCTCTCCTCGCTGCCGGCGCTGTGATTGGCCAAGCATGCGGGGTCACAGTGCATGCTTGGCCAATCACAGCGCCTGGATGACACTGCGATGGCGTAGTGCATTGTGGGCCGTTCGCGTCACTCGAATTTGGCACGAACGGTCCAAATCGTTCGATCTTCGTCGAACGATCGAACAGCCGATGTTCGAGTCGAACGTATGTTCGACTCGAACACGAAGCTCATCCCTATTCGGGAGCAGTACCCCAGCCCATTACCAGCCCCTTTGGGTCTTGTATGGATATTAAGGGGAACCCCGCACACAAAATAAAAAAGGCCCTATATACTCTGAACAGCCGTATACAGGCGGTGCATATAAGACAGGGACTGTAGGTTTGTTCTTATGTAGAATCTGTTTGTAATTTTGAACAGGTACATTGTTTAAGTGTAGCTCCAGCCAAAAAATCTATTTTTAAGCTTTTTGGAAAACATAGGGAAGGGTTATCACCCCTGTAACATTTGTTTTGCTGTCTGTGCAGTGTGCACCTGTTCAGAACAGTTCACCTCACTTTCCGTCCTAATGACAAATGTTTTTTGAAAATTTGTTTTTTTTTTGAAACAAGAATTGGTGATAAAGCATCAGTGGAGAGGAGACACTTTTTTCCCATATTAACTCTTACAGGAGAGAATTTGCCTTCCTAGGGGTAGATTTCCTCTCACTTCCTGTTGTATCCTTCCGTTTGCAAGGAGGAGTCGTTTGTAAGTTGGATGTTTGAAAGTAGGGGCCTGCCGTATATACTCAGCTGAAATTTACCCCTTACATGTTGGTGTTGCCACAACACTGTGAGCCCTCACAGTTACTCTTGGTGGGCGCATGAATGGGCCCTGCTGTGAATTATTAGATCAAGAATTGTAATTGCATGCCCCTGTTGAACAGGGGCTGAAAAATTGGGCCTTTGGTGGTGGTGGTGTTGACACAACACTGTAAGGCCTCACAGTTACTCTTGGTGGGCGCAGGAATGGGCCCTGCTGTGAATTATTAGATCAAGAATTGTAATTGCATGCCCCTGTTGAACAGGGGCTGAAAAATTGGGCCTTTGGTGGTGGTGGTGGTGGTGGTGTTGACACAACACTGTAAGGCCTCACAGTTACTCTTGGTGGGCGCAGGAATGGGCCCTGCTGTGAATTATTAGATCAAGAATTGTAATTGCATGCCCCTGTTGAACAGGGGCTGAAAAATTGGGCCTTTGGTGGTGGTGGTGGTGGTGTTGACACAACACTGTAAGGCCTCACAGTTACTCTTGGTGGGCGCAGGAATGGGCCCTGCTGTGAATTATTAGATCAAGAATTGTAATTACATCCCTGTTAAACAGGGGCAGAAAAATTGGGCCTTAGGCACTGGTGCCACAACACTGCAACCCCTCACAGATACTGTACTTGGAGCACAGCAATGAGCCCTGTTGCAAAGTATTGCATCAAAAATTGTAATTACAAGCCCCTGTTAAACAGGGGCTGAAAAATTGGGCCTTAGCCACTGGTGCTGGTGCCACGACACTGCAACCTCTCCCAGATACTCTAGTTGGAGTGCAGAAATGAGCCCTGCTGCAAAGCATTGCATAAAAAATTGTAATTACATGCCCCTGTTAAACAGGGGCTGAAAAATTGGGCCTTAGCCACTGGTGGCGGCACCCAGAAACAAAAATGTTCTTCCAAGCCATCATCATCAATCGGATCATTGAGGAGGAGGAGAATAGTCAGTCAACATAACAGGACAGTCTCTCAGCATCAGCATCAGTCTTGAAGGGATGTGACATTTGAAAATAAATTAGTCTGTTATATCAGCTTCAGGTGTTTGGTAGCTGGTGGTGATCCAAGACTGGTTCATCTTTATGAAGGTCAGTCGATCAACAGAGTCGGTGGACAGGCGCACCCTGTGATCCGTGACAAATCCTCCAGCAGCACTGAATGTGCGTTCTGAAAGAACGCTGGATGCAGGACAGGCCAGTAGCTCAATTGCATACTGTGCAAGCTCTGGCCAGTGATCCATCCTCAAGACCCAGTAAGCCAGAGGATTTTCGGTGGGGAAGGTGTCCAAGTCTGACCTTGCCCCTAGGTATTCCTGCACCATGTATATCAGACGCTGGCGATGGTTGCTGGAACCGATCATACCTTGGGGCTGCGGACTAAAGAATTGTCTGAACGCATCGGTCAGACGGCCACCTTCCCCACTGCTCCTTCTTTGACTGACCGAAGCCTCAGCAACTCGTTGTCCAGGACCAGGAGTTTGTAACCTCCCAGTCTCTGGGAACGCGTTTCACAGACCTTTCTGCAAGGCCTCCCGGAGTTGTCTCATCCTCTGCTCCCTCTGCGACGGTAAGATAAGGTCCGCAACCTTACCCTTGTGCCGTGGATCAAGGAGAGTGGCCAGCCAGTAATGGTCCCTCTCCTTGATCCGAAGAATACGAGGATCCTTCCGCAGACTTTGCAGGATCAGGGAGGCCATGCAGCGTAGGTTAGCTGAGGCATTCGCTCCGGAGTCCTCTGGGTCACTAAGGACGACATGATCCGCAGCCACCTCCTCCCAGCCACGTACAAGTCCACTGGTTTCTTGGGACTGTAAATCATCCCTAAAAGACTGCTGCTGATGATGCTGAGTGCCAGGCTCCACCTCCATGCTGACACAATCCTCCTCCTCCTCTTCTTCCTGTGCGATGGGTGGGACAGAAGGAACACTGTCTGGGTAAAGGGGGCCTTGAGAGGCAAGGAAGTCCTCCTCTTCCTGCCTCTGTTCTGCCTCAAGTGCCCTGTCCATTATTCCACACAGCGTATGTTCCAACAGGTGGACAAGAGGTACAGTGTCACTGATGCATGCACTGTCACTGCTCACCATCCTTGTGGCCTCCTCAAATGGTGCCAGGACAGTGCATGCATCCCTGATCATGCCCCACTGGCGTGGTGAAAAAAACCAGAGCTCCCCTCACCCTGTCCTGGTGCCGTAGTCGCACAGGTACTCATTGATGGCCCTCTGCTGCGTGTGCAGCCGCTGCAGCATGGCCAATGTTGAGTTCCACCTGGTGGGCATGTCACATATAAGGCAGTTCTTGGGCAGGTTCAACTCCTTTTGCAGCTCAGCCAGGTGAGCACTGGCATTATAAGATCTGCGGAAATGCACACAGACTTTCCTGGCCTGCCTCAGGACATCCTGTAAGCCCGGGTACCTGCCCAAGAACCGCTGCACCACCAGGTTAAGGACGTGAGCCACACAGGGCACATGGGTCAGTTGTCCCTGTCGGAGAGCGGAGAGGAGGTTAGTGCCATTGTCGCAAACTACCATTCCTGGCTTAAGCTGGCGTGGCGTCAACCACCTCTCGGCCTGCCCCTGCAGAGCAGACAGAACCTCTGCCCCAGTGTGGCTCCTGTCCCCCAAACACACCAGCGCAAGCACGGCATGACATCTTTTTGCCTGCGTACTTGCGTAGCCCCTTGAACGCCTATGGAGCACCGCTGGTTCCGAGGACAAAGCACAGGAAGAGGCCATGGAGGAAGAAGAAGAGGAGGGGGTGGAGGACAGAGGTGTGTCACAACCAGTAGTAGCATTTTCCAACATTACTGCACCTTGTCCTGCATCCTTCCCAGCTGCCAAAAGAGTGACCCAATGGGCCGTGAAAGAAAGGTAACGTCCCTGTCCATGCCTGCTGGACCATGAGTCAGCGGTAATATGGACCCTACCGCTGACCGCCCTGTCCAGCGAGGCCAAGACTTTGCCTTCCACATGCCGGTAGAGAGCCGGAATCGCCTTCCGTGAGAAAAAGTGGCGTTTGGGAACCTGCCACTGAGGAACCGCACATTGCACAAACTCACGGAAGGGGGCCGAATCTACCAACTGAAAAGGCAGCAGTTGAAGCGCTAGCAATTTAGCCAAGCTAGCATTCAACCGCTGGGCATGTGGATGGCTGGGAGTGAACTTCTTTCGACGGTCCAGCAGCTGGGGCAGGGAAATTTGCCTGCTAGAATCGGACGTCGGTGTACTGCTAGCAGAGTGCCCGCAAGTACTTGGCTGTGACACACCTAATTCTACACCTTCATTCCTCTCAGTGCAGGTTTCAGAGAGGACTGAAGGTATAGTGGGGTTGGAGATCCCAGTTGATGCGGTGCAAGAAGAGGTCCGCTTTGTTCTTTGGTGTGGGTCTTTAAGGTAGGCTTGCCAACGAGCTGCATGGCAGGTCAACATATGTCTGGTCAAGCATGTGGTGCCCAAGCGGGTGATGTTTTGGCCACGCGATATACGCTTGAGACATATGTTGCAAACAGCAGCTGTGCGATCTGATGCACTTGACTCAAAAAAGGCCCACACCAAAGAACTTTTTGAATAACGGGCAGAGGCAGCGCCCTGCACAGGCGGAGCTCTGCGGTGTGATTCCGTCAGTGTGCTGCCCTTACGCTGGCCCCCCGAGGGCATCCTGCCTCGATGGAGATGTGCCTCCTCCTCATCCTCCTCCTCCTCCTCCTCCTCTCTCCTATTAGGCACCCATGTGGATTCAGTGACCTCATCATCCCCTCCCTCCTCATCACTGGAGCCAATCTGGCAGTATGCTGCAGCTGCTGGAACATGACTGCCAGATTGGTGTCCTTCTTGAGCATCCCCTCTCTCTGCTCTCACGCTACTGCCTTCCTCTAGCTGGGTATCATCATCAGACCCTTCGAAACGCTGGGCATCCTCCTGGAGCATGTACCCAACACTGTGCTCAAACAGTTCGGGGGACTCCTCAGGAGGACATGGTTGGTCTAGGGAAGGAGTGACTGATGATGACATTGATACCAGGGAAGAGGACGCTTTGGCAGCTGCTTTGCCAGTACCCTGAGCCTGGGTGAGAGAGGATGAGGAGGATGAGGAGGGCTTGGTCATCCACTCTACCAAGTCTTCGGCATGATGCGGCTCAACACGTCCAGTTGCCGAAAAGAAGGACAAGCGTGTCCCATGGCCACGTGCTGATGGCGATGCACCGCGTCCACGACCAGCACTGTTGTCTCTAGACACAAAGCCTGCTTGCCCTCTTTTATTGGCTCCTGACTGTCTGCCTCTCCTTGTTTGCCTTCCAGACATTCTAATGGCCTGCAGGGAATTGGGAAAACCAGCAATAAGGCCTAGCTTCAGGAGTATATTTTGCAGGAATCACACTACGCCTGCTGTAGGTGCTGCAAATGCCTGTTGGTGTAACACACCAGAAAAAAGCAGCAATACAGGCTAACTTCAGGTGTAATATGATCAGGAGGCACACTCCGCCCGCTGTAAGTGCCGCAAATGCCTGTTGGTGTAACACACCAGGAAAAAGCAGCAATACAGGCTAACTTCAGGTGTAATATGATCAGGAGACACACTCCGCCCGCTGTAAGTGCCGCAAATGCCTGTTGGTGTAACACACCAGGAAAAAGCAGCAATACAGGCTAACTTCAGGTGTAATATGATCAGGAGGCACACTCCGCCCGCTGTAAGTGCTGCAAATGCCTGTTGGTGTAACACACCAGGAAAAAGCAGCAATACAGGCTAACTTCAGGTGTAATATGATCAGGAGGCACACTCCGCCCGCTGTAAGTGCCGCAAATGCCTGTTGGTGTAACACACCAGGAAAAAGCAGCAATACGGGCTAACTTCAGGTGTAATATGATCAGGAGGCACACTCCGTCCACTGTAAGTGCCGCAAATGCCTGTTGGTGTAACACACCAGGAAAAAGCAGCAATACGGCCTAACTTCAGGTGTAATATGATCAGGAGTCACACTCCGCCCGCTGTAAGTGCCGCAAATGCCTGTTGGTGTAACACACCAGGAAAAAGCAGCAATACGGGCTAACTTCAGGTGTAATATGGTCAGGAGGCACACTCCGCCCGCTGTAAGTGCCGCAAATGCCTGTTGGTGTAACACACCAGGAAAAAGCAGCAATACAGGCTAACTTCAGGTGTAATATGATCAGGAGGCACACTCCGCCCGCTGTAAGTGCCGCAAATGCCTGTTGGTGTAACACACCAGGAAAAAGCAGCAATACAGGCTAACTTCAGGTGTAATATGATCACTAGGCACACTCCGCCCGCTGTAAGTGCCGCAAATGCCTGTTGGTGTAACACACCAGGAAAAAGCAGCAATCTGGGCTAACTTCAGGTGTATAATGTGCAGGAGGCTTAGCAACAATGACACTGACACTGTCCCCTGCCTATCCTTCTCTCTCCCTGCACACAAGGTTTATCAAAGTATATGACACTGACACTCTCTCTGCCTATCCTTCTCTCTCCCTGCACACAAGGTTTAGCAAAGAATATGACACTGACACTGTCCCCTGCCTATCCTTCTCTCTCCCTGCACACAAGGTTTATCAAAGTATATGACACTGACACTCTCCCTGCCTATCCTTCTCTCTCCCTACACACAAGGTTTAGCAAAGAATATGACACTGACACTCTCCCTGCCTATCCTTCTCTGTCCCTACATACAAGGTTTAGCAAAGAATAGATTTGACACTGTCCCTGCCTATCCTTCACTTTCCCTGCTCCGGAACACACTACACGAGGCCGCCGCGCTGGCGGCCTTTTATAATGTGGGGCGTGTACTAAACCCCCTCAGCTATAATTGGCCACAGGCATCCTGCCTGTGGCCAATCATTGCTCTCCTCTCTGCCGGCGCTGTGATTGGCCAAGCATGCAGGGTCACAGTGCATGCTTGGCCAATCACAGCGCCGGGATTACACTGCGATGGCGCAGCGTATTGTGGGCCGTTCGCGTCACTCGAATTTGGCGCGAACGGCCCAAATCGTTCGTTGTTCGCCGAACGCGCGAACAGCCGATGTTCGAGTCGAACCTATGTTCGACTCGAACACCGAGCTCATCCCTAATGAACAGATTTGTCAGTGAGGAAGGAGCATCAGTGCGGCTTTGGGTGAATTTGTTCCAGGGACTCTGTCCCCGTTCCTTTCATCCTCCACTGCACTGCCGCTTCCACCGCTGAGTGGATGTCCCCTCACTTTCACATGTCAGGCTGTAACATCAACAGTTAGTTCCCTTTGCATTTGTTCCCCTGTCAGCCTGTGCACATGCTAGCTGATCTGATCCTTCATCTTCCATTAAGCGCCTGCAGGCATCTGTTTAATCAACAAGCAGTCCACACAATACGGACGGATCGTATTGGTTCCCCTCATTGTTTACAAGGACTATTTTTGATGTGTCTAAACCATGGGTCTAGCTAGATTCACAATTGTTTCATCAATTCCTTGGCCATCATTGCTTTCAACTAAGTGCCTCATCCCTGCATACAGTTAACTGTTGGTATGATAGTGGGTAATGCATGCGAGCCCGGGTCTTTTTCTTAATTTTTAACACTATTGACAACGTTGTCTTTAATGGTGTAGCGACCTCACCTCTCACTCCCTCCTTCACTGTCAATGTCAATGGCCCTCGTCTAGGGGACCAGGGAGGAGAATGTGACGCACCACCAGCTTGTACCCTCCAGTGTGTAGAGGTGTGAGATATACCCAATTACCCTCGGGTCTGTGCCCCTGTCCAGAGCCAAAGCTCCCCTTGAGGATGATCCTTTAACTCCCAGAAAGCCAAATTCCACACCATTGAAAGTCCAACACTTATTTATTCTTGTAGAGCAATAAATAAACTTTTGCGAGCAGACTGGTTAGACAATGAACAGGCAAGGTGAAGAGGAAGGTCCAGGCACAGACATAAACTTATTACTCTCCTGTTTCAGTATGCGCAAACAGGCTTGGCGCACTGTCGCTGCCACCGACCGTGAGGGTGGTCGCTGCCACCGACCGGGTGAAATAGGATTTAGGCCTCTGCCACCGACCTGGGTTTCAGTTGGGTCGCTTCCACCGTCCATGAGAACATGAACTACCTTCTTGAGATGTGGCCCCTGTCAGGGGAGTCATCCATCTGGACGGTCACCAGAGGCCTCCGCCGTCACCAGCCAATGCTGCGCTGGATCTCCGGGAAGGTCACTTCTCTGGTCCCCCTCGCCCTAGATTCGAGTGTCCAAAACCTGGAGGACACCCTAGGAATCCTCCATCCCTTGCGGGACCCAGTCGAAGGTACTGGGCCCCAGGCCTCCAGAGAGTACCTCACCCCAGACCTAAGGTGTCTGGGGTGGAATCGCAGCTCCGTCCCCGGGCCGAGGGCGCCCGGAGACCACCAGCACGCACCCCCAGGCTGAAGGTGCCTGGGTGTGGACCCCGAGCGGAAAATGTCCGTCCCATTTATTCCCTCTCCCAGCATGCACAGCAGGTTCCCCGCCCCGCTGTACTACTGCTGCGAGAGGACAAAAAGTGTACAGACTTACAATGGTGGTTCAACCCTGGCCTATGGCGACAGCGCCACCTACAGGCCGCAGGGAACTGGACACCCTTGTATCCTCCACTGGCATAAATTGGTCCATGAGCCCTAACTATTGCTGCATCTGAGCCATTTATCACTCAGATGCCTCCCCTAAATGTAAACACCCGCTACACATCCCCCCCAGTAATTTGACACTGGCCCCCAGTGTCTGGAACCAATTTATGCCCTCAAATGTGAGTCCGCATAAATCTGATCCAGAAACAAACCTATTCAAAAAGACAAAAAAAAATGGCAATTTAAAAATTGTTTTGCCTGTGCCTGAACCAAGGGGAAAAGGAAGGGACAACAAACAAACACACACAGGTGTAAACATTCAAGGACATAACAGCATAATTTTTTTCAAAAATGATTTTTCCCCCTCCCACATCACTGTCTAAGACCTGCCCCATTCTCAGCAGACTTGAATGACGTTCTCCTGCAGAGGGGAAAAGAAACACATTATCTGACACAGTATGTAATTTGGAGTGAAAAGGCTCCCCCTAGAGGGAACCTCTCCCTTCCAAAAAGTCAGGTGTGCTGTGTGTGAAAAACCGTTGCGCAACACTCCACCTAGTGGCCATGTCGCGATCTGGAGCACTTCTCTTGATCAGCAATCTCTTCATCTGTATCTTTGCCCTAACTTAACTAAACCCCAAGTCCTCATTAGGTAAAGAGTCCCTGAGTTCTGGCAAAGGCACTCCGGAGTGTCCAGCAAAAAAAAAAAAAACAGGAGTCTATTCTCCTATAAGTAAAATCTTGGGTGCTGCAGTATAAGGGGCTTCAAGTATCTGTCAAAAGTTTCCATGTGGTACTCCACATCCTCTCCATCCTTTCGACAAATAATCACCCTGTCAGCATGAATGTGCCGACCCAGCATCTATTCAGCCTTGAAATCTTTAAACCTTTAAAAGGCTACAGGAGAACATGAGAGGTACCTGCGAGCGTGGGGCACCTTGAGATGTGTCCAGATGAAATCATCATACCACCGCTGCCTTTGTGCCTCCACTTCATACAACAACACTCATGGTAAGTACTCACTGGCAACCTTCTGGCAAAACAGTCTCTGCAGTCTGGACAAGGGTGGCATCGTGGCACGGTCTCCCTCACCAGGCATGACAATTGACTCCGGGTGCGGAGGTGCCTTGACCACCTCCATACTGGGCATAGGAACCCGCAGCAACACTCGCTTCGCCCTACCTTTGGGCGCAGGTGATTCAGGGAGCAAAAGGGCAGGCAGGGGACCAGATCCCTCCTCAGGCACCGGGGCCTCCACCTGGGGTGTGCTATCCCCAGTAGACATGGGTGAGTCCCTTTGCGTACGGGACGAAGCTAGGGGTATCTTGTCCCAGCCCTTCTGCTCGAAAAGTTTGTCTATGATGCCATCATCTCCAGCATCAGAGACCGACTCAAGGTCGGAGGTGTCACACTCCTCTGCGGGCAGGTAACTCCTTGTGGATGTGGAATTACCCCCTCCCACGGGTTCCCGTGACTGGGGATCCCCGACACCTCCGACAAAACACCAAGTCCTGTTCCCTGGCTTACCTCGGCCTTTATGTGAACTAGGATGTCTGGGGCTTTTCCATCCGGGCCGGGCGAGCGCAGGGGTTTTCCTCCATCATGGCCGCTGGAAGCTCTAACGAGACCGACCTTCCTCTTCGGCGGTGGGAGTAGGGAAGCTGTGGTGACCGAAGCAGCATCCTCTGATTTTTCATCCTCCAAACTTTTGATCGCGACTTCCCCGGAAGTCTCTACAGTGCGCGTGGGAATGGCTGTCCAAGCTTTGACTTCTCCCTCACGAGTGGTGGCGCCTGTTAGGCAGTTGAGGTGGAAGGCCCAAGGCCTTTCTATGGATTGCTACACCTCAAAAATTGACTCTCCACAGGCCTCGCAGCGCCCGAACGGCTTTCGCTGAACCACCAGTCCCGAACAGCTGGGACAAATCACACCAAGGGCCTCAACGTCCTTGCATACATACAGGGCGAATTGCCCCCGGGGCTTGAGCCTGATTCCCGTATCCGTATCCGAAGCAGCAATTGGGGTCATCCTGGTATTGGTAGAAACTGGAACACAGGAGGCATTAGTGAACACACTGACCGCTTGCTGCTCCATTGCGCACTGAATAACTGGCACCAAGTCCCAACGTGCATCCCCACACATGGCCGGACTCCTCCCCTTTTCCACACCAGTTTGCAGGCTTTCTCCTTGGCACGCCCACGAACTGTGCAGGGAGGGTGTGCCTCGTGGTGCATTGGCCAAAATGGCCGACCTCCTCGGAACTCCTCTGGGCAGCAAAGTTCGAACTTTTGGAGGCCTTGACTCCGTTACATGAACACAAATCCCGGACCCAGAGCCCCCACGTGTAGTGACCTCACCTCTCACTCCCTCCTTCACTGTCAATGTCAATGGCTCTCGTCTAGGGGACCAGGGAGGAGAGTGTGACGCACCACCAGCTCGTACCCTCCAGTGTGTAGAGGTGTGAGCTATACCCAATTACCCTCGGGTCTGTGCCCCTGTCCAGAGCCAAAGCTCCCCTTGAGGATGATCCTTTAACTCCCAGAAAGCCAAGTTCCACACTATTGAAAATCCAACACTTATTTATTCTTGTAGAGCAATAAATAGTCCTTTGCGAGCAGACTGGTTAGACAATGAACCGGCAAGGTGAAGAGGAAGGTCCAGGCACAGACATAAACGTATTACTTTCCTGTTTCAGTATGCGCAAACAGGCTTGGCGCACGGTCGCTGCCACCGACCGCGAGGGTGGTCGCTGCCACCGACCGGGTGAAATAGGATTTAGGCCTCTGCCACCGACCTGGGTTTCAGTTGGGTCACTGCCACCGATCATGAGAACATGAACTACCTTCTTGAGATGTGGCCCCTGTCAGGGGAGTCATCCATCTGGACGGTCACCAGAGTCCTCCGCCGTCACCAGCCAATGCTGCGCTGGATCTCCGGGAAGGTCACTTCTCTGGTCCCCCTCACCCTAAATTCGGGTGTCCAAAACCGGAGGACACCCTAGGAATCCTCCATCCCTTGCGGGACCCAGTCAAAGGTACTGGGCCCCAGGCCTCCAGAGAGTACCTTACCCCAGACCTAAGGTGTCTGGGGTGGAATCGCAGCTCCGTCCCCGGGCCGAGGGCGCCCGGAGACCACCAGCACGCACCCCCAAGCTGAAGGTGCCTGGGCGTGGACCCCGAACGGAAGATGTCCGCCCCTTTTATTCCCTCTCCCAGCATGCACAGCAGGTTCCCCGCCCCGCTGTACTACTGCTGCGAGAGGACAAAAAGGGTACAGACTTACAATGGTGGTTCAACCCCGGCCTACACCTACACCTACAGGCCGCAGGGAACTGGACATCCTTGTATCCTCCACTGGCATAAATTGGTTCATGAACCCTAACAATTGCTGCATCTGAGCCATTTATCACTCAGATGCCTCCCCTAAATGTAACCACCCGCTACAATGGTTTTTACTGTGGTGTGGTGAATATTGCCTTTTTGTGGAAATCTTATTAATAATTATTTTCTATTTTTGTGACTATTACACTGCTGTATGGTTCCCTTTGGGGTTACTCTCGCTTGGTATATTTTTATGTCCAAGTCCTCCCCTCCTTTTCAGCCTGTTACTGAACTGCGGTATCCCCCACCCCTCAATAGGGGCGAGTCTGTGAATTTTCACTTCACTTTTAAATTCAATCAAGTGTTGATTTTCTATGTTTTTACCCATTCATAGCTTGAAATACCAAGCAGTGTTATCAGCCTCACTTCCCTCTAATCCCCATGGACTTCAGGAAAGCTACTTCTTATGTTATAGAGATGTAGAGGTGTGGAAAGAGGATGTTTTTTTGTATCCATTACATGGGCGTGCACAGGGGGTGTGCCAGGTGTGCCTGGGCACACCCTGATCACTACATGCTGTATTGATTCCCTATACTGCCAGGGCTTCCCCTCATGTTTGTGCCCCCCCCCCCCACCACTAGTGCTGTTGGCTTCCCTCCTCTCCGTTTCCCCCGGCTGTGGGGGATGTTTCAGGATGCAGAGCAGGGAAAGGGGCTAGTCAATATTTCATTTACCAGCCTCTTCCAGTTCTAAATGAACACAATAAACACACACACCCACTGTGTTTATTCATAAATGAGGCTTGCAATTTGTGAATGACCAGGAAACCGCTGAGCACAGAGCACTTCCCATTCATTCACTGTCCAGTGCAGCTGAGTCTGCAGAAAAAGGCATGTGTGTTTGAGCTTTGGGGGGTGCACACCCTAACGCATTAGGCTGCGCACACCTATGATCCATTACTAGAGAACAAGGCTGCAACAGAGGCTCAGTTTTGTCAGTTCAAAAGCAGCAGTAAAGAGCTCACTGGAATTCTGTCTGGGTAACAGGTATTTTTTTGCAGGGATTTAAAGAGACAAAATAGGAAATGTGCATGTACAGTATTAGAGATGTACTGCGTTTTTTTCCCCCCCAAATAAATGCCAGGAATCATGGGAACTGTAGTTCCTAAAGGAGCATTGCACAATGCAAGTCTATGGGGGCTAGTGGAGCTGCAGAATTCAATACCCAGGATCCTCTGCACTTCAGGGGAGGAAGAGAGAGTGTTCCCAGGCAAACTTGGAGACAGCAGGGTGTTTGCTGAGAGGAAGGGGAGCTGAGCGGCCCTGTTTCTGGACTGGCAACCTTTGCACCAGAGAGACAGAGACTGAGGACTAAGCAACTGGGGTCCAAGGGACCTAAGACCTGTGTACTATTTGACCAGAGGCAAGTCGCTGAGGACTGGATCTGCTGAGAGACTGAGCCTTGTGTGGATCTGAGCTGAGAGACAGCACTGTGAGAGGGCTACAATTGCAGCCACACTTACCAGAGGAGGCCTGCCCATCACACAGGATACTGAGGACACTGTGATTGGCTGCAGGGCAGCCTGGGAAAGAAAGAGGATGCCCATGGAGAGGGGAAAGACTGCTGGGAGCCTCTTGGAACTGTTGTGGATGTAGTCCCCAAGAAACAGCCCCTATTAAAAAAATGTACCTCTCAGGTAGAGAGGTAAAGTCCAACTAGACCGCTGTGAGTGCAGGCAGGGACAGGGAGCTTGTTCTAGCTCCAACCTGCTGCAATGTCAAAGAAAAAGATCTATAAGCTGCACATCATGAAGCAGACCCATGTGCATGAAGTAAGATGAATGGCAGCCTCAGCCCAGACTCCAGCCAGGCCACGCCTACAACACATTTTTATCTGCCCCTTGGTGCTTAATCATGAGAATAATGGGTCCCCATGATTAAGCTCCAAAGAGTGAAGCAAAACGCGTGCTACTGAGTAAGAGACATGACGTGAGAGTTTCCCATGGTGTTGGAGTGAGACTGAGCTGCCGTATTAACATGGAGGCTGCAGCCGTTGGAGCAATCCAGTGGGATGACTGCATAACAGACTCAATAGTGGTCAGAAGCTCCTGGCCACAACCTCATTACCCTCCTCTTAAAAGGACAGCACCACCCTAACTCAGGACTATTGCCCTTTACCCTGGGATACAAATACTGTATATTTGAGCGCTCCAACGCAGGACCCTGGGCCCCAATGTTTATTAACACACTGACCAGTGGGTGGGAATTTGGAGAGATTCAAGGACGCTTTATCTTCTAGTGCCGCCTCAAGTTAGGACCCCCCAGGTTTAGGGTCCAGGTACAGAAATACTTTGTCCTCTCATTGTTTGTTGCATTGTATAGATGTGTTTATTTTGTTATTGTTTATTGTTGTTGCCAATTTTTTATTATTGCATTGTTGGGTGTGAAGACAAAATAAACCCTCCTTTTTCAGTCTTGGTGTGTCAGAGGGTATGGCATTGCCAGAAGGGTCATTGCCATCTGAAATCAGGAAACCCATACAGCAGTGGCTTCTTCTGGGTAAGCGATACATTATAAAGATACTATTTGCCTGGTAGTCTCTGGCATTATTCATTATCGCGTGACTAATGTCACCTTTGAGTTGTCAGAACATAAAATAGAAGAAAAATCTTTCAACTTGGATATCCATGTCAATGATAACTGAGGAGATTCCAACCACTTTCTAGAGATTCTCTCTTATGTTTACAGGACAAGACGTGAAGGCTACTCTCCCCAATAGGACACCCATGGCCAAAAATTTTAAACCTGATGGGTTTTAACCAATCGCTACTTCATAAAAAATGCAAAAATATGCTTAAAGCGGTTGAAAAGACAGAAGTTTTTTTACCTTACTGTTGTAGCGCATCCCGTTTAAGCAGACCTTCAGTCATTTTTTCAACTTTCCATCTATTCAATTTTCTGCCCTTGTTGTTTTAACTAAGGATAGTAAAACATTTTTTTTTTCTGCCAGTAAATACCTTATACAGCCCACTTCCTGTTTCTTGTCTGGTCATAAGCCTAGGCTTATAACATCATGCACAGCTCTCTCTCTCACTCTCATGAGAGTTTGCCAGGAAGGGATGGGAGATGAGTCATAAGAGGGCCAAAGAGAGCGGCAGGACTGCAGAGCTGGAGGTGTGCCTCTGTGTGTCTGTGTAAATCCAGGAAGTGAACAGCCAGCAGCTTCAGCTGCCCACAGTTGCCAGACTCAATGGAGGGAGATTTCTGCAGCATATTTGGCAAGTACAGAATCACAATATATATAAAATAATATGCAAAGTGGTTTGAGGGAAGCTTCAGAATGGCAAAGATGTTTTTATTAAAAATTATGTGAGCAGATTGCAGTTCCTCTTTAAGGGCTTCAGATGAACTTGGATCCCCCACCCTGCACAGCCAGGGACACCAAATTTTCACAGGTACTCTTGAGACAGAGAACAGTCCGTGACTTTGTTTTTGTTATTTATTGAAGGTAATAACTTGGATAGGGGTGGAAGGTTATGGGATGCCCATTGACTTCAACAACTACTACAGGGACAACTCTTCCTATATACAGTCTCTATATACAGCTCATTTTCTTCCTCCAGCACACACTTACAGAACCTAGCTGGATCACTGTGAGGATCTGACAGTCAGGAAGGAACCCGAGGCCCCTTAGTTGTGTAGCAGAATTACAGTGTCCAGTTTGTATCACTCCTGTGGCTACTGATCCCAGCACCACCTCTGCAGGCACTGCCAACCCACCTTGCTGCAGCTGCCCCTTTCTCTAGCCTTCCAGGCTAACGTTTCCCCACAGTCCTCCAGACTGACATTCACCAGCCGACCCAGCTGACTCTCAGGGGATCTCCCAGACGTGCTGACCTGCTCCTGCTGTCCTCTCTCTTTCTCCCGTGCCTCCAGGAAGGGCTACCTCTGTGTGTTTTGGCAGGATCCTTCCAGCACACAAGCCCTGACCCGAGGCCACCCCCCCCAGACTAGGGGGCAACCTCAAGGGGTACCGACAGCCTCCTCAGCACTCCTTCTCCATCTTCCACCAGATTGCCCCTCCTGGCATGACTAATGCCTATTTATGAGGTGGCCAGTTCATTGCCAGCCCTTTACTAGGGATTGGATGAGGTCCTCATAAATATTCCAAACAGCTCCTCCTAGCCTCCACCCACTATGTCTGGAAAATTCTCCAGAAGACAAGGGGAGACACCAGAGAGGCTTGTAGGATGAGTCATCCAGCCCTGAGTCACTGAACCCTGACCCAGATTCCCAGCTCAGGCTTAGCCCTGAGCTAAAATAACTTTGCCTACACTAACAACTCTAGCACACTAGAGAGTGCTACATTCTATTCAGTAAGGTAAAAAAACTTCTGCGTGCAGCTCCCCCCACAGCCCCCCTAAATAAATACCTGAGCCTGATATTGATCCAGCAAAGTATATGAGAGCAGCAGCTCTCTCGCTCCTCATTGGCTCAGATACAGCAGCAAGAGCTAATTAGCTTTTACTGCTGTCAATCAAAGCCAGTGAGGAGGAAGGGGGAGCCGGGCTGAGTCCAGCTCTGTTTGTCATATGTCATAAGAGGAGGATCAGGGCTGCTCAGAGCAGGTAAGTATGACATGTTTGTTATTCTAATAAAAACACAAAAAACAAAGCACTTTTAGTTACACTTATATAAAGGAAGGATTGTAGTCACACAGCACCATTTAAAATTGACTTCAGCATTTAGTCAGCGGGTACAATTATGGATTTAATAGAAGTTTTCACATTTGCTTGAAGTTCTTTCCTATGACTTTTGTCTTCAAAGATATACAAAAAATATTTTTCCTGATGTACTATAAATCTATATCTTATTCAAGTTGTTAGAAGTCAGTTGCTTGTAATCTATAATCTACAGTAAAGTCTTTAAACGCTAAACTTTTTTTTTTTTTGTTTAAAACATGTAAAACCAATTTGCTTTCATTAGTTTCAACTTCTAGCACTAATTGAGCACCCTGCCGCGATAAACCAGCATGCAGAATCAATGACTATCGCAGCAATGTAGTTGGATATTTGAAAATAATTTAAAGAAAAATCAATGAGCAGCATACAGACCAGCTTTGTACCAAGGCCTGCTTCTGGCTGACTGTCTGCAGAGCAGGGATGAACAAATATGCCCAGGCTTGGTTCACAAGGCATTCATTGAATCCTGCATTATGATGGATGCTCATTGCTCACTCACCAGGGCTATGGTGTACAGACAACTACATCAGCAGTATGGGCAGCATGGGCCATTGTGTAAGGTCACCAGATTTTTTTCAGGAAATCCGGGGACATTTTTTTTACTAGTAATGGCGACACTCAGCTACTCTCTGTCCATCGCCGCCGCCACCCGCCTCACAGCCTGTCAAGTCTCACTCTCAGGGCCCCGGCTACTACTGGGTGGGGAGGAAGATCACTCCGTCAGGGAAGGCAAGGAGATAAGCAGGTAGGTGGCTGGCCAGGACTTGAGCCAAGGCAGAAGAATATGCGAGCGGAGCTGAATGGGCATGCACCCGAAACTGAAGAAATATTCCCTCCGCTCCGACCAGCACATGTGTTGGAGATACAACAAACTTTTAGCTTAGCTTATTGACTGCAGTTCAGAAAAAGGACACAAGATGTCGCTAATGCTCAGTGATATGCTATGCTATGAATTTTTCTATGATGTGTTGCATTTCCTGTACATAGTGCTGTACTTGTTGGTTCTTTTTCCTGTCTGTGTTCTTCTTACCATGTGAGGTGACATCTTTGCTAGTGTGGTTATGTTCCAATAAAGAAGCCAGTTCCTGTTACTCCACAACGTCTGATCTGAATTGATTCCGCTGCACCTATCAATCGTACTTTGCAACAGGTTATGGGTCCAGTATCCGGATAAAGTCTTATGACCAGGTGCGGCCCAGGCAGAACAAAGCCTCGAACGGGAGACAGTGTGGCTGATGCGGAGATCGACATAAGGAAGCTTTCCAGTGACATCTCCTATAGACAAGTAAGACTGTTTATATATAAAGGAGGGATAAAATGGCCGGAAACTCAGAGCTTAAACTCTCAGTGGCCAAGCTGAATAATGACAATTATCAGCTATGGAAGTTCAAAGTGGAAATGCTATTATCCAAAGAGGACTTGTGGGAGGTTACTACCACAGAGAGGCCACAGGATAATAATCAGGACTGGGACAAGAAAAACAGACAGGCACGGGCCACCATAAACTTACTAGTTGAGGACGATCAGCTCATTCATATACACAATGAGGACACAGCGAAAGGCATGTGGGATGTACTGAAAAGACTGCATGAAAGATCCAGTTTAAACAGCAAGCTGTTTCTGCTGCGGAAACTTTACAAAATGAGACTTGGCAGAGAACAGGACATGCAGGAGCATATAAACGCAATGCTTCAATCAGATCAATCAGGGAGAATATAACAGACAGTCACATTGCAGCCATGTTGTTATGCAGTTTACTCGATACATATACTGCACTAATCAATGCACTGGAGACACAACCTGAGACAGATCTGACGCTAGCATTTGTAAAAACCAGGCTCATAGATGAGTATCAGAGAAGAAAGGAGTTAGTGCATGACTCCACAGAAATCAACACCAGTACCGCTCTTAAAGCTACAGACGCAAGGTTACACAGGAAAAAGACCAGAGTGTGTTTCAGATGCCACAAACAGGGACACATAAAGAAAGACTGTACTATATGGAAAGCAGAGCAAATGAGACAGCGTCCCTCTTATACTAAACAAAAGGTCAAAGCCACAATCAATGATCCATGGGAAGGAAACTGTAATGCCACATTTAAAGCGACAGGCAACAATAAATTCCAAGGCTGGTGCATTGATTCAGGAGCAACCAGACACATGACGAGTGATAGAAGTTTCTTCACAGAACTTGATCTGAACAACAAAGAAACTATTTATCTTGCAGATGGAAGCAAAATACATGCAGAAGGATATGGGCATGGAACCCTTGTATGCCCTGATTATGCGGGACACAATTTAACCATACCAGTAAAAGATGTGCTTTATGTTCCCAATCTAGAAGGAGGACTCTTATCTGTGAAGCGTCTAACAGCCAGAGGACTCACTGTAAAATTCCAAGGTGACAAGTGTTCTATTCTAAACGGCAAACAGACAATAGCAAGTGCCAAGCTGGATGATCATCTATATCACCTCGACACAGTGAAGGAAAAGGTGAGACTATGTACACACAAGCACAATGACTGTATACATATATGGCACAGACGTCTAGGTCACAGACACCCAGAATGCATACGGGAACTACAGAGGAGGAAGCTGACAAGGGATCTGATAGTATCCCCTTGTCCAGTTACTGTTAAGTGTGAATGTTGCATTGAATCCAAAGCTACAAGAGCAACACTTCCCAAAGTCAGTCAGAAGAGAGCTTCAAGACCACTTGACTTAGTTCACAGTGACGTGTGTGGTCCCCTAAACCCACCAACACCTGGAGGCAACAGGTACATAGTGACTTTCATAGACGACTATTCAAGATACACAGTCACCTACCTAATGAAACACAAGAGTGAAGTTTTTGACAAATTAAAAGACTATATAATAAAGACAAGTAACAAGTTTCAGAGAAAGCCTCTTATACTTTGGAGCGATAATGGAGGTGAATTCACAGGAGGTAAGATACAAGAGTACTTAAAACAGAATGGAATAGAACATCAAAAGACAGTCCCGTATACACCAGAACAAAATGGAGTAGCTGAAAGAAAGAATAGAACTCTGACTGAAATGGTCAGATGTATGCTAAAGCCCCGTACACACGGTCGGACTTTTGGCCAACAAACTTCATTTTGAACAAGTTGGACCAACAATCCGACCGTGTGTACGCTCCATCGGACAAACTTTTTTTGCTTTTTTCTTGTTTTCATTGGACAAAAGTTGGGTCTGCAAACGGACAAACTTTTGCCCAACAAAAGTCAGATGGAGCAAAGTCCGACCGTGTGTACAGAAAACCATCGGACTTTTGTCCGATAGACAAAACAACTAATGTTAAAATCAACCAACAATAGCAGAAGTTGACCAAAGGGTGGCGGTAAAGAGCAGAAAAGAGCAGAAAAACCACGTGATGTTGCAAAAAGTTTTGGGAAAGTTTGCAGAAAAGTCAGAGCGTGTGTATGCTATGGGTGTTCCCGACCAACTCGGGGCTTAACAGACTCTGGACTACCACAAAAATACTGGGGTGAGGCAGCTATGACAGCTACATATTTGCAGAACAGACTTCTTTCCAGAACAGTGGAGAAAACCACATATGAACTATGGCACAACGAGAAGCCAAGTGTAAAACACCTAAGAGTTTTTGGATGCAAAGCATTCATCTACATACCTGAAGAAAAACACACCAAACTCCAAAACAGAGCGTTTGAAGGTATCTTCATTGGATACAGTGACAATGTCAAGGGTTACAGAATCCTAAATCCCAAAACAGACAAGGTTACCATTAGCAATAGCATAACTTTTGTTGAAGATTTAGGAGACAATGTAATGACAACAGTAGAAACAAAATTAGAAGAGAAAACTGACATTGACCAGCCCATTTCTGTAACTTCCGAACAAACAGTTGAAATGAGTGTAGACTCAACCAGTACTGAAGAGCAGACACAAGAAGGCTCAGACACAAAAACGAGACGTTCAAGAAGAGAAAACAAAGGTAAACCACCTATACGTCTCTCATACAAAGCTAGTACTGTAAGTATCAACAAACCTGCAAACTGGGAAGACATATCTCAACTTTCAGAACAAGAAGCAAGTAAATAGATAAAGGCTGCTGAGGTAGAGATAAAATCCATACACTAAAACATGGACACTTACAGAACTACTACCCGGAAGGAAAGCCATAGACTGTAAATGGACTTTCCAAGTGAAATACAATGCAGATGGCACAATTGAACGGTACAAAGCAAGACTTGTAGCCAAGGGCTATTCTCAAAAATACGGAGAGGACTATGATGAGACATTTGCACCAGTAGTCAAGCACACTACAATACGGACTCTACTGACAGTAGCTGTCACAAGGAAAATGCAAGTGAAACATTTTGATGTGAAAACCGCATTTCTACATGGCGATTTAACAGAAGAAATTTTCATGGTACAGCCGCCAGGATTCAAAGATGAACAAAGGTCAGACCTAGTGTGCAAACTTCGCAGGAGTATATATGGCCTAAAGCAGGCAGCCAGAGTGTGGAATATAAAAATAAATAAAGTGCTTACACATCAAAACTTTCAAAGGAGTAAAGCAGACCCCTGCTTATACACTAAGAAAATGGCAAACAAATGGGTCTTTATGCTTATTTATGTGGATGATATTTTGATATGCTTTGAGCAAGAAGGGGATGAAGCAGAAATACTGGAAAAACGAAATCAGCACTTTGACACCAAAGATCTTGGCAACATAAAGAATTACCTCGGCATCTAGATTGAGAGAGAAGAAGATGGCAGCTTTCTTCTGAACCAAAGACACGAAATACAAGAAATAATTGAAACATTTGGAATGGAAGACGCCAAACCAGTAAAGTCTCCCATGGAAACCAACTACCTAAAGGAGATGAATTGTCAAGGTAACCCATTACCTACTAATACTCAATACAGGAAAGCAATAGGGAAATTGCTGTACCTTACTACTGCTACAAGGCCGGATATTGCAGCAACTGTTGGAATCCTATGCAGAAAGGTTTCGATGCCAAGTCAAAAGGACTGGAATGCTGTAAAGAGAATCATTCACTATCTTAAAGGGACTTCGCACTACAAGCTAAAGTTACCAGCAAGTGATGAAAGCACCTTAACAGGATATGTGGATGCTGATTGGGCAGGAGACACCAGTGAAAGGAAATCTACCAGTGGCTACTTATTTTCTCTGTCAGGATGTGCCATCAGTTGGACTAGTAAAAAGCAACTCTCTGTTACACTGTCGTCTACTGAAGCAGAATACGTTGCTGCAGCGCAGGCAAGCCAAGAAGTTATATGGCTGAGACAGCTATTAACAGACTTGGGTCAACCACAGTCAGGACCAACAGAAATCTATGAGGACAATCAAGGATGAATTGGACTTGCACACATGGAAGGAGTTTATTCAAGAACCAAGCACATTGATGTAAAGTTCCACTTTCTTAGGGATCTTCAAGAGCAAGGTCTTCTTGAGTTACATTATTGCCCAACCGAGCATATGACAGCAGACATCCTTACAAAGCCACTGACCTGCTGAAAGACATTCAAGGCTTACAAAGAAGATGGGGTTAACAGACTAAGCCTTAGTTGTTGAGAAGGGGTGTTGGAGATACAACAAACTTTCAGCTTAGCTTATTGACTGCAGTTCAGAAAAAGGACACAAGATGTCGCTAATGCTCAGTGATACGCTATGCTATGTATTTTTCTATGATGTGTTGTATTTCCTGTACATAGTGCTGTACTTGTTGGTTCTTTTTCCTGTCTGTGTTCTTCTTACCATGTGAGGTGACACCTTTGCTAGTGTGGTTATGTTCCAATAAAGAAACCAGTTTCTGTTACTCCACAACGTCTGATCTGAATTGACTCCGCTGCACCTATCAATCGTACTTTGCAACAACATGATCATCAGAAAGGGGCACAGATAATGGGAAAAAAAACACACCCCCCTAAGCTAGTAGGTGCGGTGGAGCGGGGGCGTGTAATTCAGATTTATTTTTTTAATTCAGCACTGACTGTCTTTGAAATTGCCCCAGCCCAAATCTAATCCGGGGACACAACCGGGGACAGACTTGGTCCAGGGACAGTGTCCTCAATTTGGGGACTGTCCCCGGAAACCGGGGATGTCTGGTCACCCTACCATTGTGGCCTCTACTATATGTGCAGCAGGGTCCAGAGGGGTGGTCAGGATATTTGGAGTTAGTTCGCCTTTTCATGTTTCATGAAAAGGTAAACTCACCAAATAAATACAGTAGCAGCACCCTAATCTGGATAATTTCAGCTTGAAAACAAGGCTTTTTAACCACTTCAGACCCGAAAAGATTTGCCCCCTTCCTGACCAGGCCATTTTTGCGATACGGCACTGCATCAATTTAACTGACAATTTAACTGACAATTTTTCCCCCATAAATATAGCTTTCTTTTAGTGGTATTTGATCACCTGAGTGGTTTTTATTTTTTGTGCTATAAACAATTTAGCAAAAAACACAATGGGGGTTATTTACAAAAGGCAAATCCACTTTGCACTACAAGTGCAAACTACAAGTGCAAAGTGCACTTGAAATTGCACTAAAAGTGCACTTGGAAGTGCAGTTGCTGTAAATCTGAGCGGTAGATCTGAAATGAGGGGAAGCTCTGCTGATTTTATTATCCACTCATGTGCAAGCTAAAATGCTGTTTTTTCTTTTCCTTGAATGTCTCCCTCGGATCTATAGCGACTGCACTTCCAAGTGCACTTTCAGTGCAATTTCAAGTGCACTTTGCACTTGTAGTTTTTCACTTGTAGTGCAAAGTGGATTTGCCTTTAGTAAATAACCCCCAATATCTTGTAGTTTTTGCTATAATAAATATTCCAAATTTTTTTCCTCAGGTTAGGCTGATATGTATTCTTCTAGATATTTTTGGTAAAAAAAATTGCAATAAGCGTATATCGATTGGTTTGCGCAAAAGTTATCGCGTTTGCAAAATAGGGGATAGATTTATGTCATTTTTATTACAACTTTTTTTTACTAGTAATGGCAGCGATCTGCGATTTTTATCAGGGCTGCGACATTGCGGCGGACAGATCAGACACTTTTGACAGTATTTTGGGACCATTGGCATTTATACAGTGATCAGAGCTAAAAAATAGCCATTGATTACTGTATAAATGTCACTGGCAGGGAAGGGGTTAACACTAGGGGGCGATCAAGGGGTTAACAGTGTTCCCTAGGTGTGTTCTAACTGTAAGGGGGATGGGACTGACTAGGGGAGGAGAGAGATCGGTGTTCATACTTAGTATGAACACACAATCTCTCTCCTCTCCCCTGAGAGAACCATGATTTGTGTGTTTACACACACAGATCCTGGTTCTCGCTCTGTCACGAGCTATTGTGGGTGCCCGGCAGGCACGCGCATTGGCTCCGGGGACACGCGACGCGTGCGCGCCTGCTGTGACATCTTAAAGGAGCGACGTACAGCTATGGCGATTTGCCCAAACGAGACAACCTGCCGCAGTATAATACTGCGGCAGCTGGTCGGCTAGTGGTTAAAGGTATTGTTTAAGGTTTTGGCTGCAACACTTGATTTTATTAGTCAGAGGTAATAGATCTCGCTTACCCCAAACACAGGCAGTCTGACACTATAGCTGGCTACTGTGATATTCACCTATAACAGCCCCCTTTCCCATAAGGCAAACAGGCCTACCTGTACAATGCCTTGAAAAACTTTTCATACCCCTTGAAATTTTCCACATTTTGTCATGTTACAACCAAAAACATAAATGTATTTTATTGGGATTTTATGTGATAGACCAAAACAAAGTGGCACACAATTGTGAATTGGAAGGAAAATAATAAATGGTTTGTAAAATATTTTACAAATAAATATCTGAAAAGCGTTGTGTGCATTTGTATTGAGTCCCCTTTTCTCTGATACCCCTAACTAAAATTTAGTGGAACCAATTGCATTCAGAACTTGTCACCTAATTAGAAAATAGAGTCCACCTGTGTGAAATTAAATCTCAGTATAAATATAGTGAGGATATCTTTAAAATAGACACCAAGTACACCAATGCAGTGCCCTGTGAAGATACTGGACATTTCCATTGCAAGGACTCTCCTGTTTCTTATTTATCTCGCAGGAACTCAGTGGTTATGGTCATACTCATTAAGGAGGAACTATAATGTTAAGCCTAAAGTTGACATTTTATAATTTTGCCTTAAGTATTTAAGGGGAATAGGCTGATCGTTAACAAGCCAGTGCTGTTTCCCTTTATGCCTGAACACATAGCATAGGCTATTTAAGTTGTTTCAGCTGTGCTATTTAAAATCCACATGTAGTTTGTGCTATACTGTTATAAATATACTGGGTTACCCTGTACTGTTTATTGATGGTGAAAGTTTCCCAGTAAACATACTTTCTGGTTCAACACAAATTGGGGGTTATTTACGAAAGGCGAATCCACTTTGCACTACAAGTGCACTGCAAGTGCACTGAAAGTGTACTTGGAAGTGCAGTCGCTGTAGATCTGAGGGGAAGATCTGAAATGATGGGAAACTCTGCTGATTTTATCATCCAATCATGTGCAAGCTAAAATGCTGTTTTTTATTTTCCTTGCATGTCCCCCTCAGATCTACAGCGACTGCACTTGAAAGTGCACTTTTAGTGCACTTGTAGTGCAAAGTGGATTTGCCTTTCATAAATAACCCCCTTTGTGTCTATTTACTCCTGTGCTTGCATTTACACTGTTTACTAGGTGTGCCAGAGGGGCTGGGATTGTTCTTTAAGTTGAGAGGCAGAGAGCAGAACGAAGTATACTGAAGCGGCTCTTGCGGGGTTAGCGCTACAGGTTATAAAATAATATCCCAATCTTTGAACATCTCACAGAGCACTGTTCAATCCATAATCCAAAAATGGAAAGCGTATGGCACAATTGCAAACCTACCAAGACATGGCCGTCCACCTAAACGGACAGGCCGGGCAAGGAGAGAATTAATCAGAGAAGCAGCCAAGAGGCCCATGGTAACTCTGGAGGAGCTGCAGAAATCCACAGCTCAGGTGGGAGAATCTGTCCACAGGACAACTATTAGTCGCGCACTCCACAAATATGGCCTTTATGGAAAAGTGGCAAGAAGAAAGCCATTGTTGAAAGAAAGCCATAAGAAGTCCTATTTGTAGTTTGCGAGAAGCCATGTGGGGGACACAGCAAACATGTGGAAGAAGGTGCTCTGGTCAGATGAGACCAAAATTTTACTTTTTGGCCTAAAAGCAAAACGCTATGTGTTTGGCGGAAAACTAACACTGCACATCACTTTGAAATGCCATCCCCACTGTGAAACATGGTGGTGGCAGCATCATGTTGTGGGGATACCTTTTGCCAGCAGGGACAGGGAAGTTGGTCAGAGTTCATGGAAAGATGGATGGATCCAAATACAGGGCAATCTTAGGAAAAAAAACTGTTAAGCCTCGTACACACGATCAGATATCCTATGGATTCTAATTCGATGGTTTTGTCCATCGGAAATCCGATGAAGCTGTCTTCCATCAGTCTTGCCTACACACTATCAGTCAAAAAACCGACTGCTCCAAACGCGGTGATGTAAAACACTCTGATGAGCTGAGAAAAATTAAGTTTAATGCTTCTGAGCAGCGTCGACTTGATTCTGAGCATGCGTGGGTTTTTTATCCGATGGACTTGCCCATAGACAATCGGAATTTGCTATCGGTTTTTGATCCATTGGAAAAATTTAAGACATGTTCTATTTTTTAAAACCGATGGAAAAAAGACCGATGGGTCCCATACATGATCGGTTTGTCCGATGAAAAAAGTCCATCGGACTGTTTTCATCGGTAAAACCGATCGTGTGTACAGGGTTTTTGAGTCTACAAAAGACTTAAGACTGGGGCAAAGGTTCACCTTCCAGCAGGACAACGACCCAAAACATACAGCCAGAGCTATAATGGAATGGTTTAGATCAAAGCATATTCATGTTTTAGAAAGGCCCAGTTAAAGTCCAGACCTAAATCTAATTGAGAATCTGTGGCAAGACTTGAAAATTTCTGTTTGCATATGCTCTCCATCCAATCTGACAGAGCTTGAGCTATTTTGCAAAGAAGAATGGGCAAAAATGTCACTCTCTAGATATGCAAAGCTGGTAGAGACATCCCCAAAAAGACTTGAAGCTGTAATTGTAGCGAAAGGTGGTTCTACAAAGTATTGAAAAATTTGAAAAAACTTTTATCATTTTCCTTCCACTTCACAAATATGTGCCACTTTGTGTTGGTTTATCACATAAAATCCCAATAAAATACATTTATGTTTTTGGTTGTATCATGACAAAATGTGGAAAATTTCAAGGGGTATGAATACTTTCTCAAGGCGCTATACTTGGTTGCCCCTAGGACTTATTCACACTGCTATAGTGCCTGGCCACCACGCCAGGGCATGCGTGAACTGAGCAAAGCAAACAAGTACTTGCGGTTGGCAGACAGGCAAAGTGGTTCAATGACAGTCCAGGTAAAAGTTTGGCAGAGATCAGAGAATTAATCATTATTCAATCCAAGGTCATACACAGGGAAATCCAATCTAGCAGAGCAGGGCAGACAGACAGACAGGGAACTTGATCAGGTAATACACATGTAGCAAGGTGTTACCATTGCTTGCATCTTAACCACTTAAGCCCCGGACCATTTGGTAGCTAGAGGACCAGAGGTGAATTCAGAATTTTGCACTGCGCTGCTTTAACTGTAAATTGTGCGGACATGCAATGTTGTACCCAAACGAAATTTGCGTCCTTTTCTTCCCACAAATAGAGCTTTCTTTTAATGGTATTTGATTGCCTCTGCGATTTTTATTTTTTGCGATATAAACGGAAAAAGACCGAAAATTTTGAAAAAAAATGATATTTTCTACTTTTTGTTATAAGAAAAATCGAATAAACTCAATTTTAGTCATACATTTAGGCCAAAATGTATTCAGCCACATGTCTTTAGTAAAAAAAATGTCAATAAGCGTATATTTATCGGTTTGCGCAAAAGTTATAGCGTTTACAAACTAGGGTACATTTTCTGGAATTTACACAGCTTTTAATTTATGACTGCCTATCTCATTTCTTGAGGTGCTAAAATGACAGGGCAGTACAAAACCCCCCAAATGACCCCATTTTAGAAAGTAGACACCCCAAGGAAATTGCTGAGAGGCATGTTGAGCCCATTGAATATTTTTTTTTTTTGTCCCAAGTGATTGAATAATGACAAAAAAATAAAATAAAAAAAAAAATTACAAAAAGTTGTCACTAAATGATATATTGCTCACACATGCCATGGTTATATGTGGAATTGCACCCCAAAATACATTCTGCTGCTTCTCCTGAGTACGGGGATACCACATGTGTGGGACTTTTTAGGAGCCTAGCCACGTACGGGACCCCGGAAACCAAGCACCGCCTCCAGGATTTCTAAGGGCGCAAATTTTTGATTTCACTCCTCACTACCTATCACAGTTTTGAAGGCCATAAAATGCCAAAATAGCACAAAACCCCCCCAAATGACCCAATTTTGGAAAGTAGACACCCCAAGCTGTTTGCTGAGAGGCATGGTGAGTATTTTACAGCTCTCATTTGTTTTTGAAAATGAAGAAAGAACATTTTTTTTTTCTTTTTTTTTTTCAATTTTCAAAACTTTGTGACAAAAAGCGAGATCTGCAAAATACTCACAATACCTCTCAGCAAATAGCTTGGGGTGTCTACTTTCCAAAATGGGGTCATTTGGGGGGGGTTTTGTGCCATCTGGGCATTCCATGGCCTCCGAAACTGTGATAGGCAGTGAGAAGTGAAATCAAAAATTGACACCCTTAGAAAGCCTGAAGGCGGTGCTTGGTTTTTGGGGTCCCATACGCGACTAGGCTCCCAAAAAGTCTCACACATGTGGTATCCCCGTACTCAGGAGAAGCAACAGAATGTATTTTGGGGTGTAATTCCACATATGCCCATGGCATGTTTGAGCAATATATCATTTAGTGACAACTTTGTGCAAAAAAAAAAAAAAATATTATTTTTTCCGCAACTTGTGTCAACATATAAAATATTCCATGGACTCGACATGCCTCTCAGTATATAGCTTGGGGTGTCTACTTTCCAAAATGGGGTCATTTGGGGGGGTTTTGAACTGTTCTGGCATTTTATACACAACATTAGGAAGCTTACATCCACTCTTCTAACCACTTGAAGACAAAGCCCTTTTTGACACTTTTTGTTTACATGAAAACATATTTTTTTTTGCAAGAAAATTATGTTGAACCCCCAAACATTATATATATTTTTAAAGCAAAGGCCCTACAGAATAAAATGGTGGGTGTTGCATTTTTTTTTCTACACAGTATTTGCGCAGCGATTTTTCAAACGCATTTTTTGGGGAAAAAATACACTTTTTTTAATTTTAATGACTAAAACACACTATATTGCCCAAATGTTTGATGAAATAAAAAAAATGATCTTAGGCCGAGTACATAGATACCAAACACAACATGCACAAACGCGCATTGGCGACAAACTACATACATTTTTAAAAGCCTTTAAAAGCATTTACAGGTTACCCCGTTAGATTTACAGAGGAGGTCTACTGCTAAAATTACTGCCCTCGATCTGACCTTCGCGGTGATACCTCACATGCATGGTGCAATTGCTGTTTACATATGACGCCAGACCGACGCTTGCGTTCGCCATTGGGCAAGAGCAGGGCAGGACAGGGGTGCTTTTTTTTTTTTTTTTTTTTTTTATTATTAATTTTGCTTTTTTATTTTATTTTTAAACTGTTGCTTCCATATTTATTTTTTTTTATCACTTTTATTGTTATCTCAGGGAATGTAAATATCCCCTATGATAGCAATAGGTAATGACAGGTACTCTTTTTTGAAAAAACTGGGGTCTATTGGACCCTAGATCTTTCCTCTGCCCTCAAAGCATCTGACCACACCAAGATCGGTGTGATAAAATGCTTTCCCAATTTCCCAATGGCGCTTTTTATATCCGGGGGGGGGGGACATTCCCTTCCACTGCTTGTAAAAGCAGTCCAGAGGCTAATTAGCCACTAGGATTGCTTTTACATGAAAGCCGGCCGCTGGCTGAAAAGAATTATACCAAGATGATACCTAAACCCGCAGGCATCATTCTGGTATAAACATTCAAAGTCCAGCAACATACCAGTACGTTGCTGGTCCTTGTTGGACATGTATTGTAATCTTTTTTTTCATGCAGCCTGTTGGCTGAACGAAAAAAAAAGATTGATCGGTGGGTATGCCCACCATTAGAATACCGCCCTTCATCCACCCACTTCTAATGATGGGCATACATGCACCATTTATATATGCCGAAGCATGGGGGCATCTTCTCGCAAAAGTTATGCCGCGTACACATGGTCAGACTTTTCCACGGGCAAGCCTCCGTCGGAATTTCGACCGTATGTACGCGGCATTAGGAGCAAAATCGCTCCTCCGCTCCTGCTGCCCCAATGCTTCGGCATATATGCTTTTTTTTTTTAACTGTGGTGGTGAAATTACCTCCTACAGCACTGGAGTTGCAGGGATCAGGCCTGTCTCTGCGAACGCTGCAGTTATGTGTGTTGTGTTTTGCAAGTGACAGTGATCGATCGATACTGCACTTGGGTGGCCTGGGCTGGACGGAGGGGCAAAACGCAGGTGCCAGCAGGTATCTGGGCTGATACCGCTAACACTGCGTTTTTGGGAACCCTAAACTGCTGGGGATGCTAGTATAGATCTGATCAGATCAGATATTGAGCTGATCAGATACTATACCACTAAGGGGGGTGTATGCTTCACGCGTGGGTGTTAGCGCTACTGGCACTAACCTGACGCTGCCTGGGGTGTGACGCAGACCCTCTCTGACGCTAAAACCTAACTGATATCACCCGCCGGGCGATCAGGGGGTTAAACCTTTATTGGGTTATATACGGCGGGTGCCCTGACACTATAAAAAGCAAACTAACTAACCAGCGTCACCCGTAACACTTATATGATGATCACTGGTGAAAGGGTTAACTAGGGGCAATTAGGGGGTTAAAACCTTTATTAGGTAATATATGGGGGTACCTGACGCTATATAAAAACCTGACGGCGAACCTAAAAAAAAATTACTGGCTACCTATCGGCATCACCGACACTAAGACAACGATCATAAAAACGATTGCTTAGCGACAGTGGTGATAGGGGGTGAAAGGGTTACCTGGGGGGCGATCAGGGGGTTAAACCTTTATTAGATAATATATGGGGGTACCTGACGCTATAAAAACCTGCGGCGAACCTAAAAAAAATTACTGGCTACCGATCAGCATCACCGACGCTAAGACATCGATCAGAAAAATGATCGCATAGTGACGGCGGTGCTAGGGGGTGAAAGGGTTACCTGGGGGGTGATCAAGGGGGTTACACCTTTATTAGGTAATATATGGGGGTACCCGACGCTATAAAAACCTGCGGCGAACCTAAAAAAAATTACTGGCTACCGATCAGCATCGCCGACGCTAAGACATCGATCAGAAAAATTATCGCTTAGTGACAGTGGTGATAGGGGGTGAAAGGGTTACCTGGGGGGGCGATCAAGGGGGTTAAACCTTTATTAGGTAATATATGGGGGTACCCGACGCTATAAAAACCTGCGGCGAACCTAAAAAAAATTACTGGCTACCGATCAGCATCACCGACGCTAAGACATCGATCAGAAAAATGATCGCATAGCCACGGCGGTGCTAGGGGGTGAAAGGGTTACCTGGGGGGTGATCAAGGGGGTTAAACCTTTATTAGGTAATATATGGGGGTACCCGACGCTATAAAAACCTGCGGCGAACCTAAAAAAAATTACTGGCTACCGATCAGCATCGCCGACGCTAAGACATCGATCAGAAAAATTATAACTTAGTGACAGTGGTGATAGGGGGTGAAAGGGTTACCTGGGGGGCGATCAAGGGGGTTAAACCTTCATTAGGTAATATATGGGGGTACCCGACGCTATAAAAACCTGCGGCGAACCTAAAAAAAATTACTGGCTACCGATCAGCATCACCGACGCTAAGACATTGATCAGAAAAATGATTGCTTAGTGACAGTGGTGATAGGGGGTGAAAGGGTTATCTGGGGGGTGATCAGGGGGTTAAACCTTTATTAGGGGGGGGTTAGGGGGCTACACTGGACCTAAGACTAAACTTTGGTGACACTTTTACAGTCACAAATGTCACTGATTGCAGTGATCACTAAATAAATGGTCACTGCAATCAGTGACACTGTGACTGGGGGCTGGGGGGGCCTGGGGGGTGATCTGGGGGGCCTGGGGGGGGCGATTTATGTGCCTATGTGTCCTGGTGTCAGTGTAGTGTTGTGTGTACTAACCTGGCATCTTCTCCTGTACGGCGCTCGGTATATGTGAGCGCCCCAGGAGAGATGACATCACTTCCTCCTTCCTGGCAGGCAGGGGAAGCTCTCTCATTCGCCGGGAGCGATCGAGAGGGGGTGGCCGGAATCGAACGGCCGTCCCCTCATGCCGGATCGCTCCAGAAGGTAAAACGACCGCTCACTGTAAAGAAGGGGGGTCCGATCGGACCCCCCAACTATACAAAGGCAATCACGTATATATACGTGATTGTACCTGTCGGTGCCATTCTGCTGACGTATATTTACAGTGGGCGGTCGTTAAGTGGTTAAAAGACTATAATTTGTATATAGATGAGAATGTTGGCTGCCGCTGGTGCCCGTTCATGCTAGACTACTAAAAGTTACTTAGTTCAGTTATTCGTGATAAAGCATTATGGGTAATGTGGAATCAGAGACAAAGACTCTATTGGTGTGGATAGAATTGAAACTACATTACCCACAAGACCACTGTGCCGCCAAAGTGTTTGGCGCCACGCACAGCCTCCTGGGAGAAATTATTTAAGGCAAGGCGGGGCTTTTGTTCTGTCTCTTGGGACGCCATCGGACAACAGGCAAGAGGCCTGCAGCGAGTGTGCTTAGGCCGGAGAAACCTGGGCCTAAAGTGACGGAGACCGGATCGCCTGATGGAGGAATTCCTGTCACAGCCCTGCTGATCGGACCAGGGAGAGGGACAGCTCTACACTCCACAGCATCCAGAGTCACCTATCCACCGACACCTCGTGAGCGGCTGTGTGGAGGACCAGGGACCACGACCTGCCCAGAGGCTGAGAACCAAGAGGGCCCAGACGGAGTATACCGGCGAGGCGAGGCCTCATGTGGTGAGAGGGCACCTGCCCACCAACATAACTAACTGGGTCACAGGAAAGTGACTGCCATAGTTTCATTTGTACTTGCCAACCACTGTAGAGCCTTAAGTGGAGACACGTTGCAACCGGGAGCTGTATAGCGCTTTGGGAGGATCAACGTTTCACTTGCCCTTATACAGAGAGTCCTGGAGCAATGACAAAAGGGGAAATAAGCGGAGGGACGGCATGACAGGTGAGACAGGCAGTAGCCAGCAGAGGTTGTGTTTCCCTTTAAGAGAAGGGGGGTGGCCGTGGGGAAGAAGGGGAGGGGGAGCGCAGTTAGTCAGGGAGGAAGTGACGTTTTCTCACTTCCTCCATTTCACTCACGAGGTAGAAAGCTTCACAGCCGGTGCCATGGCTGATGTGGCTGAACTATTAGCGCAATTGCGGGCCGCGGTGGCTGCGCAGGGGGCAGATTGGCTGCAGGAGCAGGTTGCTGCAGTGGTGGATGAGCGGGCGGCGGCGCCCGCCGGGGGGGGTCGCTCCGGGGCGCGCTAGGCGGTCCAGGCCGCCTGAGCGGTACAGTCCGGAGGCATCCCCGAGTGGTTCAACTTCCGTCCGGAGACCCGTTGGGGGCCCTCCGGCCGCATCCCCTGGCCGCACACAGCCTGTGTCGGCTGGGGGGGCCGGGAGGAATCCGCGCCGTGGACGGAGTTCGGCGGTGGGGGAGACGAGTGGCCCTCTTGCCCCTCCCCCTGCTGTGCGTCGGAGATGCGGTGACATCGCGGTCGAGGCTGCGGGGGATGCCCGGAACAGCCGTGCGGCCCGGCGTGGAGGATCCAGTTCGCGGGCCAGTGGCCGGGAGGCGGTGGCAGTCAGGGGTCCGGCGGTTCCAGCAGGATGATCGGTGAGGGGTTTGGCGCCTAGAGTGACGGATGGAAGTCGAGCGGATGACACCCGGGCCAGGGGGCGGACCCGCAGTCCGTCGGTGGAGGTTGCGAGTGGGTCAGGTGTGCCGGGATCGAGGGGACGTGAGGCCCAGCCGCGACAACCCTTGCCACGTGGGTCGCGTCCGCAGGGTGTGCAGCCAGCGCTTGTGTCGGCGGGATCGGATGACAACAGGTCTGAAGGGGAGCTGTCCGGGTCAGACGGTGGCGAGGACTCGGGACAACTGGCTTCGATGGAGAACAGTTCGGCGGCTGGTGGACCCAGTCTCAGGCAGCCCGGTAAGTCCCACTCTTTGGTGGTCATTTGTTCCTTATTACAAGATTTATTGGGTCAAGGGGGTGTTGGGGGGGGCTTAGGCGCGACACCTGGGTCGCGTTCTTCCCCACCGGGGAAAAAAGCGGCAGGGGAGACGCAGGACTTGTGGTCTGGGTTGGAGGATTTGGTCAGGCGTTTTAAGCCGGGCGGGGGCGACATGGGGTCGCCCGCGGCGGCTTGGGGGAAAACAGGGGGTTCATCGCAAGGGGTGGGGCTTTCGGATGCAACCGGGGCCCCAGGTGTGCAAGCGGTAGAGGTGTCAGAGGAGGTGCAGGCCCCATTGGAAGGGGGGCGGCCACAACAGGGGGGCAAGTGGCTACGGGAGAGAAAAACAAGGAAGTGATCAGGCTGGCGGACCCTGCTAAGAATGAGATGTACATTTGTTTTGAGGCACCGTTAGGAACTCACCTCAAGCCGGAGGTCAGAGAAAAGCTGTGGAAAGGTGAGTACGTGGAGATCTTCACGTTGCTCCCCTTGGACAAATTCAACCTGGATAGGGTGAAGCCGGAGGAGAGCAAGAAGGAGGACGAAGAAAAGAGGCGTTATCGTCTTATACCCCGTACTTTCACCAATTGGTTGCAAGCGATTGCGATCATGGCTTGTGTGATAGGGCAGAAGGCCCCGGAACATTGTTCTGGGCTGTTCATTTATTTGGAGGCGGTTAGCGAAGCGTACAGGACGTATGGTGGCGTAGCCTGGTTGAGGTATGACGAACAGTTCCGGCAGAGGATGGCCATGAGACCAGGACTGCGATGGGATCACAAGGACATCAACTTGTGGATGCGACTGATGACAGCGTCGCGGGCATCCAATCAGTTTTTTCAGGGGGGGGTCGGAGGTGCTGCGGCCTCAGGACAACCGACCGAGAAAAGGTGGGGCTACTGCTGGCAGTTCAACGAGGGCACGTGCAAGTACGGAGCAAGCTGTCGCTTCAAGCATGTGTGTTCAGGATGTGGGGGCAGTCATGCCTTGTCCAAATGCTTTAAGCGAGGCAGGGGTCGCCCCAGGGATTTTGGGGGAAAAGGGAACGACGCCAATACGGGTGGGAAGGATGCTTCCCTTTCTCAATAGGTATCCCGACAGGCGTGCAGCCAAGTTGTTAGAGGAGGGTTTCGTCGGTGGTTTCAGAATTCCTTGCGCTCCGTTTGCAGTCCCCCCGGCAGCCAAGAACCTCCGGTCTGCATTGCTACATCCTTTGGTGGTTTCAGAGAAGCTGGCGAAGGAGGTGCAGTTAGGGCGGATAGCCGGACCGTTCACAGATGCGCCCATACCTGATTTAGTGGTGTCTCCCTTGGGGGTTGTCCCCAAGAGGGAACCTCAAAAATTTTGCTTGATTCATCACCTGTCCTTTCCCAGGGGTGGGTCGGTGAACGATGCTCTTGCGCCGGAGGACTGCACGGTATCGTACACCTCCTTCGATGCGGCTGTGACATGGGTGCGTAGGTGTGGACGGGGAGCGCTGTTGGCAAAAGCCGATGTTCAATCTGCTTTTCGGTTGCTACCAGTACACCCGGACAGCTTTCGTTTCTTGGGCTGCATGTGGGAGGGGGCTTACTACGTGGACCGTTGTTTGCCCATGGGTTGCTCCATCTCTTGCGCGCTCTTTGAGACTTTTAGTTCGTTCCTAGAATGGGTGGTCCGGGACGTGTCGGGGATCAGTTCGATCATCCACTATCTGGATGACTTTCCGTGTGTGGGCCCGCCGGGGTCTACCGTTTGCAAGGTCCTGCTGGGGACGCTGCAATACGTGGCCGACCGTTTTGGGGTCCCTTTGGCCCCTGAGAAGACAGAGGGCCCCACGTCGTCCTTAGTTTTTCTGGGCATAGAGCTGGATTCAGAGAAGATGGAATGCCGGCTGCCGGAGGATAAGCTGGAAGCATTGAAGGAGGAGGTGCGAGGTGTTATCGGCCGTCGTAAGATTCAGTTGCGACAGATGCAGTCACTATTGGGTAAGTTGTGTTTCGCTTGCAGGATAATGCCCATGGGCAGGGTATTTAGCCGCAGGTTGTCGGCTGCAACAGCCGGGGTGCGGGTTCCTACTCATTTTGTAAGCCTAACCAGAGAGCTTCGTGAGGATTTGGAAGTGTGGCACGGATTCCTGGAATCCTTCAACGGGCGGGCGTTGTGGATGAAGGGGCCCGTTAGCAATTTCGATCTGGACTTGTTTACAGATGCGGCTGGCTCCACGGGGTATGGGGCGTTCTGTCAGGGAAAATGGAGTGCGGCTCCATGGCCAAAGGAGTGGGAGGAAGCGGGGTTCTTGAAGAACCTGGTACTATTGGAACTTTTCCCAATTGTGGTGGCGTTTGAGTTATGGGGGGATTCATTCCGGAATAGCAAGGTGCGCCTGAACTGTGATAACATGGGAGTGGTTCAGGTAGTGAAAAAAGTGTCGGCCACATCACAGCCAGTGGTGCGTTTGCTGAGGCATTTGGTTTTGCGCTGCTTGCAGTTCAATGTATTTGTGTACGCAGTATATCTTCCTGGGGTGGATAACACCCTGGCTGACGCGTTGTCTCGTTTTCAGTGGGACAGGTTCCGGGAGTTGGCACCAGCAGCGGAGCAACGAGGGGTTACCTGTCCCGACTGGATGTGGGACATTGCCTTGACAGCGCAGCACAGTGGATTAAACGGTCGGTGAGTGGGGCCACGTGGAATGCCTATGCTAAGGTGTGGCAGGAGTGGGGGTCATTTGTTCGGGGGCTGGGTGGAGAAGAGGGAGCGGCTCTGATTTATTTTCTCACATTGAAACTGGAGCAAGGCGTTTCTGTGTCCGCGGTGGACCGTACACTAGCGGGTTTGGCGTTTCTGTTCAAATGGCAGGGTTGCAAGGACCATACTAAAGAATTTTGGGTGAAGCAGGCAGTGAAGGGGTACAGAAAAGGTCGGAAGGCGGCTGATAGCTGCAGGCCGGTCTCGTTCAGAATGTTGGAAAAATTGTTTCTGCAGCTGCGCTCCGTGTGCAGTTCGGAATATGAGTGTCAGTTGTTCCGGGCAGCATTCGCGCTTGCCTTTTTTGGGGCCCTGAGGGTAGGAGAGCTGGTCAGTTCTTCCAAATTGGCTCCGGGGGGGTTGTTGGCGCAGGATGTGGAATGTTCGGGAGATTCGGTGGGCATATGGGTAAGCAGGTCCAAAACGGATCAAGTAGGAAAAGGTATGCGGCTTCAGTTGTTTCGCATCCCAGAGGCGTCAATCTGTCCTGTACAGGCGGTGGAATCCTTTTGTTCCATGCGTCCGGGACTAGAGGGTTCTTTTCTTATGCATCAGGATGGGGCAGCGTTGTCAAGGTTTCAATTCATAGCGGTGTTCAAAAAATGTTTGGTGGCAGCGGGGTATGACCCGACGGGTTATGCCTCTCACTCCTTCCGCATTGGGGCAGCTACGGAGGCGGCTAGGGCAGGACTGCAGGCGGACGCGGTGAGGAAGATTGGGAGGTGGGAGTCTGATAGGTTTCGCCTTTATGTTCGCCCTCAGCTGTTACAGGAGTAAAGGGCATTTGGGTAGGTGTTGTATGGGGTCTGGGCGTTGGCAGTTTAGAATGTGCCATTAATTTGTTGTCCTAATGTTATTTCCATGTTTTTCAGGTGGTGAACCCAGACTAGTTTGGATTTTGGGTCACTCGTACGTGTTCTGGGGGGCGAAACGGGCCGATGTTCGGCCCAATGGACGGCAGTTAGGAATTCCCTTACGAGAAGCACGGGTCCGTTGGATCGGGGTGCCGGGTATGACGTGGAGTGGGGTTATGCCGGAAATACAGAGGTTCGCTGGTCGGGAGAGGGCACCGGATGTATTGGTGCTACATGCGGGAGGCAACGACATGGGGGCCATATCAATGCACCAACTGATACGGGACGTTAAGTCTGATTTTTTTAAGGTTGCGCACTACATTCCCGGGTATGGTG
Organism: Rana muscosa; assembly: GCA_029206835.1. Classification (NCBI taxonomy): domain Eukaryota; kingdom Metazoa; phylum Chordata; class Amphibia; order Anura; family Ranidae; genus Rana; species Rana muscosa. The sequence continues at coordinate 192,715,046 of CM055126.1, read as the reverse complement.
GTTATTTGGTCGGACATGGTAGGCAGGACATCCTGGCGGTGGGCATGGTCGGTGGACAAAGTCAATAAGGCCCGGATAAAAGTCAATAAGGAAGTGGGGAGATTTTTTGTGAGGAACGGGGGCCTGGTGGTGCGCCACCGTGAATTGGAGGTGGATACGTGGAGGTACCTAAGGGGAGATGGGGTCCACCTGAATGCAGTGGGCATTGACCTGTGGAACATGGGTTTGCAGGAAGGAATTCAGCAGGCCCTTAGGGTGTGGGGTTGCTCGCAAGGGTAAGGTTTTACCCCTTGCGAGCTGTGGCGGAGTTGGTTCCTGGAAAAGGAGGTAAAAGGGGAAGGTCTGGAGAAAAAGGTGGTACCCATACGTGGTATGGGGTTTTTTGAGTACCTTCTGGTCAACAAGGGTTAACCATGAAGGGGGGTAAATGGTAGGGCACTGCGGCCAGGTGTACCGTCTCCGAGTCGGTGTCTTGCGACTGGAGGCCTAAGGGATATGTTAGTCACAGTGCCCAAGTTGGGAGTTGGTGGTCTATAAGCCCACCAGTGGTATTGGAAGTGTTATAAATGTTATTTAAACGGTTATTTAAGTGGTTATTTATTTCATATAAAGTTGTTAAAATAAATAGGCCGGAAGGCCAATTTTACTCCACAACCTTGTCAGTCGTTATTTATTAGAATGGTACAAGGGGGTGGGTAAGGTGGTAGAGGGTAAGTCAAAGCGAAGGATCGGTCTTTAACATGTCATGTATATTTTAAGCATTCGTTCTTTCTTCACCTTTTTGTTGGATTACAAATACTTAAGTGCACCAACAAAAGCTGGCCGAAGATTACTGGAAACTTTTAGGAACAATCATCAGTTCAGTTCATTGCTTAAAGCGGAGGTGCAGCCAGATTTTTTTTTTTTTTTAAAGTCAGCAGCTACTAACAGTGTAGCTTCTGACTTTTAATAAGGACACTTACCTGTCCTACTCGCCCGCGATGTCGGTCCCGCCACGGCGATCGATCGCTGCTGGCAGGTCCCGGCTCCTCCATCCTGGCTAAGGGAAACAGGCAGTGAAGCCTTAGCATGCGCCACTCGCACGTCACTTTGTGAATGGGCAGCTTACCTAATGGGATACACACAGTTCCCAGAAGGCAGCGCGGCCCATTCACAAGAAGAGGAAGTGGAAGGACATACATCGAGGCAAAGGAAGAGGTAGATTAGGGGACTTCCACATAGCAACGGGTATTTCGGGTGAGTATAAATTTTATTTTATTTTCTGTTAATTTTTTTTCTTTTTTTTATAGGAATTTTAGTGTTAAAAAAAATTCTGGGTGGACCTCCGCTTTAAACCAGCAGCTCCTACAGGGGTAGTGCTACACACACATTATCACACTCTATCACAAGCATGAGACTGAAGGTTAGGCTGGCTTAAATCAGGTCTGGTCTCCACCCAGAGACTGGCCACATAAATAGCCTTTCAGGAGGACAGACACACAAGGAGAATGCCATAGCTAAAACCAGGTTGCTGGAATCAGGAGTGGTAGATGCTCCTGACACCTGGACTGCATGCTGGACGTAGAAGCCACAACAGGTCTAAACACTACAGGAATGTTTACTCTTAAAAAATAAAGATAAATCCCTCAACTTACAGGAAAGTTTACTACAGGAAAAATCCCTCAAATTAGTACAAACTGGCCTGTGGCACAACAGTGCTGCACTGCATTGTCTTAAAAGTTTAATAAAATGTCAAAACATTTAAAACTAGACATCAGATATGTGTTTGGTAGAAATTGTCTAGCATCAAGACGAAACACAAGAACGTGAATAAGTAGCTAATAGAAGCAGTCCTGCAGTGTGGGCCATTTTAACATATCTGCTGACAGCACTGTTGTAGCTGTAGCTGACAGCTTGTTGTCTGCAGCTTCTGCCTGCAACTTTTCAGCCATTGCAAAAGTACCAGCCATTTGGTACCACATGTGTGATGAAACAGATTACTACACACCGCAGAGCTCTGTGGGAGCAGCACCTCATTGAGACTGCAACCTCAGTACATCCGCCATAACATCCACAACCTCTAATAACAAGGAAGGAAGTCTCTCAAGGACTTTCAGAAGCTTAGAGTACAACCAATCAAGTGGGGAAGAGGGATATAGTGTCACGTTGCGGACAGTCAAGTGAGGAAGTGGATTTTGAGAATTCTTAAATGATGAAAACACAGTCTCCTTTGTATTCAACTCAAACCTAAATCTTATCACTACAGAAGTGTGCAATGGAATAAAGATTCCTCATCTTTGGTCCAGTAGTTAGTCTTGGTGTAGTTCCAGATTGAGCCACTAGATGTCCCCACAAGACCTTGGTACACTGGTACCAGTATATAACCATATCTGGAATAGTCCTACCCTAGTTGCTGACCACTGCTCTCAGCCACTCAGAGTATTATGGCAAGTGTACATGAGACCAAGGCGTGAAGTCCCAGCGCAGAGACACAGCAGGAAAGCCCGCCTCCCCATGAGGTGAAGGGGAATAAAAGATGTTGTTCCTTTTTATGTCAGGTCTGCACATGAAGGATCATGTAAGCTTGGATAGTTTAGAGAAGTGGTTCTCAGCCATATTGAGACTAAGGCCAGGTAAATTCTTTCAAAACTTCCCGTGCTCTATCAAAAAAACCCTTATACTCACCCCAAAAAGTATGAGAATGCAAAATATGTATTGAAATGCTAGAAAGCTATGGATGGGACTGGGTGTCACTATGAGGGATATGGTTCTGGAGGGAGTTAATGGGGTCTCTTTAAGAGGCTGGGGGCATTGCTGGGGCACTGTGAGAGTTTAGAGGACACTGTGGGGGCTGAGTGCCATTGTGGGAGGTGGGGGGCATTGTGGTACACTGTTGTAGGCTGGGGGACTATGAGATGCTGGAGACCCTATTTCAGGCTGAGTGCCATTGTGGGAGGTGGGGGGCATTGTGGTACACTGTTGTAGGCTGGGGGCACTATGGGATGCTGGAGGCCCTATTTCAGGCTGAGTGCCATTGTGGGAGGAGGGGGGCATTGTGGGACACTGTTGTAGGCTGGGGGCACTATGGGATGCTGGAGGCCCTGTGGCAGGCTGAGGGCCGCTGTGGGAGTCTGGGTAGCAATATGGGAGGTTGGGAATACTGTGGGGATTTAGGATTTTTGGGGGGCTTTGGTACACCGTGGAAGGTTGAGCAACACTGTGGGTCACTATGTGTGGTTGTAGAGGTCTCTATGGGAACTAGGAGGCAAGGTTAGAGGATCTGCAGCTGCCTGAAGGCTCAGGAGAGGGGCCATTCTTACTCTTTAGGAGGACAGGGACACTTTCTGCTAGTGATGTGGTACAGGTGTTCTTATCTCTCCCCTCCCCTGAGCATTGTTCTAACTTGTCTATGTCTTCTCTTGCAACCCGTTTAAGTATGATGTCAGTGTAGATGGGTCTCCTTTAAGACTCTCAGTACTACCTTACCCAGAACCCCATTCGGCACCCAGGATGCAATGTTTCCACCCCAGAGACTCATGGGTGGGGTTGGAGGAGGCGAGGCTGCACTCGGCCTCTTTGGGACACGGGACTTCAGTGGAGAGATCTTCCTGTGCGGATCCGATGTGGTGCAAGGCCTGAATCCTGGGGCCTTGCGCTGTTACCCAAAAGAGCCTTCCACCCCATAGCGAGCCTGGGTGGCATCTGACTCAGTTTCCTCAACCGCTGCTGAGCCGGAGACCAGACCGCTGCAGACGCTGTGTGTGGAGACACAGCAGGTGGAAGTTCCCGGACTGGGATCGCGTCCGGAGGGGTGAGCGAGCACCTGCTCAATCCATATACTGTACCATACTGTTAGGCCTACAGACTGCCGTGGCCCACCAGTTCATATTTAAGTCTCCACTGGAGATCCATAGCAGAACTAAGTCAAACGGATCTCTAGTGGAGTGTTCTGTGTTGGCACTTTTACCCTTTGGATTACAAATGTGTTCCTGAAATGTGCACCACCGTTTAAAGACTTGCATGCGAGGAATTCATCCCTTAGAGACTGAGTTATATGGTTAGGCCTGGCCATCCAGATAGTTTATTTCGTTGCTGCGCCATAGGGCGCATAGTGAGGTACTGTTACACGTGGCGCTTGTGCGCCATATCTTACTAGTTGTAGTGTGTCTATTGCTGCAGGGCTCTGCAGAGATATTCCTGTGATTTGTTATAAGTGTTGATTTTATTGCCAGTAGAAGTAAACTCGTTATTCTTCTATCATTGCATTGGTGTCTGAATTTAACCATAGAGCATAAGATATATATATATTACCCTAGACTAACTGTGCCAGAAGGGGGTCGAGTAAATTGCCGGGGGTTGGCAGAGCTGTCTTCAGGGCCCAAACTAAATCTGCGGCCCTCTTAGCTGAAGGTATCGCTACATCAGCATTACCCTTTCTCCCATGGAAGCCCCACCAGTAGTTTATTTTATGTTTTTATATTTACATTTTTGCATGTTTCCTGGTTTTCCCATGACTTACAGGATCCTGTTCCTTTGCTAGTATTTTTTTCACATTGATCAGGAATATATGGGGCACCATCACACATACTGTTAATCCCCGCACTCTATGGATTATGTTGCACATTACATACTGCTGACCATTGCACATTACATACTCCTGATCAAAGTGTTTTTGACAGTTTTGATCAAATCATTTTTTAAAGAGGTTGTAAACCCTTAAAAAAAAGGAACAAAAAAAAAAAACTCTGCAAGACAAAGGCATAATGAGCTAGTATTCATCGCATACTAGCTCATTATGAAATACTTACCTTAGAACGATGTCCTGGTGTCCTGGATCAGCGTCCGCCCTCTGAGTACAGCGCGGACATCTTCCACCAGAGTTAGTTCCAGGTTTGCGGCTCCGGTGCTGTGATTGGCCGGAACCTCGATGACATCACTCCCGTGCATTCGCGCGGGTGCCGCTGGTCTTGGCACAGCAACAGAAGAAATGGCACAAGCATGCCGTTTCTTCAGTGCGCATGTGCCGATGACGTCGGCACATGCGGATACAGTGAATATCTCTTAAACAGTGCAAGTTTAGGAGATATTCATGGTACCTACAGGTAAGCCTTATTATAGGCTTACCTGTAGGCAGTGGCGGTGCGTCCATAGTGGTTGCAGGAGCGCCGGCCCCTCTCTCTCCTGCATCCGTCACTCACAACAACAATACATAGGTTCATGCATTGCATTTTGGGGGAAATTGGCTGTATTTGGGGGGAAACTGGCTGCATTTGTGGGGGCAAACTGGTGGCGTTTGGGCACAGTGGCTGCGTTTAATGGGCACAGTGGTGGCAATTGATGATTTTTTTTTTTTCAGTTTGTTTGCGCCCCCCCAAAAATTTTGAGCACCAGCCGCCACTGCCTGTAGGTAAAAGTGGTAGTAAAGGGTTTACAACCACTTTAAGGAAGGCTCAGTGAACGTGTTAGCTCTCTCTCTCTCTCTATGTTCTGTTTTATTTTGTAAAAAATTATGCTTTGAGATTGTGTTCCTGTTTAGTTTGATTGTGATACAGGGATTAAAGAGAAACTTAAACTCCCGAAAGGGGAGTTAGTCCCATTTTAACACCAAATTTTAACATTAAAAAATTGAAAGAACATTTTAAGTGTCATTTTTTTTGGCCATCCCCTCCCTCCGAGACAATGCTGTACAGGTAAGTATGTGTTTTTAAGAGAACCCAGGAATAAAGGTAAAAGGGGAAAAAAACACGGGGAAGGGGTGGGGGGAGTTGAGTAGCGTGAGTATTTTGTGGGTACAAGAGCATACAGTGAGTAGGCTCAGACTTTTTTTTTTTTAAGTTTTATTGGATTTAAAGTGATACTAAAGTTTCTTTTTTTTGTTTAAACATAACAAACATGTTATACTTACCTGCCCTGTGTAATGGTTTTGCACAGAACAGCCCAGATCCTCCTCTTTGCAGGTCCCTCGCCGGTGCTCCTGGCCCCTACCTCCTGCCGATTGCCCCCACAAGAAGTAGCTTACTATGGGGGCACCCAGGCCGAGCGGCTGCTCTGTGTGTCCATTCAGACACGGAGCTTCGGCTCAGACCCACCCCTTCTCTCTCCTCATTGGCTCACTGACTTTGATTGACAGCAGCGGGAGCCAATGGCACCTGCTACTGTGTCTCAGCCAATCAGGAGGGGAGTTCCGGACAGCCGAGTCTCTTGTGCAACATCGCTGGATCTAGATGGGGCTCAGGTAAATTTTAGGGGGGCTGAGGGGGGCTGCTGCACACAGAAGGTTGTTGTTTTTTTTTTAATACATAGACTGCATTAAAATAAAGAAAAACCTTCTGCCTTTAGAACCACTTTAACTTTAATGCAAAGTTTTACAAAAGGCACTTAAAAATTACAAAGTTCCAGGACCAACTGTGGCCAACAAAAAATGAGTGAGGCTCAGACTCTATTTGACCATGTTGCTTTAGGCCACACCCAATGTTTAGTGCAATTTGGCCACACCCATTTTTTGCCATTAGGGCCCTTTAACACGGGCGAATCCCGTGTGATCTGCCCCGTGAACATCTGCTTGCTCAGCGGGGATCACTCCGTTGATCTCCGCTAAGGCGGCGGATGACAGGGCGGACCCTGCACACTGTGCAGGGACCGCCCTGTCAGATCTCTGCTCTCCTCTATGGGGGGATCGGATGAACACGGATCGTCTGTCTGTGTTCATCCAATCCACTCTGCAGACGGATGGAAAAATTGGATTTTCCTCTGTCTGCAGAATCGGACCATAGCAGAGACGGGTGATATTGGGTGTCAGCCAGGGCCGGATTAACATAGGGGCTATTGGAGCTGCAGCTCCAAGCCCCTTCCTCAAGATAGGCCCATTTGCCCCCCCCAAAAAAAGATAAACTTTGAGGGTCACAGAGACCCCACATTTGGGGGGTATGTAGTTAAAGACCTACCCCACCACTGCTCCAAACATGGGGCTCCTATCATTTATGGATCCGGAGATACTGGGCTGCTAGCGCAGCCTGTCCGAAGCCACATACAGAGCAGCCAGTTTAAATACAAACTGATACACTCTGCAGCAGACAGAGAGGATGAGCTCACAGTGCTTATAATAATTATTTGTATATTACTTATAGTAATTAACCCCTTGCCACCCTGGCCAATTCTGACACTTCTCTCCTATATGTAAAAATCATCATTTCTTTTTTTTTTTTGCTAGAAACTTACTCAGAACCCTCAAACATTATATGCATTGTTTTTGCAGACACCCTATGGAATAAAATGGTGGTCTTTGCAACTTTTTATGTTACACAGTATTCGCGCAGCAATTTTTCAAACATGTTTTTTTTGGGAAAGAAACTGTTTCATTCATAAACAAAAATAAAACACTAAAGTTAGCACAATTTTTTTGTATACTAAGCGATGCTTTCAATTTTTTTACAGGTTACATGTTTAGAGTTACAGAGAAGATCTAGTGCTAGAATTATTGCTCTCACGCTAACGATCGTGGCGTATGTAACCTGTGTGTATCTGGCTCTGATACTAGACAGTGCCTACCCAGCCACTGACTAGTATCTCTCCCCAGCCTGTCCCCACACACCCTCTCAACTGCTGACCTGTGGATGGGGGAATCACTCCTGCAGTGTTATTGTGTTCTGCCTGTGAATACAATGATCAGTGTTGCTAACTATAGCTTGCAACACTGATTGTTTGGGGAAAAACCTGACAGGCTGGTTGTACTCAAGTCGGTTAATAGATTGACTTGTGTAAAACCAGCTAGCCCATACATAGATCGACTATGGCTGGTCTCTGCTTAATTGGCGTAATTTCAATCCTTGTATGGCCCGCTTAACCACTACGCAGTCCCTAAACATCCTTCCACAAACCTTTACATCTTTCCTTCCCAGATTCCTTCATCTTCCTCACCTGTACATACTCTCTACACTTTTCTCCTGTACACACTGCTCACTGTCATACCCTCCACACTTCTCTCCTATACATAGTGCCCGCTGTCATACCCTACACACTCCTTCTGTACATAGTGCCCGCTGTCATACACTTCTCTCCTGTACATAGTGCCCACTGTCGTACCCTCCAGACCCCTCTCCTGTACATACTACTCACTGTCCTACTCTCCACACTTCTCTCCTATACATAGTGCCTACTGTCGTATCCTGGGCCGTTTGAAGGAATTTTTAAGGTTGAGAAGCGAGGGGGAGGGGGGGGGGTTTGGTACCGCGGGACTTGGACAACAAGTTGTTGAGTCCTCCTCTCGTGCTGCCTCCTCGAGTCCTCTGGCTCCTCTTTCTGCTGTGCTACTCTCTGCTGGGGCCCCAGGACAGCTCAGGGCTCCTGGTCATACCCTCCACACTCCTCTCCTGTACATACTGCCCTTTGTCATACTCTCCACACTCCTCTCCTGTACATACTGCTCACTGTCTTACCCTCCACACTCCTCTCCTGTACATACTGCCCACATTCATAAACTCCTCTATTGTACATAGTGCCGGCTGTCATACCCTCCACACTCCTCTTCTGTGGATACTGCCCACTACCATATCATCCACACTCCTCTCCTGTACATACTGCCCACTGTCATACCCTCCACACTCCTCTCCTGTACATACTGCCCCCATAATACCCTCCACACTTCTCTCCTGTGCATACTGCCCACTATCATACCATCCACACTCCTCTCCTGTACATACCGCCCACTGTGATACCCTCCTCTTCTGTACATACTGCCCCCATCATACCCTCCACACTCCTCTCCTGTACATACCGCCCACTGTGATACCGTCCTCTCCTGTACATACTGCCCCCATCATACCCTCCACACTCCTCTCCTGTACATACTGCCCACTGTCATACTCTCCACACTCCTCTCCTGTACATGCTGCCCACTGTCATACCCTCCACACTCCTCTCCGGTACATACTACCCTGTGTCATACTCCACCCCCCCACACTCCTCTCCTGTACATACTGCCCACTGGCATACCCTTCAAACTCCTCTCCTGTACATAGTGCCTTCTGCCATACCCTCCACACTCCTCTCCTGTACATAATGCCCACTGTTAGATCCTCCACATTCCTCTCCCTTACCTGCACATACTTCTCACTTTTATACCGTCCATACTCCTCCCCTATGCCTCTTACCCACAAAAACAGTTCTTTAAAATTATACTGAATATCCTCAACATTTCCAGCTCTAGAATGGCCGCACTATTGTTAGTTCAACTAAAGGAAATCTTCTAAGTCGTCATATTTGTTCTGCCACTTTATTAGTACTCATTTCATTTTGTGATTACTACTGTGATGTATAGAGGAACATAGGGGATCTCAGCTACTCTAAATACAGCACTTGTAAAAAAAAGCGTCCCTGAAAATATTTTTGAAATGTTGGCAACTATGCACTTAGGCACTGACCAAGGGCCACTGGGTCAGTAGGGGGCCCCATGAGAGGCTCCTGAGATCCTGTGATATTAAAGCGGTAGTAAACGTCGCTAACATTACTACTTTTTAGAGGCCCTGAGGTAGGTTATGCCACAATGTACAAGTATGCACAGCATATTAGCACATTAGGGTACACTTAAATTGTCAGACTGAGCTCTCCAGTGATGCGCTGTGATCAATCCGGCGGGGCCGGGCGCTTCCACCTTCACCCGGTCTTCTCTCTGGGTTCTGTGCCTTCGGTCACTTGCCTTGGCCGGGCTGCGTTGATGTCATTCCCACGCATGCTAATGCGCATCCTCTCTCTCTCATCCTCCCTCCCTTACCCCTCACCTCTCTCTCTCTCCCTCTTTCCCACTCTCCCTCTCCTCTCTCATCCTCCCTCTCTCTCTCTTTAATTTAATTTGTTATAATAAAAACATTTTTGCATTTTTATTTATTTATTTATAAAAGGCCTCAGCACCAGGCCCATGATGTTCTTAATCTGGCCCTGGTGTCAGCGGATGTTCATCCGCTGACACCCGCTACCCCATAGGGATACATGTATGTCCGTATTTCATCCAAAAACGGATGGATGAAATACGGACATACAGTCCGCACGTGTGAAAGGGCCCTAACACAAACCTTTTCAGGGTGGCCTTGTTTCTCAACTTCTTAATGCACACTTCACTGCTCAATTCAAAACGGAAAAAAAATCAAAAAAAAATCAAAAAAAAAAAAAAACATTTTGGTTAAGATTTAACAAAAATATGGAAAAACAAGAAGGCAAAAAATGTCAGTCACATAAAAAAAAAATATATATATTTTACTGCTTGCTGAAAACACATATTTTCCCTTTAATGTTACTGACTAGCAGGCAGTTTTTTTTTTCCTTTTGTTTTTTTTTGTAAACAGTACATTACAAGACACAATAATGGGAGGTAATAATAAAACCATAACATAATCATGCTTGCTTTCATAAGGTCACCATTATGTAGCAATCATGTTTTTATACAATGCATTAATTCCACAGTTGGGATTCTATTAAATGCTCTGCATCGGCTTGTAGAGAATCATACTCCGTATGTTAATTGTCCTTTCCTGAAAATGTACTATTTGGCTGAATCAACAGCCTGCCTGGAATATCAAAGTGTCTGCTACTTAATGCAGAGTCATTCCGTAATGCTCTGTGGAAAGAGGGTTTACAGTCAAAAACATTTGAGGCTCTTAATGGATTGTGCAATTAATCTTATTAATAAGCGATTGTCAGTAACGCTACGCTTTCAGCGATTGTTACAGCTTGTAATTATTAGTCGTGATAATAGGCAATGTTAAAGCTGAACTCCGGGCAGATATAAAAGACACACATTAGCACAGCTTTTTATTAATGAATTCATCATTAGATGTCTTTTTTTTTGTAAAACAAACACGTAGGTACCTGAATTGGACTTGGCATGAGACTATTGCGGTTGCTGTACAGCAGAATTTAGATTGGGAGAGGGAGGGGCAGCAAAAGGAGCCAATCAGCTGGGCTGGAGTACTCATATTCTAACAAGGGACATGCTAATAGGAGGAAAATGCAGAACCATAGCTAGACACATTTATCAGCTGGCTGCTTCTCCTTTCACTGTCTAGTCACAGGCTGGGGAAGGGACAAGACCTGTAAGTCTTACTTAAAGTAGTAGTTAAAGCGGCGGTCCACACAAAAAGTGAACATCCGCTTTTCGGAACCCCCCCCCCTCCGGTGTCACATTTGGCACCTTATAGGGGGGAGGGGGTGCAGTGTCTAATACAGGTATTTGCACCCACTTCCGGGAATAGACTGCCGCAGGAGTCATGCCCCTTCGCGTCACCCTCCGCTGTCTTCTGGGAAACACACTGGTCCCAGGAGACAGCGGGGACCAGTGAGGAGGGCGCCATGCTACTCGCGCATGCGCAGTAGGGAACAGGGCAGTGAAGCCGCAACGCTTCACTTCCTGATTCCCTCACCGAGGATGGCGGCAGGGGCAGCCGAGAGACGAGCGATTGCTCAGCCTCGTCTGCCGTCATCGTGGGCACCCTGGACAGGTAAGAGTCCATTTATTAAAAGTCAGCAGCTGCAGTATTTGTAGCTGCTGGCTTTTAATATTATTTTTTTTCATGGGACCTCCGCTTTAAGCCTATCTCTAACTATTCTTAGAAATGTGTACTTATCTATTTGTAATTCAGACTAGTCATATCACATCATCCTAATACAGTAAAACCTTGGATTGAGAGTAACTTGGTTTGAGTGCATTTTGCAAGACAAGCAACATTTAAAAAGACTGATATACAAACGATGTCTTGATATACAAGTAGCGTCATGTCACAGCTGAGTATAAAATAGAAGAGAGGCGCCTCTAAGTGTAGCAATATAGTTACATTTAATGAAGGTACAACATTTAGCAACTCACATGGTTGATGATTAAAAGAGGTACATCTAAATATGCAGGCATCTGGGGTAAAGCTGTCCACATAGACCGTCCTCCACACCGCCATCGACGTCGCCCCTTCCACGCTGCGCTCCATGAGTGGTTCAAGCCTCGCTTTCAAATTGCTCTACTGCAGGGTAGTCTTCCCGGTCATGATTGCAGACTGACAGCGGTGAGAGCCGGCAGTGTAGGGGATGGTCTATGTGGACCATATCAACAGATCAACAGATCGATCCCTGCTGAGCAAGCGGAGTCCATTACTGTGTGAAAGAGCCCTTATGGTTACACAACCTATCACATTGCTATAATCTTTTTATATAGACTATAAACTGAAGAACTTATGAATAAATGGTTGTGGAACGAATCATTTGAGTTTCCATTATTTCTTATGGGGAAATTCGCTTTGATATACAAGTGCTTTGGATTACAAGCATGTTTCTGGAACAAATTATGCTCACAATCCAAGGTTTTACTGTACATTTAAAGGTAAACCTCGCACTAGTAGACATGTGCACATGTGCATAACGGATCAGTTGTTATGATCGCAATTCGTAAATTTAAAAATTTCGTAAATTCTAAAAACTCAAAAAATTGAAAGAACAACTAACTAACTAACAAACTAATAATGACTAACTATTAAATTATAGGTATGGAAATCTGCTTTCAAATTTTGCTGTTAGTGTAGGTAACGAATACAAATTTATCCAAAGTTACGAATTATCCGAAATAACGAATGGCGCATCTAAACAAATGGAACGGAACAAATTAATAATGAATAATAAAAAAAAATTTTTTTTATTATTATGATTGTTTTTTATTATTATTAATTCGTTACGTTCCATTCGTTTAGATGCGGCATTCGTTATTTCGGATAATTCGTAACTTTGGAAAATTCGTATTCGTTACGTTCACTAACAGCCAAATTTGAAAAGAAGATTCCAATACTTATAATTTAATAGTTAGTAATAGTTAAGTTATTATTAGTTAGTTATTATTTCTGAATATTTTCACGTTTTCGGATTTCCAAATTTACGATTTTTTGAATTTATGACTTTACGAAATTTCAAATATTCAAATTGACGAATATTCGGAAAAATTTGTTAAACGTAATTTGTCAAAATTCGTTAAAAAACGTATTCGGAACGAAACAAACTGCACATGTCTACGCGCTAGATAATATTAATGTAGTGCACCCCCTAAGGAGCCGCAAGTATACTGGGATCCCCCACACTGTACAGCGAGGCACACCAAATTTTCACAGGCACTCTTGAGTCAGAGAACAGTCCGTGACTGTTTTTTTTGTTTTATTGAGGGTAATAACTTGGATAGGGGTGGGAGGTGTTATGGTATGCCCGTTTGACTTTAACAACAACTTTAGGGACAACTCTTCTTATATACAGTCTCTATATACAGCTCCTCTTCTCCACTCCAACACACACTTGCTTGCAGAACCCAGCTGGAACACTGAATGCCTGACAGTCGCTTAGTCAGATGAAGCAATGGCCCATTACAGGCAGGAACCCGAGGCCCCTTGGGTGTGTAGTAGAATTTCAGTGTCCAGCTTGCATCAACCCTGTGGCTGCTGATCCCAGCACCACCTCTTCAGGCACTGCCAATCCACCTGGCTGCAGCTGCTCCTTTCACTAGGCCACCAGACTAACTTCTCCCCACAGTCCTCCAGACTGACTTACACCAGCCCACTCGGCTGACTCTCAGGAGATCTCCCAGCTGACCTGCTCCCGCTGCCCTCTCTCCTTGCTCCCGTGCCTCCAGGAAGGGTTTTCTCTGTGTGTTTTGGTAGGAATCTTTTAGCACCCGAGCCCCAGGCCTGAGGTCACCCCCCCCCTGAGACTAGGGGCACCCTTAAGGGCTACCGACAGCCTCCATTGATAGCGATAGTGGGACTGCTATATTGCAGTGGACATTCTGACACCAATACTTTTGACACTTTTTTGTGAATCAGTGACACTAATACAGTGATCAGTGCTAAAAATATGCACTGTCACTGTACTAATGACACTGGCTGGGAAGGGATTAACATCAGGGGCGATCAAAGGGTTAACTGTGTGCCTAGCCAGTGTTTATGTGAACTGTATGTGCTGCTTTCACTAGGGGAAGAGATGGAATTTATTCCCTGCTTTGCAGGAAGCCAGGGACACAATCTCCATCCCTTCCCTCCTGTCAGAACAGCGATCTGCCTTGTTGACATAGGCAGATCGCAGTTCTGTGCCTCTGCTTGACAATCGGCGGGTGCCGGCGGACGTCGAGTACCCTGCACCCGCCGATCGGCTTCTGCTGTGTGTAATCACAGAGGAAGCGAGCCGCCGGCGGCACACATGCGCTCCCCTACCCGGAAGTGTGGGTTCATTTATATATAAGCACACAGCTGCCACCCTGTAACAGTAAATCAGCTATAGGGCGGACAGCAAGCCGTTAAAAGTGATCGGGTGGTTTAACAGAAAGCCCATCCCCTGCTCTAAAGAATAATACCAGGATCATGATATGATCCTGCCATGATCCTGACATCACCGCACCGGCCAAGGACGTATATATGAGAAAAAAAGAAAAAAAAAATGCGCTCAGGATTGAGAGATGGCAATTACTGGATAGCCCAGATTGCCTCAATTGTGGTCTCAAGCTGCCACTAACCTGATAAACATACTCAGTGAAACAAGAAAAGAAAAATATATATAGTAGCGCTAAACCAAGATTAAATGAAAAAAATTAATTATGAATATTATTTTTAACGTGCTAATCACCACACATATGTAGTGCGTAAAACCCTTATTAGTGACGTGTCAATTAATAATAAACAAACCTAAAACTCAATTGACATAACCAATAAATTATGTTATACGTGATGCAAATTAATAAACCATACAAATGACATATTATAAGAAGGACGCACAAGGCGTCAATCTATGTGTACACAAATAAAATCAGTCCAAAAATGATTATTGAAGTGAAGACACCTGTGAAAAACAAATCCAAGATTCCACAGTGCTTGTCTGAAGAGTGATATCCACCACCAAAAACAGGTCAGCAGCTTACCAGATTATATTGGTCCCCTATGACGGTGGACCTCAAACCGCATATAAGTACTCCCAATTGGATGGTATAGGCTCCTAAGTCCACCTCTTCAAACGAGACTTCCCCAGCAAAATAGGCAGTATGATCACAGTGATCCCATGTAAAAAAGGAGAGGGATATCTCGCTGGTGTAAAATCTTAAGGATTTATTGGATAAAAGTAGAATAAAACACTTACAGCAATGTTGTAAGAGAACAGCCTTAAACTCGCGGCGCCGGCCGGACACTGACGAGTAAACCCGTCCTAGGAGATCGAGCAGTAAGGGGATGACATCACCACGCCGCTCGGTCCGCCCTACGCGTTTCATGATAGGTCACTTCGTCTCGGGGCACCGTATATATGCATACCGCAGACGCGAAGCAGTTAAACACCACTACATGTAATTTTACACTGATAGCCAGGTATGTATATTTTTGCTTCGCTACATTGGTCCAGCTTGGGCCAATGTAGCTATGCATATGTTACATAGTTACATAGTTAGTCAGGTTGAAAAAAGACACAAGTCCATCTAGTTCAACCATAAAAAAATTAATAAATAAAAAATATCGTACAATCCCATATACCCAATTCTATACCCACAGTTGATCCAGAGGTTAGCAAAAAGTAGACCACCGCTTCTACAATACACTCCAGCAGCTTCTGGGTCCCATCACAAGTTCTGCTTAGTGAATACAGGAGATTGCTCTAGGGTTGCCATCTTTTCTCCAAGCCGTATCCGAACACTTTAGCAGCGCACATGACTTTCTTTTATTGTAGAATACACTATAGGATTGTAAAAGATCCGGGACAGCTTTGGCTGAGGGCCACTCGGAGGAGGGAGGGACTAGGATCAGCAAAGAGGGGCCCGAGAAGAGGAGGATCTGGGCTACTCTGTGCAAAACCAACTGCACAGAGCATAACACGTTTGTTATTTAAAAGAAAAAAAAATATAGACTTTACAACCACTTTAACTTTCCAACTCTATCCAAAACTAAAGAAAAGACACAACCTAGGGTTAGACTTTACATTTTAGTGTTTTAACCAAAACAGTTTTATTATTTTAAGTGTTATTTTTTTTTATGTTCTGAAGTCTTACTATAACAATGAACTGAGCTGAGGAGGGGGAACATTCCACAAGGACACCATCCAGAGGTAACTGTATTCGCCAAGTCTCATTTATCTCGTTGCTGTCATCCCTGTGTGTAGCTTTTACACAAACCCCAGATTACAATGTCATTATGTCTGCACAGAGAAAACACTCTGCTTGACTGGAATGAGGGGGTGATTTTTCAGCGAAAAGCTTTAGAGTCGAAGGTTAAAGCATACTGGGCTTTCTGTGGCATAAGCCAAATGCTAAACTGGAGCTTTATGATGGGGAAACAGGCTGTTAAAGGCTTGTTTGTAATTCCAGTCTAGTATTTTGAGAAAATAAATTGCCGCAATAGTGATTACATGGATACTGAGGCATTACAGAGCTCCAAATAAGAGTTGACAGTCCAGAGCTATTTTTGGGTTTAATTTAAAGGATACTATAAAGTTTTATTTTATTAGTTTCAAGTAGAAGTCTGGGCAAAACCTAACTAAGCTTAAACCTGCTCCCACCACTATTCTAAGCCTTATGCTAACTACCCTGTAAAGGAAAGATGCTTATACTTACCTACTTTGGGGGTGCTCCGGTCCAATCACGTGATTGGGTATCAGTGTCAGCTTCAGTGTTCAGAGGGACAGTTCCACAGTGAGTATAACAAGCATGCTTTACTGCATATACAGACTTTTACTGTTGTGGGTTTAGTAACACTTTAAGTTTATATGTTTTGAAACTAACGTTTTATATATATTTTTTTTATACAATATATACAGTATATAAAATGTGTTTTATAAATATACATTTAAAACATGATAAAGAATTACCAAAGCGCTATTGGTTAGCTAAGAAGACAGCTTCACACAAGTTCTTCCCTTGCAGTCACACCGTCTCTTGCTGAAACCTTAAAGGGACACTAAAGGTTCCCGTTTAAAAAACAAAAAAAACAAACATGTTATACTTACCTCCACTGTGCAGCTCGTTTTGCACACAGTGGCCCCGATCCTGGTCTTCTGGGGTCCCTCGGCGGCTGTCTCTGCTCCTCCCCGCATCAGCTAACCCCCTTCAGCTAACCCCCTTCATGGGAAGTGCTCTCCCAAGGGGGTTAGCTTGCGGGCGCGATCCCGTGATACAGCTGGCCGACTGTATCACATGGCCCCGCCCCCCGCCGCGCCGCATCATTGCATGTGATTGACAACAGCGCGAGACAATGGTTGTGCTGCTATTAATCTAGCAAATCTAGCCAATCGACGGCCAGACTCCGAAGAGAAGAGGACTCCGGGGGATGCGCACAGCAGATTCAGGGCTCAGGTAAGTAAAACGGGGGGGGGGGGGGGGCTGGGGGGGGGGGGCCGTCAATGCCAGGTTTTAGTAAACATTAAGGTTAAAAAAAAAAAACCTTTACAACTTCTTTAAAGTGGATGTAAACCCTGCATACACCCAGTGAAGTGAACAGCCTCAGATGATACACAGGGATGAAACAAATCTCCTTAGGTTTTACATGCATATATGCTGTCTTCACATTTATATACTGTTTAGAAAGTTCAGATTGTGTTAGGAAATTTTCTCTTCCTGTTTAACACAGAGTGTGATGTCTGGGCATTCAGCCAAGATGGCTAACATTGCTGATTAGAGGAAAGGCACACACCCCCTCTCCACATAGGCAGAGACTCTCAGAGGTGTTTTGTAACAGGGCCAGCTCCCTGCTAATCTATTTTAGCAACCTCCCCTGACAGTAATGTCAGGCTGCATTTATCTGATGTGCCCGAGAAATTGTCAGGAATTATCAGGCTGATAACAGAGGAACGGTTCAGGAGAGGGCTATGGGGCAAAATACTGCAGATATATGTGCCCAGCTCAAATTTCAAGAATTGGGTTTACATCCACTTTAAATGCAGACTTCCAAAAAGAGAAGAGTCATGTCTGTGACTAATTCACGTGTGTGTGTGTGTGTAACTTGTAGCTTGAGCTACTGAGCTCTGTAAACAGGAGGTAAAGAGAAACAGGAAAATGTGAATAGATGCCTAAAAACTCACTCAATAATGGCATATAAAATACTAAATATTATTATGCATCATTATTTACCAGAAAAAAATATTGAAATATATATATATTTAGCACTGCTCAAATAAAAAAATAAAAATAAAGAAAATATATAAAGTCCCTCTGTAAACTCTGTTTAAACAGAATCTGCCTTTTTGTTCTTTCGGGGAAACTAATAGGTTCTCTTGTAAGAAGAAACCCCCACCCACTGACACTCACATTCACAACACTCTAACGCCACTGTGCCTCATTGAGCCTTTGGTAAGTGCCGGGTCCTACCCGATATAACATGTGACTTCCTCCAAGAATGCAGTATTTGGGCTCGAGCAGCCAATCAGGATGAGGCTTCTTTGTAAAGAAAACAAACTAGATGAATTTTCTCACCTTTGGTTTTAATGCATCTGGAATACATTTACATGGTTTAAAGTGGTTGTAAACCTTATACAACCACTTTATGCTACAGGTAAGCCTACAATAAGGCTTACCTGTAGCTACCCAGGATATCTCCTAAACCTGCATGGTTTAGGAGATATCCCCTGTCCCCTGCATGTGCCGATGTCATCGGCACATGTGTACTAAAGGAAACTGAAGCAATGGCACCTATGTGCCGTTGCTTCAGTCCATGTGCCGTTACCGGCGGCTTCCCACGTGCATGCGCAGGAGTGACGTCATTGTGGCTCCGGCCAATCACAGCGCCGGAGCCGCGATTCCCGGAAGTAACCCCCGGGAGAGATGTCGCTGCCGGGGGGGGGGGGGGACGAGGACCGCTGCGGGGGCTTCGATCTAATATAAGTAATTCATAATGAGCTAGTATGCTATGCATACTAGCTCATTATGCCTTTGTCTTGCAGGTTTTTTCTCAGGGTTTACAACCACTTTAAGCTGAGTATTCACACACACACACACACACACACGCTGTAATAAAACATTTTTTTTCAAGCAGGGCTGCCTTAGCACTAGTGTAGTTTTTTTTTACTATGCTGTAAAGAGCCTGTTTTGTGAACATACATGCAGAATATCAGATTGCCCATCCATTGTTAAGGATGCGGCGGCCGGCTTCCTGGGCCGATCCTTAGCAACCAGCTCAATGCGGTAAATTACTGCATGAAAAAAATGCGGTAATTACCGCTCAATCAAACAAAAAACGCATTCGTTATTTAGCGCAAAATTCTTAGTGAATTGCACATTAAAAACTGATTTACTGCAAGCCTTGTTTTACTGCATTTTATTGTCCGTTATTTAACTCTTAATAAATTGACCACTTTGTTTTAAATATACAGGATATTTTTCAAATACAGAGTTTATTAAAGCTATATAAATGACACAATAAATCCATGTATAAACTGGCAAATATATATATTTTTTAAATCGTCCAAAAGAAAATGAATGTTTCCTTTTCGTGTAAGCTTGAGTGTCTGGCAATGTTTCCCAGATAGTAATAACAGTTCACAGGGAGGAAGGCACAGGGAAGAACCCAGACAGGCTTCCTCTTCTCTCCTTCCATACTATACCATTATACGATTTGCAGACATACCAATAGGAGGGATCTAATATCTAATGGCCAGGACATAATGCGGTCTCCCACTCAAGTTCCAGTGGTGGTCAAGTGGTGACCCCATGGCTTAATATATCCCCCTGATTCTCTTGACATGGTATAAGGAAGCCTGTAAAAGGCTTTTCTAGGATGTTCTAACTTGTGGCAGCAAGTCCCCTTGTCCTTGATGCCTGGGGGTGTCCCTCTTGGTTTTTTAGTACCCCTGTGCCTGCCTTTTATAGGGAACTGCCTGGCCTCACTTGGTAGGTCAAGCTTGTTGGACAGACAGTTGCAAATAATGTATTAGTCATGTGATTTCCCCTCCGATAACATGAAGCATGAACATGAACTTGATGAAGCATTGTCAATAGACTGCGAAACTTGTCAAGTGCATTCATTTTTGATCCCAAAGCCAGCAGTTGACTCTCTGTGACATACATATAAAGTTCTATATGATAGGACAGCTAGACGAGGACAAATTGGTAGGCCCTAATGAATGAGGTTTTACGTTATTGTGATGTCCAACCTCTATATATAACAAAGATATCCCACATTGTTTTATGGGTATTTAATACACATGTAGCTATTTTTATGGATATTGAAACGTAACAAATTTATATGGAAATTTAAGAACAGGATCTATGCAATGCCTCAAAAATCCAGGTTTAATTTTTTTTTAGCTTACATTGTTTTATAAAAAGTTCATAGATTAATTTCATCTGTTCCCCGCAGTTTAGCAACAAAAAATGAATTATTAGAAAATATGTGATTGTTTCCTTTAAATGCCAACCAGCTGCTTGAATCTCAAGCAAAGAAAATGAGAGCAGGCAACCGCACAAAATAAACCATCTGATGGCACAAACACAATTCCGTATTGATGAAATGAACGATATTATCTGTAATTTCGTATTAATCATCACTGGGGAAGGTTCTCCTAGCTATGAGTTATTGAGACACTGATAAATCTGCTTTATGGAATAACAGGAAGTGATCTAATCTCCTGGGTGATGGTATCGCCGGTTTGATGAATATACCCCAATAAATACAGCAATCATGGCCATACATCATCAAGAAGGGAATGTGTGCTAAAGCATCCAGAGCTCTGTTAAACTCATCTTACTGACAGTACAGTACATGGCTAGGAAATTCTGAGGTTCCACAACATGCTCAGTCCTTCCTTCTCTGACTCTTGCTTTTCAAGAAAGTTGGGATACACTGGAGGCAAAGCTGCCAAAAGTAACAAAGAGACTGCAAGAGTGATCCAAACTTTTTTTGATGATGATATTAAAGTGGTCCGGAACTCCAAAATTTTGAATTTTGCTATCTTATAGAGAACATCTAGAAATGTCAAGCGGTCAAAACTGTATCTTTCCCCTTGAATTCGTCCTGAAAAATAACAGTGTACTTCTTGTGCCTACAACCTTATAGCTGTGTAGCACACCCCCGTAGGAGCTGCTGGTTTAATTTTGGGCCTTGCACGTTACCTCAGTATTCGTTGTCTAGGGGATGAGAGTCTACAGAAAGTTCAATGTCCACACAAGTATGAATCCTTTTTGTCAGGTTTTATTTTCCAAACAACTTGCATAGGTAGAGGGATGGAGGGTTAGGGGAAGGTTCAGGCACACACAGCAGATCACTGGGGAAAACGCCTAAGCTTCAAAGTCACACTCACCACTCTCCTTCAAGTGGGTATTGCTCACCCGGATAGGCCCCTCTCACCTGGCCTAGCAGCCAGAATGATGCACGAACAAATAAGAAATAACAGTCTCTGCCACAGACCTTTAGAATGATTAAGTTGAACTGTTCAATGATCTTCTGCCACAGGATTTTAGTACCCGGATATCCAGCCTTACAGTTTAAGAGCCTTTAAGCCAACCCGGCAGACTGTAAGGTAACTTGAGCTACCAGCCTTCCACTTGGTCTTCTCCAGGAGAGGTCCTCCCCTGGTTTCCTCCATTGAGTGGCTTCCTCCCTCAGGACTGACAGCACAGGATCACCTTCAAAGTGTAGGCCCCAGTCAGGACAACTGGGCCTACCTGGCATAGATGCAGCCTTGGGCCAGTGTGGCTCCGAGACTGAAATTCCAGTAACACATACCTCGAGCCAGGAGGGCCACGAGGCGAAAAGAGCCCAGAGAAATGACGTCTGCCCCTTAAGTACCCTTCCCCAGCAGGCTCAGCGGGGAGACCACTCCCACTGAGCTGTTCCCGGCGAAAAGTACCCAATACACTTTGGCCTGTTTGTATTCCAACATTGGCCTGGGATGGTAACGCCACCTACAGGCAAACAGTGGGAAGTCCTTCCAAACACAGTCATAGCCGGAACAGAAGCTAATTTAGTCCCAATCATCACAAGGTCTGAGCTAACTATCAGCTCAGACACCCACTAAATTTAACATAGCACCTGATTATCAGGAGCAGGGCGCTACATACTCCCCCCACTACAACAAGACACTGTCCCCAGTGTCTGGAAGAAAAACATGGTCCTCAATCATGAGGACCAGCACCTGAACCCTATGAAAAACTTTGGAAGGGGAGGGGAATGGGAAAGGAACTTTGGATATAAAATATTCACATGAATTTACAATAAACTCACAACAGTGTACACATTACAACCCCTCACTAACTGTCTAGACCACCCACTCTCCAGCAGTCTTGACAGAAGATCCGGCTCACCTGAAAAAAAACACAAAGACACACAGCCAAATAACATGACAATATAAAGGCACTGTAAAAGAAGCAAAGCTGCATCTCCTTGGAGATGGAACTTTCCTTCTACTTTTAAAGATGTGTAATCAACTTGAAAAGTCTTTCCCTACTCTACTGACCACTGCCACCTAATGTCAGAAGTAACACACAAGAGTCTTTTGAATCGGCGTCTGCCCCTTAAGTACTCTTCCCCAGCATGCTCAGTGGGGAGACCACTCCCACTGAGCTGTTCCTGGGGAAAAGTACCCAATACACTTTGGCCTGTTTGTATTCCAACATTGGCCTGGGGGGGTAACGCCACCTACAGGCAAACAGTGGGAAGTCCTTCCAAACACAGCCATAGCCGGAACAGAAGTTAATTTAGCCCCAATCATCACAAGGTCTCAGCTAACTATCAGCTCAGACACCCACTAAATTTAACATAGGAGCAGGGTACTACAGCTGTATATCTGCAGAATGAGATCATCTAAGACACTTCTGACTTCTAGTCTCATGAGATTTGGAGTAAAACTTGACGAGGTCACCAGTGAGCTGTTAACTGTTTTCTTTGCTGGAGAGAAAGCTGTACCTGGAAACCTGCAATGCAAGGCCAAAACCCTGTATTCAGCTACATCTGTTTTATAAATTTGGGTTACACGATCTAATTTTAAGCTTTTTGGTCAATAACACACAGGTTTTTAGATTGCCAGCCTACAGGGCAGCAGCTATAATAATATGCCCTCTGTTTGCCTTTTTTGGGGCATGACTTCCATAGTTTCAGTCCTCTTCAAAGGGTCAGTATACCCAAAAATTATATTTGAGTTTTTGGTAGATGCTGAAGAGTTAAATAACCTGACAGTTTCCCATACATCTCAACTCCCAGTGGACAGGAAAAGAGTTGGGATTTATGACAGAGAGATCTTTCTGCTGGAGATCTATGTGTTTCACCCTCCTAGATATGTGCTATAAGCAAATTTAGTAACTGGCTCACTGTAATCAGTTGAGCTTCATGTGATTATTTTCATCTGTTCTGGGTTTCACTGGCTCCAGAGTTTACTGCTTTCCCCGTCTGTCTGTAAATGTCCTGGAAGATAGTGGGCTAGGATAGTCAAATCAGCAGCTGAATATTTATGCATCATTTGCCAATCCCTGGGGGGTAACGTGCCCAGATGGTGGCTGGGAGAGTGTACAAAGACTCTGAGATCTGGAACAAAGGGATCTTTAGTCCTGGAGGATGTGCAGCCTGGGCAAACTTGCCATGTGCATGTGTCCGCTGTTCAACGAGGTCCCAGCTAGCCTAGCTAGGGGGACCTATTCTGCTAAAAGTGATACTAAACACACACTGTTTAACCACTTGACAACTGGGCACTTAAACCCCCTTCCTAACCAGACGAATTTTCAGCTTTCGGTGCTCTCACATTTTGAATGACAATTACTCAGTCATACAACACTGTACCCATATGAAATTTTTGTCCTTTTTTTCACACAAATAGAGCTTTCTTTTGGTGGTATTTAATCACTGTTGGGTTTTTTATTTTTTGCGCTATAAGAGAAAAAAGACTGAAAATTTTGAAAAAAAATGAATTTTTCTTTGTTTCCGTTATAAAATTTTGCAAATTAGTATTTTTTCTTCATAAATTTTGGCCAAAATTTATACTGCTACATATCTTTGGTAAAAATAAGTACAAATTGGTGCATATTTTTTGGTCTTTGTGAAAGTTATAGAGTCCACAATCTATGGTGCCAATACCTGAAAATTGATCACACCTGAAGTACTGACGGCCTATCTCATTTCTTGAGACCCTGACGTGCCAGAAAAGTACAAATACCCCCCAAATTACCCCTTTTTGGAAAGAAGACATTCCAAGGTATTTAGAAAGAGGCATTGTGAGTTTTTTGAAGTTGTAATTTTTTCCCACAATTCTTTGCAAAATCAAGATTTTTTTTTCTTTTTTTTTTTTTTCCACAAAATTGTCATATTAGCAGGTTATTTCTCACACACAGCATATGCATACCACAAATTACACCCCAAAACACATTCTGCTATTCCTCCCGAGTATGGCGATACCACATGTGTGAGACTTTTACACAGCGTGGCCACATAGAGAGGCCCAACATGCAGGGAGCACCTTCAGGTGTTCTGGAGCACCGAGGCCAATTCTGACATTTCTCTCCTACATGTAAAAATCATCATTTGTTTGCTAGAAAATTACATAGAACCCCAAAACATTATATATGTTTTTTTTAGCAAAGACCTTAAAGAATATAATGGTGCTCGTTGCAACTTTTTATCTTGCACGGTATTTGCGCAGAAATTTTTCTAACGCGTTTTTTATGGAAAAAAACAGTTTTGTGCTTAAAAGAAAAAAAACCTGTAAAGTTAGCCCAATGTTTTTGCATAATGTGAAAGATGAAGTGACGCCGAGTAAATAGATACCTAACATGTCACCCTTCAAAATTGCACACGCTCGTCGAATGGCGCCAAACTTTGCTACTTAAAAATCCCCATAGGCGACGATTTAAATATTTTTACTGGTTACCTGTTTTGAGTTACAGTGGAGGTCTAGGGCCACAATTATTGCTCTCGCTCTAACGTTCACAACGATACCTCACATGTGTGGTTTGAACACCGTTTTCATATGTGGGCGGGGCTTACGTATGCGTTCACTTCTGCATGCGAGCTCGCGGGGGCAGGGGCGCTTTAAAAAAAAAATATATTTTTTATTGTTCATTTTACTTTATTTATTTTAGTTTGACATGTTTTTCCGCCCCAAATTTTTTTTTGATCACTTTTATTCCTATTACAAGGAACGTAAACATCCCTTGTAATAGGAATATGGCATGACAGGTCCTCTTTACAGTGAGATATGGGGTCAATAAGACCCCACATCTCACCTCTAGGCTGGGATGCCTGAAAAAAAAACAAAAAAAAAACAATCCTGGCTTTGATCGTAGCGGTGAGCCGGTAGAAGCACCGGAGGGCAGCGGGAGGGGGGGGGCATCCCCTCTCACCTCCCATAAGAGCGATCAAGTGGTGGAACAGCCGCTATGATCATTCTTATGGTGTAGGGAATCGCCGGCTGAAAAAGCGAATATCTGAATGATGCCTGTAGCTGCACCCATCATTCAGATATCCCTGCATAAAGTTAAGGACGTCATATGACGGCCGGTGGGCAGGAAGTGGTTATTGCAGAGTATTGCCGGGTATTGCGGAGTATGGCCGGGTATTGCGGAGTATGGCCGGGTATTGCGGAGTATGGCCGGTGTGACAACAGGAAGGTAAAGTCACCTGGTTGCATCCAGGGGGGTAGATATATTTCGCCCAGATTCAGGCTTTACGCCGACTTATACAACTAGGTGGAGAGTTGTATAAGGCTAGTGGGCTCATGGATGACTCATACCTCTACGGAGAGTGTGGGGCGTCGTGCAGACAGGGAGTTGATGAGACCAGCTGAAGCTTGTCAGCTCATTTAGGCCTCTATAAGAACTCCCAGCTTCATTAGATGTTAGCTCATGCCTGGACCCAGACCTGTGTGGACTGTCTAGGGAGAGTGAACCCCTGTGCGGTGAGACAAAGCCTGTGTGGCTATTTGCTTGGACATTTAAAACCAGGGACTTAGGGACTAGGACAGCACTAGGCTGATCCCAGTTGTTAGTTAGGAAACCTGTATGTTTAGTCAGAGGTCAAGTTGACCAGGATTTATTTTGTTTATGTTTCTTTTGCTTTGCTGTGTTTTGTCACTGTAAATAGAAAATAAACCGCACCTTTTTGATTTTGAAAACCACAACCTCCGTTTGCTGGGCCTGTTTTTGTGTGGGGAGCCCATCTCGGGGGTCACACACACCCGCTGCCGAGCTAACCCCCTCACACCGGGTATTGCGGAGTATGGCCGGGTATTGCAGAGTATTGCCGGGTATTGAGGAGTATTGAGGAGTATTGAGGAGTATGGCAGGGTATTGCGGAATATGGCAGAGTATTGCACAGTATGGCAGGGTATTGCACAGTATGGGCAGAGTATTGCAGAGTATTGCACAGTATGGGCAGGGTATTGCAGAGTATTGGTAGGGTATTGCAGAGTATTGCACAGGGCATTGCAGAGTATTGCACAGGGCATTGCAGAGTATTGGCAGGGTATTGCAGAGTATTGCACAGGGCATTGCAGAGTATTGCACAGGGTATTGCAGAGTATTGCACAGGGTATTGCAGAGTATTGGCAGGGTATTGCAGAGTATTGCACAGGGTATTGCAGAGTATTGCACAGGGTATTGCAGAGGGTATTGCAGAGTAGTGCACAGGGCATTGCAGAGTATTGCACAGGGCATTGCAGAGTATTGGCAGGGTATTGCAGAGTATTGCACAGGGTATTGCAGAGTATTGCACAGGGTATTGCAGAGTATTGCACAGGGTATTGCAGAGGGTATTGCAGAGTATTGCACAGGGTATTGTACAGGGTATTGCAGAGTATTGCACAGGGTATTGTACAGGGATGGCTGAGCAGGGATGGATGGATGGCTGGATCTGTGACTGCAATTGTCACAGATCCAGCCCACAGCTGACATGGGGGAGGGAGCTGCCATGATCCGCTCCCTCCCCTCTCCTCTCACACTGTACCGATCGGTACACAGAGGGGAGAGAGGAAACCGGCGTCATCACATGACGCCGGTCTGTTTACAATTGATCGCTCCGTCATTTGACCGAGCGATCACGTGGTAAACGGCCGCGATTAGCGGCCATCTACCGTGATCCGTGATGCGCCGGGTCTTCCGGACCCGGCGGTCACGGACATTTCCTGGAGTGCGCCCCAGGGGGCGCGTGGGAGCAAGATTCTGTGAGGACGTCCCTGGGACGTCCACTCAGGATAACTCGACCGCGCTGTGGACGTCTTTCGTCCATGGCGCGGTCAGCAAGTGGTTAATTTACATTGTCCCTTCTATTTCTGTATGTGGATAACACTGTAATTATTTTAATAAAAAATCTATATACAGCTGTCACACGATCCAGCTCTTTCCCAGTCTGTCTGAAGTGAAACATAAGCAGGTGGAGCTTCTAGTCCCCTGCTGCTGGCCACGGTCAAAATAAAAACAAAACAGCCTTTGGAATTTAGAGTAAAAATAAATAATATCAATAAACTGTTTTAAATTGGCAATCAAATATATATCTGAAATCAAATCTTTAATATTTTTTGGCAATAACATGGTGTGGATGGATTTCTGCCAGCCACAGGCTCTGTCACGCCCTTACAGCCCGTGTCTTTGAATAAGAGGGAGGTGACGCCACCATTAATCTACATGTAATCTCCTACCCCATTGTGCTTAGCTGATTAGTGAGCATGGAGGAGGATGGAGGGAGTGGGATGTAATTTACCACTGTGTATACGCCCACATGTGTGACTCTAAAGTCACATGGGCCGCTCAGATATG
This sequence comes from Rana muscosa, assembly GCA_029206835.1. NCBI lineage: Eukaryota > Metazoa > Chordata > Amphibia > Anura > Ranidae > Rana > Rana muscosa. The sequence continues at coordinate 192,687,358 of CM055126.1, read as the reverse complement.
ATTGGGAGGAAATGCTCAGCATAGAAATATACTGAAAACTGAGCATGTACAGAGTTGCCACTACAGCTGCAAAATCCCTAGTTGAATTTGGGACATGGACAGAAGGCATTTATTGATAGTTATGGTGTGGGCTTAGTGACACTGGAGCTGACTGAGGGACTCTTTGTCTGGGGATCTAGTTTGGTATCACTGAAAAGGCGTCTAGAACAGGGGTCTCAAACTGGTGGCCCTCCAGCTGTTGCGGAACTCCAAGTCCCATCATGCCTCTGCCTGATGGAGTCATGCTTGTAACTGCCAGCCTTGCAATGCCTTATGGGATTTGTAGTTTTGCAACAGCTGGAGGGCCGCCAGTTTGAGACCCCTGGTCTGGAAGATACTGGAGGGAGGCAACCAACTATCCAAGGACATTAGTGAGTAAAGACAAGTGTGAAAGATCCCTGAGACCGTGTGCTGTGATAATTTCTCTTGTGCTGGAGTCAGCATTGCTAAAAAGGGGACATTGTGTCTGGTGTCCTGAAAAGCTCAGTACAATATTTGCTTGTGCAAGGACTCTGCTCAAACCTTTAGGGGGAAGTTTAGCATCCTCGGGTTGCTGTTAAAGAAGCTCAGTCTACTATTAGCTTGTGCAAGGACTCTGCTCAAACCCATAGGAGGAAGATTAGTGTCCTCAAGTTTCTGCTAAAGTTACTGGAGTGCCTGGCTGGGGTGCAGTTATGGGTAAAGGACCCTAGGGACCTGAAAACTGCAGGCTCCTGTGGGAGCAAGCACTGCATAACAATAAAAATATCATAATGGGTTAAAACATTGGACCTCATCTCTTTTTCTTCTGACATGACTTGCTGAGCTGAAGGCTGACCAGTGAAATCAGAGCCAGATTTACTTTTAGACACTTGTGCCTATAGGCAAAATGGACAAATAGATGGCTTTTTCACTAAATAGCCATAGAGCACACGGTTTTTTTCCCCCATCAGAAGTTGTTCAGTATACAAAGGGATTCTAGCAAAGGGGTTCCTTTGGGCATCAAAAGTTGTGTGCCAACGGGCTCCAGTGATGAAATAATGATCTGAGTGGAGTAAATATCCATTCTTATACAAAATTGTAAATTTGTTGGTCATGCTGAGCTTGTAGTAGCAGATTTTCCCAGCAGTATCACAGTTCACGGTCTTCAGAACTGACCTGTGCTGCATCAGTCTGTTGTTTCTCACCTGGGCTCAATGCTTGATTCCTGTTCGTTTCCTCTGCAATAGGTTTCTCCAACACAGACAACCTGTACCAAAACTTATTCAGGTCATGTGTTTAGCCAACCTTGTTGGTTCTTATTGAGAAGCTGTGCTGCTGGACACATCATCTGATGTCACGTTTGGGAAATCTATTTTAAAGAGAATTTTTGGATTTTAAAATAACAAAGAATTATAGTAACCTAGGTGGATGCAGCATCTCTGCAGTGAGAACTGAGCGATCAAACAACACTGAACGCTTAGTTCTCCCTCTGTTCTCAGCCATAACTGCCATTCTGCAGCTCTCTGCTCTGCCCTACAGTGCTCACTGGAGCGTTGGGCTGTGAGGGTGCGGAGGGGCTGGCTCAGGTTCTCAGCGGATCACTGAGAGGTTGAGCCAGGTGCAGGCATATAGGTGGATCCTGACCATATGGTTGGGATCTTTCCCGAGCCTGGACCGAGTGGGTGATATCCTATGTGATCCATAGGAGAAGTATGGCCAAAAAAGCTTTGGCCATACTTTTGCTTTAAGTTTGTTCGGTGCAGTGGGAAATTGCCTTTCCAAGCAAAGAACTCTCTGAGATTGCATTTCCATGCTCCTGTTCTAGTGTCTGATACCCACTTACAACCTCTGCCTGTTTTCCAACAATCCTGGTTTGTCACCAGTCCTGACCTCTTGCTTGTTTGACCTCAATTTACCTCACAATTCTGTATCTCTCCTTATTTTTGAATTTTTTTTTGGGAAGTCTTAATATATTTATTTACAATAAGTATCCCGACAAATGCATCAGAGGAGTTACACTGTGTATTTGGAGATCTACTCATCTTCTGGGGGGGGGGGGGGGTGCCCAGCTCTTCATCTGTCCATTTAGAAGGGTCAGGATAAGAAAAGTGGCAAAAAACAGTGGCTTGTGCCAAAAATGCCACAGGATCCAAAACCACACAAATCTACTTAGGAGCTCTGCCATGATAATCGGTCTTTTGACCAGATCATTAATTTGTCTGTAGCAAGCTTTGACATGGCCTCCAGCTTTTCAGACTCCAGTCTGCATCCTCGCCACAGCCCCAAACAGGCGTCCTCCGGCCTTTAGAGCTCCCCTGAGCTAGACCAGCGATGCCATCACACCAAATCAACGTCTCTCCTTATTTTTGCCAGCTTTTGCCATTCTGGGTGTATTCAAAAGCCGCAACCTAGGAGCCATCTGCTGCAAATTCCATCACTCTTTGTGGGGTCTGGTAGTAAACATCAGATGGATCCCTTGATTTTGAGTCTCAGCCCTCTGCGGGGCCTATATTTGTCTGGTGCAGAAGATAACCCACTCTGCTTAGACTATACAAAGGGCTGAGGACGTCTTCCTGCCCCCATATCAGCATTAGGGCCTGGTGATTGGTCTGTCAGGCACCCAGTGCTTCATAGTGAACTAAAGGGGAGAAGGTCACATGCTCCCCATAATGGGCAGTGCCCAGTATTTCTCTTTAACCCAGGTGGAGAAGCAAAGGGCAGGTGGACATATGCAGCATGGGAAAAAAGGGGCATTCATTCAAAGTAGTAGCATGGGCAAAGCACAGATTCACTTTAGGCATTTTTGAACTAGACTAGCCAGTCAACCATCATTTGGCCTACACCCAGTAATAAATGACTTTGAAGTGTATAATAAGAACACATTTCAAAGTTCCACCTCCTAAACTAATTTGTTAACTCTGGTTTTGAAAGAGGTTAAGTAACTGATTATTTCAGTTCCAAGAGAATAGCAGAGACCTGGAATTTCTCTGGTGTGATCAGATATAACTATGCCAGGACGCACATGAGATAAAAATGCCAGATCATACTGACAAAGGATCTCAAAATTCATCATTATTTTTCCACTTCATCAAACAACTAAAAAAACACTGATCGCCCCACACAAAAGGGAGCACAGCTGCAAAGTGACGTGTACACCATTAGCAAGAAAAATACATTAAAAAAAAAGCAAAAAATAAATAAATAATAGAATATAAGACTGCAGGTGCAACTTATTAATATGGGGAGCCAGCCTGGGAGCAGAGGATAAATTTGGCCTGTGAATCGGGGCTTTGTTTGGGCACCATTATACATGAACGCCAAGGCCTCCGTTTAATGGAGACACGGTTCCGTAGCCTTGAAATCGACATGAGAAATTATGTGCGGCACAAAAGACGTGACATTAATTATTGAAGCCAATTGACTGTTATGCAGCAGCAAGGGAAGAAATAGCAGGCAATAGCAATCTTCGGTTGAAATTCTCATGCAGAGTGTTAAAATGAAGTTAATTAACAAACTTTTGAGGAATACTGCACTATATACAGTAATAAAAACTGATACATATTATTGTTACACAAGTTGTTTTGTAATTTAAAGCTCCCACCTTGGCTTCCCCCACTGACACACACCCCTTTATCCCCTCTTACAAAATCGCTCTCAAACAAAATAAAAAGCCCTACCTAAATGCCCCTTTTACTCATCTAAATCCATGGTCACGTGACCTTCTGGTTCTGTGTCTTCTATTTTCTTCTGTGTAGAGGGGGCGAGGTCCTTCTGTTGGTGCCCACGAGGCCCGGGACATGGGGTGGGCAGGAGGGGCAGCTGCCCTGGACACTGTGGTATCATGTGAGGTGGGGGGCAACACAAGGAGATTGGCGGGGAGGGGAATTTTGTTAGAAGGGTAAGTATTGTTCTAGGAGGGGACATTTGGGGGGGGAGGGTGGTAATCTAGGGGGATTTGTGTTGGGAGGGAGAATATTTATGCTGGGAGGGAGGGATTTGAAGTGGTGGGGGGAAGATGTGTACTAGGAGGGGACATTTTAGGGGAAGAGGATTTGTGCTAGGGAGGGGTGAATTTTTTTGGAGGGGGGGATTTGAGGATTTGTGCTGAGAGGGGGATTTCATCAGCAGGGAGGCGGATTTGTACTGGGAGGAGAGGAGATTTATGCTTAGGGGTTAAGCATGCAGATTAGTTCTCAATGTTTTTGTGGGGGGGGGGGTGGTTTTGCTGACACATAATTCTCATACATCTTGGGGGGTGGGCACAGTTTGGCATGTTTGCCCTGGGCTCTAGGTGACCTTGTCCCACCACTGGTGCCCACGTCAATTTCTGCTGAACTTTGTATTGCCTGTCCTGCAGTGATGTCCATTCAGAATCCAGAAAATAATGACATCAGCAAAATGAGACTGGCACGAACTGGTCAATCTGCATTGTAGGGTATACCAGTCCCCCACATAGAGAAATGGGGCAAGCGAGGGACCCTGCAGCACTAGGTCTGGGCTCAGAGTTACTGGGATAGTGGAAGAGAAACGTGCAACTTTTCAACAAGGAAGCACACTCGCTAAAGCTGTGGGTAAGTGAAGGTAAGGAAACTAGCCAGGATGTGGGGATGTAAACAACATACATTTTTTTTTGGACAGTCTTCGGGGAGGGGGGGCTAGAATAGGTTTACAGGCATGGCAATTACATTGAGCACTGGTGTTGATTTACTAAAGGCAAATATAATGTGCACTTTTCAAAGGCAGAGCTTAGTAAATGAGGCAAAGTTTCACTGTGAAAAGAATACACAATCACAAACAAGAAACCCCCCCCCCCAAAAAAAAAAAAACAGCAGTTTTCTTGTACATGATTGGATAAAGGAGGTCAGCAGACCTTCCCCTCATCTACAAATCTCTGGAGAACTTGCAAAGTGCACAGTCTATTTGTCTTTAGTAAATCAACCCCAGTATAAATGCTAACCTACTAGGGCCCCTTATCTGCATGGACCATTGAATGAAAGTTGAACCTAGACTTTAAGGCTGGGTTCACATATATGGAAATTGGATGCAGGTTTCCTCGTATTCAATTTGCATGACAGGAGAGTGTGACCGGCTCTCAATGGACCCACATTTGGAAAGTGTCCTGTGCGTGTTTTGGTCCGATTCAGGTGCAAGTTCGGGCAAAAATTTGGACCTGATTTTCACCTGAATTGGTGAACAGGGAGGCACCAGACCCCCTGCTGTGAGCCGTGGCCGCAGCATGTGTGATTGAAGCCTAGAGCGAATCTTAAACCATGAAATGAACTTCCTCTCATCTGCTTCCTCCCCTTCCTCTTACACAATTTCACATTTCTTTTTTTAATGAAATGTAAATATCTGTATAGCGCCCTGGGGTTTAGTCAGGGAGCTCCTCACAAATTTACTTGCCAGGAGTAGTTACCCTGGTCAGTTGCTAGAGATCCATTGATTTCTCCCTAAGTTTGGCCTTGTTGCACTTCTCTCTTCTACCACTAGGTGGTTGGGTACTTTGTGGTACTAGATATGAGAAGGGCAACCCAAGGTCAGGTTATGGGTCTATGGGGTATCTCAGCCAACGGGCAGGGTTTTTCTTGAATCCCTTGGCCTGCTGGGAGAATTCAAATTAAGGGAAATGTCTGGACAGCCGCACTCCAAAAAATGTTGCTTTGATTAAGCACTAAGTAATAGTGTGAAACGCATCAGCTTGTATCCTGTTTGCTGTGGCGAATGTATCCTGTGATCCTGTTTTTACAATAAAAGCAACATTTTTTGGAGTGCGGCTGTTCAGACATTTCCCTTCATTTACATTGTTATATGCATTGCCAGCACCTGGGGCTCCAGATCTGGTGAAGTGGTTCATTATTTGTTTTCTACCTTGAGCGGTGACTCCCTTTCTTTATCTGCCTGCTGGGAGAACCTATATATTTGGGTCAGGTGATCTCAGTTCTGTGCCACCTGGACGGCTGTCTGGGTGGACGTGTGTTGTATGCCCTGGGCTGCTAGGCTGGAGATTGGGCCTATCCTTGGGGCATTTGGCTGCCAGGCTGTGTGAGGACCTATCCAAAAGTAAGAGGGCAGCGCAGGGTTGGGATTGCGGCTTGCAGTCCAACCATAAGTGATGGTTCTGCCGGCCCGAGAGCCTGTCTTGATCGGAGGTAGAAGGAAAGTTGTCGCCACAAAGGGACCAACCCTACCTCTACCAGGAACCACAGTGAGTAACTGAAGCAAGTACCGAGTAGCATTCTCACTGAATGGGAACGGTGGAGAATCGGGAAACTTCAGGCAGTAATTAAGTCTGTTTATTACCTTAAAGCGGAAGTAAACCGATCAATTTAACAGTTTCAAAAAGCAGTTACATTCCCGGCTTGCCGGGAATTCCAACTGTCACATTGGTTGTGCTCTCAACCAAACTGTCAAACCATCCAATGGCTGGTGTCATAACTGATCACATGTGCAGCATCATGGCAGTTGAAGATTAAACAGAGCCCAAGATGGCAGCTTCCTTGCCTGAAAATGATAGGAGGGTTTACTTCCACTTTAATGGTGCCACTTTCTGATTCCTTGTCTAGATGAAGGTTAAGTAGGTCGGCCTATTGGTGCCTCCTTGAATGTCCATGCCACACAAATCAGGTGGCAGTGTTGACATGCAGCGGTTCTCTGCCTGGTATATGGGACCTGGAAGGGACCCTCAGTGAGTGTGCACATGCCTAAGATCTCCCTGAACAGGCTAATTCAAAATGGTGGTGTGGCAGCAGGGCAGAGCAGGGAGATCTTCAGTTGCAAGGAAGCTAATGCTAGATTCCATGGACTAGTAACTTGTAATGGTTGTTCTTTTGTTTCCATATGTAGCACTACCCCCGTAGGAGCTGCTGGTTAGTTTTGGGTCTGCGCTCTGACTGTCAATCCCAGAAGTTTGGCTCAAACCCCCCTCTGGCGCAACTGGACAATAAGGTGATTGTGGAACCAAATAGCAAGAGGGGACCACAATAATACCACACATTAATATATATAATTAAATATTGTTACCTTGGTGCTTGTCACCTGTCCCACGGCTGCAATAGACAGAGTCCCACACAAAATGTAGCTTAACCAGTGGTAAGGTGTTTACTTGGCAAAAGAATAGAACAATGGTTACACAGACAAGATTGACTACACACAGCTCCCTGAAAAAGTCAATGGGACACAACTGGTACGGAATTTCTTTGCTCCCAGACCCCAATAACATGACCTGGGGTCAGATCTGAGTGAGTGTGTGGTGGAGGAATCCCCCAATGCAATGATACCAGCACTGGGACACCTCTCTACCAAATCCCACACAACCCACCCAAAATAGCGAAATAACAGAGTAATGCAAACGGTTATACTAAACATATAGCTTCACAAGCTATATGGCTCCCCCTAGTGGACAATTCAACTGGTGAGTGCCCCATTGTAGAACTTCTGAAAATAAAGTAAGCGGATCACTGTTCCTTTAAATGTCAGTTAGTCTTCTGCTAGCTCCTTTGGTGCACTTATCTATTTGTATTCCAATAAACAGGGTGAAGAGAAAATGATAATCACTTGAGGCATATAGTGTATTGGTAGAATAAACACTAGTTCTTCCCAGCCGCTGTATCACTCTCAGGTGTAACGTATTCCTACTTGTGGCACTGCAGATGCCAGCAAGTACATGTGGTACTATGGAAACCACCTTCCTGTGACCCAGTAAACTATACTGATAGGCAAGTGCCTTCTCACCAAATGAGGCCTCGCCTCACCGGTACACTCCATCTGGAACCTCTCCTTGCTCTCAGCCTCTCTGTAACACGAGGCCCCTGGTCCTCCGTGCAGCCGCTCACAAGGTGCCGGTGGATGGGTGACTCCGGATGCTGTGAAGTGTAGACCGGTCCCTCTCTGGCTCGATCAGCGAGGCTGTCCACAAGGATCCCTCCGTCAAGCGATCCGCTCTCTCTGTAACTTTAGGCCCAGGCTTCTCCGGCCTAGGCGCACTCACAACAGGCCTCTAGCCTATAGAAGATGGCTTCCCGAGAGAGCGGGCTGAGGCCCCGCCTGTTCCTTAAATCAGTTCTCCCAGCAAGCTGTGCGTGGCGCACTGCAGTTTGGTAGCACAGTGGGATTTGTGGGTATTGTAGTCTCAATCCAACCCACGGCAATAGAGTCTCTGCCTCTTGCACTACAATGCCCATCATGCTTTGTTCTTGACATCATTGAACCAAACAACTTCAATAATACAGTATAACGCAAAACGGGCACCAAAAGGGAGCCAAGTTCCTAATTAGGCATCAATTGCAGTCTGTTAAAATACGTTCAATAATAACACCTTGCTACACATACATGGACAAGTAATAAAGAGCTGAAATTTTGGTTAACCTAAGTAGGGCGAAGTACCTCTTTGAGCTCTGAACAGGGGCCTACACTTATCCGCAACACTCAACCTGACAGATTCCCTTTATAGGTGCATGACACTTTTGTTTTCTTCCACCTAAAGAACATGACGAGAGCTTGATCAGTTGCAGTCAATACAGGGGGTCATGCCTGCAGGATAAAAGTCAGGAGTTGAAGGCAACACACAGAATGAAAAAGAGACACCAGATCCCACGTGACAATGACAAAACCGTCAGGGGAAACAAAATAAAAAAAGATTTCTCTGATCTTCATATTTCCTTCTGAGCTAATATTGTATCCAAGATATGTTTCAAGATTTTGGTGACAAGTGTGAAAGTCAAGGCATGTGGAGCCTCAGGGAAAAAAATCATCAAGTGACAAAACTGAGGGATGTAATGAACAGTCACTTGTATTCTACCTGCGTGGCTGGAAATTGTCTAGGGCTCAGCAATTCTAGTGAGCAGTCTGAAGCAGACGTTGGAGAGAACTATAATTTTAAAGCCTAATTCTAATAAAAATAAAAAATAAACTGTATTGAGTGGGAAATATTGAAAATGTCTGTTTAGTTATTCTCTCTGACCCCATTGAGAAGATTTTTTCTTATTTTCTTTTCCTATGACACCATGACAAGAATTGTGGCGAGGGGTTGTAACCAGGACCGGAAGGCACCGACCACAAGAAATACATTACCAGAAATTACCAGAAATACTTACTCAGGAAGTGGATTCCAATCTCCATGGGTACACAGACAGCAGAGGCTCTAACCAAAAGAAAATAAATATTCTTTAAGAGGAGTTTGGCTTTATGAAACCCTCATCACCTTCCCAGAAAAAAAAAATATTTAAGGTGACAGAAAACCTGGGATTCTCTTTTAAATGAATTCAACTGTACATACTTCTGTAGTGTGCTGGGAAAATGATGAAAGAACGATGCTCGGCACCTGAGTGGGCTCTGGGCTTGTGTGCCCGATGTCCGTTCTGTTCAGGAAAAGGGTAAAACTAAGGCTATGGACTAGACCCGTGGTTGCCAACCAGTGGTTCGTGGACCACTGATGGTCCACGAAAAAAGTTTTGGTGAACCCCAGGGGTTCTGCCGCTAATCAACATTGTGGCGGATGTATACCGCCCAGTGTTGTTTCCAGTGTTGTTCTCAATGAGCGCTGACAGTCAATATGGTCAGCTTGCATTAATACCCGATGCCTCCTCTGTAGTTCTGGCTCCTGTAAACTCAGAAGCAAGCGCCGGGAGTAGTGCAGAGAGCTGGAAATAAAGAAGGAGGGGTCTTCCAATGGCAGCGCAGACTGTAGGAGGTCTGCAGGATTCAAAATTGTGAGTTTAGTGGTCTGTGAGGTCCAAAAGGTTAGCGACCACTGGACTAGACTTATGGGCACTGTCTGGGTTAATTGGGACAAGGGATCCCTGACTCATGTATAGTGGGAACCAGAGGAGGCCAGCCTATGGCCTGTAGAGGCTTATCCTAGAGGAAGGAACTCCCCCCAGTGACCGCTTCTGCGTAAAGTATTTTTTGTGAGTTGGAAGAGTAGTCCTTTGGCCATTTGAAACTGGGCATAAAACTGTGACCGACTTCCGGTTCCGGCGCCGCATGAGGTAGCTGCGCCTTCTATCAGCTCCCGCACCAGGACCCGATATACCGGCATATAAAATCAGCCTGAGTGGCCCCCCATAGCCATCCGCCATCTCCGGGTGCCCCCCTCACTAAGATGGACCGCTTTGTGGAAAAAAACGGCACCCGCTCGTTCGCGGCCGCAACGGCGCCGCCGGGCAAGCCGCAAATCGAGGCCCCGGCTTCGGCCTACTCACACGCCGCGGATGAATCACAGGCGGCCAACATGGAGGTGAGCGGACACCCCTCCCAGCACACCACCACCCCCTCTGCTGCTCCACCTCAGGGTCCAAATATACCATCAAACCTGCCAGCCACACTAGGGGGTTATATCACTTCCACACCCCCGGGGATGCAGATAACACACACCACATTGCTAATGCTGTAGCAGCCCTTCTCTCCCCCATGATCTCTGACTCGGTGGAAAAGGCAGTTAATGCGGGCATGCAACAAATCAAAGCCCAAATCGCTGAACATTCCACTAGACTAAATGAGATGGAACACCGCCTGTCTGAGGTAGAAGACGAACTTTACCAAGCACAGGCCACGGAACAGTCGCAGGACAAAACTAACCAATATATCAGTCAAAAATTGGAAGATTTGGAAAATAGATCCAGAAGGAGCAACTTGCAATTTGTAGGCATCCCCGAATCGCTTCCCTCTGCAGCTCTGTCAGAATTCTGCTCAAAACGCATTTCGGAGGCCATGGGTCTTTTAGGCCTGTTCACAGTGGAACGCGCACACCGCATGGGGTCCTTCAATACCGAGCGCAAAACACCCCGTCCCATTATTGCCAAGTATCTCAACTATGCTGACAAATCCCTCATTCTACAGACATTCCGGCAGTCCCCATCTCTCCAAATAGATGGGGTAAAAATCCAAATTTTTGCAGACTACTCGATCGAAGTCTCCAAGAAAAGAAAAGCTTTTCAACCGATCTGCTCTGAAATCTTCAAGCAACAAATAAAATTTACCCTGGCTTTTCCTGCAACTCTGCACCTCAAAACACCTAAAGGGGAACAACTGTCGTTCCAGGATCCTTTGGAAGCAGAATCCTTTGTCCGTTCCCTACGGGGTGAAGCAATTCCCCACACGCCTTCCAAGTCGACTTCTAGCCTTCGATCTCTGGAACAGAGAAGCCCTCGCAAGGACTCTCCAAAACGTTTTAGACATTCTGCTCCAGACCAGCGATACCTAAACTCCCGGCGATGAACTTTCCTACTCTGCCATGAACTTTCACCAACGCCATTACAGGTTTATGGTCTCTTTTTGTCACTCCGGTTGTTTGTGATGCTAGATCTAATTTACGTGGTCATCCTGAGTCTACCTCCGGGCACTGACAACTGGGTGGTCACCCAGTGCTCGCTCCCTCAACTGTTCTAATTCATCTCTTTTACACACTTTATTGTACTGCATGTTATGCCTGAACCCTTTTTTTTTTCAGCTAAGGTAGCAGTGCGAACATGCCGCACTGTACACAATTTTGTTTACATTTACATCTCTTTCCTTTTCCCCCCCTTCATCCCCACTCCACATATCAACCTACTCTCTTTACTCGAGGGCTCCACATATAGAGGCACATGTTCCTCCCATGCCTGAGTTATGCCTCCCGATCCCCACTTATACCCCTACAGCTACAGAATCTCTGCAAATACCCCTTATTATCCGCAATTTCTTAAGGTGATCTCATGGAATGTGAAGGGTCTTCGTTCTCCTAACAAGAGAATGAAGATTCTTCGCCATCTCAAAAGGCTAAAAGCTGACATAGCACTACTTCAGGAATCTCATCTTTCGGCATCCGACTTCAGTCGTATGCAGAAACTTTGGGTTGGAACGGTCTTGGGGTCAGAATCAGTTGGACGGAAAGCTGGTGTCCTCCTCCTATTTCACAAAAACCTCCCATGTACTGTTCTATCCACGCACACGGATGACCAAGGACGATTCATCTCTTCCAGGGTGTAACGGGAAGGCCCGGGGGACTCAGAATCGCTTAGGAAGTATGAAATACCCTTGCGCCAGCTTCCCCAATGGCTCTTATGTGTCAATCACCCTGTGTCTCTATTAGGGGCACAGGGTGAATGAAAACCCCAATATGGTCTATGATAGCCATTAGACTTGTGCACAACGGAAAAATTCGTTCCGTTTCGGTTTGTTTCTTTCCGGTCCTGTTGATTCGTAATCATTCGTAATTTTGCTAGACGGGATTTTTCGTGTTCGGACTCATTCGTATTTTTGCAAGCGACATTTTTCGTTGAATTTTTTGTTGCTTTGTAATTCGTACTTTCGGTAGAGTACGTTGTTTTTCGTTGATTCTGGACACAACTCCTACTTTCGTAACTTTTTTTGGGTTCGTACTTTCGGTAGAGTACGTTGTTTTTCGTTGATTCTGGACACAACTCCTACTTTCGTAACTTTTTTTGGGTTCGTTGATTCGTAATTTTCCGTGTCTCTCTCACAACGACGCTGCCTATTATGCCTAATGTGCTTCGAATGGATTTGTACTTTTCTAAATACATTGCGGTTATTTGTAACGATTCGAAATCTCGTATTTTACTTTCGTTTTTAACATGCGGCTATAGGCTCCGCCCCTGTACACCATTTTGAGAGGGTTCAGCACGGTGAGGGAGAAGCAGAGAGCAGAGCAGAGTGTTATTGTGCTTCGAATGGATTCGAAATCTCGTATTTTACTTTCGTTTTTTACATGCGGCTATAACCTCTGCCCCTGTACACCATTTTGAGAGGGAGTTCAGCACGGTGTGGGAGAAGCAGAGAGCAGAGCAGAGTGAGTGTTATTGTGCTTCGTATGGATTCGTACATTCGTAACTTTTTCATAACGAATTATGCCGAAGACATTCGGGCATTCGCTATTTGCGGTATAATTTATTTCGGATTCGGTCTTATTCGTAATTGCTTTGTTCGGAAATTCGAATGCTTCCGAATGTCCGAAAGTTGCTAAATTCGGACGAATTTCAATTCGTTACGAAACGAATTGCACAAGCCTAATAGCCATATTCAAGGCTGTATATACATTGTATATAGATTGGATGTATACGGTATGTGGGGGTTAAGTATCATTGCTGTGAGGAATTAAGTTGTTTTGCATTTCTATTGTTCAGTATGACTTGGGAAGGTCTGGTGTGAATAGAAGTAATTAACCCTATACTTGTGTGTATTGTAAAGGCAGACTGGGATTTACAATACAAAGGGATTTAAGATGTAAAGGGTTTAGAACCTGTTGTCGCCAGACAGACTGGCTGCCAACCCTTTGTGGGAAGATGTGTATTGGAGATCGTATATTCTATTGTGTTGGGATCTTTTGAAGCCTAGCAGACGTCAGGATGAGGTGTTGAGTTTTGGGATGTGTGGGTGGAGCTGGGCCCTTGTTCATGTTAAATCATGTGCCCTGAATTGTGTATAAAGTTACAATGTTTGGCATTAATAAATGGATTCCTACTACAGAAGAGACAGAGTGCGTCTCGTCTTCTTCCAGAGGGGTCGGCTCCTATAGGAAAGGGTCGTTTAGCTGTGGATATCGGTAGCGAGTGGATGTGTGTCTAGGAGAGGGAACATCGTAAACGGCGTTAATACCCCTTGAGATTGGGGTGCCGTTACATTGGTTGGCAGCAGCGGGATTTTCCCTCCAGTTCCTGGGACACTCCAAGCCACCACAGTGAATGACCAAGCTATGCAGCCTGCAGAAAAGTCACGCTGAAAGACTTACTTGAGAGCCGAGATGAACCAGAGGAATGGTGATGCAGGACCCCGGTCAGTTGAAGATTTGTTTCAGCAACGAGTTCGAGAGCGCTTGGCATTATATGGTGCTAACCCATCAGAGACCGCCATACAGGAAGCCATTAGAGAAATCGAGCGGCAGGATGAGCGACAACATGAGCAGAGTATGGCGGAAATACGGCAATCAGAGACAACACCTAAAAAAGCAGCACCAACTGAAAGGAGAGGAGAGATACAGATACCAGCCGACATGGAAAAGGAATTCAGAAGGAGGTTGCGAGAGATGCAGATACAGCATAGAGGACCAGTATCAGAGGAGGTCCTGCTGGGATGGTCGGATTCGATCCGCTGCGAACTCTGGAAGAAAGTGCTAGCCCTCGAGCAGCAACACCAGGGAAAAGTTCTCCCCTCCATCCATGTAAGGTACTGGTCGCAGTATGAAGTACGAATGCTGTTATTGGGGGAACAACCGAAGCAGGAGTGGACAGCTGAGTTAAGCAGGCTGATCCGGGCAGAGATGCGGTTGGACGAGAGCTACAGAGCCCTCCGGTGGTATGTAGCCCAAGAGTGCCCATGGTCAGCGGATGACAGCCCCACGGAAGGCTTTGACTATAATGGCCTGGGATTGTTGTATTGGAGGCTGTCCGAGGACCCTGACTTTGGGAGTGATCAGGAGTGGCGTTTGGAGGAAATAATGGAGCACAGAGAACAAAGACTGAATGTCTCGGAAGGGCACTGGGCACAGGAAGATTTGGAGTTTCTGGCCGTTCAGGAATGGGAGCTGGAGATCGCCTACAAACAGCTGCTAGACTCCGCTCAGCAGCAGGGTGGGGCTCCCTTTGCCTGGGACTATCAGGAAATACCAGTTGACAACTATGAAATCCTGGCCGAAGAATCAGCAGTGGAAAATCTGAAGATTGCCCTCCCTAAAGCCGAAGTGAATGATACAGAGTTCCAGGGAGCTAACCTGGCTGAAGAATCGGCAGTGGAAAATCTGAAGATTGCCCTCCCTAAAGCCGAAGTGGATGATATGGAGTTCCAGGGAGCTAGCCTGGCTGAAGAATCGGCAGTGGAAAAGATGAAGATTGCCCTCCCTAAAGCCGAAGTGGATAATATGGAGTTCCAGGGAGCTAGGGCAGTTGGCTCATCTCCCCAGCCACAGATTCCAGAAGGTATGGACTTAATGGACTGTGCAGAGGATGTTATGAATTATGCATCGCCCGCTCAAGTACTGGCAGCAGGACAAAGTACTGCAGACCCCTGCTCTACACCCATGGCAGTGTTGGAGGCCCGAATTGAGAAGGTGATGGTTCCTCTTTCTGAGTGGATTTCAGAGATGCAGGGAGGAGAAGCAGCCATTTTCCCTCCCCAACAGGTAGCCAGAGCAGATGGTGTGAAGTCCCCAGCAGAAGTGCTGGCAACAGGGCAGAGTGATACCCACCTCTGCCCAGCACCAGAAACCACTGTGGAGTTTCAGGGAGCCGGGGCAGTTGGCCCCTCTCCCCAGCAACAAGCTGAGGCAGTAAAGCTTTTACTCCCAGCTGAATCACTGGCAGCAGGGCAGAATGCTACTGGCCGCTGCACACAACTGCCACTTGAGCGGATATCGGTGGATGGGACTGCGGTCTCCACTCACAGCAACTCAGCAGAAGAGCTGGCAACAGAGCCGAGCGCCACGGGCCTCGGCTCCCAACTAACAGAAGAGGGAGTTCCTGTGGTATTGGATGGGACTTCAGTCCTCACTGACACAACCCCAGAAAATGGTGTGACACTGAGACAGGAGGATGTCAGCCTTGCTTTGCAAGCACTGGGAGATTTTCACCTACCACAAGTGGATGGGACTTCAGTCTCCACTTGTATACCACAGGGATGCCGGGCAGTCGACCCAGATCCCCAACAGCATGACGGACTGAGCCCAGTCACCCTGTCTTCTCTCCAGCGGTAGAAAGGACTCCAGGGAGAAGGGCCAGTCCAGGCCTCTCCCCAGCGGCGGGTGTGTTCTCTGAGAGAGGCAGAGGTTGGCTGGGTAAGCGATTCTCTGTTTGGAGAAATTTATTTGGGGTACTGTGTGGATACCGGCATTAGAAGAAGGGACCTATGGACTAACTTCGGAGTCAACCCGTCTGGGGTTCCCCCCTCTGTTAGTCTCCTGCCGAAAGGGGAGAGATGTAACGGGAAGGCCCGGGGGACTCAGAATCGCTTAGGAAGTATGAAATACCCTTGCGCCAGCTTCCCCAATGGCTCTTATGTGTCAATCACCCTGTGTCTCTATTAGGGGCACAGGGTGAATGAAAACCCCAATATGGTCTATGATAGCCATATTCAAGGCTGTATATACATTGTATATAGATTGGATGTATACGGTATGTGGGGGTTAAGTATCATTGCTGTGAGGAATTAAGTTGTTTTGCATTTCTATTGTTCAGTATGACTTGGGAAGGTCTGGTGTGAATAGAAGTAATTAACCCTATACTTGTGTGTATTGTAAAGGCAGACTGGGATTTACAATACAAAGGGATTTAAGATGTAAAGGGTTTAGAACCTGTTGTCGCCAGACAGACTGGCTGCCAACCCTTTGTGGGAAGATGTGTATTGGAGATCGTATATTCTATTGTGTTGGGATCTTTTGAAGCCTAGCAGACGTCAGGATGAGGTGTTGAGTTTTGGGATGTGTGGGTGGAGCTGGGCCCTTGTTCATGTTAAATCATGTGCCCTGAATTGTGTATAAAGTTACAATGTTTGGCATTAATAAATGGATTCCTACTACAGAAGAGACAGAGTGCGTCTCGTCTTCTTCCAGAGGGGTCGGCTCCTATAGGAAAGGGTCGTTTAGCTGTGGATATCGGTAGCGAGTGGATGTGTGTCTAGGAGAGGGAACATCGTAAACGGCGTTAATACCCCTTGAGATTGGGGTGCCGTTACACAGGGTTAAAATAGGCACTAAAGACGTAGTAATTTCCAATGTATACGCTCCTAACAGTCCCACAAAGACCTTTTATTCTCAACTCTCCACTTGGCTCCTCACTACCTCCCACCTACCTCACCTAGTTGGGGGAGACTTTAACGACCTCATGCATCCTCCTGACGACAGGTCCTCTCCAAAACAATCTACCTCGGCACTCACTACATCTGCTCCCACCCTATTTGCCTCCACCATGGAATCCCTCCATCTCACCGACATTTGGCGTTTAACACACCCGGTAGACAGGGAGTTCACCTTCTACTCCAACCCTCACAAGATCCTCACTAGGATCGACTACTTCTTTGGGACCGATAATCTTATTCCTCTCGTTTCAGACTCAGAGGTTGGAGACATAGCCATATCGGACCATGCCCCAATACACCTTACGCTTGACAATCTAGACCTTCCCCCCCACATCTGGCGCTTCCCATCCTTCCTCCACAATAATGCTGATTTCAGCGCATACATGGAACGAGCATGGGCGGAGTTTTCCTCCGCTAATGCTCCACATGCAGGGGACCCAAACCTTCTCTGGGATGCAGGAAAAGCATACTTGAGAGGTCGGATCATCTCATATGCCACTTCCTTTAAAAGAAATGCACTATCGAAATTTAAACTAGCCAGCGATAGACTTCACATCGCACAACGCATTCTCGCCACCTCGACTTCACCGGCTGACAAGGCGGAGTGGTCGGCGGCTAAAAATGCATTTGACACCTGGGCGGACACCCTGGAACTCACAAAAAAATCACATCTAGATGCCACTCTACATAAACATGGTAATAAGGCTGGCAAACTCCTATCCAGACTCTGCAAGGGCGCATTCCGTCCGACGCACATCACCTCGCTGCGGGACCACACGGGAACTATACATTCTACCCCACTACACATAAATAAAACCATGCTGGAGTACTACACAGCACTCTACGCGCCCGACCCCATCGACCATAAACTAGCCCATTCCTTCCTTGAGAAAACGAATCTACCAACTATCTCCTCCACCTATCTGGAATCCCTGAATGCCCCCATCTCCCTCGATGAAACAGAAGGCACTATTCGTGCTCGCCGCCCTTCGAAAGCTCCCGGCCCAGATGGCTTCACAAGTGAATTTTATAAAACTCTCCATAATATCACTGCGCCCATACTCCACTCGGTTTATTCCAATATCTGGGCGGGTGGCCCCTATCTCCCTACAGGCAACCAGGCTATCATCAAGCTACTTTCTAAAAAGGGCAAAGATCCTCTAGAACCGGGCTCCTACAGGCCTATTTCACTACTCAACCTGGATGTCAAAATTCTATCGAAGATTGTGGCCTCCAGGCTAGCTGCCATCCTCCCGGACCTCATACACCCGGCCCAATCAGGCTTTGTGAAAGTGCGGACAGCCACCCTTAAAATACGTAAGGTACTCCTGGCCCTTGAGCGAGCCAAACAAGACCCCACGGGAGATTATGCCATCATCACACTAGATGCAGAAAAAGCCTTTGACAATGTAAGTTTTTACTGGCTATCCCTTACTCTATCTAAAATGGGATTCTCAGGCCCCTTCTGCCACCTTATTAATGCCATGTATACAGCGCCCTCAGCTAGACGTGTTGCCGCTGGACTCCTCTCAGAGGACTTCCGCCTTCATAAAGGGACCAGGCAGGGCTGCCCTCTCTCCCCCCTACTGTTCAACTTAGCCTTAAAACCTCTCTCTAGATATCTTTCCCAGATAGCCCCCCTACGAGGCATCAAAATAGGCAAATCTGAACTTTGCACCTCATTATTCGCCGACGACGTCCTCATATTTACGAGCAACCCCCGAGACGACATCTTGACCATCAAAAGCACCTTTGACGACTTTCGAATGTGCTCCGGCCTTCGTATTATTTATTCCAAGAGCGAGATTCTCCCCATAGGGACACATTCCCCACCCCCCTGGACTCAACACTCTCTGTTTAAGGTTGCCTCTTCCCACATCACTTATCTAGGAATAAAGATTGGGAAACTACTAGGCTTGTGCAATTCGTTTCGTAACTAATCAAAATTCGTCCGAATTTAGCAACTTTCGGACATTCGGAAGCATTCGAATTTCCGAACAAAGCGATTACGAATAAAACCGAATCCGAAATAAATTATACCGCAAAATAGCGAATGCCCGAATGTCTTCGGCATAATTCGTTATGAAAAAAGTTACGAATGTACGAATCCATTCGAAGCACAATAACACTCTGCTCTGCTCTCTGCTTCTCCCTCACCGTGCTGAACTCCCTTTCAAAATGGTGTACAGGGGGAGGAGGCTATAGCCGCATGTAAAAAACGAAAGTAAATTACGAGATTTCGAATCGTTACAAATAACCGCAATGTATTTAGAAAAGTACAAATCCATTCGAAGCACATTAGGCATAATAGGCAGCGTCGTTGTGAGAGAGACACGGAAAATTACGAATCAACGAACCCAAAAAAAGTTATGAAAGTAGGAGTTGTGTCCAGAATCAACGAAAAACAACGTACTCTACCGAAAGTACGAATTATAAATCAACTAAAAATTCAACGAAAAATGACGCTTGCGAAAATGCGAATTAGTCCGAACACGAAAAATCCCGTCTAGCAAAATTACGAATGATTACGAATCAACAGGACCGAAAACAAACGAACCGAAACTAAGCAAATTTTTCCGTTGTGCACAAGTCTAGAAACTACCCTCTTCTATCTACCACCTCAATTATCCCCCCTTTTCACTAAACTCTATCAGGAACTGTCAAACTGGATGGATCTCCCCCTCTCACTCCTGGGAAGGTGTCACCTTGTCAAAATGATCAGCTTCGCCAGACTGCTTTATCCTTTGCAAATCATACTTTTTCTCTTGAAACACAAAGATGTTAAATCCCTCAACTCCAAAATTTCACATTTCATCCGGCATGGCAAAAAACCTCGGAAAGCCTTTAAAAAACTACACCTTCCTAGACGTGACGGGGGTATCAGTCTACCTCATATTAGATTGTATAATTTAGCATGTTTGTTCAGGACCAGCCTAGACTGGATAGCCCACTCATCCCAACACTCTAACTATGTCCTAGAATCCGAAATGGCTCACCCCTACTCATTGGTGGCCCTCTTACACTGCAGATGGAAAACTGTCCCCCCTCCCCCTTATCAACACAATCTCCTGCTACGGGACACAGCTCTGGCTTGGAGAGAAATCAGGAAAACACTTAAGCTATCTCCCTTCATCTCTCCCCATTTGCCAATCCAAGGAAATCCTAACTTCATCCCTGGTCTTCATTGCAAAGCCTTTTCGGTCTGGCAGGATCAAGGACTGTCCAATTTTTCCTCACTGTGCGATGGCAACACTGGAAAACCACTTCCCTTTTCCACTATATCCTTGTCATTTTCTCTGCCCCCCTCTCACGTATTTCGTTATAACCAATGCATCAGCTTCCTGTCTACCACCTGCAAAGACAACCTCCGGAGATTTGAAAACAGTTTCGCTGAACTTTTGTTGCAAAGTGGACGCTATAAAATTGCGGACATCTACAAACCTCTCCTGCAGGAATCATCCCCGTCCTTGTCCTCCTCATCTATTGCCAACTGGGCTGTGGATTTCCCAATACCCGATATAACTGACAAGATCCTGTCTGGTCTGCAGAAAACTCTTCGACTGACACCCAACGAAATCTGGAGAGAAACCCAACTCAAGATTGCACACCGGGCTTATATCCCATTCCTCTCCCCTAAATCCAATAAGGATGGTGCCTCATGTCCTTTATGCAAGGTACCCAGGCCTTCTCTCTCCCACCGCTTCTGGTCCTGCTCCTTCATTTCCTCATTTTGGGATCAAGTCATGTCTTACATGTTCAAAACCACTTTATTGAAACTCCCCAAAGACCCTTTACTCCTAATTTTCAGATATTGGGACCCTCTATTGCTACCCTGGTCTCTGTCCCCTGCTGCATTAATCTCCACCGGGACCACCAAACATTCCTCCTCCAAAGACTGGATTTTGCTCTGCCTGCTTATCGCTAGGAGACTCATTCTTAGGCACTGGATCTCTCCTCAAAGCCTCTCTTTCATCCAACTCGAAAAGGGCTGCCTTAACCTTTTCTATAAAGAACGATTTCTCACAGACTTCAAAGAACCCAGATCTAGAGCTCGCTTTTTCTACAGATGGGAATCCTTCATCATTTCAACCCTCTCGTCAGCTGATCAGGCGGCTCTGGAACAACTTTCCTTCTCCTATGTTGACCCTATCTCAAAAGGGCTGTGAAAATCGGTGGCAATACATAGACTCTACTTTCCGGCTGGTCCTACCATGGCTGTTTCACTTTCGGGATCATCCATGTTTTGGAACGAACAGCCCACCACTGTCCCTGGAGCCCCACCCCCCCTTACCCCTCCCCCCCTCTTCACTTATTAGTTTATGTTATGCTTTTTCCCCTATTCCCGATTTTAATTATAGAGGCGCGTAGACAGATCCATCCACTTCTGGTCATATTGCAGTATTGGTTTTGTCTAGGATGACCTTTTGTACCCTCACTAGGTGAGAATTATGTCCATTCAGCGCTCTATCTATAATCCCACAATGTCAGCCTTCTAGTGCTAGTGTCAAGTTTTATCTTTTGTTTTGCCCTTCTTGTTGTAACCAACTAGCTAAATCATTGTTTCTATGTACCATTGTTTTGGAACTGACTGACAATCTTTTTTCTTGTACTTTTGGTATTTTTCTTTACATTTGTACAATTGTCTTTTATTTTCCAATAAAAACTTGTTCAAAAAAAAAAAAAAACTGTGACCACAGATGTGGTGTTTCCATTCCCAAACACAAGGGTGTGCATGACTTAGACTTGGTAACATACTGACCATGGTGCCTTACATAGGGGGGCCTTCAAACCTTCTAAAAAAAGGGCTAGTTTACTTTACTTCAGACTTTGTGAAGGGCAGTCTGTGGGCAGTGAGAGTAGAAAATGGCCCGCCATCAGTGGAAGTGGATATTGTCTCAGGCTTGGTGGTCAGTGGGTGTAAAACAATGACATAGCACTTGTGGTCATTAGGTGGAGGAATAGTGAACCATCATTGATATTAGTTGGAGGAATAGTGCCCTGTCATTGGTATAAGTGAAATGAATAGGCCCTCTCATTGGTATTAGTGGGAGGAGTAATGCCCCATCTTGGTAGTGGGAAGAACTGTGCTGAATCGTTTATACCAGTGGGAGGAATAGTGCCCTATCGTTGGTGTCAGTGGAAGGAATAATGCCCCATCAGTAGTGTCAGTTGATAAATAATACCCCATCATTGGTGTCAGTGGGAGGAATAGTGCCTCACTTTTAGTATCAGTGGAAGAAATTGTACCTTGTATCAAAGGGAGGAATAGTGCCTCGTATCAGTACGAGGAACAGTGCCCCAAGGACTGGATACAGGCGGACAAAGGGTCGCATGTGGCCCGCAGGCTGCAGTTTGGAGACCACCTCCATATATATTAAGAAATCTGGTGTGAAGAGTTCTGCACATACCCCTCAATGGCAAGCAGTAAAAAGTCATAGCTTGGACTTTAGCCAGTGTCTGGCCCAAGCAATCCACACAAAACTTCTTCCGCTATTATACGCCTTGCTGCGCAAGTAAATGTACTATAAAACGAAATTTACAAAAAAAAATAAAAAATCAGAACTAGAAAAAAATATGTCAAAATGACCAATAAAATAAAAACACATTTCAATAAAGATGCTACAAAGTAAATCAATTTTATGATACCTTGCTTTCTTGTTGGCACTGGCTGAAAAGCATTATTCTGAAAAGGAATTTATTCCTGACGAAAATATCATTAGAGAAAATGTTCCTGGAGAAGCCAAGTCAGCCCAAATGTCCACAAAGGGATATTTAGTTTTCTCTCATCTCTGCGGGAAACCAATAAGATGACACACAATTAGCAATAATCATTATCATTTCACAGCTATTCATAAATATTCCATGGAACGGAGGCATCGGTGAGGAAATCAACGGCAAATGAATGTGGAGGATTTATTGGAAAGGAGTTGCGCGTTTATGCATTGGTGTTGATAGAGGGGATGATGGCTCCGCTATGCTGCTTGTTGTTAACCTCATGTAATAAAATGAAAACGCTTTCTAGGTGATGTTTAGATATGACAGGAAGATATATGAAGCTCCTTGATGTATGAAGATGCTGTGTCACAGCGCCGGGGAAATAGAATCAAATCCCAGTTGTGTTTATTACAAATTGCACAACCTATAATTGTACCGCAATCGCTAAAGGAAACTGCTGCTTGTTTTCAAAGGCCTAACTCCTGATAGGGCAAGGTGGCCTCATATGGAATCTGTTTCTTCAAACTCTTTCTTCTTGGAGAAATGAAATAATCAAAAGGCCATAGAGAAATACTTAAAGAAGATCTCCAACCTAAGCAAAAGCTTCTAATGGCAGTTAGACTGAGATAAGTCTGAGTGTTTACCCCCTAAAGTAAACCATTGATTTGTCCATGTACAGAGTAACAGGTTTGCTTTTAAGTCAACCAGCAACTTATATACACCTTTCATTCACTCTTCCATTGCTAGGGGAGGTGGATATGCTTGTACAAACGAACATGTGCTCAGTGGGGTCACTAGGGTTGGTGTCACCTGGTGCGGCCAAACATGGTGTCACCCCCCTCCTGTCTATCCTGCCCAGCGCCCTGCAGGCAGCGCACGGTCACAGGGTGCACCCCCAAATGGCCCCTGTAAATGATAGTATAGGGTGGTATAGTGCAGGTTAGAGTGGTATAGGGCAGGCTGGGGTGGTATAGGGCAAGTTGGGGTTATATAAGGTAGGTTGGGGTGGCATAGGGCAATTTGGGATGGCATAAGGCAGGTTTCAGTGGTATAGAGCAGGTTGTGGTGGTATAGGGCAGGCTGGGGTGGTATAGGGCAGGCTGGGGTGGCATAGGGCAGGTTGCGGTGGCATAGGGCAGGTTGGGGTGGCAAATGGCAGGCTGGGGTGGTATAGGGTAGGTTGGGGTGGTATAGGGCATGTTGAGGTGGTGAAGGGCAGGTTGCGGTGGCATAGGGCAGGTTGCGGTGGCATAGGGCAGGCTGGGGTGGTATAGGGCGATTCGCATGGTATAGGGCAGGCTAGGGTGGTAAAGGGCAGGTTGCGGTGGCATAGGGCAGGTTGCGGTGGCATAGGACAGGTTGGGGTGGTATAGTGCCAGGTTAGGACTCTATGTAGTGACATGTGCAGTAACTTACAGCATGCCCGGATATGAAGACACTCGGGCTGCTGTGTCCTCGCCTCTTTTTCCTTCAGCTGTGGGATCAGCCAGATTGAAGGAGTCTGTGGGAGGAGTGGAGGAGGCAGCCACACCCCCAGGTCCGCCCACCAACTCCGGCTGCCTCCGGAGACATTGGAGATCCCTGATGGACAGCTTAAGACGGGTGAGTGTTACAGGCAGCCTCCCCCGCACAGCATGGTGCCCTGCTCGCACTGCTACGCTGCAGCTCTGCAAGTAGAAGCAATTGAGTACAGTGTGTAACGGTGGGCAGTGGCCCCGATGTCACCCCTATGGCGGGTGTCATCCGGTGCGACCAGCCCCCCCGCACCCCCATAGCAACTCTAGGATGTTTTATGTGGACAGCTTTACCCCAGATGCCTGCATACTTAGATGTGCCTGTTTTAATCATCAACCATGTGAGTTTCTAAATGTTGTACCTTCATTAAATATAACCATATTGCTACACTTAGAGGCGCCTCTCTTCTCTTTTATACTCAGTTGTTATATGACGCTATTAAGTCAAAATGTATTAATTTATTAAAAAATGTTGCGTGTCTTGCAAAACGCTCCTAAACCAAGTTACTCTCAAACCAAGGTTTTACTGTAAAATATTTAGTAAACTTTAACTGGTTGATGACAGTAAGCACACGCTGTGTATAGTTACACACAGGGTTTATAAAGTACCCATGTGTCACATTCCTAGTGGGAGCTGCCACATCACTTAACAGTTAATATATGCTACTGAGAATACACCGTGTGAGCTGTGGAAGGATTACAACATTTTAAATGCACAGTCAGCGCAGGGAACCCAGCGCCGCACATTAGGAACAGTGGGTGTTTTCCTCTGATTAACACTGGCAGTGACTGATCATGGCATTTAAATCATGAAATTGTTAGAAGGAACGGCCTCCTCTGAAAGGTAGCGTTGTCATCAACACCTTTAAATTAGCGATCCTACAGAACACAATCACACGGCTGCGGCAAGGTGACGACGCGGCTTGTTAAAGGGTGGACTATTTTAAACCTCTGCACTATAAATCATTAGGTGGTATTGACTGATACCGTGCTATAATTTATTCTTGTTCTGCTATGCACCATTAGTCAATGAGAAGAAAGTAGCCAATACATTGTCTTCCCGCGTGGACCTGCGTTTTGGAAGACTTTTTAGGCTTGCGTTTTATTTAAACATGGAAGTAGGTGGTGTTCCTATTTATTCGTTTTTTTGGTTAGGAGCTGGCTTGAAGAATGATCATCTAAACCTTTTTACGGGTGCAATTTGGTGATGTCTACATTTAAAAACTGTCCATGAGTTCTAGGGACAGTCCTGGTGTTTCTGATGCCGCGTACACACGATCGTTTTTAATGACGAGAAAAATGACATTTTTTAAAATGGTCATTAAAAATGATCGTGTGTGGGCTTTCCAGCATTTTTCCTGACGAGAAAAACGCTGAGAATCACGATGAGAAAATTTGGAACATGCTCTAATTTTTCACGTCGTTTTTTACATCGTCGTTTTTCTCGTCATGAAAAACGGCCGTGTGTAGGCTTTAACGACGTGAAAAAAAACACGCATGCTCAGAATCAAGTATGAGACGGGAGCGCTCGTTCTGGTAAAACTAGCGTTCGTAATGGAGATCGCACATTCGTCACACTGTAACGGACTGAAAAGCACGAGGCTGAAAAGCGCGAATCGTCTCTCAACAAACTTTACTAACATGAAGGGTGGCGCCATCCGAATGGAACTTCCCCTTTATAGTGCCGTCGTACGTGTTGGACGTCACCGCGCTTTACTCAAACATTTTTGTTCCACGATAGTGTGTAGGCAAGGCAGGCTTGAGAGGAAACACGAAAAATCACGTTGAGAAAAACGCTGTTTTTTTCAATGACATTAAAAATGATCGTTTGTACGCGGCATTAGACATTTGTTCCTGGAAACATTTCTTTATATTACTATTTCTCAGTATGCATGGAGAGCTATTTTTTAGGATTCCTGTAAGACTTTTTAAAGTGGAAGAAAAGCCTAACTATTTCTAATTTTAAAAATGTTTGTTCTCCCCTCCTTCTGCTTATCCTGCCTAACCTGTATAAAAAAAGATCTGTGTACTTACCTAGTTTTAAGCCACTTCAGTCCGGTCATATTATCCCGCAGCTCTAATGGAGCACTCGACAACGGCTCGCCCATCACCCATAGGCTCCCATAGCCCAGCCATAGTGGCTGCTTGCTCCTCTCCCTTGCAGCAGCTGCTCACTGACACAGGGGAGCCAGAGGTAAGTATACATGTATGGGGGACCCAGCTTATTTCCATGTGGTCATCATGCACAGCTGAGCTCTGCCTATACATACAGCATTGCAGGGTGTCACAAAAGTGTTCAGTCCAAACCACATACTGCCACGGATGTCAGTCCTAGACTTCCTCTCTCCATTCTCCTGGTCGCTTCACCTTTAACCCCTTCCCACATGGAGTACTTGTAATCAGATTGTATTTTTTTCAGTGGAGGAGGATGTCAGAGGTAGGAGATATTTGCTGTAAACACAGCGCCCATGACGTCACACGCATGCGCACTAGCGGGCCGTCATCATTGCCGGTTTTCTGAATGGGATCTTGCCGGCCTGAGCACGCATGCATGTGACATCATCGCCACTCCAGCCAATCACAGCGCCGGAGCAGCGATACACTGACGGCAGTGACGGGACATCGAAGCAAGATGGTGGCGGCGGCGGAGGTGACGAGAACCGCTGCGGGGGCTTCGATCTCAGGTAAGTCATTCATAATGAGCTAGTATGCTATCCATACTAGCTCATTATGCCTTTCTTTTGCAGGGTTTTAATAATAATAATAATAATTTGGCTTTACTTCCTCTTTAAAGAATATCTGCATAGAGCAACGCATTTCAGGAATAATTTATCGGTCAGCATAATTATATTTATATTTATTTTTGAACTGGAGGCACTGTAGTTCATTAAATTATCAATATCGCTGACTCAATTAATTATTCAAACATCCTGACTAGGAAAAGCAAGGGGGTGTGTCCCTGTCGGACCATCTGTACTGCTGCTCTGTCTAAAAACCCGAAGCTACTACTAACAAATGCAGTGCCAAAATGTCAGGGACAGGGAGAGGACAGGGCATCCCTGCAGTGAAGATTTCTTCAGGATCAAGCTGCCTGCACAACTAGGGACACCCTTCATTACAGTTGAATGATGTCACTTAAGGTATAGGGACATATTTTCCTTGTATAGTTTATAGCCACACGTCATCAGTGGTAATACAGGGCTCAATTCACAAAGCAATATCGCATGCACTATTTGGAACATGTGACTCATTTGATCCAAATATTGAATGCGATCTTGAAAATGTCAATTCATCATCAGTTTATGCAGTAATTACCAAAAAAAAAAAGAAAGGCGCAGTAAATACTGCATTACCCAATCTTAAAGTCAGTTCACTAACAAAAAAAAGTACATTTGTTAAAAAAGTCGTGATCTAGCATTCTAGCTACTTGCTATTTAACCACTTCAGCTCCGGAAGATTTACTCCCCTTCCTGACCAGGCCATTTTTTGCTTTTTTGGCACTGCGTTACTTTAACTGACAATTACGCGGTCATGCAACGCTGTACATAAATTACATTTATATAATTTTTTTCCCCTCAAATAGAGTTTTTTTTTTTGTGGTATTTGATCTCCACTGGGTGTTTTTCTTTTTTGATTTATAAATAAAAAAAAAAAGACTGAACATTTTGAAAAAAAAAACACATTTGATTGGTTTACATGAACGTTATGGCATCTACAAACTATGGTACATATACTGAACTGTAAAAAAAATGTTTTTGAAAGACTAGTAATGGCGGTGATCAGCGGGGCTGTGATAGTATGGAGAGTAGTCTGACACTAACTGACACTTTGTGGGAACCAGTGACACTAATACAGCGATCAGTTCTAAAAAATATGCACTGTCACTGTACTAATGACACTGGGTGGGAAGGGGTCAACATCTAGGGTGATAAAATGGTTATATGTGTGCCCAACAGTGCTTGGTGTGTTTTTCTGTG
Source organism: Rana muscosa (assembly GCA_029206835.1). Taxonomy (NCBI): domain Eukaryota; kingdom Metazoa; phylum Chordata; class Amphibia; order Anura; family Ranidae; genus Rana; species Rana muscosa. The sequence goes on along the minus strand of CM055126.1, from coordinate 192,659,373 downwards.
AGCTTTTACTAAGGGATGTGCCCGTTTTTATTCCCTGCTTTGTAGGGAAACAATAACAGACACATCCCAACTGAAAGGAAACAGCTCTGTATTATTTACACTGACAAAGCTCTGTTTTGTCTTCCTCCTTGCCAATCAGCCGGTGCCGGCGGTCATCCATTGGCAGGCACCAGCTGATCTGCTTGCGCTGTGTCTAATCACAGCACAGCCGGCTTGCCCTCGCTCTACCCGGAAGTGCCAGATCACATACTAGGTACGTGATCCGACACAGGAGAGCCGCCACGCTCCTATGTGAGGCAGTGGGCAAGTGGTTAACAAATTAATAAAATTAATAGTTGGTTGTTAAGGAGCTGGCGCCCACTGCTGTCCTAACAACCAGTGACATATCCCTGCACTGCTTATTCAGCTGTCAGCTGCTCATTCAGCTGTCAACTGGGGACTCCCAGACCAAAAAGAGGGACAACTGAGGAGGAAATGGAGTCAGAGGGATTCAGTTTCCCCAAAAAGTTTTTCCAAATGTAGGAGAGTTGGGTGCTATGGAACCTAGCAGAAGGGTGTCAAATTTATTTTGACCATAGGCTCAAATGATGGAGATTCATCCCTACTCTGTATTTACTTTATGGTATTGTTTTTCAGTTTGGCTGTAGTGTACCTCTGTTTTTCTTCTTATCATTAAAGTCAATAATTTTTTTTAGGACTGAATAGACTGTAGATGAAGTCTGCAATTTTCTATTCCACCCACACACATACAGTGCATGCACACACCGTATTATTTTTTCCATTTATAACTGTGTCGGTGTATACAACATTTCCCATGGACATTCCAAGGGGGAATTCTGTTTGTTCGTGTTTCATTCCCCCTAAATAAATGATAATACCGAGTGATGATAATTCTCCTCCATGTCATGATGTAAGCCTTATTAATTTGTTAACCCGAGGCCAGGGCATTTTAAACCGCTTTACTAGCGCAGAAAGTATACGATTGTTCTGAAAAATTACCTGCCACTAGAGGTTATTCAAATCCAAGTCTTGATTTATTAGACTAGACAGTTTTAAGACCATATCTATAGCGCGTAGTTAGCCATAGTGCTGAACTGACATTTTTTAAATTAAGTGCAAAGAATAGACTTTGTAGTCAGCCCCACTATTCATGCAATAGATTTCACCACCCTGTTTAAAAGGCAGAGGCTCGCTGTGTTCTTTACTATTCATGTCTTCCTTCCAAACTCTGGCCATATATGGAAAGAAATGCATGCATTAGATCATTTTATGTTAAGCAAGTGTTTGCTGCCTTTAGCTTTTTAATCTGTTCAACTGTATTAGTATCAACAGGAGCAACAATATACAATGAGACACAAAACATTACACCATTTATATTTTACAGTGGAATGAACCCCCCCAAAAAATTGCTAAGAGGCCAAGCTTTTTGGCAGATGAGATTTCTGTCTATAAGTACCCTCTCATATAGGCTTTCTGATCTAGCCTGCCCGTCAGTTTTTCAGGTGGACCTTATAGGAAATTCCATGCAGGTCTGTGAGTAGGCAGATGTAAATGGACTTGTGTCTGTTTACACTAGTCTACCTCCAAGCCTGTCCAGGTCCTTTTTCTGTTTTACTGGACCTAGATGTGATGGATCTAGCTTGATGTGCTTTTACATTCAGCAACTCATAGATACAACACAGATCCGCCACAGTCTGCTGTCAAAATTGGGACCAAAAAACTGAATGGGCATTGGTGACATCTGTCTGGTTCTACTCTGATCTAGCATGGGATCTGCTCATGGATCCCCTGCTGAATGGAGTGGAGCACGCCCATATGAAAGGGTTCATACCCCTTACTCTTTCTCCAAGCAATTTGTTTTTGTGTACGCATTGCACACTCCACAAGGGGGTTTCCATCCGGGGCCCTGGTGGCCTCCGGGTCCCTGGGGACCTCTGGGCCCCTTACAAAAAAAAGAAAAGGGGGTTGCCTGTACCCCCCTGATTGTGGCCCTGGTCGGAGAAAGGGGGTGGTAACAGGGGCTGGGTGCCCACCACATAGAGAGCATGGAGCTATCAGTGCTGGAGGAGGGCAAATCTAAGCTTGCCATAAGTATTCTATGTGATCATACATAAAGATACTACTATTCCAGGTAATCTTACAGATCATCCATCGTGCATAGGTACATACCTATTGGGATCTATTCCTCTCCACTGTATCCAGATGCAAACAGACTGCACTTCTGATGTTTTTTCTTGGTATCCAACAAGCTTTATTGCAAATAGTGCAAACTCACAAAAGTCAGACTGTGGCAAATTGGTCGATGCCAGATATTTGATTTGTTTCTTGCTATTACAGGCTTAGTCATGAAGGTGATGAGCCCCTATTTAAGAGAAACTCATGTCAGGAGTAGAGGATGGTCAGGTGGTAAGTGATGTGCCACAGTTTGACTTTGTAAGTTTGCACTATTTGCAATAAAGCTTGTTGTACATGCTTGGCTGCCATTACCATACCATAAGGTTCCACTTTTAGCTATGTTTATGTATATTATATCTGTTATATAAAGGGTAGTCTCTAACCCTCTTGTACTGGACACTGGCCTATGAGTGCCACCATACAGCCCTATTCCTACACTGGCAACAATCGCTGCAGACCAGTCCTCAAAGTGACTACAAAAATAAAAAACTGCTTTGAGGACTGTAGTACACCTAGAGGTGTCTACACATACGTATGCACATACGCAATCATAACCTACCTTCCTTAAGGGCGTAAGTTCTCTATGCGTGGTTTGCTTGAGCCGTCAAAATATGTTTAAAGGTATGATCTTTTTTGCATAGTTACATTGATCTTGCTTGTACTAATGTACTAATGTAAGTATATATATGTAACGACACCCCAAATACGAAAGGGGGTAACGCGCCATTTAAAGATATTCCCTCTCCTAGACATAACTTCCCTGTCGATCCTCCACAGCCAGAAGACCACTTCCCATAGGAATTAATCCTTCCAAAGAACGAGACAACACGCTCTGTATCTTTCCAAAAATAGACTGCCTTTATTGCCAAAAACATTGAAACTCTTATACACATCCAATACTGCATTAACCTAAAATGAACAATGGTCCAGCTCCACCCACAACATAACAAGACTCAATACACATTATTTTGACTTCTGCTAGGAGACAACAGGTTCTAATCCCCTTTATGTTTAAATAACTATGCATGACCTTTATATTCACCAGACTGTCTGTTACTTTACAATACGCACAAGGACACACTTAATTTCCCCAATCCACATCACCACAAACAATGAACAGGTCTTCTAGAAGCTGGAATTCATTAGCATTACACTAGGCAGACAGGTGATTGAGGCTGAACACCTCAGTATCTCTCAATTAACCTGTTGAGTTCAGAATAAGTAAATAGTCCTTTACAGATATCCTTGGGAATATGGTGGATAAATATTACAGACCCATTTTAAGTAGTCCAAGATATATTTCTTAATGTCCATTATTTCCTGGCTCACCCTGTGTCCAAAGTGACCCTCCTGTCACACATCTCCCCTTTCAGCAGGAGACTAACACAGGAGGTGACCCCAGACGGGTTGACTCCGAAGTTAGTCCATAGGTCCATTCTTCTAATGCCGGTATCCACACAGTACCCCAAATAAATTGCTCCAAACAGAGCATCACTTACCCAGCCAACCTCTGCCTCTCTCAGAGAACATACCCGCCGCTGGGGAGAAGACAGGGTGACTGGGCTCAGTCCATCATGCTGTTAGGGATCTGGGCCGACTGCCCAGCATCCCTGAGGTATACAAGTGGAGACTGAAGTCCCCTCCACTTGTGGTAGGTGAAAATCCCCCAGTGCTTGCAAAGCAAGGCTGACATCCTCCTGTCTCAGTGTCACACCATTTTCTGGGGTTGGGTCAGTGAGGGCCGAAGTCCCATCCGGTACCACAGGAACTCCTTCTTCTGATAGTTGAGAGCAGAGGCCCGCGGCACTCTGCTCTGTTGCCAGCTCTTGTGCTGGGTTGCTGTGAGTGGAGACCGCAGTCCCATCCACCGATATCCGCTCAAGTGGCAGTTGTGTGCAGCGGCCAGTAGCATTCTGCCCTGCTGCCAGTGATTCAGCTGGGGGTAAAAGCTTTCCCACCTCAGCTTGTTGCTGGAGAGATGGGCCAACTGCCCCGGCTCCCTGAAACTCCACAGCTGTTTCCGGTGCTGGGCAGAGGTTGGTATCACTCTGCCCTGTTGCCAGCACTTCTGCTGGGGACTCCACATCATCTGCTCTGGCTAACTGTTGGGGAGGGAAAAGAGCTGCTTCTCCCCCCTGCATCTCTGAAATCCCCTGGGAAAGAGGAACCATCACCTTCTCACCTCGGGCCTCCAAAACTGCCACGGGTGTAGAGCAGGGGTCTGCAGTACTCTGTCCTGCTGCCAGTACTTGGGCAGGCGATGCATAATCCCTAACATCCTCTGAACAGTCCCTTAAGTCCATACCTTCTGTAATCTGTGGCTGGGGAGATGAGCCAACTGCCCTAGCTCCCTGGAACTCCATATCATCCACTTCGGTTTAAGGCTGGCAATCTTTAGATTTTCCACTGCCGATTCTTCAGCCAGGCTAGCTCCCTGGAACTCCATATCATCCACTTCGGCTTTAGGGATGGCAATCTTCAGATTTTCCACTGCCGATTCTTCAGCCAGGCTAGCTCCCTGGAACTCCATATCATCCACTTCGGCTTTAGGGATGGCAATCTTCAGATTTTCCACTGCTGATTCTTCAGCCAGGATTTCAGAGTTGTCCACTGGTATTTCCTGATAGTCCCAGGCAAAGGTAGCACCACCCTGCTGCTGAACAGATTCTAGCAGCTGTCTGTAGGCGAGCGATCTCAGATTGTCGTATTACCGCCATTCTCCACTCCTGTTGCCGCTCTAGTTCTCTCTTTTGTCGCACATCCTGCAGCTGGATGCCTCTAATGGCTTCCTGTATGGCGGTCTCTGATGGGTTAGCACCATATAATGCCAACCGCTGTCGCACTCGTTGCTGAAACAAATCTTCAACTGACCGGGGTCCTGCATCACCGTCTCTCTGGTCCATCTCGGCTAGCTCCCTGATCAAGGTGGCCTTGTTCTTTGTCCCACTGGTCCTTTCACGGCTCTCAAGTAGGTCCTTCAGCATGGCTTTCCTGCAGGCTGCATAGCTGGTCATTCACTGTGGTGGCTTGGAGTGTCCCAGGAACTGGAGGGAAAATCCCGCTGCTGCCAACCAATGTAACGGCACCCCAAATACGAAAGGGGGTAATGCGCCGTTTAAATATATTCCCCCTCCTGGACACAACTTCTCTGTCGATCCTCCACAGCCAGAAGACCACTTCCCATAGGAATTAATCCTTCCAAAGAACGAGACAACACGCTCTGTATCTTTCCAAAAATAGACTGCCTTTATTGCCAAAAACATTGAAACTCTTATACACATCCAATACTGCATTAACCTGAAATGAACAATGGTCCAGCTCCACCCACAACATAACAAGACTCAATACACATTATTTTGACATCTGCTAGGAGACAACAGGTTCTAATCCCCTTTATGTTTAAATAACTATGCATGACCTTTATATTCACCAGACTGTCTGTTACTTTACAATACGCACAAGGACACACTTAATTTCCCCAATCCACATCACCACAAATAATGAACAGGTCTTCTAGAAGCTGGAATTCATTAGCATTACACTAGGCAGACAGGTGATTGAGGCTGAACACCTCAGTATCTCTCAATTAACCTGTTGAGTTCAGAATAAGTAAATAGTCCTTTACAGATATCCTTGGGAATATGGTGGATAAATATTACAGACCCATTTTAGGTAGTCCAAGATATATTTCTTAATGTCCATTATTTCCTGGCTCACCCTGTGTCCAAAGTGACCCTCCTGTCACAATATATATCTCATACCTGATGAAGGAAGTGTCAGGGCTCAGCCCTTTCTTCTCTGTGCTGGCAGCTCAGCTGTCAGTTAATTGCCAGCTTCCATCTCTCCAGTGATCCACCTGTTGTGGATCTGCTCATCAGCTGCCTACTTAAGGACTTCCAGTTCATTTGATCTTCGCCTTCGCCTGTGTTAACATCACTACAGACTTTCTCCTGCGTTCCAGCTGAAGACCTGCTTGTCTGCTGTTCCCTCTGGCTACGGATCCTGCTTGCTGTCCTTTACCTACCTCGTTGGCTCTTGGACTTTGGCTCGGCTGACTACCTGATCCGGTTACTGAACTCTGGCTATGTTTTTGACTATGCTTACTCTATTACCTTTTATTATTTATTATTAAACTAGTGTGATTTAACTGCACTTCTGTCTCCGTCTGATTCATGGTCCCTGACAGGAAGCTGGGGAAGGTGACAGTCACTGTAGTAGTCTCTGCTACTACAATGATAGTAGCAGTATTCCAAGTCCGGTGTTTGAATGGGTGCAATTCTGCTCAGTGACCACAGGGGGTTGCTCACTCGACACCAGCACTATAATTGCCAAAATGTCAATGCTCAAAATGCCTTCTATTTTTTTTTTCAATGAATACAAGGCGTTCTCTGATTGGTTGAGGTGGAAAACCTAACATGACCCCCCCCCCCCGACTCTCCAACTTCTGCAAACACAGAAAACTTAAACTCATTAATAAAAATACAAGGTGTTCTGTGAATGGCAGCAGTGCCAAGCTAGTTAATATGCAAAAGGAAAGCTGAATCCAGTGACCTTTTACGACGTGTTTGTTTAGCTGTGTCCAATGACAGCTGATCACGATGTAAACAGAACCCGTTTTTCGGCATTCTTTTCCTCACACTGTAAGTGTGAGGAGAGGAGAGCTGATAACCAGCTTATGTTAAAAAGACATCTACACTTACCCTAGAGGCAGCCTATAAGGTACTCCTCCGTTGGTACTGGGTTCCATCCCGTATTGCCAAATCAAACCCATCCTGCAGCGATAGATGCTTCAGGGGCTGTGGTCAGCGAGCAGATGAACTTCATATCTGGTGGTCCTGCCCCCGCCTAGTGGGATTCTGGTCGAGGGTATTCGCTCTTCTGTCCACTCTCTTCCATATATCCCCTCGCAAGGATGCCAAATTCAAATTGGTCTTACTCCACTGCCCGATCCCAGAACTCTTTTCTTATCAGTAAAAGCTGGCCACCTACTTGTTTATCGCTGCGAAGCGTACAATAGCTAGGGCCTGGAAGAAACCGGCTGTCTCATTTGCAGATGTGAGGAGCACCTTGACGACTCTCATGATTAATGAGAAGATGTCTAGTATTCTCCATGATTCCCACGCCAAGTTCCTTAAGGTGTGGGGCCAATGGTGGTCCTACGCTCTTCCCACTCTGCACCCGACCAGCCTAGGCCTTGCTAATTAACCTCTTCTACCCTCCTGACCTGGGGCAACCTTGAACCCTTTGTCCTACCAACTTTCCTGCTCTGTACCTCCCTTCTTTTTTTCTCGCTTGCTCTCGCTCTCTCTCTCTCTTTTCTCCTTTTTCTTTTTTTTGTCCGTAAGACCCCAACTCTAGTCTTGTTTCCAAACTTTTTGTGGACTACCCCACGCCTTATCCCCTGAGCAATTAAGCTCTTCTACCCTATGTTAACCCCCAGCCTTGGCCGGAGGGCTGTTGATGTTTGGCAATTTGTACAATCAAATATGCTTTTACTGTGTATTACTAAGCTGTGCCATGATATACTTTATGTTTCTTTCCCCTGCGTGGGATCATTACTGTTGTTCTTACCTTTCAAATATTTCAATAAAAAAGATTGTACGGAAATCATGATCAAATTTAGATCATGCTTATAAAAAAAAAAAAAAAAGACATCTACACTGATAATCAAGGCACTGATTATCAATTCTGCCAATCAGTGCTCATCAGTACCTCCTCATCAGTGTCACCTATCAGTGCTGCCTATTAGTGCCCATAATTTGCCACCTAACATTGCCTATCAGTGCTTATCAGTGCTGCCTATCAGTGCCCATCAGTGCCACCTATCAGTGCCCATCAGTATCGCCTATTAGTGCTGCCTATAAGTGCCACCTATCAGTGCCCTTCAGTGCCGCCTATCAGTGCCCATGAGTGCCACCTATCAGTGCCTATCAGCATTGGCGGCTGGTGGTATATTTTTTGTCGGGTCACCTGCACCATCCCCCCACCCCCCCCCCGTTAATCGGTCACCAGCCCCGCACTTACTCCATCTAGATTGCAGGCAGTGTGTCCTCCGGGCGACAGACGGCGGCATCCCCTGCGCCTCCTCCTGCCTCCTCCTCCTAGGCGGCCAGTAGGAACGCTTCTCCTCGCGGCCAATCAGGCATCCCAAGCCCACCCTTTTTTGAAGCCAATTAGAGCCTCAGGCTCCAATTACGTGCTTCAAAAAAATCAAAACACTGTAATCCATGCATCGGGCGCCCTGCATTTAGATTAAGGGGCCGGATGCATGGATAGGGGGGCGGCGCCCCTGCATTACGGGCCGCCACTGCCTATCAGTGCCACCCATCAGTGCAACCGCATCAATGCCCACCAGTGCCACCTATCAGTTCCACCTATCAGTGCCTATCAGTGCCACCTATCAGTGCAACCTCATCAGTACCTCCTCATCAGTGCCCACCAACGCCACCTATCAGTGCAGCCTCATCAGTGCTCATCAGGAAAGGAGAAAAATTACCTTTTTACAAAATTTGATAACAAAATATAACAATTTTGTTTCCAACATTTTCAATCTTTTTTCATTTTCTTAGCAAAAATATAAAATTCCACCAAAAGAAAGCTCTATTTGTGTGAAAAGAATGATACAATTGTCATAAGTACAGTGTTACATGACCGCACATTTGTTATTCAAAGTGCTGAAAGCTAAAAAATGGCCTGGGCAGGAAGGGGTAAAAGTGCCCAGTAGACAAGTGGTTAAGCTTTGCTGCAGCCACGACATGTGCATAGCTGTGAGCGGCTGTATGTTCGTGTTCAGACAGCTAGTTGGGGGGCAGTAAAACCTATTGCCCCCACGGTCACACATGTGAATGAAAGCCTCACAGAGGACCGCTGACATGATATTTCCTCCCAAGATACATTTAAAGAAAATAGACTAATTTAATTTGGGGGGGGGGGGGGCTTTCCAGGGAACCAAGGGCAATAGCCCATTTCTCTCCTTTATAAATCTGATGCTCCACCTCTGTGTGCATTGTTACACTGCATGTATATCACTATGGCTGCATATTTTGCACCAGCATGGCACCATTGTATAATCAACATACTTTGTCTGTCCTGAGTATCAGACACAGTTCATCAAGAAATGTGAACGCCACCTCTCCCCGACGGGCACTAGATGTCGCTCTCGTCAGCAGATCGGCTCCATCCACCGAAGCGAAACAAAGAAAACAAATTTGCAAAAATAGTGTACTTTACAAAATGCCATAAATAATAATGTTGTGCTGGAGAAGTGGACAAAGACGAATTAAATATGAAGCGCCAGCATTAATTTCACGGCATAATCACTGAAGGAGCACTTAGGGCAAACTATGCCGCTACTTCCCCTACTTGTCTCCCTCACAATAGCGCCGTGAGACATTAATATAGAAGAGAGGACCGGACATGCAACAATATATTACATTTTAAGTGGGACTTTTGTTGTGCATAATGAAATGGCTTCTTATACAGATAAGAGGGATACATGAGTGGAGAGCCGTACAACTCACTGCATTAGATCACATAAAAGCACTTGTTGGTATAGAGACCCTTCCATCCCCATGTCTGAGGGTTTCAAGAATAATTCTTAAATCTCGCATGAAAAACGCTGCTTTGCAGGTGAATAAAATATTGCTAATTGTCTATGAATGCCTAATGAATTAGAAACGGTTATTTTAGTAATAAGCAAAAGTGCGAACTGCGGTTTGGTTTATCGTGGAGAAAGGATTCATGTTTCGTTATCCCAGAATTCTGTTATAATATATTATATATATATATATATTGTTGTTTTTAGTTGAATTCTTTCCAATGTTTAATGTACATATTTATTATATTAAGAGAAACTGACAACAGTAAATTTAGTGATTAACCAACTGTCACCAGCCCTACGCAGCACAACGGTGAATTTTAAAGCCAGAGAGCCACATATATGTCCCACATATGCCAGTGTGTTGTGCTGGAGGTGCCCCCTCCCAGTGACAGGGCTGTCGTTGACAGCCCTCGATCACTGGTTATAATAGGGGGGGTGGACAGTGCCAGATTACCAAATAGGCAGAGTAAGAATGCCGTTAAAATTTTGGCGGAACTCCGCTTTATCTTTTTTTTAATAATTTTTTTTATTGTATTTCGAGAAAAACAAAACAGCAGTACACATGTACAGATGTAGTAAACGGACAAGACTAGAAATAAGGGTATGAATGTGCCTGAAGTATACACAATACAGTTGGGGGGAAGCAAATCGTTCTCCGTTCTTTGGCATCACACACATCAGCAGTAGTAACAATGTCTCAAATAGACTATATAGTGCGCAGTACCATGATACTGATGCCTTGCTCAACTGCACATAAATAACATCCAGAAAAAAACAGAGAGGGAGAAAAAAATAAAAGAGAGTAAGGGGAGAGAGAAGGGGAAACCAGATAGGTGAAGACATTGAGGTACCTCGATGACTCTGTCACCGGCTCATAACAGGTCCTCCCGAGAATGCCACCGCTCCCAGACACTGTTGTGGTCATCCAGTCTGTCCCGTATTCTGGCCGTCATTTTTTCCATTAATTCCACGTCTTTGACCCTAGCGTAAAGGGCCTCCTGAAATGGGGCGCTGTTTTCTTCCAGTGAAGTGCTATTCGGCACCTTGCTGCAGTAAGAACATGCCTGAGTAGTTTTTTATAGGGTTCAGCTATTTTTGGTTGGGAGAGACCCAATAAGAAGAGTTTCGGGGTCTGAGGTATGGGTGTCCCAAAGAGGCGAAACAGTAATTGCTGTGTCGAGGTCCAGAACGGGACTATCAAGGGGCATGTCCAGTAGATGTGGAACAGGTACCCCTGGCTTGCTGGCAACACCAGAAACAATCAGAATTGGAGGGGTAAACTCTGTGGAGTACGTCCGGAGTCAGGTACCAAAAGAAGAGAATCTTATAAGCATTTTCTTTATAGAGGGTACACAGGGAGCTCTTAGCAGCCTGACTCCAGACTGCCCTCCACGCCTCCTCCGGGATCTCCTCTCCCAGCAAAGCATGTATGCATGCTTACCCCGGTCTTGTATGGAGTACTTATTTAGGATTTGGTATATATCTGATATCAGTCCTCTACGTGAACGGCCCTCGAGTATGATCCGTTCGAATGGGGAGGGTACGAAAAATTGCAGGTGTGGGGCTACAGTTTGGGCATAGTGACGGATCTGTAAATAGCTGTAGAACACCTGTCGGGGAAGGGCATGTTTGATTTGGAGGTCAGTAAATGATAGCAGTTTACGGGATCTGGGGTCCACTAGGTGCCCGAAATGGAAAAGGTTCCGCGAGGCCCAGGGCCACGACATCTGGTGGGTGAGACTTGTTGGCACTTTGGGATTGCAGAGGAAGGAGGTCATCAGTGATCATTCAGATTTAAGTGCGCATTCATGGGACCGCTTCTGCCATAACCGCCGGAGCTGTGACATGGACCCTAACAGGCGAGCAGGTTCTACCTTTACATTTGCGTTCCAGAGAAGGCTATACGGGTGTACAGGTGCCAGCCACATTTTTTCTATCTCCGTCCATTTATTGTACGACCTTTGGGGGAACTAGGAGACTATCGCTCTTAATTGAGATGCTTGGTAGTATTTAACTAAGTTGGGGAACGCCAGGCCCCCCTCAGTGCACGACGCCATCATAACCGAGCGTGGGACCCTGTGTCACTTGTAGTTCCACACATATCACAGGAGGTCAGCTTGCAGAGTACGCAGGTGAGCATAGGGGATGGGGATAGGTAAAGTCTGGAATAGGTACAGGAGCTTAGGGAGGAGGACCATTTTAAATGATGCGATCCGGCCCAAAAGGAAGGTTTGGTGAGTCTTCCATTTTTGGACCAGCTCCCTAATTGACCTATATAAGGGAGGGGAGTTGGCCTGATATAGGGAGGCAAAGGACGGGGTGAGGTTGACCCCCAGATATTTTACAAAAACACGTTCCCAATTGTAGGGGAACCCGGACTGCAGATGGAGAAGTTCCATCTCAGGGATGTTGAGTGGGAGGGCCATGGACTTTGATGTATTTGTTTTGTAGCCCGAAATTGTACTATATTTGTCAAGTTCAGCGTGTAGGTTGGGCAAGGAAATATGGGTTTGGATCAGGGTAAGAATAATGTCATCAGCAAACATGCCCCGAATATCTGGATTTCCCCGAATAGTCGCCGCTAGGGGCTCGACGCACAAGGCAAAGGGCAGGGGAGAGAGCGACCAACCCTGGCGGGTACCGTTGGTTACTGGGAAGGTGGACGAGGTGGCAAATGGAGTTTTTACCTTCAAGACAGAGTTAGTGTAAAGGTGTTGGACTGCCCACATAGAAGGTCCCCTGAACCCCATGTGGCATAAGGTGGCGAACATAAACAGCCAGCCTAGGCGGTCAACTGCCTTTTCTGCATCTAGGCTCAGGATCAGGGATTCTGAATTGTCTCTATTGGCCACGTCGATTAGGTCTATGACTTTTCTCGTGTTGTCACCTGCTTGACGGAGGGGAATGAAGCCCACCTGGTCCTTATGGACTTGAGAAGGTAGTATCGTGTTCAGGCGGATCGAAAGGATTTTTGTGAAGATTTTTAGATCAGAATATAACAGGACTATGGGTCTGTAGCTGGCGCAGGATGAGGGGTCTTTGTCTGGCTTGGGGATTAGGGTGATGAAGGATCTTTGCATATCAGTCAGGATTGGGGTCTGCTGAAGGAAGGCATTATAGAGTTTAGTCATGTGCGGGAGCAAAAGGGGGAGGAAGGTTTTGTAGTATTCGTATGGCAACCTGTCCGGTCCAGGGGACTTGTGGGCAGGTAAGTCTTTTATGGCCAATGTGAGTTCCTCACCGGTGATGGGAGCATTTAACGTGAGTAGGTCTGAAGCTTGAAGCTGGGATATTCCGGCTTGCTCTAGATATTGTGTCATTCTATCAAATAGGTCAGGTGTAGGGGGGTTATGTGGTATCTCCGGTCTGTTGTACAGGTCCATGTAGAAGTCTGCGAATGTGTCTGCTATGTCTTGGGGATGAGACAGAGTGGCGCCCGATCTGTTCTTAACTTGATGTGGGGTGGAGATGAGCGTACGGTCAGCTAGCTTTCTGGCCAGTAGTGCGCCTAATTGCTCTTGTCATAGTTTAGCTGCTTTAAACGGATCAGCGCTTTCTCTACCTGACCCATCACAAGTTCCCTGAGCGTTGACCATACGCAAGTGATTCGTTTAAGAAATGAAAGGGATGGAGAGGATTGCAATCGGGCCTCGAGGACCCTAAGTTGTGTTTCGGCCTGTAGCTTGGTGGCCTTGGCATCTTAAGAGCCGAGGAGAGGGCCAGACAACGACCCCTAAGAACAGTTTTATGAGAGAATTTATGTTTTTTAAAGTCAGCAGCTACAAATACTGCAGCTGCTGACTATTAAAATATGGACACTTACCTGTCCAGGGCGCCCGCGATGTCCTCCCCCGAAGCCGATCTGTCCCTCGGCTCTCAGGCGCCATCTTCAGTAAGGGAATCAGGAGGTGAAGCCTTGCGGCTTCACAGCCTGGTTCCCTACTGAGCATGTGCGAGTCACGCTGCGCGATCCCACTGGTCCCTGCTGGCTTCTGGGACCTGTGTGTCTCCCAGAAGACAGTGGGAGGGGCCGGACATGGCGTAGATCACCTGCGGCGATCTATGCCCGGAAGTGGGAGCAAATACTTGGATTAGACAGGTATCTGCTCCTCCCTACCCCCTGAAAGGTGCCAAATGTGACACCGGAGGGGGGGGGATTCCAAAAAGCAAAAGTTAAATTTTTGGGTGGAACTCCGCTTTAAGGACCCTGTGACAATGGATCAAAATGATATTGATTTGATCTGAAGAGGTGGTGCTGGGAACAGTAACCACAGGAGTAGGACAGCTGGGCACTAGGACTTTGCTTCACAAGCAAGGGGCCTGCGGTCCCTGCCTGTAAAGGGCTTTTGCTACCTAACTGACTGAGCCTTTTTGTCAGATCATCCAACAGTGTGCCAGCTGGTCCTGGGAGCTGTAGTTCTGAAATTAAGCTGTGTGCAGGAGGCAGAGGAGAAGTGTACATGGACTGCAAATAGTTGTGTCCCAAAAGAGTTCTTTGCTGAAAGTCAATTGGGCATCCCATAATATCCTTATTCCTATCCAAAATTATTCTCCTCAATAAAACATAAAACAAGGCACTGGACTGTTCTTTGAATCAAGTGCGCTGTGAAGATGCGGTGTGCCTGGCTGTGCAGGGTGGGGGATCCCTTTACACTTGCGGCTCCCTAGCGGGTGCTCTACACATAGTTAGTTTCTTTTTTAGACATACACTTTTCCATGCTCTCTCTTTGCTTTTTTGTCCAGCCGTAACTTCTATGTCAGAAATACCATTTGTTCAGTGTAAAATATTATATATTACAGTCCTTAATTGCATATTATCTGCAATGCGAGTCTAGGCAGAAACAATTAGAATTGTGCAGTGAAGGACATGCCATTTATTTTACAAATGACATCACTCAGCCAGCACCAGCGAATCAAACTACATCCTGTTTGGTGACACCTGTGACATTCTTTGTTAATTAGAGAATGTTCAAAAGTCTTGGTACACCTGATTGTAATTGTCATTCTATCATCCTCTATATATCACCCTATCAATCACCCTATAGCACATTACAAGGGCTTTGAAGCAGAAATTTCCTTTTGATTGTACAATGTGTAAGTCGAGTTAATTATAGAGCCATGTAGCGCAAAAACTAGGTTAAACATCTTTGGAAATAGGCTTCAGACCATAAAATAGATTTAAATTCTGCCTTGGAACAAGCTAATTCCATTATATACAATAGGACATGTTTAAAAAATAGCTGTGGCCAAACAGCAAAATACATGCTTAAAACTCTTATATAGGAATTACTTAACCTCTTACCAACCACATAGGGTCCTGGTGCCCAACCTGCGGCCCGAGGGTCGTATGCGGCCCTTTGGTATATGATGTGTGGCCCTTTGACCTCAGCAGTCTGTGGTGGGAATATTGATTAGGGATAATAGCATTGATCTCTACTAGGAGTTTATGACTGTTCTCTCAAGCATTACAGTAGGGAAAATAATTATTTGGTCCCCTGCAGATTTTGTAAGTTCGCCCACTTAGGCCCCATGCACACGGGACGCTGTTAAACTCGCATTCAGAGGCAGTTGGAAACTTTTTTCAACTGCCCCTGAACCCATTCAATGTTATCCTATGTGACCATGTACACTGTCTCGTTTATTGCCGTTTATATGCAGTTGCGTTTAACCTTGTTTTTCTGAAAGCAAAAAAATGGGTTCAGACGCAAAAATGTCCACGTTTCAGACGAGAAATGCGGCTAAACGCGGTACCGGCATTTTGCTGCGATTTAGTTTATAAGCGTTTTTAAAGTGACCTATTTTTTTTACAGTAGAAATCTCAAAAATTATGACAAATGATGAAAAAACATAAAAAAATATAAAAAAAACTACAATTGCTTGCATTGCATTGTGGACAATCCACAACTTGTGGCAGGTGACGTGGCAAGTGGACAATCCACAACTTGTGGCAAGTGGACAATCCACAACTTGTGGCAGGTGACGTGGCCAGGTGACGTGGTAGGGGACGTAGCAAGTGGACAATCCACAACTTGTGGCAAGTTGACAATCCACAACTTGTGACCAGGTGACGTGGCAGGTGACGTGGCCAGGTGACATTGCAAGTGGACAATCCACAACTTGTGGAAGGTGACGTGGCAGGTGACGTGGCCAGGTGATGTGGCAAGTGGACAATCCACAACTTGTGGCAGGTGATGTGGCAGGTGACATGGCCAGGTGACGTGGCAAGTGGACAATCCACAACTTGTGGCAGGTGACGTGGCAAGTGGACAATCCACAACTTGTGGCAGGTGACGTGGCCAGGTGACGTGGTAGGGGACGTAGCAAGTGGACAATCCACAACTTGTGGCAAGTTGACAATCCACAACTTGTGACCAGGTGACGTGGCAGGTGACGTGGCCAGGTGACATTGCAAGTGGACAATCCACAACTTGTGGAAGGTGACGTGGCAGGTGACGTGGCCAGGTGACGTGGCAAGTGGACAATCCACAACTTGTGGCAGGTGATGTGGCAGGTGACATGGCCAGGTGACGTGGCAAGTGGACAATCCACAACTTGTGGCAGGTGACGTGGCCGGTGACGTGGCCAGGTGACCTGGCAAGTGGACAATCCACAACTTGTGGCAGGTGATGTGGCCAGGTGACGTGGCAAGTGGACAATTCACAACTTGTGGCAGGTGACGTGGCAGGTGGCGTGTCCAGGTGATGTGGCCAGTGGACAATCCACAACTTGTGGCAAGTTGACAATCCACAACTTGTGGCCAGGTGACTTGGCAGGTGATGTGGCCAGGTGAGATGGCAAGTGGACAATCCACAACTTGTGGAAGGTGATGTGGCAGGTGACGTGGCCAGGTGACGTGGCCAGTGGACAAACCATAACTTGTGGCAGGTGACGTGGCCAGGTGACGTGGCAGGTGACGTGGCCAGGTGACGTGGCAAGTGGACAATCCACAACTTGTGGCAGGTGACGTGTCCAGGTGATGTGGCCAGTGGACAATCCACAACTTGTGGCAGGTGATGTGGCAAGTGACACGCTAAATACAAGAACACTGCTGCTCTCTCAGCTGCTGCTACTCTCTCTAGTCTCACAAAATGTCTGAAATGGTTAAATAATACTGTTTTTTGAGCTTAGGGAGGGTCTTATGATGTTTCTTAACTAAACGCTTATAGACGCAAATGCAGTAAAACGCGGTAAAACGCTGCTAAAATCGCGGCAAAACGAGCGTTTCTAAACGCCGATTTCAGCTTTTAAAAACATGCGTTCAGCAGAGTTTGCACCGGCGTCTCATGTGCATGGGGCCTTAGAAATAAAAGAAGGGTCTATCATTTTTATCATAGGTGTATTTTAAATGATAGAGACAAAAATCCAGAAAAAAACACGATACAAATGTTATAAATTAAGTTGCAGTTCAGTGAGTAAAATAAGTATTTGATCCCCTACCAACCAACAATAATTCTGTCTCCCACAGACTGGCTACAGTAGGTACCCATGTGGTACACAGATTAGTCCTGAGCTCTTTGGCATTACCTTGACTCTCTGTGTTTGGAGGAAGAAAAATGCGGACTATGACCCTAAGAACACCATCCCTACATACAAGCATGGAGGTGGAAACATTATACGTTGGCTGTTTCTCTGCTAAATGTACAGGCCAATTTTCTGCATCCATAGGCCAATGGACAGGGCCATGTATTGTAAAATCTTGGATGAGAACCCTTTTCCCTCAGCCAGAACATTAAGGTCTTCCAGCATTAAAATGACCCGAAACATACCGCCAAGGTACAATGGAGTGGCTCAAGAAGAAGCACATTAAGGTCATGGAGTGGCCTAGCCAGTCTCCAGACCTTAATCTTATAGAAAATCTATGGAAGGAGCTGAAACTTTGCCACGTTGCCAAGCCAAGAAACCTTAAGGATTTAGAGAAGCCGGCCCTCTCTATAACCCTGAGAGGCCAATAGGAACATCATGATGTCACTTCTGGCACTTGCAGATGTAAACACTGTCAGGTTTTTTTTCCAGGGTTATGGCGATATCTAGGGTCTCATTGACCCCAGATGTCTCCATAAAGAGGACCTGTCATGCCTTATTCCTATTAAGGGATGTTTACATTTCTTGTAATATGGTAGAAACAAAAGTAATAAAAAAATACAGTGCCTTGAAAAAGTATTTATACCCCTTGAAATTTTCAACACAAATGTTACAACCAAAAACGTAAATGTATTTTATTGGGATTTTATGTGATAGACCAACACAAAGTGGCCCATAATTGTGAAGTGGAAGGAAAATGATAAATGGTTTTCAAAATGTTTTACAAATAAATATGTGAAGAGTGTGGTGTGCATTTATGTTCAGCCCCTCTGAGTCAATACTTTGTAGAACCTCCTTTCACTGCAATTACAGATGCAAGTCTTTTTGGGGATGTCTCTACCAGCTTTGCACATCTAGAGATTGACATTTTTGTCCATTCTTTTTTGCAAAATAGCTAAAGTTCTGTCAGATTGGATGGAGAGCGTCTGTGAACAGCAATTTTCAAGTCTTGCCACAGATTCTCAATTAGATTTAGGTCTGGACTTTTACTGGGGCATTCTAACACATTAATATGCTTTGCTCTAAACCATTCCATTGTAGCTCTGGCTGTATGTTTAGGGTCGTTGTCCTGCTGAAAGGTGAACCTCCCCCCCAGTCTCAAGTCTTTTGCAGACTCTAACAGGTTTTTATATTTGGCTCCATCCATCTTCCCATCAACTCTGACCAGCTTCCCTGTCCCTGCTGAAGAAAAGCATCCCCACAACATGATGCTGCCACCACCATGTTTCACGGTGGGGATGGTGTGTTCAGGGTTATGTGCAGTGTTAGTTTTCCGTTACACATACTCAGGGATGGACGGGCCATAGGGACTACCGGGAGTTTCCCGGTGGGCCGATGGCTCAGTGGGCCGTTTTAAAAAAAATATATATATATATATATATTTTTGTGGGCCGTTTTTTTTATGCAGTTCAGCGGCAGCGGGAGCGTGGCAGCAAACAGCGACCCTCACAAAAAATAAAAAAAATAAAATAAAAAATAAAACCTTTTTTTTGTGGGCCGTTTTTTTATGCAGTTTTGCGGCAACGGGAGCGTGGCAGCTAGGGATGAGCTTCGTGTTCGAGTCGAACATACGTTCGACTCGAACATCGGCTGTTCGATCGTTCGACGAAGATCGAACGATTTGGGCCGTTCGCGCCAAATTCGAGTGACGCGAACGGCCCACAATGCACTACGCCATCGCAGTGTCATCCAGGCGCTGTGATTGGCCAAGCATGCACTGTGACCCCGCATGCTTGGCCAATCACAGCGCCGGCAGCGAGGAGAGCAATGATTGGCCACAGGCAGGATGCCTGTGGCCAATTATTGCTGAGGGTGTTTAGTACACGCCCCACACTATAAAAGGCCGCCAGCACGGCGGCCTAGTGTAGTGTGTTCCGGAGCAGGGAAAGAGAAGCATAGGCAGGGACAGTGACATTTATTTCTTTCTTGCTTAACCTGGATTCCTTTAGTTTAGGGAAAGAGAAGGATAGGTAGGGAGAGTGTCAGTGTGTTTTACTGTGCGAATCCTTGTTTCTAGGGACAAAGAAGGAAAGTGAGGGGAATTCTCCTTGTGCTATAGTGTGCTTTAAAAAAACATTTTTTCTAGGGACAGAAAACTCTAGGTAGGGAGAGTGTCAGTTTCTTTCACTGTGTGAATCCTTGTTTCTAGGGACAGGGAAGGACAGTGAGTGAATTCTCCTTGTGCTATAGTGTGCTTTAAAAAAACATTTTTTCTAGGGACAGAAAACTCTAGGTAGGGAGAGTGTCAGTTTCTTTCACTGTGCGAATCCTTGTTTCTAGGGACAAAGAAGGAAAGTGAGGGGAATTCTCCTTGTGCTATAGTGTGCTTTAAAAAAACATTTTTTCTAGGGACAGAAAGATCTAGGTAGGGAGAGTGTCAGTTTCTTTCACTGTGCGAATCCTTGTTTCTAGGGACAGGGAAGGACAGTGAGTGAATTCTCCTTGTGCTATAGTGTGCTTTAAAAAAACATTTTTTCTAGGGACAGAAAACTCTAGGTAGGGAGAGTGTCAGTTTCTTTCACTGTGCGAATCCTTGTTTCTAGGGACAAAGAAGGAAAGTGAGGGGAATTCTCCTTGTGCTATAGTGTGCTTTAAAAAAACATTTTTTCTAGGGACAGAAAACTCTAGGTAGGGAGAGTGTCAGTTTCTTTCACTGTGCGATTCCTTGTTTCTAGGGACAGGGAAGGACAGTGAGTGAATTCTCCTTGTGCTATAGTGTGCTTTAAAAAAACATTTTTTCTAGGGACAGAAAACTCTAGGTAGGGAGAGTGTCAGTTTCTTTCACTGTGCGAATCCTTGTTTCTAGGGACAAAGAAGGAAAGTGAGGGGAATTCTCCTTGTGCTATAGTGTGCTTTAAAAAAACATTTTTTCTAGGGACAGAAAACTCTAGGTAGGGAGAGTGTCAGTTTCTTTCACTGTGCGAATTCTTGTTTCTAGGGACAGGGAAGGACAGTGAGTGAATTCTCCTTGTGCTATAGTGTGCTTTAAAAAAACATTTTTTCTAGGGACAGAAAACTCTAGGTAGGGAGAGTGTCAGTGTCTTTTACTGTGCGAATCCTTGTTTCTAGGGACAAAGAAGGAAAGTGAGGGGAATTCTCCTTGTGCTATAGTGTGCTTTAAAAAAACATTTTTTCTAGGGACAGAAAACTCTAGGTAGGGAGAGTGTCAGTTTCTTTCACTGTGCGAATCCTTGTTTCTAGGGACAGGGAAGGACAGTGAGTGAATTCTCCTTGTGCTATAGTGTGCTTTAAAAAAACATTTTTTCTAGGGACAGAAAACTCTAGGTAGGGAGAGTGTCAGTTTCTTTCACTGTGCGAATCCTTGTTTCTAGGGACAAAGAAGGAAAGTGAGGGGAATTCTCCTTGTGCTATAGTGTGCTTTAAAAAAACATTTTTTCTAGGGACAGAAAACTCTAGGTAGGGAGAGTGTCCGTTTCTTTCACTGTGCGAATCCTTGTTTCTAGGGACAGGGAAGGACAGTGAGTGAATTCTCCTTGTGCTATAGTGTGCTTTAAAAAAACATTTTTTCTAGGGACAGAAAACTCTAGGTAGGGAGAGTGTCAGTTTCTTTCACTGTGCGAATCCTTGTTTCTAGGGACAAAGAAGGAAAGTGAGGGGAATTCTCCTTGTGCTATAGTGTGCTTTAAAAAAACATTTTTTCTAGGGACAGAAAACTCTAGGTAGGGAGAGTGTCAGTTTCTTTCACTGTGCGATTCCTTGTTTCTAGGGACAGGGAAGGACAGTGAGTGAATTCTCCTTGTGCTATAGTGTGCTTTAAAAAAACATTTTTTCTAGGGACAGAAAACTCTAGGTAGGGAGAGTGTCAGTTTCTTTCACTGTGCGAATCCTTGTTTCTAGGGACAAAGAAGGAAAGTGAGGGGAATTCTCCTTGTGCTATAGTGTGCTTTAAAAAAATTTTTTTCTAGGGACAGAAAACTCTAGGTAGGGAGAGTGTCAGTTTCTTTCACTGTGCGAATCCTTGTTTCTAGGGACAGGGAAGGACAGTGAGTGAATTCTTCTTGTGCTATAGTGTGCTTTAAAAAAACATTTTTTCTAGGGACAGAAAACTCTAGGTAGGGAGAGTGTCAGTGTCTTTTACTGTGCGAATCCTTGTTTCTAGGGACAAAGAAGGAAAGTGAGGGGAATTCTCCTTGTGCTATAGTGTGCTTTAAAAAAACATTTTTTCTAGGGACAGAAAACTCTAGGTAGGGAGAGTGTCAGTTTCTTTCACTGTGCGAATCCTTGTTTCTAGGGACAGGGAAGGACAGTGAGTGAATTCTCCTTGTGCTATAGTGTGCTTTAAAAAAACATTTTTTCTAGGGACAGAAAACTCTAGGTAGGGAGAGTGTCAGTTTCTTTCACTGTGCGATTCCTTGTTTCTAGGGACAGGGAAGGACAGTGAGTGAATTCTCCTTGTGCTATAGTGTGCTTTAAAAAAACATTTTTTCTAGGGACAGAAAACTCTAGGTAGGGAGAGTGTCAGTTTCTTTCACTGTGCGAATCCTTGTTTCTAGGGACAAAGAAGGAAAGTGAGGGGAATTCTCCTTGTGCTATAGTGTGCTTTAAAAAAACATTTTTTCTAGGGACAGAAAACTCTAGGTAGGGAGAGTGTCAGTTTCTTTCACTGTGCGAATCCTTGTTTCTAGGGACAAAGAAGGAAAGTGAGGGGAATTCTCCTTGTGCTATAGTGTGCTTTAAAAAAACATTTTTTCTAGGGACAGAAAACTCTAGGTAGGGAGAGTGTCAGTGTCTTTTACTGTGCGAATCCTTGTTTCTAGGGACAAAGAAGGAAAGTGAGGGGAATTCTCCTTGTGCTATAGTGTGCTTTAAAAAAACATTTTTTCTAGGGACAGAAAACTCTAGGTAGGGAGAGTGTCAGTTTCTTTCACTGTGCGAATCCTTGTTTCTAGGGACAGGGAAGGACAGTGAGTGAATTCTCCTTGTGCTATAGTGTGCTTTAAAAAAACATTTTTTCTAGGGACAGAAAACTCTAGGTAGGGAGAGTGTCAGTTTCTTTCACTGTGCGAATCCTTGTTTCTAGGGACAAAGAAGGAAAGTGAGGGGAATTCTCCTTGTGCTATAGTGTGCTTTAAAAAAACATTTTTTCTAGGGACAGAAAACTCTAGGTAGGGAGAGTGTCAGTTTCTTTCACTGTGCGATTCCTTGTTTCTAGGGACAGGGAAGGACAGTGAGTGAATTCTCCTTGTGCTATAGTGTGCTTTAAAAAAACATTTTTTCTAGGGACAGAAAACTCTAGGTAGGGAGAGTGTCAGTTTCTTTCACTGTGCGAATCCTTGTTTCTAGGGACAGGGAAGGACAGTGAGTGAATTCTCCTTGTGCTATAGTGTGCTTTAAAAAAACATTTTTTCTAGGGACAGAAAACTCTAGGTAGGGAGAGTGTCAGTTTCTTTCACTGTGCGAATCCTTGTTTCTAGGGACAAAGAAGGAAAGTGAGGGGAATTCTCCTTGTGCTATAGTGTGCTTTAAAAAAACATTTTTTCTAGGGACAGAAAACTCTAGGTAGGGAGAGTGTCAGTTTCTTTCACTGTGCGAATCCTTGTTTCTAGGGACAGGGAAGGACAGTGAGTGAATTCTCCTTGTGCTATAGTGTGCTTTAAAAAAACATTTTTTCTAGAGACAGAAAACTCTAGGTAGGGAGAGTGTCAGTTTCTTTCACTGTGCGAATCCTTGTTTCTAGGGACAAAGAAGGAAAGTGAGGGGAATTCTCCTTGTGCTATAGTGTGCTTTAAAAAAACATTTTTTCTAGGGACAGAAAACTCTAGGTAGGGAGAGTGTCAGTTTCTTTCACTGTGCGAATCCTTGTTTCTAGGGACAAAGAAGGAAAGTGAGGGGAATTCTCCTTGTGCTATAGTGTGCTTTAAAAAAAATTTTTTCTAGGGACAGAAAACTCTAGGTAGGGAGAGTGTCAGTTTCTTTCACTGTGCGAATCCTTGTTTCTAGGGACAGGGAAGGACAGTGAGTGAATTCTTCTTGTGCTATAGTGTGCTTTAAAAAAACATTTTTTCTAGGGACAGAAAACTCTAGGTAGGGAGAGTGTCAGTTTCTTTCACTGTGCGAATCCTTGTTTCTAGGGACAAAGAAGGAAAGTGAGGGGAATTCTCCTTGTGCTATAGTGTGCTTTAAAAAAACATTTTTTCTAGGGACAGAAAACTCTAGGTAGGGAGAGTGTCAGTTTCTTTCACTGTGCGAATCCTTGTTTCTAGGGACAGGGAAGGACAGTGAGTGAATTCTCCTTGTGCTATAGTGTGCTTTAAAAAAACATTTTTTCTAGGGACAGAAAACTCTAGGTAGGGAGAGTGTCAGTGTCTTTTACTGTGCGAATCCTTGTTTCTAGGGACAAAGAAGGAAAGTGAGGGGAATTCTCCTTGTGCTATAGTGTGCTTTAAAAAAACATTTTTTCTAGGGACAGAAAACTCTAGGTAGGGAGAGTGTCAGTTTCTTTCACTGTGCGAATCCTTGTTTCTAGGGACAGGGAAGGACAGTGAGTGAATTCTCCTTGTGCTATAGTGTGCTTTAAAAAAACATTTTTTCTAGGGACAGAAAAATCTAGGTAGGGAGAGTGTCAGTTTCTTTCACTGTGCGAATCCTTGTTTCTAGGGACAAAGAAGGAAAGTGAGGGGAATTCTCCTTGTGCTATAGTGTGCTTTAAAAAAACATTTTTTCTAGGGACAGAAAACTCTAGGTAGGGAGAGTGTCAGTTTCTTTCACTGTGCGATTCCTTGTTTCTAGGGACAGGGAAGGACAGTGAGTGAATTCTCCTTGTGCTATAGTGTGCTTTAAAAAAACATTTTTTCTAGGGACAGAAAACTCTAGGTAGGGAGAGTGTCAGTTTCTTTCACTGTGCGAATCCTTGTTTCTAGGGACAGGGAAGGACAGTGAGTGAATTCTCCTTGTGCTATAGTGTGCTTTAAAAAAACATTTTTTCTAGGGACAGAAAACTCTAGGTAGGGAGAGTGTCAGTTTCTTTCACTGTGCGAATCCTTGTTTCTAGGGACAAAGAAGGAAAGTGAGGGGAATTCTCCTTGTGCTATAGTGTGCTTTAAAAAAACATTTTTTCTATGGACAGAAAACTCTAGGTAGGGAGAGTGTCAGTTTCTTTCACTGTGCGAATCCTTGTTTCTAGGGACAGGGAAGGACAGTGAGTGAATTCTCCTTGTGCTATAGTGTGCTTTAAAAAAACATTTTTTCTAGGGACAGAAAACTCTAGGTAGGGAGAGTGTCAGTTTCTTTCACTGTGCGAATCCTTGTTTCTAGGGACAAAGAAGGAAAGTGAGGGGAATTCTCCTTGTGCTATAGTGTGCTTTAAAAAAACATTTTTTCTAGGGACAGAAAACTCTAGGTAGGGAGAGTGTCAGTTTCTTTCACTGTGCGAATCCTTGTTTCTAGGGACAGGGAAGGACAGTGAGTGAATTCTCCTTGTGCTATAGTGTGCTTTAAAAAAACATTTTTTCTAGGGACAGAAAACTCTAGGTAGGGAGAGTGTCAGTTTCTTTCACTGTGCGAATCCTTGTTTCTAGGGACAGGGAAGGACAGTGAGGGAAATTCTCCTTGTGCTATAGTGTGCTAAAGCATTCCTCATCAACCATCTTTGAAATCCTTGTTTTTTTGACAGTCAGGGAAATTGTCGTTGTGCTATTCTGTGCAAAAGCAATCATCCTCAACCATATTTAGAAATCCTTAAGTAAAGGGACAGAGAAGGACACCTGAAGGTAGCCCTTATTGCTTTTTTCCCATCTCCCTGCAGGCCATCTATTAGAATGTCTGGAAGGCAAACAAGGAGAGGCAGACAGTCAGGAGGCAATAAAAGAGGGCAAGCAGGCTCTGTGTCTGGGGGCAACAGTGCTGGTCGTGGACGCGGTGCATTGTCATCAGCACATGGCCATGGGACACGCTTGTCCTTCTTTTCGGCAGCTGGACATGTTGAGCCACATCATGCCGAAGACTTGGTAGAGTGGATGACCAAGCCCTCCTCCTCCTCCTCATCCTCTCTCACCCAGGCTCAGGGTACTGGCAAAGCAGCTGCCAAAGCGTCCTCTTCCCTGGTATCAATGTCAGACTCATCATCAGTCACTCCTTCCCTAGACCCACCATGTCCTCCTCCTGAGGAGTCCCCCGAACTGTTTGAGCACAGTGTTGGGTACATGCTCCAGGAGGATGCCCAGCGTTTCGAAGGGGATGATGATGAAACCCAGCTACAGGAAGGCAGTAGCGTGAGAGCAGACAGAGGGGATGCTCAAGAAGGACACCAATCTGGCAGTCATGTTCCAGCAGCTGCAGCATACTGCCAGATTGGCTCCAGTGATGAGGAGGGAGGGGATGATGAGGTCACTGACTCCACGTGGGTGCCTAATAGTAGAGAGGAGGAGGAGGAGGATGAGGAGGAGGCACATCTCCAACGAGGCAGGATGCCCTTTGGTGGCCAGCGTAAGGGCAGTACACCGACGGAATCACACCGCAGAGCTCCGCCTGTGCAGGGCGCTGCCTCTGCCCGTCATTCAAAAAGTTCCTTGGTGTGGGCCTTTTTTGAGGCTAGTGCATCAGATCGCACAGCTGCTGTTTGCAACATATGTCTCAAGCGTATATCGCGTGGCCAAAACATCAGCCGCTTGGGTACCACATGCCTGACCAGACATATGTTGACCTGCCATGCAGCTCGTTGGCAAGCCTACCTCAAAGACCCACACCAAAGAACAAAGCGGACCTCTCCTTGCACCGCATCAGCTGGGATCTCCAACCCCACTATAACTTCAGTCCTCTCTGAAACATGCACTGAGAGGAATGAAGGTGTAGAATTAGGTGTGTCACAGCCAAGTACTTGCGGCCACTCTGCTAGCAGTACACCGACGTCCGATTCTAGCAGGCAAATTTCCCTGCCCCAGCTGCTGGACCGTCGAAAGAAGTTCACTCCCAGCCATCCACATGCCCAGCGGTTGAATGCTAGCTTGGCTAAATTGCTAGCGCTTCAACTGCTGCCTTTTCAGTTGGTAGACTCGGCCCCCTTCCGTGAGTTTGTGCAATGTGCGGTTCCTCAGTGGCAGGTTCCCAAACGCCACTTTTTCTCACGGAAGGCTATTCCGGCTCTCTACCGGCATGTGGAAGGCAATGTCTTGGCCTCGCTGGACAGGGCGGTCAGCGGTAAGGTGCATATTACCGCTGACTCATGGTCCAGCAGGCATGGACAGGGACGTTACCTTTCTTTCACGGCCCATTGGGTCACTCTTTTGGCAGCTGGGAAGGATGCAGGACAAGGTGCAGTAGTGTTGGAGGTTGTTCCACCGCCACGCCTCCAAAATGCTACTACTGGTTGTGACACACCTCTCTCCTCCACCCCCTCCTCTTCTTCTTCCTCCATGGCCTCTTCCTGTGGTTTGTCCTATGAACCAGCGGTGCTCCGTAGCCGTTCACGGGGCTACGCAAGTACGCAGGCAAAAAGATGCCATGCCGTGCTTGCGCTGGTGTGTTTGGGGGACAGAAGCCACACTGGGGCAGAGGTCCTGTCTGCTCTGCAGGGCCAGGCCGAGAGGTGGTTGACGCCACGCCAGCTTAAGCCAGGAATGGTGGTTTGCGACAATGGCACCAACCTCCTCTCCGCCCTCCGACAGGGACAACTGACCCATGTGCCCTGTGTGGCTCACGTCCTTAACCTGGTGGTGCAGCGGTTCTTGGGCAGGTACCCGGGCTTACAGGATGTCCTGAGGCAGGCCAGGAAAGTCTGTGTGCATTTCCGCAGATCTTATAATGCCAGTGCTCGCCTGGCTGAGCTGCAAAAGGAGTTGAACCTGCCCAAGAACCGCCTTATATGTGACATGCCCACCAGGTGGAACTCAACGTTGGCCATGCTGCAGCGGCTGCACACGCAGCAGAGGGCCATTAATGAGTACCTGTGCGACTACGGCACCAGGACAGGGTCAGGGGACCTTGGTTTTTTTTCTCCACGCCAGTGGGGCATGATCAGGGATGCATGCACTGTCCTGGCACCATTTGAGGAGGCCACAAGGATGGTGAGCAGTGACAGTGCATGCATCAGTGACACTGTACCTCTTGTCCACCTGTTGGAGCACACGCTGCGTGGAATAATGGACAGGGCACTTGAGGCAGAACAGAGGCAGGAAGAGGAGGACTTCCTTGCCTCTCAAGGCCCCCTTTACCCAGACAGTGTTCCTTCTGTCCCACCCATCGCACAGGAAGAGGAGGAGGAGGAGGAGGAGGAGGAGGATTGTGTCAGCATGGAGGTGGAGGCTGGCACTCAGCATCATCAGCAGCAGTCTTTTAGGGATGATTTACAGTCCCAAGAAACCAGTGGACTTGTACGTGGCTGGAAGGAGGTGGCTGCGGATCATGTCGTCCTTAGTGACCCAGAGGACTCCGGAGCGAATGCCTCAGCAAACCTACGCTGCATGGCCTCCCTGATCCTGCAAAGTCTGCGGAAGGATCCTCGTATTCTTCGGATCAAGGAGAGGGACCATTACTGGCTGGCCACTCTCCTTGATCCACGGTACAAGGGTAAGGTTGCGGACCTTATGTTACCGTCGCAGAGGGAGCAGAGGATGAGACAACTCCGGGAGGCCTTGCAGAAAGGTCTGTGCAACGCGTTCCCAGAGACTGGGAGGTTACAAACTCCTGGTCCTGGACAACGAGTTGCTGAGGCTTCGGCCAGTCAAAGAAGGAGCGGTGGGGAAGGTGGCCATCTGACCGATGCGTTCAGACAATTCTTTAGTCCGCAGCCCCAAAGTATGATCGGTTCCAGCAACCATCGCCAGCGTCTGATAAACATGGTGCAGGAATATCTAGGGGCAAGGTCAGACTTGGACACCTTCCCCACCGAAAATCCTCTGGCTTACTGGGTCTTGAGGATGGATCACTGGCCAGAGCTTGCACAGTATGCAATTGAGCTACTGGCCTGTCCTGCATCCAGCGTTCTTTCGGAACGCACATTCAGTGCTGCTGGAGGATTTGTCACGGATCACAGGGTGCGCCTGTCCACCGACTCGGTTGATCGACTGACTTTCATCAAGATGAACCAGTCTTGGATCACCACCAGCTACCACACACCTGATGCTGATATAACAGACTAATTGATTTTAACATGTCACATCCCTTCAAGACTGATGCTGATGCTGAGTGCCTGTGCTGTTATGTTGACTGGCTATCCTCCTCCTCCGAGTCCTCAATGATACGATTGATGATGATAGCTTGGAAGATCATTTTTGTTTATGGGTGCCGCCACCAGTGGCTAAGGCCCAATTTTTCAGCCCCTGTTTTACAGGGGCGTGTAATTACAATTTTTTTAGCAATAATTTGCCATAGGGCTCATTGCTGTGCTCCAAGTACAGTATCTGTGAGGGGTTGGAGTGTTGTGGCACCAGTGCCTAAGGCCCAATTTTTCAGCCCCTGTTTAACAGGGGCGTGTCATTACAATTTTTGAAGCAATACTTTGCAACAGGGCTCATTGCTGTGCTCCAAGTACAGTATCTGTGAGGGGTTGTAGTGTTGTGCCACCAGTGCCTAAGGCCCAATTTTTCAGCCCCTGTTCAACAGGGGCATGCAATTACAATTCTTGATCTAATAATTCACAGCAGGGCCCATTGCTGCACCCACCAAGAGTAACTCTGAGGGCTTACAGTGTTGTGGCAACGCCACCACCACCACCACCACGAAAGGCCCAATTTTTCAGCCCCTGTTCAAAAGGGGCATGTAATTACAATTCTTGATCTAATAATTCACAGCAGGGCCCATTGCTGCACCCACCAAGAGTAACTCTGAGGACTTACAGTGTTGTGGCAACGCCACCACCACCACCACCACGAAAGGCCCAATTTTTCAGCCCCTGTTCAAAAGGGGCATGTAATTACAATTCTTGATCTAATAATTCACAGCAGGGCCCATTGCTGCACCCACCAAGAGTAACTCTGAGGGCTTACAGTGTTGTGGCAACGCCACCACCACCACCACCACGAAAGGCCCAATTTTTCAGCCCCTGTTCAAAAGGGGCATGTAATTACAATTCTTGATCTAATAATTCACAGCAGGGCCCATTCCTGCACCCACCAAGAGTAACTCTGAGGGCTTACAGTGTTGTGGCAACACCACCACCACCACCACCACGAAAGGCCCAATTTTTCAGCCCCTGTTCAACAGGGGCATGCAATTACAATTCTTGATCTAATAATTCACAGCAGGGCCCATTGCTGCACCCACCAAGAGTAACTGTCAGGGCTTACAGTGTTGTGGCACCAGCACCACCATCAAAGGCCCAATTTTTACTACCACTGTTCAACAATTATATGTAATTAAAATTCCTGATATAATAGTTGACAGCAGGGCGTTCCAGCACCAACCAAGAGTAACTGTGAGTGCTTACAGTGTTGTGCCAACACCAACAACTAAGGGGCCTATTTCTGCAGAGTATATACGGCAGGTCCCTACTTTCAAACATCCAACTTACAAACGACTCCTACTTGCAAACGCAAGAAGACAACAGGAAGTGAGAGGAAATCTACCACTAGGAAGGAAAATTCTCTCCTGTAAGAATAAATATGGGAGAAAGGTGTCTCCTCTGTACTGATGCTTTATCAGCAATCCTTGTTTCAAGAAAAACACCACATTTCAAAAACAGTTGTCATTGGGACGGAAAGTGAGGTGAAATGTTCTGAACAGGGGCACAGACAGCAAAACAAATGTTACAGGGGTGATAACCCTTACCTATGTTTTCCAAAAAGTTTAAAAATAGATTTTTGGGCTGGAGCTACACTTCAACAATGTACCTGTTCAAAATTACAAACAGATTCTACATAAGAACAAACCTACAGTCCCTGTCTTGTATGCACCGCCTGTATACGGCTGTTCAGAGTATATAGGGCCTTTTTTATTTTATGTGCGGGGTTCCCCTTAATATCCATACAAGACCCAAAGGGGCTGGTAATGGGCTGGGGTAGGGGGGGGGTCATGGGGTAGCTATGCCATTTTTCTTAAAGAATTTCATCCATACTACCGGGACCAGACATTACATTAAAGCCGCAAGCAGTTTTAAATGGCTTTTTTTTCCTTTAGAAGTGTCATTTTGTGCAGGGACAGTTCTAAACACGGGAAACACGTGGCACTTCACAGGCATACTTTAGACACCCCCCAGGTACGATATTTAAAGGAATATTTGACTTTTTTTTTTTCACTTTATGCATCATTAAAATGACTGCTCCCGAAAAACGACCGTTTTTAAAACTTATTTTTGCATTGATACATGTCCCCTGGTGCAGAACCCGGGTTCCCAAACCCTTTTTAGGACAATAACATGCATAATAGTTGTTATAATTAGCACTTTAGAATTCGAACGTTCGCATCCATTGTATTTAATAGGGTTCTATTGTTCGTACGAACTTTCGGTCCGTTCGCGGGTTCTGGTGCGAACCGAACCCGGGGGTGTTCGGCTCATCACTAGTGGCAGCAAACAGCGGCGGGGATTCGGGGAAGGTGGCCATCGAGGAGGGCAGTTGGATGTAAAATTCCGAGGGAGAAGAGCTCCACCCCCTCCCTGACCACCGAAGAGGCGGACAGTAGCGAGCGCGGCCACCCCGGCGCTCCCAGAACCTCGATTCCTCCATCTCCTCTCTGCTCCAGGAACCATGCGGCCTGGGCGGGAGGGCAGGCTGACTGGGAGCCCGGAGGAAAAGAACATGCGCCGCTGTAAGGAGCAGAGCAGCGTGAGCACCCCCCGGATCAAGAGGGAGACTCGGCGCTGCCGATGATGGCCATCAGGTACCTGGCATCCTACACAAACATGCCAGAACACTTAGACAGCGGGGAGGTGAGCAGAGGAGGGACTGCAGAAAGGGACAGTGCTATGTGGTCTGCCTCAGCCCTCCCCTCTGTCT
This sequence comes from Rana muscosa, assembly GCA_029206835.1. Taxonomy (NCBI): domain Eukaryota; kingdom Metazoa; phylum Chordata; class Amphibia; order Anura; family Ranidae; genus Rana; species Rana muscosa. Next base: position 192,628,128 of record CM055126.1, on the reverse strand, counting down.
CTCAGTCCCCCCCCCTCTGTCTCTCAGCCCCCCTCTGTCTCTTAGCCCCCCCACTATCTCTCAGACCCCTCCTCTGTCTCTCAGACCCCCCTCTGTCTCTCAGACCCCCCTTTGTCTCTCAGAACCCCCCTCTGTCTCTCAGACCCCTCCTCTGTCTCTCAGCTCTCCTCCTCTATCTCTCAGCTCTCCTCCTCTATCTCTCAGCTCTCCTCCTCTATCTCTCAGCTCTCCACCTCTGTCTCTCAGCTCGCCTCCTCTGTCTCTCAGCTCCCCCTCTGTCTCTCAGATCCCCCCACTGTCTCTCAGCCCCCTCCTCTATCTCTCAGCTCTCCCCCTCTGTCTCTCAGTTCTCCCCCTCTGTCTCTCAGTCCCCCCTCTGTCTCTCAGCTCTTCCTCTGTCTCTCAGCTCCCCCCTCTGTCTCTCAGACCCCCCTGTCTCTTAGACCCCCCTCTGTCTCTCAGTTCCCGTGTCTCTCAGTCCCCCCTCTTTTAGCCCCTCCTCTGTCTCTCAGCTCCCCTCTATCTCTCAGACCCCCCTCTGTCTCTCAGCTCTCATCCTCTGTCTTTCAGCTCTCCTCCTCTGTCTCTCAGCTCTCCTCCTCTGTCTCTCAGCTCTCCTCCTCTGTCTCTCAGCTCTCCCCCTCTGTCTCTCAGATCTCCCCCTCTGTCTCTCAGCTCTCCCCCTCTGTCTCTCAGCTCTCCCCTCTGTCTCTCAGACCTCCCTCTGTCTGTCTCTCAGTCCCCCTCTGTCTGTCTCTCAGACCCCTCCACTGTCTCTCAGACCCCTCCACTGTCTCTCAGCCCCCCTCTGTCTCTCAGCCCCCCTCTGTCTCTCAGCCCCCTCTGTCTCTCAGCTCCCCCTGTCTCTCAGCTCCCCCTCTGTCTCTTAGACCCCCCTCTGTCTCTCAGACCCCCCTCTGTCTCTCAGCCCCCCCTCTGTCTCTCAGTTCCCGTGTCTCTCAGTCCCCCCCTATTTTATCCCCTCCTCTCTCTCTCAGCTCCCCTCTGTCTCTCAGACCCCCCCTCCGTCTCTCAGACCCCTCCTTTGTCTCTCAGACCCCTCCTCTGTCTCTCTGCACCCCCCTGTCTCTCAGATGCCTCCACTGTCTCTCAGACCCCTCCACTGTCTCTCAGCTCCCCTCCACTGTCTCTCAGCTCCCCTCCACTGTCTCTCATCTCCCCTCCACTGTCTCTCACCTCCCCTCCACTGTCTCTCAGCTCCCCTCCACTGTCTCTCAGCTCCCCCCTCTGTCTCTCAGCCCCCCCTCTATCTCTCAGCCCCCCATCTGTCTCTCAGCCCCCCTCTGTCTCTCAGCTCCCTCCTGTCTCTCAGCTCCCCCCTGTCTCTCAGCTCCCCCCCTGTCTCTCAGCTCCCCCTGTCTCTCAGCTCCCCCTCTGTCTCTTAGACCCCCCTCTGTCTCTCAGACCCCCCTCTGTCTCTCAGCCCCCCCTGTCTCTCAGTTCCCGTGTCTCTCAGACCCCCCCCCTCCGTCTCTCAGACCCCTCCTCTGTCTCTCAGACCCCTCCTCTGTCTCTCAGCTCTCCTCCTCTGTCTCTCTGCTCCCCCTGTCTCTCAGACCCCTCCACTGTCTCTCAGCTCCCCTCCACTGTCTCTCAGCTCCCCTCCACTTTCTCTCAGCTCCTCTCCACTGTCTCTCACCTCCCCTCCACTGTCTCTCAGCTCCCCCCTCTGTCTCTCAGCTCCCCCCTCTGTCTCTCAGCCCCCCATCTGTCTCTCAGCCCCCCCTCTGTCTCTCATCTCCCTCCTGTCTCTCAGCTCCCCCCCTGTCTCTCAGCTCCCCCCTGTCTCTCAGCTCCCCCTGTCTCTCAGCTCCCCCTGTCTCTCAGCTCCCCCTCTGTCTCTTAGACCCCCCTCTGTCTCTCAGACCCCCCTCTGTCTCTCAGCCCCCCCTCTGTCTCTCAGTTCCCGTGTCTCTCAGACCCCCCCTCCGTCTCTCAGACCCCTCCTCTGTCTCTCAGACCCCTCCTCTGTCTCTCAGCTCTCCTCCTCTGTCTCTCTGCTCCCCCCTGTCTCTCAGACCCCTCCACTGTCTCTCAGCTCCCCTCCACTGTCTCTCAGCTCCCCTCCACTTTCTCTCAGCTCCTCTCCACTGTCTCTCACCTCCCCTCCACTGTCTCTCAGCTCCCCTCCACTGTCTCTCAGCTCCCCCCTCTGTCTCTCAGCTCCCCCCTCTGTCTCTCAGCTTCCCCCTCTGTCTCTCAGCTTCCCCCTCTGTCTCTCAGCTTCCCCCTCTGTCTCTCAGCTGTCTCTCAGCTCCCCCTCTGTCTTTTAGCTCCTCCTCTGTCTCTCAGCTCCCTCCCATTGTCTCTCAGCTCCCTCCCATTGTCTCTCAGCTTCTCCCTATGTCTCTCAGACCCCTCCTCTGTCTCTCAAACCCCTCCTCTGTCTCTCAGACCCCCCTCTGTCTCTCAGTCCCCCCCTCCGTCTCTCAGTTCCCATGTCTCTCAGTCCCCCCCCTCTTTTATCCCCTCCTCTCTCTCTCTCAGCTCCCCTCTGTCTCTCAGACCCCCCTCTGTCTCTCAGACCCCTCCTCTGTCTCTCAGGCTCCTCCTCTGTCTCTCAGCTCTCCTCCTCTGTCTCTCAGCTCCCCCCCTGTCTCTCAGACCCCTCCACTGTCTCTCAGACCCCTCCACTGTCTCTCAGCTCCCCTCCACTGTCTCTCAGCTCCCCTGCACTGTCTCTCAGCTCCCCCTCTGTCTCTCAGCTTCCCCCTCTGTCTCTCAGCTTCCCCCTCTGTCTCTCAGCTTCCCCCTCTGTCTCTCAGCTCCCGCTCTGTATTTCAGCTCCTCCTCTGTCTCTCAGCTCCCTCCCATTGTCTCTCAGCTCCCTCCCATTGTCTCTCAGTTCCCTCCCATTGTCTCTGAACTTCCCCCTCTGTCTCTCAGACCCCTCCTCTGTCTCTCAGACCCCTCCTCTGTCTCTCAGGCATTCATTTCAATGGGCAGGAGCGGTGTGTACACCGCTCCTCCACCGCCCCAAAGATGCTGCTTGGAGGACTTTCACACTGGGACTGCAGCGGAGGCGTTTTTCTCTCAGCTTCCCTCCACTGTCTCTCAGCTCCCCCCTCTGTCTCTCAGCCCCCCCTCTGTCTCTCAGCCCCCCATCTGTCTCTCAGCCCCCCCTCTGTCTCTCAGCTCCCTCCTGTCTCTCAGCTCCCCCCCTGTGTCTCAGCTCCCCCCCTGTCTCTCAGCTCCCCCCTGTCTCTCAGCTCCCCCTCTGTCTCTTAGACCCCCCTCTGTCTCTCAGACCCCCCTCTGTCTCTCAGCCCCCCCTGTCTCTCAGTTCCCGTGTCTCTCAGACCCCCCCTCCGTCTCTCAGACCCCTCCTCTGTCTCTCAGACCCCTCCTCTGTCTCTCAGCTCTCCTCCTCTGTCTCTCTGCTCCCCCTGTCTCTCAGACCCCTCCACTGTCTCTCAGCTCCCCTCCACTGTCTCTCAGCTCCCCTCCACTTTCTCTCAGCTCCTCTCCACTGTCTCTCACCTCCCCTCCACTGTCTCTCAGCTCCCCTCCACTGTCTCTCAGCTCCCCCCTCTGTCTCTCAGCTCCCCCCTCTGTCTCTCAGCCCCCCATCTGTCTCTCAGCCCCCCCTCTGTCTCTCAGCTCCCTCCTGTCTCTCAGCTCCCCCCCTGTCTCTCAGCTCCCCCTGTCTCTCAGCTTCCCCTGTCTCTCAGCTCCCCCCTGTCTCTCAGCTCCCCCTCTGTCTCTTAGACCCCCCTCTGTCTCTCAGACCCCCCTCTGTCTCTCAGACCCCCCTCTGTCTCTCAGTTCCCGTGTCTCTCAGACCCCCCCTCCGTCTCTCAGACCCCTCCTCTGTCTCTCAGACCCCTCCTCTGTCTCTCAGCTCTCCTCCTCTGTCTCTCTGCTCCCCCCTGTCTCTCAGACCCCTCCACTGTCTCTCAGCTCCCCTCCACTGTCTCTCAGCTCCCCTCCACTTTCTCTCAGCTCCTCTCCACTGTCTCTCACCTCCCCTCCACTGTCTCTCAGCTTCCCCCTCTGTCTCTCAGCTTCCCCCTCTGTCTCTCAGCTTCCCCCTCTGTCTCTCAGCTGTCTCTCAGCTCCCCCTCTGTCTTTTAGCTCCTCCTCTGTCTCTCAGCTCCCTCCCATTGTCTCTCAGCTCCCTCCCATTGTCTCTCAGCTTCTCCCTATGTCTCTCAGACCCCTCCTCTGTCTCTCAAACCCCTCCTCTGTCTCTCAGACCCCCCTCTGTCTCTCAGTCCCCCCCTCCGTCTCTCAGTTCCCATGTCTCTCAGTCCCCCCCTCTTTTATCCCCTCCTCTCTCTCTCAGCTCCCCTCTGTCTCTCAGACCCCCCCTCTGTCTCTCAGACCCCTCCTCTGTCTCTCAGGCTCCTCCTCTGTCTCTCAGCTCTCCTCCTCTGTCTCTCAGCTCCCCCCTGTCTCTCAGACCCCTCCACTGTCTCTCAGACCCCTCCACTGTCTCTCAGCTCCCCTCTACTGTCTCTCAGCTCCCCTCCACTGTCTCTCAGCTCCCCCCTCTGTCTCTCAGCTTCCCCCTCTGTCTCTCAGCTTCCCCCTCTGTCTCTCAGCTCCCGCTCTGTATTTCAGCTCCTCCTCTGTCTCTCAGCTCCCTCCCATTGTCTCTCAGCTCCCTCCCATTGTCTCTCAGTTCCCTCCCATTGTCTCTGAACTTCCCCCTCTGTCTCTCAGACCCCTCCTCTGTCTCTCAGACCCCTCCTCTGTCTCTCAGGCATTCATTTCAATGGGCAGGAGCGGTGTGTACACCGCTCCTCCACCGCCCCAAAGATGCTGCTTGGAGGACTTTCACACTGGGACTGCAGCGGAGGCATTTTTCAGGGGCTTTACAGGCGCTATTTTTAGCCCAAAAGCGCCTGAAAACCGCCTCAGTGTGTAAGGTATCCTACACTCACCCCCTCTCTTTTACACTCACTCCCTCTCTCTTACACTCACCCCCTCTCTCACCCGCCCCCTCTCATCAACTTTCCCTCACCCACCCCCTCTCATCCCCTTTCCCTCACCCACCCCCTCTCATCCCCTTTCCCTCAACCCTTCCTCTCTCTCTCTCTCATTCCCCTCTCGCTCACCCTCTCATGATATACAATAATGGATGTAGGGGCCTTTTAGTGGGCGTGATTTTTTGGGGGGTGGGGGCAGCATTTTATTGAATTAAAGTGGGCCGGTTTGGATGAAGTCCAGGGCCAAATTTTGGTCCCAGTCCAGCCCTGCACATACTGTTTTTCTTTTAGGCTAAAAAGTTAAATTTTGGTCTCATCTGACCAGAGCACCTTCTTCCGCACGTTTGCTTTGTCCCCCACATGGCTTCTCGCAAACTGCAAACGGGACTTCTTATGGCTTTCTTTCAACAATGGCTTTCTTCTTGCCATAAAGGCCAGATTTGTGGAGTGCACGACTAATGCCGTTTACACATGATCGGAATTTCCGACAACAAATGTTTGATGTGAGCTTTTGGTCGGATATTTCAACCGTGTTTTTGCTCCTTTGGACATTTGCTGTCGGAATTTCCGACAACAAATGTTTGAGAGCAAGTTCTCAATTTTTCCGTCAACAAAAGTTCTTGTCGGAAATTCCGATCATGTGTAGCCATTTCCGACGCACAAAAGTGCTGCGCATGCTCGGAATTTATTCGACGCATTCTCAGAATCATTGTACTTAATTTTTCTCGGCTTGTCGTAGTGTTGCACGTCTCCGTGTTCTTGACCATCGGAATTTCCGAGCAACATTTGTCCTGTGGACAGATTCTCCTACCTCAGCTGTGGATCTCTGCAGTTCCTCCAGAGTTACCATGGGCCTCTTTTCTGATGAATGCTCTCCTTGACCGGCCTGTCGGTTTAGGTGGATGTCTTGGTAGGTTTGCAGTTGTGCCATACTCTTTCCATTTTCATGATAAATTAAATAGTGCTCCATGAGATGTTCAAAGCTTGGGATATTTTTTATAATCTAACCCTGCTTTAAACTTCTCCACAACTTTATCCCTGACCTGTCTGGTGTGTTCCTTGGCCTTCATGATGCTGTTTGTTCACTAAGATTCTCCAACAAACTTTTGCAGGCTTGTATCTATACTGAGAATAAATTACACATAGGTGGACTCTATTTGCTAATTAGGTAACTTCTGAAGGCAATTGGTTCCACTAGATTTTAGTGCCACTTTGTGTTTGTCTATTACATAAAAATTCCAATAAAAATCATTTAAGTTTTTTGTTGCAACATGACAAAATGTGGAAAATTTCAAGGGGTATGAATACTTTTTCAAGGCACTGTATATATATATATATATATATATATATATATGTAATAAATAATAATAATAATAAAATTTTAAAGCGCCCCCGTCCCCTCGTGCTCGCACGCAGAAGTGAACGAATATGTACTGTATATACTCGAGTATAAGCTGACCCGAATATAAGCCGAGGCACCTAATTTTACCACAAAAAAATGGGAAAACGTATTGACTCGAGTATAAGCCTAGGGTGTCCATCTGCATGCCTCACTGTGTCCATGCCTCACTGTGCCTCACTGTGTCCATGCCTCACTGTCACTGTGCCCATGCCTCACTGTGCCCAATCTCCCTACCTGATCTCCGGCGCTGTGTGAATAGACTGACTTTTAACATGGGAGTCTATGCATTATTATTGTGCATTTTATGGTGATAGTCTATAATCATTGGTGATTGGATGACATTTACATCCACTAATTTCTCTGAGCAATTCATTTCCCCATACACTGTGCAATCAGATTGTACAATGTATGGGGAAAGAATTGTCCAGAATGCACAATACACAGACATGTGTTGAGAAGATGTTTTCATGGAAGTTTTGGCTCCACCAATGATTATAGACTATCACCATAAAATGCACAATTACAAGTCCAGTAAACATCTGCACAGTTGTTGATAGGAGGAAGATCTCTAGAATGAATATTAAGTTGTTTCAAAAAGAAATGAATGAAAGGAATAAAAGTGGAAGCAATATTCTCCATGTGATAAGGAAAAGCTCATTAACATGATCAGCATTACAATGAGCACAAGCCCAATGTATAAGCAGTTGTGCACTCTGGAGATCGCAGATGTGCCCGTATTTAACCACTTCCCTACCCAGCCATAGTCAAATGACGTCCACAGATGGGATCTCCAATCCTGGGTGGACGTCATATGACGTCCTGGCTTTGTAGGGGGATATCTGAATGATGCCTGCAGCTAGAGGCATCATTCAGATATCCTTTTAAAGTGCCGGCGATTCTGTGCACCATAGCGGTGGTTCCGCCGCTTGATCGTTCCTATAGGCGGACGGAGGGGACACCCCCTCCCCTCCCGCCGCCATCCGGTGCTTCTCCGGGCTCTCCTGTGCGATCGGGGACCCAGGGCGAATCTTCCGGCGCCGTTGGTGGGTCACGTGACGAGCATAGAGATGACTGGTGACCAGATGGTCACCAGTCATCTCTATGATCGTTGGAGGCCCGGGCGCGATGTGATGACGTCACGCCCGGGTCCTCAAATGTAAACAAAGCCGCCATTGCGGCTGTAAGTTTGAGATCAGTGAAAATGTTTTCACTGATCTCATGCTTTCCAGCCTGGAGGAGAGATGTGGGGCCTTATTGACCCCGCATCTCTCCATAAAGAGGACCTGTCACACACATTCCTATTACAAGGGATGTTTACATTCCTTGTAATAGGAATAAAAGTGATCAAAAAAAAAAAAAAAAAGTTAAATAATTGTAAAAAAAAAAAAAATGAGTAAAAAAAAAAAAAATAATAATAAAAAAAAAAATTAAAACGCCCTGTCCCCAGTAGCTCGCGATCAGAAGCGAATGCACACGTAAGTCGCCCACATATATAAACGCCATTAAAACCACACATGTGAGGTATCGCCGCGTGCGTTAGAGCGCGTGCAACAATTCTAGCACTGAACCTCCTCTGTAATTCTAACCTGGTAACCTGTAAAAAAAATTAAAGCGTCGCCTATTGAGATTTTTAAGTACCAAAGTTTGGCGCCATTCCATGAGTGTGCGCAATTTTAAAGTGTGACATGTTAGGTATCTATTTACTCGGCGTAACATCATCTTTCATATTTTCCCCAAAAATTGGGCTAACTTTACTGTTTTGTTATTTTTTAATTCATGAAACCATTTTTTAAAAAAAAAAGGCGTTTGAAAAATTATTGCGCAAATATCGTGCAAGAAAAAAAGTTGCAATGACCGTCATTTTATTCCCTAGGGTGTCTGCTAAAAAAACATATACAATGTTTGGGGGTTCTGAGTGATTTTCTAGAAAAAGAATGATGATTTGTACATGTAGGAGAGAAGTGCTAGAATAGGCCCGGTATTGAAGTGGTACAAAAAGCCCGGTATGGAAGTGGTTAACAAGCTAAAGAACGTGCGCCCTGTCAGGCAAGCATAAAATGGGGTGCTTTGTCAATGCACATGTGCAGTTGAGTAGCTGAAAGAAGGGTGTAAAAAGGCTGATTAGTTGTAAGACAAATCTACATGTTCTGGACAGAATTTGTGCATTTAAACAATATTATATACATACTTTTTAGCCTGGTAACAGAAGATGGTAAACTAGTAAAGTTATCTACAGTATTCAGACAAAAATGTTGAAGATTACATTGGCTGCGCTTGCTAATGGTAGGCGCGAAAGATTGCGCAAGTGCGCAACAGCACTTCCTATGTAAATATGGTTTTGTGCATATAAGTGCACCCTCATTTTTGATAAATGTTTTGAGTCCCGTTTTTTGTGCAATTGCTCCAATTTCTCCACTGCACCGCAGGCGCAGATCTTTAGTAAATCACCCCCACTGTGTCTTCTTAACCAGTTAGAGCTAGAGGTTCCCAATCAGCAGGAAACATGAGCTTTACTGACTAAAATGATGTTGTTTTGTTTTGTTTTATTTTGATTCGTTATTTACCTAAATTTGTTTAGTTTTGAAATCAAATTTATTTTATTTGAAATTTGTATTTTGAAAGATGGTCCTTGATGACGCCTTGTAGGAGGGTGAAACTGGTTGGTGTAATTTCCGGTACCGAGTCCAAACAAAGTCACTTCTGGTTACAGTGGGACGCACGATGGATGCAGCGTTCCGGAATCCCTGCATTTTTACATGCTGATTTTACATCTTTGTCCTGTAAGTACAACTTTTATATGCGCAATAAACATCACTTTTACAGAACTTCACTGTTAGTGCCTTTTCTCATTTTAATGAATATTCCAACCTTTGACAACCACGCTGGAGAAGATATTTATCTGTGATTCATCATCCCTTGCCAGATCCCAGCCTATATGACCCTTATGCCGCGTACACACGATCGTTTTTAATGTCATTTTCAAAAACAACGTTTTTTTCGACGTGATCTTTCTTGTTTCCTCTCAAGCCTGTCTTGCATACACACGTTCATTAAAAAAAAACGCTCGAGCAAAGCGCGGTGACGTAGAACACATACGACGGCACTATAAAGGGGAAGTTCCGTTCGAATGGCGCCACCCTTCATGTTAGTAAAGTTTGTTGAGCGACGATTCACGCTTTTCAGCCTCGTGCTTTTCAGTCCGTTACAGCGTGATGAATGTGATATCTCCATTACGAACGCTAGTTTTACCAGAACGAGCGCTCCCGTCTCATACTTGATTCTGAGCATGCGCGTTTTTTCCCCCCTCGTAAAAGCATACACACTACCGTTTTTCACGTCGTTAAAAAAAACGACGTGAAAAAATGGAGCAGGTTCTCATTTTTTTTAGGCCATTTTTCACGTCGTTAAAAATGCTCTGGAGCCCACACACGATCGTTTTTAATGCCCAATTTAAAAAATGGCATTTTTAAAGTTGCGAAAAACGGTCGTGTGTATGCGGCATTAGACTGAAAAGCTAGGTGAGTGGGAACACAGAAGGGGTGTGTGTCACACCATGGAGTGAGTTTTTAGAGCACTTATCAGAAGATTGGAGCAAAAGAGCACTTTATTTAATTGGGACATTCACACAATTTTTCATCATATATTTAAGTTGTTTATATTGGATGGTATATATTTGATGTCACTTTTTGCATTATTGTGAGCGCTGTATTTATTTATGTTTGGTAAATTCAAGGTAATAGCACTTTGTGTACAACAGCTGCAGTTGTATTTTTATTTTTATATATATTTGTATTTTTAGTATTTGTAACTATCCATAATTTTGGAAGATGGTTATATTCTTTCTATTCCATTCTGTTCTATTGTTTTTCCTATTCTATTCTTCTATTTTCTATTCTATTCTTTTTTTTTCTATTCGAATTAGAATTTTTTCTATTTGAAATTCACATTTCTGAAGTTTGTTATATTCTTTCTATTTTATTCTATTATTTGTATTTTATTCAATTACTTTTCCTTTATTTTCTATTCTATTTTATTCTATTATTTAGAATTTTGTTCTTTTTTATTCTATTCTTTATTTTCTGTTCTATCCCTTTTTTTCCTATATATTTTTTTTCTATTCTATTTTTTTCTATTTTTTATTTTGCGTTCTGTTTTACTCTATTATATTCTATTCTTTCCTTTTCTATTCTACTCTTTTCTATTCTATTCCTTTATTTTCTATTCTATTTTATATTTATTTTTGATTCAAAATCTATTCAGATTCTATTCGAAAACTATTCAAATTTTGAGTCGTTATTTTGGATTTGTTTAAATTTGTTACTATTGTAATTTGGAAATTCGGATACATCAAAATTTCGGAATAACAAAAAATTTGTCCGAATTTAAATTTGGAATGAAACAAACAGCACATGTCTAGGTCTAACTCGACTCAGGAGGTGTATCAAACCTCTGCAGAGAGACTTCTGCTCTTACATAGCATTATGGAGACAGGTTTTTTTGCTAAGGCTTTGGCTTGTTTCTAAAGAAAGCAAACCTTTTTTCTTTGACGGGCTTTAATCTGTTGCACATTCTCATGTGATCCATCCAGCAAGGTCACGCAATATGAAGGGTGTGCCCGCATTTCAGAACCTGTCAGCTATTTTTTAAACTCTGTGCCAATGCTTACCTTGTGCCTGCAAGCATCACCACACTGATAACTCTATGTCTGAGTATTTTTCTATACTATAAGCACAGCCTTCTGCTCCTGACCATCAGCTTAAAAAACTGGCTGTGCAATTGCATCCGATCGTCTGCCCCCCCGCTTCCCCTCCCAATGGTCTGCTGTATAAACCAATGAATGTGTTACTGCAGAACAGGTTGCTCTTTATGTCTGATCTCTCTTTTCCCTCCTGGCTGTGCTGCACGCTGTGTGTGAAATCCCCCTCCCTCCTGGCTGTGCAGTGTGGATCCAATCAGAGAAAAGAAGAGAAATAGTCAATGAAAGTCTTGATGAGCACATGCTGTGCAAAAGCAGTGGATTCTGGAGTGTAGTTCTTAAAGGGGTGCAGCGCCATATTTGTTAACAGAGGCTAACGGGCTGTGGACTTCAATTCCCACAAATGCTTGCATCTGGAGGAGGAGCTTCACTGTTTTCCCAGGCATACATATCTTGATTAGGGCAGTCCTGGAAAGTGAGCGACGGGGACAGACCTACAGTCAGGGTCTGTGCCCCACAGCTGACTGGAGCCAATAAAGAGGAGGTAAGAGAATCTGTTTCTGTATCTGTACCCCCACATCAGGGAGAGGGGACGGACCTACACCTGATTCTGCTAGAGCTGCCTGTAGAGACTGAGTTGAGAGAGAGAGTCGTTGCATCTTCAGGATCTGAGCTGAGAAACTGCAGCATGTGTGTGGATCTGGAATCTGATCGCTGGGAGCTGCTGATCACCAAGCCCTTGAGACCAGATTAGCCACCTGCTAGGAAGTGGTGAGCTGAACTACATGCCGTAACCACCCGCCACACATGGTTAACCAAAACAGAGACTGTTTCTACTGAGTAGCTTATCCTTTGTGAATTATTAACACTCCCAAAAGCACAGAACACCACCTAAAGACAGGCCCCACCGAAAGCCAGCCAATGTCAACTACTAGGCACCAGGTTCTTTCATCACCACCAGGGGTACCCACACTTTAGGAATGCATACAGCATTCCGCTGTTGAGGTTGTATGCACAGTGTGTACACCAGGATCCTTTTTGAATCTTCTGAACTGGTTGTCTAGTTTTGTCTCGTAGTCATTTGTTAAGTTAATAATTTTGTTTTGTCACACTCATTATATTAGAATGATTTGTTTTTGGATCGGAATTAATTTCATATATTCGGATTTGTTTTTCATATATTCTGATTCAGTTTGTATATTTGTTATTTTCCAATCAATTTGGGTTTTCGGAAAATGGCCTATCCTTTTTTTTTTTTTCTATTTTATTAGATTCTATTCTATTTCTTTGATTTCTATTCTGTTCTATTTCTTTCTATGCTATTCTATTTTTCTATTCTATTCTATAAAGCAGCCTAAGCAAAAATAATCATCTTATTTCACTTTTATACCTTACTGTATTTATTGCAATATGTTTCCATTTCGAATTTGAATTCATTTTCTAATTCAAATTTTTTTTTTGAATTCGGATAATTTATAACATTTGTTTTGCTATAATAAATTTTGGATTTATTGAAATTTGTTACTGTTGTGATTCAGAAATTTGGATTTATCCAAATCTCCAAATAGCAAAAATTTCATCCGAATTTCGATCGGAACAAAAATCGCACATGTCTAATCACTGTGTGTAAATAGAAGTAGGCATATGTGCATGTTAAATATGAAACCAGAAAATACAAATTTTTCACTAGCTTAGTTTAGAAAATATTGTAACACTTGGGGCTCCATTCCTTACTAACTCTGTTATCAGCACTTGGATACCGGTTCTGGTAATATTTGGTGTAATGCTCCCAGGAAAGAGAAGCGTGTGAACAATATCTGGCCAGCAGTTTACCCTCAAACACAGAGGGTCTTTGGTAAGAATTGTGGACCTCCATATAAGTATCTGAAGGAAATACAGTCTTCTATAAACCAGTCAGATTCTATAATTCATACTTCTGTTAAGTTCTAAAAATTTGAAGACAAAATCCGACATGTTGCTATTGGCAACAAGAAGAGTCAACCCATTAGACACCGTTCTATGTGTATTTTGTGCTTCCCTCCGGAACCAATTAAAATCAAACTTTGAGATACCAGCTGACAGATGAAATATAAACCTATGAGGGAACATACAGGTTTTACTTTTTAGAAGAATTCGAAATTAAAGTTTGCTATTTCGTGATACATCCTTGTAACTTTCTAAAAATATCCACAAACATACATTTTACATTCAAATATGTTACATTAAGATTAAGAAGGCTTTGTATAACATCACAGTTAGAGGTGTAGGAAGCAAATCCCCAAAATCAGTGTTAGGTCTAAAAAAGTTTTTCTTTTATATGGAGTCATATAAAACAGAAAGCCATCGTGTTTTAGGGGTTACAAGTTGCCCCCTTCATCACAAAGCAAGCAAGGTCCATAAAGACATGGATGAGCGAGTATGGGGTGGAGGAACTTGATTAGCCTGTACAGAGTCCTGTATATATAGTTTAGTTATTCTGCGCTCGCCCCAAAAATGTGAAATAAGTGAAAAAATATATAAATTTTTCCAAATGTGATCAGAATACAAAATATGTATATATATATATAAATATATATATATATATATATATATACACAAAAATGTATACGTTCTTGCGTGAAAAAAATGAGAATATATAAAAAATTTGTATATAAATGCAGCTATCTAAAATAATTAAATACTCAATTCCCGAACTTACCGTATTTATCGGCGTATAACACGCGCCGGCGTATAACACGCACCCCAAGTTTAGGAGGGAATTTTAGGGAAAAAAACTTTTAGGAGGGAAGTTTAAGGAAAAAAAAATTACATTTAAACTTACATTTAAATGCAGCCTTACCAGTGTCCATTGCAGACTTGTCAGTGCAGCCTTGCCAGCAGTGTCCATTGCAGCCTTTCCCCAGTGCCCAGTACAGCCTTGCCTCAGTGCCCTGCACAGCCTTGCCTCAGTGCCCAGTACAGCCTTGCCTCAGTGCCCAGTGCAGCCTTGCCTCAGTGCCCAGCACCGCCTTGCCCGCATTTCAAAAATGGCGCCGCCGAGATTGAGACTGGCCGGAGCGGGACGACGCCGCCGAGAACGCAGGGACACATAGCCGAGTGTACTCGGCTCTTGTCGGCTCTTCTCGGCTCCGCTCACAGTCACGCCGAGTCCCGCCCTATGATGGACATAACACAGGTCCAATGGCGGGACTGGGCGTGACTGTGAGCGGAGCCGAGAAAAGCCGAGTACACTCGGCTATGTGTATCTCGGCGGCGATCGCTGCGCTCCGCTCAGTCAGCGGAGATTCGACGGGGGATAGGTGAGTATCGGCGTATAACACGCACCCACGATTTTCCCCTGATTTTAAGGGGAAAAAAGTGCGTGTTATACACCGATAAATACGGTATATATAGAAAAAAGATTGTGCAAATAAACACATCAATAAAGTAAACAATATCCACACAACATGTGAATAAAGTGAGTAAAAAATAACAGTCTCAAAAAATAAACCAATTAACTCTAAAAATAAATATAAATAAAGTCCCAACACAAACGTGATGAATGTAAAAATAAATAAAAATGAAACAATAAGGTGACTTCTGATGCAGTCCGCTGGTCCGATGATGTTGCAATGACTTTATATCCAAATGGTAAAAGTAAGTAAAAAGACCAAATGGCCCCTTACAGAACACGATGGACCCCAGGTTATAGGGATCAAACTCGCCTGATATCCACAAACAGCTGTAATAATCAACCAGGTCTGCTTCCAAAAGACTCAAAGGCTTTTCTTCATGTATGGCCGCCGGGATGATTCAATAGTTCAATGGTTTTATAACCTTTTTAGGCAGCTTTTAAATGTTTTCCTTCAATTTTCGGCTCGAAATCCATCCAGTAATGTTCACCATTTAAGAAGAAAGAAACGGACTTGATAGTGTGGTAAATTATGGTATTTATTTCCACGAAAAACGTCCTCAACACAGCGAAGAAAATACAAAGCAGTACACAGTTTACAGGCTGTCAGCTGGTACACGTGGTGACGTCACGAGATCCTCTCCAACCGACACGTTTCCCTGTAACAAGCATCAACTGGGAACAGAGACACCTATAGGTAAAAACTATGCATGGGAGTTTACTCCCACTTGAAATCTGCCTTGCCTTTAGTCTTTAAGTTTTACAAGCTTCTCTCCTGTAATGAAATTGTTTACTTTGATTTCCCTGCACACTGTGAGCTTCTTACATTGCATTAAAAGTTGCAGTGAGTCAGAGCCACCTCCTTTCCTGGGTTGTCCCTTTAATTTATTAGACTCTGTCAAAGGGTTTGCTTGCAGGGTCTGGTTGCAGATTTGCAGGGTCTGGTTGCAGGGTCTGGTTGCAGATTTATAATACATTTTTGTTTTATATAAATAATTAGTGGCAGTCATGATAATGATTTATTTCATAATGATTTGCCATAGATAATTAGCCAACAATGACACTAAACTCTGTTGCATATCACGCTATGACCATAATACATAATTACCTTAGCTTAAGCAGAATTAAAACACAGTTAAAAAATGAATTGAAAGGTGTGTGTGGGGGGGGGGGGGGGGGGGGGGAAACAATTATTCACAATTTAGCTTGGATTCCTGCATTTATGATTTTATATTTAGGTATAAAGCGTATTAAATCTTACTGAGTTATGGCACAACTGTATGTCTCTTCACAGCAGTGCATTTGATTACATCCATCTGTGACCCCAATCAAATTAAAAGACTGTCTTTCTTGTTGCTTTCATCATTTTATCCTTCCAGATGTTAAAATAAGTTTAGCTCCCAGGATTGTAGTCTCTAGGTAGTTTGAAAATGGCAACTAATTATAAAGCACCGCGCTGTAACACTGCCGTTGGAACCTTTTCCTTTAAAAAAAATTATAAAATAATTATTATAATAACATTATGAATATTTTTTTTTATCATGGTGAAAATGCTGGTGGTAAATGCAGAGCTACTGCAAAGGGGCTCAATGGTGCAAGAGTGCCCATGGGGGGCTCAGAATAGAGGAGGATCGTCTAGGCCCAACTGTAAAGAGGAAAGACCGAGGTGTACTTCCTGAAGGTGCACAGCTATGCCATTAAGTGTCCATCATTAGGTCTTGAAGCATGCTGCAGAAGACAGATTCAAAGCTCATCTCCAGAGAAATGTTTAACCCCTCCATCTCTCCCATTCACCCTACACCCATCCATTAACAAGTAAAAAAAGACCTCTAATCCCCCTATTAACTCTGACGTTGTGTGATCCTCCGCTGTACCACCTCAATGAATAATGAGCAGTGATCCACTGCTATCTCTGCCCACCACTGACCAGTCTTGTTGTTGTCCCCATTATAATGTCATCAGGACCCAGTGAGGATCCCGCCAATTGACCCAATAGGAAACATCAATGTCACCAGTTAGCAAAACCCAAAGAATGGCTCTCCCACTATATAATGTTGTAATGTATAATGCCGCGTACACACGACCGTTTTTAATGACGAGAAAAATGACATTTTTTAAAATGGTCATTAAAAATGATCGTGTGTGGGCTCTCCAGCAGTTTTCCCGACGAGAAAAACGCAGAGAATTACGACGAGAAAAATTGGAACATGCTCTAATTTTTCACGTCGTTTTTTACATCGCTGTTTTTCTTGTCATGAAAAACGGCCGTGTGTGGGCTTTAACGATGTGAAAAAAAATGCGCATGCTCAGAATCAAGTATGAGACGGGAGCGCTCGTTCTGGTAAAACTAGCGTTCGTAATGGAGATAGCACATTCGTCACACTGTAACGGACTGAAAAACACGAGGCTGAAAAGCGCGAATCGTCGCTCAACAAACTTTACTAACATGAAGGGTGGCGCCATCCAAATGGAACTTCCCCTTTATAGTGCCGTCGTACGTGTTGGACGTCACCGCGCTTTACTCAAACATTTTTTTCCACGATAGTGTGTAGGCATGGCAGGCTTGAGAAGAAACCCGAAAAATCACGTCGAGAAAAATGCAGTTTTTTTCAATGACATTAAAAACGGACGTGTGTACGCGGTATTAGAGTTGATTAGCTATAGAGGGTGGGAGTAAAGTATAGTTTGAGGGAATGTTCCCTGATCGGAATACAGCTTTTAATTAATGCAAAGAGTATTCAGATGACATTAACAGGAGGTTCCTTTTTGTCCTACTTTGTGATGGTTGATGCTGACTATTTGCTGTGTTTGTGCTTCTGAACTTGGTCTTTCTTGTGGATTATGTTTGTCTCCTTTTTTTGAATTCTTTGACATCATCAATTACCTGATCAGATAGTTGATCACTTGTCAGGAACGTGTAGTGCTCCTGCTCCATTATAGCTACTGGTTGCAGAATCTTTTTTTGATGCATTCTCCCTGTCTGTCTGTACAACTGCAAGGTGATTGATGCAGCCAATCTCTGGGTGGAGACCAAACCTGATTTAAGCCAGCCTGCAGTCTCATGCTTGTGATAGCATGTGTAATACGTGCTCAAGCTCTCTGTCTGTCTGTCCTGCTCTGCTGTTTGGATTACCCTGTTTATGACCTCGGATCGGATATCGACTATTCTCTGAACTCTGCCTGCCTTTTTACTACGAATTGGACTATGACTACTCTGAACCTTGCCTGCCTTGTACCTTGCTGTCATTGAACTACTCTGCCTGTCTGCCAACTGCAAGTTCCTGTTTGCTTTGCTCAGTTTGCACCTGCCCCGGCGTGTTGGCCAGGCATTATAGCATTGTTTATAAATCCTGGGGGGCAACTGAGTACCGGTAGGCCTGCTTGCCTTATGGTAAAGGGGGCTGCTATAGATGAAGAACACAGAATCTAGCTATAGTGTCTGGCCACCTGCTGGGGGTCAGCGTGACATCACCAAACTCAATAACTACCTGTTATAGAACTCTGCCAGCGTGGTGCCTGTTCAAGCCATTGCTCATTTCATGAAAATTACTTCTACCTGCTGATGTGGTGTTTCTTTTCTGTGTCTCATCCGCACGTTGTCACCAGGTGGACAAAATTGAGGATTACAAAATAGGAGCTTCAAACAGTAAGCCACATATTTCACTACAAAGCTACTGCTAAAGACCAGAATGTTCTTTAAGCCGCGTACACACGATAGGTTTTACCGATGAAAACAGTCCGATGGACTTTTTTCATCGGACAAACGGATCGTGTATGGGCCCCATCGGTCTTTTTTCCATCGGTGTTTAAAAATAGAACATGTTTTAAATTTATCCGATGGTTAAAAAACCGATAGCAAATTACTATCATCTGTGGGGGAACTCCATCGGATAAAAAACCCACACATGCTCAGAATCAAGTTGACGCATGCTCAGAAGCATTGAACTTCATTTTTCTCAGCTCATCGGAGTGTTTTACGTCACCGCGTTTGGAACGGTCGGTTTTTGGACTGATGGTGTGTAGGCAAGACCGATGAAAGTCAGCTTCATCGGTTTTCCGATGGAAAAATCCATTGGTTAAAAAACCATAGGAAATCTGATCGTGTGTACAGGGCTTTAGTCTCTGAACCTTGGAGAGCCCATGTTTACCTGTCTAGATTCAGACGTCACACTACCCCTGGGATGAAGTAATGGTTTAAAGTGGACCTATAGTATAAAATACCGAACACATACCTATTATACAGAGGCTGCTGTTCAATATTAATAGGTATCCGCCTAAATTCTTGGAAAAAAATGAAATTCTGAACTTATGCTAGTAAAAAGATCCTGGGCAGTGGGCACTATGCAATGTCATCTGGGCTGAAAAGGAGGTAACTAACATAGAGCCAGCCCATGTTCAACCCCTTAACACTGATCTTCCCATTTTGGCTGAGGTCTTTTAACCAAAACTCATAGCAATATGTTACACTTTCACAACTTGGAGTGTATTGAACTGGAGGTGAACGAGCAGCTGGACAGCTTCTCCCTTAGCATTCTGCAAGGAAGAGCATGTTACTACATTGGGCAATAGTAATGTTTTTTGACACCTGTATACCACCAATATAGGGTCCTAAATACTGACTTAGGATTGTGGCCCAGTAAAAAATTGCCCCTTTGGCATTCAGCCCAATCTTGCCCTGATTTGATCAATACTATAGGGCAGCATTTAACCTTGATCTGAGCATCTTTGATCAGTTTGTCGGCTTTCTTTTTAGCATTTGTGCAGGCTTTTTTTTTCTCCTGAGGCTCGAGTGTTTATTTAAATTATTTTAAGCCAATAGAAAGATAGTTACTAGGGTAAAAACCCACAATATGTGTGTTTTTGTAGGATTTTTTAACAAAAATGCTTGAAGCCTGGCTGGGAGCTCAGAAGATTATGTACTTTTTCAAACTACAAGCTTCAAGCTTTAAAGTGGTTTCTAAACCCACTTGTGCAACTTGCACCTACAGGTAAGCCTAGATTAAGGCTTACCTGTAGGTGCAAGAAATATCTCCTAAACCTACACAGTTTAGGAGATATTTGCAAAAAAAAACATGCACCGATGTCTACGGCACATGCGTGCCATAGACAACGGTGCATTCACAGGGTTAATCCCATTCACAAATCCGGCTTTGCCAGATTTGACGGCTCCCGTGCGCATGAGCAGAGTGACGTCTTCGCCGCTCCGGCCAATCACAGCACCGGAGCGGCGCTGTGATTGGCTGGAGCGGCGATAGCCGGAAGTAACCTTCCGGGTATCAGAGGAGCGATGGCTGCGGCTGCAGGGGGAGACAAGGACGGCTTCGGGGGCCCCGATCTAAGGTAAGTGATGCATAATGAGCTAGTATGCTAGTCATACAAGTTCATTATGGCTTTGTCTTGCAGGTGCGTTTAAAAAAAAAAAAAAAATCAGGGTTTACTTCCACTTTAAGTGATACTACGCTCAGGTGTGAACACGCACAACTAAAAATCATGGGATTTTGGATGCTGACCATTTTGGAGCTCTGAGCTTCAATCTACAAAACGCTCAGAGATGACATGATTGGCAAGTTTTGACAGGCTTAAAAAGGAGGAGGATAGACACAGCACACAGGTACAGCTTTAATTTGCATAAAATATGGAAGTAGAAGTTTGTGACTGTCTTTTATTCACCCATATTCAGAACAATTAATTGGTATGGAGTACATCTTGGCAAGTAAGATGTTACTGGGCTTGGTTTACAAACCCCTGAACACAGAAACCAGAACAAAAGTGAAGCAGTTGTCCAAAGCAACCAATCAAGCATCATCTTTCAAATTAAGTAAAGAATTAGAGTGGTTACCATGGGCAAACATTCCATTCTTCTTCAGTACTCACAGTTTTCCTATAAATCATTCCTATTTTGAATGAAAGAGGTACTCTAAAGTTCAATTTCCCCAATATATAGTGGAGATAGTAATTTGGGGACTAAACCAGTATTCAGTGCTGCCTATATATTTTCTAAACTTGGGTTGGTATACCTAATAGCAATCTATGATAAAGAAAATATTGATTCCTTAAAGAAAACAGACTAATTACCTCCTGCATGTGGCTAAATTATGTGTTTCTTACAAAAGACTTAAAAAAATGGCAGGAATCCCAGTCTAGCCCTGTCCATTTGCCTCTTTCTGAGTGGTGAACAGATGGAAGATGAGAGCTTTTTCCACCTGCAGCCAGGGAATAGTCGCTGAGCCAAACTAAAATGGCATGTGCTAATGTGTATTAGAACATTCCAAGGAGACAGTGCCTTGCCAAAAGGGACATAGCAATATAGAGCCAGTAACTACTGTTACACTGCGGTCAATTATTGCTAATAAGTAAACATAATGCCACTAGTTTTTCAGCTTGTGAGCTTGAAAAAATTATCTTAACTGTTCATAATATTAATACCCAATATGAACCTACTTTTAAACTAAACCTATAGAAGGTTTATAACAGCTAAGACTAACAAGATATAGCAGGCACACTACCTTATTTTAAATGAATGTGTAGTGGACTCAAACATAATTTCTTCATCTATTATGGTCAAGGATAAAAATAAAATGTAAATACATTTTCATTTATTTAATCAGATAAAAAAAAAAATCGGACTTTCTCCTTTAGAGCCAGCAGGTGGAGCGCTAGGTACTTTTTCACGTATCTATCTTAAAGCGTTTGTTACCCTTATAAAAAAGAAAAAACACCCTCACTATTCCTTTAACCACTTCAGCCCCAGAGGATTTGGCTGCCAAATGACCCTTTTTGCGATTCGGCACTGCGTGGCTTTAACTGACAATTGGCGGTCATGCGACGTGGCTCCCAAACAAAATTTACGTTCTTTTTTTTCCCACAAATAGAGCTTTCGTTTGGTGGTATTTGATCACCTCTGCGGTTTTTATTTTTTGCGCTATGAACAAAAATCGAGTGACAATTTTGAAAAAAAAAGCAATATTTTTTACTTTTTGCTATAAATATATATATATATATATATATATATATATATATATATATATATATATATATATATATATAATTATATAATAAATAAATAAATATATAAATAAAGCTATAACTATCCCCCAAAAAGTATATAAAAAAACAATTTTCTTGTTCATACATCACGGGACACAGAGCAGCATAGTCATTACTATGTGGGTTATATAGAATTACCTTCAGGTGCTGGCACTGGCAACTTCCAAAACAGGAAGTACCCTCCCCTATATAAGCCCCTCCCATCCGGGAGTACCTCAGTTTTTTGCCAGTGTCTAAGGTGTTGGCCAAGGTTAACATGTATTCATCTGGGCTTGTGTACAGGTTCTCTGGGCCTTAGCAAGCTATTCCGGATCCGACCAAAAAAGCTTCATAGCTAAACGGTCGGTACCCGGGCCTTGCAGAGAAGAGCAGGGTTTTGCCTGTAATGCCTCTCTTAGGAGGGCTGGACCCTGGGATCCAGAGCTCTGGTCATACCCAAAACCAAGAGGCTATCTGTGCAGGGTGCTATACAGGTCCAGGGGAGTGGAATCCTTGGGAACCCGGTCCCTGAAGGTCTAGTACAATGCCTGCCGTGAGAGGTGAAGTTTGGGCTTCTGTGGACCAAACAAAGTCCTGCGGCGGGGAAAAGGTAAGTGGGGGCCCCTCAGGAACTTGGTTCTATTGAGGGGACCCCCAAGCCTAATATGTCTTTCTGCCTGTTACCTAAAGGGTATTCCCGCTAATAGCTGTATATGCCTAAGAAATCCTAGAAATGTTTTTTCATAAGGGAAGTTTTAAAGAAACTGTAAACCTGGAAATGTTTTTTCATAAAGGAGGTTTAAAAAAAAAAAAAAAAGACAAAGGTGCGGTACCTGTGTTTGTCCACTAGAGGCCGCTGTGGAACGTCTTTTTTCTTGGGACTATTCCTTCCATGGTGAAAGTCCAGGCAGATGAGTGAGCTCTCTATCAGGGAAGCTGCATTCCTCTGTCATGCTGCCAAGTAGTTTCCTTCCATCCCCGAGTCCTGGTGAAACAGGGACCCTGGCTCCTCTCCCTACATGGCGCCAAGAGCGCACACGTGCACGCGCGCGCACACATGCTTTCCTTTTATAAGGTTTAGCTTCAAAAAAGGGGGCGGAGCCTGGCGGATGACGCGCTCTGTGCGCCCAGCGCTTCTGCGCATGTGCGGGCGTCCCAGCAAGATAAAAGGACTCAGTCCACGCTGCTTGCTATGGACACAGAGCATGAAAAGGAGCTGGTAGCATGGTATAGGGGCTTACAGCGGGCGGTTGATACAGGCATCCCCAGAAAGACGCATTAGTAGACACCCACTGATGTACATAGCAGCAAATTGCATTAGACTATTTCAGTAAGGGGTGTATTGCGGCTGGAATACCTCAGCTTTGAACTAAGGAATATGCCGCCTAAAAAACTCAGAGATATACCTCTCAGGAAGTGTAGGGGGTCTCCATCGGGCTCTGAGGATCTGGAGCAGTCATCTGCACCCTCCTCCCCTGAGAAATCAGAGGTTAATACCCATAAGGAACCCCCGGGAGTGCCAGGTACTGCGGCTGTCCTCAGTCCACCTGCTCCTGCATATATAACAGAGGAGGTTTTTTCCTCAACTCTGGAGGGATTGGAGCAGAGATTGGCAGCATTGATCGCTTCTTCTCTACAGGAAAGAAAGCGCGCCAGATCTCCATCACCTCCATTAGAGTGCCTGTTGGCAGAGCAACAGTCCCAGGAAGGGACCGACCTACCTGAAGGGGATCAGGAGGAGGTTAGCTCTGTTTTTGAGGAATCGACAGTAGATGAACCATTTTCAGCATCGCAGACTGAAAGATTGTGGGTCCAGACCCTAACTGACATGGTTCGATCTGCATTTAAAATGCCTCTTGTTGAACCATCAACTACTGCTGTCTCCTCATTGGGGTCGCTAAAAGCTCCCCAGGTTAATTGCTCCTTTCCAATACATCCATTATTGGAAGGACTTATATACCAGGACTGGGAACATCCTGATAAACTATTTGTTCCGCCTAAAAGGTTTCCGGTGATCTATCCCATGGAGGAAAAGTTCACCCAGAGATGGAATGTTCCTACGGTGGATGCAGCCATCTCTTCTGTGAACAAATCACTGACATGTCCAGTAGATAATGTTCAAATGTTCAAAGATCCAGTGGATAAAAAATTGGAATCTTTATTAAAATCTGCTTTTTCCACAGCAGGGGCTGTTACACAGCCAGCAGTGGCAGCTATTGGGGTCTGCCAAGCTTTAAAGGATCAAATGAAAATGGTCCTGAGGGATTTGCCAGACCAGCAGGCCCAGGCTCTGGCTGATCTGCCTAGAGCATTATGCTTTGCGGTTGACGCCATCAAGGATTCTATCCATCAGGCCTCCCGCCTCACGCTGTCTTTGGTACATATGCGTAGGCTTCTGTGGCTCAAGAACTGGTCTGCTGAGGCTCCCTGTAAGAAGCTCTTAGTTAGCTTCCCATTTCATGGGGAACGTCTTTTTGGCGAAGACCTGGATAAGTATATCCAGAAGATTTCCAGTGGTAAAAGTACTCTCTTACCGAGTAAAAAGAGGTCTAGGGGTCCATCTTTTAAGAGGACTACCTCTCCTATCCCTGCGACGTCTGCTACTAAGCAGTTCCGACGGCCTCCTCGGTCAAACTCAGGAGGTAAAAATCAGGGACAGCCACAGGGTAATAAAAAGCCCTGGATCCGAAGAGGTACTAAACCAGCCTCCAAGTCAAGCCTATGAAGGGCTGCCCCCACTCAAACGGGTGGGGGGAAGACTTCAGTTGTTCGCAGAGACCTGGCGGGAGACGATCAAAGACAGATGGGTGCTCTCCGCAGTAACTCTGGGATACAAGTTGGAGTTAAAAGAGTCTCCTCCGTCCCATTTTATGTGGTCAGGCATGCCAAGAGACCCTCTGAAAAGAGGGTCTCTCCTATTGGCGTTAGAACAACTATTGCTCCAAGGAGTAATTATGGAGGTTCCTATGGAAGAGTGGGGGTTGGGTTTCTACTCAAACCTTTTCACAGTCCCGAAGCCAAACGGGGACATAAGACCCATATTGGACCTAAAGAGTCTAAACAAATTTCTAAACGTCCGGTCTTTCCGGATGGAGTCGATCCGATCGGTCACCGCTGCCCTACAAGGGGAGGAATGGTTAGCCTCGATCGACATCAAAGATGCTTACTTGCATGTTCCCATCTTTCCAGGTCATCAAAAATTCCTACGCTTTGCAGTAGAAGGGCGCCATTTTCAGTTCAGAGCCTTACCATTCGGTCTGGCCACAGCACCACGAGTGTTCACAAAAATTCTGGCCCCACTGTTGGCCGATCTAAGAACACGGGGTGTAACGATAATGGCATACCTAGACGACCTGTTGTTGATGGACCACTCAGTTGCCAAGCTAGAAGTGGTAATTGTCGATACAATCAAGTATCTAGAGTCTCACGGTTGGGTCATCAACCTGGACAAGTCAGCCCTACAGCCAGTGAAAAACCTGGTATATCTAGGGCTACGGCTGGATTCAGACCAGAGGAAGATTTTCTTACCTCTAGACAAGGTATCCTCTTTGAGGGCCTTGGTCCGTCTGCTTTGTGCAAAAAGACAGCCGTCCATACACCTGTGCATGAGGCTGCTAGGAAAGATGGTAGCATCATTCGAAGCTGTACCATACGCCCAATTCCACTCAAGGAATTTACAAAGGGCCATATTGTCAGCATGGAACGGAAAAGTTCAGGCTCTAGACTTCCCGATGGCTTTGTCCCCTTCCGTTCGGAAGAGTCTCTGCTGGTGGTTGATCCCCCAGAATCTCCAGAAGGGAAAACCCTTCAGTCCGATATCATGGAAGGTGGTCACTACAGATGCCAGCCTTATAGGCTGGGGGGCAGTACTGGAGCAATGGTCTCTCCAGGGCAGATGGTCAAATGTAGTAAAAACCCTGCCCATCAATCTCTTAGAGATACGAGCAGCCCGGTACGCCCTAGTAGCCTGGACATCCAGACTCCAAGGTTCCCCTGTCAGAATTCAATCAGACAATGCCACAGCAGTGGCATATATCAATCATCAGGGAGGCACCAGGAGTCGTGCAGCCCAGAGGGAAGTAAGTCACATCCTGGAATGGGCAGAAAAGCATGTCCCATGTATATCAGCTGTCTTCATTCCAGGGGTGGAGAATTGGAAGGCGGACTTTCTGAGTCGCCAACAGTTATGCCCAGGGGAATGGTCCCTTCATCCCGAGGTCTTCCGAGCAATATGTCAGCGGTGGGGAACACCGGATGTAGATCTGCTAGCATCCAGATTCAACGCAAAGGTGGACAGATTTGTCTCCCGGACAAGGGATCCCCTCGCTTGCGGCTCGGATGCTCTGGTGTTCCCTTGGGATCAGTTCAGACTGATATATGCATTCCCTCCGCTACAATTGTTGCCTCGACTCCTTCGCAGAGTCAGGTTGGAGAAGAAGCCGGTGATCCTGGTGGCTCCAGCGTGGCCCCGAAGGGCCTGGTACGCGGAGATCATCAAAATGTCTGTGGGGAGTCCTTGGACCCTTCCACGTCGTCCGGACCTGCTTTCGCAAGGACCGATATACCACCCTTCCTTACTAACTCTAAGTTTAACGGCCTGGCTATTGAATCCCACATCCTAAAGAAGAGAGGTCTCTCTAACTCTGTGGTATCAACTATAATCAATGCCAGGAAGCCTGTATCCAGGCAGATCTACTATAGAGTTTGGAAGGCGTACATCACTTGGTGCGAGGCCAGAAAATGGCATCCACGTAAGTACGTTATAGGCAGAATTCTGGACTTCCTGCAGTGGGCTGTAGACAGGAAGTTTGCCTTAAGTACTATCAAGGGCCAGGTTTCGGCCTTGTCAATACTATTTCAAAGGCCCCTGGCTATGCATTCACTTGTCAAATCCTTTATGCAAGGTGTGACTCGTATTATTCCACCGATTAAGGCTCCCATATGCCCATGGGATCTAAATTTGGTTCTGTCGGTTCTGCAGAAGCAGCCATTTGAACCTTTGCGGCACATTTCCTTGGTTCTACTCACCAGGAAATTGATATTTTTAGTAGCCATATGCTCGGCTAGAAGAGTGTCGGAATTAGCCGCCATGTCCTGTAAAGAGCCATATCTGGTTATCCATAAGGACAGAGTAGTATTACGTCCTCACCCAGCCTTTCTTCCTAAGGTGGTATCGAGGTTTCACTTGAACCAGGATGTGGTTCTTCCTTCTTTTTTCCCCAAACCAAGCTCGGTAGAGGAAAAGTTATTGCATTCTTTGGATGTAGTAAGAGCAGTTAAAGCTTATCTAAAAGCCACTGCTCAGATTCGTAGAACGGATTCTTTGTTTGTTCTGCCGGAAGGCCCCAGAAAGGGTCAGGCAGCATCAAAATCTACTTTAGCCAAGTGGATTCGACAGGTCATAATACAAGCCTATGGCTTGAGAAGTAGACCGCCTCCGTTCAAAGTTAGGGCGCACTCCACGAGAGCAGTTGGAACTTCATGGGCAGTGCATCACCAGGCCTCCCTGGCGCAAATTTGTAAGGCCGCAACATGGTCTTCAGTACACACGTTTACTAGGTTCTACCAGGTGGACATTAGAAGTCAGGAGGATGTCGCCTTTGGGCGCAGTGTGTTGCAGGCCGCAAAAGATCCTCATGCCTGATGGCGCCCAGCTTATGTATGGTGTATCCCCCCCCCTCATGTGGCATTGCTTTGGGACGTCCCACATAGTAATGACTATGCTGCTCTGTGTCCCGTGATGTATGAACAAGAAAGTAGGATTTTTAAAACAGCTTACCTGTAAAATCCTTTTCTTGGAGTACATCACGGGACACAGAGCTCCCACCCCTCTTTTGGGGACACGTATTGCTTTGCTACAAAACTGAGGTACTCCCGGATGGGAGGGGCTTATATAGGGGAGGGTACTTCCTGTTTTGGAAGTTGCCAGTGCCAGCACCTGAAGGTAATTCTATATAACCCACATAGTAATGACTATGCTGCTCTGTGTCCCGTGATGTACTCCAAGAAAAGGATTTTACAGGTAAGCTGTTTTAAAAATCCTACTTTTTTCCTCAGTTTAGGCCGATATGTATTCTTCTACATATTTTTGGTAAAAAAAAAATCGCAATAAGCGTATATTGATTGGTTTGCGCAAAAGTTATAGCGTCTACAAAATAGGGGGTAGTTTTATGGCATTTTTATTAATATATTTTTTTTACTAGTTATGGCGACGATCTGCGATTTTTATCGTGACTGCGACATTATGGCGGACACATCTGACACTTTTGACGCTGTTTTGGGACCATTGTCATTTATACATCGATCAGTGCTATAAAAAAATGCACTGATTACTGTGTAAATGACACTGGCAGTGAAGAGGTTAACCAGTAGGGGGCGAAGAAGGGGTTAAGTGTGTCTTAGGGAGTGATTCTAACTGTGTGGGGGCGGGGCTTACTGTGACACGACACTGATCACTACTCCCGATGAGAGGGAGCAGACAATCAGTTTCCTGTCACTAGGCAGAACAGGGAGATGCCTTGTTTACAAAGGCATACCCCTGTTCTGCCGTTCCGTGACCCGGTCGTGGGACACCGGCAGACATCAAGTCTGCGAGTCCCGCGGGTACGTCACGGAAACCGGAGCGCGCGCGCGCGCTAGGCGTCAGATGCAAAGCAATGTATATATACGTTGCTTTGCCTGTCCGTGCCATTCTGCCAACGTATAAGTGCCTGAGGCAGTCAGCAAGCGGTTAAAGCATGAATAACAGCACAGTACTTGTGCTGTATAATTTGGCCCTTTCTATCACCTAAAATACCTGGCTGATCGTGCCTGGTTCTAGCCACCCCCCTGCAAACTGAGCACAGTTTATCATGGCTGCTGAGCCCTTACACCATGGTTAGTTTACGTGACCACCTGTCAGATGTCAGAGGGAGATCTCGGCCCCCTGTTCAAGCCAAGCTGGCCCAGGTCCCACCCTGCATCTCCTCAAGATAGGGCACCCTGTTTTTTTTAAGCCACTCTGCCGTTATGTCTCAGTATTCTGGCCAGAGGCGGCTCTTTAATTAGGCAAATTAGGTGGTCGCCTTAGGCCTCACACTCATAGGGGCCTCACGGCCGCCTAATTTGCCTAACACATGCGGATCCCATCCCGCTTGCTCTCTCCGCCGGCAAATGACAAGAGTGGATCAGAGGAGGAGAGACTGTGCCTCCGCCACTGCTGTCAGCAACGCAATGGGAAGAGGATTCTCTGTGTTTCCTGCTGCCCATTCCCCCTCCCTCCTCCTGTCAGAGGAGAGCAGAACAGCAGCAGGAGATCGGAGCACAGCCGAGCGCCTGCGTGTGTGTGCAGAGAGAGAGCAGCCGCGGGCTCTTCTTTCACCCCTCTTTCTCCTCCTCTCCTCCTCTCACTCTCCTCCTCGTGCTGCTGTTCTGTGGAGCGGCGCTTGCCAGCACAGCCACCTCTGATGTTTCTCCCCACTCCTTCGTATTGCCCAGGGGAGAAATAGAATAAAAAAGGAGCAGAGAAGAGGATTGTGGGACATGTAGTCTCCAGGACTGGCTGGCCCTTTGCAACCCTAAGGGAGTAAACCGCAGCCTCCAGCATGCCCAGCTGAATGGAAGGGAGAGAGAAAAAGCCAGGAGCCTTCAGGGAAGTGCCCCCAGGACTCCAGAGGATGAGGACAGTGCTGAAGGAACACCATCAGTGAGAGAGAGAGAGAGAACCCCGCTGCTCTGCGCCATCAGAGGGAAAGCCACACAGCCTAGCGCCATCCCTGGTGAAGAAAGGAACGGAGTCATTGCCAGAATACAGATCTGGGCGCTGCCCAGCAGAGTCGCCAGGGAAAACCCAGAGTGAGCCGACTCTGTAAGGTGAGAGGGTCAGTCGGCCATTATCTACTGACATCCATAGGAACGGCAGTCTCTGACCATCTCCTGTAGAATGCCCGCAGTCTCTGACCGTCTCCTGTAGTATGCCCACAGTCTCTGACTGTCTCCTGTAGTATGCTCGCAGTCTCTGACCGTCTGCTGTGGTATACCCACAGTCTCTGACCGTCTCCTGTAGTATGCCCACAGTCTCTGACTGTCTCCTGCAGTATGCCTGCAGTCTCTGACCATCTCCTGCAGTGTGCCCGCAGTCTCTGACCATCTCCTGTAGTATGCCCGCAGTCTCTGAGCGTCTCCTGTAGTATGCCTGCAGTCTCTGACCGTCTCCTGTAGTATGCCCGCAGTCTCTGACCATCTCCTGTACTATGCCTGCAGTCTCTGACCATCTCCTGTAGCATGGCTGCAGTTTCTGAACCTCTCCTATAGTATGTCTGCAGTTTCTGACCCTCTCCTGTAGTATGTGTATTAATGTGCCACTTTACTTGCTCAATTATTTGGGATGGCTTCACTGCTCAGTAAATGGTAATGATGAGCAGTAACCTGTAGCAACCGATCAGTGAACAGAAGTGATCTGCTGTAATCTCCAGCAACCAATTAGTGAGCGATAATGATGGGCTGTAACCCTTAGCAACCAATCAGTGAGCGGTAATGATGTGCTGTAACCCCTAGCAACCAATCATCGAGTGGTAATGATGTGCTGTAACTCCTTAGCAACCAATCAGCAAGAAGAAATGATGTGCTGTAACCTCTAGCAACCAATCAGCAAGCAGAAATGATGTGCTGTCAATAGATAGCATTGAATTTCCAATCATCATTCTCTGGCTCCAGGTTTTAAGATGAATATATTAATTTATATACCCATTTATTGTTATTAAGGCGTATGTACATTCATTAATTCTTTCAATCACACTGCAGTATTTGTGCCCACTGTATGCACAATGTGACCATACACTGCTTCCCATTGGGCTCCTCCGTTTGGTTGGTTCTTTTTGGGGTATCCGTGGCCTCATTGCCGGCCGTCGTCTCGGCCTGCTGGCGCCGCCCACAGGTGCGGCCTCCTGACAAGGGGGGGGGAGCACAGGGCCCTGTGCTCCCACTATGCCCAATGGACGGTGGAGATTTTCTCCGTCTCCACCCCATGGGCGTTTCCTCTTGCCAGAGGCGTCCCCGATCCCCTCCGGCGCCTCTACGCCGCTCGTGTGTGCGCGACTCTCATGCACCCACGTGACGTCGGGACGCCGCGTGGTTTACGGCGGAGGTGACGTCAGTGGTCGGGGACGGCTGTCCTTCCGGGATGCCAAGGCAGCCATCCAGGGAGGGTTGCCATTGCGGCATAGTCGCCCCTGCGAGGCGACGCATGGGGAGGATCATCTTAGGACATGTTCCTCAATTGAGGACTATATATAAACCCATACAGGAAACTGGGTAGATCTCTTGTTGATCCCCAGCTCCTTAAACATGGCAGATCAGAAGGTCCAGATAATTGTAAGTATTAACAGCCTACATAGGCTGATTGTTACCCTTCCCTCCTTTCTTCCCCTTAGGGTTATACCATGTAGGTACAGTAGACACCCTTTTAAAATAACTTCTTCCATTGAGCTCCACGGGCACTGGTCGCTTTCCCTGGTAAAGGTTTAACCGGGAACCTTCCAGTATCCGTGGATTAGCTCTTTAATATGCAGCCGTGACTTGGACATGGGTGTAGCATTTCACACTCATTACATTTTACTCACTAGGTTTCTTACACACACACATTTTCATTCCCAACACTTATTCCATCACTCCCGTAACATCACATCCCATCCCACTTCACATTCCACATTCACACCTCATTCCTCTACACTTCTGATTACACTTAATTTTCCCATTTTCCTTCACATTTTTCACTAATTTTTCACTGATTTGTTTTTGTAATTTTCCCATCCTCTTCCATTCACCCCCACCAGTCCTTCTACACCACACTTTCTCACCCTCACCCACTCACACACACAACATACCCAGTCACCGCTGTACCTATTATATTAAAATTATTATCAAATACATTAACATCTCAATATATACTATGGAAGGGCATAACCACATGGACCTCCTACCTACCTACACAATAAGATGTCATATAACATAGAATTTGTATGGAAGCAACACCAATGCATCCTACATTGATGCCTTTGATGTCCTTTACAGGTGCTGGTCGCCTGTCCATGCGCGCTCCGCGTGGAGCTTCCCCCCTCCGGTATGACTCCCTGTAGGTCGCACTTGTTCCTTGGTGGCGCCGGCTGCTGGGGTGTCGGGTGGCTGGAAGGCTGTTGGGTCCCTGGGGGCGCCGGCCTTTCGGCGGAGCTCTAATTGGAAGCTAGGTTCTAACACACAGCATATCGGTAATTATACAATTTGTGTCCCTTACCTTTGGGTACATACCCAGGTAATGAAGTGATACTCACCTTATAATTCTTTGCAGCCAACAACATACCCTCTGAAGAAGATCCTCTGTGATCGAAACGTGTCAGGAACGTATACAGATGCATATTGACATGTATAGCTGTATAGCATTGCTGTGTACTGTCTATGTTGTGTTTTAATATTCTGTGTGTGTAAACTACATCAGAGCTTCAATTTGTTTGTAATTCCATGTACAGATGCAATAAAAATGTTTTATCATACCTTTGAACACTTTTGCTGCTTAAAAACCCCACTGGGGGGCCTTCCCATTCCAAATGATGTGCTGTAACCTCTAGCAACTAGTCAGTGAATGGTAATGAACGGCTGTAACCTCTGGCAACCAATTGGAATCACTGCGTGATCTGCTGTTTGTATGTTTTAGAATGGAGGGGGGGGGGGGCCCAAGAAAATGTTTGCCCAGAGTCTAATCATTATTAAAGATGGCCCTGACGGTGTGGGGGAGGGGGCGGGAGGAGGCAAGATGCACCTTCCCCTAAGTAGACAAAAATCCTTCCAGGGCCCAGTTTGTTGTTGCCATTTAAAAAAGTGCCCCATTTTCTCCTATTTCTGCTGAAAAAACACTAGGAAACTGTTAATCCTTTAAGCCGTGTACACGCGATCGGTTTCACAGATGAAAACAGTCCAATGGATTGTTTTCATCGGACGAACCGATCGTGTATGGGCCCCATCGGTCTTTTTTCCATCGGTGTGAAAAAATAGAACATTTTTGACATTTTTCCGATGGGAAAAAAACCGATATTAAAATCCGATCGTCTGTGTGGAACTCCATCGGATAAAAAACCCACGCATGCTCAGAATCAAGTCGACGCATGCTCAGAAGCATTGAACTTCATTTTTCTCGGCCCATCGGAGTGTTTTATGTTACAGCGTTTGGGGCGGTCGGATTTTTGACTGATAGTGTGTAGGCAAGACTGATGGAAGTCAGCTTCATCGGATTTCCGATTGAAAAATCCATCGGATTAGAATCCATAAGAAATCCGATCGTGTGTACAGGGCTTAAGACACGTTTAGAGTACAGTTGTGTTGCTAGATATTGATTTACCTATTCTCGTATTGATTTTTCTGCTATTGATATAGAGCTGCTTATATAGATATATCTGTTTACCTTTATTACCTGTGGGCAGCTCTACTCTGCTTAGTGAACTGCATTTTAATTGTCATTTATGCAAGTTCCTAATTATAGTCAAATAGTGTCTACCACTAAGCAGGTGTGTGTTCCTTTATTGCCTATATCCAACAATTAGGTGTGTCAGAGGGGATGAGGGTGTTTTTGGAGTTGAGGTGCAGAATACGGAACCCAACATTACCAAGCAGCTCCTTGGGGGATAGTGTGCTACACACATTACCCCAGTTTTGAGGGACAGGGGACCTAAATACTGCTGTACTCAGGCAGCGTTAAGAGCCCTGTCTCATTTAAGCAGGCCTCGTGGTGACCGAACAGCTTATTTGCAGCGTGACCTTATTTTAGACAGGACACATTGACGCTACTGTGGGCAGGCAGCGTTACAGTGGAGTTCCACCCTAAAAAAAAAAAAATATGCCATTAATGTGCATGAAATGAATAAAAACAAAAACATTTGGATATTTTTTTTTTCTTACTCACCTGGAAATGGCTGTTGCTATGCGGTCCCTCGAAATCTGCAACCTTCATCACCTCGGTTCCTGACGTCACTTCCCCCGGCGCCTCCGCTCACTACAGCTCCTGGGAGATGTGTGTCATCATTTCCCAGGAGTCAGTTGGGCAGCGCCGAGGGCTAGGTTGCCATAACAACGGGGCGGGCACTTCCACAGCCGCCACCCGTTAGGGCAACCTGTATAATTTACAGCGCCGCTACGGCACATTACTGCGCATGTACGAGAACGGGGAGAGAACGAGCTGTGCATGCTGGTCCAGCAGCAGCACCGTGTCCCCGGAACTGGATACTTTTGGGCTTCACATGCCCACAAGCAAAATTAAAATGAACCAAACACAATCATCAAACTTTTTATAACAGATGAAACCGGACATCGGGGGACAAATTTAACCATGTCATGTAAAATGCTTATGAATGGTTTTAAAAAAAAAAAATTGTGGATTGTAGTTGGAACTCCACTTTAAGAGCCCTGTCACACTCACCTGTCGTATAACCTAAGACTTCTGGAGCTCCACCCATCAGCCAATGAGGAGTGACGTTGCGTCTGTGCACGTCACCCCTCCCAATCCACCGCACGAGGATCTCAAGCTGGGAAGGCCTGCTGCATAGCTGACGGACATGAGTGGGGCCTCATGTCTAAAGCCCCGTACACACGGTCGGACTTCCATCGGACTTTTCCGTGGTTTTTTGTCCGAACGGAGTTGGTTGGGAACACCCATAGGATACACACGCTCGGACTTTTCTG
The DNA here is from genome assembly GCA_029206835.1 of Rana muscosa. NCBI lineage: Eukaryota > Metazoa > Chordata > Amphibia > Anura > Ranidae > Rana > Rana muscosa. The sequence goes on along the minus strand of CM055126.1, from coordinate 192,593,956 downwards.
CAAACTTTCTTAAAACTTCTTACAACATCACGTGTTTTTTCAGCTCTTTTCTGATCTTTACTGCCACCCTTTGGTCAACTTCTGCTATTGTTGGTTGATTTTAACATTAGTTGTTTTGTCCATCGGACTAAAGTCCGATGGTTTTCTGTACACACGGTCGGACTTTGCTCCATCGGACTTTTGTTGGGCAAAAGTTTGTCCGTTTGCAGACCCAACTTTTGTCCGATAAAATCCAAAACCAAACGAAAAAAGTTTGTCCGATGGAGCGTACACACGGTCGGATTGTTGGTCCAACTTGCTCAAAACGAAGTTTGTTGGGCAAAAGTCCGACCGTGTGTACGGGGCTTTAGACTTCATATTGTGAACCTGAGGCCTGTCATTGAACCCAGTAGAAGACTGGTGCTTAATTGAAGAGTGGTGAGTCTGTGGGGGACAGCGCCAGAGAGGAGACGGGTATTACACAGCCAGAGCTTCTACACCACTGATGTAGGCCACTGGCCAAGGCCACTGATTTTTTGGGAAAAGGTGGAGTTGGGCTTAATTCTGTTTGGGTTTTTTCTAGCATTTGCTTATCCACAGTGAATTTATTTTTCAAATCACAAAAGTATGTTTGGAACTAATGGCATATGTACTAAATCAAACATCTGTTGATTAGCCTCCCCTCCTCAATTGAGGTAATCTCACAGAAAGCAATAAATTATTAATCATTTCCGGAAACCATAAATAAATGAAGTACCATTTCGCACTACGGCACGCCTTGTCAAATTATCAAGCTCTACCGAGTTCTACCAAGTGCATTATTTCAGAATTTCTGAACAAGCGTCAAAAAAATAAGAACGATTACCGAGAAAATATGAAGCCACTTGTTCCAGACATTCAGCGTTTGCACTTTCACGAATGTCGTAGGTCATAAGTGTATAAACATATCTTGTTAATATTTAAACATGCCTAGCAAAAAATTGCATGCATAATTAAATAGCTTACCAGGACTGATAATTCACTTTAATATTTAGCCTTAAACTAGATTTTATTTTTTTCTGATTTGAATTGCTTTACCATTTCAACTCATTAAAAACAATGCAATTAGGATTGTTCCCGAAGATTCAAGGAAATGTGCTGAAAAATAGATTTGTAAGGAAAAGAATTGCAGGGCTTGGGTATATTTTACATATGTAGCACACGGACCCTTTTCCCTTGCTTTGGCTCAATTGCAGGAAAAAGGCACACCGTACTATATGCCCGTACCCTCCTGGATGAGGAGGTTAAGCGGTGTTATGTATTTGGGTCAGACAGCTAGGTTCGTCCGTCAGTTGGTTCTCATCTCCTAGGATATAGGGACAAGTCTCTGTTTTCCCCCAGTAATTCCAATGTCCACACCACTTTAAACTCCAATGTTGAGTTTATTTTCCCAATGTTCAGCAGACAGTTAAGGGTGGAAGAGAGATAGGACAGCAAGGTTTGGGAGGTTAGTCCAGGCACAAATGGATAGCACAATCACTACTCTATCCCTGAGTAGGTTTAGCTCACCCGGATAGTCTCCTACAAAGTGGATCCTAGCAGCCGAAGTGATGCTCCAACGTTTGATCAAGTTCTTTCCTAGATGCGATGGGGAGACTCTCGGCCACAGAATCTATCAGACCCCGAACCTCTTAGCTTCTGGTACTTAAGGACAAGTGCCAGCAGTAGCACATTACTAGGCCCTTGGTGGATAGAAGAATCCCTCCAGAGAGTTACCGGGCCCCTTCCTTCACCGTGAATCTCTCACCGTTCCGTCAGAAAGGTCCCCCCCCTGGCCTCCTCTTCTTAGAAACGGGCTCTCTCACGAGAGACACCCTGGGACTTCTCCTCCTCGAAGCGGGATCCAGCTAAAGGTGCTGGGCCCAGTGTTGAAGATGCAGCCCCAAGGACTAAAGGTGGCTGGGACTGATGCACACGTGGCCCCATGGCCTGGAGGGCCATGCTCCACGCACCAGGACTCTGGAACGAAGACCCCTCCTAGGCGGCGTCTGCCCCTTATGTATCCTCTCCCGGCATGCACAGCAGGTCGACCACACCCACCGTACCGCTGCCGAGAGAGGACACCCCAAGGCACAGCACTAATACCAGCGGTTCAACCCTGACCCATTATGGCAGTGCCACCTATAGGCCACAGGGAACTGCACACCAGTATACCATCCTGGAAATAAACAGCACAACCTATAAATTGAGAATGGTCTGAGCCCAACTACTATCTTAGACCAGACCCTAAATTTGGGTATTTAGCACCCCTAAATGGGGTGGGCGCTACACATAGTTACATAAATTTTATTTCAAGTAAAAGTGGAAGGAGACTCTAATATAACTGTCCTTAAAAATGTTCCCTCCCCTCTCCTCCTACCTAAACATTATTTACTGGCAGAAAAAAATGTTTTACTATCCAAAGTTAAAAGGGCAGAGGATTTAATAGATTGAATGTTGAAAAAATGACTGAAGGTCCGCTTTAAAGTGGTTCTAAAGCCTAAAGTTTTTCACCTTAATGCCACCAGGTCCGCCATCAGGAATTTTGGGGCCCCTTACACAGCTTCAGGCATGGGCCCCCTGGAGCAGAGGCAAATTGCGAAGCGGGGGGGGGGGGGGGGGCTGCCGCGAATTGAGAAGTGGGGGGTTGCCACGAATTGAGAGGCGGGGGCTGCTGCCACTGCAAATTGTTGAAGTCGGGGGGGAATTTGGGTGCTGACGAACAAAAAAAAAAGGGGGGTTGCCATCCGGGGCCCTGGGGACCTCCGGGGCCCCTTACAGGTGTACTGCCTGTACCCCCCTGATGGCGGCCCTGAGTGCCACCTATCAGTGCCCATCAGTGCCACCTATCAGTGCAGCCTCATCAGTGCCTCCTCATCAGTGCCCACCAGTGCCACCTTATCAGTGTCCATAAGTGCAGCCTATCAGTGCCTATCAGTACAGCCTCATAAGCACACATCAGTGAAGGAGAAAAATTACCTGTTTGCTAAATTTTATAAAAAACTATGAAAGTTTTTTTCCCCAAAATCTTAAGGTGATTAAATACTACCAAAAGAAAGCTCTATTTGTGTGAAAAATGTATACAAATTATGTTTGGGTACAGTGTTGCATGACCGTGCATTTGTCATTGAAAGTGCGACAGCGCTGAAAGCTGAAAATTGGCCTGGGCAGGAAGGGGGTAAAAGTGCCCGGTGGGCATGACCCAGCCATAGCTCTTGGCTGTTTATGACTTTCGAATGTACCTACCTATCATGGGGTGCTCCCACTCCTGCTTCCACTTTAAAAAAAAAAATCAGCATGAGTAAGACGCTCTCATAATATATGCATTTAGCATTTGCATATAATCACTAAGAACCATACAGAACCATTGGGTGGTTTTCAGCCTCCAGTTAGGGTAGACTGACTCTAAAAGAAAAATTACTTTTTCTTATTTTCCCTTTATTACAATTCTGTCTGACTCCGTTTCACGCCTTTTGAATTAAAATGTGTTACATTAGCGGAATCTTTTTTTTTTTTTTTTTTTAAAGTAATTTAGGCAGCCAAATGTATGATTGATTTGGTTGTTTATTGTAATCTCTTGAGGGAAAAACTGTATATTTAGCAGTAATTTAACTCATTACTTTTATAGCCATTGCATCACTTTAGATAAATAGAAGATTGCTGTAATACCTCGGGAGATGGGCTAATGGTCAACATAATAACACAGATTACTGGACTGTGATGGTGATAGGCCCTTGAAGGAGTTCTCGAAAAATCTAACTGAATTATGTTGACAGTTATAGCAACCTGGAATACCATAACTGTTGAGGATAGTCTTATTTTAAATGAACACACCATTTTGGGGACTGCAGAACTGCAGTGTATTTATATATGAATAAAGCCTGGTACACACGATCGGATTTTCCGCTGACAAAGCGTAGGACTTTTGTCCGAAGGGCTTTGGCCGTGATCTTGTCTTGCATACAAACGGCAAAGAATTGTCGGCCAACAAACACGAAACTACGGGGTTTTTCAGCTCTTTAGCGCCACCATTTGGGCAACTTCTGCTAATGTTGTGTTATGGTGAGCATTGCGTGTTTGTACTTTGGAGTTTTGTCTGACGGACTTGTGTACACACGATCGGATAATCCAACAACACACAATTGTTGGCGGACAATTTTAAAGCATGCTATCCCACATTTGTTTTGCGGAAAATCCGACAACAATTGTCCGATGGATTATACAAACGGTCGGATTTTCGGACAACAGCCTGTCATCACACTTTTCCCGTCGGAAAATCCGCACGTGTGTACGAGGCTTTAGGCTCTGTTCACATCTAGGTGATCTAGGTGTTGCTATTTTACAGGTGTTTTTTCAGGCGTTTTTTGGGGTGTTTTTGCAGCGTTTTTGTACAGGCGTTTTGAAGTTCAAAAGGTCACCAATGTAAAGGAATTAAAACGCCTGCAATCTGCCAAAAAATAAGCTCATGTACTTTTTTTGGATGTGAACAGGGGCCATTGAAATGAATGGGATTTGTCTTGTAGGCGTTTTTAGAGCTGAGGCTTATGCCGCGTACACACGACCGTTTTTAATGACGAGAAAAATGCAATTTTTTAAAATGGTCATTAAAAATTATCGTGTGTGGGCTCCAGAGCATTTTTCACGACGTGAAAAATGGCCATGAAAAAATTGGAACATGCTCTAATTTTTCTCGTCGTTTTTCACGTCGTCGTTTTTCTCATCATGAAAAACGGCCGTGTGTATGCTTTAACGACGTGAAAAAAAAATTGCATGCTCAGAATCAAGTTATGGAGGAGCGCTCGTTCTGGTAAAACTAGCGTTCGTAATGGAGATAGCACATTCGTCACGCTGTAACGGACTGAAGAGCACGAGGCTGAAAAGCGCGAATCGTCTCTCACCAAACGTTACTAACATGAAGAGTGGCGCCATCCGAATGGAACTTCCCCTTTATAGTGCCGTTGTACGTCACCGCGCTTTACTCAAGCATTTTTTTCCACGATAGTGTGTATGCAAGGCAGGCTTGAGAAGAATCACATCGAGAAAAACACAGTTTTTTTCAATGACATTAAAAACGGTCGTGTGTACGCGGCATTAGAGCAGAAAAACGCCTAGTGAACGGAGCCTAATAGTTCAGTGGAGCAGAAATGTTGAGCGTTAAACCAAGTTTATTATTTATAAACATATACGTGTATTGTGGTGCATAGTGGCAAAGGTGAGTTGGCAGCTAATGTACACTATATTGTCAAAAGTATTGGGACACCTGCCTTTACATGAACCTTAACCACTTGCCGACGGCTGTACACACATATACATCGGCAGAATGGCTCGTACAGGCAAATGGGCGTACCTGTACGTCCCTTTGAATTTGCCGCTGCCGACGGTGCACACCACGGGTGCGTGCCCGCGGGTCCCACGAACACGATGTTCGCTGGCGGCCCGCGATCGTGAAACCAAGAGGCAGAATGGGAAGATGTAAACAAGGCATTTCCCTGTTCTGCCTAGTGACATGACAGGGATCTATTGCTCCCTGTCATCAGGAGCAGTGATCGCTGTCAAGTCAGTGGTAGCCCATCCCCCCCACAGTTAGAATCATTCTCTAAGACACACTTAACCCCTTGATCGCCCCCCAGTGTTATACAGTAATCAGTAGCTATTTATAGCACTGATCGCTGTACAAATGACAATGGTCCCAAAATAGTGTCAAAAGTGTCCGATTTGTCCGTCATAATGTCGCAGTCACGATAAAAATTGCAGATCACCGCCATTACTAGTAAAAAAAAAAAATAATAATAAAAATGCCATAAATCTTTCCCCTATGTTGTAGACGCTATAACTTTTGTGCAAACCAATCAATATACACTTATTGCGATTTTCTTTTTACCAAAAATATGTAGAAGAATAAATATTGGCCTAAACTGAGGAAAAAACTTTTTTTTAATATATTTTTGGGGGATATTTATTAGAGTAAAAGGCAAAAAATATAGCTTTTTTTTCGAAATCGTCGCTCTTTTTTTGTTTATAGCGCAAAAAATAAAAATCGCAGAGGTGATCAAATATCTATTTGTGGGGAAAAAAGTAATCTTGTTTGGATACAACGTCAGACGACCGCGCAATTGTCAGCTAAAGCATGCAGTGCCGAATTGCAAAAAATGCTCTGGTCAGGAAGGGGGTAAATTCTTCCGGGGCTGAAGTGGTTAATGGAATCCCATTCTCAACCGCCACTCCACTACCTATGCTGGATGGTCCATGGAGTGGCAGTTAGAGCAAGCGGGCACCTTACAATAAATGGGGACCTTATGCAGTTATCCTCTTACTGCAGCCCATAAGGATTGTTTGACCCCATACCTATCAGGTTTTTTAGCGATTATACAGGTTTTTCACTATGCAAATATTTTACTACATTGCCTGATTGATATACCATGATGCTTATAAGCTGTTGATGGGCTCTGGGTAAACCTATGGACCATTTGAACACTCGCTGACAAAAAATCTTTATAGCTCCTGCCATATCCTGGATATCTACTATTTTTACTAGCTATTTTCTGAAATACATGCCTAAGCTCCTGAAGAAGCGCCCAGGCATGTAACACGTAGAGCTGAGCCACATCATAGTTACATAGTTACATAGTTACATAGTTAGTCAGGTTGAAAAAAGACACAAGTCCATCCAGTTCAACCGTAAAAAAAATAAAAAAATAAAAATAAACATATATCGTACAATCCCATATACCCAATTCTATACCCACAGTTGATCCAGAGGAAGGCAAAAAAAAACCCAGAAGAGCATGATCCAATTTGCTACAGCAGGGGAAAAAATTCCTTCCTGATCCCCCGAGAGGCAATCGGATATTCCCTGGATCAACTTTACCTATAAATGTCAGTACCCAGTTATATTATGTACATTTAAGAAAGAATCCAGGCCCTTCTTAAAGCAATCTACTGAGCTGGCCAGAACCACCTCTGGAGGGAGTCTATTCCACATTTTCACAGCTCTTACTGTGAAGAAACCTTTCCGTATTTGGAGGTGAAATCTCTTTTCCTCTAGACGTAAAGAGTGCCCCCTTGTCCTTTGTGTTGACCGTAAAGTGAATAACTGAACACCAAGTTCACTATATGGACCCCTTATATATTTGTACATGTTGATCATATCCCCCCTTAATCTCCTCTTCTCATGCCATACCAATCTGCACCTAACCTGATGGAACACTGCTAATCGGTATGCCTTGGACGCTCTTGCAACCATTCAGGATACCTACCTTGGTGTAAATGGTGGTGGTGTGATCTGTGATATCGGGGCAATATTTGTATTGAAAACGTTTTTAGCAATGTTTGTCTAATTTCCCTTTTTTTTTTTATAAAGATGTTGAACATTTTTAACCATGTGTATTCTAGTACCTATAAAGTCCATGTTTAATGGTTCCAAATAGTCATTCAATTCAATTAGGACACGGCACACTATTAATTATCTTGTATTCACAGTCCCACCCTGTAGTAATGGAAAAATACTTGTTTCTAACTTAATGGCATCCCATCCCAGTCTTAGTCTGTAGGGTTCAATATTAAGCTGGCCCACCCTTTATAACAGCTTCAACTCCTCGGGGAAGGCTGTCCACAAGGTTTAGGAGTGTCTATGGGAATGTTTGACCATTCTTCCAGAAGCGCATTTGTGAGGTTAGACACTTAATGTTGGACGAGAAGCCTGGCTTGCAGTCACCACTAATTCATCCCATAGGTGTTCCATCAGGTTGAGGCCAGGACTCTGTAGAAAACTCTGTAGAAATTGTAGAGCTCCACCTCTTCCTCTCTGTACATTAAAAGTACATTAAAAGTGGGTACCAAGTGCCAACTTGTAAGCTCTTTGATGGCAGGGACTGATGTGAATGTACAATGCAGGCCTCAAAATTTTAAATCCTGAGCTACTAGGCGGGCCTTGAGTTACCCACCACTTGCCCCACCCAACCCCTACCCTGCCCTGCCCCTAAACACACCCTCGTAAATTATCTCATGAGATGACACTGTAGGGCCCCTTTCAATCAGGGTCGATCTGTTTTGACGGACTACACTAGCTCAGCGGGGATCGCTCCATTCTAGCAGGCAGATGACAGGTCCGTCTCCGCTCACTGTGCTGGGATGGACCTGTCAAAACCCGGCTCTCCTCTATGGGGAAATTGGATGTCACCTGGTGTGGTAAACAGTAATTCATAATGGCCGACAGGCCCTCTTACCAGACCCAGCGAAACAGCAGCAATGATCCCTCTGGCTGGATGTTCGCTCATCCCGTGTTGTGTAGCGCTCTCTCTGGTGGCGCTGGGCAGCGTACTGCTCTCTCTGGTGGCACTGGGCAGTGTGGCTCTCTCTTGTGGCGCTGGGCAGCGGCACTCTCTCTGGTGGCGCTGGGCAGCGTAGTGCTCTCTCTGGTTGTGCTGGGCAGTGTGGCTCGCTCTGGTGGCGCTGGGTAGCGTGGCACTCTCTCTGGTGGTGATGGGCAGCGTAGTTCTCTTTGGTGGTGCTGGGCAGCGTGGCGCTCTTTGGTGGTGCTGGGCAGCATGGCACCCTCTCTGGTGGCGCCAGGCAGCGTGGCGCTCTCTGGTGGCGCTGGGCAGTGTGGTCCTCTCTGGTGGCTCTGGGCAGCGTGCCGCACTCTCTGGTTTCGTTTTCTCTGGTGTCGCTGGGCAGCGCGGTGTTCTCTCTGATGCCGCTGGGCAGTGTTGCACTCTCTCTGGTGGTGCTGGCTTCCCCCAGCACAGTCTGTCTCCTGCAATTGGCTGCTACAGTGTGGCACTCACTCCCTCAGCTTGTTCCTGGAATCTCTCTCTCTTCCCCAGCAGAGTGCATGCTGGGGGGTGTAGCTGGCTCCCTCTGGAGAACAATAGAAAAGCCAATCTTCTGGGACTACATGTTCCATGATGCTCCCCTAATCTCTTTTGATTGGCCTCCGCTGTGGCCAATGGGGAGGGGAAAAAAGCTGGGTGATGAAGCTGAAAACAGTCCTCTCTCTTAACCTGCTGACAGGAAAAGGGGGGGCGAGCGAGGGGAAACCTTCTGACAGCACGCAGCTCACCTCTCCCCCTATCACAGTGCCGCTGCTGAGTTCTCCTGAGAAGCAACGCGCTGTCACTGCTTTCTGGATGGTTTCCACTGGGTGCGTTCTGACCCCCCCCGCAGCGTCGCCACTGCCTGGGGGTTCCCCACCTCCTCCTCTGGACACAGACAGACCATGCCCCTTGGAGGAGTTACAATGTGTAAGGATGCCAGTTGAATGGCGAGTCACCAGCCGCTCAATGGGGGTGCCAGTCCCTCCCCCCCTCCATGCCAAGTACGCTCCATACTGCCCAGCAAGCCGCTGGCCACCGGGGACTGTATACAAGCGGGAGGCGGCCGTGCAAGGCGGGACTCGAGTGGGCGGGCGGGGCTGGCTTTTTTTTGAGCGGGGGGTGCCTTTTTTGCCACCCCCTCAAGGTTCCGCCCTAGGCCTGGGCCTTGTTGGCCTAGGCCAAGAGGCAGCACTGGATGTACTACAAATGGGATTGTAAATTTTGCCCTGACAAACCTTTTAATTTGCATTGTGATAACAATGGTTTGATCGTCCGTACCACAACAACCCACAAGTCAGGACCCAACCTATAAGTCAACCTAACCACTTTCTGTCTGCAGTTTGATTATTAACAATTCTCTGTATGATTCCCCATTAATGAATGCACCCAGCACCCATGATTGCTGTTAGTTAAAGTACATCGAAACCCAAGCATAAAAATTTGATCTATTGCAGTTTACTAATCCTTAAATTTGGCGGCTGCATTCGTTTTATGTCTTTCACAACTCTCTCAACACTATTAACTCTCATCCCTGTCAGAGGATTTATGGTGGCAAGGAGTAGGAAGGGGGATAGCTGGAGGAAGATTTCTACAAAACCAGAAGTCAGCAGCACAAGGGACACATCACTCTGATAGTAAGCATACTTTCCAACCTTTTGAGAAGGGAACAAGGGACACCAATTAGCAAAAGTATGTAGGCATAGGACACCCCCCTTGCCACGCCCCCTTAAAGTAGAATTATACAAAAAAACAAAGATTAGTTAAACCCATGAGTGCATCTTTACCACTACTATTCCTTTATATTGGCTTTTGAAATTTACAAATGCAGCAATTTAGAAATTGTATGAAATGTTTAGCAATGGGAAACACCCTTTGAAAGGTAAAAAGTACATTTTATATACAACTATATAGATCAGACCAAAGTGAGGGACAAATGAGGAGAAAAGAGGGACAGAGAGACTTTGTTCCAAATCACGGACAGTCCCTCAAAATCATCGACAGTCCTGGACAGTTGGGAACTATGAGTAAGTAATATCCCTTGTGCTGATTTTTCATTTTTTTAAGTAAACTTAGGCTTTAAGTAGTGTAGGTAAGAACATTTTGTAGGAAACCTATGTACTGTAATTAAAATGTGTAAGTAAATGTTAAAATTACATGACATACCATTTACTTAGAACACAACCAGTTTCTCTGAAATGTGTGCAAACTGTGTTTTCGAATTATGCATTTACTGTATATCATATATGCTGTATGTATTCAATGTTGTATGATATATATATATCTATATATACATATATACACACACACCACAAATTGCAAGAACAATACACCATTGCTAACTGTATAAAAAATAATGGTATTTTTTTCACCTTCAATTTAGACTTAAAGGTCAAATACAAGGCCAACACATTCGATTTCTTAAAAACTGGTCCACTCTATTCATTTCCTTTTATACCTGACCTGTTTAGTGTTGTCTTTTAGATAGCCTGGGAGATCCTTCTCACTGTACGGACTCCTGGGAAATAGACTAATGAATTTATATCCTGGAAGGCATAGCAGAATGAAGTATGGGTCTTGCAAAAGTAATTAGCAATTCAAATCTTTGGTGAGGAAACAATTTATGACACCTGTCATGCAAACAGTCAGACGGTTTAGTGTAATTTTTTTTATATATAATATATATTCATTTTAGAAAAGTCGGGCTAGCCTTATAATAAAACACTGTTGAGACATGTCTATTAAACTGCTTTATGCAACCAAAGATTTGTGAAGCACGAAACATACTGTACTTTGTGGTATCTTCATCCCTGCTATCCTTATATGCATATCTTAAAGTGCAACTTTAATCCCAAAAAATTATGTTAAGCAGACTTTTTAGTACAGAAAAGACATGCTATACTGCTTCTGCATTAAAGTTTCTTTGCTATGGAAAAGAGCAAGGTAAAGAAAGAAGAAAGGGAGAAGAAGAACATTGGATATGTAGCGCCCTCCTCACTCCCCTCTTCGTTTTCAGCTCGTCTGCCTCTTGTCTAGGGGTACCTTAGAGGGGAAGGGAGTGGGGACACCACGCCAGGCCTTCACCACAGGTGTCAGTGCGGTGTAAGCAAAGTTCTTTTACCTTCGGGTCAGTGCTGTGCACCTGGAGCCTCCACCGAGAGTTACCTTGAACAATGTCTGTCAGGAAATGAGCCCCACACCATTAAAGTTCAACACTCCTTTATTCTTCTCAAATGAACACAATCAGTTGAACTCCCTTGGTAGAAACAGAACAGAAAGGGAGGTGTGGATGCGAATAGGCCCAGACACAATGAACTCTCCACTTTCCTCATTGAAAGTGGGTTGCGGTCTCCTAGCGAGGGGGGATTTCCTTCCAGGCGGTCTCCGATGAGAGACTCACCCGTCACTGGCAATATGCTGCACCAGGTCTTCAAGTGAGGAGCTCCCCCCGGTCCATTACGCCTTCCGGATTCGGGTACCCAATCCCTGGGTACCCTAGGATCTCCTTTCCTCGCGGAACTCAGTGTTGGGCACTGAGCTCCAGACCTCCTTTCGAGTACCTCACCCCAGGCTAAAGGTGCCTGAGATGGAACACGACCTCCGGCTGTCCTCTAGGCCTAGGCCGCCTAGCGGACCGACACGAACCACCGCCCACAGGCTGAAGGTGCCTGGGACTCCCCAGTGACAAAGATGGCTGGCCCCTTTATACCCTCTCCCAGCAAGCACGGCGGGTTCCCTGCCCCACCATACCGCTGCCGAGGGAGGACAAAAAGGAGGCACGGCACACAGCAATGATTCAACCCCAGCCCAGGGCGACAGCGCCACCTGCTGGGCTGCAGGGAATTACACATCACTGATGTCTGCCAAGTTCAAATTACACCCGGGAAAGTACATACCCGCTACAGATAGATAACATACAATGAATGACAGGCAGTCATGGCAAAAGATAACACCAAGTGGAAAGCAATTACGGGAGCAAGGTTCCTAGTTTGAAGTTTATCAAAGACCACAAGCAGTCATGGTAGTTATAATGGTGGTCATACAGTATGTAAATCAATCAAAAGCAAAAGTAGAGCTAAAATATTTACCTATCCATCCAACACAGCTGGCTACATGTTATAGTGCCAGAAAGACAATTGTGAGCAGGGCCCTGGCTACTGGATTGCGGAACCCTCCATCAGGGGTCCTGCCACACAACAGGGCTGTCCCAGGGTTTAAAGTGATTGTTAACCCACTTATTGTTGTTACTACAATCCCCTCTGTTATGATAAATGCTTTGCCCCACTGTATGTGATTTCTAAAAAATCCACAGATAAATACCCTATTTTATAGCGCTGATCAGTGGTCACGTGACTAGCCGTCTCTCTCCTCTCCAGGTCAGCAAAGCGGGCAGGGCAAAGTAACCCCCACTGGCGTCACCCGGGTGGAGGAGAGGAGACGAAAAAAGAGACGGACGGTCATGTGACCGCTGAGCGGCGCAATAAAATAAGGTATTTATTGGCAGATTTTTTTAGAAAACGCATAGTAGGGCACAGCATTTATTAAAACAGAGGGGATTGTAGTAACAACAATAAGTTATGATACCAGCAGGAGGGGGGGGGGGGGGGGGCAGACATTGGTACGAGCTGACAGGCAGGGAGAGGAGGGAGGAGGAAGAACAGGAGACACAGGGAGAGCAAAGAGCAGGGCTGCGGATGACGGAGGCACGTAAACTGACTACGGTGTCAGTGCTCAGCAGCCATGATACACAATGGTCAGTTTACAGAGGGGAGGGTGGAAACTGGCAGGATCAGCCAGGTATTTCAGGTGTTACAGGGGGCCAAATGACACAGCGCAAGCACTGTGCTGTATAACATGCTTTAGAGGAACAGGATCCAATAAATTTTTTTTTTTTAGGTTAACAGACACTTTAACTCTTCTTCCCACAGACAGTTTACAGCCCACGCAGAATTGACACCTTCTGCCACCTGTATATGATTGGTGGGTTGAAAACCCTTCACTCACCCTTCCCCTGGAAACCCACAATAACAACCCACATGGTTGGGAGTACTCACTTCACAGGGCTGTCCATGTTCTCTGTGGATCAGGACTCCAACAGTCTAGTTGAACATCTGGGGCCCATGTAACATTTGGGCCCAAGTCACCTAACCTGTATTGTGGAGGAGGCCGTCTCCTCAATGCAAGGAAGGTGACTGCCTTACCACCACTTCCAACCTGACCAGGTTTAAACAATTTTCTTCTATCCAGAATCTTGTACATCACTACTGGTGCAATAATCATGAGTTGTACCTGTCCAGCAGCCTGTAGTATAACGTCTTCTGGTTTCTTTCAATATGACCACAAACTAACTCTACAAACGAATTCCCTGCATATTTATATGGGTGCTATAACCAAAATTACTGGAGAAGTTAAAAGAGAAATGCAACTTAAAGGGGCAACATATTAACCAATGCCTATATGATAATCAGGCAGCCCCCTCCAAGTTATTGCCTTTAGGCATCCAGCAGATGCCTCATCTACCAAAATTCACTTGTAAGTGAAATACAAGCCAAGCCGCACCGAACACACCTACAGTATGTCCCCTCAGTCTGAAAAGTATTCTTACTATTTGCAGCCCTTTTCATATTGTATTGACAATGTTATCTTCTAGTAGGTAAGAAGGCTTCCAGCATGCAAATACACTTATTGCCTAAATCGGACACCCAGAATAATTTATTTTCTGTGTCCACCATACTTCAAGAAGATCAAAGATATTCATTGGGAACCATGAGGCATAGGTGGCACATGAAGCACTGAATTAAATTTCCTATTGTAATTTTTCCTGCTCCAGGTTAAGGCCTCAGCTATGACATTCTGATAGGGTAGAATGCCCACAATAAATTTCCCAATTTTCTGAGACCTCCCAGATGTGCATAGTTGTTAAAGAACTGGGACTTCATAGTAAATGTTCTCACTAAAATTGTATTTATTTTTTCAATTACCGTAGTTTTCTGACATTGTATTGGGCTTATATTACCGTATGTGGTTGTTTTTATTGCAAAAAAATACTGAGTGGATTTGTTTTTTAATAAAAATTGGAAAAGGGCAACAATATATATAATTAGCTTTTTTTTTTTATATATAATTTGTGACATTTGCCATTCCCTTTGAACATTTTCTATAGACATTCCCTCATCTGATTAACCTGCATTTTTAATTTCAGAAATTTACATATCATTGATGTATTCAATATAACTTCTTTCATATCATTAGGGGGTCCACGATTATAATATTCTGGTGGGGAACAATTGTGTTAGAAGTGTATTATAATTAATTGTAAATTAAATGAAATTTCAGAATTTCTTTTTATGAGTGAGATTTGGTGTCTCTTTGTCTTTGTTTCGGTATTTATACCTGTCTGTCAATCTGTCCATCTGTCTACAAGTCTATCTCTCTATCTATCTATCTATCTATCTATCTATCTATCTATCTATCTATCTATCTATCCAATTATATTTCCTAAGGAAAATGCTGCTTCAGATTCCATTTGGCCCTGCTTATTGGTCGAATGTTCAAAATTCTAAGCCAGTGAACATATCATTTCTTATAAGGGAAAATGTAGCCAATCAGAGCTCAGATCCCCCAATTTAACCCATTCATGCTGACATAACACATGAATGCAACCTCACTGGACTTTTTGTCATGGGGCCGCATAGAGTTGTGTGAAAAAGCATTTGCCACCCTTTCTGATTATTATTTTTATTGCATATTTGTCACACTTAAATGACTCAGATCATCAAACAAATTTTATTATTACACAAAGATAACCCGAGTTAATAAAAAATGCAGTTTTTAAATGATGGTTTCATTTATTAAGGCAAAAAAGCTGTCCAAACCTGCCTGGCTTGAAAAAAATAATTGCCCCCTAAACCTAATAACTGGTTGTTCCACCCTTGGCGGCAACAAGTGCGATAACTGCCAATGAGTCTTTCACATTGCTGTGGAGTAATTTTGGCCCACTCTTCTTTGCAGAATTGTTTTACTGTAATTCAGCCACATTGGAGGGTTTTCCAACATGAACGGCTTGTGTAAGGCCATGATACAGCATCTCAATTGGATTTAAGTCCGGGCTTTGACTAGGCCAATCCAAAACCTAAATTTTGCTTTGTTTGAACCATTTGGAGATGGACTTGCTGTTGTGTTTTGGATCATTGTCCTGCTGCATAACCCAAGTTATCTTTGTGTAACCCTAAAATTTGTTTGATAATCTGAATCATTTAAGTGTGAGAAATATGCAATAAAATATAAAATCAGGAAGGGGCAAACACATTTTCACAGCACTGTATATGCGTATCTGTTTTTTGTGCTGGGAGCATGGCACACAAAGCACTCCCAGAACAGGGACCTGGGTCTCACCAAGAGCTCTGGGTCCCATACTAAGGATCGGGATCCGGAACTCACCTGTTCGCTGTGGTAGCCTATAATTGGTTACCACAGTGATCAGTCACCGTGAAGCCCGTCCCTTTTTTCTCTCTCTGTGAATGGAGAGGAAAGATACATTGTATCTTTCTCTCTCTTTGCAGAGAGAAAAAAAAGTGTGTGTAAAAATAAATAAATAATAATAATGAAAATACAATAATAAAAAAAAAATAAAAAAAATTCAGTGCCAGGGTTAGTGTTTGGATCAAGTAAGGGTCAAAGATCAAGGTCAAAAGTCAGGGTCAGTATATTTTGGGCAGGATTTTTTAATTACTATCTGTGTCAATAAAAGCAAAATGCACACGTTTTTTGTTTCTGGGCTGTACCATGGGTACAAACAACAAATAACAAACACATATGTGGTATTACTGTGATTGTCAGGAGCAGGAACATTTATTTTAGGTTGTTCTTTGGTGTTAGGCTATGGTAGTAACCAGGGCTTTTTTTCTCAGACAATAGGTGCAGGAACCCCCCTTTTCAGAGTCACTTGTTTTCTCCGCCCCTACCCACCTCTGAGCACCGTCGCTTGGTTCCATCCCCTACCCACCTCCCAGTACCGCCCCTTTTAGACAATACAGAACCAAGTATCATTTTGTGGTGCTAAGTAATTTGTATGGAATTTGGTAATGATATCAAGAAAAGTAGTAAAATAGATCCCCTTCAGCCAGCAACAATAGATCCCCCCTAACAATGTACCACCGACAACAAAATGTATCCCCCCAGCAACAATAGACTCCCGGCAGCATCAACAGATCTCCGCACAGCCAGCATTATTAGACTCTCTGGCAGCCATCAACAATAGACCCCTCCCCCAACAGTAGATCTCCTTCAGCAACAACTGACCCCCCAGCAACAATAGGTCCCCCACCAGCAACACTAGACCTCCTCAGCAACAATAGACCCCCCCTGCAAAAATTGATCCCCTCCAGTTAGAATAGATCCACCAGCAGTGAGCATCAATACCCTGCAGCACACCCCAGCACCCCTTGACATTACATACAGTCAGTCCAGGAGGTGCCGGAACTGCGTTCCTCCGCGTTCCCGCTGAAAAAAAGCCCTGTTAGTAACAAGAAATATACAGCTACATTTAAAAAAAATACATTTTCTTACTAGTTTGGGCCAGATTTCCTTAGATAATTAAAATAAAATCAGGAAATTTTCATTACCATTTACCGCCCAATTTGTCCTGAAAAAAACAAGGTATAATTCACCTGGATGCACAAAGTAGTTGTGATGATATGTACAGTTTTACTAATACATGTCAAGGTTGCAAAATTGTGTTTAGGCATTAATATTTGTTATATCCTTAGGTGTGAAGGGGTTAATGTAGGTCACATGGTGAAATGTTTAGGCTATTTTAGTGAGCACCGAAGAAAAACTAAAGCAGTTTTTCTCCTGAAAGGGTAAATATTTTAGTCTTTGTATTTACTACTCTTATGCCCTGTACACACGATCGGATTTCCGATGGAATAAAATCCGATGGATTTTTCCATCGGAAATCCGATGAAGCTGACTTTCATCAGTCTTGCCTACACACCATCAGTCAAAATTCCGACTGTCCAAAACGCCGTGACGTAAAACACTCTGACAAGCCGAGAAAAATGAAGTTCAATGCTTCTGAGCATGCGTCGACTTGATTCTGAGCATGCGTGGGTTTTTTTTCCGATAGAGTTGCACACAGACGATCGTAATTTGCTATCGTTTTTTTTTCCCATCGGTAAAATTTAAAACAGGTTCTATTTTTTTATACCGATGGAAAAAAGACCGATGGGGCCCATACACGATCGGTTTGTCCGATGAGAAAAGTCCATCAGTCTTTTTTCATCAGAAAAAACGATCGTGTGTACACGGCATGACTCTTTTTGTATTTATCCAGGTAAAGGATAACTTTCAAGCCCTGTACACACGATCAGATATCCTATGGATTTTCGTCTGATGGATTTGTCCATCAGAAATCCGATGAAACTGTTTTCCATCAGTCTTGCCTACACACCATCAGTCAAAAAACCGACCGTTCCAAACGCGGTGACGTAAAACACTCCGATGAGCTGAGAAAAATGACATTCAATGCTACTGAGCATGTGTCGACTTGATTCTGAGCATGCGTGGGTTTTTTATCTGATGGATTTCCCCACAGACGATCGGAAATTGCCATCGGTTTTTTATCCATCAGATAATTTTAAAACATGTTCTATTTTTTAAAACTGATGGAAAAAAGACTGATGGGTCCCATACACGATCGGTTTGTCTGATGAAAACAATCCATCGGACGGTTTTCATCAGTCAAACTGATCGTGTGTACAGGGCTTTAGTTTTGTACAGTTAAATGACCCCTCCCAGCAGGCCCCCCAAATCTTATGTTTACCTGCCCTCACCCCTAAAGGATATTCGCCCTGTTCCTTAAAGCATATGAAAATGCATACAGTCACACGCACATTATATATGTGAAAGGCATTTGAAAGTAAAATTCATTCCGCTGTGGTTTACGTAACTTGCTCTACAATAGGGATTAGCAAAGTGATTGAGTTGAACTTGACTTTGCTATGAGATTACTGGGTTTGCATGCACTGGCATAGCTTTGTTCATAAAAGTTTAAATTACAGTTTAATAACAAGAATACTTTAAAAATAAAAAAAGTTTTGGTAATTTGTATAAAAGGTATGGGTTAGGTTTCCTTTGTTCTATAATATCTAACTTTATGTTACCAGCTACTGAGAAGCCATTTTTTGGATCAATGAAAGGAGTTTTCCACATCCTCAGGAACCATTTAAAGCTTATTTATAGCCATTTAAAAACATTAAAACTACCTTAAATTTAGAACATGTCATGTTAAAAAATAAATGAAAGCAAATCTCCCTACAATGCTTACTTTGTATCCAGCACTGCCTTCTACAGAAGCTCTGCTCTGCCAGTCCTCTTCTGACCAGCGTCATTCAACCAACATGATTTGAGCGTTGGCTGTCAAAGACACACCCCCTTGGGGTTGGTCACCAAATTGACCTGGGCTCACAGCAATACTGCAGAAAGCCATGGTGACATCCGAACATACCTGCAGCATTGAAAACCAACTATCACCATTGCAGGGAGAACTAGGACAAAGAGAATGTCAACCTTCACAGCTCACAGTGGCTCCTTCTGCCAACCGGCATAGCATTATTAAATCTAGTAGTGATATGGAAGTAGGTGGATGGAGCCTTTAAGAGCTGCAGGGGACCCAGGACTCGGAGATTGACACTCCCAGAAGTGTCAGTTTCTCAGAAGACTGGAGCCGGGATGTCATTTGAACAGAGCGATATTTGGCATTGCAGGCAGTGGGAATACAAATCCTTTGGCAGGTAAAACTGCTTGCTTATATATATTTCACCTGCGTATTTAGGTGTTTGCCTGGAGTTTAGCTTCAAACTGATTTCTTTCACATTTACCTAAAATAAAAGACAATAATTGTTTTTTAAAACATACATGTGTTTCATGAGCCCACTTATTGACAATCAAGTCAAGAGCAGATAGATCTCATAGTAAGCGTTCTTTCTAGTAATTATTTCTAGTAATTTTATGCATTAAAATTCAATGTCCCATCGTTTGCTTTGCACCCCATTGCAATGTTTCACCCCCCACCTCTTCATTTTAAGAGCCAAAAAATAATAATGTTGCAGTTAATCCTCATATGGGCTTGCAACAGTTTTGTATTACTAATGCATCATGCTCCAACTGCTTCATAAATTGCTGAGCAGTTCAAAAGTCCTTTGCTTGATTATTTTTGAGACTGTACACATTGAAAGGAATAGTGGTGTGATTAATATTTTGCATTCAATTGCCATTTTAAGTGAGTAGTGTTTTTATTAATCTGTGGTTAGCATAAATGGGCATGCTGCAGGTAGCTGGTCAGTAAATGCTGAAAACGATCTACTGATTATGTTAATTGAATTTTACGACCACCCTTTTTAAAGAAAGATTCCAATCTAGTTAAAAGGCAGAATTGTTTTAAAACGAGTTATTGAAATTACCAAATATAAATAATTAACGCATATTTAAACACAAGAACAAAATTATAATATTGTTCCAATGCTTTGATAATGTGACTCAAAGTTTTTTCATCTGGAATATGCAGTTCAATTCTGGGCACCAGTTCACAAAAAGGATATCAGGGAACTGGAGAAAGTGCAGAGAAGGGCAACCAAACTGATAAGTGGCATGGAGGAGCTCAGCTATGAGGAAAGGATTTGGGGAACTGAATTTATTTTCTTTTGAGAAGAGGAGATTATGGGAGGATATGATCAACATGTATAAATACATAGGAGGTCCCTAGTGAACTTGGTGTTGAGTTATTCATAAAAAAGGTCATCACAGAGGACAAAGGGGCACTCTTTACATCTGGAGGAAAAGAGATTTCATCTCCAAATACTGAAAAGCTTCTTCATAGTAAGAGCTGTGAAAATGTGGAATAGACTCCCTGCAGAGGTGGTTCTGGCCAGCTCTGTAGATTGCTTTAAAAAAGGACTGGATTATTTAATAAATGTACATAATATAACTGATACTAACATTTATAGGTAAAGTTGATCCAGGGAATATCCGATTGCCTCTGAGGGGATAAGGAAGGAATTTTTTCCCCTGCTGGAGCAAATTGGATCATACTTTGCTGTTTTTTTTGCCTTCCTCTGGATCAACTCTGGGTATAGGATTGTGTATATGGGATTGTATATATTTTTTCCCTTTTTATAGGTTGAACTAGATGGACTTGTGTCTTTTTTTCAACCTGATCAAAGGAGAAGTCCAGCCTGAGCTTTTTAGGTTGGGCTCCTCCTAAGGGTCACAAGAGTGCAATTTGTTTTGCACTCCTGTGAACCGTTTTCAGAGGAGAGCGGCCTGAAGTCTGCTCTCCGCCGACGTCACTGCCATCAGTCGAGGCACCGCATCATCCCAACTTCCCAAGTCTGGATCCGCCAGCTGCCTTGATGGATGGCAGTCTCTGCGTCTCAGCGAGCCACTGAGACGGCCGCTGCCCACCCCTCCACAGCTCAGCACTCCAAAAAGCGTGGAGAAGCAGACCAGGAACGATGCTGACTGACAGTCAGCATCTCTCTGCTTAGGGGGGGGAGTGAGAACCGAGCCATCAGCGGTGTTCTGTGGCTCAGTTCTCAGTGCAGAGACGCCGGGGGACAGCTGCAGCATTGGTCTGATGCTCCATCCACCGAGGTAAGTATGATTATCAAAAAAAAAAAACATGATTCTCTTTTAACTATGTAACTATGTAACGGTGAAACTTAACCCTAACAACTAATTTGTACGAAAAATATTCAGAGTAGTTTCACCAACACACGGATGTCAACATCCCTTAAGGCACCTCAACAAAAGACATGTCTGTATTGGACTTTACAGGCATTTAATGTATTCACACATAAAAATCCAGAGATGCCTGTCTGAATACCCTGGATAATGTGATTGGGGTAACTTTTTCTCTTGGTATTTATACAGTAAGCTTTCTTTTTCCTAGAGTAATATTTTCCCTTTGTTTCACCTATTCTGTTTATATGGGATCCAGTTAGAAGAGATGCTACTGGAGAGGTTCTGCTAAGGTTCTGCTAGGGTATCCAATTCCAGGATTTCCCAAAAGCGCATTAGACCTTTTTTTAATGAAAGAGGTCACAACCATCTGGTGAGCAGTTCCTAATTCTGAGCACATTGGGTGGTCCCTAAGACATACAGTGAAGCGTTCCCTCTTGTTTCTTTGGTTTGGGTCAATCAATCAAGATACAGCATTAAATATTATGGACGTTCTATACAGTAGTTTCATCAAATTTTATTAATCAACTTTTGATCACTTTTTCATACCATATATAAGTTTATACATTGCACTATAAGCACAAGTTCACTTTAATCCTTGTTGCGAAGTTTATTGTTGCACTTTTATGCACATGTTCAATTTTTTTTCATCTTAATGCATCCTATGCATTAAGGTGAAAAAACACCTTACAATGTCCGGCCCCCCCCGTTTTACTTACCTGAGCCCCGAATTTCCGTACGCGTGTCCCCGCCGCCCTCCTATCCACGGAGTCCCGGCTTTGAATGGATAGATTGATAGCAGCACAGGCATTGGCTCCCGCTGCTGTCAATCAAATCCAATGACACGGGCGCCGGGGTGGGGCCGAGTCATACACTCAGCATCTACAGACACAGAGTGTATGACTCAGGAGCGCGCCCACAAGGTAACCCCCTCGGGAGAGAGCTTCCCAGAGGGGATTATCTAATGCGGGGAGGAGCCGTGAGAGCCGCCGTGGGACCCCAGAACAGGTGAATCGGGGCCACTCTGTGCAAAATGAAGTGCACAGTGGAGGTAAGTATGAAATGTTTGTTATAAAAAAAAAATACACAAAGCTTTAGTATCACTTGAACTCTTCACTGGCTGCAGATTCTGCAAGAGCCTGTTCCCGGGACATCCTATTCCCTTGAGCCTTGTTATCATCTAGATTGGTGAGTGGACAGAAGCCTACTCTGTGTACACCCCACAAAGACACTGCATGCAGACACCTTTATCCCATCCCTTTACATTAAAGCCTCAAAAAAGAAACACTTTGCGATTTTCTGTTGATGGTCGCAATTACACAGCAATCCTTTTGGGCCCTTTTTGAGATAGCTGAAGACACTGAACATCTACACCACAAGGACTCCACCACTGTCCTTTCTCCCCCCACATAAAGGACTCTGTGCACAAAATCTGCACACATTAAGGGGAACTCTACTCAGAGATTAATTATTGCATTTCTTGTAACTTGTTGTGCCTGTGGCACCAGGATTTGAAGGGAGCAGTCTGACATAAAAGGTCATTCTCTTCCTTTTTTTGCCTGGGGTCATAGGTTCTTTCAGGACCTACTTGTTGCTACTGTTTGACTTATTGTGATTGTAGCGGATCCCCCAAAATTGGGGTCGCTATGCCTTAAATTTAGGGGCAGCCTGAGCAATAGTTTGGCTCAGGTTATCAAATTCCATAGGTTGGACTCTGCCCTGCTGTGGTGTTGCCTGGAGTATGGTTCCCCTTGACCTGTGGGTGTCGCTGTCGCTCAGGTCTCGGGTTGAACCACAGGTGGCATTGTGGTGTGATTGGGTGTCCTCTTTCAGCTACGGTGCGGTGGGCGGGTTTTGCCTGCGGTGCATTCCGGGAGAGGGTACATAAAGGGCAGACACCATGATCTGCTGTGATGTGCCGGGGGGATTCCAAGGAGGACCCCTGGTGGCGAAGTCGCGCCCTTTGGCCCTGCTGGCCGGGGGGTGCATGAACTGATTGAGGAGTCTCGGGCACCTTTAGCCCGAGGCTACAGAGTTCCAGGTAGGCCCAGTACCTTCAACTGTGTCTACAACCAACCCACTGGAGTCCCAGGGAACCAGAGGAAGGGTGGCCCGCTCTGAAAAAGAGGAATCCGGGGGAGGACCTGTCCGATGGATCGGTGAAGGAAGTCACGGTCTCGGTAAGGCCTGGTTGCCTATCAGAGGGAAGGATTAGTGAGTTGCAAGATAGCTCCTGTAGTGTGTCCCATTGGCCACTATGGTCTCTAATAATCTACAGGGGTTACAAAAGTTCTAGTTCGGGAATAAAGGATTCTGTGGCAGAGGATCTCTTGAACTTGTCCGTGAAGGGGACGAAATCTAAAGTACCTGTTCGTGCTTCATTCCGGCTGCTAGAACCGTGACAGGGATCTATTCGGGTGAGCAATACCCACTCAGGCTTGAGTGGCAGAGTGTAACGATAGGTGTTGTGTGCCTGAATCTACCTCCCTATCAAACTTCTTTCTCTCTTCAACTTTCCCAATCTGTTTCAAGCAAGAAAAATAAACTCATCTGTTGGAGTTTAAATACTGTCTGGACATTGGCCTTCTTTTGGGGGAAAGAATAGACTTTTCCCTACATTCTAAGGACGAGAACCAATGGAGGGAGGTAACTCGCTGCAGGACCCAAAAATTACAAGAACACCGCTCAACCTCTTATAGCAGGAGGATACGGGCATGTGGCATGGTGTGCCTTTACCCCTGCAAGTGAAGGTAGGCAGGAAAAGGGTCTGTGTGCTACATGATTTTCTGATATTTGCCTAAGTTATTCTTATTTGCTTTAAAGTGGTTGTAAACCCACAAAAAAAAAAACAACAACCTGCAAGACAAAGGCATAAGGAGCTAGTATGCATAGCATACTCACTTTAAATTGAAGTCCCAGCTGCGGTCCCCGCACACTGGTCCGGCAGGCGACATCTCTCCCGGAGTTATTTACGAGTATTGCGGGCATCGGCGCTGTGATTGGCCGGAGCCGCAATGACGTCACTCACGTGCATGCGCGCTGGAGCCGCCGGTAACGGCACGTCAGCTGAAGCAATGACACGAATGAGCAGTTGCTTCAGTGCGCATGTGCCCATAACGTTGCCAGTGCCACATGCTAATACAGGAGATATCTCCTAAACCGTGCAGGTTTAGGAGATATCCACAGTAGCTACAGGTAAGCCTTATTATAGGCTTACCTGTAGTAAAAAGTGGATTGTAAGGGTTTACAACCACTTTAAAAATCTTTATTAAAATACTTGTTTACTTTGCTACATTCTGGTGTTTGTGTAATTGCATTACCACTTTGAAATATGTCCGAATCCAGGGTGTCAGAGGTGTCGAGAGGCTTGCAAGGTCAGGGCAACCTTTGGGGTCAGTCATCTTCCAGCAGCCCTCAGGGGGAGTGGTGCTTCATACTAACTAATAATGAAAAATTGTGCAGTGTGCTTTGGCAAGTGCCTACCAGCACTGTTGAGATGATGGGGTAAAAAGCCTGAAACACTTTCTAAAAATTCTACCATGGATAATAAGATAGCAGTGTGGGACCCTACAGCACTGGCTGTCAAGCTAAGGTTGAGCAGGCAATAGCAGAAGCAGATATTCAACAGAAACAGCCTTTGGAGCAGCCTTTGGTCCCTTTCTCTTAGAATCCTTTTGTTACCAAAAATAATACTGTCATCAATGTTTGCATCATCTCAATTTCAGAATTAACTCTGGAGCTGAATGAACACGCAAAGTAAAATTAAATTTAGCATTAGATAATAAAGGCCCCCTTTGCATTATAACACATGTATTAACCCAAATGAGCCAATTCATTTTGAATGGAATGGCAGAGCACCCTTAAGCACCTAACATCAGACAGGTGCCTTTTTTTTAAAAAGAAGTGCACCGCTTCATATTAGACATGTGCGATTCGTTTCGTACGAATCGAAAATTCGTACAAATTTTAGAAAATTCGTACATTCGGGAGCATCTGAAATATGAATTGCTATGCTTCTGAATTTTATACGAAATACGAAATTTCGTTGACGAATTTATGATCCAAATTCCGTTACAACGGAAACGTGACTGGTGTTTTGTTGACCAATCAGAGGTTTTCTTCTGCTGCTGAGTGAGGGTTGGGAAAATTACCTTTTTTAATATGGGAGTGGGAGACTGGTACTGGTAGTCGATGGGAGATTCACAATCGGACAAAATAAGAATGTTCGTTAACCACTTTGCGCCCGTCATACGACAAATGACGGCCGCAAAGTGGTTCTATAATGCCGGGAGGCCGTCATTATACGGCCTCCGCTCCTCCGGCCACTGGGGGGATGCGCGTGCCTGGCGATGTCCGCCAGGTGCCCGCGATCGGCAGTCACAGAGACAAGGACATGGATCTGTGTGTGTAAACACAGAGATCCATGTCCTGTCAGGGAGAGAGGAGACCAATGCTGTGTCCCTTGTACATAGGGACACAGATCGGTCAACTCCCCCAGTCAGTCCCCTCCCCCCACAGTAGCAATCACTCATAGGGAACACATTTAACCCCTTCCTCGCCCCCTAGTGTTAACCCCTTCCCTGCCAGTCACATTTATACAGTAATCAGTGCAGTTTTATAGCACTAATCGCTGTATAAATGTGAATGGTCCCAAAAATGTGTCAAAAGTGTCTGATATGTCCGACGCAATATCGCAGTCTTGACAGAAATCGCAGATCGCCGCCATTACTAGTAAAAAAAATAAAAATAAAAAAAATGTCAGAATTCTATCCCCTATTTTGTAGGCGCTATAACTTTTGCGCAAACCAATCACTATACGCTTATTGGGATTTTTTTTGAACCAAAAATATGTAGAAGAATACGTATCGGCCTAAACTGAGAAAAAAATAGTTAAAAAAAAAAAAAATTGGGATATTTATTATAGCAAAAATCTAAAAATATATATATATATTTTTTAAATTGTAGGCTCTTTTTTGGTTTATAGCGCAAAAAATAAAAACCGCAGAGGTGATCAAATACCACCAAAAGAAAGCTCTATTTGTGGGAAAAAAAGGACATCAATTTTGTTTGGGAGCCACGTCGCACGACCGCGCAATTGTCATTCAAAGCGACGCAGTGCCGAAAGCTGAAATTTCACCTGGGCAGGAAGGGGGTTTATGTGCCCAGTAAGCAATTGGTTAATATTGTTTTATTATTGTCATAATAATTACGATTATTCGTTATGATGAAGTTAAAAACCCAGAAAGTCAGCACATAATGAGCACAGCACAGGGATGGTGGGAGCCCCTCATAATGAGCACAGCACAGGGATGGTGGGAGCCCCTCATAATGAGCACAGCACAGGGATGGTGGGAGCCCCTCATAATGAGCACAGCACAGGGATGGTGGGAGCCCCTCATAATGAGCATAATGAGTCAGACGACTGCCATATTGAGAAAGGTATTTTTTGCTTTTTAAATTCATCATAACGAACATTCGTAATTGTTACGAAAACTAACCTAGCGAAGATTTGTATTTCGTACGAATCCAAATTGAATTTCGAATTCGAATAATACGAATTAACGGCTAATACGAAACGGAACAGAACAAAACAAATTTATTAACGGCGCACATGTCTACTTCATATAGCATGTACATTGTGGTTTTCTACAGTGCGGATGCATTGCTCCCTACTATACTGCATTGGGTGCCATTAAAAATGAATGACACCACAATGCAGCATGGTACAAGAGTTACAGCATGCATGGTAATGAACCATAGTGGGGGGGGGGGGGGGGGTTAAAGTCTATCTAAAGCTTCTAACATGCTTTTCCCTCTCAGTGTGATAAACAAGCATTTTTTTAAGGCAAGCTGGTATGTTAAACGTTTTAAAGCAAACGTCATTTATCTTGTTTAATGGTACATGCATCTGGGAAGCTGAATATTTCTGACAGCCTGCTAGACAAATGTAGCGCACCCCCTAAGGAGCAGTAGATGAACTGGGATCCCCCACCCTCCACAGACAGGCACACCAAACCCTCACAGGCATTTCAGAAACAACTAACAGTCCTAGACTTTGTCTTTTTTTGGCTTATTGAGGTTTAATAACTTGGATGGGGATGGGAGATTATGGGATGCCCACTTGACTTCAGCAGCAACAATTTAGCAACATCTTCAGGGACATCTTCCTATACACAGTCTACATACAGTCTATATACAGCCTCCTTAACACTCCTCTTGCACTGAATCTCTGTAAATGAATCTGACAGTCAGATTTAGCAATAGCCTTTTGCAGGCAGGAACCCGAAGACCCTTGTTGTGTATATCTAGAAAAAAGTGCCACCACAGGATGGATCTGTGGGTACTTGTGATAGCACAGTGCCACGTCCTAAAAGTCAATTGGAAATATATTGGAAAGAGCAAAAATTGACTTTCTAGGCACCTATTATAAAATTGAACAAATAATTTTATTCACAATTCAATACATACTAGGAAACAGGAAAAATAAAAAAATATATAACATTAATATAAAAAGCTGTAGATGGGCTACAGCAGCAGCTAAAAAGCACTCCAAAATTTTTTGGGTCAACGAGGTCAACACATGTTACATGAAGCATGTGTGATTATAAACTGTAGTGTAACAATGTTTTGCTCTACATGTTTCGCGAAATTCGCTTCTTCAGGAGCTATTGTAACTTTCAAACTGGCATAGTTACTTGTATGTCTAAAAGCATGGGAAATTCAGGTGTGAGATAGGGCTGAGCCTTCCAATATGTTACTGAGCTGTAATTGGAACCAGTGTTCCTAGCATCTGATAATAGACCAAAAGAGGAAAAACACTATCAAAAATGCAGGTACTGAATATTTCCAACAGGTGTGGCTGATCACAGAGCAAACCAGCCTAGTAAAAAGACAGGTCTCCTTAGAGCAGCACCAATGAATAAGGAAGGAAGTAGTATTGCATCAGTGGTAAATGTACAACATGGATGGTCCGGATGGAGGAGTCCATGGATGGAGGTGATGCCATTGGCATCCGTGGACTCCTCCATCCGGACCATCCATGTTGTACATTTACCACTGTAGCACCCTGCTCCTGTTGACCAGGCGCTATCATGTAAATTTAGTGGGTTATCTGAATTGTACATAGTTCAGAATGTAATTTTTATGGCTAAATTAACCTCTGTTCCAGCTTTGGCTGTGTTGGGAGCATTTCCCACTGTCGCCAGTGGGTGTCATTGTCACCACAAGCCAGTGTTGGAAATAGTGTATTGGGCGTCCCTTCCCCAGAAACAGCCCAGTGGGAGTGTTTTACTGATGTGCATTCTGGGAGAGGATACCCAAAGGGCAGACGCCATTTTTCTCGGGCTCTGACCTCATGGCCTGCCTGGCCTAAGGTATGTGACAACTCCTTTTTCTGCCTCGGGGCCCTGCTGGCCTGAGGCTACGTTACTGCAAGTAGGCCCGTAAATCTGCCTGGGGCCTACTGGTTCAGGGATGGTCCTGTGCAGTCTTGCCTGCGGGAAGAAGCCAAGCAATTGGAGGATCCAGGGGAGGACTCTTCTTGGAGAGGACTGAGCAGAAGGCTGGTATCTCAAGAAGAGCCCGGTGACTCAATTGGAGGATGCATCCTAACCAATCTACCTCACAGTACTGCCGGATGGCTTAAAGGACTTTGGTACTGTGTAGCTGTGTTCACTTTGTCAAATACCGATTACCAAATCCTGTGGCAGAGCATTGTTCAACAGTTTATTACTATCATCAAGTCTGTGGCAGAGACTTTTGTCCGTGCATCATTCCGGCTGCTAGGCCGGTGAGAGAGGCCTATCCGGGTGAGCAAGATCCGTTGACAGCAAGTGTACTTGTCACCAGGATCTCAAGTTCCTCAGTGATCTGCACAAGGTATCTGAATTCCCCTAACCCTCCATCCCTCTACTGCTGCCAGTTGTGTTTAATAAAAAAGCATTGGAAAAAGACTAAGAGACTGGTGCATGCATCTGTGGGCACATTGCCCAATTTTAGACTCAAAGTTTGATACGGTGAACTGTGGGGTAACAGCAGGACCCAAAAATAATAACCAGCAGCTCCTGCGGGGGTAGTGCTACACACCACTGATGCAATACTACTTCCTTCCTTATTCTTTGGTGCTGCTCTAAGGAGACCTGTCTTTTTACTAGGCTGGTTTGCTCTGTGATCAGCCACACCTGTTGGAAATATTCAGTACCTGCAATTTTGATAGTGTTTTTCCTCTTTTGGTCTATTATCAGATGCTAGGAACACTGGTTCCAGATACAGCTCAGTAACATATTAGAAGGCTCAGCCCTATCTCACACCTGAATTTCCCATGCTTTTAGACATACAAGTAACTATCCCAGTTTGAAAGTTACAATAGCTCCTGAAGAAGCGAATTTCGCGAAACATGTAGAGCAAAACATTGTTACACTACAGTTTATAATCACACATGCTTCATGTAACATGTGTTGACCTTGTTGACCCCAAAAATTTTGGAGCGCTCTATAGCCGCTGCTGTAGCCCATCTACAGCTTTTATATTAATGTTATATGTTTTTTTCTTTTTCCTGTTTCCTATTATGTATTAAATTGTGAATAAAATTATTTTTTCAATTTTATAACTGGTGCCTAGAATGACCCTTGTTGTGTAGCAGAAGACAGCGTCCAGCTTGAAATTACTCCTGTGACTACTGGTCCCAGCACCACCTCTGCAGGCACTGCCAGCCCACCTGGCTTCAGCTGCCCCTTTCACTAGCCCTCCAGGCTAACCCTCCTCTACAGTCCTCCAGACTGACTCACAACAGCCCAACCACTGACTCTGCAGGAGATCTCCCAGGGAAGGGATGAAGACGTGGAACAATGCTGTCTTCAGGGAGAACTGGCTACGTATGGCGTTCTCCCCTTAGTAAGTCCCCAGTAGTGCTACCCTACTCACACTGTCCTCAATTTGCTCCCGTGCCTCCAGGAAGGGCTTCCTCTGTATGTTGTGGCAAGATCCTTCCAGCGCCCAAACCCTGGCCCAAGGTCACCCCCCCCAGACTAGGGGGTACCCCAGAGGGCCACTGACAGTATCCACAGCACTATATCCCCATCTTCCACCCGACTGCCCTGCTGGCATGGCTCATGCCTATTTATGAGCTAAGCCTTACCCCCTATCAACCCTTTACTAGGGATTGGCTGAGGCCCTCATAAATATCCCAAACAGCAACTCCTTACCTCCACCCAATAGCTCTAGAAGTTTCTACAACCTTCTAGACCAGGGGGAGGCACCAGAGGAACTGTTATGGTGAGTCATCCTGCCTTGACTCACTTAACTCTGAACCAGACTCTCAGCTCAGGCTTAGTCCTGAGCCAAACTAGCTTTTTATAGTCCATGAATAAATATATGAAAACAGTGTAAAAATCCATCTTTTCTTTAAAATATATATACAGTCAAACAATAAATAATTCAATGTTCGTAAAAATAAGTGCATTCCCATACACCAGAAACTCTTCAGTAATTGCATCACAGTGCCCTTCACCCCACCTATGGGTGTCTTCTTACCTGCTTGAATGGACCTCACTAATTACAGGAGGTCTATATGTGCTTTGCAGTGTTATAAGTGGCACCGCTCCCACTGGCTGTACACTCCAAATCCGTGGCCCCCAGCAGCTCTCAGCATGTATTGTGAAATGCTTTTTTTTTAAATTCTGAAATGTGAGTGGATTTTGATATGGAAATGTAGCGGGGTGCTATATTTAAGGGGAGTATCTAAGTAGTAGTATGGCTCAGATACACTAATTGTTAGGTTTCTTGGACCATTTCTGTCCTTGGGAGATAGTGTTGGTGTGCTGTTCCCTGTGGCCTACGGGTGGCGCTGTTGCCATAGGCCAGGGTTGAACCACTGATACAAGGTTGTGCCTTTTCTTGTCCCCTCTCGGCAGCAGTACGGCAGGGCGGGGAACCTGATGTGCCTGTCGGGAGAGGGTATAAAAAGGCGCGGCCATCTTCCATAGGGGTCGGGTCGAGCCCAGGCACCTTCAGCCTGGGTGGTGGTGTGTCGTCTCCGGGTGCCCTAGGCCCAGAGGCCGAGTTCCTGTTCCATCCCAGACACCTTCAGTCTGGGGTGAGGTACTAGTTTGGAGGCCTGGGGCCCAGCGGCTTCGGCTGGGTTCCGCCCGGGATTGAGGGCTCCCAGGGTGCCACCTTGCGAGGGGGCCAGGGAGGTGACCCCTTCTGAAGACCCAGCGCAGAGTCGTGGTGACAGTGGGGGCCTCTGGTAACTCTCCGGAGGGAGGTTCTTCTACTTAACAAGGGCCAAGTTTCTTGAAGAAGGAAGTGCATGTTCTGTAGGTCATAGTGGCAGTGACTCTACGCACACCAGATCAGTGGCAGTGACCAAATAGGGCAAGGCCCTATTCACCAGGTCAGTGGCAGTGACCAACATTCACCAAGTCAGTGGCAGTGACTTTTCATATTCACCCGGTCTGTGGCAGAGACCGTGCGCCCAAGCCTGTTCATGAAAGCAGAACAGTAAAAGAAACCTAAATTGAGTTTGTGCCTGGACCTCCTCCCACCTTATCTGACCTGTGTCTCGTGTCAACCTGTCTGCTCTCATAGAGACTATTTGTTATCCGTGGTGAAATAAATACTAAGGTTGGACTTTCAGTTGGTGTGGACAGTTACTTTACCGGGGAGAATCAAGGACTTGTCTCTGGCTAATGCAGAGACGAGATCAGCTCGGGAAGATTCTAACACTAGCCGAAGGCAGGCCCGAGAAAAAACTAACACCGCTCAACCTCCCCATCCAGGAGGGTACGGGCTGCTAGTGCGGTGTGCCTCATTCTTTCCTGCGGAGGAACCAAGTAAAAGAAAAAGCAGGTAAAGGCTGGGGTGAGTGTGCTAGAGAAATAAAAACTTTTTATTAGCGATTTGCACTATGGTTCTTTCCTCTTGCCTCCTTTATGATTGACACCACCCTGAGAGCTGCTGGGAGCCACGGATTTGGAGTGTACAGCCAGTGGGAGCGGTACCACTTATAACACTGCAAAGCACATATAGACCTCCTGTACACAATGGACAGGAATTTTCTTAGGTCCCTTGGCCTGCTGGGAGAGCCTATTTATTTGGGTGAGGTCAGGTGACTGGGGCTCTGTGCCACCTGGACGGCTGTCTGGGTGGACGTGTGTCGTATTGCCCCGGGCTGCTAGGCCAGAGCCTGAGGCCTATCCCAGGGACATCTGGCTGCTAAGCTATTTGAGGGCCTATCCAGAAGCAAGAGAGCAGCGTAGGGTTGGGATTTCCGCTTGCAGTCCAACCAGAAGTAACGGAAGTAAGAGGAGGATCTGGGCTTCTCTGTGCAAAACCAACTACACAGAGGAGGTAAGTATAACATGTTTGTTATTTAAAAAAAAAAAAAAAAAGATTCTTTACAATCACTTAAACACTGATCTCCCTATGCTAAATAAAAAAAACATAAAAAAACAATAAAAAAACAATGTCTCTAGTAAATCCTATGGAATTCCTATAGCAGGACAGAGCTGTATATTTTCTCCTGCTGTGACATGCCGCTGAGATATTTGGGTCGTGTCTTCTTGGGAGTGTTATTTGAACAAGATGTATCTACCAGCTAATATATTTCTCTATTCTGCTGCACAATATACCAGAGGACAATCGAGTGATTAGTGGCACTAATTAGAGCGGAGTGTGAAATATGCCGTACATTGACACACCGGCAATACGTTATGCTGAAGACATCATCTGCAGCACACCTAGCAGAAAATCAATCCACGGAGACTATACTTCATAGGAAAAAAAAACTTCTTCCGTCATTAA
This sequence comes from Rana muscosa, assembly GCA_029206835.1. NCBI lineage: Eukaryota > Metazoa > Chordata > Amphibia > Anura > Ranidae > Rana > Rana muscosa. The sequence goes on along the minus strand of CM055126.1, from coordinate 192,561,107 downwards.
ACAAATCTCTGTTGTTTGTCGACTGATGTTAGGGCTTTAAATAATTTTATTTATCCATAAAATCTCCTTGAGAGTTACAAATAAAAGCCAAACTCTGACTAAAACTTTTCTCTTTTAGCTTTGGATAGCCTTGAAAAGAGTAAATACTTCTGTCATTTTTTTTATTGATTTCTCTGACCCTGCTGAGGGCATTTTTTGAACATTGTATAATCTTTGAACATAACAGACTAAACACCCTTGATGTAATATCAAATATAGGAGATCAACTCTTCACCCGGATTGATTTCAGTTTAGAAAGAAGGATTTAAGCCCTGATAAAGGACCCCCGAACCCTAGAAACACGTTTAGAATGTGTTTTATCTGAACAAAGCTTGTAACCAATAAATAATTCCTGGACTTTAAAAATGGGGTGGCACTCTTCTTCCCATGATATCTCTTTGGCAAGTATCAAGTACCCAGTTATTGATTTTGTATTTTAGAGAGCTGATCATCAGTAAACATATCCCGCATTTCTATGAGAAAAAATGGAAACAAACCGCAATGCGTGGCACCACATCCAATATTGTAGAATAAATAAAAAATAAAAAAAATGGAAAAGCGGACTAATGGCTGCCACTATAATCCCAGTAAGGAAAAGATGTTACTCGAAAATGTATAAAAATATCAAATTTACCGTATTTATCGGCGTATAACACACAGAGGCGTATAACACGCACCCTAACATTAAGAGGGAAGTTTCAGGAAAAAAACTTTCCACAGCCCCATGTGTATAACACGCAGGCTCAGTTTACCCTCTATTTTCAGGGTAAAAAAGTGAGTATTGTACGCCAATAAATAGAGTATTTAAATATCATATTAAAACATGCAACAAGAAGGGATACATGGAAAAGTCATAGTGTTTGGTTTCCCATATGAGACTGAAAGCTGGACAAGGAAACCTGTGTGGATGGCCTAAGAGTAGTCAGGTATGCTGTAATAACAGTAATCTTCTAACTGAAGGCCAGCCAAAGGGATCCAAAGGGCCAGCGCCTATGGATCACTATGCGTTTCGCTGTTAGCTTCCTCAGGAGATCCTATTGGTACTGGGAGGTACATTACAATAAGCACATAGATTTACAATTTTTTTTTTTTTTACAACAATTGTATACATATTGACTTATTGCATGATGGAGTAACAAAAACATTATAATAAGTTTAATTACTTAAATCATTGTAGTCAAGAGTGAGTGTTTTTGAAAAACGTACCTTGATAAAAAGGCAACTCGGATGTATGAAGTATCCAAACCACCATGAAGTGGGAACACGAAGTGGAGAGGAATGTAAGGGAAGGGGGGAGAGGGGAAGAAGGGGGGAAAAAATATAAAAGAATTCGGCTCCGATGGATAAAAAGGAGGAATATCAGACAGCCTGAAGAGAAACCTTGGCCATGTATGGCAGCCTACCAGAAAGTGAATATGTAAATAATTGAAATTAATTAAAAGTAATTAAATTGGCCTTAATGAGTCTAACGTATATTTAGTTATATGTTTATTCTGAGTAATTTATCTATCTATGTATATATATATATATATATATATATATATATATATATATATATATATACATGTCTCTTCGTAGCTATTTTTACACATAACACTATGTAGTGTGTGGCAAAAGAAATATCTGTATTTCTAAAAAAAAAAGGAAAGCGCATCGCTTATAACGAAAACAATATAAGATCAATACATGATATGCATCAACGCGTCAGTAGAAAGCAGAACGTGCTTTTATGCAAAACACATTTGGTGGGGCCTACGTGCTGACGTCACGCCGCCAATTCCATTTATCGGTTCGGTGGTTGCTTGAGTGTGTTTTGGCTAATTGTTTGTTTTATTCATATGTATGCTGCAGCTTTTTTTAATCTAAATTATTTGTCATGGATGTAATAAATGAATACACTATATACGGCTCCTTTTGCTCCGCGTGGTGAGCTTGTTTGTTGCAGTGTTCTAAGTGGTACTGTGATGCTGGAACTACATTTATCTTCATGGTTTTATTCATATATATCACAGAAAGGTGCATTTCAATAGAGACTCGATATTTCTTCTGGGAATGATCTCTATTGGTGGATTTACACAGAATTTTATGGACATCAGTTTTTGATGCATATAATGTATTGATCTTATATTGTTTTCGCTATAAGCGCTACACTTTGATTTATTAGACATATAGACATGGTTTGTAGTCACTCTGCGTGCCAGCTGCTCTGACCTAAAGGCACTCGCATACTTACGTTATTATTGGAGTTTTGATATTACGCATTTAATTAAGACACGTAAGGTTTGATTTACGAAAACAAGAGAGTTAAAAAGCTGGTGTAGCTGTACATGGTAGCCAATCAGCTTCTAACTTCAGCTTGTTCAATTAAGCATGGACAAAAAACAAAAAACATGGAAGCTGATTGGTTTCTATGCAGAACTGCACCAGATTTTGCACTCTCCAGTTTTAGTAAATAAAACCACATTATCTGAACTAGGGCATTCTTCCACTGACATAAAGGCACTGACATAACGACTTATGAGAGACACTCAATCCTGGATCACTCAATCACTCAATCACTCAATCCTGGAGTACTGTGAGCCCAGCCTAAGCGATGATCCACCCTTAGGGCTCTTTCACACGGAGGTCCGTTCAGGTCCGCCTGTCAGTTTTTTAGGCGGACCTGAAACGGATCCTCCATGTACCCCTATGGAGGCACGGATGTCAGCGGAGACATGTCCGCTGACATCCGCTCCGCTCCGCCAAAGTGTGACGGAGGAAAACCCTATTTTTCCTTCCGTCGGCGGAGCGGATCGGATGACAACGGATTCTACGGTCCGTCGTCATCCGATTCCCCATAGGGGAGAGCGGCGCTCTGACAGGGCGGTCCCTGCACAGTGTGCGGGGACCGCCCAGTCATCCGTCGGCTCAGCGGGGATCAACGGAGCGATCCCCGCTGAGCAAGCGGAGCTTCACGGGGCGGATCTGCACGGATCCGCCCTGTGTGAAAGGACCCTTAGAGTGTGTTAGCAACAGGTTGGGTTTACAGGAAACTGGTAAAATTACGTGAATGTCATTCTGCTCAAAGAGGACCTGCTCAATTTTATTTTTAAATAACTACAGTAGTTACACTTCAATGCAACTGTTTCATGGTCACCTATGGGCATCTCCTGGGTCTATAGGGGTAATTTCTAAAGTGATAAATAACAGTTCAACTTACCAGAAATAAACACTATCCTACAAAGGGTTTTTCTAACATTTTAAGGAGTCAGTCCACCCAAAATTAATGCCTTAGCTATAGGTGTAGCTTGTGAAATGAATCCTCCCTTGGCTGTTTAATATCTTGGATATTCCAATTGTGAGCTCTCCCTAAAATAAGCCCCAACTGTAATTGTGTCAGTTTGAGTTCTGCTCCCCCACCCCCATTCTCCATAATACAAAAAAAGAAACAAAAAACATCAACAGGATATGAGTCCGTCATAATGGCCACAGAAGAGAGCACTCAGAGCAGACCTGGTAACTTGGATATCACCATCACCAACAGTGTCCCAAAGATATGCATAATACAAACAATAGATAATACAACCAGATAATATACAGTGTATATATATATATATATATATATATCGTGTAGAAAAGTGTATATACAGCACAGATTGCAGAAATTGCATATACACTATATTACCTAAAGTATTGGGACACCTGCCTTTACATGCACATTAACTTTAATGGCATCCCAGTCTTAGTCCGTAGGGTTCAATATTGAGTTGGCCCACCCTTTGCAGCTATAACAGCTTCAACTCTTCTGGGAAGGCAAAAGAATAAGGATTTGAATGTATCAACACTGTGGATACACAAATAACAGTGTGCCAACGTCCTGGTAACAGTTAGTAGAGAGGAAGGAGAAAATAGGAGGTAGGAGGAAGGAGAAAATGTGCAGAAATTATAGCTGGTAAGCATAACACCCAAAGGATGCTTACCAGCTTTGCATAGTGTTGAATCTATGTCTGCACTGAGCATTTCGTAAACCCCTTTTTCAACCACTAGCCCGCCGCCCTCAGTCAAATGACGGCGGGACGATGAGCCTCTCGTTCTGGGTGGACGTCATATGACGTCTTCGCTTCCCAGGCCACTAAGGGGCGGGCACGCACCCGCCGCATCACTGGGAACCCGATACGTGTGCCCAGCGACCACGATGTCCGCCGGGCACCCGCGATTGCCCAGTAACTGAGCAGGACCGTGGTAAACACACAGATCCACATCCTGTCAGTGAGAGGAGACCGATGGTGTGTCCCTTGTACATAGGGACACAGATCGGTCACCTCCCCCAGTCAGTCCCCTCCCCCCACAGTAAGAATCACTCCCTAGGGAACACATTAACCCCTTGATCGCCCCCTAGTGTTAACCCCTTCCCTGCCAGTCATATTTATACAGTAATCAATGCATTTTTATAGCACGGATCGCTGTATAAATGTGAATGGTCCCAAAAATGTGTCAAAAGTGTCCAATGTGTCCGCCGTAATATCGCAGTCACGATAAAAATCGCAGATCGCCACCATTACTAGTAAAAAATAAATAAATAATAAAAATGCTATAAATCTATCCCCTATTTTGTAGACGCTATAACTTTTGCGCAAACCAATCAATATACGCTTATTGCGATTTTTTTTACCAAAAATATGTAGAAGAATACGTATCGGCCTAAACTGAGGAAAAATTTTGTTTAAAAAAATTTAAAAAAAGGATATTTATTATAGCAAAACGTAGAAAAATATTGTGTTTTTTTCAAACTTGTCCCTCTTCTTTTGTTTATAGCGCAATAAATAAAAACCGCAGAGGTGATCAAATACCACCAAAAGAAAGCTCTATTTGTGGGGAAAATAGATTAACATTTCATTTGGGTACAGCATTGCATGACTGCACAAATGTCATTCAAAATGTGACACCTCTGAAAGCTGAAAAATGGCTTGGGCACTAAGGGGGTGAAAGTGCCCTGTATTGAGGTGGTTAAACATATATTTGCGGTTATATCTCCTCTTTTTACATGGTCCATACCTTCTCCTTCCTCTCTTCTTCTGGGAAGGCTGTCCACAAGGTTTAGGAGTGTGTCTATGGGAATGTTTGACCATTCTTCCATAAGCTCATTTGTGAGGTCAGATACTAATGTTGGCTTGCAGTCTCAGCTCCAATTCATCCCAATACTATTACTGATAGATGCTGGTAATATACAGGGGCATTGCTAGGTGGCAAAAAGATCAAGGGCTTCAGCCCGAAGTCCAAGGCCGGTGGGGGTGGTGTATGTGGGCGGGTGGGGCCCATTAATGCTGAACACTAAACTCACCTGCCTGACACACTGACCTGCCTGACCTACATACATACACTGACCTGCCTGACCTACATACATACACTGACCTGCCAGACCTACATACGCTGACCTATCTGACCTACATACATACACTGACCTGCCTGACCTACATACATACACTGACCTACACTGACCTACCTGACCTACATACATACACTGACCTGCATGACCTACATACACTAACCTACATACACTGACCTGCCTGACCTACATACAGTGACCTGACCTATATACAGTGACATGACCTACATACACTGACATGACCTACATACACTGACATGACCTATATACACTGACATGACCTATATACAATGACATGACCTACATACAGTGACATGACCTACATACACTGACATGACCTATATACAATGACCTGACCTACATACAGTGACATGACCTACATACACTGACATGACCTACATACAGTGACCTGACCTATATACAATGACCTGACCTACATACACACTTACTGACCTACCTCAGCCGTGGTGTGCGGTGTGCGGTGCTGGCGCGCCCAATGTGTCCATCATAGGCATAGAGATGCAACCAGAGGAGGAGCCGAGGAAGAGAGGAGAGCCGCCGAACCGAGCAGGGAGCAGGGATGTGGCGTGGCTCGGCGGGCGGCATAGTAATTCCCACCTTCTGGAGCTTGCAGAGCCTATGATGGATGTCACACATCCCGGCATTGGACCAGTGGGATGTTAATCATAGGCACTGCAGGCTCCAGAAGGCGGGACCTGCTATGTCTTTCAGCCACACTCGGTGGCGCTCGGCGGCTGTCGGAATAAAAATGGTCCCTGCTCGGCAGTGCTTAAGGCTAATAATTAAATACTGCATGCCTGAGACTCAGGGCTTTTCGGGGACCCATTCGGGGCTCCAGCCTCCCCAGGCCACCCCTAACGACGCCCCTGGTAATATATACTGTATATATTACCAGCATCTATCAGTTTTGGGTCGACTGAATCTTTAAAAATGCAAATGATTAGCAGTTTTTCCTTTTTTTCAAATACAAGGCATGTGTGCTTTTCACTGTGTGGGTATGGTAACCCAGAACTGAGGGAATCAATAGCTTCATAAATATTCCCTGTTCATGGCAAAACGCGTTAAGAGCGGAGTCTGTGTCCAGCGGGAGATGTGTCCTCTTTTCAATAAACTGCTGACCCTTGGAACTTAGCGGTGCTGCAGTTTACCTCTTCTGCCAAAGCAGAATTGCTTGTACTCCTTGTGCCCTTCATACAAGTGTGCTGAAATTACATATATGTACACATAACCTCATCTGCTAAGCTAACAATTTTATTTCATGGAAAGATTGACATTATTGAAAACATTGGAGTATTCTTAGAAAAAGACATCAAGAGTCTTTGAATACTTTCCTGATGAGAAGTAATTTAAATAGCAATGCATCAAGCTGTTATTCCATTAGATGCTTTTCATGAGCAGAATATCAAGTGCTATGGAAAATATATACATGGGATTAAAGAGGTTTGTATTAGGTTAATGAAGATGAAAATCTTGCCCTGTTTTCATAGTTTTGAAAATAGTGCTGTGACATAGTGAATAAGCCTGGGATAATCATACTTTAACTTTTCTAAGGGCCCCCGCTGCCTATTACATTGTCAAGTATTCACGTTTCATGGGGGAGACAAAGGGCAGGATGACGGTGAATCCAGTTTACCACACTGCGGATATTGTTCATGATGGTTTGCCTAATGATACGGCTGGATGACACTGTTGTTGTTTATTAAACAGGATAGAAATGTTAAAAAGGTCACCTGGAATTACTTTGATTTTAAGCTCATAGACAATGTATTAAAATGTAGCTCATTTAGATATAGCTGGTTCATTCAGGCGTAAATGAAATTCAGGCATAAAAAGGTTTGTAAATGTAACTGAATAGCTAAAGGAAAATCTAAATGAATCATGTAAAACCCTGAAAAAGCATAGATCTGAAAACCTGTATACAGCCTTAAATTGGAACGCCATGACACACTTTTTTTTAACACTATGGAAAGCATGAGAGACAGTATAGGGTACCGGTAAATAATATTTTAGTTTGAAATGTTTTTTCAGTTTTTAAGGACTTAAAGCGGAGGTCCGCTCACCGCTGCAAAAATTAAAAGCCAGCAGCTGCACATACTGCTGACTTTTAATAATTGGACACTTACCTGTCCTGGAGTCCAGCGATGTCGGCACCGCAGCTGATGTTTCCATCAGCTGTCGGGTGCATGCCGCCTCCATTGCGGGTAAGGGAACCCGGCAGTGTAGCCTTACGACTTCACTCTGGGAACACTAATGTGCATGCGCGAGGCTCAGCTCCTCTCTCCCACAGGCCCGGCGGCCGGGGAAGGAGGAGGGGGCCCCAGTGATGACGCAAATACCCACATCTGAGGCTCCCGGAAGTGGGGACAGGATACCTGTAAAAGGCAGGTATCCTGTCCTCCCTCCCCACCGAAAGGTGCCAAATGTGGCACTGGAAGGGGGAAGGAGTACAACGAGTGGAAGTTCCACTTTTGGGTGGAACTCCGCTTTAAAGCCCAAGTTTATCAAACATTTAAAAAAAAAAATCAAAACAAGGGACAATACTTTATATCATTGAAAAGTGTCCCCTGTGCTGATGGTTGCTGCTGTAGTTGAAATCTAAATTCCTTTAAGCCCCTCCCCCAACCTCCTGTGGAGCTTCGGAGATTAATAGAGCTGACGGACCTGTGACAGGTACTCATGACTGGTGTAAGGCTAGCGTGCTTGTTGCCCTAAACCACCCTACACCCCCCCACTACTTAACCTTAACTTATTAAATTAAACACTTGACACCTTCTGGATTAAATGGCCAACAAAGGCTCCTTTATTAATTCCAAAAAATAACTCTATAAAAATAGCCTTTTTAATAAATATATATATCTTTAAATAAATATATATATATCTAACACATATAAACATATAACCCAAACAATTTTTTGACTGCTGCGTCTGAGGTTCCTGAAAGAAGGTAAATGCTATCTCATCGGCTATCCACCATCACCACAGCATCCTGGCCTCTAGCCGTGATCCCACCAGCTCAGAGACAAATGATTAGAACCTTCTTTCACCATTCAGCTCGATGACCAATAGCCCATATTACCAGGTAAGGAGGTGCCCATACCGAGATAGGCCCCAACCCGTACCAACCGTATATGATATATATACACACATATATAAATATATATATATATATATATATATATATATATATATATACCAACCACCATCCAACCTTCAGGAACCAGAGACCCCTGCAACCAACACCTGAAACAGCAAAAAACTTAAAAAACAAAACAAAAAAACAAACCAAAACAAACACTCATACCACACATCTGCCTAAAGGGAGGGAGGGAGGAAAAATTCAGTGCTGTGTGTTACCTCTTCCTCTTCTAGCACCCGAATGCCAAGCTCCGCCCCCCTGCCCATACTAATAGACCCAGAGCAAGCTGGCTAGCACCGGCCTGTGTCCAAACAATGCTGCATCACTTCCTTGTGCAACCTCCACAGCTCTCCCCAGTCATGTGGCCCCTCCTCTTAGGTTCCCTTTGCTCCGGGACGTTCTTCATGAGTGACAACTATACCTGCCCCTTCTGCCCCCTCCTTCATTCACAGAAGCTGTATTGTAGCTTTTATGAATAAAAAGCATTCTATGAATGGAGGAGGCAGAACTATCATTCATCTGCCAATCCTCCATTCATAGATAACTGTTCATTGATGTAAGCTATAGAACAGCCTCTATGAATGGTGGAGGGGAGCGGAAAGGGTGGGAATAGTTGGCACTCTTGAGTGGGAAAAATTAACTGCGCTGTGTCCTATATACCTTAAAAACTGCAGAAGCTCTAAGTGAGATAGACACAAAAATATACAATAATAAGATATGAGAACTGCGCACTATAAACAATTCTAATGAGTGACATAAATGAATATGTGACAACATGTGAATCAACGCTATTGGTTATTGAGTCCCAAGAATCAGCAACACAAGTAAGCGTCTTTGATGAGTATTGCTGGTACACAATAGGTGAGCCTCTTGCAGATGACAAAAACACACCAACATGCAAAGAGTATCCTCCACCACATAAAGTGCACGCTTACCAGCTACCACAAGCTTGATCGCTTGTGGCTAATACCCAGCCAGGGCCTGTGTCTCCCGAGATGGCAAACAACGACTCCAGCCAAAACAACCTTCTAAATGCCTCTTGCAAGCAGATGGACTTGGAATATCACAAGTGCTCAGAAGAATCCAAGGGTCTCAATTCCCATGTTCATGATGACCCAAAGAAAGGGAAAAGGCTTGCATAGGTAAAACCAGACTGATAATTTATTATAAAAAACAGTATCACTTACATGTAGGTAAGGTATATCGAGCATAGATAGTAACTCTTGGTGAGTCACTTTCACAGGTCCCTCATCTCTATTTACCCCCACATGAACAGAAGATTACCACTGCAGGGGTAGGGAGGGGTTCAGAGGACTCCCAATTTTAACAAAAGAGGAGCCATCAGCACAAAGAACTTTTTGAATTGATTGTAAAAAATGGCACTTGTGTTGATTAAAAAAAAGTTTGACTAAACTTAGGCATCAAAAACGTAAGCATTCAAACAAAAGTCTACTAGTGTATTTCTAGCTTAACAGAGCAGAGCTTCATGGTATGGAGAAGCATGTGACCCCTCCCACATGGAAGGGCTTGAGTGGGCAATTATACCAAATCTTAATACTGTCATATTGGGGAGGTGACATAATATCATCCACCTGTCTAATCTCTAGCACCAGTGGACACCTGGCCAGGTGGAGATGTTGCAGCAGAGAGGCAGGGAGGGATTGTGGTAGGGTATGAACACATTGCTGGGGGTGTGGGATATGAGCATGTAAGAAAGTGTTAGGAGGCAGCAGGTAGTTTGCTTGTTTTGCTTGTCCCTGTTACGGTCAGGACTCAGGCTCAGAGACCAGTAGCTATTGCCATAGAGAGACTCCCACTGACCAGCTTGATAAGTGAACAAGAAGATCACCTTGGCCAATGATGCGGGCTCCACTAAGGTGCTAAGCACTAACCGGTATTCAACAGAGCTCCTGATGGTGGAGATGTTTTTTTCCTGCCAAGTCATAATCCTCAGGATCGCACCACCAGGAGGTGAGCAAATTAGGGTCCAGTAGCAGATATAGCAAGTAAGGATCAAGCAGAAGTGTAGTCAGAAGTGTAGTCAGTAAACAAGCCAAAGGTTGTAACAAGGGGTAGCAGGTTCGGGTCAAGCGGAAGCATAGTCGAGGAACAAGCCAAGGTCGGTAACAAATGGTAGCAGCATTAGGGTCAAACAGAATTGTAGTCGAGGAACAAGCCAAGGTCAGTAAGTAGTAGTAGTGGAGATAAGGACAGCTGCAGGTATGCAAAAGAGAAAGATATCGGCTGGAGAGAGCACAATGATCTGGCAAACAAGAAGTGCCAAAGCATGGCTTTAATAGGAAGTTCATTTGAGGAGCAAAGGGTTCAAGGTTCAAGAGGAACAAGACACAAGGCAAGGTTGTCTAAATAATTTGGCAGGCAACTGTCCAGCATCTCAGTTGGCTCAGAATAGACACGGCCAGACACAGCAGAGGTAATACGTTCAGATTCGAACCCAGACAGGAAAGTTGCTTTGCCTGTAGGAATCACCCTATTGTGTGTGTGTGTATATTCACAGAGAGAAAGAGAGAGAGAAAGATTAAAAGTAATCAGCGGGGCAAGTGAAGCACAGCTTAATTGTGGCCCCTATGGGAGCCATCAGTGACCTATGCCTGTGCATGGGAGTATATACTTGGCACAGGGAAATATGGGTACAAGATGAATACTGGGGACAGGAGTCATGTAAGTATGTCACCTATTTAAGCATAAATTCTATATTACACCCTCTGGGAATGAGAGTCCGCACCAGTAAAGTTTAGGCCTGTTGGCAATGCCAGTGTCAGGAATGTTTACAATACTTTGATCCTGCCTATATGCAGACATGGTCACTATGCCCTAAATGGGCTCTTTGATTAAACACAGCCACCAGACTGCATACATCTCTTACCTAGCAACGGTGTCATTAGAACACGCAAGTTCCATTGAGGCAGTGATAGGTTGCATGCTCCTCTTCTATCAGCCCTGAAGAAGATCATTTAAAATCCCTGAAATGCGTTGGATGTCCACCATTCGGGCAGAGCATAGGCGCTAAAAGCTGCTGCAGGTATGTGCAGTCACCTCTAGGTGGCTCCACTTAATACCTGTCAGCAGATGCATTTTCTTATTTTTTTTCTTGAAGAAACAAAATGATCTAAATAACATAAATATTTTCCTTTAAGATATGAATGACAATGCACTGTATGGAAATGGCGCTCCCCTCCCACCACGATATACGACTGCACCCGAAGCCATCATCGCACGATTATTAACAAATAACCGTCACATCACTGCCGTTATTTACGAGTTTGTTTGGCAGCCCTCGTCAATAACCGGCGTGTGTTTTTAATGACTGCGGCAACTTAGGAGAATGAGAGTTTTGCATCACTCGCTTGAAAAATATAATGAGATTCCAGGTTGTCGAGGACATAAATCCAGTGATTACAAACGCTATTTCATTTTAGTGTAATAATAATGTCTCCTATGTAATCACGTTGGGTTTCATGGAACTCAGCATTTTATACTTGTTTATTTATGGTAAAGCCAACCACCGGACAGTCTCATTACAGCACCAATATAAATCAGTGACACGTCCTTGATAGGTGAATTATGATCATGCCGGGGAAGTGATTCCCGTAACTCCCATAAGACTATAAAAGATACACAAAATAATTACATCTTTTTGTTATTTAATTGATAATAGGGTCCAAGGAAATAGGATGTCACCGTCACAAACTCCTCGGAACACTCAGTTATCACTGCTGACACAGGGAAATAGTCAGGCTGCCAATTAAACTAACCCGGCCAGCAGGATTTTAATTATAAAGAATAATTTTGAAGTTTCTTATTATCATACGATTAAAAATCAATTGTATTTTTTTTTTTTTTTATATATATATATATGCAGTTCAGGAATAGAAATTTGTAACAATCTGAATCTCTCTAAAGTTGTCATAATAGTGCAGCCACGGATAAGTGTGTTTGCTGTTATTCACTTGTAATCGTTCCCTGTCAGCGTAGATGCGGTTGATTTATTAACCACTTCAAAACTGGCACTTTTACCCCCTTCCTGCCCAGGCCAATTTTCAACTTTCAGCACACTCACACTTTGAAGGAAAATTGCGCGGTCATGCAATGCTGTACCCAATGAGATTTTTACAATTTTTTTCAGACAAATAAAACATTTTTTGGTGGTATTTAATCACCACTGGGGTTTTATTTTTTTTGCTAAACAAATAAAAAAAGACAGAAATTTTTGAAAAAATAAAGTTTTTTTTCTATTTTCTGTTATAAAATGTTGTAAATAAATACATTTTCTTACTGATGAGGTGGCACTAATGGGAACTGTTGAGGCAGCACTGATGGGCACTGATGATGAGGCACTAATATGCAACTCTGATGGGCAGCACTGATGGGCACTGATAGGTGGCACTGATATGCAGCACCGATGGGCACTAAAAGGCGGCACTGATAGGCAGCACTGATGGGCAATGATGGGCACTGATAGGCAGCACCGATAGGCAGCACTGATGGGCAATGATGGGCACTGATGGGCAGCACTGATGATGAGGCACTGACAGGCATTACTGATGGGCACTTATGGGCAGCACTGATAGATGGCACTGATAGGCAGCACTCATGAGGAGGCACTGGCAGGCATTACTGATGAGAACTGATGGGCGGCACTGATAGATGGCACTGATAGGCAGCACTGATGTGGAAGCACTGACAGGCATTCCTTATGGGCACTGATTGGCATTCCTAGTGGTCACTAATCAGCATCACTGTTGGCACTCTAGGTGGGCACTTGTGGGCATCCTTGATGGGTCTGTACTGATCATCAATGCGCTGATTATCAGTGCAAACCCCCCCCGTCAGGAGAGCAGCTTATCGGCTCTTCTCTACTCGCACCTTGTCAGCGCAAATAAAGGCAAAGCCGAAAACTGACACTTCCTGGTTAAGTTGTGCTCAGCTGTGATTGGACACAGCTGTTTAATGATAAAGAGCCTACGTCATAGACTATGATGTATGCTCTTATCCGAGATTGGAGAAGCGGTGTGTCAGAGAGACACACCTCAGTACCAATCATCGCGCTGACGCGGGCAGGCGGCTTATCCTGCTGAATGTCATATGACCCCCAGTCAGTCATTTTGCTATGGGCCGGGCGGGATGTGGTTAAAGGGAAATAGACTTTGCAAGGGACATTAAACTTTGCAAGAGAATTTGGTTCAGAGTTTAGTGAATATGGTGCAATAAAAAAAACAATCGTGTGCAAGGAAAAAAAAAAAACAACTATATTTTTGCTTGCACATGATTGGAGGATAGAAGTCAACAGAGCTTTACCTCATTCACTAAGCAGTAAGTGCAACTTTCCTTGCACAGTGAAGAGTCTATTTGACTTTAGTAACGCAACTCCAATATGTCAACCTTATGCCAGACTGTAAGGCCCCCAAGGTGGCTGGCCTGTCTCCTTCTTGAGCTCAGTGTTGTAACTGACATAATGTGGCTGATTTACCAAAGGCCAAAAGTCTGTTCCCTTTGCAAGTGAATTGGCTCCAGAGCTTAGTGAATGAGGTGAATCCCTGCTGGCTTCCATCATCCAATATTGTGCAAGAAAAAATGCATTTTTTTTTTTTATTTGCATGTGATTGGGTATTCTTTGCAAAGTCAACCTGCATCACAATCACTAAGCTCTGGGGCTAATTCCCTTGCAAAGGGCAATTTCCCTTATAAAGTGAACAAGTCTTCAAGTTAAATGGCTGTTTTTTTTTTGTCTTATGATAACAAACACGTTATACTTACCTGCTCTTTGTAATTGTTACCTCCTCTTCTGTAGTCCCCCTGCCAGCACTGTCCCCACCCCCTCTTCTCTGAGTTCATCCATAGCAAGCCAGCTGTTGTGGGGGCACTGTGTCGGGCTGTTTGCGTCCATAGACACACACAATGTGTCTTGGCCACGCCCCCACTCCATCCTCACAGGATTTAGTTGACAACATTAGGCGATAATGTTTTTTTTTTTTCGGACCGTTCTCTGTAAACACGAGAGATGGTTGTGTGTGATCAGCAGTGTTTGAAATACTCAGACTAGCCCGTCTGGCACCAACAACCATGCCAGGTTCAAAGTCACTTAAATCCCCTTTCCTCCCCATTCTGATGCTCGGTTTGAACTTCAGCAAGTCGTCTTCACCACATCTAGATGCCTAAATGCATTGAGTTGCTGCCATGTGATTGGCTGATTAGCAATTTGTGTTACCAAGCATTTGAACAAGTGTACCTAATAAAGTGGCCAATGAGTGTATATATCCAATGCACCACTTTGAAATGTTGCTACTATGATTCCCTGCAGAAGTGATCATTGTACCTAGATAAAATTCCGTAGGACAAGGGAAATATGAACATCTATGCTTAAAGTGTGCTGCACACCTCCAGGATTATACATACCAAGATTGTATTTTGATAGATAATGTGTTTAAAATTAATATTGAATAAAAAAAAAAAAATGTTGGTAAAGGAAACAGATGTTCATTATGGATACCATCAGATCTGTAAATTAATCAATAAACCAATTTCCTGCAGGGGACAAGGTGGCTTAGGGGTTAGCAATTGCTTGCCTTGCAGCACTGGGGTCCTTGGTTCAAATCCAAACCAGGATACTGCCTACATGAAGTTTAAAAGGCAAAAGATCGCCGTGCCAGTGTCTGTGTCACATACCTAGTGGACAAGCCCAAACTGCAAGGGATGGCCTCTCTTGCGGCTCCGACTCTAGGCCCCTGGTAGGGTAAGGTGACCAGATTTTTAAAATGAAATCCGGGGACATATTTATTTTTTACTAGTAATGGCGGCAATCAGCGACTCTCTGCCCTCACAGCCTGTCAAGTCTTACTCTCCGGCCCCGGCTACTACTGGGTGGGGAGCGGAGGAAGATCAATCCACCAGAGAAGGCAAGGAGATGAGCAGGCGGGCGGCTGGCCGGGACTTCAGCCAAGGCAGAAGAACACGCAAGCGGAACGGGCATACACCCGAAACTGAAGAAATATTCCCTCCGCTCCGACCAGCACATGATCATCAGAAAGGGGCACAGATAATAGAAAAAAAATACACCCCCTAAGCCAGTAGGAGTGGCAGAGCGGGGGTGTGTAATTCAGATTTTTTTTTTTTAATTCTGCACTGACTGTCTTTGAAATTGCCCCAGCCCCAGTTCAAATTTAATCTGGGGACAAAACTGGGGACAGACTTGGTCCGGGGACAGTGTCCTCAATCCGGGGACTGTACTCTGAAACTGGGGATATCTGGTCACCCTATGGTAGGGTGAACAGCAGGGCCGGACTGGCCCACCGGGAGACTGGGAAAACTCCCGGTGGGCCGGCTGCCTGGATGCTTCTGGGGCCGCTGTGAGGGCAGCGGCGCCTGAAAAAAAATGGCGGCGGGGCCAGGCCGGGCCGACATGCAACTGCGCATGCGCCAGCGCAGTTCCGAGACTAGGTGTTGGTAATCAGTAGAGGCAGCAGTTCATTCTGTCTTGCTTACACCCTTTTTTTGCATTGGCTTTTTTGCACTGTCATTGCTTAAATTCCATTTGCGCTGCTTCATTCTCCTTCTCGCAGTTCCGAGACTAGCCATGCTCGGGAAAGCCCGTCCACTCTCGGCAAGTTCCAGAAATGTGGGCGCATGCACAGTGACACGATGGCGCCGAGCGGCGCCATTTTTAAAAGTTTAGCCGTAGCGCCCCGGCCAGCCTCTTCCTTCCTACGTCCCCTGCAGCCTCTGAATGCCTGCCCCCCCTCCCCCCACAGCCTCTGACCTCCTGTTTCCCCTGCAGCCTCTGACCTCCTGTCCCTTCGCAGCCTCTGGCCTCCTGTCCCCCCCTCCGCATCCTCTGACCTCCTGCCCCCCCTCCACAGCCTCCGACCTCCTGTCCCCCCCTCCGCAGCCTCCGACCTCCTGTCCCCCCCTCCGCAGCCTCTGACCTCCTGTCCCCCCATCCGCATCCTCTGACCTCCTGTCCCCCCATTCGCATCCTCCGACCTCCTGCCCCCCCTCCAAAGCCTCCGGCCTCCTGTCTCCCCCTCCGCAGCCTCCGGCCTCCTGTCTCCCCCTCCGCAGCCTCCGACCTTCTGTCCCCCCCTCCACAGCCTCTGACCTCCTGTCCCCCCCTCTACAGCCTCTGACCTCCTGTCCCCCCCTCCGCAGCCTCCTGTCCCCCCCTCCGCAGCCTCCTGTCCCCCCCTCCACAGCCTCTGACCTCCTGTCCCCCCTCCACAGCCTCTGACCTCCTGTCCCCCCCCCTCTACAGTCTCTGACCTCCTGTCCCCCCCTCCTCTACAGCCTCCGACCTCCTGCCCCCCCCTCCGCAGCCTCCGACCTCCTATCCCCCCTCCGCAGCCTCCGACCTCCTGTCCCCCCCTCCGCAGCCTCCGACCTCCTGTCCCCCCCTCCGCAGCCTCCGACCTCCTGTCCCCCCCTCCGCAGCCTCTGACCTTCTGTCCCCCCATCCACATCCTCTGACTGCCTGCCCCCCTCCTCCACAGCCTCCGGCCTCCTGTCTCCCCCTCCACAGCCTCTGACCTCCCCTGTACCATCCGCAGCCTCTGACCTCCCCTGTACCATCCGCAGCCTCTGACCATCTCTTGTCTTATATCACGTCTGGAGAGGAGTCAAGAGTGGGAGTGCCGCCAGGATGGGGGTCATGGGAGAAGTCAGACATGTATGGACTGTGGAGAGGAAACTATGGGATAAAACCAGAGCCACCAAGCTGGAGCCAAGTGACTGAGCCCTGCACTGTGCACCTGAGAGGAGGTCAGTGACAGCGCCGCCAGGCCAGTCTGAGGGGGGTGTCAATACAATAATGTAAGGGGGCACTGATAAAGGTTTCCCCCTTATATCAGTAAACCCCCTTACCTTAGTGTTTTCTTTTTGCGGAAGGTGGTCTCTGGTCACAAGAGTCCTCCCCACATTCCCAGAGTTCCCCTTTACATCATAGTCTGCAGGATTCCACCCTTCAGTGCAAGGGGCACTCTGATGTAAAGGGGAATGCAGTGGACTCTGATATAAGTGGGGTCTCTGGTCACCAGTGCTCCCTTTATATCAGAGTGCGACCCCTTTCACACTGAGCTTTGCAGGCGCTATAACGCAAAAAATAGCGCCTGCAAAGCGCCCTGAAAGAGCCGCTCCGCACACTCCAGTGTGAAAGCCCCGAGGGCCTTCACACTGGAGCGCTGCGCTGGCAGGACTCTAAAAAATTTCCTGCTAGCAGCATCTTTGGAGCGGTGTGTATACCGCTCCTCCATCGCTCCTGCTTTTTGATATGAATGTGCACCGCGGCTATACCGCCGGAAAAGCGCATTTTGCTGCTGGTTTTAACGGCCGTTAGCAGGGATTAAAAGCGCCCCGCTATCGTCCGAATAGCGCAGCAAAAATTGACGGTAAAGCGCCGCTAAAATTAGCGCCGCTTTATCGCCGATGCATGGGGCTGGTATGAAATTATTTCCAGGGCTGGTTTTTATTCCCAGTCCGGCCCTGGTGAACAGGAAGCACAGGAGTCAGGAGTGGCACGAGTGCCTGGCAGAACCAACAGCAGGAGGTTTTTCTGAAGTCCAGGTGGATCTGTACAGAAGGACCGTAGGTGCAACTGAGTGGTAGGCAGGAACCTGGAACAGGCTGGGTCAGCAGACAGGTGCAGCAGACTGGAACTGGACAGCAGACTGGAGCTGGACAGCAGGCTGGAATGGACAGCAGACTGGAACCTGGAACAGGCTGGATCAGCAGACAGGTGCAGCAGACTGGAACTGGTAGGTCAAGCAAGCCTGGTCAGTTATCAGGCGGACAGTAGAAGGACCAGAGGAGCAGGCAGAAGAGAAGTCAGAGAGGCCAGGGTCAGATGCAGGCAGATGGCAGGAATGGTCAGGAGCAAGCCAGGTTTAGCACTGGAAGGAACTGGAACAAAGTTCAGGAATCAGGAACACACGTAACGCTGTAGAGCAGACAGCAAAGTCCCAGTGTGTCAGTCTGGTTTAAATAGCCCGCCTGGTGTTAGTGGGCGCGCGCGTACCCGCGCGCGTGCGTGCACGCGAATGCCCATTGGCGCCCGCGATCGTGCACCGGTTAGTTCAGAGTGCTTGTTACTGGCAGGATCTTCCTGACAGTCTGATAGACAATAGAAAATGAGTGGAAATAATTAGTCCCAGAAATAGTCCGTAAGTGTCAAAACACTCCCTGTCCTTGCATAGGTTTCCACACACACTTCTAAGATCAGTTGGTAGTTTAATTGGCTCCTGTCTAAAGGCCCACACACATGATCGGATATTCCGACAACAATTGTCCAACGGATGTGTTTTGTCAGATAATCCGACTGTCTGTATGCTCCATCGGACAATTGTTGTCGGAATTTCCGACAACAAATGTTGGCTGTGTATGCTCTCAAATTGTCCGACAACAAATGTGTTCCGTCGGATTATCCGATCGTGTGTACACAAATCCGTCGGACTAAAATCCAAAGTACAAACACACATGCTCCAAACCAATGCTAAACATCAGACAACAATAGCAGAAGTTGCCCAAAGGGTGGTGGTAAAGGGCTGAAAAACCACGTGGTTTGGTGTATGTTGCATGAAAATGTTCTGCCGTGTGTATGCATACCAAGTTCACGGACAACGCCCTTCGGACAAAAATCCACGGATTTGTCCGATGGTAGTCCGATCGTTTGTACGAGGCTTTAGTTACTCCTAGTATGTGTATGCAAATGGGGTAGGGACCTTAGATTGTAAGCTACTTGAGGCAATATAATGGTGGCCACACAATGGTTTGATTTCTCTATGCGAAATGATCAAATCTGCAAACAATTTATTAGCCATAACTTCCCTTCTAATCCATTTAGACTCAATTCCGATCGGATTTGATCAAACCGAGTCAACTGGCTAGGACAGAATCTTATTGATTGTATTGCATTAATTGTCAGCGCTGAGATTCTTTGTTCATGAATGCAATCATATGTTGATCGGTCAAATTATGACATTAACCACTTCAGTCCCGGACCATTTGGCTGGCCAAAGACCGGGCCACTTTTTGCGATTCGGCACTGCATCGCTTTAACTGACAATTGCGCGGTCGTGCGACGTGGCTCCCAAACAAAATTGACGTCCTTTTTTCCCCACAAATAGAGCTTTCTTTTGCTGGTATTTGATCACCTCTGCGGTTTTTATTTTTTGCGCTATAAACAAAAATAGAGCGACAATTTGGAAAAAAATGCAACATTTTTTACTTTTTGCTATAATAAATATCCCCCAAAAATATATAAAAAACATTTTTTTCCTCAGTTTAGGCCGATACGTATTCTTCTACATATTTTTGGAAAAACAATTGCAATAAGCATTTATTGATTGGTTTGCGCAAAAGTTACAGCGTCTACAAAATAGGGGATAGTTTTACGGCATTTTTATAAAAAAAAAAAAAAATTTTTTTACTAGTAATTGCGGCGATCAGCAATTTTTATCGTGACTGCAACATTATGGCGGACACCATTTTGGGACCATTGTCATTTTTACAGCGATCAGTGCTATAAAAATTCACTGATTACTGTAAAAATGACACTGGCAGTGAAGGGGTTAACCTGTAGGAGGGTGCTGAAGGGGTTAAATGTGTCCTAGGGAGTGATTCTAACTGTTAGGGGGAGTGGCTACGCGCGACACATCACTGATAGCTGTTCTCGATGAGAGGGAGCAGGCGATTAGTGACATGTCACTAGGAAGAACGGGGAGATGTTGTGTTTACACTGACATCTTACCGTTCTTCAGCTCCGTGACACGATCGCGGGACACTGGCGGGCATGGTCACGGAGCTCATGGAAGGGCTGCGAGCGTGCTGCCGGTGGTGCGCGCGGGTGACCACACGGCGGCAATTTAAAGGGGACGTATATATACGCCCATTTGCGCAGCCGTGCCATTCTGTCGACGTAAATAGTTGTGCTGTGGTCGGCAAGTGGTTAAAAGGTGGAAATAGAGATGCAGACAACAACTTCCACACATAAGTTACGCTCGTATCTGAGCTACTGATCGGAAGCTACTACCTATGTGTAGCATATTGATTGAATGGGGTCGTTGACTATAGATCGATTATTTCTATCGTGTGCGGCTCTCATAAGTTGTTGGCGCTATATAAATACCTGCAATAAATATACTCACCTCTCCAGGGACAGGAGAACCTGGAGAGGTAAGTGTAATTACCTATACTCTTGTGGGGAGCTTTCCTTTTAATTCATTTGGCTACTGTTGATGTATCTACATGAGTGTGGCGGTGACATTAGACTGTAAGCTTTTCTGGTTAGGGTCAGCAGCAAATGAATGCAGTATGTACTGTATAGCAGTCCTTTGTGAATACTGAATATAATTTAGAGCAGTTGTGGATAAGAGATCTCCTAGTTGCCATGAGCTATGGCAGCCTGCACATGGCTTCTTCTTGCCCTATTTTAGAAAGGCACAGACCGGGACTGTCCCTGCGTGATGGGGACACCAGGGAATAAGCATGTTTTTTCAATGGTAGCATTTGATTTAATTTATTTATTCTATAAAAGGCTCAGAGGTCATAGTGACTTATGGGCAATGATTACACGCCTGCCACCTTTCATCGACTGTACTTTTCAATACTGATAGATGGTAGAATTAAATACTACTTACACCGATCCCTGGGTCACACGTCCTTACTGCTCATTTTTTATTTCTGCATGTCAGTGTTATATGAAAAGCAAATAAATCTCAAAGGGCTGTCACAAAATGATATTTTTTTACTTTTACATTTTAATAAAATAGGTTTCAGGTCCACCAAAGCGGGAAACTCGATGACTGGGCTGAAATACATTAATTAATGGTCATTCGTTCCATTAGGGGTAACGTCACATGGGAGTTTTGAAAAGCAGTGCTTTCCTTATAATAAAAAAATCAGTTTGTATTAGGCTTGTGCAATTCGTTTCGTATCAAATCGAAATTTGTCCGAATTTAGCAACTTTCGGACATTCGGAAGCATTCGAATTTCTGAACAAAGCAATTACGAATAAAACCGAATCCGAAATAAATTATACCGCAAATAGCGAATGCCCGAATGTCTTCGGCATAATTCGTTATGAAAAAAGTTACGAATGTACGAATCCATTCGAAGCACAATAACACTCTGCTCTGCTCTCTGCTTTTCCCTCACCGTGCTGAGCTCCCTCTCAAAATGGTGTACAGGGGCGGAGGCTATAGCCGCATGTAAAAAACGAAAGTAAAATACGAGATTTCAAATCGTTACAAATAACCGCTATGTATTTAGAAAAGTACAAATCCATTCGAAGCACATTAGCCATAATAGGCAGCGTCGTTGTGAGAGAGACACGGAAAATTACGAATCAACAAAGCCAAAATAAGTTACGAAAGTAGGAGTTGTGTCCAGAATCAACGAAAAACAACGTACTCTACCGAAAGTACGAATTATAAATCAACTAAAAATTCAACTAAAAATTACACTTGCGAAAATACGAATTAGTCCGAACACGAAAAATCCCGTCTAGCAAAATTACGAATGATTACGAATCAACAGGGCCGAAAAGAAACGAACCGAAACTAAACAAATTTTTCCGTTGTCTAGTTTGTATGTTCCCAGCTGGGCTGCAGAAGCTCAATATAGACTACAACAGTGATTACCCACCTTCCCCTGACTAAAGATGGCCATACGCAGAGCAAATGTTGCTCTTTTCCTGGTGAACCCGCCGAAATTCAAGCCATGGCTGGGCCTGTTAGCATCATGCAGATGCTGCTGGCTCCACTGATCCAGCAATCAACTTTTTACAAAGATTTACAGAGGAAAGCCTATTTTGCGTCCATTAAATTATATAACGTTAACCGAAGCTCTGATGAAGGGAGAGTGTTTTCTGGGCCCTGAAACACGTTGATGTCTTTTGTGTAAACTATTAAATCAATTTGGACTCTTCTATCATTTGGTATGGTGCTTCTTTTGTTGGCAAACATATTGTATCACCCTCTAGTGTGCTACTGGTGTGAGAGTCTTTAATTGGATCAGGGTTTATTAGAATTCCGGGCAGCATTACTCATACAAACAACTCTCTGGTGCCTCCCCCTGGTTCTGGAAAGTTGAAGAAGATTCTGGAAACTAGAAGGCGGAGGCTAGGGGGGTTGTTTTGCATATCACCTTTGTGCACTGGTCCAAATGATTTGGTGGAGGGGGGATTATGGTGCGTGGTTGTTTTTCAGGGGTTGGGCTTGGCTCCTTAGTTCCAGTGAAGGGAACTCTTAAGGCATCAGCATACCAAGACATTTTGGACAATTTCATGCTCCCAACTTTGTGGGAACAGTTTGGGAATGGTCCCTTCCTGTTCCAACATGACTGCACACCAGTGCACAAAGCAAGATCCATAATGACATGGATGAGCGAGTTTGGGGTGGAGGAACTTGACTGGCCTGCACAGAGTCCTGACCTCAACCTGATAGAACACCTTTGGGATGAATTTGAGTGGAGACTGCGAGCCAGGCCTTCTTGTCCAACATCAGTGCCTGACCTCACAAATGCGCTTCTGGAAGAATGGTCAAACATTCCCATAGACACACTCCTAAACCTTGTGGACAGCCTTCCCAGAAGAGTTGAAGCTGTTATAGCTGCAGAGGGTGGGCCAACTCAATATTGAACTCTACGGACGAAGACTGGGATGTCATTAAAGTTCATGTGCATGTTAAAGCAGGCGTCCCAATACTTTTGGTAATATAGTTTATGTATTATATCTTTGTATTTAACAGTTTGAATCAAGTAAAATTTTATGTGGCTGGTACACTCAGACTTGGAAAACACAGAACCTCACAATTATCTACAGCAATCTTTAAAAATACTTTTTTTCGCTCATCCATCATGACTATACGGCAGCAATCATTCTGCTTTGATTTACTAAAGCAGTCATTTTTTTCACTAATCACAGACAATTTATGTTTGCTTCAAACTTCCAGCTGAGTTTGGATGATGTTCCTAATTTTTTATTTTTTACTCTACTTCACATGATTGAGTATTTGAAGTGAAAATGTGTTTACTGGGCTATGATTAAAAATATTCTTTAAAGCGGAGTTTAAAGAATCGTCTTTTTTTGCAAACTTACATTTGTCCAGCTTTGCTCCATGTAAGTATCCATATCTGATATCTATTCTAGAGGACTGCTGGGGATGATGAAAATCATTGCAGTAGTCTGTGCTACATACAGTAATAGCTGCCATCTGCTAGATGTTGCTCCAGCGACTTCCTCTCTTCACACTGGACACAGGGAGTTGCTCGCTTGGCAATTCCGTCTGTAGCACCCCTTTACTTTTAGGGGAGCTAGGCACCTAAATTTAGGGGTTGATCTGGGTTTGTAGCCAGACCCAGATCGCTTAAATTCTTAGGTTTTGTTCTTTGCTTTTGCCAAGTGGTGTTGCTGGTGTATAGTTCCCTGTGGCCTGTGGGTGGCGCTGCCATAACAGGTCAGGGTTGAACCGCTAGTGACATTACTGTACCTTTGGGTGTTCTCTCCAGGCAGCTGTACGGGGCACGGTCGGCCCGCTGTGCATGCTGGGAGATGGAGGGGTACTGAGGAGCAGTACCGAGGAGCAGTCTGTCTGTGTCTCGTGGCCCTCCAGGCCATGGGAGTGTGCATGGGTGGATCAGTCTCAGGCACCTTTAGCCTGGGGCTGCAACTCTTCATGTAGGCCCAGCACCTTTAGCTGGCCTACCATCTAAAGAGGAATTCCAGGGCACTCGAGGGTGACCCGTTCTGGAGAGGGAGCCAGGGTTACCGGTGAAGGATGAGGCCTGGTCACCTACAGAGGGATTCCACCAGTCCGCCACAGGCATTGTAGCGTGCTTCAACTTGCACCTAGGTCCTTATGCTACAAGTTCCGGGAGGTTTGGAACTAAGCAAATGGGTTCCAATCGTATCCCTAGGAAAGTAAAGTTCGTGCATCACTCCGGCTGCTAGGACCGTGAGAGGGAACTATCCGGGTGAGCAGAGTCCACTAAGGATTGAGTGGTGATATTAAGTGCCTGAACCTGCCTCCCTGTTATTCTATTCTTCACTTTCAACTTTCCTGTCCGGTTTCAAGCATAAAGAAAATAAACCTTCAGTCATTGAGGTTTAACCTTGTCTGGACATTGGCCTTATTGATACACAAACAGACTTTTCCCTACACTCTAGGGAAAGGAACCAGCCCAGGAGAGGTAACTCGCTGCGGAACCCAACAATTGTGAACACCGCTTAACCTCCTCAAACAGGAGGGTACGGGCATATAGCACGGTGTGCCTTATATTACAAGTGAGCCAGGTGAGAAAAAGGTCCGTGTGCTACACGTCAAATGTGCACTGTCACTATACTAATGACACTGGCAGGGTAGTAGTTAACATCAGGGGTCATCAAAGGGTTAACTGTGTGCCTAGCTTGCGATTTAGTGTAGTGGGGGAGGTGCTTTTACTAGTGGAAGGCATGGATCGGTGTTCCTGCTTTACAGGAACACAGGATCCATGTCTTCTGTACTCACAGAACCACAATCTGCCTTGTTTACATAGGCAGACTGCTGTTCTGCCTGTAAAATGATCGCCGTACCCGTACCCGCCGTCCACCGTACCCGCCGATTAGCTTCCTCTGTCTAGAATCAAAGTGGGAGTGGGCTAGCACAGTGCGTGCGCGTGCACCACACCCAGAAGTTATAGATCATGTACTAGGTACAGAGCGACCGCCCTGCCACAGTAAATGTACTGTGGGTGGTCCGCAAGAGATGAAACACTTCTTTCATCTCACTGAAGTGCTACCCCTGAATGGGCCATTAGTATTAACTGGTTCTCCCCTAACAGTACAGAGTTTGTCCACCACTGCAAACACAAGTCCAAGCACTCCGGATCCAAATAATCAGTCTTTTTGTAATTTATTGCCTGAAAAACTTTAACAGGAGAGGGGTTAGGGCATGGGATACTCCAAAACGATTAGAAAACATCTATGTGAGGACAATCTTCTCCTTAGGTAAACGTGAATAAATAATAATATATTCACCCGCAGCTGAGGGCCATGGGGTACCCAGTGCAGTTTCCAGAACACTACACAGTCACAGACATTTTAGGGTCTTCACTCACAAGTCCCCAGTAGAGCTGCCACCTACCAGCTTCCTCCGAACATGGTCCAGTGAGTGAGACTACACCTCTCCAGACAAGATCCCACCCAGGCCCTCAGCCCTGACTCCACTGAGGCCTCTATAACCACTGCACAGTCCAGGGGTTGCCTATAGGTAACAGCCCCTCAGGCTCTGAAATCCTCCTGGGAAAAAGGAACCCTGCTCTGCAGTGCTTTAAACTATTTATCACCATTTCAGCCCCCTTCTGGACACCCCTCTCTAGGGATTGGCTGGAATCTGATAAATGTTCAGGCTTTTTTTTTTTTTAATCTCCCACCCTAAGCTCTGAAAGCTTCTTCCAGAGGCAGGGGGAAGCAATTAAACTCCCAGCCTCTGAAACACCTGAGCAGACCAGGCATTGGTTGTAAAAAGGCTCTCTTAGACTCTCTTAGATATTCACACAGAATCTAGATCTTGCAATCTTCATTACTGGTAAGCATCAGTAGTTATTACAGGGTAATCCATATAATGGCATAGGATGATAACTGTCCAAATATTAGATGAGGTCAAATTTAACCTCATTTGGAAGAGCTGACTTGATAACTCAAGTCTTGCCCCACCACAATTAGTGATGGATAGGTTATTACAATTGTAGCGGCCTCACCCCTCTCTCCCCTTCTTATTCTCGGCTTGTCTTTCTTTGTCTAGGGGTGTTAGTGCTGGAGAGAGAGATGAGATACACCACGGCCCATGTCCTCCATAGTGACGAGGTGAAGGCCAGAAAGATTGGGCTTTGTGTAGGTGTCCTAGAGTCCAGTCCTGTACTTCGTCCCTGACTCCTTTGCTCCTAGTAACCAGAGTTCCACACAGTGAATAGGTCCAACACAGTTTTATTCTTCTCAGCGAATAAACACACAGCACGGTAAGTTGGATTCTTTTGCAACAACTTAGTCTTAATGGGAATAGGTCGAGGCACAATCCTTTCCCTTCTCTTGCCAACCACTGTGGTATCACCAGTGGCGAATAGTCACTGCCACTGACTATGTGAAGTAGAACGTGAATTACCTTCGCTAGCACGGCCCCTGTCAGGGGAAGGATAACCGTCCAAGGGAGATACCGGAGGCCTCTCTGTCACCAGCAATGCTGTGCCAGACTCTCCAGAGAAGTTCTGCTCACCAGACCTCACAAACTCAGACACGGGCACCCAAGGAGTTAGGTACTGAGCCCCAGGCATCCGCCATAGTACCTCACCCCAGGCTAAAGGTGCCTGAGATGGACTCCATCTCCGCTCCGGCCAGGTCAAGGGCACCTGGGCCCGGAGAACCAGAATGCCAGCACCCAAGCTGAAGGTGCCTGGGTGCGGCCGCGTCCTCCGACTTCAACTCTGAACGCCCGCCCCTTTTATCCCCTCTCCCTTCGCGCCACAGCGGGTTCCCCGCCCCGCTGTACCAGCTCCAGGGGAGGACAAAAAGGCACAGTCTTGCCATGTGAGTTCAACTCCGGCCCAGGGCAACAACGCCACCTGTAGGCCGCAGGGAACCTCACATCACCAGAGTCCTCCAAGAACCATAAAAGGGTCTCAGATTCCCTAGCAATCAGTGCATCTGGGTTACACTACCACCCAGATGCTTCCCCTAAATTCAAATACCCGCTACACAATTATAAGACCACCTAGAGTTATCATGGTTATGGCCCAAGTTTGGGAATTTCTCCACTGTACATTCGAGAGTATAGACAAAGGAGACTTCTGAGTAATGGTCCCTCAATAAACTCGGGCGGTTTTGTTTTATTTTGTTTTGCTCTATGTTTTTCTTTTTTACTATTTCTGTTTTTACATAAAATTTTGGATATGCTTTACATATTGTGTGATGCTCTGTACCTGGTTATATATCTCATGTTCAATGCAAGAGTTGATGGTTATTACCTATACCTTTCAACTGTACAATGTACAAGCACTTTTTTTTTCCTAGTCAATAAAAAAAAAGTTTGGCTTAAAAAAAAAAATATTGGATGAGGTATTTGATTGATCACATCGGTATGGATGTGCGTGTTACCCTGGTAAGAGCATTGCATGTGTAGTGGATCGTTGCTACTAGTTACTAACATCCACCATGTTCACCCTACTGCCAGACCTCCATACATCACTCTTCCAAGGACAATGAACAGTCATTTGCTTTTCTTTTGTTTTTGTTTATTTTGGGAATATAACTTGGTTGTGGAAAGGGGATATGGGATGCCCATAGAACAGATCACTTTGCCATCGTTATTAAAGGTTTGTTGAATCAATAGCACTTTGAGCAAATGATGGACTCCATCATTTACAGTCTCTCCTCTGCACTAACTCCTGCAGACCATTACTCCTCCTCTGCACCAACTCCTGCAGACTGTTACTCCCAGGCAGGGATGAGCCGAACACCCCCCTGTTCGGTTCGCACCAGAACCTGCGAACAGACAAAATGTTCGTGTAAACTTTAGAACCCTATTAAATACAATGGACTCGAACGTTCGAAATCTAAAGTGTTAATTATAAAGGCTAATATGCAAGTTATTGTCCTAAAAAGTGTTTGGGGACCCGGGTCCTGCCCCAGGGGACATGTATCAATGCAAAAAGAAGTTTTAAAAACGGCCGTTTTTTCGGGAGCAGTGATTTTAATAATGCTTAAAATGAAAAAATAAAAGTGAAATATTCCTTTAAATTTCGTACCTGGGGGGTGTGTATGATATGCATGTAAAGTGGCGCATGTTTCCCGTGCTTAGAACTGTCCCTGCACAAAGTGTCATTTTTGAAAGAAAAAAAATGCATTTAAAACTGACTCGCGGCTATTAATGAATTGTCGGCTCCCGGCAATACATACAAAAGTCATTGATAAAAAAAAAAAAAAAAAGCGTGGGGGTTCCCCAGAATTCAATTACCAGGCCCTTCAGATCTGGCATGGATTTTAAGGGGAAGTCCACCCCAAGTTTAAAAAAAAAATGGCGTGGAGTCCCCCTAAAAATCCATACCAGACCCCTTATCCGAGCACGCAACCTGGCCGGCCGCAGGGGAAAAGGGGGGGACGAGAGAGCGGCCCCCCCTCCCTCCTGAACCGTACCAAGCCACATGCCCTCAACATGGGGAGGATGTCCCCATGTTGATGGGGACAAGGGCCTCATCCCCACAACCCTTGCCCGGTGGTTGTGGGGGTCTGCGGGCGGGGGGCTTATCGGAATCTGGAAGACCCCTTTAACAAAGGGGACCCCCAGATCCCGGCCCCCCCCCTATGTGAATTGGTAAGGGGTACATTGTACCCCTACCATTTCACGAAGAAAGCGTAAAAAAATGTTTAAAAAAACACACAAACACCTTGAAAAAGTCCTTTATTTAAAAAAATAAATAAATAAACATTCCAGCGGTGAAATCCAGTGTCCCGCGGCGATCCCGATGTCCAGCGCTGTCCTTCATTGGTTGTGCCTGAGCGGACCTGATGGGGAACTCCCTCTCAGTATTTTAAATGTATAGACCCGCCCCTTCTAAAGTTCCCCATCAGGTCCGCTCAGCGGACCAGATGCGGAACATGAGAAGGGGCGGGTCTATACATGTATTACCAAAGTGAGAGCAGTTCCCCATCAGGTCCGCCCCCTCGGTATGTCGGACCCGCCTACGTCATTGGCTTGAGCGGGGAACTTCCTTCACTATGTAAATTTAAATTACACAGTGAAGGAAGTTCCCCGCTCAAGCCAATGACGTAGGCGGGTCCGACATACCGAGGAGGCGGACCTGATGGGGAACTGCTCTCACTTTGGTAATACATGTATAGACCCGCCCCTTCTCATGTTCCGCATCTGGTCCGCTGAGCGGACCTGATGGGGAACTTTAGAAGGGGCGGGTCTATACATTTAAAATACTGAGAGGGAGTTCCCCATCAGGTCCGCTCAGGCACAACCAATGACGGACAGCGCTGGACATCGGGATCGCCGCGGGACACTGGATTTCACCGCTGGAATAGGTTTTTTTTTTTTTTTTTTTTTTAATAAAGGACTTTTTCAAGGTGTTTGTGTGTTTTTTTAAACATTTTTTTACGCTTTCTTCGTGAAATGGTAGGGGTACAATGTACCCCTTACCAATTCACATAGGGGGGGGGGCCGGGATCTGGGGGTCCTCTTTGTTAAAGGGGTCTTCCAGATTCCGATAAGCCCCCCGCCCGCAGACCCCCACAACCACCGGGCAAGGGTTGTGGGGATGAGGCCCTTGTCCCCATCAACATGGGGACATCCTCCCCATGTTGAGGGCATGTGGCTTGGTACGGTTCAGGAGGGAGGGGGGGGCGCTTTCTCGTCCCCCCCTTTTCCCCTGCGGCCGGCCAGGTTGCGTGCTCGGATAAGGGGTCTGGTATGGATTTTTAGGGGGACTCCACGCCATTTTTTTTTAAATTTGGGGTGGAGTTCCCCTTAAAATCCATGCCAGATCTGAAGGGCCTGGAATGGATATTTGGGGGAACCCCACGTCAATTTTTTTTTATTTGCGGCGGGGTTCCCCTTAATATCCATTCCAGACCTGAAGGGCCTGGTAATTGAATTCTGGGGGACCCCCACGCTTTTTTTTTTTTTTTTATCAATGACTTTTGTATGTATTGCCGGGAGCCGACAATTCATTAATAGCCGCGAGTCAGTTTTAAATGCATTTTTTTCTTTCAAAAATGACATTTTTTGCAGGGACAGTTCTAAGCACGGGAAACATGAGCCACTTCACATGCATATCATACACACCCCCCAGGTACAAAATTTAAAGGAATATTTCACTTTTATTTTTTCATTTTAAGCATTATTAAAATCACTGCTCCCGAAAAAACGGCCGTTTTTAAAACTTCTTTTTGCATTGATACATGTCCCCTGGGGCAGGACCCGGGTCCCCAAACACTTTTTAGGACAATAACTTGCATATTAGCCTTTATAATTAGCACTTTAGATTTCTCCCATAGATTTTTCGAATTTGCCGCGAACACCCCAATTTGTTCGCTGTTCGGCGAACGGGCGAACAGGCAATGTTCGAGTCGAACATGAGTTCGACTCGAACTCGAAGCTCATCCCTACTCCCAGGACTCTTCTCCTCCTGCACAATCTTCACTGTACCATGTTAGTATCTCTGCCCTATCATCTTTACACTGCACCTGGGATCACTCTGAATAATCCCAGATGGTTATTGGACTTGCTGAATTTTGATAGGCCAGGGGCCTGCAGTACCCATTTTTGGCATCCTAGTTATTTAGCAGCTTTAGATAGTTGGTGGACTACTGATCCCAGCTAGCCCGACTTGCAAATCCTGTGCCCGCAGGCCACATCGATTTGACACAATACCCCACAGTCTCTCCTCTGGCCTTGTACCCAGCTCCCTGGCATGCCTCCTCCAGATATCCACTGTGCCTCACTCACCGACCTTCTCCTGCCCTGAGTCCTTGGTGAAGAATATACCCGGACATGTGTACCAACTGCTACTCCAGCTCCCCTGTTCCAGGACACCTCCTCCATGACCGTGTAAGGATGAGGCTCCCTCCCAACTCCCGAGCTCCTCCGCCAAGGTGTGCACCCCCCCAGATGGGCCTCCTGCTGCTGTCTAACACTCTATTCTTCACTTCACCCAGCCGACAACAACCCCTCCAGTGGGCTGGACCTAAGCTTATGTAGGAGGCCTGCCTCCTGCCAATTCCAATTGGGGATTGGTCAGGGCTCCTCACATGAGCTCCCTGTCACGCCAATTCTCAGCCCTGCCCCTCTTCCAGAACATTCTCCCTGAAGGACAGGTGGTCAAACCCACTGCTACACTAACCACTCCCTGCCCTCCAGATCAAAAACAAACAGGCCTAGCATGCAGCATAGGCCTGTCTAAATTTACCTGCCTGGCAGCTTACCACACAAAAATCCTCACCTCTAACACCTACCTATGGTAGAGGGTGCTACACATGTCTCTTCTGCAATAAGGCAAGGCAATCTTCTGCTTGCCTGTTTTCAATTCTTTTCAACTGTAGTTCCATTTTAAATGGTTTGTCTCAACTCTCTAACTGACACTTTTTCTAGACAGCTTGGTCTGATAAAATAAGTTTAAAATAGCTGTCTTACTGGCTGGATGAACAGGTAATAAAACTTACTACGAGGACTCAATAAAAAAAGCACAGACTGCTTTATTAATAAACATGGAATGAAGATGTAGCGCTAAGTGAAGAAATGAAGCCCAATGATTTGGGCCTCCAATCAAACCAAAGTGATAAATAATATCAATATAATGAGTCCATACAGTGTCCATAGAAATTTTTTCGTGTTGTGAAGAAAGAACATGTAGCACTGAAGGGTCATCACATAACTCTTGTAGAAAAAGAGAGGTAGAATACTCTTACCGGAACATTAGACCTGTGGTTTAGGCAGGTCAAATAGGCATACGAAATCCCAGTGGCACTCCTCATCAGTTAGTCTGGAAACTGGATCAGATGGGTCCCCAATGTAGACTGTCCGGTAGGCTCCCCGACTTGACAGCAGACTCTGGGTTTCACACCAATCCAGGTGGTCCTCCGATGGAACTGGAACCGCCACTCAGCAAGGAGACTCTTTACCACAGTGAATATTAGTAACCAGTGGCCAAAGGAAGCTATTACTTGACCAACCACCCATGTGAGGAGAAAAGAAGGGAAGGAATGCTCCAATGGTGCAGGTCAATGAGGGTTTATTCAACCAACATAAAAGTGATCACAAACAATAAAAACGTTTAAAAAGGGGCAGTGAATGAGGTAGTGTACCAAGCCCTACGCGTTTCGAACAAATGTTCTTCAACAGGGGCATCAACCAACCTCTTCCACTGCAGAAATATATATAGTGAACAAATACAATCTAACAAGGTTCTCAACCAATCAGACAGATAATTGATTACAACATATGATTGGGTAAACAGCTCACCAGATCCAAGGTGGGTAGTCTCCACCTCCAGGTCAACCTACCACGTTCGCTATACGGTTCGCACCTCCCAGGAAGCAAACCATGATAGGCCGAGCTGGAGATGGACCCAAGCGACCGCCAATAACCTTTGTTCAAAAAGCCCGCCATGAGAAAGTGGGTTGGAGACGACGTGCAGCGTTCAACGCCCACACCACATCTCAACGCCCACCCAAACATGCCATGCAGCAGTATACAAAATAAATAATATGCAATATATAAAAACAAATATGTGTGGCTAAAACGCCACTTACATACACGGTACAACTCGCACTGTATCCAATCCGGGACAAATAGTATCATGCAAACGATGAGTAGAAACAGGAAGTGTCATGTAACCAAAGCGAGGCTTGGAAAGCCTCGCTTCCTGTATGTAAAACACTCATCTGTCACTAAAAAGTCTACCAAGCCTCTCTCTCACAAAGAGGCTTGGAGCGCATGGACACTCTACGATGAGTAGAAACAGGAAGTGTCATGTAACCAAAGCGAGGCTTGGAAAGCCTTGCTTCCTGTATGTAAAACACTCATCTGTCACTATAAAGTCTACCAAGCCTCTCTCTCACAAAGAGGCCTGGAGCGCATGGGCACTCTACGATGAGTAGAAACAGGAAGTGTCATGTAACCAAAGCGAGGCTTGGAAAGCCTCGCTTCCTGTATATAAACACTCATCTGTCACTAAAAAGTCTGCCAAGCCTCTCTCTCACAAAGAGGCCTGGAGCGCATGGACACCACCAAGTAATATCAAACAGGCTAAAAAGACCTTAAAGTAACAGCACCATCTTGTGGTAAATAAAGAAAAGTGCTGGAATAAAATTATCTAAAAGTCTACCAGGTCAATGGATCAGTAGACAGTACATAAAATAACCTAAAGACCAAATTAAACTTCAAATATGGGGAGCACTTAAGACACCCTAGAGAAAATAAATAAAAAATGGACCAGAACCTAAAAGAGGGCGCACACAAAGCCAAATACAAGAAGATTTGCATACGCACACATAGCGAAAAATCTTATTAATCCACGGAAAGAAGGGAAGGGCACTCAAGCCTTATTGATGAATGAATTGATATCCCATTCAACATTCATTCCGTGGGGGGCATAGGTGCGAAGCTCATAGATCCAGTACGTTTCAAGTCGGGATACTCCCCGAATCCTAGATTCTCCCCTCCAATGTGAAACGTACTGATCTATGGCTAAAAACTGAGTGCCTGTGGGGTCTCGATCATGGTGTTCAAGATAGTGTCGCGGGACACTATGATTGGTTTTCCCATTTTTTATGTTGGCAATATGCTCATTCACCCTTATAGTGAAGGTTCGGATCGTACGTCCCACATATTGTTTTTTGCATGGGCATGTCAGCAAGTAAACAATGTATTGCGTGGCGCAAGTAGTAAAACACTTCATATGGTAAGTCTTAAGTGTAGCCGTAGACTGGAAGGTCTCACTCTTGCGTCTCCCACTAATGTTATGTGTGCAAACATTGCACTTGCGACACGGAAAATAGCCCTTGCAATTTTGAAAAAAAGAGATACGTTTAGGAGGGTCTATAACATTTGGTGCGATGTCACCCTGGACAGACCGGGCACCTCTAAAGATCACCCCTGCCCGTTCAGGTAGCACCGCACCTAAAAGTGCATCGCTTCTAAGGACATTCCAGTGTTTCTTCAGTATTTCTTTTACCTGGCGAGACTGCACAGAGTAAGTAGTGAAGAAAGACCACTTAAACTTCTCATTGGTAGCTTTGGGGGGACCAACCACAAGTAGGGAGTCCCGATCGATCCGCTAGATCCGATCGATCTCCTCATCGAGATCTCCGGGTGAATAGCCTTTATCGATAAAACGGCCCCTCAGGACAGCTGCTTGTAAAACAAAATCACTGACTTTAGAGCAGTTCCTCCGCAACCGGAGGAACTGGCTCTTTGGCACTGACTTAAGCCATTGTGAATGATGGCAGCTGTCTCGAGGGATGTAACTGTTATGATCGGTAGGCTTGTGTGAGGGGGTTAGCTCGGCAGCGGGTGTGTGTGACCCCCGGGATGGGCTCCCCACACAAAACAGGCCCAGCAAACGGAGGTTGTGGTTTTCAAAATCAAAAAGGTGCGGTTTATTTTCTATTTACAGTGACAAAACACAGCAAAGCAAAAGAAACATAAACAAAATAAATCCTGGTCAAGTTGACCTCTGACTAAACATACAGGTTTCCTAACTAACAACTGGGATCAGCCTAGTGCTGTCCTAGTCCCTAAGTCCCTGGTTTTAAATGTCCAAGCAAATAGCCACACAGGCTTTGTCTCACCGCACAGGGGTTCACTCTCCCTAGACAGTCCACACAGGTCTGGTTCCAGGCATGAGCTAACATCTAATGAAGCTGGGAGTTCTTATAGAGGCCTAAATGAGCTGACAAGCTTCAGCTGGTCTCATCAACTCCCTGTCTGCACGACGCCCCACACTCTCCCTAGACATATGAGTCATCCATGAGCCCACTAGCCTTAGCTGGGCTTATACAACTCTCCACCTAGTTGTATAAGTCGGCGTAAAGCCTGAATCTGGGCGAAATATATCTACCCCCCTGGATGCAACCAGGTGACTTTACCTTCCTGCTGTCACATACCCCCCCCTCTTGTTTTAACCTCGGGGTTGGAACACCAGCAATCAGGCATTCATGTACTCGAGACAAAGCATCCACATTCCCCATTTGAACGCCAGGGCGATGCTTTACTGTGAAGTTGAATTCCTGGAGGGCCAGGAACCACCTATTCACTCTTCTATTTGTTTCCTTGTTTTGAGCCATCCACTTTAACGGAGCGTGATCCGTAACCATGTCAAAGTGCCTACCTAGCAGGTAGTACCGAAGGGAATCTAGAGCCCACTTCACCGCTAAACACTCCTTTTCAACGGTGGCGTAATTTACCTCATGGGACTTCAACTTCCTGCTGAGGTAAATGACTGGGTGCTCTTCCCCGTTCCAGACCTGGGACAATACTGCTCCTAACCCCACATCTGACGCATCACTTTGTACGACAAAGTCTTTAGAGAAGTCGGGTGAGTACAACACTGGCTGGCTACATAAGGCTTGTTTCAAGAATTGGAATGCTGCCTCAGCCTCGGGGGTCCATTTAATCATGACCGACCCTTTCCCCTTCGTCAGGTTGGTTAGGGGCACAGCCTTAGAAGCAAAGTGGGGAATGAATCGCCGATAATACCCAGCGATTCCCAGAAAGGCTCGTACCTGCTTCTTGCTGTTGGGACGTGGCCAACTCTGGATGGCCTCGACTTTGTTGAGTTGGGGTTTTATTACTCCCCTCCCAATGGTGTACCCAAGATATTTGGCCTCCTCCTGCCCAATGGTACACTTCTTGGGGTTAGCCGTAAACCCCGCTTCCCGAACAGAGTCCAGGACTGCTTGCACTTTTGGCAGATGTGAGGCCCAATCTGTGCTATGGACAATTACGTCATCCAGGTAAGCCGCAGCATACTTCCGATGGGGCCTCAGCATCTGGTCCATTTTCCGCTGGAATGTGGCCGGCGCATTCTGTAACCCGAACGGCATTCTTTTATATTGGAACGCCCCGTCTGGGGTTACAAATGCGGTTTTCTCTTTGGCCGACTTGGCCAGGGGGATTTGCCAATACCCTTTTGTGAGGTCAAGAGTCGTCATGTATCGGGCTGTTCCCAGCCGGTCGATCAACTCATCTATACGTGGCATGGGGTAGGTGTCAAATTTTGTAACTTTGTTCAACTGACGAAAATCGTTACAAAATCGCCAGCTCCCATCCGGTTTAGGCACCAACACGATGGGACTAGACCAATCACTTTGGGACTCCTCTATCACCCCTAAGTTCAGCATTTTCTGTACTTCCTCCTGTATTGCCTCCCGTCGGGCCTCTGGGATCCGATAGGGTTTTAACTTCACCCTTTCACCGGGCGGGGTAATGATGTCATGCTCTACCCCAGATGTTTGTCCCGGCAGCTCAGAGAATACCTCCTTGTTGCGAAGCACAAACTCCTTAACCTCCTGTTGTTGGGGTTGTGACAAGGTGGCTGCTATTCCAACCTCAGGAATCACGCAACCAGTTTGAGCTGGTGACCAAGTGTCTGCGACTAGGGACTCTCTATCCCTCCAGGCTTTCAACAGATTAACGTGATAGATCTGTTCGGGCTTTCGCCTTCCTGGTTGTCTGACCTT
Source organism: Rana muscosa (assembly GCA_029206835.1). NCBI lineage: Eukaryota > Metazoa > Chordata > Amphibia > Anura > Ranidae > Rana > Rana muscosa. The sequence continues at coordinate 192,524,327 of CM055126.1, read as the reverse complement.
GTAATTCACTTCGCTCACTTTTTCCATTATCTCGTAGGGGCCTTGCCATTTGGCAAGGAATTTACTTTCAACCGTAGGGACAAGTACCAGTATCCTATCCCCCGGGGAAAAGGTACGGGTCTTGGCTCCACGGTTGTACACTCTCTGCTGTGCTAACTGCGCTTGGGCCAAATGTTCCTTCACGATGGGCATTACCTGTGCAATTCGGTCTTGCATCAGGGCGACATGCTCAATCACACTCCTGTGGGGAGAACTCTCACTTTCCCAAGTTTCCTTGGCAATATCCAACAGCCCTCTTGGGTGTCTCCCATACAGTAACTCAAAGGGGGAGAATCCCGTAGAGGATTGGGGCACCTCCCTAATAGCAAACATCAGATAAGGAAGTAGACAGTCCCAATCCTTTCCATCTCTATCCACCACTTTCTTCAACATTTGTTTTAGGGTTTTGTTGAATCTTTCAACCAGCCCATCGGTTTGGGGGTGATACACAGATGTACGTAATTGCGTCACTTTGAATAATTTACACAGCTCCTTCATAACCCGGGACATAAAGGGTGTACCTTGGTCCGTAAGCAGTTCTTTACAAATACCCACCCGGCTAAACACAAGAGATAGCTCTTTGGCTATGGTTTTGGCTGAGGTATTTCGGAGAGGGATCGCTTCTGGATAACGGGTGGCATAGTCCATTATAACTAATATGTACTGGTGCCCCCTAGCGGACTTGATTATAGGACCTACCAAATCCATGGCGATCCTCTCAAACGGGACCTCAATGATGGGTAGAGGGACCAGCGGGCTACGGAAATGTGGCATCGGGGCCGACCTCTGACACACAGGGCAGGAGGAACAATAATTTTCTACGTCCTTCATCACCCCCGGCCAATAGAATCTCTGTAATACCCTCTCTCGGGTTTTCTCTGTCCCCAGATGACCTCCAAGAATGTGCCCATGGGCCAACTCCAACACCAACTTCCTGTAAGGTTTGGGCACCACAAGCTGCTCAACGGTTTCTTCTGCCCTTTTTGCCACCCGATACAGTAGGTCCTTCTCTACGCTGAAGTATGGGTAAGTGCAGGTATTATCTGGGTTCACTAACTCGCCATCTATTTTCACTACGTTTTCCCGTGCCTTTATTAGGGCGGGGTCTTTCAACTGTTCTGTGGCAAAGTTTTCCCTGTGAACCTCAAGATCAGAAAACTCCACAGACGGTAGGTTTTCGTCTGAGGAGGTGGGCTCCTCTCCAGTTTCTTGAGTCCCCCCTGCCAATACTGATAAGGGAAATTCCGGAGAGTCCTCACCACTCTCAGGGGAGTTCTGGCTATCACATTCCTGGTACATAGGGGCACCAGTGAGGGGCTCAGGATCATCCCACAGTTCCCAGAACTTCGGAAAATCCCTTCCCACAATGGCGTCATGCGGTAACTGAGATACTAAGCCCACTGGATGAGAGAGGGTACCTTTGGGGGTCTCGAAACACACTGTAGTCACTGGATACTCTCGGGTGTCCCCATGCACACAAATAACAGCTACCTTGCTATTCCCAGAGACCTCTGTTTTAACTAACTCAGCCTTTATCAGGGTCACAAGGCTACCTGAATCCAGCAATACCACAACATTTCTACCATTAACACACATTTTGCATAAATGTTTCTCAGTTCCTCGAATGGCAGTGCATGCGACTGTCGCACACAGCGACTGACGTCTGCCCGTCAGAAAGTCACACTGCATGGGTTCCTCCACAACCGGGCAATTGGCTGCAATATGTCCCGCTTGCCGGCAGCGGTAGCAAACGATCCTTCTTGCCGCCTCTTGAGCCGCTGATTTCCCAGGCTGTTCTCGCCAAACTTGGGGTAGAGCTCCCACCCTCTCACTCTCTCCACCCTCACCCCTTGGAATCCTCTTATCCGCCCCTGGGGATGGTCTGGTCTTAGGGTGGAAAGTCCGAGTGTCTCTGGAAGAGGCCGTCAGGTTCTCTGTAGCCAAGTATTTCTCCACACGATCCACAAGACCATCGGCCGTCTCTGGGTCTCCATGGCTTACCCACTTTTGGATGGCAGTAGGAAGAGCTCTCAAAAACCGATCCATTACAACACGTTCCACAATCTTTGGTGCGGACAAAGTCTCTGGCTGTAGCCACTTTCTGCTCAGGTGAATGAGATCATACATTTGAGACCTGGGGGGTTTTCCAAGCTGGAAAGTCCAGTTATGCACACGCTGAGCCCGGACAGCCTGGGTGACACCCAGCCTTGCCAATATTTCAGCTTTTAGCATCACATAGTCTTTTGCTTGGTTAGGCTCTAGGTCATAGTAAGCTTTCTGCGATTCACCAGTTAACAGAGGAGCCACCAGTCCAGCCCACTGCTCCTCAGGCCACTTTTCTCTTTCAGCGGTCCTTTCAAATGTGGTCAAAAATACCTCTGGATCATCCTCTCCAGTCATTTTTGTCAATAAACGACTCACCCCAAAGGACGCGGTATTAGTGGGACGGCTTTCCTCACTGGTCTGCGGACGTTGCTGCATTACTGCTTCCATCTGTTGTTGTAGTCTCTGCTCTTGCTTCTGCAACAGGTCTATGAAGCGGGCCTCAGATTGCTGCTGGGCTCGTTGCTGCTGGGCTGCGAAGTTCTGTTGTTGAGCTGCAAGGCTCTGTTGATGAGCTGCAAGGCTCTTTTGCAAACCTGCATTTGTCTGCTGTTGATTGGCATTTGCTAGAGCCAGCTGCTTCAGTATCTCCTCCATGCTGGCTTAAAAAAAACTGCCACTGGTTCTCCACCAACTGTGAGGGGGTTAGCTCGGCAGCGGGTGTGTGTGACCCCCGGGATGGGCTCCCCACACAAAACAGGCCCAGCAAACGGAGGTTGTGGTTTTCAAAATCAAAAAGGTGCGGTTTATTTTCTATTTACAGTGACAAAACACAGCAAAGCAAAAGAAACATAAACAAAATAAATCCTGGTCAAGTTGACCTCTGACTAAACATACAGGTTTCCTAACTAACAACTGGGATCAGCCTAGTGCTGTCCTAGTCCCTAAGTCCCTGGTTTTAAATGTCCAAGCAAATAGCCACACAGGCTTTGTCTCACCGCACAGGGGTTCACTCTCCCTAGACAGTCCACACAGGTCTGGTTCCAGGCATGAGCTAACATCTAATGAAGCTGGGAGTTCTTATAGAGGCCTAAATGAGCTGACAAGCTTCAGCTGGTCTCATCAACTCCCTGTCTGCACGACGCCCCACACTCTCCCTAGACATATGAGTCATCCATGAGCCCACTAGCCTTAGCTGGGCTTATACAACTCTCCACCTAGTTGTATAAGTCGGCGTAAAGCCTGAATCTGGGCGAAATATATCTACCCCCCTGGATGCAACCAGGTGACTTTACCTTCCTGCTGTCACACTTGAAAAACGTAGAGAATTCCAACCAGTTGTCAACCACTTTGATTTCCAAATCCAAAAAATGGACTGATGTAGAACTAGCTTCATGGCTCAGCCTAATACCACATTCGTTGGCGTTAAGCGAGACCATAAAATCATCTAGAGATGCTTGGCTGCCATTCCATAGGAGGAGGATGCCATCTATATAACGAACCCAGAGAACCAATTCTGGTCTCCTATGGGCATAGATGACATCCTCCTCCCACTTGGCCATGAATAAATTGGCCAGGCTGGGGGCAAATTTTGCCCCCATCGCAACATCCTTGGTTTGTAGGTAGAAACTGTTCTGAAACAAAAAGTAATTGTGGGTAGTAGCGAATCTCAGAAGTTGCATGATGAAATTACGCTGCACATTGGGTATGCTAACACTCTGAGACAGGTAATATTCAACAGCCTCGAATCCCAAATCATGGGGTATACATGTGTAGAGGGCAGCCACATCCGCAGTGGCCAGAATCATGCCATTCCGGAAGTCCACTGTTTGTAGCAACCTGATGGTATCACCTGTGTCCTTCAAAAAGGAAGGCATGACCCTGACCAAAGGCTGAAGATGAAAATCAATATATTTTCCTATTCTAGCAGTAATCGAGTCTATCCCGCTAACTATAGGACGACCAGGGGGATTCACTGGGTCCTTATGAATCTTAGGCAGGTAATAGATAGCGGGAATCCTCGGTGCTACCGGAATCAGAAAACTTTTTTCCTTCTTGTCCAAAATGGACAACGCAAAACCCTCATCCACTAGTTCCACAAGAGCTTTCTTATATTTCAAGGTTGGGTCTGATGGAATGACCTTATAGGTATCTGTATCACCAAGAATCGTATTCATTTCCCTGATATACATACTTTTATCAAGCACGACAATGGCACCCCCTTTGTCTGCTGGACGGATGATTAAATCCTTTTGTTCACATAATTGTTTCAAACCTAATTTAATCTTAGGATTTGTGTGCGTCCTCTTAGGTGGTAACTTCTCCAAGTCCTGGAGCACCAGGTTGCGAAAAACGTTAATCGCAGGTGCTACAAAACCAGGAGGATTGAATAGGGAAGGATTCGACAACCCAGTGTGTACATTTGTGTCCATGGGGGTGGGAACAGCAATGGAGGCATTGGATGGGTTCAAGAAGTGTCTCTGTATATTGAGCTTACGAACAAACTTATGGACATCAATAAAGGTAGAGAACCTATTCATGTTCCGTGGAGGAACATATTTAAGTCCCTTGTCTAAGACCAGGTTCTCTTCGTCCGTTAGGTTTGTTGAGCTCAAATTAAAGACACCTGAGCCTATCTTGTTCTGGGCCTTTTTGCTCTGGACCCTCCAACCTCCTCTGACACCTCTTTTCCTTCTGGGCTTCCAAGGTAGTCTGGAATCGCCCTGTGAAAACCCGAAGGATGGGATGGGACGGAGGGGTATTGGTTATAGTTGTATGGGGACCTGGACAACAGATCAATGTCTCTGTCTCGGTCATTATAGGAATCATAGTACTCCTCCCTCGTATAATCATCATAGAAGGGAAGAGGCCTATTGTAGGGGCAAGAAGGGGTCCGGAATTGACCATCATGTCCACCACGCCTTGGGGCTTCGTGGTAATCAAGCCAATTCACCCCTGGTCTCCTTGGACTCTCATAATGATAAGAGTCCCTGGGACGCCCATAGTTAGATGGAAAAGAGTCTCTAGACTGACCCCTTTAAGGACCTTTCCCTCTACTCCTAGGGCCCCTCCCCCTGGGTTGGGAAGGATAAGCCACCTGAGTATTGGGAACTCGTGTTTTGGGTCTGGAGTCTAGAGTTTTGTTAGAGGGGCCTGTCCCAAGGGGTTTGGGATTAGGGGGTGGCCGTACTGAGGTGTTCTAAGCCACAGGTTCGAAGGTTAATGTTCGATCCAAATTCCGGCCATCAGATTGAATCACCTCCATCTCTAGATTCTCACTGGCCGAGACCAGAGATGCTTGAATCTTTTTTTGCCACCCAAAAACAAGATTAGACCTGTAATCTATAATGTCTCTATTATATTTCTTTTGCTTCTTGAGTCTCTGTTCCTTTTCCTCCTTTTCTAGGTGGCTTTTTAGAGTGGTTGAAAGAGAGATGTACTCTAAAGAGGTTTTATGTGGAGTAAATTTTTCTTTAAGCTCTCTTATCTCCCTGTCGATAGATATCAATCTTGACTTCTTTTTATCTATCAAAAAAATCAAAAGTTTGGTCCCGGCATCGTTAAAATACCGAAACCAAGAATCTATATCAGACTCTCCTTGTTGAGGAAACACATCCCAGCGGAGACCTCTAGGAACTATATTTTCTTTCACATACTGTTCCAGAAAGGCCGTATCCCACTGGAGGTGTAACTCTGTGGTCATCAGATTTTTAAGTCTGAGAAACAAACCACTGAGTTCGGTGTCAGATCCGGTGGTAGTGAAAACACCGTCAGTGTTAAAAGACCTGGATTGATATTATTTATCACTTTGGTTTGATTGGAGGCCCAAATCATTGGGCTTCATTTCTTCACTTAGCGCTACATCTTCATTCCATGTTTATTAATTTTAGTCACATTTTATGTAGCAGCTTTATTTTATTCACTATTTTAGATTAGCGCAGTATTTTCTTTCTTTATATGCTTTATTAATGCATCATATATGTCACTTTTAAATTTGACGATAGTTTCACATTAAGAGTGTATGAACGAATACAGGGCTGCAATCAGTTGAGTTTTATATCTGCCTGGAGTTCAGCTTTATATAAATGTTTGTACATTTTCCTGGGGTTTCCCTTTAAAATTGTAATGATTTTCCATGTATTTCATACCCAGTAATAAATTAAATTCAGTCTTTCTAATTTTGATCTCCCTAAAAAGTCTTAAATAATTAGATATGGTAATTATAATTTTTTTCCCTGCTAAATTAGTATTAATAAACATATGGCTATACGGCAACTTAGTTATTTTCCCCTGCAGCCCCATAATGTTTGTTACTTGTATGCGTTTCCCGAAGAAGCAGTTTTATTTTTATTTTTTCAGACGTGCTGATAAAAAGATTTATTGATTATGTTTTATCTTTTTTTCATCCACCATCTGCACAGCCCGCCACACTGTCCAAGAACATAGATTAGTGTCGCCTTGATACTCAAATTTATTCTGCTGGTGGCTAAGTCGGCACTTTTTACATTGTGGCAGGCAATCAATATGAACATCCTACCCGCTAGTCTTTTCACTGTGTGTAACAACCCACAAGACCTATAAACTTGGAAGAGGTTCGATTTTATTGTTTTGTTTACTAAGACACCAGCAAACTACCATCCTAGCTTATACGCAGAAGGGCATTTCATTAAATTCATTTTATAAAGTTTCTTAAATGGTGTTATTAAAAAACAAAACAAAAAAAAACCCTCTAATTTGAGGCATAATTTAAAACCAACTTAAAGTGGAACAAAGGTCCTGCTAGGTTACTTCAGGCTGGCCCCTTTTGAAGGTATAGCTATATAAAACATTAAAAATAACTGTCTATACTGTGTAAAATTCCAGTAATACACTGTCTCACCCTGCTCTGCACATGCTCAGTTGCTCTCCATTTTTAGGCATTTTTAGGCACTGTTGAGTTTGTAGAGGTCGATCTGCTGACAGCCTTAAAGCGGAATTAATTCCTCCTATCCTTTACATCCAAGGAAGCTGCGTCTGTTTGATCTGCAACTGTCATCGTGCTGCACATGTGATCAGTTATGACACCAGCAATTTGATGGTTTGGCAGTTTGGTTGAGGACACAAGCAAATGTGACAGTTATCAATCCCTGCATTCTAGGGACCTACTGTATTTATCGGTGTATAACACACACTTTTTTACCCTGAAAATAGGGGGTAAACCATGCCTGCATGCTATCTGTTTTTTTACCAACAGGGGGCGGGGATCAGGCGGTCAGCCCCGGGTGCCACCCATTGGGAGGGTGTCAGGCCCGCCGCCCCGCCTCTCCTGGCTGTGGGACAGCGCTGCCAGTAAACCCCAAAGCCCAGAAAACATTACCTCTCCTCCTGTGTAACTCCCAATGCAAATGCAAGCCCCCAAATTCCTCAACCAACGCCCCTCGTTGTGGCTGCTCTCCTCCTCCCGCTCCACGTCCTCCTCATGTGTAGCTTTTGATTGGAGGAGGAGAGCGGTCACGTGACCGTCAATGAAAGAGAGGAGAGCAATCACATGACCGGGTCCACGAGAGAAAGCGGCGTTAATGGAGGTATGCAGAAGCTCGGATCCACATGAGTGACACATCTTTATAATGAAAGAAGGTTTTGGGTTGTGCAGGGGGTCCGTGTATTGTGCAGGGGGTCCGTGTACTGTGCAAGGGGTCCGTGTACTGTGCAGGGGGTCCATGTACTGTGCAGGGGGTCCGTGTACTGTGCAGGGGGTCCGTATACTGTGCAGGGGGTCCGTGTACTGTGCAGGGGGTCCGTATACTGTGCAGGGGGTCCGTGTACTGTGCAGGGGGTCCGTATACTGTGAAGTGGGTCCATGTATTGTGTATTATGCCGGGGGCCTTGTGTAAAGTTTTTTTTCCTGAAACTTCCCTCTTAAAGTTACGCCGGTGCCTGTTATATGCCGATAAATACGGTATTTTTTTTTTTTAAACCATTAAATCGATGGGTTTTGTTCCTCTTTATTATATAGTAGCATAATCATTAATCTGGAATGTATGTTCCTTGCTAAAGAACATTCTTTTTTATCAAGTAGTTAAGAGTAAAGTTTTGCTTGAGCCTAGGTTTACACTGAATGCCGGTTTTAAACCGGCATTTTAGTGCGAGTTCGGGGGCAATTTGAAAGACATCTGTGCGGGTTTATACACAGATGTCTATTGAAATCTCCCCCGAACTCGCCAAAAGTAGTGCAGGAACTACTTTCGGGAATCAGTGTGTCGCTGCCAAGCCGGCGTCGCACTGATTCGGACGGTGCCATTGCCGGCAATAGGCTCCGATTTGGCATGTCAAATCAACCCAATGTGAATGGGGGCTTAATGATAAAAGCGAGGAACCTTAGCAGATATCTGTCTTAAAAAAAAAAGTTACAAAGTCCCACCATATTTTCTAAAATTATTCTTTATACATACCTTTAATCAAGAAGTCTTCTGGTTGGTTGCATGATATTTCTATCTTCCTGTGGTGGTGGGTTGTTCCATATTGCTCAGGTTTAATCTGTATTTAAACCCAAAACCAAAAATGTAATGCATTGCAGCTTACTAGTCCTGGGTATGGTGGCTGCATTAGTTTTGTTTGTTTTTTTCTTTTAAGCTTCTCTTGCTTTTTTTTCTCCTGGTCATCCTGCAAATAACACATTTCATGTTACTAGGTGGCTACGTCACTTCTCTACAATATCTATGGAGGAAGTCATGGTTGTCTTCCCATGCTGCTCTCCTGATATGGACTATAAAAATATCCATATTTCTTCAGCTCCATGACTTAAGGAGCAGGCAAATTGTAGATTATAGGAGATAGCTTGGAAGGAAGATATTCTTCAGTACAGCTCACCGGAAGTGACAAGGACACCACATTTCTGGCAAGATCCGCAGGTAGTTTCTATACTTTCTGAAAATTTTCTTAGCTTGAAAAAAAAACCAGATAGCTAATTCAGCAATCTCATGTAAGACTTTAAGCTGCAATTTATTACAATTTTGTTTGTATGTGTATTTTTCATTTACGCACTGCTTGGATGGAAAGGGAGGTCACAATCTCATCTATACCCCGAAGCACTGAGTATTTTTGGTGGCTCCAATGGAGTATCAGGAAGAATGGTGATTGTGAGAATCAGTTGGTGAGTTTTAAAGGGATGCTGTCACTTTTTACTATGCAGGAAAAGTGACACGTTCTCTTTAAAAACAAAATACATCTTTGGTTAAGACACAGAAACCTAAAAAGTGGAGTTTACAAAAAATAAAAAATAAATGGATGAACAGAATTATGGTAAAAAATGGCCCAACAGCCTGAAGCTTATGCTTCTTCCAGCAGTAAAGGAGATGTTACCCCTGATACCCTGATAGGGGACGTTAGAGGGACAGCATGACCACTCTGGTGTAGTAAGTTCCAATAAGGTTTAATTACAAAGAATTTTTTTTAATTAATACTCACAAAAGTATAAAAACCACACATATATATATATATATGGGAGTCCACAAAGAAGGTGAGCCTGTTGCTGGGCTGTCAGAGCCATTTCCCTGGTAACAGTCAGTGGCACAGAGATGGACTTTGTGCCTGCAGCAGCTCATCATCCACCCATCCATTTGTACCCTTTCAGGACTGTGCCACTACCACAGCCTAGCCCTCTACCGTGGACTCTTATATACACTATATTACCAAAAGTATTGGGACACCTGCCTTTACACGCATATGAACTTTATTGGCATCCCAGTCTTAGTCCAAATCATTTGGTGGAGGGGGGATTATGGCGCAGGGTTGTTTTTCAGGGGTTGGGCTTGGCTCCTTAGTTCTAGTGAAGGGAACTCTTAAGGCGTCAGCATGCCAAGACATTTTGGACAAGTTCATGCTCCCAACTTTGTGAGAACAGTTTGGGGGTGGCCCCTTCCTGTTCCAACATGACTGCACACCAGTGCACAAAGCAAGGTCCATAAAGACATGGATGAGCGAGTTTGGGGTGGAGGAACTTCACTTGCATCAACCCAATAGAACACCTTTGGGATGAATTGAGACTGTGAGCCAAGCCTTCTTGTCAAATATCAGTGACTGACCTCACAAATGTGCTTCTGGAAGAATGGTCAAACATTCCCATAAACACACTCCTAAGCCTTCCCAGAAGAGTTGAAGCTTTTATAGCTGCAAAGGGTGGGCCAACTCAATATTGAACCCTACAGACTAAGACTGGGATGCCATTAAAGTTCATGTGTGTGTAAAGGCAGGCATCCCAATACTTTTTGTAACATAGTGTATATATGTGTGGTTTTTATACTTTTGTAAGCATTCATTTTTAACCTTTGTTTGTAATTAAACTTTGTTGGAAATAACTACACCAGAGTGGTCACACTGTCTCCCTCCCTTCCCCTCTCTTAGTTTTACAGATGGAGTCCCACCTCCATTTTGACAGCAGCACCCCTAGGTCGTCAGTTCCTTTTGTCTAGTTAAAAGGTCTACCCACTCCTAAAGACCCCCCCTAATGTTGGTCTATATTATTTTTGGTCTGTATCATTGTTTATGGGTAATTTTTTTACTTCATTATTTATATTTCCCATGAGTGGTTGAGCGCTGATAGCCTAGCGCCATTCCTGGTGTTGGGGAAATAATAATTTTAGCCTACAATTGTGTATAGGCAGTGTTTTTTGATACCATGCTATAATAGGGAATTACTTATTGGAAAAACTCAACTCTGTATTCATCTTTTGTCTACAGCTACTCCTGTCCAGTAGGCATTTGTGTTGTCCTCCTCCACTTTGTTTATAAGCTACATCCTTGTTACTGCACCCAAAGCCCTGAGCAATTCTGTGCTACATCGTCCTTGTTACTTCTACAATACTTTGCATATTGCAGCACGCTGAAAGCGAAGTGCAAATAGATTAAAGACTGTATTTTCAGTGTAGTCATGATGAGATATTTGAAAGCCCCCAAATTATGGATGTGTTAGGACACTCTTGTAGATGGTTTACAAAGTGCTTTAGCTTTTTATTAGTAGATGATGAAATGCAGAGAGAAGGATTTGTGATACATTACAATATCAAAAGCTTTGACAACTCAAATACAGTTTGCATCTACAGCGAAGGAACTGATTGATGTTGGGTAATTATCATAAATTAGAAGATAAAAGACAAAACCCTGGTGTTTGTGTTTTTTTGTGTACCGAGCTGCTTTGCAAGGCAAAGGAACTACAGTGCATCAGACAGGATGAGGGTTACTCAAATATTGGAAAACCTTAATTTAATAGAAACCGTACCTTTAAATTACTGACTTTGTTGCAAGTTTGATACTTGTTTTTGAATCCTTCTGTTTAAGATTGAAGACTAACTTATGTGATTATATGCAGGTGGGCCACACTGTTTTACTGCATATTGTGCCCGATATTTTGTTTGCCCACTGATTCATAGAAATACCACTGTGCCCACTCCTCTTCCAAGACTGCTAGTGAACAGAGGCACCACTCTGTGAAGGTGGCATCCTTTCTTAAACTGCCATTGTGCTTCTTCTTACTAGGGGCTGTCTACATGGAAAATAATCAAGGCCTCCATGGAACTACAACTAGCATTTTATGTCTTTAGGCTGCATTTTGGGGTTGTGTGGCCATACCAGATTTTACCAGAGGGTGGTGCTAGGGTGGTGTGACTCTACTTCAAAAAAATCCCAGCACATGCAGGAAAATGTTTCTTTATCACAAATGTGGGTTAAAAAGAGTAGCTTTTTGGGAGTTCAATATGATCACTTTTTAAGTATTGTGTGCTCAGTGTTAGTATGACACATGAGCATGTTGATGTAAATGAATATGCATCTGTTTACATCCAAGTCCTTTTGGGTCTAGAAAAACAAAGCAAAAATAGTTTGTATTCTTTCCTCTTTTTTTGGGACCTTCATATGATGGACCAGGGGGTAAAATTTTGTAAATGAAGTGCTACCCCCGAAGTCGCCTCTGGTATTAACTGTTTCTTCCCTAAAAGTTTAGTGACGCATGTACACTGCCGCAGTACCAGTCCATTAGCACCAGCTACAATAATACAGTCTTGGTATTGGCTTTTTTAAGATTTATTGCTTGAAGACATTTTAACAGGAGAGGGGTTAGGGGATGGGATACTCCAAAACAATTAGCACACAGCAATTAGAGGACAATCTTCTCCTTAAGTATTTGTGAGGGTTGGACAGTCTAATGCATCACAGCTGGGCACCATGAGGCAAGTCTGATTAGTCTAAGGCCTCACAGCTGAAGACCATGAGGCATGTCTCTTTGGCATTTGATTACCTTGTGCCAATGCACAACTGTTGGTACCCAGTGCGATCTCCAGAACACTGCACAGTCACAGGGATCAGTTTAGGGTCTTTACTCACAAGTCCCCAGAACAGCTGCCACCTTCCAGGTTCATGGACACTGGACAATGTCCAGTGAGTGAGATAGTCCTTCTCCAGACTACATTCCTTGTGGAGAGGTCCTACAATCAGCTTCTAGCACAGTCCTTCCAGGCCCCCAACCCTGATTCCACCTAGACCTCTAGAACAGCTACACAGTCCATGGGCTGCTTATGGGGCAACTGCTTCTCAGGCTCTGGAACCCTCCTGAGAAGGGGCCCTACTTTCCAGTGCCTCAGACTATTTATCACCTTTCGAGTCCCCTTCTGGACACTCCTCTCCAGGGATAGATATTTAACTCTATTGCCCTAAGCTCTGGAAGCTTCTTCCAGTGGCAGGGGGGAAGCAATACAACACCCAGCCTGTGAAACCCTGGATAGGCCACAACAAACAATTATTGCTCCCTTGAATACAGAAGAATCCAAAAACTATATTTATCTAGCATCCTACAATAGGAGGATTCTACATTAACATATGTATTCCTACCAGTGGCGGCCGCTCCATTAGGGGCACAGGGGCACCGCCCCCCAATCCATGCGCCTGACCCCTTAACTACATACAAGGTGCCGGATGCATTGATTTCAATGTTTTTTTTGTTTTGTTTTTTAAGCACGTGTATAGAGCCTGAGGCTGTAATTGGCTTAAAAAAAGGGTGGGCTCGGGCACAGAGCACTGCGCCCTGAGCCCACCCAGTAGTGTGACAATAGCAGATTAACATTCGCTATAGTCTTCCTGATTTTCCTCCCGGCCAATCAGGAATTGGGTCCTGAGACCCGATTGGCCAAGAAGAGGAGAAGCCACTGTATTGGCCGCCGAGGAGGAGACGCAGGGGGAAGCCGCCGTGGAGGAGACGCCAAGCAGGAGACACTGCGGAGGAGACACAGAGGAGGAGACACAGGCCCACGGCCTAGATGGTGTAAGTGCAGGGTTTGCTGAGCGATGGGGGGGGGGTTGATTAATTTTGACTGACCGAACCGGGAGGGGTGGGGGGTTTGTTTGCCACCACCTCCCAAAAAATGGAGCACCAGCGCCACTGACTCCTACTGCCAATAGATGTAGCATAGGTCTGTTAATCTCCAGTTTTAGGATAGAGGAAAAAACTGAACAGACACGGATGTCATGAAAGTGACATCATTGCCATTCTGCTTGATTCAGCAGGGAATCTTTTTATGGATCCCCTGCCAATTGGTAAGGATGCCAACTGTGTGAAAGGACCCTATAACATCTTTTCACTTTTCTGTTTTATAAATGAGAAAACATTGAGAGCTATTCCTTAAAGGAAACAAATGCATTTATTATGTGTGTGTTTTTTTTTGTATTATAGTAAGTTTTCTCTGACATTTTGGCAATAATTATTTTCTTGGCTCCCAGTATGGTAACAGTTTTACTTAGGCTGGTTTCACACTGGGGCAGTGGGTGTGGTTGTGGTACATCGGCGCTATTTTTAGCGGCGCTATACCGTCGGGATTGCGGAGGTATTCGGCCACTAGCGGTGCGGTTTTAACCCCCGCTAGCGGCCGAAAAAGGGTTAATACCACCGGCAATGCGCCTCTGCAGAGGCGAATTGCCGGCGGTATTACCGCGGTTTCCCATTGCTTTCAATGGGAAGGAGCGGTGGAGGAGCGGTAAACACACCGCTCCTCGCACCGCTCCAAAGATACGGCTAGCAGGAATTTTTTTACCGTCCTGCTAGCGCACCGATCCAGTGTGAAAGCCCTCGGGGCTTTCACACTGTAGAAACAGCAGCCGCTGTTTAGGGACGGTTTGCAGGAGCTATTTTTAGCACAATATCGCCTGCAAACTGCCCCAGTGTGAAAGGGGCCTTATTGGGATCCTTGGATTAAAAAAGTTTAGGAACCCCAGCTTTACCAAACGAAAACATCCGATAAAGAAAAAAAAATCAAATAATGAATAGCAAAGAAAATCTAGCAAGTATTATACTTTTTTTTAACTGAACTGTTAAAATGATTTATGGGAAAATGTATGAGCAGAAAATTCATAAAATAAAAATAAATGAATGTGTAGTGGTCTCACTCCCTTCACTTGTTTATCGGTTGTCCAATAGCTCTTGTCTAGGGGTATCTTGATTGCGAGAGTGAGATGCGCCACGGCCCATGTCCTCCCCATGCCTCAGGGGAGGTGAAGGCCAGTACCTATTGTTTTTTTTTTCTTGGGCCTGTGTGTTTCTTTAAGATCCAAGTCTGTTGTGCTGATACCTCCCTTTGCTCCCATTAACCAGAGTACCACACACCGATAAAGGTCCAACACTTGTTTATTATAGCACACGAATAAACAGTCCTTTGTCAGCCGACTGGTTGGGACCCAATAAACAGTTCAACACGGTGGGGTGAGTAGGTCGAGGCACAGTCCTAACAATCAAACTAAACCACTGTGGTTTCACCAGCAGTTTCTAAAGCCCATTGGCTTGAGAGAACTTAAATCTTCAGAGTCTCTGCCAGCGACTCTAGAGAACAGGAACTGGAGTACCTTTGCTGCGTTGCGGCCCCTGTCAGGGGGAAAGAGTCCCTCCAAGAGAGTTACCAAAGGCCCCTCTGTCACCGGGTTGATGCTGCTCCGTGCTCTTCAGAAGGGTAACCTCTCCGGCCTCCTCGCCTCAGATACGGGCCCCATCCACCTCAGGGACTCTCGGACCCATCCACCCTTGCGGAGCCCAGTCGAAGTCACTGGACCCCAGGCCTCCGGTGTAGTACCTCACCCCAGGCTTAAGATGAGATGGACTCCGACACGGCTCCGGCCAGGCCATGGGCACCTGGGCCAGAACTCCGGACCGCCAGCACCCAGGCCGAAGGTGCCTGGGCGCGGGATGGAAAAGAAAGACCTCCTGGCGAGGGCATCTACCCCCTTATGCCCTACCCCCAGCAGGCACAGCAGGTCTCCCCGCCCCGCTGTACCACTGCCAGAGCAGGACAAAAAGGTGCAGCACTGTGACAGTGGCTCAAACTCGTCCTGGGACAACAGCGCCCCCAGAGTCCTCCACGACTTAAATGGTCCAAATCTTCTCACAATTAGTGCAATCTGGATCATACTACCACCCAGGTGCTCCCCCTAGATTTAGACCCCCGCTACAAATGCAAAGTGGTCAACGGTTTTAAGTTGCTATCCCAATAAAATGCTGTTTCCTGATGAAGAAAGCACTTGTTGTTCATTACGGTATATATACAGTATACTGAGCAAAAAATCTGTTTCTAGCCATTGAGGTTAGTTATGTACTTTCAGCTTTTAAGGTTTACATTTGGTGGACTGTGTGTTCCCTCCGAACACTCCTCTGCTTTCCTAATATAGTTTTATGTGCTTAGTAATATGCATTTGCCCTTTTTTTTGTTTTACGATGTTCTCCAGCACTCAGAGCTGGAATGATTTGTTCGGGGTCACAGTCACAAAAACAGGGCGAGTAGCAAGTGCTGTCGGTTGTCAGATTTTAATGAATTTAAATCCAAAGCCCAGACATAAGCCTGCTACATTATTCTGGTTCAGTGGCGCTCTCTGACCTCTGCAATAAAACCTTTATATGTGATTCATGAACAATGCACAAAACTGGCCGAAACCTTTCAGACATAACTCCCCAAAAGAAAAAGATTATGGATTTCATTTAAAGTTTAAAGATGTGTTACAGTGCCACGGCTTTTAGATCTGGTCCAGAGAGCCGGCCCCAGAGTGATAAATGACTTTATTATACATGATGCACAGCTACAGGTGTAAGCATAGAGCCCCACCAGGCAATACAGAAATAGAAAAATAGACTTTAATATAAGACCCCTTTCACACGGGGGCTGTGGCTGAGTTAGCGCTAAAGCGGCACTCGTTTTAGCGGCGCTTTAGCGCTGTTTAACCACTTCAGCCCCGGAAGATTTGGCTGCTCAATGACCAGTCCATTTTTTGCGATACGGCACTGCGGCGCTTTAACTGACAATTGCACGATCGTGCGACGTTGTACCCAAACAAAATTTACGTCCTTTTTTCCCCACAAATAGAGCTTTCTTTTGGTGGTATTTGATCATCTCTGCAATTTTTTTTTCCGCTATAAACCAAAAAATTGCGACAATTTAAAAAAAAACACAATATATATTTTTTTTCAGTTTAGGCTGATATGTATTCTTCTACATATTTTTGGTAATAAAAATCGCAATAAGCGTATATTGATTAGTTTGCGCAAAAGTTATAGCGTCTACAAAATAGGGGATAGATTAATAGCATTTTTTTATTTTTCACTAGTAATGGCAGTGATCTGCGATTTTTATTGGGACTGCGACATTATGGCGGGCACATCGGACACTTTTGACACATTTTTGGGACCATTGGTATTTATGCAGCGATCAGTGCTAATGTCACTGGCAGGGAAGGGGTTAACACTAGGGGGCGATCAAGGGGTTAACTGTGTTCCCTAGTGTGTGTTCAAACTGTGGGGGGGGGGACTCACTATAGGAGAAGACAGATCGTGGTTCCTAGCTATTAGGAACACACAATCTGCATCTCCTCTCCTCACAGAACAGGGAAGTGTCTGTTCTTTCTCTCGTGCCCGCGATCGCGCGTGGCCGGCGGTCATCGCGACCGCCGGTCACGAGCATCGGCACCCCCGCAGTGCAGCGCACGAGCGTGCACCTGCTATCTCGCTTAAAGGGGCCAACGTACAGCTACGTTTTAAGAACGGGTTAAAAATGCCGGTGTTGCGGTGCTTCCGAATCGCTTTTCAGGCCCTTTGGAAGCGCTGCCCATTCAATTCAATGGGAATGGCGTTTTGGGAGCGCTGTGTACAAAGATGCTGCTTGCAGGACTTTTCCTAATGTCCCACAAGCGCACCGCCCCAGTGTGCAAAGACACACTGAAATGAATGGGAGGCGGTTTTTAGGCGCTATTGAGAGGCTATTTCTAGCATTAAAACGCCTCATTGTGAAAGGGGTCTAACTGTGTCCTACATACAAATATCACATTAAGGTGGGGTTAACACATGTAATGCATGCGTTACAGCAGCACATGAAAACACATGATACAGATGTTGGCACACTGTGGTGCAATTTGTTCCTAATAGAGTTATTCCATGTAGTAACGTGCATTGTGGGTGGAGCCCCGCATAGCCACAGTGATTTCAAAAGTGACTGCTGCTGCAGGGGAGAAGAACCTCTGCAAATTGTCAAGATACGGTGGAGGGGGGTGCTCCGGGGGTGGGTGGGGGTCCACTTATCCACAATACATATGGAACAATAGGGATTTGTATGGGATTATAGCGGTGCCAAAAAATAGTAGAAACCACATAATATATAAAACATAGGATCACCAATGAATGTCATCAGAATGGTCCACATTAGTGATGAGCCGAACACCCCCGGGTTCGGTTCGCACCAGAACCCGCGAACGGACCGAAAGTTCGTACGAACATTAGAACCCTATTAAATACAATGGATGCGAACGTTCGAATTCTAAAGTGCTAATTATAACAACTATTATGCATGTTATTGTCCTAAAAAGGGTTTGGGAACCCGGGTTCTGCACCAGGGGACATGTATCAATGCAAAAAGAAGTTTTAAAAACGGTCGTTTTTCGGGAGCAGTCATTTTAATGATGCATAAAGTGAAAAAAAAAAGTCAAATATTCCTTTAAATATCGTACCTGGGGGGTGTCTAAAGTATGCCTGTGAAGTGCCACGTGTTTCCCGTGTTTAGAACTGTCCCTGCACAAAATGACACTTCTAAAGGAAAAAAAAGCCATTTAAAACTGCTTGCGGCTTTAATGTAATGTCTGGTCCCGGTAATATGGATGAAAATCTTTAAGAAAAATGGCATAGCTACCCCATGACCCCCCCCCCCCCCCTACCCCAGCCCATTACCAGCCCCTTTGGGTCTTGTATGGATATTAAGGGGAACCCCGCACATAAAATAAAAAAGGCCCTATATACTCTGAACAGCCGTATACAGGCGGTGCATACAAGACAGGGACTGTAGGTTTGTTCTTATGTAGAATCTGTTTGTAATTTTGAACAGGTACATTGTTGAAGTGTAGCTCCAGCCCAAAAATCTATTTTTAAACTTTTTGGAAAACCTAGGTAAGGGTTATCACCCCTGTAACATTTGTTTTGCTGTCTGTGCCCCTGTTCAGAACATTTCACCTCACTTTCCGTCCCAATGACAACTGTTTTTGAAATGTGGTGTTTTTCTTGAAACAAGGATTGCTGATAAAGCATCAGTACAGAGGAGACACCTTTCTCCCATATTTATTCTTACAGGAGAGAATTTTCCTTCCTAGTGGTAGATTTCCTCTCACTTCCTGTTGTCTTCTTGCGTTTGCAAGTAGGAGTCGTTTGTAAGTTGGATGTTTGAAAGTAGCGACCTGCCGTATATACTCTGCAGAAATAGGCCCCTTAGTTGTTGGTGTTGGCACAACACTGTAAGCACTCACAGTTACTCTTGGTTGGTGCTGGAACGCCCTGCTGTCAACTATTATATCAGGAATTTTAATTACATATAATTGTTGAACAGTGGTAGTAAAAATTGGGCCTTTGATGGTGGTGCTGGTGCCACAACACTGAATTATTAGATCAAGAATTGTAATTGCATGCCCCTGTTGAACAGGGGCTGAAAAATTGGGCCTTAGGCACTGGTGGCACAACACTACAACCCCTCACAGATACTGTACTTGGAGCACAGCAATGAGCCCTGTTGCAAAGTATTGCTTCAAAAATTGTAATTGCATGCCCCTGTTGAACAGGGGCTGAAAAATTGGGCCTTTCGTGGTGGTGGTGGTGGTGGTGGTGTTGCCACAACACTGTAAGCCCTCAGAGTTACTCTTGGTGGGTGCAGGAATGGGCCCTGCTGTGAATTATTAGATCAAGAATTGTAATTACATGCCCCTTTTGAACAGGGGCTGAAAAATTGGGCCTTTCGTGGTGGTGGTGGTGGTGGTGGCGTTGCCACAACACTGTAAGCCCTCAGAGTTACTCTTGGTGGGTGCAGCAATGGGCCCTGCTGTGAATTATTAGATCAAGAATTGTAATTGCATGCCCCTGTTGAACAGGGGCTGAAAAATTGGGCCTTAGGCACTGGTGCCACAACACTCCAACCCCTCACAGATACTGTACTTGGAGCACAGCAATGAGCCCTATGGCAAATTATTGCTAAAAAAATTGTAATTACACGCCCCTGTAAAACAGGGGCTGAAAAATTGGGCCTTAGCCACTGGTGGCGGCACCCATAAACAAAAATGATCTTCCAAGCTATCATCATCAATCGTATCATTGAGGACTCGGAGGAGGAGGATAGCCAGTCAACATAACAGCACAGGCACTCAGCATCAGCATCAGTCTTGAAGGGATGTGACATGTTAAAATCAATTAGTCTGTTATATCAGCATCAGGTGTGTGGTAGCTGGTGGTGATCCAAGACTGGTTCATCTTGATGAAAGTCAGTCGATCAACCGAGTCGGTGGACAGGCGCACCCTGTGATCCGTGACAAATCCTCCAGCAGCACTGAATGTGCGTTCCGAAAGAACGCTGGATGCAGGACAGGCCAGTAGCTCAATTGCATACTGTGCAAGCTCTGGCCAGTGATCCATCCTCAAGACCCAGTAAGCCAGAGGATTTTCGGTGGGGAAGGTGTCCAAGTCTGACCTTGTCCCTAGATATTCCTGCACCATGTTTATCAGACGCTGGCGATGGTTGCTGGAACCGATCATACTTTGGGGCTGCGGACTAAAAAATTGTCTGAACGCATCGGTCAGACGGCCACCTTCCCCACCGCTCCCTCTTTGACTGGCCGAAGCCTCAGCAACTCGTTGTCCAGGACCAGGAGTTTGTAACCTCCCAGTCTCTGGGAACGCGTTGCACAGACCTTTCTGCAAGGCCTCCTGGAGTTGTCTCATCCTCTGCTCCCTCTGCGAAGGTAACATAAGGTCCGCAACCTTACCCTTGTACCGTGGATCAAGGAGAGTGGCCAGCCAGTAATGGTCCCTCTCCTTGATCCGAAGAATACGAGGATCCTTCCGCAGACTTTGCAGGATCAGGGAGGCCATGCAGCGTAGGTTTGCTGAGGCATTCGCTCCGGAGTCCTCTGGGTCACTAAGGACGACATGATCCGCAGCCACCTCCTCCCAGCCACGTACAAGTCCACTGGTTTCTTGGGACTGTAAATCATCCCTAAAAGACTGCTGCTGATGATGCTGAGTGCCAGCCTCCACCTCCATGCTGACACAATCCTCCTCCTCCTCCTCCTCCTCCTCTTCCTCTTCCTGTGCGATGGGTGGGACAGAAGGAACACTGTCTGGGTAAAGGGGGCCTTGAGAGGCAAGGAAGTCCTCCTCTTCCTGCCTCTGTTCTGCCTCAAGTGCCCTGTCCATTATTCCACGCAGCGTGTGCTCCAACAGGTGGACAAGAGGTACAGTGTCACTGATGCATGCACTGTCACTGCTCACCATCCTCGTGGCCTCCTCAAATGGTGCCAGGACAGTGCATGCATCCCTGATCATGCCCCACTGGCGTGGAGAAAAAAAAACAAGCTCCCCTGACCCTGTCCTGGTGCCGTAGTCGCACAGGTACTCATTGATGGCCCTCTGCTGCGTGTGCAGCCGCTGCAGCATGGCCAACGTTGAGTTCCACCTGGTGGGCATGTCACATATAAGGCGGTTCTTGGGCAGGTTCAACTCCTTTTGCAGCTCAGCCAGGCGAGCACTGGCATTATAAGATCTGCGGAAATGCACACAGACTTTCCTGGCCTGCCTCAGGACATCCTGTAAGCCCGGGTACCTGCCCAAGAACCGCTGCACCACCAGGTTAAGGACGTGAGCCACACAGGGCACATGGGTCAGTTGTCCCTGTCGGAGGGCGGAGAGGAGGTTGGTGCCATTGTCGCAAACCACCATTCCTGGCTTAAGCTGGCGTGGCGTCAACCACCTCTCGGCCTGGCCCTGCAGAGCAGACAGGACCTCTGCCCCAGTGTGGCTTCTGTCCCCCAAACACACCAGCGCAAGCACGGCATGGCATCTTTTTGCCTGCGTACTTGCGTAGCCCCGTGAACGGCTACGGAGCACCGCTGGTTCATAGGACAAACCACAGGAAGAGGCCATGGAGGAAGAAGAAGAGGAGGGGGTGGAGGAGAGAGGTGTGTCACAACCAGTAGTAGCATTTTGGAGGCGTGGCGGTGGAACAAACCTCCAACACTACTGCACCTTGTCCTGCATCCTTCCCAGCTGCCAAAAGAGTGACCCAATGGGCCGTGAAAGAAAGGTAACGTCCCTGTCCATGCCTGCTGGACCATGAGTCAGCGGTAATATGCACCTTACCGCTGACCGCCCTGTCCAGCGAGGCCAAGACATTGCCTTCCACATGCCGGTAGAGAGCCGGAATAGCCTTCCGTGAGAAAAAGTGGCGTTTGGGAACCTGCCACTGAGGAACCGCACATTGCACAAACTCACGGAAGGGGGCCGAGTCTACCAACTGAAAAGGCAGCAGTTGAAGCGCTAGCAATTTAGCCAAGCTAGCATTCAACCGCTGGGCATGTGGATGGCTGGGAGTGAACTTCTTTCGACGGTCCAGCAGCTGGGGCAGGGAAATTTGCCTGCTAGAATCGGACGTCGGTGTACTGCTAGCAGAGTGGCCGCAAGTACTTGGCTGTGACACACCTAATTCTACACCTTCATTCCTCTCAGTGCATGTTTCAGAGAGGACTGAAGTTATAGTGGGGTTGGAGATCCCAGCTGATGCGGTGCAAGGAGAGGTCCGCTTTGTTCTTTGGTGTGGGTCTTTGAGGTAGGCTTGCCAACGAGCTGCATGGCAGGTCAACATATGTCTGGTCAGGCATGTGGTACCCAAGCGGCTGATGTTTTGGCCACGCGATATACGCTTGAGACATATGTTGCAAACAGCAGCTGTGCGATCTGATGCACTAGCCTCAAAAAAGGCCCACACCAAGGAACTTTTTGAATGACGGGCAGAGGCTGCGCCCTGCACAGGCGGAGCTCTGCGGTGTGATTCCGTCGGTGTACTGCCCTTACGCTGGCCACCAAAGGGCATCCTGCCTCGTTGGAGATGTGCCTCCTCCTCATCCTCCTCCTCCTCCTCCTCTCTCCTATTAGGCACCCACGTGGAGTCAGTGACCTCATCATCCCCTCCCTCCTCATCACTGGAGCCAATCTGGCAGTATGCTGCAGCTGCTGGAACATGACTGCCAGATTGGTGTCCTTCTTGAGCATCCCCTCTGTCTGCTCTCACGCTACTGCCTTCCTGTAGCTGGGTTTCATCATCAGACCCTTCGAAACGCTGGGCATCCTCCTGGAGCATGTACCCAACACTGTGCTCAAACAGTTCGGGGGACTCCTCAGGAGGAGGACATGGTGGGTCTAGGGAAGGAGTGACTGATGATGAGTCTGACATTGATACCAGGGAAGAGGACGCTTTGGCAGCTGCTTTGCCAGTACCCTGAGCCTGGGTGAGAGAGGATGAGGAGGAGGAGGAGGGCTTGGTCATCCACTCTACCAAGTCTTCGGCATGATGTGGCTCAACATGTCCAGCTGCCGAAAAGAAGGACAAGCGTGTCCCATGGCCATGTGCTGATGACAATGCACCGCGTCCACGACCAGCACTGTTGCCCCCAGACACAGAGCCTGCTTGCCCTCTTTTATTGCCTCCTGACTGTCTGCCTCTCCTTGTTTGCCTTCCAGACATTCTAATAGATGGCCTGCAGGGAGATGGGAAAAAAGCAATAAGGGCTACCTTCAGGTGTCCTTCTCTGTCCCTTTACTTAAGGATTTCTAAATATGGTTGAGGATTATTGCTTTTGCACAGAATAGCACAACGACAATTTCCCTGACTGTCCAAAAAACAAGGATTTCAAAGATGGTTGATGAGGAATGCTTTAGCACACTATAGCACAAGGAGAATTCCCCTCACTTTCCTTCTTTGTCCCTAGAAACAAGGACTGGCACAGTGAAAGAAACTGACACTCTCCCTACATAGAGTTTTCTGTCCCTAGAAAAAATGTTTTTTTAAAGCACACTATAGCACAAGGAGAATTCCCCTCACTTTCCTTCTTTGTCCCTAGAAACAAGGACTGGCACAGTGAAAGAAACTGACACTCTCCCTACCTAGAGTTTCCTGTCCCTAGAAAAAATGTTTTTTTAAAGCACACTATAGCACAAGGAGAATTCCCCTCACTTTCCTTCTTTGTCCCTAGAAACAAGGACTGGCACAGTGAAAGAAACTGACACTCTCCCTACCTACAGTTTTCTGTCCCTAGAAAAAATGTTTTTTTAAAGCACACTATAGCACAAGGAGAATTCCCCTCACTTTCCTTCTTTGTCCCTAGAAACAAGGACTGGCACAGTGAAAGAAACTGACACTCTCCCTACCTAGAGTTTTCTGTCCCTAGAAAAAATGTTTTTTTAAAGCACACTATAGCACAAGGAGAATTCCCCTCACTTTCCTTCTTTGTCCCTAGAAACAAGGACTGGCACAGTGAAAGAAACTGACACTCTCCCTACCTAGAGTTTTCTGTCCCTAGAAAAAATGTTTTTTTAAAGCACACTATAGCACAAGGAGAATTCCCCTCACTTTCCTTCTTTGTCCCTAGAAACAAGGACTGGCACAGTGAAAGAAACTGACACTCTCCCTACCTAGAGTTTTCTGTCCCTAGAAAAAATGTTTTTTTAAAGCACACTATAGCACAAGGAGAATTCCCCTCACTTTCCTTCTTTGTCCCTAGAAACAAGGACTGGCACAGTGAAAGAAACTGACACTCTCCCTACCTAGAGTTTTCTGTCCCTAGAAAAAATGTTTTTTTAAAGCACACTATAGCACAAGGAGAATTCCCCTCACTTTCCTTCTTTGTCCCTAGAAACAAGGACTGGCACAGTGAAAGAAACTGACACTCTCCCTACCTAGAGTTTTCTGTCCCTAGAAAAAATGTTTTTTTAAAGCACACTATAGCACAAGGAGAATTCCCCTCACTTTCCTTCTTTGTCCCTAGAAACAAGGACTGGCACAGTGAAAGAAACTGACACTCTCCCTACCTAGAGTTTTCTGTCCCTAGAAAAAATTTTTTTTAAAGCACACTATAGCACAAGGAGAATTCCCCTCACTTTCCTTCTTTGTCCCTAGAAACAAGGACTGGCACAGTGAAAGAAACTGACACTCTCCCTACCTAGAGTTTTCTGTCCCTAGAAAAAATGTTTTTTTAAAGCACACTATAGCACAAGGAGAATTCCCCTCACTTTCCTTCTTTGTCCCTAGAAACAAGGACTCGCACAGTGAAAGAAACTGACACTCTCCCTACCAAGAGTTTTCTGTCCCTAGAAAAAATGTTTTTTTAAAGCACACTATAGCACAAGGAGAATTCCCCTCACTTTCCTTCTTTGTCCCTAGAAACAAGGACTGGCACAGTGAAAGAAACTGACACTCTCCCTACCTAGAGTTTTCTGTCCCTAGAAAAAATGTTTTTTTAAAGCACACTATAGCACAAGGAGAATTCCCCTCACTTTCCTTCTTTGTCCCTAGAAACAAGGACTGGCACAGTGAAAGAAACTGACACTCTCCCTACCTAGAGTTTTCTGTCCCTAGAAAAAATGTTTTTTTAAAGCACACTATAGCACAAGGAGAATTCCCCTCACTTTCCTTCTTTGTCCCTAGAAACAAGGACTGGCACAGTGAAAGAAACTGACACTCTCCCTACCTAGAGTTTTCTGTCCCTAGAAAAAATGTTTTTTTAAAGCACACTATAGCACAAGGAGAATTCCCCTCACTTTCCTTCTTTGTCCCTAGAAACAAGGACTGGCACAGTGAAAGAAACTGACACTCTCCCTACCTAAAGTTTTCTGTCCCTAGAAAAAATGTTTTTTTAAAGCACACTATAGCACAAGGAGAATTCCCCTCACTTTCCTTCTTTGTCCCTAGAAACAAGGACTGGCACAGTGAAAGAAACTGACACTCTCCCTACCTAGAGTTTTCTGTCCCTAGAAAAAATGTTTTTTTAAAGCACACTATAGCACAAGGAGAATTCCCCTCACTTTCCTTCTTTGTCCCTAGAAACAAGGACTCGCACAGTGAAAGAAACTGACACTCTCCCTACCAAGAGTTTTCTGTCCCTAGAAAAAATGTTTTTTTAAAGCACACTATAGCACAAGGAGAATTCCCCTCACTTTCCTTCTTTGTCCCTAGAAACAAGAACTGGCACAGTGAAAGAAACTGACACTCTCCCTACCTAGAGTTTTCTGTCCCTAGAAAAAATGTTTTTTTAAAGCACACTATAGCACAAGGAGAATTCCCCTCACTTTCCTTCTTTGTCCCTAGAAACAAGGACTGGCACAGTGAAAGAAACTGACACTCTCCCTACCTAGAGTTTTCTGTCCCTAGAAAAAATGTTTTTTTAAAGCACACTATAGCACAAGGAGAATTCCCCTCACTTTCCTTCTTTGTCCCTAGAAACAAGGACTGGCACAGTGAAAGAAACTGACACTCTCCCTACCTAGAGTTTTCTGTCCCTAGAAAAAATGTTTTTTTAAAGCACACTATAGCACAAGGAGAATTCCCCTCACTTTCCTTCTTTGTCCCTAGAAACAAGGACTGGCACAGTGAAAGAAACTGACACTCTCCCTACCTAGAGTTTTCTGTCCCTAGAAAAAATGTTTTTTTAAAGCACACTATAGCACAAGGAGAATTCCCCTCACTTTCCTTCTTTGTCCCTAGAAACAAGGACTGGCACAGTGAAAGAAACTGACACTCTCCCTACCTAGAGTTTTCTGTCCCTAGAAAAAATGTTTTTTTAAAGCACACTATAGCACAAGGAGAATTCCCCTCACTTTCCTTCTTTGTCCCTAGAAACAAGGACTCGCACAGTGAAAGAAACTGACACTCTCCCTACCAAGAGTTTTCTGTCCCTAGAAAAAATGTTTTTTTAAAGCACACTATAGCACAAGGAGAATTCCCCTCACTTTCCTTCTTTGTCCCAAGAAACAAGGACTGGCACAGTGAAAGAAACTGACACTCTCCCTACCTAGAGTTTTCTGTCCCTAGAAAAAATGTTTTTTTAAAGCACACTATAGCACAAGGAGAATTCCCCTCACTTTCCTTCTTTGTCCCTAGAAACAAGGACTGGCACAGTGAAAGAAACTGACACTCTCCCTACCTAGAATTTTCTGTCCCTAGAAAAAATGTTTTTTTAAAGCACACTATAGCACAAGGAGAATTCCCCTCACTTTCCTTCTTTGTCCCTAGAAACAAGGACTCGCACAGTGAAAGAAACTGACACTCTCCCTACCAAGAGTTTTCTGTCCCTAGAAAAAATGTTTTTTTAAAGCACACTATAGCACAAGGAGAATTCCCCTCACTTTCCTTCTTTGTCCCTAGAAACAAGGACTGGCACAGTGAAAGAAACTGACACTCTCCCTACCTAGAGTTTTCTGTCCCTAGAAAAAATGTTTTTTTAAAGCACACTATAGCACAAGGAGAATTCCCCTCACTTTCCTTCTTTGTCCCTAGAAACAAGGACTGGCACAGTGAAAGAAACTGACACTCTCCCTACCTAGAGTTTTCTGTCCCTAGAAAAAATGTTTTTTTAAAGCACACTATAGCACAAGGAGAATTCCCCTCACTTTCCTTCTTTGTCCCTAGAAACAAGGACTGGCACAGTGAAAGAAACTGACACTCTCCCTACCTAGAGTTTTCTGTCCCTAGAAAAAATGTTTTTTTAAAGCACACTATAGCACAAGGAGAATTCCCCTCACTTTCCTTCTTTGTCCCTAGAAACAAGGACTGGCACAGTGAAAGAAACTGACACTCTCCCTACCTAGAGTTTTCTGTCCCTAGAAAAAATGTTTTTTTAAAGCACACTATAGCACAAGGAGAATTCCCCTCACTTTCCTTCTTTGTCCCTAGAAACAAGGACTGGCACAGTGAAAGAAACTGACACTCTCCCTACCTAGAGTTTTCTGTCCCTAGAAAAAATGTTTTTTTAAAGCACACTATAGCACAAGGAGAATTCCCCTCACTTTCCTTCTTTGTCCCTAGAAACAAGGACTGGCACAGTGAAAGAAACTGACACTCTCCCTACCTAGAGTTTTCTGTCCCTAGAAAAAATTTTTTTTAAAGCACACTATAGCACAAGGAGAATTCCCCTCACTTTCCTTCTTTGTCCCTAGAAACAAGGACTCGCACAGTGAAAGAAACTGACACTCTCCCTACCAAGAGTTTTCTGTCCCTAGAAAAAATGTTTATTTAAAGCACACTATAGCACAAGGAGAATTCCCCTCACTTTCCTTCTTTGTCCCTAGAAACAAGGACTCGCACAGTAAAACACACTGACACTCTCCCTACCTATCCTTCTCTTTCCCTAAACTAAAGGAATCCAGGTTAAGCAAGAAAGAAATAAATGTCACTGTCCCTGCCTATGCTTGTCTTTCCCTGCTCTGGAACACACTACACTAGGCCGCCGTGCTGGCGGCCTTTTATAGTGTGGGGCGTGTACTAAACACCCTTAGCAATAATTGGCCACAGGCATCCTGCCTGTGGCCAATCATTGCTCTCCTCGCTGCCGGCGCTGTGATTGGCCAAGCATGCGGGGTCACAGTGCATGCTTGGCCAATCACAGCGCCTGGATGACACTGCGATGGCGTAGTGCATTGTGGGCCGTTCGCGTCACTCGAATTTGGCGCGAACGGCCCAAATCGTTCGATCTTCGTCGAACGATCGAACAGCCGATGTTCGAGTCGAACGTATGTTCGACTCGAACACGAAGCTCATCCCTAGTCCACATCAGTAGGCAGGGGACACAAAAGGACCAAGCTCATCACAGGTGTTTCACTACTATCATATAACCAGCTACCTCAAATCCTGCTTCAGTCTATGACAAAACCCTTGTCAGCGCCCATTCATTGATACAATGCTTAAGCAAGATCAATACTCTATTTCGGAAATATACTCTAACCTTCTCACCCACCAGGCCTCCAAATACCACATCCTTCCTTTTAATCCCTGGGCATCCATCCAAGACGCATCAGAAAAGATTATTGCAGGATACCAAAAAATCCACTCCCTGGTGGTCTGCAAAGCATGGTGAGAAACTCAAAAAATCGCTCAACGTGCACCTATCCCATTTCAACATTGCAAAGTAGATCCCTCCCTCTCTACGTGCCCCTCTCGATCATCTCGATTGTCTCTGTTTTATAGACTGTGGACTTTCCAACCAAGACCCTTTGTTATGCCTATTTAGCTGTGATGCCTTGGTGTCCTCTTCCTCTTCATCCACCTGTGCCTCTCTCCCTCAGTGGATCCATATTTACCTCCTAATAGGTCGTAGAGTCCTCATGCAGGCCTGGATTCATCCCACCCAGCCTCAAATTGCTTCAGTGAAACATGTGCTACAATCACTATTTCTCACGGAAAAACTGGACACTGTTACCCAACACTCTAAGTCCTTGAAACATTTTATCGCCAGATGGCGACGCTATATGGAGTACTCCTTTTCTCCAGAAGAGATCTCTCAACATATGACACTCTTCTGATATACGGACTGTTACTGACGTGCGGATCTTACCAATACGCTGGGTAAACTCAGGATCCGAGATACCCCTGAATATCAGAACCCACTCATCCCTCCCTAGGCATTCCATATACTCCATTTGTTCTTTCACCGCTCCATTTGAGTTAAAATGTGAACTTGTTATTAACCCTTAAGCCTCGTACACACGACCGAGAATCTCGTCGTAAAAAAAAACGTTGTTTTTCTCGACGAGATTCTTGTCAAGCTTGACAAGATTCTTGTCAAGCTTTCCTTGCATACTGTACACACTGTCAATTCCAAATCTCGTTGTTGTAAAGCGCGGTCACGTACAACATGTACGACGGCAGTATAAAGAGGAAGTTCGATTCCAAGGCGCCACCCCTTGGGCTGCTTTTGTTGTTCTCGTGTTACCGCGTGTTATTAAAAGTTTGGGGAGAGACGATTTGCGCTTTTCAGTCTTCGTGCTTTCAGTTCGTTTTAGTGTGACGAATGTGCTATCTCCATTACGAACGCTAGTTTTACCAGAAGGAGCCCTCCTGTCTTATACTTGATTCTGAGCATGCGCAATTTTTTAAGACTCGGAAAAGCATACACACGACCGGTTTTCTCGTCGGGAAACAGGCCGACGAGAATCCCGACGAGAAAAACGAGAATCCTGACGAGAAAATAGAGAGCAGGTTCTCTATTTTTTTCGTCGGGATTCCCGGCAGTTTTCTCGACGAGAAACCATACACACGAACGGTTTTCTCGGCAAGAAAGCTCTCCCAACAGTTTTCTTGTCGTTTCTTGACGAGAAAACCGGTCATGTGTACGAGGCTTAATAGTCTCTCTTCCCTTATCTGGTTACAATGTCTACCCGCTTCCACTCCTCGGGTTGTTTCTTTGGTGCAATTTTTTAGTTATTTACTCTTGTTACACCAGATGCGCTATTATCAGTTAACTATGAATGTTCTGACTTTAGCCGTGCTGTCAAGGCTGATTGTTTATTACTGCTATTTTTGCTCTACTCTGTGAAGGCTATGTTATCTGTCTCAAAGCCTTTGCGGATATATGAGTTGTGTTCGTAATACTTTTCTATTTTTGTATTAAAATTCTTAATAAACATATATAAAAAAAAAAAGACCAAACTAAAAGGATACAATACATATATTGGCTTTCAATATATGAAAAATCACTGAACAATCCACCGGTATGTCCAATCAAGGGCTAACCTAGCCTTATAATATTACTTACTCAATATGTGGTTTAAACAGGAGACACTGCGAGGGTGCTTAATCGTGGTGCAGTACCAATCACCAGCTATATCTTAACAACTGCAACAGAAGAAAGATATTCTAACGTAATATACTGCTATATTACGATAATATAAATATGCATGCATGCAATAAAGTTCCATCAGCTAATAAGTGCATTATACATGCTAATCATATAGCCAATTCTAGATAGTACATCAAAATGATGACATCCCAAGTCACCCAAATATTAACCTAAAAATGCTGGATAGAAAGGATTGGCCAGCAGAAAGGAATAAAGCTCAAATATTCTTAGTCCATATACACCAAACAATGTTAATGGAGACCATCATACCAATACAATCACTATCATTAATGCATAATAGGGAATAAAGCTAGTAGTGTCTTAATGTTGCAGTAAAATAGACATCAAAATAAATCTCTACGTGGATTACCTAGTACCACCCAGTCGCCTTCGGGCTCCAGCAGCTGACACGCTGGAGATGCAGGCCTTTTATGTCTGACGTCGGCAGCCGGGTGTGGTCGAAAAACGTCACCGCGCATGCGCCGAGACACAGGATTCTATACCCTACTACATGACCCAAGAGGCAGCGTGGGGTGGTGGTCGGATGGGGAGGCACAGAGGAGGAAAATGGCACATCTGGATTGACCTATGTTACCCCTTAAAGTGGTTGTAAAGGCAGAAGGTTTTTTTATCTTTAAGGAGATGTCCAGCCAAAGCTCTTTTGCCTGTACTCCTATGGATCATAGGAGTGCAGTTAGTTTTGCACTCCTGTGACCCGTTTTCAGCAGAGAGCGGGCTGAAGTCTGCTCTCTGCTGACGTCACAGATTTCTGTCCAGGCACCGCGCCATCCCGACCACTGAGTCTGGATCTGCCAGGTGCCTGGACTGACACCTGGCTCAGCCTCTCAGCAAACTGCTGGGAGCCTGAGATGGCCGCTCCCTGCCCCTCCACAGCTCAGCACTCCAGTGAGCGAGGAGGGAGAAGAGCAGAGAGCTGCAACTGACAGTCTGTAGCTCTCTGCTCACGGAGCTATGAAAACCGAATGATCGGCGGTTTCCGATCGCTCGTTTCTTAGTGCAAAGGCGCTGGGAGACAAATGCAGCATTGGACCGATGCTACATCCACCTAGGTAAGTAAGTATGATTGGGGGAAAAAAATCCTTTACTTCTCTTTTAATGCATTCTTTGTATTAAGATAAAAAGCCTTCTGTGCAGCAGCCCCCCTAATACTTACCTGAGCCCCATCTAGATCCAACAAAGTTGCACGAGAGCCTCGGTTGTCCGGGACTCTATCTCCTCATTGGCTGAGACAGCAGCATGGTGCCATTGGCTCCCGCTGCTGTCAATCACAGTCAGTGAGCCCCTGAGGAGAGAGAGAGGGCGGGGATCTGTGTCTGAATGGATACACGGAGATGTGGCTAGGCTCAGTTGCCCCCATAGCAAGCTGCATGCTGTGGGGGCACTGGGAAGGAGGGAGGGGCCAGGAGCACCAGTAAAGGAACCCGAGAAGAGGAGGATCGGGGCTGCTCTGTGCAAAACCAACTGCACAGAGCAGGTAAGTATGACATGTTTGTTATTTTTAAACAAAAAAAACATACATGTAACATATAATCCATGTAAAATATAGAGTTTGCCTTTATTGCAATGCCCATTAACATGTGGCATAGTGTGTAATAACAAGAGTGCATGCTAACAGTGTGAAGCTAATCTAAAGAGGTGCATATAGTTAATACATTTTTTGGGTGGAGTAGGGAAGGATTCAAATCAGTTTCCTGTAATTCAAATGTAGCACACCCCCGTAGGAGCTGCTGGTTTAAATTTGGGCCTTGCACGTTACCTCACTGTTCGTTGTCTAGGGGATGAGAGTCTACAGAAAGTTCAATGTCCAAACAAGTTATGAATCCTTTTCGTCAGGCTTTATTTCCAAACAAACTTGCATAGGTAGAGGAATGGAGGGTTAGGGGAAGGTTCAGGCACACACAGCAGATCACTGGAGAGCTTCCAAGCTTTGAAAGTCACACTCACCACTCTCCTTCAAGTGGGTATTACTCACCCGGATAGGCCCCTCTCACTTGGCCTAGCAGCTGGGATGATGCACGAACAAATAAAGAAATAACAGTCTCTGCCACAGACCTTTAGGACAATTTAAGATGAACTGTTCAATGATCCTCTGCCACAGGATTTTATTACCCGGAGATCCAGCCTTACGGTTTTAGAGCCTTTAAGCCGACCCGGCACACTGTAAGGTAACATTAGCTACGGTGCATCCTCCAATAGGGTCACCAGGCCTTCCTCAAGATACCAGCCTTCCACTTGGTCCTCTCCAGGACAGGTCCTCCCCTGGTTTTCTCCATTGAGTGGCTTCCTCCCGCAGGACAGACAGCACAGGATCACCTTCAAAGTGTGGGCCTACTTGGAAGAGATGCAGCCTCGGGCCAACATGGCGCTGCGGCTGAAATTCCAGCATCAAATACCTCGAGCCAGGAGGGCCATGAGGCGAGAAGAGCCCTGAGAAAATAGCGCCTGCCCCTTAAGTACCCTTCCCCAGCATGCTCAGCGGGGAGACCACTCCCACTGAGCTGTTCCCGGGGAAAAATAACCAATACACTTTGGCCTGCTTGTGTTCCAACATTGGCCTGGGGTGGTAATGCCACCTACAGGCAAACAGTGGGAAGTCCTTCCAAACACAGCCATAGCCGGAACAGAAGCCGATTTAGCCTTAATCATTACAAAGTCTGAGCTAACTATCAGCTCAGACACCCACTAAATTTAACATAGCGCCTGATCATCAGGAGCAGGGCGCTACACAAATATAAGGTTTATTGTCATAATTTGGCACAAGATTGGGGCAAATGCCCACTGTTCATTTGCTATAATAGACTTCAAGTTTGAGAAGTTTGTAACCTTGACTTTGTATGCGTTTTAACTCCAAATAAAATATGTTTAGAAATAGAAAAAAACATTTTTCAGCAAAATGTCTTTTGTTTTTTAATTTATTTTGGTAAATCTACATTTCGTTGATTCCTAATTAGCATTAAAGAGAAACTATCATCAACATTACCAGGTATTTTAAATGCCTACTTACTGCAGTATTTATCCTTTCCATAAACAATGACTTACAATGTGCCTTTGAACTTGCTAGTAATTATGACTACTATAGGAATAGTCAGTTCCCTAGCACAGTCGCCTCCCTCCTTGCGCATCATAGCCCTCTTTTATTGTGAGGGTCTGTTTATTATCTGTGCTGGCCCAGCTCCTCTGCCCTGCCCCTAGCCTTCCTATATAACAGTGGTTCTCAACCTGGGGGTCGTGACTCCCTCGGGGGTCAAATGATGATTTGCCAGGGGTCACCAAATCATGGGCTGCTCCTGAAGCCCTCACCACTCTCCCAGCCTTTTTGTGGATGACCTTGATAAAGAGCACCTAAGTTGGCTGATCAGAACTCCCCACAGCACTGCCACTGATCCCATTCCCCCCACACCAAGGAGTAAGAGAAGGAATAAAAATAGAGAATACCTGGAAGGGAGAGGAAAAGAGGGGGTGGAACAATGAAAAAGGAGAGAAAGAATAAGAGAAAGAACAAGAAAGACGGCTAGAGAGAGGGATGGGAGGAAAAAAAAACAAGAAATTAGGATAGAGAGAGATAAAAGGGAAAGAAAAGAGAACAAAGAGAAAGAGTGGTACATCCTAAAATGTACCATATGAGGTTTTAATACTGTACAAGTGGAGGGGACTCAGGGAGCGCTAAATGTCTGTGGGTTAGGAGCGCAAATTACTTGTCTTGCCTTGGGTTCTGACAACCCACGCTACGAAAATAATTTTACTGTTAGGGGTCCCCACAACTTGGGAAATTTTATCAAGGGGTCACGGCACTAGAAGATTGAGAACCACTGCTGTATAATCTTTTATGAAACTGTTGGGGAAGAAACAAAACAAAATGCTATACAGTGCCACTTAAGTCAACTGGGACTGCTGATATTGTAATGGTGGGAAACCACAAAAGGGTTATTATGGATTCTACTACTGTTCCGAATTGTAAAGTTTAGATAACATTGCGTGCACACTGAAAGTAAGACTCCGACACGTCCGTGCAGATCCATTACTTCCTTCTAATGCTTTATTACAGGCAGTACTAAACTTTTTACACATAGCATGATACGTCACTATTATGTTAATGTAAAACTGGAAAGCACATCTGATTGGCTGAAATACAAGAACAGTACAAAAATGTGATGGTCAAGCTTGGTTGTCCCTCTGATCTGTCTTCACTTCTGCATTCCTAAAGATGAGTGGGAGAAGAGGGTATCTGCCATTTCTGTCTTCTCCAGTTTTCTCGGTGGGAGGGCGTGTTATTAGAGGCTGATTTGAGTAAGGAAGGATTACAGCAGTGGTGTACATGAAAAAGCAATATAGACTTTATAGTATAGTAAAGATGCATAGAGAATAGACATTTTCTAATTTATTATTATGCTCATTACATTCCTTCACAATATCACATTCGAGATGTCGGCGCCCAGCAGCAGTCTCAGGGCTTATGGATGTCTACACAAGGGAGTTTTATAAAGGTAAATACCATGCATATAATATGTTAAATGCACCTCTAATTTTTTAAGAAGTTTTCTGTCGAAGTGAATGGTCTACGCTAGACTACACTATGCTAAGGTGCCACTTATGAACTCATACAACTCCATTCATTAACAATGAAATTGTATTAGATTCCAGCTGAAAAGAAAATCACATCATCAAATACAAGCAAAGTCATTTTGAAATGCTGATTTTGGTGGTGATGCTACAAGAGAATCAGGTCATTTAGCTGTATGTAGACAATTTCAGGAAATAAGCGTATAATAAATTGTCTGGCTGATTTCCTGACATGAGAGAACCAACGTAGATGCCAAGCTTTTACACCCTCTGACTACTGTCTACGGCAGAGGTAATGTCTGGAGCCAAAATATGATTGGCAAAACAATTCTGACATATTGTAGAACAGATAGATTCATAACTGGTTTTACAGTAGAGCAGCTGCTTCTCAATTAGCAGATTACAATGGTATGCAGCGGCTGTAGAAGGTCACACATGGCTGCTGAGTCTCCTGCACTACCACTGGGTGAGCCTTTTGTTTGGAGGACAGAGGTCTATTAGCCTGGTTTGCTGCCGCAAATTGGCTGAGATGTATTCGGAAAGACATCTGTCTGTGAATTATCTATCTGCATTTCGGGAAGCCTGATGGATAGTAAGCAAAGATCATTTATTTTTCATCCTGATTTACAAATGGGACATTTGGTAATGTTTAATAAGTACAAATTATTATGGAGACATCTTGCACACTTTCTTGTAATGATGCTGCGATGACTAATGGGAATCTGTGTTTCTCCAGAGAATAGAACTATATGATATTTACAGATTCATATTCCAACAAAAAGTACTGAAAGAGGAACTTCGCTCGCTCCCCTGTCACTTTTTTTTTTATCACCACTTACCTGTTATCCAGACTTGTGCTTAAAGTGGTTGTAAACCCACTAATCGTTTTTTTTTTTTTTTACCCCACCTGCAAGAGAAAGGCATAATGAGCTAGTATGACTAGCATACTAGCTCATTATGTACCACTTACCTTAGACCGGGGCCCCGAAGCCGTCCGTGTCCCTGTCTTGAGCCGCAGCCATCGCTGCGGCGATAGCCGGAATGTTACTTCCGGGTATCGCTGCACCAGCCAATCACAGCGCCGCTCCGGCGCTGTGATTGGCCGGAGCGGCGGAGACATCACTCTGCGCATGCGCGCGGGAGCCGTCACATTTGGCTACGCCCAGCGATTGCTGGGAAGTAGCCGATTTTGTGAATGGGATTAACCCCATGAATGCGCCTGTCATTTAACTAAATATCTCCTAAACCGTGTAGGTTTAGGAGATATTTCTTGCACCTACAGGTAAGCCTTAATCTAGGCTTACCTGTAGGTGCAAGTTGAAAAAGTGGGTTTACAACCACTTTAAAGCAGAACTTCAGTTTTTTTTTTTTTTTAATTTCCATCTATTAAATCTTCTGCCCTTTTTGTTTTAACTTTGGATAGTAAAACATTTTTTTTACTGCCAGTAAATACCTTATACAGTTCCTGTTTCTTGTCTGGTCATTAGTCTAGGCTTATGACATCATGCACAGCTCTCTCTCTCAATCTCGTGAGAGTTTGCCAGGAAGGGAGGGAGGATGAGTCATAAGAGGGCCAATGAGAGCTTCAGGACTTCAGAGCTGAAGGTGTGCCTCTGTGTGTCTGTGCAAATCCAGGAAGTGAACAGGAAGCAGCTTCAGCTGCCCACAGTTAAAATGGCTGCAACCAGACTTAGTGGAGGGAGATTTCTGCAGCATATTTGGCAAGTACAGAATCACAGTATATATAAAATAATATGCAAAGTGGTTGGAGGGAAGCATCAGAATGGCAAAGATGTTTTTATTACAAATTATGTGAGCAGACTGCAGTTCTTCTTTAATTCAGATACTTACCTGCTCAGCGGATCCAGTGTTGCCTTGCTGTAGTTTCCTGATCAGGTGCCGCAGCTCGGGTTCCAAGTCATCTTGGTACTCCTTGGTTATTGGAAGCTGGCTGCCTCTTCTGGGTTCAGGCAGATGGCCTCTAATGCCAAGTGAAGCTCCGCCCAGTGGCTGCTGTTATATCCTGCTTCTGCAGCCTCCTGGGATATGTGACTTGGAATCCTAGGAAGGCACCCTTCATGTCACAGGAACCAATCCTGTCAGAGGTCCCTTCCTCACACCACAGTCGCCCATATACATCAGAGACCCCCTTATTACCAGACTCAGAGCCCCCCCAACACATCAGAGC
This sequence comes from Rana muscosa, assembly GCA_029206835.1. Lineage (NCBI taxonomy): Eukaryota > Metazoa > Chordata > Amphibia > Anura > Ranidae > Rana > Rana muscosa. Next base: position 192,487,291 of record CM055126.1, on the reverse strand, counting down.
CCCCCTATACATGAGAGCTCCCCTCACATCAGAGTACCCCCATGACAGAGTCCCATCATCACATCAGAATCTCTCCTCCATCAAAGTTCTCTCATCCATCTCAGGTATTGTGCTCACGACGAGCTGGGGGAACTCAACTGTCACTCCAAGGTGCCACATGGTTGAGAAACACTGGGCTAGATGATGCTAGAGGTCCTCCATCCAGGAAATCAGGAGGGCTCTATCTGACTTCTAATTCACACTGTGAGAATCTGTGTAAAAAATGGAGTGCCATAATCAATGGGACATTAGCGAGCAGGGATGTGAACAACACGTGAGGGTGTCTTATTAAAGGATAAGTTCACCTTTGTACACTTTTTTTCTTTCTAAATTCCAGCTCCCCTATGCACCAATACAGCATTCATATACTTTTTTTGCAAAAATATCAAAGCTTTCCATTAAATCTACAGTCACTTACTTTTTTGTCTGTTCCTTTGTCCTAATCCACGTTTCCAGACGTTTCCATTAGTAATGTCTTCTTCCTGATCAGACTTTAGGTCATGATACAGGAAGGAGTTGACCAGCTGACCTCATTAGCACCCACCCTGCATCATCCACCTACCCATTCCCAGGTGCACGTTTTTTAAATGAAATGCAATCAATCAGTGATCACCCTTCTCACTAAATACACAATCAGATTGCATAGTGTATGGTCATCTTTATACAAATACATAGAAGGAGTGGACAGAAACAATCAGCTGTCAAGCCCCGTTCACAACTCTGCATTCCCACATGTGTTTTTTTTTTCTTTTGCAAGGGTGGAGGCGTTTTGGAGCATTTTCACTCATCACACATATGGCAGCTCATCCACCTGAATAGGCTGCCCTACACACTGCAATTGCCCCAAAGAAGCTTCAGAACTTTTTTTTTAGAGTGGAGCTTGGTGCGTTTTTTACTGCGATTTTTGGTGCAGCGCATTTCTGAAATGCAAGGAAACGCACAGATGTGAATAAAGCCTCATTGTTCTTGTATTACTGCACCAATTACACTTTCAGGCTCCATTCACATCTAGCATAGAAGGAGCGCACATTTTGTGGCTAGTTTTTCCTGTGACACGCATGGGGCAGCCTGTTGATTTCAATTGGCTGCACTATATGTGGCTTATGAGAAATTTTGGCGTTTTGTGTGTTTTTTACTCTGTGTTTTGCATCATTTAGCCCTCGTTTTTTCACATGGCAAAATGTGTGTTTGCTTCTGTGTTTGGTGTGCCGTTAACAATTAATGGCACTTAAAGCGCAACTAGTAATTTTAGGTGTATAAAGATGGCCATACACTATGCAATCTGATTGTATGTTGTATATTTAGTGAGAGGGGTTATCACTGATGGATTGCATTTCATTTTAAAAAAACGTGCACCTGGGAATGGGTGGGTGGATGATGCAGGGTGCGTGCTAATGAGGTCAGCTGGTCAACTCCTTCCTGTGTCATGACCTATTAGTCTGATCAGGAAGACATTAGTAATGGAAACGTCTGGAAACGTGGATTAGGACAAGAAAAGTAAGTGACTGTAGACTTAAAGCGGAGGTCCACCCTGAAAAAATGTTAACATTAACCACTTAACGACCGCCCACTGTAAATATACGTCAGCAGAATGGCACCGACAGGCAGAATCACGTACATATACGTGATTGCCTTTGTATAGTTGGGGGGTCCGATCGGACCCCCCTTCTTTACAGTGGGTGGTCGTTTTACCCCCCCCCTAATAAAGGTTTAACCCCCTGATCACCCCCCAGATAACCCTTTCACCCCCTAGCACCGCCGTCACTAAGCAATCATTTTTCTGATCGATGTCTTAGCGTCGGTGATGCTGATCGGTAGCCAGTAATTTTTTTTAGGTTCGCCGCAGGTTTTTATAGCGTCGGGTACGCCCATATATTACCTAATGAAGGTTTAACCCCCTTGATCGCCCCCCAGGTAACCCTTTCACCCCCTATCACCACTGTCACTAAGTTATAATTTTTCTGATCGATGTCTTAGCGTCGGCGATGCTGATCGGTAGCCAGTAATTTTTTTTAGGTTCGCCGCAGGTTTTTATAGCGTCGGGTACCCCCATATATTACCTAATAAAGGTTTAACCCCCTTGATCACCCCCCAGGTAACCCTTTCACCCCCTAGCACCGCCGTCGCTATGCGATCATTTTTCTGATCGATGTCTTAGCGTCGGTGATGCTGATCGGTAGCCAGTAATTTTTTTTAGGTTCGCCGCAGGTTTTTATAGCGTCGGGTACCCCCATATATTACCTAATGAAGGTTTAACCCCCTTGATCGCCCCCCAGGTAACCCTTTCACCCCCTATCACCACTGTCACTAAGTTATAATTTTCTGATCGATGTCTTAGCGTCGGCGATGCTGATCGGTAGCCAGTCATTTTTTTTAGGTTCGCCGCAGGTTTTTATAGCGTCGGGTACCCCCATATATTACCTAATAAAGGTTTAACCCCCTTGATCACCCCCCAGGTAACCCTTTCACCCCCTAGCACCGCCGTCGCTATGCGATCATTTTTCTGATCCATGTCTTAGCGTCTGTGATGCTGATCGGTAGCCAGTAATTTTTTTTAGGTTCGCCGCAGGTTTTTATAGCGTCGGGTACCCCCATATATTACCTAATAAAGGTTTAACCCCCTTGATCACCCCCCCAGGTAACCCTTTCACCCCCTATCACCACTGTCACTAAGCGATAATTTTTCTGATCGATGTCTTAGCGTCGGCGATGCTGATAGGTAGCCAGTAATTTTTTTTAGGTTCGCCGCAGGTTTTTATAGCGTCGGGTACCCCCATATATTACCTAATAAAGGTGTAACCCCCTTGATCACCCCCCAGGTAACCCTTTCACCCCCTAGCACCGCCGTCACTATGCGATCATTTTTCTGATCGATGTCTTAGCGTCGGTGATGCTGATCGGTAGCCAGTCATTTTTTTTAGGTTCGCTGCAGGTTTTTATAGCGTCAGGTACCCCCATATATTATCTAATAAAGGTTTAACCCCCTGATCGCCCCCCAGGTAACCCTTTCACCCCCTATCACCACTGTCGCTAAGCAATCGTTTTTATGATCGTTGTCTTAGTGTCGGTGATGCCGATAGGTAGCCAGTAATTTTTTTTTAGGTTCGCCGTCAGGTTTTTATATAGCGTCAGGTACCCCCATATATTACCTAATAAAGGTTTTAACCCCCTAATTGCCCCTAGTTAACCCTTTCACCAGTGATCATCATATAAGTGTTACGGGTGACGCTGGTTAGTTAGTTTGCTTTTTATAGTGTCAGGGCACCCGCCGTATATAACCCAATAAAGGTTTAACCCCCTGATCGCCCGGCGGGTGATATCAGTTAGGTTTTAGCGTCAGAGAGGGTCTGCGTCACACCCCAGGCAGCGTCAGGTTAGTGCCAGTAATGCTAACACCCACACGTGAAGCATACACCCCCCTTAGTGGTATAGTATCTGAACAGATCAATATCTGATCTGATCAGATCTATACTAGCGTCCCCAGCAGTTTAGGGTTCCCAAAAACGCACTGTTAGTGGGATCAGCCCAGATACCTGCTGGCACCTGCGTTTTGCCCCTCCGTCCAGCCCAGGCCACCCAAGTGCAGTATCGATCGATCACTGTCACTTGCAAAACACAACACACATAACTGCAGCGTTCGCAGAGACAGGCCTGATCCCTGCGACTCCAGTGCTGTAGGAGGTGATTTCACCACCACAGTTAAAAAAAAAAGCAAATATGCCAAAGCATTGGGGCAGCAGGAGCGGAGGAGCGATTTTGCTCCTAATGCCGCGTACATACGGTCGAAATTCCGACGGAGGCTTGCCCGTGGAAAAGTCTGACCATGTGTACGCGGCATAACTTCTGCGGGAAGATGCCCCCATGCTTCGGCATATATAAATGGTGCATGTATGCCCATCATTAGAAGTGGGTGGATGAAGGGCGGTATTCTAATGGTGGGCATACCCACCGATCAATCTTTTTTTTTTCGTTCAGCCAACAGGCTGCATGAAAAAAAAGATTACAATACATGTCCAACAAGGACCAGCAACGTACTGGTATGTTGCTGGACTTTGAATGTTTATACCAGAATGATGCCTGCGGGTTTAGGTATCATCTTGGTATCATTCTTTTCAGCCAGCGGCCGGCTTTCATGTAAAAGCAATCCTAGTGGCTAATTAGCCTCTGGACTGCTTTTACAAGCAGTGGGAGGGAATGTCTCCCCCCCGGATATAAAAAGCGCCATTGGGAAATTGGGAAAGCATTTTATCACACCGATCTTGGTGTGGTCAGATGCTTTGAGGGCAGAGGAAAGATCTAGGGTCCAATAGACCCCAGTTTTTTCAAAAAAGAGTACCTGTCATTACCTATTGCTATCATAGGGGATATTTACATTCCCTGAGATAACAATAAAAGTGATAAAAATAAATAAATATGGAAGCAACAGTTTAAAAATAAAATAAAAAGGAAAATTAATAATAAAAAAAAAAAAAAAAAAAAAGCACCCCTGTCCTGCCCTGCTCTTGCCCAATGGCGAACGCAAGCGTCGGTCTGGCGTCATATGTAAACAGCAATTGCACCATGCATGTGAGGTATCACCGCGAAGGTCAGATCGAGGGCAGTAATTTTAGCAGTAGACCTCCTCTGTAAATCTAACGTGGTAACCTGTAAATGCTTTTAAAGGCTTTTAAAAATGTATGTAGTTTGTCGCCAATGCGCGTTTGTGCGAAATTTTAAAGCATGTCGTGTTTGGTATCTATGTACTCGGCCTAAGATCATCTTTTTTATTTCATCAAACATTTGGGCAATATAGTGTGTTTTAGTGCATTAAAATTAAAAAAAGTGTATTTTTTCCCAAAAAAATGCGTTTGAAAAATCGCTGCCCAAATACTGTGTAGAAAAAAAAAATGCAACACCCACCATTTTATTCTGTAGGGCCTTTGCTTTAAAAATATATATAATGTTTGGGGGTTCAACATAATTTTCTTGCAAAAAAAAAAATGTTTTCATGTAAACAAAAAGTGTCAAAAAGGGCTTTGTCTTCAAGTGGTTAGAAGAGTGGATGTAAGCTTCCTAATGTTGTGTATAAAATGCCAGAACAGTTCAAAACCCCCCCAAATGACCCCATTTTGGAAAGTAGACACCCCAAGCTATATACTGAGAGGCATGTCGAGTCCATGGAATATTTTATATGTTGACACAAGTTGCGGAAAAAATACAATTTTTTTTGTTTTTTTGCACAAAGTTGTCACTAAATGATATATTGCTCAAACATGCCATGGGCATATGTGGAATTACACCCCAAAATACATTCTGTTGCTTCTCCTGAGTACGCGGATACCACATGTGTGAGACTTTCTGGGAGCCTAGCCGCGTACGGGACCCCAAAAACCAAGCACCGCCTTCAGGCTTTCTAAGGGTGTCAATTTTTGATTTCACTTCTCACTGCCTATCACAGTTTCGGAGGCCATGGAATGCCCAGATGGCACAAAACCCCCCCCCCCCAAATGACCCCATTTTGGAAAGTAGACACCCCAAGCTATTTGCTGAGAGGTATTGTGAGTATTTTGCAGATCTCGCTTTTTGTCACAAAGTTTTGAAAATTGAAAAAAAAAAGAAAAAAAAAAAATGTTCTTTCTTCATTTTCAAAAACAAATGAGAGCTGTAAAATACTCACCATGCCTCTCAGCAAACAGCTTGGGGTGTCTACTTTCCAAAATGGGGTCATTTGGGGGGGGGGGTTTGTGCTATTTTGGCATTTTATGGCCTTCAAAACTGTGATAGGTAGTGAGGAGTGAAATCAAAAATTTGCGCCCTTAGAAATCCTGGAGGCGGTGCTTGGTTTCCGGGGTCCCGTACGTGGCTAGGCTCCTAAAAAGTCCCACACATGTGGTATCCCCGTACTCAGGAGAAGCAGAAGAATGTATTTTGGGGTGCAATTCCACATATAACCATGGCATGTGTGAGAAATATATCATTTAGTGACAACTTTTTGTAATCTTTTTTTTTTTTTTTTGTCATTATTCAATCACTTGGGACAAAAAAAAAAAATAGTCAATGGGCTCAACAGGCCTCTCAGCAATTTCCTTGGGGTGTCTACTTTCTAAAATGGGGTCATTTGGGGGGGTTTTGTGCTATTTTGGCATTTTATGGCCTTCAAAACTGTGATAGGTAGTGAGGAGTGAAATCAAAAATTTGCGCCCTTAGAAATCCTGAAGGCGGTGCTTGGTTTCCGGGTCCCGTACGTGGCTAGGCTCCTAAAAAGTCCCACACATGTGGTATCCCCGTACTCAGGAGAAGCAGCAGAATGTATTTTTGGGTGCAATTCCACATATAACCATGGCATGTGTGAGCAATATATCATTTAGTGACAACTTTTTGTAATTTTTTTTTTTTGTCTATATTCAATCACTTGGGACAAAAAAAAAATATTCAATGGGCTCAACATGCCTCTCAGCAATTTCCTTGGGGTGTCTACTTTCTAAAATGGGGTCATTTGGGGGGGTTTTGTACTGCCCTGTCATTTTAGCACCTCAAGAAATGAGATAGGCAGTCATAAATTAAAAGCTGTGTAAATTCCAGAAAATGTACCCTAGTTTGTAAACGCTATAACTTTTGCGCAAACCGATAAATATACGCTTATTGGCCTTTTTTTTACTAAAGACATGTGGCTGAATACATTTTGGCCTAAATGTATGACTAAAATTGAGTTTATTCAATTTTTCTTATAACAAAAAGTAGAAAATATCATTTTTTTTCAAAATTTTCGGTCTTTTTCCGTTTATATCGCAAAAAATAAAAATCGCAGAGGCAATCAAATACCATTAAAAGAAAGCTCTATTTGTGGGAAGAAAAGGACGCAAATTTCGTTTGGGTACAACATTGCATGTCCGCACAATTTACAGTTAAAGCAGCGCAGTGCAAAATTCTGAATTCACCTCTGGTCCTTTAGCTACCAAATGGTCCGGGGCTTAAGTGGTTAAAAATCCTAAAAAAAAAAAAAAATTATAGAAAAAAAAAAAATTGGACTCACCCTAAATGCCTGTTGCTATGCGGAAGTTCCCTAATCTGCCTCTAATGTTCCTCTTCTCGTTCGCGGTGGGTCTCCTTCCGCTTCCTCTTCTTGTGAATGGGGCGGGCTGCCTTCTGGGAACTGTGTGTATCCCAGGAGGCAAGCCGCCCATTCACAAACTGCCATGCGAGTGGCGCATGCGCAGTAGGAAACGGGCAGTGAAGCCTTACGGCTTCACTGCCTGTTTCCCTTACTGAGGATGGAGGAGCCGGGACCTGCCAGCAGCGATCGATCGCCGTGGTGGGACCGACATCGCGGGCGAGTAGGACAGGTAAGTGTCCTTATTAAAAGTCAGCAGCTACACTAGTAGTAGCTGCTGACTTTTTTTTTTCGGCTGCACCTCCGCTTTAATGGAAAGCTTTGATATTTTTGCAAAAAAAGTACACGAATGCTATATTGGTGCATAGGGGAACTGTAATTTAGAAGAAAAAAAAAGTGTACAAAGGTGAACTTACCCTTTAAAGGAGATAAGTAAGCACTTTGAGGGCTATGGTCAGCTTGAGCTAGTTAAGGGGGCTAGGAAAAGGGAATGATGAAGGAGGAGTTAATAGGATTAGTGAACTTGTCCTTAAAAAAATTGGAGTTGGAGTTAAGCCTGGTACACACGAGATAAATCATTGTACGTATTTTTTTTTTGCATGCTAGTTTCTATATCGAAAATGAAGAGGTTACTAAAGTACAAAAATTTTCATATAACAGAATAAAAATTTGGCAGTGATATAATGTGTTGTATTGTATATTCGGACGTAAACTGTATTGATTCAATGAAAATCGTACGATCTGGTATTGTACAAGAACATTTCTCGTCTTTCTCCCTTCGGATAATTTCGGACGAAAGCTTCGAAAACTGTATTTTTTGTATGATTTTCTGATCGTGTGTACGGCCCTTTAGAATGTAAAAATATGATAGTCCTTTCGGTATACAACTTATTGACCCAACAAAGAAACAGTTAAATTCTTCAAAGAAAGACAAACTCGCCAGTCAGCCTTTTCTGGTTTCTCCGTCGCCTTTCACCTCCGTCTTTGAGAAGTTATTTCATGATGAAGGGCGCACCAATTACTACAGGTTGTTATGGATACACGCAGAATAGGAAATAATTTCCTCCCATTTATCCAGGGACCATTTGTGTTGGTTACAAATACAGATTGAACTGACTATCACAGTAATTCTCCTCTGCATTTTGTTAAGATCTATAATACATTCATTTAAACTTCATAAATAAGGGTTACGCTGTGTCATGCTCGGTAAAGGCAGATAAAATAAATCTAATAAAGTGCCATTGAAATATCACTTTGCTGTTTTTATTGCTGCCATAAAAGTACCCTTACCAGCTGATTTTTATGGAAATAACAGATTATTATGGAAATCAGAACAGATCAAGTAAGGCTTCATTGACCTGAGGTTGGGAGTTTTTCAAGGCCCAATGTAAAATAATTGTTAATATGATTAGGGAGTTTACACAGACCATGGAGACAATATTATTAAATATATATATAAAAAAATACATAATAACATAAAAGGCATTTAAAATAAATAATTGTGAAGGAACACTTTAATGATTTGTTGCATAGAAGTTCCTCCACCCCAAACTCGCTCATCCATGTCTTTATGGACCTTGCTTTGTGCACTGATGTGCAGTCATGTTGGAACAGGAAGGGGCCATCCCCAAACTGTTCACACAAAGTTGGAAGCATTAAATTGTCCAAAATATCTTGGGGCCAATCCCAGCCCCTGAAAAACTACCCCATACCATAATCCCCCCTCCACCAAATGATTTGGACAAGTAATAAATAAACTAAATAAATAAAAATACGCTGAATTGTCTAGGATGTGTAGCGTTACCCCCTTAGGAGCTGCTGAATAGGATGCATCCTCTGACACACCAGGTTGAGTGTACAAACATACCATATCACAGGGAATCATTGAAAGTAATACTTAATACCCAATAGTAGGGCTTGCAGAATATTTATTACTGGGGAGGGGGAGTCGGTCCTTTGAGATGTCCTCCTGTTGGCTATTGTTGGGGCCCTTTAAGTGCCTCAGTGCACTCAACAACAGTCCCAGTTAATCTGCATGCAGTATAAGTATAATAAAGTCTCAGCACAGGTGTAAAGTAGATGTGGTTTAGATGTGGTAAAGGTTCAGTATAATAAGTGCGGTATAGAGTGCAGTATGGGTGCATTATGAATTGGGTACACTTGGTGTCCTGTTCTCAGTGGCTCAGTTCCTGCTAGCAGTACCAACAATGGGCGAATAGTCCTCTTACCAGTCCATGGGATGCTGCTGTGACCATTTGTGGTAGAAGCGGGGGGCCCTTGGTCTCTCCCCAAAAACCTCCAGTGATCAGCGGTGGGAAGAAAAGGGTGAGTGGATGTTCCAGTCCCTGGTGTCCTCACTCTGAGTCTCAGGCTTGGATCTCCACTGGTATGGTCTCCTGCTGGCAGGCAGTTACCCAGACAGAGGTGCTCTCTCTCTAAATCCCTTGATGCCAGGAGGAATGACTTTCTTGGGCAGTTTAATAAAAATCATCTCTACACTCCTCCTATTGCACACTGCCTATTGGGATCTGTAGTGTAACCATTATAGTGTAGCCATTATATGCCTGTTGTCTCAAAATACAACTTCCAATATTTTTTACTTTCTGCTATAAAACATACCCAATAAAAAAAAAAATAAATATATATATATATATATATATATTACTTCTTCATAAATCTAGGCCAATATGTATTCTGAGAAATATTTTTGGTAAAAAAAATCCCAATCAGCGTATATTGATTGGTTTGTGCAAAAGTTATAGCGTTTACAACCTATGGAATAAATACTAGAATTTTTATGTTTTTTTTTTTTCTACTAGTAGTAAGATCGGCGACTTATAAGCAGGACTGCAATATTCGGACAATCGGACATTATCTGAAACCTTTGACACTTTGTAGGAACCAGTGACACTAATACAGTGATCAGTGCTGAACATATGCACTGTCACTGTATTAATGACACTGGTTGAAAAGGGGTTAAACATCTAAGGTGATCAAAGGGTTAAATGTGCCTAACCAGTGTTTTTGTGTATTATGTGTGGTCCTTTTACTAAGGGATGTGATGGATTTTATTTCCTGCTTTGCAGGGAAAGAAAATGCATTGCATCCCTGCTGTCAGGACTGAGCTCTACCTTGTTTACATAGATCCAGATGATCGGCAGATGCCGGTGGACACTGGACATCCATTCGTCGGCACCCACTGATTGGATGCTGCTGTGACTAATCTACTTCTGCTGTGACAATCTGGAGCTACATTCGAAGGATTACCCCTTCCTGTCCTGCTGAAAATGTTTTCTCAGACAGGAACTTTCAAGAAAAGATCTCCATCCAGTTCATTAATTTCAAAAAATAATCGATGTGCCTCTATTTACTAATAAAAAAATTAAACGAACATTTCAAAAAATAATTTTTTTTAACGGAAATCTACTGGTGTACACTCACCTTTCGCATAGGACCAACACTACGCTAACTTATTCGTTTTGAGGCTTGTCATTGCTGTATATTTTTTCAGAGGTTGGTGTTTGTGCTTGGCCTCATCCTATCCTCTAGACTAGCCTTTCTCAACCAGGGTTCCATGGAATCCTAGGGTTCTTCAAGAGGTTGCTAGGGGTTCCCCAACAAGCAATTTCTGCCGCTCTGATAAGTTGGCACCTTAACCAATGGTCATTTGTTAGAAGGCAATTCTTCCAACTGACCACAAATGTAAGCAGCATTTCTCTCCTTGACCATCACACTAATGTACGGTACAGCTGTAGATGCAGACATTTTTATAAGTGTTTCCCTGGGACCGCAACATTATTTCAAGGGTTCCTCCTTATTAAAAAAAGTTTCAAAAGGCTGCTCTAGCCTGTGTGTGATCTAGTAAAAAATATGTTTTTAATGGCGAAAGGAGGAGGTGGGTCAGCAAACTAAAAATGTAAACTGAAAAAAGTGAATCCATGGATAATTTCTCTATAGTTCCAAATGTTCACTTTGGGATGACTGCAGCTCCTCTGGCCGACTAATGGATAATCTAGAGGTTTGACAAAGGGGGAGTCCCAATACCCCAACATGCATAGCCACGCCCTGTCTTTGACGTCATCACGCTACTACGTAATTTCCGGGTTCTGGCTTCCAGCTGCTGTTTGCGTTCCGCGTTGGTTACCGCTAGAGAGTCTGCTCCCAGCCGCTTCCTGCTTCATCTCTGCATTGCCCGGCGGTGCTTCCATGCTAAACTCTGTGCCAGCCATCACAGCTGCTTCCAGGTATTACTCTGCAACACCCGGTTGCTCCCCTGCCTAATTCTGCAGATGTTTAGAGGATGATTTGATGTGCCTTTACCTTTCTACAAATGTGAGTGTATTTTTATCCTTTTTACTGAGATTTAATAAAAATCTACACTTAGATGGTGGTAACCTTATCTTCCTTTGTATGATCTACCCTATGCTTTTAGGACTTGCTCACATAGATGACCATTGGGGGGTAAACGTGGTTAAGCCGTAATTTTACCGCCCCTGACCACCCACTTAAACAAGGACATTCAACCAATCAGGACTGTACACATGTCATGACTGTGATGCTTTGCTTTCCAGCAACAATTAAACCCTCTGTTGCATTTGTTGGGTTGTACCACCACCAAATGCAGGCCATTCCTCTTACAAAGAAAAAGAGCCGCTGCTCCAGGTGTATGATGATAATCTGAGGTGTATTGTCTCGTAGAGTGCCAGCCCCGGCCCGCCTCCGTGGGAAACTTGTAAGAAAAGAAATGGCTGCACATCCAGGAATTCCGATTGCCTTTTATTGTTCAAAGTGATAACACCAAAGACACCAACACAAGGTCACGTAGACGCGTTTCACACAAACATCTTGTGCTTAATCATTACCAATGATAATGATTAAGCACAAGATGTTTGTGTGAAACGCGTCTACGTGACCTCGTGTTGGTGTCTTTGCAATTCCTCTTGCTTGGGTTGTGGCAGAACCTTCCGGCAGTTTTAGCATGGTCATTCTGCCTTTTGAGAGTTAAAACAGGTGGCGAGGAGGAGACATACTGTCTCCCAACCCTGAGAAAAGCATTCCACCTCGCTTTTCAGAATGGGGGCAAGAGCTTCCGCACTTCTAAACCAGTCCTTGATCTCTGTCTGTAGTCATCATTCTACAATAAATGCTTTTCAGCTGATGTTTTGCAATCTGTCTGTCTGTGTGGGTGAAGGACACTGCATAACAGCTAGTCAATATGTGGCTGGTATTCCAAGTGTGGCGGATCCCGTGTACCCTACTGAGCACTGTTGTTCCACCCGTCGGCTGTTCCATCACCATAGGACTGCTTTGGGTTGTCTAGTTTGTTTGCTAGAACTCATTTTTTGTCTTGCTGGCTACAACAGGAAAGAAGTATTTTTTGCACTAGGGATTGTACAACTAATATAACAAGATCCCTAGGATTGCAAAGGTCATAAAGGAAGAAAAAAAAATCTGCAATTTTGAACCACTTAAAAACCTCTCAAAAGACAGAAATGGACTGGAGTATTTCTTCAACTTAACATGTAGCTCTGAGCTTGCCAAAAAGTGAATAAACATGAATTAGCCAACACAAGAAAAATGACAGCTCTTTCCACCACCAGCATAAATAATGTAGGTTCTGCTTTTTGTATCTGATTTGCTCTCTTTGTCTAGAGTAGACATTGGGATACAGCACCGCGTGTTTTTCCCCTTCTTTAGACCATTGCAGAAAAATGAAATGCAGCATCCAGAGCAAGTGACATGTTTACACTGAATGAAATAAAAAGGAAAGGTCTTTATATAAAAGAACGCTAATGGTTGAAACATTTCATCTATATATATATATGTTTTTTAAAACGATGACAGGTTGAACCTTGTTATTACAAAAACACTTATTAAATGTTTGAAAAACATGACAAGAGATGAGGCTCAAGCTTTTCATGAGGAATGGATATGTTTATTAGCCCAATTCTATGACCTCCTCAAAAATAGAAAGAAAGAAAAAAGAAAAGCTTATTTAAAAAAAAACAAATTTTAAGGGCCGTTATTATCAGTATATTACTTTAGAATTGCTATTAAGAAAATTTGTTGTGGAAGATGAGATGAAGTCTTTAACCGGTGGATGGACATATATGGCTGACCTCTAGCCGTCGATCAAAGCCGCATGGTGGTATTGAGCCAGAGGATGTGTCCAGATAGACAGCGCGCTGTTACAAGTGTGTGATTGAGGAGAACATTATGGTAACGGATAGTGAAATAGTCCAAGACTTGTAGGTATGGCTGAAACCTAAATAGCCATTTCAGTTTGCTTAATGTAATTGGGGCTTAGAAGAAGCCATCACCCTCTTGTTGATCTATATCAGTACGCTGTCATTGGGGGCAAATTCTGTTATATTTCCTAAAACATAATTTTTTTTTTTTTTTTGGTGCAAGTAGTGTATGGGTAACCTTTTTATAGCAGAGAAAAAACACTGGGATGCATAACCATGAGTCCAAAAAAACAGTCTTTATCAGGTATGTCGGAGGAAGACTCCAGCAAGCTTCCTTTAACAAGATGCAGCTCCTCAAGAGGGATGGAAGATAATAAAAACAAATTGGCAAGTCACATGAAGTAAGTTTGTGGAGGCATGTAGAGTATAATGCCGCGTACACACGGCCGTTTTTAATGTCATGGAAAAAAACAAAGTTTTTCTCAACGTGATTCTTCTCAAGCCTGCCTTGCATACACACTATCGTGAAAAAAAAATGCTTGAGCAAAGCGCGGTGACGTACAACACCTACGACAACACGTACGACGGCACTATAAAGGGGAAGTTCCATTCGGATGGCGCCACCCTTTGGGCTGCTTTTGCTGATTTCGTGTTACCGCGTGTTAGTAAAAGTTTGGTGTTAGCCGATTCGCGCTTTTCAGTCTCTGTGCTTTTCAGTCCGTTACAGCGTGACGAATGTGCTATCTCCATTACGAACACTAGTTTTACCAGAAAGAGCGCTCCCGTCTCATCACTTGCTTCTGAGTATGCACGTCTTTTTCACGTCGTTAATGTGTACACACTGCCGTTTTTCACGGCGAGAAAAACAATGACGTGAAAAACAACGGGAAAAAATAGAGCAGGTTCTAAATTTTTAATGGCCATTTTTCTCGTCGAGAAAAATGCTCTGAAGCCCACACACGATCGTTTTTAATGACCAATTTAAAAAATTGCATTTTTCTCATCATGAAAAATGGTCGTGTGTACGCGGCATAAGAAATCAGGACATCCAGGGAACCCTGTAGACAGATGCATCCAGTCCAGGGACTATGCAGCACTGCCACCAGCCAGGTAGGCATAGGAAGCTCAGAGCATATCCTGGTCAGGAGGAGGCTCCAGAGGAACCTAATGCATAATGTCAGATCCCAGGGGAGATCCTGGGGCAGTGGCTATATGTTTCAAGGTGTTCCTGACTTTTTGTCAAGCCCGGCTTGTCTTTAATGCATAGCCACACCCAAGGATGTCTCCCAACATCTGACATCATCCATTGGGTTCCTCTGGAGTCTCCTCCCGACCAGGAAGTGCTCTGAGCTTCCTATGCCTACTTGGCTGGCGGCAGCATTGCACAGTCCTAAGACTGGATGCATCCACTACAGGGTTCCCTCGATATCCTGATTTCTAATACTCTACATGCCTCCACAAACTTACTTCATGTAAGTTGCCAATTTGTTTTTTATCATACAATAAATGTTTTAATGATGCACTTAGATGGTGCCCTTCACTGTGTGTGTTTCTATTTCTTGAAACATGTGCTTCGAATTTCAATGTTTTAAATTTGAAAAAAAGATGTGTTTTTGTTTTATGTAGACATGCATTGGGCTGAGAGGCCTTAAAACACAACTCTTGGAAATCTTAAAATGTCTCTCTTGCATTTGGCCTGTGCTCATGCTGCAAGGGATAATTGCATGTTTAGGTCTATGGGGCACTGAAAGGAAGATTTACTTACCCGATCTTCTGCTCTTCCCTCCTGCTAGACTGGTCTCTGCAGTGCCTTTTCCCCAATGCTCCAGTGGTCTAAGGTTCTGACATCAAGATTGATGCAGGATCTATATCCCTCTGCAATGGACGTGATAACACCAAGGGACAGTCCACTGCTAGAACATTGGCGAACTCCATCTGCCAGGGGAGTGGAGGGTTCTGTGCTTATAATCTCCCCTAGAATAAATGAGCAGTGAACCCTTGAAGGGTGCAGCCCCACTTCAAAACTGAACTCTCAGTGTACAATTCTTGCACCTGTCAAGTGCCAGGATGGCACCCGCTTCCTGTGCCAGCCATTCAAGATGACTGAAGACCCTGCACCCTGAAGAAGCTGGGGCAGGCAAGGGAGCTTGCGGACATCATGGCGGTAAGTATTTGCGGACTTTAGTTCCAATTTGATTGCTTTTTGAGCTCTATTTCTATTGATACAAATTTTCAAAATAACAAATGTTATACTTTAGAGGTCTGATGTCAGATGATCAGAGGTTAAGGGGTGTATTTATGAAAAATTTGCAGAGCTATTCATCCTGTAAAACTGCATGCACATTCGTCCTGAGCAAGTGCCGGCAAAATAGAATATTACTAGGCTATTTTCTATCTAGGGTGAATGTTTTCAAGTGAATCAGGAAAATACTGCATTATGGCAAACAGATAACAAGCTGGTGCTCATAGAAAATTAATATTTATTTACTAGGATCGTTAGGCCCACCTAGTGGCCATAATGCTGTATTTTCCTTATTTATTCCTTATGAATGCAAAACATTTGACCTGGAGATAGAATAGTGCTCTCATTTGCGCAGTTTTAGAGGAATTAAAAGCTTTGCTTTTTTCTTTTTTTTAAAAAAAGATACTCCTTAGCGTAGTATAACACTCTGGGTAGCTAAAGTGTATTTTAAGGCAAAAAAAAGTTTTGGCTTGAAACTTTAAATAATAAATTTTTATGATGGTCTATTTATCAGTCTGCAAAGAAGGACAAATGAGGGGGGAAGAAGGACTGGGAGATGTGATTGAAAAAGAAGCACCGTGCCTCCTTAAAGTGGAGTTCCACCCAAAAATGGAACTTCCGCTTTTCGTAACCCTCCCCCCCCTCCGGTGTCACATTTGGCACCTTTCAGGGGGGAGGGGGGTGCAGATACCTGTCTAATACAGTTATTTGCACCCACTTCCGGGGAGAGACTCCCACGGGAGTCACTCCACTCCCCCCCCCCCCCCGCTGTCAGTGAAACACACTGGTCCCAGGAGACAGCGGGGACCACTGGGAACGCGCCGCGCTACTCGCGCATGCACAGCCGCAACGCTTCACTTCCTGATTCCCTCACCGAGGATGGCGGCGGGGGCAGCCGAGAGACGAGCGAGTGCTCGGCTTCGGCTACCGACATCGCGGGCACCATGGAAAGGTAAGTAAGTGTCCATTTATTAAAAGTCAGCAGCTGCAGTATTTGTAGCTGCTGGCTTTTAATAAAAGAAAAATTGCGGGGCCTCTGCTTTAAAGAGGAACTGAAGTCTGCTCACATAATTTGTAATAAAATCTTTGCCATTCTGAGGCTTCCCTCCAACCACTTTGCATATTATTTTATATATACTGTAATTCTGTACTTCCCAAATATGCTGCAGAAATCTCCCTCCAATAAGTCTGGCTGCAGCCATTTTAACTGTGGGCAGCTGAAGCTGCTGTCTGTTCACTTCCTGAATTTACACAGACACACAGAGGCACACCTCCAGCTCTGCAGCCCTGCAGCTCTCATTGGCCCTCTTATGACTCATCCCCTATCCCTTCTTGGCAAACTCTCACAAGAGTTAGAGAGAGCATGATGTCACAAGCCTAGGCTAATGACCAGACACGAAACAGGAAGTGGGCTGTATAAGGTATTTAATGACAGAAAAAAAAATGTTTGGATAGTAAAAGTTAAAACCACAAAGGCAGAAGATTTAATGGGTGGAAAGTTGAAAAAAATGTCAGAAGAGCTGCTCTAAGGGACACTTGGGAGCTATGTAATTGGAAACCAAATAATGGTCTTTTGTCAGATAATAATCCCTAAAGTGTTTGAATGAACTTCTCATATGTGCACCCTTTTTTCTGTGAACAATACCATTTAAAAGTGTTTTGTTACATCTGTTCAATAAGTGCAAAAAAAGAAACAAAATACTTCTTGATCTTGCCAAAAATTCAATGAGCTCATACACTATATTACCAAAATTATTGGGACGCCGGCCTTTACATGCATATGAACTTTAATGGCATCCATAGACACACTCTTAAACCTTGTGGACAGCCTTCCTAGAAGAGTTGAAGCTGTTATAGCTGCAAAGGGTGTGGCTGCACTACTGCTGATCTCCTGAGCTCCAGTGAGGCCTACTGATCCAGGGAGCTTGATTACTCCCTATACCCAGGGTGGATGCAGGAACCTGAGGTGGACCCAGGGGAGGATCCCCCGGATGGCCAGAGTACTGGTCCTCCCATACCAGTGTTTGAGGACCTAGGAAATGGCCCAGCTAAAGGTGAAAGCCTGGCAACCTACAGAAAGAAGGTTTGTGCTAGGATTGCGAGAGTCGCTAAGGAGGAAGAAGTACTGGCGAAGTTGAAGTTTGACTTCAAGCATAAAAAAATTGCAAGTGACCGGCTTCACAGTTCTAAGAGGAAACAGATGCGGCCTGAGTTAATGGCTTTGGAGGCCAAAGTGGAAAAGCAGAGTCTGCTGGTGGCCACATTGAAAGAAACCAGTGGTGCTTTCAAGGAGAAGTATGGCAACGATGATCGCTTCCGTGCAATGCGCAGAGGGGCCATAGAGGCCAGTGGAGGGCAGGCATCATCAGAGTGCGTGAAGCAAAGGTCAGTGCAAAGCAAAAAAGTTTCTGTGGGCTCGGATTGTGTTTCTGGCCAGCACGCTGGAAAATCTTTGCATCCCGAGCCAACTATCAGTATGCCTGCAGAAAGTGGAGAAAGCTCTGGCACACAGGCTGCGGGTGATCAGCAGTCAGGTGTTTTGACTGGCAGTATGTCATTGGGCCAAGGAAGTTCTGTGCCCTTACCACCGCAGCAGGAGGCCATGGAGCAAGATGATCCATCTGAGCCTGTGGAGGGAGCAGGTATGCTGAACTTCATATCAGAAATGGAATCACCTTTGCATGGTCGCAAGTTTGAAGTGTCTGGATCATCTGAGGATGAAGAAGAGGTTGATGATGTCCCCCCAAAACCTTTGAAACATCGGGTGACAGAAAAAGAAGTTTTTGGTCATGACTTGCCTGTACAATGTAATGGAGGTGTAGTTCCTATGGATGGTGCAGTAGAGGGCAGCGGAGAGCAAGCTCATCTCCTGGCTGAGACTTCCACCTGTGTACAGCCAGCCAGTGCAGACTCTGCTGAGAAGAGTGCTGACAAAGACATCTCTACTGCTGGTAATGAAGTAAGAATTACCAAGGGTAATGTAAATGACATTTCTGTGTCAGAAGTCTCTGCTCCATCTGTTCCTGACAATAATGTTAATACTTTATCTAAAGAAGGGTCTGTTACTAAAAGTGATGTGCCTGATGTTGCAAGGAGTGCGGTTATTTCCCATGCTGCAGCACTGGCTGCACCTGTCCCCGGGGTGAGTAGGACCAGTTATTCTGCGGTCACTGGGAGTAATGTGAGTGAAGGTCAGGCCAATCTGTCACCATCTGGTAGCTCCTTTAAACGCCGCAATGTGGTCCAATTGAGGTGGACTGGAGAAGGCCCCCCCCCCCAAATAGGAGAGATGTGGTGGACCGTATTCTGGGGATAGGTTTTAAAGCAGAGGAGATTTTTGCCCTTATCAGCCCAGTTGGGTCATATGAATATGACCTCTCCTTTGTCAAGGCGGAAGGTTTAGATGTCTTTTGGGAGAGGTATGAGCAGAGGTGTAAGGAGTCCCCAAGATGGGCAGGTTTGTCACCTAAAGTAGTCTCCCGCCAGCCATTATACAAGAACGTTACCATTCTAGTGCGTAACGAGTCCATTCCTGCTGCGGATCTGGTGGTGTGGTTGAGGAGATATGCGGATGTCCAAGCCCCCTTGAGGAAAGTTGTAGATGACAGGGGGATATGGACAGGAGGATGGACAGTGTTATTAAAACTACATGTCACGGGTAATGTTGTTAAGCACATCCCTTCGTCTGCCTTTATAGGTCGTGACAGGATTATTACATTTTATGCAGGGCAACCAAAGCTTTGTCATCGCTGTGGTGAAAAGGGCCATTTTTCAAGCTCATGTTCTGCGCAGAAATGTTCCCTCTGTCAGGGCTCAGGGCATGTTGCAAAGGACTGCAATAGTATTCGTTGTAATCTTTGTAACAAGTTAGGTCACCCCTATAGCCTTTGCCCTGAAGCCCTCCATAATCAGCCAGAGGTGGTGGAAGAACTGCTGAGGATGGAGGAGGAGGAACGTGGGGGGCAGCAAGGGGTTGGTGGAGCTGTTTCAGCTAGTCCTGAGGGGCCCCCCCAGGTGTCAGTTTCCCAATCTGAAGGTGTGACCCCTCTTGTGTCTGCTCCCCAGTCTGTGCTCCCTACTGTATCAGTGTCTACTTCTGTTGTGTGTTCTTCCCCAGTGTTTCAGGTGCCCAGTGTTCCAGGTGTAAATAAGTCATCCAGATTGGCTGAGGCTGCCAAAGGGGCAGATTCATGCCGATCTGAGGTGGCAGCTTCACCTGGGCCTTCCCTGAGGCAACGTAAGACCTCTAGTGGAGGTTCTAAGGGGAAGAAGGGGGAAGTTGCCACTGCTAATGATGTAGATGAGGCCTTTCAGGGTGATGTTTCAGGGGAGGAGGGAGAGTGGACCAAGGTGGGCAGAAGGAGGAATAAGGTAGTCCTGACCTCTGCCTCCTCGGTTTCATCTTTAGAGGTAGATGATCTACCTCTGGGAAACAAGTTTGGGTCCTTATCTGAGGGGGAGAAGGAGTCTTCTAATTCCGTATCTCAGATGGAGGAGGATGAGGTAGAGTGCTCCCTAAAGAGGTCAAGGTCTCCAGTAAAGGGGGAGGGAGCTCAGGCTAAGAAACGCCTACCTCAATCATCCTGATGGCAGTTCCCACTCCGATAAAGGTGGCAACCATTAATGTTGCCAGCATAAAATCTGTAGGGGCTCGTAACATGGCCTTATTTTTGCTCAGCGAGATGGATGCTGATGTTTTATTTTTGCAAGAGACCCGGCTAAATAGCCTTGCCGATGTCCACCTGGCAAAGAGGGAGTGGAGGCGTGGGCCCTCCTTCTGGTCTCTTGCGGCCGAGCCTTACAGCGGAGTTGCAGTACTTTTTACTGGCATGGTAACGTGTCTGCGGGTTATCGAGGTAGAGATTGGAAGGTGTATGGTCTTGGACGTCTCTGTGAAGGGGCATGATCTACGTTTAGTAAATATTTATGGACCACAAACTAGATGGGAGAGGAAATGCCTCTTTACAAAGATTAAGCCTTTCCTTTTTACATCTCGGCAAGTTGTCTTTGGAGGTGATTTTAACACCGTTACTAGGCCCAAAGACAGGAAAGGCTCCACTGACAGCCTGAGATATGATAGCGTCTTTCTTAATTCGATAGCCAGGGAAGCAGGTCTGGAAGATGCGCATATTAAGCGTTGCCCAGACAGCACGGGGTACACATTTAAGCGAGGCAGTTGTGAGAGAAGGATAGACAGGGTTTTTTTTAAGGGGGACTCTGCCTTTTCGGCTCCTGAGTGTCGTATGGTGGAGTTCTCTGATCACCTTATGCTGTCTGTTATTCTCAATGCTTCAGATATGCCACCTAAAGGAAAGGGTATTTGGAGGATGAATTCGGCTCTGCTGGATGACGAGGAGGTAAGACAATCTTTTGAGGATTTTTTTCAGGCTCAGGTAACTATCCTGGATTTCTGCAGCAGTAAGTCGGAGTGGTGGGAGCTTGCCAAAAGCCGGATTAGTGGGTTTTTCAAGGCCATAGGAAAAAGGAAACAGCTTGGTAGGTACATTGCCTACCAGCAGCTGCGGAGAAAACTTGATCGCCTTGTCTCGAGTGGTGGAGATTCAGGGGCAATCTCTGAGGTAAAACTTCTCCTTAGGAAGTATCAGTATGATCGGCACGCTTCTTTGGTTCTGGAAAGGGACTACGGGAAATATCACTCGCCCGACCCTTATCAGAACTGCAAACAAAGCGCAGCAGTTAAGACGGTTGTTGGGCTAAGGGATAGTACGGGCTCTTTGACGAAATCCAGGTCAGGGATCCTGGAGGTCTCAAGGTCTTTTTATGTGGATCTTCTGGGGAGAAGTACCTCGATCGGGCAAAGATGTCAAGTTTTCTGGATTCTACACCAGGTCTGGGAAATAACATTCCGCTGGCAAGTTTGACGGGGGAAATCACAGCAGAAGAGGTAGTCAAAGCTATAGACGGTCTGGCTATTAAGAAAACACCTGGGCCAGACGGATTGACAGCTGAATTTTATAAGACTTTCAAATCCAGCTTGGTACCCTATCTTGTGGAGGTATTTAATGGCTGCCTGCAAGAGGGTTCGCTCCCTCCCTCCATGAGACAATCTGCTGTGATTCTGTTGTCAAAAGGCAAGGATCCCTCGATGATTGAGAATTGGCGACCCATTAGCCTTCTCAATGTCGATAGAAAAATTCTGGCGAAGATAATTTTCTGGCGCTTGTCGTCAGTAGCAGACAGATTGCTTTCTCGTCAGCAGCACTGTTCGGTCCAGGGCAGGAGCAGTTTTTCAGCGGTGTTAGCTGTCCGGGAGGCTCTGGAACATTGCAGGGCTGAAGGCTGGGGAAAGTATTTGCTGGCATTGGATCAGGCGAAGGCTTTTGATCGTGTCAACCATGAGTACCTCTGGTTTCTCCTTGACAAGTATGGCCTGGAGGGTGGGTTTATTGGATGGCTTAAGACTTTATACAGAGAGGCAGAGAGCTTCATGCTTGTTAACGGTTGGGTTGGACGACCCTTCAGGGTTGGATCCGGGGTGCGCCAGGGGTGTCCACTGAGCCCTTTGCTATATGTGTTCGCAATCGACCCCTTCATTAGAAGGCTAGAGAGCGGACCGTTGTGCGGGGTGCCGGTGGGCATTACTGGTGAGCCACCCTTGAGGGTTGTAGCCTATGCTGATGACGTTTCTGTCTTTATCTCTGGGACAGAGGAGGCGCAGGAGGTGGTCTCAGTTATAGAGCAGTATTCCGAGGCATCGGGCTCCCAGGTCAACCGTGATAAAAGTGAAGTTTTTTGGATGAGCGAGGGAGGTGAGAGCTTTGCACTTCCGGACACCTTCCCGAGGCCTCAGCAGAAAATCAAAATATTAGGCATCGAGTTTGGCGCTGATGATTACAGTAAGTCAAATTGGGAAGCCAGGCTGAATGATGCTGATGTCAAGGTGAAATGCTGGAAGGGGTGGCGGCTCTCCTTGAGGGAAAGGGTGGACTTGATTAAGACCTACCTGATTCCTACCTTTCTGTATGTCAGCTTTGTTTGCATCTTGCCAGAGTCCTTCTATACCAGGATTTATAGTTGTTTCTTCCAATTATTATGGGGGAACAGGCTGAATCTTGTGAAGCGGAATGTGACTTACCTATCAAGGCGGAAGGGTGGCCTAGGGATGGTCAACCCGGTTGTGTTCTTCTCTCTGATGTTTTTGAAACACAATTTTGGTAACATGCTAGCAGAGAGACCGCCTGGATGGGTAGGTATTTTCCAGATCTGGTTTAGACCTTTTCTGGGCTGTTGGGAGAGTGGCGGGCCAGTGAAAAGCCTAAGGATCAAGCATGGTAAGCTCCCGGCTTATGTTGCCCCGTGCCTGAAAATTCTTAAACGGTGGCATGTGACAGCGGAGGATATCAGGCCCCTCCCTAGGAGACTCCTGGGTGAGAAGATCGTGGGTACTGTCTTTCACGCGCCACTGGCCTTAAGGGATTGCCCAGGTCATATTATGAGGGAAGGTTTACGTTTAATAAATTCTGAGCGGATTCCCTTGAAATTTAGGGACCAGGCCTGGCTCGCTTTCCACGGTAGGCTCTATGTGAGGGGGAACGTGAAGTGCCGCTCTTTGGACAATCGTGGTTGTCCAAGAGCGGAGTGTCAGGGTGAAGTGGAAACCATGGACCACTTCTTGCTTCAGTGCCCTTTCAATATAGAAGTCTATAAAAAGGTGGGGAGGGCTCTAAATATTCCTTTCTTGCCTAGCATGTCTTATGCTGAGTGGGTGTATGGAGCATTGCAGAATCGCAAGGGATTTGATTTGGACACTCTTTTTTTAGTCAGCTTAGTAGTCCAATATTACACCTGGAATGCACGGTGTCAGGTATCCCTTCGGCAGAAAGTCCTTCCTGTTCCGGTGGTGGTGTGTGAGATTCTTGGTGAGGTAGGGAAAATTCGGGGTCTCGAGAAAGACAGATGGCGGCAAAGGGTCTGGATAAAGGCGTGGAGGAATATCAGGCCTGTAGCTGCTGTTTGTTGATCTCTGGGTGTTGGGTTCTTTCCCTGTTTTCTCTCTGGGCACTCCCTTAGATTTTCAAGGATACACATAATTTTTGAAGAAAGGCTACATACACATGATAATCTATGTTTCTTGGTCTGAGTGTTAATCAAGTTGAGTAATGTGTAGTATTTTTGAAGATGTCCGTGCTTGTAGTGATGTGTGTGTGTATATATAGTATAATTTAATGCAGTGATATTTCTCTTGGTGGAAAAAAACGTTTGTTCATATATTATAGGTTGAAGTATGCCTTTATTATTATTAGTCTTGTATACAATATGTTATGCATATATAAAAAAAAAAAAAAAAAAAAAGGAAAAATATATATTTATTTTTTGTATTTTTGTATAAAACAAAAGTTGGAATGTGTTTCTTGTTTGCAAGATTCTCAAAATAAAAAATTGCCAACTCAATATTGAACCCTACGGACTAAGACTGGAAGGCCATTAAAGTTTATCAAATTATTCATGAAGCCGAGAGATTTCAATAAATGCACCACCTCCTATAGAGTATAACAGAAAAGTGTGTAGGCCCCAAGGGAGTAGCGAGTGACTCCACTCACTGCGCCCTTGGGGCTTACAAACTTTTCTAGGAGGTCATTAAAGTTCATGTAAAGGCAGGTGTCCCAATACTTTTGACAATATCGTGTAACTTCCTTCTAGTGAGCTGACAATGCTCCACTGAAATTTTAAAACATTGTTATCGGCCATGCCTTAGTTCTCCCTGTGGACTACAGAACTTAGTGCCTTGAAAAAGTATTCATACCCCTTGAAATTTTCCAAATTTTGTCATGTTACAACCAAAAACGTAAATGTATTTTATTAGGATTTTATGTGATAGACCAACACAAAGTGGCACGTGTCAAGGGGTATGAATACTTTTTCAAGGCACCGTATCTCCACTCTAAGTTATGGAGGTGAGAGGATGGGAAGGTATTCTTTAGTCCTAGGGTGCCAACACCACTTCTTCATAGATACAGTATGGCGAGTGTTGCACTACAACAGGAAGTATGTTACTAGCAGGGCCACCAGATGAAAATAAAAAGATTTTTTGAGTGCAGGTAAGTATAGGAAAGCTTACACCTGATTGTCATGGACTAGAATATCTTTCTCCATTGCCATCGCTGTCATCAATGTCATCAACAATATCCTGCAGGATGAGGTTTGATCAGCACATCAGAAGCATTGCTCCATATTGGATTTTTCAGCTCGTGTTTAATATTACTCCATCTTTTTGTGGTTTCCTGGAAGACAAAGCAGGATAAACAAATCCATTGATTATTTGAGATGCAGCAGATCAGTGGTCAGAGCAATGACTAGCCACTCACAGTAATCTGGATTTTGTAATTAACTGCACGTGCCCCAATTTTCAAGTCAAATGTACAATGTCTGTACACCCAGATGTCGGAGCTGGACACCGCATACACTCAACGCAATGAATTTTAATGAGGCCGTTCTGCCTTTGGCAGACTCTGTTCTTCTTTACTGTCTCCAAACACAATAAACACAGAAATATGTTATAAAGAAGAAATGAGCCTAAAATAGAAGCTAATTGTGTAAAAGAGCCAATAATATCTCTTCCAGATATACTTATTGGAGTTGAGTCACATTTTTAGCCGATACCCCAAATGCCCTCCTTTAAGCTGCAATGGTTGCCAGACAGGCTTGTATACTTGACACGGCTGCAAAGCTTTGCTTCACGGCATGGAAAGAATTATACCCTTGTCAGTACTGCCCACCGCCACCGAACGCGATCCATTTAAGTGTTTGAGGACATGCTGCAACCACCCTGCAACTGTATGCAATATGTCGCCTCCCCATTGCCTGTTTTAACCTCTAAAAGCCTGCACCACCACATTGCAACCTCGTTTTTTGCCCTTGGTCGCAGGGTGGTTGCAGTGTGGCCCCATTCACTTGAATGAGTCATGTTCTGCACATGGGACTGCCCGGCAAATGTAACAGCGGGCACAAATGGTGCTGTGCTGTGGATCAAAGGATTGCAGGCTTAGCAAGTATGTTGCACTTTTTTTAAATCAAATAGGAGTTTATTCAGAGAGCAATAGGTATACAAAAGAAATACTTCACACAATACAGCACATACTTCTGTGTGTCCACAGGAGAAGGAAGGGACAATACCCTACAAATAGAGGCACAACATAATAAGAAAAATACACCCTTTTTTTTTAAGTCAAAAACACCCAACCCTGTACCACATCTGTCTCAATACAATAGTGTAGTTTCTGCAACACAGTACAAAAAATATCACAGGCATCCATGTAAGAAAATAGGACTTATAGTCGTTGTATCCAGACCGGGGTAAGATAGACCGACTCATAGCCGAGCAATAGACCACCACGCGGGGAGTATCACCCCTAGTGCCATGTTCCCTCCCACTCAGATCCTCCGTCCCTTATACTAGCATTCGTTCCATAACCAGATCAACCGGGGCCAGACCTGGAATCTCCAACCACCGAGCCCAAATCTTGTCAAATTTCCTCACACTCCCTCTATGCTGAAATATATACTTTTCCAGCCTAATAGTGTCCCCCATGAGATTCCGCCATTCCCTCACCGTGGGGGGTTCCTCTGACTTCCAGTGTCGCAAAATAAGCTTCCTGGCCTGGAAGAGAGCTCTCGCTATGCCCACCCTGATGGGATCCTCCTCCGGTATGTTGTCTATGATCCCCAGCAAACATAATTTAGGGTGTGCAATAAGCTGCACCTGGAAAACTTTATTAATCGTATCCAAGACCTCCGTCCAGTAAAGATGCAGTTTGGGACACCGCCACAACATGTGGATCAGGTCACCATGGTCCCTCTTGCATCTAGTACAGGCAGGGTCCTCTCGGACCCCCATACTTACCATCCTAGCCGGGGTATAGTGTACACGCAGCAGTATATACAGCTGAGACAACCTTTGGGCTACATTAAGAGAACACAAGGGAATGGCCAACAGAGCGTCTTCCCACTGGTCCTCCTCAAAAGCTCCAACGTCTCTCTCCCACTTTGAGATGATGCCTGCCATGTTGTTAGGAAGGAATCTGCTGAGGAGCATGGAGTAACTGCACGAAATGAAACCCTTAAACGAGGTTACGTCTCTCATGTAGTTAAAAATCGGCGTGGGGCTTAGTGTCCAGCCATCTCCCTTCGCTTGGGCCCTGACCGCATGTTGAAGCTGGAAATAAAAAAAACTGCATAGAGGCAGGGAGCTGAAATTCAGCCTGCAGCTCCAAGAATGAGCGCAGCTGCCCGTTCCTAAAAAATTGTGTCAAATGGGTAATCCCGTAAGTATGTTGCACTTTGAATGACAATTGCGCGGTCATGCTACACTGTAACCAGTTTTATCATTTTCTTCATACAAATAAAGCTTTCTTTTGGTAATATTTAATCACTGCTGGGATTTTTTTTTTTTTTTTTAAAAGACCGAAAATTTTGAAAAAAATTAGTTTTTCTTAGTTTCTGTCAGTAAATTTTGTAAATAAGTAATTTTTCTTCTTCACTGATGTATGCTGATGAGGCAGCGCTGATGGGCACTGATGAGGTGGCACTGATGAGGCAGCACTTTTGGGCACTGAACAGGTGGCACTGATGAAGAGGCACTAATATTCTGCACTTTTGGGCACTGATATGTGGCACTGATAGTCGCACTGATGGGTGGCACTGGTGGGCACCAATAGGTGGCAAGACAAAAGGGGAGAGAAGAGGCGCCTCTGGGTGCAGATATTTCAACAAGTTTAATATACAATTAGATTTCCATATAGTGCACTCACATTTAAGTAGTTAAAAGCAGGCATTGAGTAATGTCCCAAGGTGTGGGGCTGTCCTCAGTAGAGTCAATCCCTTTCCTTGATCTCCTAGGCTGTGCGTCCTGTGATTGTGATGGAGGCTCTACACCACTGGATGGAGTGCAGCAGGTTAGCGGTGGAGCTGTGAAACGTGTCCTCAGTGCGAGGTTTGGAGCGCAGGGAGATGTCAGGCGGAGGGGGATGACGTCATCGCCTCTTCTCTCCCCTTTTGTCTTTTCAGTGCTGGGAACATGGTCTCTGTTCCACCTTGATGGCAGCCCTGAGTGTGGTCCATTCCCATTCCATTTATCCTATTTTATCCCATTTTACTTTTTTATTGTTTATTTCCCCTCCCCCCTCTAATTTTTACTCTTTATGAACTATCATTGAAAGACTCTAGTCCTTGTGGACACCTATTAAGGAGACTGTGGACTCAGTACCATACTGTGTATACGTGGTTCATTTATGCATCCAGCACAAAAGAATACATCTATAAGATAACCTTGTATTAGATACTTGCGCCTTTTACTTGTATATGCCAATAGGTGGCACTGGTGGGCACTGATAGGTGCAACTGTTGGGCACTGATAGCCGGCACTGGTGGGCACTGACATATGGCTTGGATAGGCGGCACTGATGGGCCGCACTAATGGGCATTGATGGGTGGCACTGATGGGCAGAACTGATGGGCATTGATGGGCTTTACTGATGGGCAGCACTGATAGGTGGCATTGATGGGCACTGAAAGCCAGCACTGACTGGCATCACTAATGGGCACTGTGATTGCTGGCTCTGGTGGGCACTGATTGTTGGCACTGTTAGGCACTGATTGCTGGCACTGGTGGGCACTGATTGATGGAACTCCTGGCGCTCTAATGTAATCGGGGCACTGATCATCAGTGCCCTGATTACATCTCTTACTGTCCCCTGCGAGGAGATGCCGCTGACCAGCTCTCCTCGCCACACACTCAGTCAGTGTGAGGCGAGGAGCGCTGATAACCGGCACTTCCTTATTTACATGTGACCGGCTGTGATTGCACACAGCCGATCACATGATTAAAGCGGTTGTATACCCGTATTTCTTTTTTTTTAACACCTGTAAAGGAAAAGGCATAATGAGCTTGTATGCATAGCATACAAGCTCATTATGAAATACTTACCTTAGAACGAGGCGTCGGTGTCCCTCCCAGTCCACGCCGAGGCAGCTGACATTATGCCTTGGCGTGTCTTCCGGGTATCGCGGCTCCAGCTCTGTGAGTGGCTGGAGCCTCGATTCGTCACTCCCGCGCATGCGTGTGGGAGACTTCTTTCCGGCAGGGTCCGGCGTCCGCCGGGCCTTCAGCCGAGAATCCCCTGTGCGCATGCGCCGCTGCAGTCAGTGGCGAAGTGCAAGGGGAATATCTCCTAAACCGTAAAGGTTTAGGAGATATTTCTTTTACCTACAGGTAAGCCTTAGTATAGGCTTACCTGTAGGTAAAAGTAAAAAAAAATACCATACAACCGCTTTAAAGAGCTGCGTCTCATTACAGATGTAGCGGGGTCTTCAAAGTTAGTGGGATACACCTGGGGGTAGTGTAACCCAGGTGTGTAATTATGACAGGGTTAAGATCCCTTTTTGTTATTCGTGGAGGATTGGGTGGTGCAATATTCTCCTTTGCCTGTGGGTGGCGGAGTACCTACAGGCTCGAGGTAGAATCACTACCACAGTGCTACCCTTTTTGTCCCTTCCTGGAGATGGTACGGCTGGGGCGGGGAACCCGCCGTGGTAGTGACGGGAGGAGATAAAAGGGGGAGACGCCCTTAGACGCCCTTGCCACGAGGTCGGTCGTTCTTGGGGGATCATCTCTTCACGCACCCAGGCACCTTCAGCCTGGGTGCGGGCGATCCAAGGTTCCCGGCCTAGGCACCCTAGGCCTGGCCGGGATGAAGTTGGGGTTCCATCCCAGGCACCTTCAGCCTGGGGTGAGGTACTATTGAGGAGGCCTGGGGTCCGGTGACTTCGACCGGGTCCCGCAAGGGTGAAGTGGTTCCAGGGCGCCCCTTGCGAGGGGACCCGCATCTGAGGTGAGGAGGCTGGGGAGGTCACCCGTTCGAAGACCCGGTGTAGTGTCAACCCGGTGACGGATGGGCCTTCGGTAACTCCCTTGGAGGACATCTTCCCCTGATAGGGGCTGCAACGCAACGGAGGTATTCATGTCAAGACTCCTACAACCCTTGGTCATAGCACAGGGGGTGTAGGGACCCAGATCAGTATAGTGCCTCGACCTGCTCATCCCACCGTATCATGCCATCGCATTGCCTGTATGTGGAGATACGAAATAAACCAACAGTTGGACTGTGATCGGTGTATGGACTCTGTTAATGGGAGCAAAGAGTGGTTTGGTGGTTTCTGCACAACAGACTCGGTACATGCCCAGGACACACCGGCCCGAGGAAACATCAGGTATTGGCCTTCACCTCACCCACAGTTATGGGGAGGACATGGGCCGTGGCGCACCTCACTCTGTCGCGTGACATACCCCTAGCTGAAGAGGACGGGGTGAGGCCGCTACACGTGGGGGCTCGTTCGTCCGGGATTGTGTGTGTCTTGGCGATGGAACTGAGAACGTCTGTGTTTGAACTTTGCTGCCCGGAGGAGTTCTGAGCAGGTCGGCCATGTGATTGGCCAAAGTGCATCCCTGCTCGGAGTTGTGGACATGACCCTAAGTTGGGAAAGGCCCACGCGGAGGAGCGTAAAAAAAAGGGAGAGGTCCAGCCGTGTGAAGTACTACATGTGGGGACTGTTAATGCACTGCGCCACGAGGCACCCCATGACTGTGCAATTCGTGGGCGGAGGCTGGCGGAAGCCCGCGAAAACGTACAAGTCGTGGGAGGAGTCTGGCCACGTGTGGAGATACACGTGGAGACTCCGGTGCGTGGTCAGCGCGTGATGGAACAGCAAGTGGTCGGAATGAATTCAAGCTCTCCGTGGATGCCGGTATCTTACCATATGAAGATGACTGCATTTGCTGCTCCCCTGACAGACACAGGGATAAGACTTAGGCCCCGAGGACAGTTGGCTCTGTATTCATGCAGAGACACGGAGGCCCTCGGTGTGATCTGTCCCGGATGCTCGGGACTGGTGGTCCAACTAAAGCCATTCGGGCGATGTGAGGCATGCAAGGAGTTCCTTTTTGAGGTTGAACCATACACGGAAAGGCCCCGAACCCTACGCCTCAACTGCATCAGAGGAACCGCCACTCCGGAGGGAGAGATCCAGGCCTCTGCGGAGGTCCCCGTACGCGCTGACCAGGGCGACGTGACTGCCCAACCAGAGACTGAGGCCTCGTACACACGACCGATTTTCTCGTCGTAAAAAACACGTCGTTTTTTTCGACGAGATTCTTGTTAAGCTTGTCGATTTTCTCGTCAAGCTTTCTATGCGTACACACTGTCATTTTCCAATTTCCTCGTGGTTCTCTGCGCTCACGTCCAGCACGTACGACGGCACTATAAAGGGGAAGATCTTTTTTCTTGGCGCCACCCCTTGGGCTGCTTTTGCTGATCTCGTGTTACCGCGTGTGAAGTAAAAGTTTGGGAAGAGACGATTCGCGCTTTTCAGTCTTCGTACTTTTCAGATCGTTTTCTGCCGTTCAGTTTGTGCTTGTGGGTTCGTATCTTGACTTTCAGGGCGTCTAGGCAGGTCGTATCTGTTTTACAGTGCGTTATTGCCTGTTCGTTTCTGAATTTCAGTTCGTTATTCATAGGCCTTGCTGTTCTAAAGTGCGTTCTGTTCTGTACGTTCTGATTAGACGACCGTTTCCTAGCCATGTCGCCTGGACGTTCTCGTCGTCGAGTTCGTGCTGTGCGTGCGCTTGGTGTTGGTCTGCTTGTTTTGGACCAAGACCAGTCCATGAATGGTGTGAGGAGGAGTTCATGGACCAAGAATTGGTTGCTCCAGCGGGACCAATTCTGCCACATGCCTCTGCTGCGGGAGATCGTCGAGAATAATCCTGAGGACTACAGGAATTTTCTGAGGATGTCTGACCCCGTTTTTCAGGAACTGTTGGCTTTGGTGTCCCCCTATATTACCAGGAAGGACACCGTTATGCGGGAAGCCATCAGTGCTGAGCAGAGGCTCATCGCCACGTTGCGTTACCTGGCGACAGGGAGAAGTCTTCAGGACTTGAAGTTCACCACAGGCATCTCCCCCCAGGCTCTGGGCCTCATAATCCCAGACACCTGTTCTGCTATTATACAAGTCCTGCAGGAGGACTATATTAGGGTAAGTTTTCTCCCTTAACATCACATTTTATGTATTACATGTATGCTAATGTATTGTATTTCTTTCATCCTTCCCTAATTACCATGATTGTAATATGCTGAGAATGTCCCCTTTGTCCCCATGCATGTTGGAAGCTTTAGATTGCCCCTTTTTTTTCCTCCCTAAATATTTCCCCTCACTAACTTTTCCAGCAGGGGCGCCTGTTGCTCCAAATGTTGGGGGGTTCCAACCCCAATTTCGGAAATAAACTTCCTCCTTTTTTGCTCTGTTGCCTAATAAACGCCCCCAGTTGTCCCCTCCAATGCAGCCATTTAGTCCCCTCTAATGCAGCCAGTTTCCCCCCAGCCCTGCACTTACCTTCTTGTGGTCAGCGCCATCCTTCTTCTGTCCTTGATGTCTTCTCCTTCCCTTCATGTTGCATCAGCCAATCATGTTACCATTAAACAGACTTGGTGAACATGATTGCCAGAGCAGCCTGTCAGTGTTTACACAAGGAATGCCCCCCTCCTTGCGTCCCCGATTTTTCTTTGAGGAAGCCAATTACATCCCTCAGGTTGTAATTTGCAAGACTTTTTTAATACCTGTTTCTGCTCTGCAATTTTAACCCCCTAAATGACGAAATTATTCATATGTCGGTCGCTTTACAAGAGGCCATCCACCTGAATAGTGGGCGGCATAGACAATACATAGGTTCATGCAACGCATGAACCTATGTATTGTTCTGAGTGATGGGCACAGGAGAGAGGGGACAGTGCTCCAGCGCCCACTCTGGACGCACCGCCACTGCAATGCTATCCTTTGGCCAAACACATCTCCCCCCCCCCAAAATAATTTAGTAATGGCCCATCAGAGGGGGTGATGAATATGATAAATGAGCCTTCCATTATACTTTTTTTACACACCTTAATAAACGTATAATTTGATTGATGTTGGTCTCTAATTTTTTGGGATAGAATTTCCTTGTAATGTATGCCTTTGTTTTTCTAATATTATTTCATCTTGTTTCACTCCACAGCTTCCTTCCACGCCACAGGAATGGCAGACTGTGGCATTGGAGTTTGCCACGCGGTGGGACTTCCCCAACTGCGGTGGTGCCATAGACGGGAAGCACGTCCGCATCGTGCCGCCACCCCGTTCTGGATCCTACTACTACAATTACAAGGGGTTTCATAGCATTGTGCTGATGGCGGTGGTGTCAGCACGGTATGAATTCCTCTATGTTGATGTAGGGAAGAATGGCCGGATGTCCGATGGGGGATCCTTCATCCAGACGGAGTTTGCCCTCCGTCTCCAGAGTGACGACCTTGCATTGCCACCGGATGCAGGGAATATTGAAGGACTCCCCTTTGTTTTCTTGGCTGATGAAGCCTTCGGACTCGGACGGCATCTTATGAGGCCATTTCCACAGAGGACCCTGACCCCAGAGAAGAGTGTGTTCAATTACCGGCTGGCCAGGGCCCGAAGAGTCGTTGAAAATGCCTTCGGCATAATGGCCAGCCGGTTCCGCCTTTTTATGACTTCCATCCACTTGGCGGACTACAAAATAAACTATGTAGTGTTATGCTGCTGTGTGCTACACAACTTTCTGAGCCAAAAATCACATTCCTATATGGCCTCAGTTTTGCCAGAGGCTGGACTTTCCCCTGCAAATCCCCTTCCGGGCCTGGAATCTGCCCGTCTTGGCTTGCCCCCCCAAAATGCCCGTGTGGTTCGTGACAAATACATGGAGTATTTCACGGGTAGGGGGGCAATTCCTATGCCAGCCTATGTCTAAGTATCCCAATAAAAATCTTGTTTAAACCTTTAATTATTTGTTCTTTCCTGTCTCCTAGTTTGTCTTTGTGCATTTGTAGTGGCAAGTGTATTTTACTTTAGTAAATAACAACCAATTTCACTATGTTACCTTACAAAAGAACCAAATAAGCTTAGAGAGTATTATAAAAAGAAGCTACACGTTGTTTGTGGTCAAAAATTTTACTCTCTGCACATTTTTTTTTGTTTTACTTTGGGGTTGGCCTGGCCACAACCCGGCAAATTTTGGCTTATGAAAATACAAAAATACCACTTGCATTTCTAAAATGACAACATTGGATACCTCTGAGCAATCTGAGACATTCAGTTACACAAACTATGTCTCTATGTGCCCGTCCTAATATGGGGTCCTGCCACCCCTTGCCCAGCCCAAAATTCAATATGCACACATTTTTACTTTTTTGCAAATAGGAAGTTTACAATCCTGATCCCTATTGTCAACATGTGCTATCTGCCATCAGGGGTGATCAATGGACGTGTTTTGGGGGTGCATCCCCTTCCTCAGTTCACCGACTTTTGATACGAGGAAGGGGTTGCACCCACAAAAGACGTACATGGATATCCCCTGATGGCAGATAGCACATGTTCACACACTGTGTGCATATTCAATTTTTGGCTGTTTTGTTACTTAAAAAATTAGAAAAAATATAAAAACAAACATGTAAAAACAAATGTGTTTGGATGGCTTATTGAATTCTCCCCAAAACATCGAGAATGTCTTTAAATGTTTGTTCCATCACATGGATTCTTTGTTTAATTAGGTCCAGTTCCGTGCTACATTCCATCACTTGCTGGATGAGGCGGAGGGCACTGTCAGCAGAGAACGGTGTGCTATCCTTCACAACATTTCCATCCCCTAAAAACCATAAAAAAAAATTAATCAAACTCTGCAGGCCTACCTCGCTTACCTTAAGCTGTGGTGTCAGATACTGACCTGTTGTGGTGACCAGATCCACAACGTCATCCACCTCTCCTTCCTGCACTTCTCCTTCCTCCACCTCAACTTCCTGCACATCTTTCGGTTGTGGATCTTTGGGAGTTTGGGGTTGCTTGGAAGTTGTGGGGTGCATGTGCTCCCTGGAGTGTCCTCCTCCCAGGCTTCTCTCCCCTATGAGAATAAAACCAAAGGTCTATTTATCACACTGTAAAAATCTCATTGTTAAACTTAAAACAGGCTAAATTGTTTGGAAGTGGGGTACAAGTGTGTGTTTGTGCGGAATGTAAAGAAAAATGCATTATTTATGACCCCAAATATGTTTAGTATTCACATTTGGATGTAATTTTTTGGACATGGAGGCACCACAAATAAACTCTGATGCACCTGTGTGGGACACCCAAAAAAGGCGGGTCTGGTGGCCCACACTATAGTGCTCCAAAGTACAGATGTGGAAGCAGCTGCTGAGTGTCCTCTCCTTTACACTGATTAAAGTTTGCATTTCATTCTCCTTACAAACACATCATCTAGACTTAAAAATTATCCACAATACTTGGTCAAAAATGGCAGATGTCTAATTACTTTTGGGGGTCTTAAATAAGCCAAAACCGCAGATAGTGGCCGAACGAAGTGTCGGTAACGTAACGAACGATTACTGTGCCCAACCTAGTTCAAAATATTACATTTTGGAAGGGAGTACAATATGCTAAAAAAAAAAAAAATGACAGTTTCTAAAAAGATTAATAGCAGAAAGGTCGTCATTTTACTTACTTTTAGCGAGCATCCTCTTTATGATCCTCAACTGGTCTGGCTCCCTCAGTTTGAGGTCTGACCACCTCTTTCTGAGCTGCTCATTTGAGCGTTTCACCCCGAACTTCGCCCTCAGACTCTTCACAACTTTAGTGAGGATTTTGGCCTTCCTTCTATTTGGTTTGATATACGGCCCATGCTTGGCATCATAATCAGCCTTGACCAAGATGTCCACCATCTCCGCCATCTCCGCCAAAGACATATTCGATGCCTTGAATCTCCTCCTTGATCGTGACGTGTCCTCGGTCTCCGGGCTTGTCTCTTCGCTAGTTGCGGAATTATCAGACACCTGCTGTAACTCCGCCATATCTGTCTGCGCGCCGAAAGAGAAGGGGCGGGGAAAAGATGTTAGTTAGAACGTCATGGGCGGGCGACGTGTGCGGAGCGACGTGTTCGAATTTGGACGCATGCGTGGTGTGTATATAGCAAACACACATGTGACTATAGTACGTTCGGTGTGCGGAGAGAGGAGTTCAAGTGACGGACGTGCGAACGAAGGTATGTGATTTTGTGAGACTTGTAAAAATTGTTGGCCTATACTGTCTTGAGATTGGTGGAGGATATATATGGTGACTAGGATGTGAAGGAGGTTAGACTGTTTGCCTCACATTATTTAAATATAATTTATTTTACTTGCAGATACAATATGAATGTCTTTATTAGCGACAAAGAGTTCCTGGCGGAATTTATTGACCGGGTAAGGGAGCTGCCGGCTCTGTGGGAGACCAAAAACCCCATCCATAAAAAAAAAGGGGTGAGAAAAGCAGCGCTGGAGAAGCTGCTCCCATTTGTGCATACCAAGGTGCCCACAGCCACAGCAAAACAAGTGGACACTAAAATTGGGAGCTTGAGAGGTACCTACAGGACTGAACGCTCTAAGGTGCTGGCTTCTCAGAGGTCAGGAGCAGCAGCAGATGATGTTTATGTCCCGATTTTGTGGTACTACAGCAGGATGTCCTTCCTGGATGACCACATTGAGCCAAGGCCATCACTCTCCACTCTTCCCCCCAGACTTCCCTGCAGCCAACCTGAGCCTTCTCTGGAGCAAGAGGAGGCAGCCATCCTGGATGATCCTGATTTGTCCATCTGGAGCCAGGTATAGTATTAACTGAAAATGTAGTGGGATAAAATTAATGTTTCCCAAATATGTCAGGATGAGAAACATACATTATTTTGTATTACACAAGTGAAATCATGATCTGTAGACATTATTCTGCACTTAATTGTGTGGTAAATAGTCAAGCTGATGTAGTGGTAAATTTAAAGCAAGGATTTATGCATTTACATTCTAATTGCTTCCATCAGGATTACAAAGTTTGATGCAAAGATTAAACCAACATATTAAACTATGTTTCTTTTTCATACACAGGATGAAATCAGCCAGGAGGAGGGTCTGGAAACTGTCAGGCAGGAGGAGGAAGGGCCCAGTGGCAGCCAGGAGGTGGCAGGGCCCAGTGGCAGCCAGGAGGTGGCAGGGCCCAGTGGCAGCCAGGAGGTGGCAGGGCCCAGTGGCAGACAGGAGGTGGCAGGGCAAAGGAGAAGCACCAGATCCCAGGTGCCTCCCATCAGGCTTCACAAAAGAGGCAGGAGGGACAGGACCACCAGTGAGGCAGCAATGGCCCTTATTAAAGAGGCCCATGCCACCCTCAAGGAGCCCACATCCCCTGAAGAGGCCATTGCCGGCCTAGTGGAGGCTAAGTTCAAGGTGATGAGCATGGAGCAACGCCTCCTATGCGAACCCCTGCTCATCACCTTGCTCAACAAGGGGGTGATGGAGCAAATTACCCCCAATACCACCATATGTGAGGTGGCCCAACTGACCCAACCTCAACCTCCACCTCCACCTTCCTCTTCTGCCCCACCCCCTTCTGCTACACCTCCACCTTCTGCCCCACCCCCTTCTGCTACACCTCCACCTTCTGCCCCACCCCCTTCTGCTACACCTCCACCTTCTGCCCCACCCCCTTCTGCTACACCTCCACCTTCTGCCCCACCCCCTTCTGCTACACCTCCACCTTCTGCCCCACCCCCTTCTGCTACACCTCCACCTTCTGCCCCACCCTCTTCTGCTACACCTCCACCTTCTGCCCCACCCCCTTCTGCTACACCTCCACCTTCTTCTTCTGCCCCACCCCCTTCTGCTACACCTCCACCTCCTCCTCCTGACAGGAGTACCCCTCCAGTGGGCCAGCCTCCAGCTAAACGAAGAAGGAAGGCTGCAGGAAAGGCTTCAGGAAAGGCTTCAGGAAAGGCTGCAGGAAAGGTTGCCAGGAAGAAGAGGAAGTGATGGCCTTGCTTCATTGTGGTCGCACTGGTCGGACAGAAGGCAGCCTGTTGTAGTACCACACACTTGGGACATATATCTCACCTGCTGCTGTTCCTGACCTCTGGGAGGCCAGCATCAGATTGTGTTCTGAAATGTGGGCCTTCTCAAGCTCCCAATTTTAGTGTCCACACAGGGTTGCTGTGTGCTCTGGGGTCCCTGGGATGCACAAATGGCAGCAGCTTCTCCAGCGCTGCCTTCTCTTTATTTAATTTATAAACATGAATAAATGTGTTTTTTGTTTAAGTTCATACTTGACTATGTGTATTTTTAAATAAAAAAAAACAAGCTTTGGAGTAAGCAGATACATTTGACTGACAATAAAAGGCACAGATATCACCCCCCCAAAAGAATAACTAAATCTGATTAGCTCAAAAACATGGTGTGAAATTTTAAAAATATAGATTCCAAAATTAAATGGGAGATCACTATCAAAACATTGTGAAATTATAATTAACATCATTTTGAAAAATCTAACCATTAAATTATTCCTAAAAACTTGCACGATATAATACACATAAATCTTATAAAGAGCAGCATGAAAAAGGTTAAAAATAAGGCAGAACTCTGTGTGAATATCAGCAGCAAAAGAAGGTCTCTCGTTTTGATTAATGTAACATTCTAACGAAGAATTCAATGCAGAACATTTAAACGATGAAATATTTATGAGCGTGACGAATGTGCTCTCTCCATTATGAAGGCTTGTTTTACCAGAAGATGCGCTCCCGTCTCATAGTTGCTTGTGAGCATGCGCGCTTTTGGAAGAGTCGTAAAAGCATACACACGAACCATTTTCTCGTCACAAAACAGGCCGACGAGAAACACGACGAGGAAATCTGGAATCCTGACGAGAAAATAGAGAGCAGGTTCTCTATTTTCTCGTCGAGATTCTCGTCAAGTTTCTCGTCGTAAAACCATACACACGAACGTTTTTCTAGACAAAAAAACTCTTGCGGCACTTTTCTTGACTGTTTTGGACGAGAAAATCGGTCGTGTGTACGAGGCCTGAGAGAGAAAAATCCGAGGACACTGCTTCGGTCACCACAGACTCCCTGCTCCCACCCCCGAAGAGGAAAGTCGGCCTGGTACAGGCATCCTATGGTCGTGGTCGAGCTTCACCCCGCCGCTTGCCTGGCCTAGATGGCGCCGGTAGAGAAGAGAGTCTCGGACATCCCAGTTCTTCAGAAGGTCCAGGTGAGCCAGGGGCTGGGACTGTGGTGTTGGTTGGAGGTGTCGGGGGTCCACAGTCGGTGGAGCCCGAAAGGGAGGATAGCCTTCCGTCTACTAGAGACTACCTTCCCGCCGAGATGTATGACACCTCCGACCTAGAGTCGCTGTCAGACTGTGGTGATGACGGGGAAATAGACGAGCTGTTTCACCGGAAGGGCTGGGACAGACGCCCGCTACCTGTGCTGAGTAAACCACAGGATTCCCCCATGTCCATAGAAGACAGTACGCTCCGGGCGCAGGCCCCGGAGTTCCCGAGGAAATCTAATTCTCCGACCAACTTTCCTCATTCAACTACATCACCCGCTCTGATGGAGGGGACGCAGCGTGCTTCGTTGCGGGCAACAAAGACAAAGCAACCCGAGATGGTGAAGGTACCTCGGCACCCGAAGGCCATCGTACAGCCAGGAGAAGGTGAGCGAGATGTGATGCCGCCTCTAGCCAGATTGCAGAGACTTTTCTCCCAGAGAGTCGCCCGTGAATATGGGTGGGAGTACCCCTACTTGCCTCTGGACTTATTGTATGAAGTCGAGGTCCTGCGACCAAGGTGGTATGATGAGTTTGTATGGGAAAAGCTTAAAGTACCCCATGCCAGGCGATACCTGTCATGTTCGCCGCCTGTGTCTAAGAAGTTCAAGGACTGCAGAGCTGATTGGAGACTTGGGCACCATATTCATGCCGATAAGGTGCTCATCTGCAGGAAAGAAGGAGAGGATGTTGAATATTCGGTGGAAGTGTTTGACGGGCACCTGAAGCCTCTGTTTCTGCCGGATCCAAGGTTTTACTTGTAGGAGAAGTGAGCTCCTATTTTGTTTGCTGTTGAAACTTTCTGGAAGAGACATTCCCAGACGCCTAGAACTGTGCCCTACTTTTGTTTTGATTTGGGCTTTTCTTTTACTCACTGGAGACTTGGGAGCTGTTGTTTTTTTCTCCCTTTTCTTCCTGTGCCAAAGGCAGAGACTTTTGGGGTAGAGTCAGAGTAGGAAAGCAGGAAGAATGAAGATCTCACCAAGTGTCATTACCGCAGCTCTGTCACCAGGTGGCAGTGTTGTGCAACGGTTGTTCGAGATGCTACACATGCATTACTTACTTATTGGAGTGAGCGGGTCTCTCGGCTGACGGACCCACTCATGCCAAGCTAACACAGAGTGTTAGGATGTGTTTTATTTTTGTTGTTTCCCTTCTGCAGGAGATTCGTCGGTCAAGACTACTGAGTATGGGGTGGTTCTTAGACAGCGATGGGAGGGATTGTACATGTGTACAGAATAGATGTCTTATGCAAAAGTTTATCGTTTTATATTTTCCCTTTCCCTTTTGAGCAGGTCTTGGCACACTTAGTATCCAAAAATGTGAGGGATAGCCTCTGGGGCCCACTTCATGTCACCACTCCTTGGGAGACATGGGTGTGCACCTGACGCTGGGGACCAGCGTCAAATCACCAGGGGGAGTGTGTAGCGGGGTCTTCAAAGTTAGTGGGATACACCTGGGGGTAGTGTGACCCAGGTGTGTAATTATGACAGGGTTAAGACCCCTTTTTGTTATTCGTGGAGGATTGGGTAGTGCAATATTCTCCTTTGCCTGTGGGTGGCGGAGTACCTACAGGCTCGAGGTAGAATCACTACCACAGTGCTACCCTTTTTGTCCCTTCCTGGAGATGGTACGGCTGGGGCGGGGAACCCGCCGTGGTAGTGACGGGAGGAGATAAAAGGGGGAGACGCCCTCGCCACGAGGTCGGTCGTTCTTGGGGGATCATCTCTTCACGCACCCAGGCACCTTCAGCCTGGGTGCGGGCGATCCAAGGTTCCCGGCCTAGGCACCCTAGGCCTGGCCGGGATGAAGTTGGGGTTCCATCCCAGGCACCTTCAGCCTGGGGTGAGGTACTATTGAGGAGGCCTGGGGTCCGGTGACTTCGACCGGGTCCCGCAAGGGTGAAGTGGTTCCAGGGCGCCCCTTGCGAGGGGACCCGCATCTGAGGTGAGGAGGCTGGGGAGGTCACCCGTTCGAAGACCCGGTGTAGTGTCAACCCGGTGACGGATGGGCCTTCGGTAACTCCCTTGGAGGACATCTTCCCCTGATAGGGGCTGCAACGCAACGGAGGTATTC
The DNA here is from genome assembly GCA_029206835.1 of Rana muscosa. NCBI lineage: Eukaryota > Metazoa > Chordata > Amphibia > Anura > Ranidae > Rana > Rana muscosa. The sequence goes on along the minus strand of CM055126.1, from coordinate 192,446,476 downwards.
ATGTCAAGACTCCTACAACCCTTGGTCATAGCACAGGGGATGTAGGGACCCAGATCAGTATAGTGCCTCGACCTGCTCATCCCACCGTATCATGCCATCGCATTGCCTGTATGTGGAGATACGAAATAAACCAACAGTTGGACTGTGATCGGTGTATGGACTCTGTTAATGGGAGCAAAGGGTGGTTTGGTGGTTTCTGCACAACAGACTCGGTACATGCCCAGGACACACCGGCCCGAGGAAACATCAGGTATTGGCCTTCACCTCACCCACAGTTATGGGGAGGACATGGGCCGTGGCGCACCTCACTCTGTCGCGTGACATACCCCTAGCTGAAGAGGATGGGGTGAGGCCGCTACACAGAGATCGGTGTCGCACAATGTCCTTGCAACACAGCGCTACCGTGATCGCCGCGCTACGCACCCCCAGACAAGCGGGAACTGCCGTTTAGGTGCGCCGTCATATGACACTCACCCATAACGAGAGATGCACCGTCCCTCCGTCATTTGACGGTGGGCGGGCGGCAAGTGGTTCAGTAAAATACCAGTGTAAATAATGATAAAAAATGTTTTTTAACTTTTCCAAACTGGTAAATTGTTATTATTGTGTATTTCTGTGTACAGGTTACACCAGGATTTACATTATTGTACTATAAAGGGGAAATATTTTATTTCAGGAAGTAGACGTGACCCTAAATGATGCCGAAACAAAGAATGCTCTGTCTTTCTGAGAAAAGGGAAATGAAGGCCTTGTCAATGGTAATACTATGTTCTCTGTGATAGGTAATAAATACTTGAGAATGTTACACCTACACAATGTTTAAAGTGTTACTAAACCTAGGACCCTGTATTCACTATATCTGGTCTCCCACAGTACACAGAACATGGAAATGCAATTATTTTAGTAAATATAAACTGCTAAATACCTTTTCTTATCAGCAGTATATAGCAATCTTGTGACTTCTATCAGTGTCTGGTTAAAGCTTGTAGGAGGAGTTTTCATTCTCCCCTGATTGTCCTACAAGACTGCAGTACCCCTGACCCTTTGTCTGGACAGTGCTGATTGGCCCTGTGCTGATCACATGCACCCGCCCCAAAACAAAATAAAAACTCTCTAGCAATACACACCCAATTGAGCATGTGCGGAGTGCCCCCAAGGCTCTGTACTATCAGAAGATAGATTGGGGACTGTGGAAGAAGGGGAGAATCAGGGAAGACAGGATCAAACAGCCTTTTATTTTACACAATCAGGAGGATTAACCCCTTAGGCTCCACAGTGAGTATAACAAGCATGCTTTACTGCATATACAGACTGATTTTACTGTTGTGGGTTTAGTATTACTTTACAATGCATAAAAGCATATGTAGCGGGTATGTGCTTTTCTGTTTGAATCTGGTGGGGAAACTGTGATGTATGGTTTCCTGGGGTCCACCGGGTGGTGCTGTCACTTTGGGCCCGGGGTTGAGCCATCATTGCAGTGTCGTACCTCTTTTTGGCCTCTCTCAGCGGTTGTATGGTGGGGCGGGAAACCCGCCGTGCTTGCTGGGAGAGGGTATATTTTTGGTGGCGGAAGTCGAGTCCCGGGCACCTTCAGCCTGAGGGCGGTGGTTCGTGTCAGTCCTCTAGGCGGCCTAGGCCTGGAGGACGTTTGGAGGTTGTGTTCCATCCCAGGCACCTTTAGCCTGGGGTGAGGTACTTGGATGGCGGTCCGGGACTGAGGGTCCCGGATTAAGGCTCCGCGAGGGAGGAACTTCCTAGGGGACCCCGGGAGTGGGAGTGGGTACCCAAATCCAGTGGCGTAAGGGACCGGAGAGGGTACTTACCTGAAGACCTGGTGCAGCAAATTACCAGTGACGGGTGAACCTCCGGAGACCGCCGGGAGGGATGTCTTCCTCGATTGGGAGCAGAAACCTACTTCTTGGAAGGAAGTAGGAGAGTTCATTGTGCCTGGGCCTACTCGCATCCACACCCCCTGTCTGTTCTGTTCGTTGAGGGAGTCCAACTGATTGTGTTCACTTTTCCATGAGAATAATAAAGGAGTGTTGGACTTTAGTGGTGTGGGGCTCATTTACTGGCAGACACTGTTCGAGAAACCAGGAGGAGGCTCCAGATGCAGAACACCGACCCGAAGGTAAAAGAGAATTGTCTCCCACTGCACACACACACCTGCAGTGGGAACGTGGCGTGGTGACCTTGCACTCTCTCCTCAGAGGTACCCCTAGACAAGAGCCAGAGCCAGAAGAATTGAGAGGAGAGAGAGGGGGCCGCTACACGTGGGGGCTCGGGTCCGGTATGGTGTTCGTGCTACTACGGAGTTTGAACGTGTCTGCCCGGAGGAGTTCCGAGTAGGTCGGCCATATTATTGGCCAAAGTGGATCCCTGCTCGAAGTCGCGGACATGACCCAGTAAAGGGAAAGGCCCGCGCAGAAGAGCGAGAAGAGGGGGGAGCTCAGCCATGTGAGGGACTACACGTGGGGGCTTCTATTTGCACTGCGCCATCAGGAAAGAAGAAAGAAGAAAAGCCCACGTAATAGAGTGCAGAGGGGAGGAGTCCAATACGTGTGAAGGACTACACGTGGGATTTGGCGCAAAAACGTGCAGTGCGCAATGGATCAGCAGCAAGTCACCATGTTCGGACAAACAGCATGGGTTCCACTTCATCCTTCCACCACGTCTTTGACTGCTGCTGCTCCGTTGACCGATACAGGAATTCGGCTAAAGCCAAGGGGACGATTCGCCCTGTATTCATGCATGGACGTTGAGGCCCTGGGTGTGATTTGTCCCGGCTGCTCGGGACTGGTGTGTCATCTGAAGCCATTCGAGCGATTCGAAGTCTGTGGGGAGTTCCTATTCGAGGTAGATACAGTCATTGAGAAGCCAAGAACCATCTACCCCGGCCGTACCACAGGCAGCACCACTCAAGTTGGAGGAATCACTGCTTTGACAGCCATCCCTGTGCGCACTGCAGCGACCGCGGAGGAGGTTGTGAGTACTGAAATACGGGAGAAATCCAAAGGATGCTGACTCGGTCACCACTGTCTCACAGCATCCACCGCTGAAGAGAAAGACCGGTATGGTAGCCCCGTCCAGCGGTTGCGGTGGACCATCTCACCTGCCTACGCCCGGATGAATCCGGTGAGAAGAGTTCCGGATGTCCTGCCTCAAGAAAAGGCCGAGGTAAGCCAGGCGGAGGGACTTGGTGTGTGGGTGGAGATGTCGGGGATCCACAACCCTGTGTGTCCGTGGGGGGTGGTAGTCCCGTTTCCACTACAGGCTACATACCCGCGGAGGAGTGTGACACCTCCGACCTGAAGTCGCTCTCCGATCTGGGAGACGATGTCGCCATTGATGAACTGTTTGCTCAAAAGGGCTGGGACAAAGTACCTCTTGCCTCGTCCCGCAGAACCAGGGACCCACCCATGTCTACAGGGGATAGTACACCCCGGGTGGAGGCACCAGCGCCTGAAGAGGGGTCCCGTCCCCAGCCTACTCTTGCCTGCACCTAATGCTGGGGAAAAGAGACTGTTGTTGCGGGCACCTATGCCCAGACCAGATGTGATCAAGGTCCCTCGCCACCCGGACTCAATAATTTTGCCTGGCGAAGGGGACAAAGCCACTATGCCTCCTCTGGCGAGACTACAACGCCTATTTGGCCAGAAGGTTGCTGCTGAGTATGGGTGGGAGTACCCATACTTGTCCAAGGAGTTATTGTATGAAGTGGAAGTTTGCCGGAAGCGCTGGTACAATGACTTTGTGTGTACCCACCTTTAGGTTCCACATGCCTGCAGGTACCTTGCGTGTTCCCCCAAGGCCTCTCAGCGCTATAAAGACTGCAAAGCAGAATGGATGCTGGGACGACATATCCACGCAGTCAAGGTGCTCATCCGACGCAAGGAAGGGGAAGATGTTGAGTACCATCTGGAGACCATGGATCAGCACTTGAAGCCACTTGTCCTGCCGCATCCTCAATTCTATCTATAGGAGAAGAGAGACTCCGTTTTTGTTCTTTGCATTGCTGAACTTTCCGGGGTTGTTGTTCTTGTTACCCAGAGGAGTTGAAGGACTGTTCCTGTTTTGTTCTTCAATTGTCCAGCAAGTAATCATGGACTCTGGGGTAGATAGGGCCCAAAGAAGAAGGAAAGTTCCACGAGTGCAGTTACCACGATGCTGTCACCAGGTGGCAGTGTTGCGCATCGATATCACTGTTCACACACACACACTTTTATGAAGGAAAGGATTTCTCTGCGGAGACGTTTTTTCATTCTCACACGAATACATATGTGCCAGGGATTTGTGTGTTTAACTTTTCTTTTCCCCTCTGCAGGAGAGCATCCCATCAAGACCACTGAGATTGGGGTGGGTCTTAGCCAGGATGGGTGGGAAGAGTGTAATGTGAAAATTAGATTTTCAGTGTTATGGTTAAGTGTTGTTGTTTCCCTTTCCCTCCCTTTTCATGTGAGGCTCAGGCACAACTGCTCTAGCTAGTTTTAGTTTTCTAAAGTTTTTTGGATTTTTTTCACAATTTTCAGTCGGGTCCCGGGCACCTTCAGCCTGAGGGCGGTGGTTCGTGTCGGTCCTCTAGGCAGCCTAGGCCTGGAGGACGTTCGGAGGTCGTGTTCCATCCCAGGCACCTTTAGCCTAGGGTGAGGTACTTGGATGGCGGTCCGGGACTGAGGGTCCCGGATTAAGGCTCCGCGAGGGAGGAACTTCCTAGGGGACCCCAGGAGTGGGTACCCGAATCCAGTGGTGTAAGGGACCGGAGGGGGTACTTACCTGAAGACCTGGTGCAGCAAATTGCCAGTGACGGGTGAGCCTCCGGAGACCGCCAGGAGGGATGTCTTCCTCGATTGGGAGCAGAAACCTACTTCTGGGAAGGAAGTAGGAGAGTTCATTGTGCCTGGGCCTACTCGCATCCACACCCCCTGTCTGTTCTGTTCGTTGAGGGAGTCCAACTGATTGTGTTCACTTTTCCATGAGAAGAATAAAGGAGTGTTGGACTTTAGTGGTGTGGGGCTCATTTACTGGCAGACACTGTTCGAGAAACCAGGAGGAGGCTCCAGATGCAGAACACTGACCCGATGGTAAAAGAGAATTGTCTCCCACTGCACACACACCTGCAGTGGGAACTTGGCGTGGTGACCTCGCACTCTCTCCTCAGAGGTACCCCTAGACAAGAGCCAGAGCCAGAAGAATTGAGAGGACAGAGAGGGGGCCGCTACACATAACAATATGATGTCAGGTTTTCTTTAATGTAATGAAATGTATGTTTTAGGTTTAGTAGCCCTATCACAGCAGTTACAGAGATTAGCGCTAAAAAGTAGCAAAAAAACGTACAGTATATTGCAGTGTGTGTGTGTGACCTGTTCAAACAAAACAGGATCCTCAGGACTGTGAAACGAGTTCTTTTGAGTTCTTATGGATCGATACTATTGATCAGATGCTCATTCTGCTTTAATAAAAAGGAAAATCAATGGTTTGCATATCTCCTGATTAAATCTATATCTCCAGACTCCTTCTATTAGACACAAGGGCAGCAGGCAGAACAGACGTCAAATTTCTTTTCAGCGCTGAGATTACTGATGGATTTCCAGGAGAGGGTAATGGGCGGCTGATTGGAGAGATTAGGGAAGTGCTGAAGCATTAGGAAAGACACTTTTCCCGGCTTTAAATCACAATACGGGTAAATGTTGAAAAGGAGGAATCAGTTCATCTTTATTCTATGCGGAAAAATGTCTTGCACAAAAATATAGCCCGCTCATCTCTCATTAAGGGACAAAAAAAAAAACTGATAAGCTCACTCTTATACAAAAAAAAACTATTATGGGGCTTAATAACAAAAGTCCCTGTAAGACCCATAACAAACTGGAACTTTTATGTTCCAGGCAGAGGACGGACAGCAGGAGCCTAATTGGTTGCCATTGGATAACAGAATCATTTTCAATTTCCTAAGGTTTTCTAAATTATTCTTAATGCTGGATGAGGGACATTACCTGCATTGTGCTGAACATCCCTTAAGTATAGCTCATCGTCACATCTCAAAGCTTGCAAGCTTCTTGCAGCAATTTAGGGCTCATGCTCAAGGATATAAATACAGGCATATAAGGGCACAGCATAAAGGACACCTGTATTTGCTGCGTCTGGGAACCTCAGCTGGTGCTTAAGTCTGCTCAAAAGACTGTACTGACAGAATACGCCATATGTGAGTATGCGCCTGTAAACACCAGTACTTGTGTTTACTACCGTGTTTCCCCAAAAATAAGACCTACCCCGAAAATAAGACCTATCGTTATTTTCCAGGACGGCTGCAATATAAGTCCTACCCCGGAAATAAGCCCTAGTTTAAAATGCTTGTAAAATCCTATAATCCACTCTATTACAGTATTATATCATGTACAATGTGGGTGTTTTTGTAATATAAACTGACCTCCAGCTGCTCCTCCTCTTCTCCCAGCTGTCAGCTGGGGATTTCGCCCCCCCCCTGCAGTGCTCGGAGCAGGGAAGAGAGCTCCGGCGGGTCACGGAAGCTATAACAAAAGATATTTGGCACAATTTTATTACAGAAGCACACACATTGTACATTATATACTACTGTAATGGAGTGGATTATAGGATTTTACAAGCATTTTAACTTGGTTTACACTGGGAATTCCTGACGGGAGAGGGGGAGAGAAGACATCACAATACATGGTAAGACCTACCCGAAAATAAGCCCTACTGTGTCTTTTGTTGCCAAAATTAATATAAGACCCTGGCTTATTTTCGGGGAAACGCGGTAGTGTTGGGTGAACGGTTCGGCCCAAGCATGGGTTCGGGCTGTTTGCCCCATTCGGGGAACACCTAAATTTACAGGACGTTTGGCGGGTGTTCGCCTCGCCGAACGCCCTGCAATGCATTGCGCGCTGCACAGTGCATTCTGTGCCCTAATTGAGCTTTGCCCAATCAGAGTGCAGTAAAAGCTGGTTGTTGAGGAGCGGGGCAGGAAGCCGGCCATGGCGTTCTTAACAACCGATGAGTCATGGGCTTCCCTGCTGACAGCTGAATAATAAAAAAAAAAACATTCAAGGTAAAAATTGTAAAAAAAAGGCATGGGGGTGGGGGGTATGAATTTTAAGGGGAACCCCACGCCAAAAAGAATAACGGCATGGGATCCCCCCCAAAATCCATACCAGACCCTTATCCGAGCATGCAGTCTGGCAGATCAGGCAAGGGGGGGCAGTGTCCCCGATGTAAATCCATCGTCAATCACAATGCCTGCTGCACTGCTGACAAAATAAAAAAAAATGCTCCGCCGGCCGTGAAGGCAAACTATCGAATGGCTGGCTTGCCGTTTGATAGTTCTTATATAGGTAAGGGGCAGGGGCACCCGACAACGTCACCTGGTGGCACCGCTCCACCCTTGTGACGTCACCATGCTGGGTCGGTAACAGGGGTGTTCGGCCCATCTCTACTGTTTACATGCGCATGCCTATGGGTATAATTTCTCAAATCAAAAGTTCTGCATTCTAGAAATTTCTCCCATATATGCGTGTGTATACCCGAGTACAGGGTATTCTGGTAATACAGTCCTATGGGCAGAATTATGCACCAGATGCTGCAATGTTTTCTGCAGTATTTATGCCCACCTATGTTTATGCCTGTGTGCATGAGCCATAAATTAACATATACTTATATTGAGTAGCTGGTCTTCTCTCTCCCACCTCCTGCACCTTCTTATTGGTCCATCATTATCATGGACAGCCATAATGGCCAGCAGAAAAGTGCAGGAGATGGGAGGGGTGTGTCAGCTATCAACACTTGCAGACAAGCATTTGATTGCTGTGCCATTTTACAAGCTTTCAGACATGACAGGTGCCATTTATAGAGGATCAGTTTTGTGGAAGCTGTGTCCAGAGGGGCAAGTAGAGAACTAGGCACCCGTATTGCCTGTAGGCTCCCTGCAACTGAATATTTTTCCCATTACTAACTTACCATACCTTGTAGACATGCTGTGCACTTGCTTAAAAATGCGTTTATTTTTGTTTCATTTGTTTTTTTGGGGGTTTTTTTCGGGTCATTCGTTATGATCGAAATTCGTTATTTAAAAAAATAAATTGTAACTCGTTACGTTCCATTTGTTTAAATCAGGGGTAGGCAACCTGGGGCCCTCCAGCTGTTGTGTAACTATATTTCCCATGAGGCATTGCAAGGCTGGCAATTACTCCCAGAGGCATGATGGGACTTTTAGTTCTGCAACAGCTGGAGGGCCCCAGGTTGCCTACCCCTGGTTTAGATGCAGTATCCGTTAGTTCGATAATTCGTAAAAATCAGAAATGAGAAAATCTGTAAATTAGAAAAACCTGAAAATCCGAAAATAAGAGCGGAAATCCGAAAATTTTAAAAACCGAAAATTCGAAAAATCTAAAATTCGTAAAAACATGAAAATAAGAACGGAAATCAGAAAATTCGAAAGAACGAACATCCAAAAGTCCAAAAATTCAAAAATCCTAAATAATAACGAACTAACTAACTAATAATAACTAACTATTAAATTATAGGTATTGGAATTTCCTTTAAAATTTGGCTGTTAGTGAACGTAATGAATACAAATTTAACCGACGTTATGAATTATCCGAAATAACAAATGCTGCATCTAAATGAATGGAATGTAACGAATTAATAATAATAAATAATAATAATTAAAACATTTTATTATTATTATTTAATACTATTAATTTGTTACGTTCCATTCGTTTACATTAGTTATTGGTTGTTATGCATTAGTTATTTTGGATAGTTTGTAACTTTGGATAAATTTGTATTCATTATGTTCACTAACAGCCAAATTTGAAAGGAAATTACAGTACCTATAATTTAATAGTTAGTAATAGTTATTATTACTTAGTTAGTTAGTTATTATTTTTGATTTTCGGGTTTGCGAATTTTTAGATTTTCGTTCTTATTTTCGGATTTTCGTTCAGATTTTTTGAATTTTTCGCATTTGCGAATTTCGGATTTTCATTCTTTCCAATTTTCGGATTTTTGAATTTCGGATTTTCGTTCTTTAAAATTTTCGAAAATTTGTTAAATGGGTTTTCGTCAATTCGAATATGACTGGTAATCTAATGATGGGTGGACGGACATTGAAGAAGCAGCAGAGAAGGTTATTGTGTTTACTATGTTTCAGTTTGTAAATGAACAGGAAGCCACAAAGCACTATCTTGTTCATTCCCTGTCCAGTGCAGCTGAGGCTGCAGAGAAAGACATGTGTGTTTGAGCTTTGGGGTGCACACCCTAATGCAATAGGTTGCACACACCTATGAATGAGAAACTGACACGAATCGCTCCCTGTATACAGAGCTCTTCATTGAATTTTTGATTGGGGCTGCTCTGTGCAAAACCATGGCACAGAGCAGGTAAGTAAGTGTTTGTTATTTTTTTAAATAAAAAATTCATCCTTTACAATCACTTTAAAGAGGTCCCATTGTCTTAACTATTCTTTGCTTAATAATAAAGGAAACCCCCAATAAATAATGAGTATAAAAGATAGAGACAAGACAAAAATACTTTCCTTTCTCCTCCAAGGCTGACATACTTCTCCCCATAGCTGCATCACATAGAAGAGTTCTGCCATTTGGTTGCTATTCTCTGAGTGAAGTGGAGCAACGACAACGACCTTCTTTTCTATGGAGGTATGAGCTTTCGCTGCATGTTCTCCTACTAAAAAGCTGAGGCAATTTAGTTTAAGGAGATACATTTATGAAATACGTTATTTTAAAGCTTAAAAAGTTGGCTGAGAAAATCAATTGTAATTGTCTAGAACAGGCTCTTGTGGATTACATGATGCAAAAGGCTGGCAAACTACCCTAATCTTATGATTAAAAGATTTTGGCTGAGAGATATTTTAGGCTGCAAATGATACTCCAGATAATTAGCATGTGCTTCTCGTTTTCTCTCTCTCCTTTTTTTTTTAATGTATAATAATGACTACAATTGTGTCTGAAAGAAAAAATCACATAAGTAATGGTTATTGTTGAATTCAGGATAACCTGATCTTGTAGGGTGGCACTACTATTCAAGTTCTTAGAAATAAGAGCTTGAGCAAAAAGGAGTTTGTATATGAACGCAGCATTTTGCATCCAAACATAGCAATAGTCAAACTCATACATACAAATACAAAATCCAGCAGGAGCTTATGGTGAAAAAAAAAAAAATGTATTAATTTAAACCGCGCTCTCATCAATTTTAAGTACTATAATATAACCCGTAAAGTATTAGCATATTAAACATGAACCATAAATTGATGTCATAAAACATAAATTCATACACAAATGCAATGTGCATAATGAACCAAAAAATCCAATAAAGTGCAAATGTGCAATCAAATCAGAAAAAAAGTCCAATGTATGTTATTATCTGTCAGGAATGTCCATACAGTGACAAATTAATAAAGTGATAAAGGTGAATCTTTAGTGATCTTTGTAACCATGATTAGAAGTGACTGTGAGTCTTCCTCCACCAACACCTGTCAAAAATCCTACTCACCAAATCGACATGACACCCATTACAGGTAGTCAAGATACGCAAGATAAGCAACCAATAGAGCGGGTCCCTCCGGACTCGGATCGTGTCGTCATCAGTTCAAACATCCATGGGGTAATGTAGAATGGAAACAAGCTTCCATGGTAAAGTACATCACGATCATTTATTTAAAACTATTAAAACCATTGCATAAAGCGGTACAAACAATTCAGGAAGCAGGGACACCGTAGCGCTTTAGCAGTCAGTGGTAAGGTGCATATTACTGCTGACTCATGGTCCAGTAGGCATGGACAGGGATGTTACCTATCTTTCACGGCGCATTGGGTGACTCTGCTGGCAGCTGGGAAGGATGCAGGACAAGGTGCAGTAGTGTTGGAGGTTGTTCCGCCACCACGCCTCCAAAATGCTACTACTGGTGATTCTGACCCACCTCTCTCCTCCACCCCCTCCTCTTCTTCCTCCATGGCCTCTTCCTGTGCTTTGTCCTTGGAACCAGCGGTGCGCCGTAGGCGTTCAAGGGGCTACGCAAGTACGCAGGCAAAAAGATGCCATGCGGTGCTTGAGCTGGTGTGCTTGGGGGACAGGAGCCACACTGGGGCAGAGATTCTGTCAGCTCTGCATGGGCAAGCTCAGAGGTGGTTGACGCCACACCAGCTTAAGCCAGGAATGGTGGTTTGCGACAATGGCACCAACCTCCTCTCCGCCCTCCGACAGGGACAACTGACCCATGTGCCCTGTTTGGCTCACGTCCTTAACTTGGTGGTGCAGCGGTTCTTGGGCAGGTACCCGGGCTTACAGGAGGTCCTGAGGCAGGCCAGGAAACTCTGTGTGCATTTCCGCCGGTCATATAATGCCAGTGCTCGGCTGGCTGACCTCCAAAAGCAATACAACCTGCCCAAGAACTGCCTAATCTGTGACATGCCCACCAGGTGGAACTCAACGTTGGCCATGCTGCAGTGGCTGCACACGAAGCAGAGGGCAATCAATGAGTATCTGTGCCAATATGGCACCAGGACAGGGTCAGGGGAGCTTGTTTTTTTTTTTGCCACGCCAGTGGGTCATGATCAGGGATGCATGCACTGTCCTGTCACGATTTGAGGAGGCCACCAGGATGGTGAGCAGTGACAGTGCATGCATCAGTCACATTGTCCCTCTTTCCACTTGTTGGAGCACAGGCTGCGTGGAATAATGGACAGGGCACTTGAGGCAGAATAGAGGGAGGAAGAGGAGGACTTCCTTACCTCTCAAGGCCCCCTTCATTCAGACAGTGTTTCTGCTGGCCCGCCTATCACACAGGAAGAGGACGAGGAGGAGGAGGATTGTGTCAGTATGGAGGTGCAGCCCAGCACTCAGCATCAGAAGCAGTCTTCAAGGGATCAATTACAGTCCCAAGAAACCCATGGACATGTACGTGGCTGGGAGGAGGCGGCTGCGGATCATGTCGTCCTGAGTGACCCAGAGGACTCCGGACCGAATGCCTCAGCAAACCTACGTTGCATGGCCTCCCTGATCCTGCAAAGCCTGTGGAAGGATCCTCGTATTCTTGTGATCAAGGAGAGGGATCATTACTGGCTGGCAACCCTCCTTGATCCACGTTACAAGGGTAAGGTTGCGGACCTTATCTTGCTGTTGCAGAGGAAGCAGAGGATGAAACATCTTCGGGAGGCCTTACAGAAAGGTCTGTGCAATGAGTTCCCAGAGACTGGGAGGTTACAATATCCTGGTCCTAGACAACCTGTTGCTTAGGCTTCTGTCAGTCAAAGAAGGAGCGGTGGAGAAGGTGGCCGTCTGACTGATGCGTTCAGACAATTTTTTAGTCCGCAGCCCCAAGGTATGATAGCTTCCAGCAACCATTGCCAGCGTCTGGTTTACATGGTGCAGGAATACCTAGGGGCAAGATCAGACTTGGACACCTTTCCCACCAAAAATCCTCTGGGTTACTGTGTCTTGAGGATGGATCACTGGCCAGAGCTTGCACAGTATGCAATTGAGCTACTGGCCTGTCCTGCATCCAGCGTTCTTTCGGAACGCACATTCAGTGCTGCTGGAGGCTTTGTAACCGATCACAGGGTGCGCCTGTCCACCGAATCGGTCGATCGGCTGACCTTCATAAAAATGAATCAGTCTTCGATCACCAGCTACCAAGCACCCGATGCTGATGTAACCGAATATTTTTTTTTGAATGGGAGATTCCTTCAAGACTGCCTATGCTGATGCTGAGTGACTATTCTGTTATGCTGAGTGACTATCCTCTTCCTCTATTCCTCCTCAATGTTCATGCTGATAGCTTGTAAGAACATTTTTGGTTCTGGGCACCACCACCAGTGGCTAAGGCCCAATTTTTCAGCCCCTGTTTAACAGGGGCATGTAATTACAATTTTTGGTGCAATACTTTGCAGCAGGGCTCATTTCTGTGCTCCAACTATAGTATCTGTGAGGGGTTGCAGTGTCGTGGCACCAGTGCCTAAGGCCCAATTTTTCTGCCCCTGCTTGACAGGGGCGTGTAATTACAATTTTTGATGCAATAATTTGCAGCAGGGCTCATTCTTGTGCGCCAACTAAAGTTTCTGTGAGGGGCTGCAGTGTTGTGGCACCAGCACCGGTGCCTAAGGCCCAATTTTTCTGCACCTGTTTAACAGGGGCGTGTAATTAAAATTTTTGATGCAATAATTTGCAGCAGGGCTCATTCATGCGCTCCAACTAGAGTTTCTGTGAGGGGTTGCAGGTTTGTGGCACCAGCACCTGTGCCTAAGGCCCAATTTTTCTGCCCCTGTTCAACAGGGGCATGTAATTACAATTCTTGATCTAATATTTCACAGCAGGGCCCGATCCTGTGCCCACCAAGAGTAACTGTGAGGGCTTACAGTGTTGTGGCAACACCAACACCTAAGGCCCAAATTTCTGCAGAGTATATAGGGCAGGCCCCTACTTTCAAACATCCAACTTACAAACGACTCCTACTTGCAAACGGAGGGAGACAACAGGAAGTGAGAGGAAATCTACCCCTAGGAAGGGAAATTCTCTCCTGTAAAAGTTAATATGGGAAAAACGTGTCTCCTCTCCACTTATGCTTTATCACCAATCCTTGTTTCACTAAAAAACCCAAATTTTCAAAAACCAATTGTCATTGGGACAGAAAGTGAGGTGAAATCTTCTGAAGAGGTGCACAGACAGCAAAACAAATGTTACACGGGTGATAACCCTTCCCTATGTTTTCCAAAAAGCTTAAAAATAGATTTTTTGGCTGGAGCTACACTTTAAAAATGTACCAGTTCTAAATTACAAACAGAATCTACTTAAGAACAAACCTACAGTCCCTGTCTTGTTTGCACCGCTTTTATACTGCTGTACAGAGTATATAGGGCCTTAGGGCCCCACGCCTTTCCTTTTTTTAATTTGGGTGCAGGGTTCCCCTTAATATCCATGCAAGACCCAAATGGGCTGAGGGGGGTACCCATGCCAATTTTCTCAATGATTTTCATCCACATTGCCTGGGACCATACATTACATTAAAGCCGCAAGCAGTTTTAAATGACTTTTTTTCCTTTAGAAATGTAATTTTGTGCAGGGACAGTTCTAAACATGGGAAACACGTGCCACTTCACAGGCATACTATAGACACCCCCAGGTAGGATATTTAAAGGAATATTTCACTTTTTTTTTCACTTTAATCATCATTAAAATCACTGCTCCAGAAAAAACTGACGTTTTTAAACCTTTTTTTAGCATTGATACATGTCCCCTGGGGCAGGACCCGGATGTCCCCAAACCCTTTTTAGGACAATAACTTGCATATTAGCCTTTAAAATTAGCACTTTTGATTTTGAACGTTCGAGTCCCATAGACTTTAACGGGGTTCGATAGATCGCGCAAACTTTCAGTCCGTTCGCAGGTTCTGGTGTGAACCGAACCGGGGGGTGTTCGGCTCATCCCTACTCTAGAGCAGTGATGTTTTGGGGCTGTCGCTGGGCAACACAGACTTTCAACTCCCTCCAAAGGTTTTCTATGGGGTTAAGATCTGGAGACTGGCTAGGCAACTCCAGGACCTTGAAATGCTTCTTACGAAGCCACTCCTTCATTGCCCGGGGGGGTGGGTGTTTGGGATCATTGTCATGCTGAAAGACCCAGCCACATTTCAGCTTCAATGCACTTTTATGTACACGGATCAGTCATCCTGTTGCCTTTGCAGAGAAACAGCCCCAAAGCATGATGTTGCCACCCCATGCTTCACAGTAGGTATGGTGTTCTTTGGTTGCAACTCAGCATTCTCTCTCCTCCAAACACGACGAGTTGTGTTTCTACCAAACAGTTCTACTTTGGTTTCATCTGACCATATGACATTCTCCCAATCCTCTTCTGGATCATCCAAATGCTCTCTAGCAAACCTCAGATGGACCTGGACATGTACTGGCTTAAGCAGGGGGACACGTCTGGCACTGCAGGATCTGAGCCCCTGGCGGCGTAGTGTGTTACTGATGGTAGTCTTTGTTACGTTGGTCCCAGCTCTCTGCAGGTCATTCACTAGGTCACCCCTGTGTGGTTCGGGGATTTTTGCTCACCGTTCTTGTGATCATTTTGACCCCACGGGGTGAGTTCTTGCGTGGAGCCCCAGATCGAGGGAGATTATCAGTGGTCTTGTATGTCTTCCATTTTCTAATTATTGCTCCCACAGTTGATTTCTTCACACCAAGCTGCTTGCCTATTGCAGATTCAGTCTTCCCAGTCTGGTGCAGGTCTACAATTTTGTTTCTGGTGTCCTTCGACAGCTCTTTGGTCTTCAGCATAGTGGAATTTGGGGTGTTACTGTTTGAAGTTGTGGACAGGTGTCTTTTATACTGATAACAAGTTCAAACAGGTGCCATTAATAGTATGTAAATATGAAGATGCTTAAAGTGGCCCTTCCTGCATGAGCACCGCTCAGCGCCTGGGATAAACACAATTGATGGTATGACTAGAGTAATATAGGGCTGAATGTCTATCTGATTGGGAATGGGGATCCCAATCACAACGAGCAGCTGCTGGAAGTGTGTGAATGATGTAAAAGCAGTATTTGGAGGAACACCCAAAGATTATTATAAATAAATAATGTAAAACAATAAAATTATGCACAATAAAAATTGTAGACAATTAATACCGTAAAACACTAAAATATATATAAAAACTCAGTAAATGTCCATAAATATTGTAGCAGCGCTTCTTGTCATGAATAACAAGCTTCTTTATGTGTTGCCTACACAAAAGGAACAAAAGGTAGATATGAATGAGCCTTATCAATGTCACCAGGATCACTTCTTTCCTTTCTTTCACTCCTTCCACCGATATCCAACTTTGTTTGTATGATAAACAATATATCGAAAGTAAATAGGGTCAGGTGACCCAGGACTGGATGCGGAGCTGCCGGCTTGTATAGGAAGATGTTACTTGTTGTTGAATT
Organism: Rana muscosa; assembly: GCA_029206835.1. NCBI lineage: Eukaryota > Metazoa > Chordata > Amphibia > Anura > Ranidae > Rana > Rana muscosa. Next base: position 192,430,524 of record CM055126.1, on the reverse strand, counting down.
GATAGTAGCCACCAAAGGGTAAATGTGTCCCATAGATAGCTGCTGGACAATTAAAGCTCCTTGATAAACAGGCAGTGCAAATTAATCCTAATTTAATAGTCTCCAAATCCGCATCCAGCCATCCTAGGCCCGCTATGTGAGCGGGGTGAATCTGATGACTCCACTCCTCAGCAGCATCTCAGGTGCCATTAATACAGGTAATGAGTGGAGGACAGAGGAGCCTCTTAAAGAAGAAGATACAGGTATGTGAGAGCCAGAAATCTTGCTTGTTTGTAGGTAACCAAATACTTATTTTCCACCATAATTTGCAAATAAATTCTTTCCAAATCAGACAATGTGATTGTCTGGATTTGTTTCCACATTTTGTCTCTCATAGTTCAGGTATACCTATGATGACAATTACAGGCCTCTCTCATCTTTTTAAGTGGGAGAACTTGCACAATTGGTGGCTGACTAAATACTTTTTTGCCCCACTGTATCATAGCACTTTATACTACATTGATGAGAGCGCGGTTAAAATTTATTTATTACATTTTTTTTCTTTACCAAAGGCTTATTGCATATAACGAGCAGCTCTCACAATTTACTAATTTCACTTAACCATTTGCGCTGTTAGGGTACTTTTGCATACTCCTTCCCCCCTTCCAGCAGGGGCTTAGTTTGACCTACTTTGCCTGCAATATGAATGAATCTTAGGAGGACCTGCTGTGTCCAAACAACTACAAGATAAAGCTATGAAGGTCAAATGCTTCTTTAAAATGGCAATCCACATTACCCCAGTAAAGTAAATAGAAGCGTACAGACTTGAGTTTAGAGTGTGCTCTACATGAGTCCTTAGAATGAGTAGTACCATTATCAAGGTCAGGATGAGACTATAAGAAGCCTTGCTATGCAAAAGGAGCCAGCCTGGGTTTTTACTAGGAATTTAAGGAAATTTGGATCTCCGGGGTTTGCCAGGAAGTGAAGTTTATTTCATTGACAAAACTGACGGTCTCTAGTAAATTGATAAAATATTCCAAAGACCACTTACCAATGTATTCCTGGTTTGCAGGATGTATAATGGTTCCCCCCCAAGCAATGGAGTTTCTGGCATGTTCTCCAGCCATCTGATGGAAGATCTCGTTTTTTCAAAACGGTTGGGGCAAGAGCTTGGTCATCAACAGCCTAGTAGGGAAGTAATATACTTACATTTCTAAAGCTTTTCTGAAAGGTAAATAAAGTGGTTTGATTTTAAGGCAAAGACATCACACAGAGAGCTTGGGCTTCCTGTCAAAGATGGAAGTTGGGATGGCGCTGTAAAGGAAAATGTTGCTTTGGACAATTTTTTCCCAGCTGTTACGTCAGGCAAAGTAACGTAATCACCTGTAAAACGTATTTTTGTTCGGAGGCATTATTGAAGAAAAGAACAAGGCAAGGCAAGGTTACATCTTACATCTATATCTATTTATAGACATAAGCTGATAAACAGTGTATAATGGTTCCCCCAAGAAAGAAGAGCAAAATAGGAAAAAACAAATATAGAAATGTGATATTATATGCATAAGAACTACGACATCCATTAAGTCAAAAGGAAACTGTATTCTTATGGGTAGATAGACCGTCCACCAGAAATGAATGGAATGGAACAGAGGGAAATAAAGACAATGTGGAGGTAGGTGGGGGGACAGTGTTTGGGGGGGGGGGGTATATTAGAAAAACAGGTTTTACATCATTTGCTTGTCTCTACTTGTTTCCATCCATTGCTTAGCATAGTTATGTTGGCTGAAATTCTAACTGGATATGTATTAGTGTTTCTTCTGTCTTTTATTGGAACATTTTCACAGAAAGTAGTTCAAAGGTTACATAATCAAATAACACATTCACACATAAACATAACAGTTATAAGGACAGTTATAAGGACCTAGGTTGGTCCATTAGATATTGATTTCAGATGGTAGTGACATATGATGGAACCATAGTTAGAGAAACAACAGAAATGTAATGAGGAAGAGAAGTTGGGGGGGGGTTAAAAAGAGAGGGGTCAGAAGAGGTATGGAGGGTGTTTAGGTTTGTAATATTAAGGGGGGGGCAGGAAATGAGGTTTGGCTAGGGGGAGTTTCAACCAATATGTGTAATGCTGCAATTGATTAGCCAATTTTCACCACCAAGGAGCAGCTCCGGAAGTTTATACCGCCTCCCGAATCCACACAGATGAAAATAAAGACAATAAGATTAATATGGAGCCCCCAAGCATTATAACAAGTCAGTATGTGTACAGCGTTTGTTTTCTGCTGTTTAATGCATTGGGATCCTAGAATATCATAACACAGAAGGACGCGTTTCAATACCAGCTCACACTGGCAGGTGGCATTGCTAGCAAAATAGCTAAAAATATAGCTCTGAGGCCTCGTACACACGACCGATTTTCTCGTCGTAAACAGTCAAGAAAAGTGCCGCGAGAGTTTTTTTGTCTAGAAAAACGTTCGTGTGTATGGTTTTACGACGAGAAACTTGACGAGAATCTCGACGAGAAAATAGAGAACCTGCTCTCTATTTTCTCGTCAGGAGTCCAGATTTCCTCGTCGTGTTTCTCGTCGGCCTGTTTTGTGACGAGAAAATGGTTCGTGTGTATGCTTTTACGACTCTTCCAAAAGTGCGCATGCTCACAAGCAACTATGAGACGGGAGCGCATCTTCTGGTAAAACAAGCCTTCATAATGGAGAGAGCACATTTGTCACGCTCATAAATATTTCATCGTTTAAATGTTCTGCATTGAATTCTTCGTTAGAATGTTACATTAATCAAAACGAGAGACCTTCTTTTGCTGCTGATATTCACACAGAGTTATGCCTTATTTTTAACCTTTTTCATGCTGCTCTTTATAAGATTTATGTGTATTATATCGTGCAAGTTTTTAGGAATAATTTAAATGGTTAGATTTTTCAAAATGATGTTAATTATAATTTCTCAATGTTTTGATAGCGATCTCCCATTTAATTTTCTAATCTATATTTTTAAAATTTCACACCATGTTTTTGAGCTAATCAGATTTAGTTATTCTTTTGGGGGGGGGGGTGATATCTGTGCCTTTTATTGTCAGTCAAATGTATCTGCTTACTCCAAAGCTTGTTTTTTTTTATTTAAAAATACACATAGTCAAGTATGAACTTAAACAAAAAACACATTTATTCATGTTTATAAATTAAATAAAGAGAAGGCAGCGCTGGAGAAGCTGCTGCCATTTGTGCATCCCAGGGACCCCAGAGCACACAGCAACCCTGTGTGGACACTAAAATTGGGAGCTTGAGAAGGCCCACATTTCAGAACACAATCTGATGCTGGCCTCCCAGAGGTCAGGAACAGCAGCAGGTGAGATATATGTCCCAAGTGTGTGGTACTACAACAGGCTGCCTTCTGTCCGACCAGTGCGACCACAATGAAGCAAGGCCATCACTTCCTCTTCTTCCTGGCAACCTTCCCTGCAGCCTTTACTGAAGCCTTCCTTCTTCGTTTAGCTGGAGGCTGGCCCACTGGAGGGGTACTCCTGTCAGGAGGAGGAGGTGGAGGTGTAGCAGAAGGGGGTGGGGCAGAAGAAGAAGGTGGAGGTGTAGCAGAAGGGGGTGGGGCAGAAGGTGGAGGTGTAGCAGAAGGGGGTGGGGCAGAAGGTGGAGGTGTAGCAGAAGGGGGTGGGGCAGAAGAAGAAGGTGGAGGTGTAGCAGAAGGGGGTGGGGCAGAAGGTGGAGGGGTAGCAGAAGGGGGTGGGGCAGAAGAGGAAGGTGGAGGTGGAGGTTGAGGTTGGGTCAGTTGGGCCACCTCACATATGGCGGTATTGGGGGTAATTTGCTCCATCACCCCCTTGTTGAGCAAGGTGATGAGCAGGGGTTCGCATAGGAGGCGTTGCTCCATGCTCATCACCTTGAACTTAGCCTCCACTAGGCCGGCAATGGCCTCTTCAGGGGATGTGGGCTCCTTGAGGGTGGCATGGGCCTCTTTAATAAGGGCCATTGCTGCCTCACTGGTGGTCCTGTCCCTCCTGCCTCTTTTGTGAAGCCTGATGGGAGGCACCTGGGATCTGGTGCTTCTCCTTTGCCCTGCCACCTCCTGTCTGCCACTGGGCCCTGCCACCTCCTGTCTGCCACTGGGCCCTGCCACCTCCTGGCTGCCACTGGGCCCTGCCACCTCCTGTCTGCCACTGGGCCCTGCCACCTCCTGGCTGCCACTGGGCCCTGCCACCTCCTGGCTGCCACTGGGCCCTGCCACCTCCTGGCTGCCACTGGGCCCTGCCACCTCCTGGCTGCCACTGGGCCCTTCCTCCTCCTGCCTGACAGTTTCCAGACCCTCCTCCTGGCTGATTTCATCCTGTGTATGAAAAAGAAACATAGTTTAATATGTTGGTTTAATCTTTGCATCAAACTTTGTAATCCTGATGGAAGCAATTAGAATGTAAATGCATAAATCCTTGCTTTAAATTTACCACTACATCAGCTTGACTATTTACCACACAATTAAGTGCAGAATAATGTCTACAGATCATGATTTCACTTGTTGAATACAAAATAATGTATGTTTCTCATCCTGACATATTTGGGAAACATTAATTTTATCCCACTACATTTTCAGTTAATACTATACCTGGCTCCAGATGGCCAAATCAGGATCATCCAGGATGGCTGCCTCCTCTTGCTCCAGAGAAGGCTCAGGTTGGCTGCAGGGAAGTCTGGGGGGAAGAGTGGAGAGTGATGGCCTTGGCTCAATGTGGTCATCCAGGAAGGACATCCTGCTGTAGTACCACAAAACCGGGACATAAACATCATCTGCTGCTGCTCCTGACCTCTGAGAAGCCAGCACCTTAGAGCGTTCAGTCCTGTAGGTACCTCTCAAGCTCCCAATTTTAGTGTCCACTTGTTTTGCTGTGGCTGTGGGCACCTTGGTATGCACAAATGGGAGCAGCTTCTCCAGCGCTGCTTTTCTCACCCCTTTTTTTTTATGGATGGGGTTTTTGGTCTCCCACAGAGCCGGCAGCTCCCTTACCCGGTCAATAAATTCCGCCAGGAACTCTTTGTCGCTAATAAATACATTCATATTGTATCTGCAAGTAAAATAAATTATATTTAAATAATGTGAGGCAAACAGTCTAACCTCCTTCACATCCTAGTCACCATATATATCCTCCAACAATCTCAAGACAGTATAGGCCAACAATTTTAACAAGTCTCACAAAATCACATACCTTCGTTCGCACGTCCGTCACTTGAACTCCTCTCTCCGCACACCGAACGTACTATAGTCACATGTGTGTTTGCTATATACACACCACGCATGCGTCCAAATTCGAACACGTCGCTCCGCACACGTCGCCCGCCCATGACGTTCTAACTAACATCTTTTCCCCGCCCCTTCTCTTTCGGCGCGCAGACAGATATGGCGGAGTTACAGCAGGTGTCTGATAATTCCGCAACTAGCGAGGAGACAAGCCCGGAGACCGAGGACACGTCACGATCAAGGAGGAGATTCAAGGCATCGAATATGTCTTTGGCGGAGATGGCGGAGATGGTGGACATCTTGGTCAAGGCTGATTATGATGCCAAGCATGGGCCGTATAGCAAACCAAATAGAAGGAAGGCCAAAATCCTCACTAAAGTTGTGAAGAGTCTGAGGGCGAAGTTCGGGGTGAAACGCTCAAATGAGCAGCTCAGAAAGAGGTGGTCAGACCTCAAACTGAGGGAGCCAGACCAGTTGAGGAGCATAAAGAGGATGCTCGCTAAAAGTAAGTAAAATGACGACCTTTCTGCTATTAATCTTTTTAGAAACTGACTTTTTTTTTTTTTAAAGCATATTGGACTCCCTTCCAAAATGTATTATTTTGAACTAGGTTGGGCACAGTAATCGTTCGTTACGTTACCGACACTTCGTTCGGCCACTATCCGTGGTTTTGGCTTATTTAAGACCCCCAAAAGTAATTAGACATCTGCCATTTTTGATCAAGTATTGTGGATAATTTTTAAGTCTAGATGATGTGTTTGTAAGGAGAATGAAATGCAAACTTTAATCAGTATAAAGGAGAGGACACTCAGCAGCTGCTTCCACATCTGTACTTTGGAGCACTATAGTGTGGGCCACCAGACCCGCCTTTTTTGGGTGTCCCACACAGGTGCATCAGAGTTTATTTGTGGTGCCTCCATGTCCAAAAAATTACATCCAAATGTGAATAATAAACATATTTGGGGTCATAAAGAATGCATTTTTCTTTAAATTCCGCACAAACACACACTTGTACCCCACTTCCAAACAATTTAGCCTGTTTTAAGTTTAAAAATGAGATTTTTACAGTGTGATAAATAGACCTTTGGTTTTATTCTCATAGGGGAGAGAAGACTGGGAGGAGGACACTCCAGGGAGCACATGCACCCCACAACTTCCAAGCAACCCCAAACTCCCAAAGATCCACAACCGAAAGATGTGCAGGAAGTTGAGGTGGAGGAAGGAGAAGTGCAGGAAGGAGAGGTGGATGACGTTGTGGATCTGGTCACCACAACAGGTCAGTATCTGACACCACAGCTTAAGGTAAGCGAGGTAGGCCTGCAGGGATTTATTAATTTTTTTTTATGGTTTTTAGGGGATGGAAATGTTGTGAAGGATAGCACACTGTTCTCTGCTGACAGTGCCCTCCGCCTCATCCAGCAAGTGATGGAATGTAGCACGGAACTGGACCTAATTAAACAAAGAATCCATGTGATGGAACAAACATTTAAAGACATTCTCGATGTTTTGGGGAGAATTCAATAAGCCATCCAAACACATTTGTTTTTACATGTTTGTTTTTATATTTTTACTAATTTTTTGAGTAACAAAGCAGCCAAAAATTGAATATGCACACAGTGTGTGAACATGTGCTATCTGCCATCAGGGGATATCCATGTACGTCTTTTGTGGGTGCAACCCCTTCCTCGTATCAAAAGTCGGTGAACTGAGGAAGGGGATGCACCCCCAAAACACATCCATTGATCACCCCTGATGGCAGATAGCACATGTTGACAATAGGGATCAGGATTGTAAACTTCCTATTTGCAAAAAAGTAAAAATGTGTGCATATTGAATTTTTGGCTGGGCAAGGGGTGGCAGGACCCCATATTAGGACGGGCACATAGAGACATAGTTTGTGTAACTGAATGTCTCAGATTGCTCAGAGGTATCCAATGTTGTCATTTTAGAAATGCAAGTGGTATTTTTGTATTTTCATAAGCCAAAATTTGACGGGTTGTGGTCAGGCCAACCCCAAAGTAAAACAAAAAAAAATGTGCAGAGAGTAAAATATTTGACCACAAACAACGTGTAGCTTTTTTTTATAATACACTCTAAGCTTATTTGGTTCTTTTGTAAGGTAACATAGTGAAATTGGTTGTTATTTACTAAAGTAAAATACACTTGCCACTACAAATGCACAAAGACAAATTAGGAGACAGGAAAGAACAAATAATTAAAGGTTTAAACAAGATTTTTATTGGGATACTTAGACATAGGCTGGCATAGGAATTGCCCCCCTACCCGTGAAATACTCCATGTATTTGTCCCGAACCACACGGGCATTTTGGGGGGGCAAGCCAAGACGGGCAGATTCCAGGCCCGGAAGGGGATTTGCAGGGGAAAGTCCAGCCTCTGGCAAAACTGAGGCCATATATGAATTCGCTTTGCGGCAAAGAAAATTGTGTAGCACACAGCAGCATAACACTACATAGTTTATTTTGTAGTCCGCCAAGTGGATGGAAGTCATAAAAAGGCGGAACCGGCTGGCCATTATGCCGAAGGCATTTTCAACGACTCTTCGGGCCCTGGCCAGCCGGTAATTGAACACACTCTTCTCTGGGGTCAGGGTCCTCTGTGGAAATGGCCTCATAAGATGCCGTCCGAGTCCGAAGGCTTCATCAGCCAAGAAAACAAAGGGGAGTCCTTCAATATTCCCTGCATCCGGTGGCAATGCAAGGTCGTCACTCTGGAGACGGAGGGCAAACTCCGTCTGGATGAAGGATCCCCCATCGGACATCCGGCCATTCTTCCCTACATCAACATAGAGGAATTCATACCGTGCTGACACCACCGCCATCAGCACAATGCTATGAAACCCCTTGTAGTTGTAGTAGTAGGATCCAGAACGGGGTGGCGGCACGATGCGGACGTGCTTCCCGTCTATGGCACCACCGCAGTTGGGGAAGTCCCACCGCGTGGCAAACTCCGATGCCACAGTCTGCCATTCCTGTGGCGTTGAAGGAAGCTGTGGAGTGAAACAAGATGAAATAATATTAGAAAAACAAAGGCATACATTACAAGCAAATTCAAGACCAAAAAATTAGAGACCAACATCAATCTAATTATACGTTTATTAAGGTGTGTAAAAAAAGTATAATGGAAGGCTCATTTATCATATTCATCACCCCCTCTGATGGGCCATTACTAAATTATTTTGGGGGGGGGAGATGTGTTTGGCCACAGGATAGCATTGCAGTGGCGGTGCGTCCAGAGTGGGCGCTGGAGCACTGTCCCCTCTCTCCTGTGCCCATCACTCAGAACAATACATAGGTTCATGCGTTGCATGAACCTATGTATTGTCTATGCCGCACACTATTCAGGTGGATGGCCTCTTGTAAAGCGACCGACATATGATTAATTGCGTCATTTAGGGGGTTAAAATTGCAGAGCAGAAACAGGTATTAAAAAAGTCTTGCAAATTACAACCTGAGGGATGTAATTGGCTTCCTCAAAGAAAAATCGGGGACGCAAGGAGGGGGCATTCCTTGTGTAAACACTGACAGGCAGCTCTGGCAATCATGTTCACCAAGTCTGTTTAATGGTAACATGATTGGCTGATGCAACATGAAGGGAAGGAGAAGACATCAAGGACAGAAGAAGGATGGCGCTGACCACAAGAAGGTAAGTGCAGGGCTGGGGGGAAACTGGCTGCAATAGAGGGGACTAAATGGCTGCATTGGAGGGGACAACTGGGGGCGTTTATTAGGCAACAGAGCAAAAAAGGAGGAAGTTTATTTCCGAAATTGGGGTTGTAACCCCCCAACATTTGGAGCAACAGGCGCCCCTGCTGGAAAAGTTAGTGAGGGGAAATATTTAGGGAGGATAAAAAAGGGGCATTTAAAAACTTCCAGCTTGCATGGGGACAAAGGGGACATTCTCAGCATATTACAATCATGGTAATTAGGAAAGGATGAAAGAAATACAATACATTAGCATACATGTAATACATAAAATGTGATGTGAAGGGAGAAAACTTACCCTAATATAGTCCTCCTGCAGGACTTGTATAATAGCAGAACAGGTGTCTGGGATTATGAGGCCCAGAGCCTGGGGGGAGATGCCTGTGGTGAACTTCAAGTCCTGAAGACTTCTCCCTGTCGCCAGGTAACGCAACGTGGCGATGAGCCTCTGCTCAGCACTGATGGCTTCCCGCATAACGGTGTCCTTCCTGGTAATATAGGGGGACACCAAAGCCAACAGTTCCTGAAAAACGGGGTCAGACATCCTCAGAAAATTCCTGTAGTCCTCAGGATTATTCTCGACGATCTCCCGCAGCAGAGGCATGTGGCAGAATTGGTCCCGCTGGAGCAACCAATTCTTGGTCCATGAACTCCTCCTCACACCATTCATGGACTGGTCTTGGTCCAAAACAAGCAGACCAACACCAAGCGCACGCACAGCACGAACTCGACGACGAGAACGTCCAGGCGACATGGCTAGGAAACGGTCGTCTAATCAGAACGTACAGAACAGAACGCACTTTAGAACAGCAAGGCCTATGAATAACGAACTGAAATTCAGAAACGAACAGGCAAGAACGCACTGTAAAACAGATACGACCTGCCTAGACGCCCTGAAAGTCAAGATACGAACCCACAAGCACAAACTGAACCGCAGAAAACGATCTGAAAAGTACGAAGACTGAAAAGCGCGAATCGTCTCTTCCCAAACTTTTACTTCACACGCGGTAACACGAGATCAGCAAAAGCAGCCCAAGGGGTGGCGCCAAGAAAAAAGATCTTCCCCTTTATAGTGCCGTCGTACGTGCTGGACGTGAGCGCAGAGAACCACGAGGAAATTGGGAAATGCCAGTGTGTACGCATAGAAAGCTTGACGAGAAAATCGACAAGCTTAACAAGAATCTCGTCGAAAAAAACGACGTGTTTTTTACGACGAGAAAATCGGTCGTGTGTACGAGGCCTTAGGTTAATCTTTTTTACAGCCATTTAACATTTTTTAAGTTTCCTGTAAAACACCTTCAAGGATTTCTTAACCATGACTTTACTGAATTTAATAATGTTATAATGCATTAGAGATTATGAGGGCCTGGATAGCAAAGTGCAAATGAATATTTTAGTTCTTTGTTATATATACAGTATACTGTGCATATAGATATATACTCTATACAGTACTGTGCAAAAGTTGTAGACAGTTTAAGGCAGGCGTGAAGAAATGCTGTAAAGTAAGAATGCTTTCAAAAATATATATTTTAATTGTTTATTTTTTATCAATTTACAAAATGCCAACTAAGCGAACAGAAGAAACATCTAAACCAAATCAATATTTGGTGTGAGCACCCTTTGGCTTCAAATCAGCAACAATTCTTCTAGATACACTTGCACACTGTTTTTGAAGTAACTCCGTAAGATGTACTTCTTGGGGACAGTTTCTAGATGTTTTCTATAACATAGTGTAAGGATATGCTCAGGGCTGGCCCAAGACATTGTGCTGCCTGGGTCCAAGAATAAAATGCTGCCCCACCCACCCCCCAAAAAAAATTACACCCACCCAAAAGGCCCCCACATCCATTGTTTTATATCATAATTAAAATTTTAATTAAATTGATCAGAAAGTCAGATTTAAATGCAAAAGCACCTTGTCTTTATGCAAAATTATATGACATACCATTATGTTCAATTCCAAGGGGCGGGCTAGGGCAGTATAGGGGTGGGCTAGGGCAGTATATAGACAGGCTAGTGTAGTATATAAACAGGCTAGGGTAATATACGGACAGCCTAGGGTAGTATATGGACAGGCTAGTGTAGTATATAGACAGGCTAGTGTAGTATATAGACAGGCTAGGGTAATATATGGACAGCCTAGGGTTGTATATGGACAGGCTAGTGTAGTATATAGACAGGCTAGGTTAGTATATAGACAGGCTAGTGTAGTATATAGATAGGCTAGGGTAGTATATAGACAGGCTAGTGTAATATATGGACACACTAGAGTAGTATATAGACAGGCTATGGGGATTAGAGGAGCAGGCTGGGGTAGTATATAGACAGGCTAGGGTAGTAGATAGACAGGCTAGGGAAGTATAGGGGCTGGCTAGAGTAGTATAGGGTAGGCAGAGCGGCCCAGGAGGCAGTTGTCATCATGACACGCAAATATGCTGGAAAAAAATGTTGGTTGTCAATTTTCTAGGTAAATAGTAGAGGAGAGGCGGCTTTGGTTCAATTTGCTGCCCCTCTCAAATTGCTGCCTGGGTCAGCAAGGGGAGGGTGTTGCTGCCGCGGGACATTGTAATTTTTTTCACGGACACCAGGACATCAACTTGTTGAGGGGGAGTGCCGCGGTGCAACAAGTATACCAAGTTCTTGAGGGGGGGGGGGGCCATCGCGGGAGGGGGGCCATCGTAAGGTATTACAGTGGATATGTGGGGGGGATGTCTTACCTCCTTCACCCGTGCTGCCTCCTCGACAAGTCCTCTAGCTGTGCTGCCCTCTGCTGGGGCCCCAGGACAAGTCGGGGCCCCAAGCAGCTGCTTGGTTTGCCTGTCCTGTTCCGACGGCCCTGTCCCCATGGAAGAACTGCTGCTAAACCAGGCCAGAAGCAAGGGTTATTAAGTAATTGTTCCTATAATAATACATCAGAAAAAGTAGTGTAGCGCCCAAAAAAATATTTTAAGTGACAGAATATACAATAAAAAAATTGTGACAGGCAAAAAAAAAAAAAAGGCAAGTGCAAAATAAACCACTCAGTGATAGAAGGGAGATATATTCATAGATAAGAGTCCCATAAGGAACTAAAGTGATTGAAGAAAGGTGAAATAAAAAGAGTCCAGTGTGATAATGTGCAACTGCACACTGAAGGTGAAGTATGGTAGTTCAATGAAGTGCTCCAAAACCTTCTACGACATCCCTGTGAAATGGACACTCACCAGAAAGGATGGCTGCCATTACAGCAGCAAGCACGCATTCAGTGAAAATCCGACATCCAGTTGTCCAGCGACACACCTCATTAAGATGTACCTAGTATAAAAGAAGCTCACCAAGAGCCAAATAAAGTCTTCATAGTGTAGTAGTTTAATAAAATCGTTGTGGCATTAAAAAACCATAGTACAATGTAAAAACAGCATTCAGTGCCACTGCTGACATGGGACTGACCAACATTGTGACGTCAGCACAAGAATCTCCTCCCCAACGTGTTTTGTCCCACTATCAAGGGGTCCTCTAGTGTTTGACGTCGGACATGTTTAAAGCGGAGGTCAACACAATTTTTTAACTTCACCATATCCCCATCAGTGCTATAAACAGATGCTCAAATGAAAGAAAAAAAAATTGGTGCTGTATTTACCGTAGAATCTGTCTGTATTGTGGCACTTCCTGTTCGTCACCCCCGCAAGAGTAGGCGTGTATTTTTTTTTCCCCTGAGGCGCACTGTCTCCTGGGAGCTAATTGTCATGCTCCCCATGAGTCAGTGCAGAACGCCGCTGCGAAATCCCGCAACCTTGAATTTTACGGCGCTCCGCGCCGTACACAATGAGCATGTGCGGGAACGAGCGGTGAATTCTGGGAGCTCAGCATTCACCGCATCCCGGAAATCACATGCCCACAAGCAAGATGGAACCGGCCATCATAAGATTTTATAATCGAAAACGGACATGGGGGGAATTAATACACCAAACAAGTGAGTGTTATATAGTGTTTAGCAAAGTGTCAGAATGGCTGAAAAAAAAAATACTGATCGGCGGACCTCCGCTTTAAGTAGCTTCTCAAATATGCTCCGCTCCCAGTGTTCAAACAAGGAAAAATGAAAACCGGAATTGTCCCGTCTGCCATTTTGCCTAAGATAGATAGATTCAACCGCCATGACACCTTATGCTAATGATACAGGAAATAGTCCGGGCACCATTTTATAAAATCAGACGGACGCCATCCCCAAAGGCTAAAGTGGACGCCGTCCCCTATTACAACAAAAAGCAAAGTTCCTGCTTAAAAAAAGGTACCAATCGTACTAAAAAATGTATTATATACAGAATGGATAGACACTATATCTCGCAGGCATAGAGCGGTAATGATCTTACACTAGTGGACAGCAAAAAAATTAAATAAAAACTCCCCATATGAAAAATAAAAAATATAAACCATACATTACAAAAATCAATATGCTTCAAAATACATAAAGATTATTTAAAAAAAATATCAATAATTAATATTAATGATCTTTATGTGTCTTGAAGCATATTGTGTTTTAACCACTTACGGACCACCCGCCGTCGTTATATGTCGCTACTTTGAAGAGGAATACCGTTGTTATGACAGCATCTAGCTGCCATAACCCTGGTATACTCTTCAAGAGTGAGCAGTCCGCTTTCAAATAAAAGTGGTCTCTGCGGCGGATTCGGCACAAGATCACTTTTATCGGCGGCGGGAGAGGGCCTCCCGCCGCTCTCCGGTGCCCTCCGCCGCTTACCGGGGCCGTCGGCAGCGGCAGAGGCGATCTGATCCTTCTCGGCCTGTGGCATGGAGACGAGTGAGGGGAAGATGGCTCCCACCCGTCTCCATACCACTGCAGGGCGGAAGCGACGTCAAAACTTCACTTCCGCCCAATGCTCTTAAAGCAACATTTTTTTTTTCAAATTACATTAAATATATTTATTTATTTTTTATTGCATTTTAGTATAAATATGAGATCTGAGGTCATTTTGGACCTGTCCTGCTTTTTTTCTATTACAAGGGATGTTAATATTCCTTGTAATAGTAATAAAAGTGAACCAATTTTTTTTTTTTTAAAACAGTGTCAAAATCTAAATTTTTAATTAAAATAGATAAGCGTCCCATCCCCATGAGCTCGCGCGCAGAAGTGAACGCATACATATATATAAAAAAGGTGTTCAAACCACACATGTGAGGTATCGCCGGGATCGTTAGAGCGAGAGCAATAATTCTAATGCCCCATACACACGATCGTTTTTCATGCCGTTAAAAATGCCATTAAAAAAAATGGCCATTAAAAATGATCGTGTGTAGGCTCCAGAACATTTTTAACGACGTGAAAAACGGGCATTAAAAATTTCGAACATGCTCTCTTTTTTCACGTCCTTTTTCATGTCATTTTTTTTAACGACGTGAAAAACGATAGTGTGTATGCTTTAACGACGTAGAAAAAAACGCGCATGCTCAGAATCAAGTATGAGACAGGAGCGCTCGTTCTGGTAAAACTAGCGTTCGTAATGGAGATAGTACATTCGTCACGCAGTCACGGACTGAAAAGCACGAGACTGAAAAGAGCGAATCGTCGCTCAACAAACTTTACTAACATGAAGGGTGGCGCCATTCGAACGGAACTTCCCCTTTATAGTGCCGTCGTACGTGTTGCACGTCACTGCGCTTTGCTTGATCGTTTTTTTAAATGATCGTGTGTACGCAAGACAGGCTTGAGAGGAAACATGAAAAAAAACGACGTGAAAAACGGCAAGAAAAAAAATGGCAAGAAAAACGATCGTGTGTATGGGGCATAACCCTAGACCTCCTCTGTAACTCAAAACATGCAACCTGTAGAATTTTTTAAACGTCACCTATGGAGATTTTTAAGCGTAAAAGTTTGTCAACATTCCAACTTTGAAGCATGACATGTTGGGTATGAATTTACGTAACATTATCTTTCACGATATAAAAAAAAAAAAAAATGGGCTAACTTTACTGTTGCCTTATTTTTTAAATCTAAAAAGGAAATTTTTTCCAAAAAAAGTGCGCTTGTAAGACCGCTGAGCAAATACGGTGTGACAAAAAGTATTGCAACGACCGCCATTTTATTCTCCAGGGTGTTAGAAAAAAAGTATATAATGTTTGGGGGTTCTAAGTAATTTTCTAGCAAAAAAATAATAATTTTTAACTTGTAATCACCAAATCTCAGAAAAAGGCTCGGTCCTTAAGTGGTTAATTATTTTATTTTTTGTAGCCTGTCATAATTTTTTTATTGTATATTCTGTTACTTAAACTATATTTTTTTGGCACTACACTACTTTTTCTGATGTAAGATTATAAGTTAGGTATATTACTTATTTACTGAAGATAGTTAACATTGGCTGTACGTTTGTGGTTATTGTTCTGCTGTAGAATAAATTTGGGGCCAAATACACGTTTCCCTGATGGTATGGCATGATGTATGAGCACCTAAATCTCTTATATCACTTCGCTATGTGTAAACACAAAAAAAGTGTCAATGCCTACATAATAAAAAGCATAACAATGTGCTAACAAACAATCCTGCAGCCTCTTATTTAATACATCCTAATACATTGATACATCTTAAAATTATATATAGATATGGGAGCATTTTTTTATTTAAGGAATATATGAAGGTGAAGTGTTGGTAATACTCAGACCTTCCAGCACCCAGATAAAACATTGTGATTAAAATACAGTAAAGTGATATTTGCCGAACATTCATGTGAGGCAAATCCCTCTGATGAGTTTGACACACAAAGGGGATTGGCTGGAGCACTTTAATTGTTGATTTGCGAAGAGATTTAAATTGCACGTAGGACTTTTTGTGACACCTACTCTTATCACAC
Organism: Rana muscosa; assembly: GCA_029206835.1. Lineage (NCBI taxonomy): Eukaryota > Metazoa > Chordata > Amphibia > Anura > Ranidae > Rana > Rana muscosa. The sequence continues at coordinate 192,414,719 of CM055126.1, read as the reverse complement.
TTAGTTTTCCAGTGGGACTGCTTGTTTTTTTCACTTTTATGTATTTTATTATATGAAGAAATTGAGACTCTCAGTGCCGCTGAAATCTATATATATAATGGATAAGTATCTGCCTGTATTTCTCAGCATTGAGGAAACTATTGATATTACTGACCAAATCTGTAACTCCAAATCAAACCAATATTTGGTGTAACCACCCTTTGCCTTTAACACAGCAAAATTCTTCAATTCTTCTAGGCACACAGTATTTGCAGGAACTTGGCAGGTAGGTTGTTCCAAACATCTTGGAGAACTAACCACAGATCTTCTGTGGTTGTAGGCTGCCTAAAATCCTGTCTCTTCATGTAATCCCAGACAGACTCAATGATGTTGAGATCAGGGCTCTGTGGGGGCCAAACCATCACTATCAGGACTTTGTGTTCTTCTTTACACTGAAGTTCTTCATGACATTGGCTGTATGTTCAAGGGCATTGTCCTGCTGCCAAAAAAATTAAGGGCCAATTACACACCTCCCTGATGGAATGGCATGATGGATAAGTACCTTCCTGCATTTCTCAGCATTGAGGACGCCATTAATCCTGATCAAATTTCCAACTTTATTGCAGAAACGCAGCCACAAACTTGTAAGGAACCTCTACCCTGCTTCACAGTTGCCTGCAGACACTCATTACTGTACTGCTCTCCAGCCCTTCGCCAACAATTTTTTCATGCATAGTTGAATCTCTAATGCCGCGTACACGTGACCATTTTTCTCGTCGGGAAAACTGTCATTTTTTCACTTGGACGAGAAAAACGGCCGTGTGTAGGCTCTCCAGCAGTTTTCCCGACGAGAAAACCGCCGAGAATCACGACGAGAAAAATTAGAACATGCACTCATTTTTCTCGTCGCGATTCGCGGCATTTCTTTCCTCTGCAGTTTTCCCATAGGGAAATACTGCTAGGGAGCCTACACACGGCCGGTTTTCTCGACCAAGAGAAAACATGTCGTGAAAAACGGCCTAGTGTAGACTGGGAAAAGGGGACCAAGCCGGTCCTCGTTTTTCCTGTTGGGTTTCACGGCGGTGTTTTCACCACTGAGAAACTCGGTCATGTGTACGCGGCATTAGTCTTTTTTCCATGTCCAAAAACATACATATAAGTATAAATACAAGTTATGGCTCTCTTTTATCAATGCAAAAGAATAAAAATTTAGATTATGTCCTGCAAGCTCAGTAAGTCCCTGAGCATTGAATATGATGTATATGGGTGTAGTAATAACCTGATCATTCTTCACAAGAGGTCAAGACTCTCAGGAGGACCATCACTGCCCTTCAGTAAAAAATATCCTGTTAGTCTAACCTCTCTGAACCTTGCTCTTCAGTCATCAATGTAGATTTTTCTAACACAATATCATTATCTTCTCATGTCAGAGGCATAGAAGTAAAATGAATCTGGCTTCCTCTCCTTAATGCGTTTTTTCTAATTTTCCAAATGATTCTCTGTTTCTGGTTAAAGACCAGCACACTGTGATGAGTTCATTAGGACGTTGGTGCTTATTGGGTGACTCACATTAAGCACTAGACAATCTCTCAGTTAACAATAATTAGATGAGGTCATTAAGGCTACAATGAGATCACGATTGCCAGAAATTGCCTCGCCTTCTGTAATGTAAGGTCAAAGGAACTATTAACTATTATATAATGCCTTTTCTTTATGCATCGTATAAGTATTAAAGGTCCACTTTTGCATGTACAAGATTGAATTATCGGCAAATTGTATATTGAAGAGGCAGGTGAAGGATGGAAATCACTGCGCTACGCCAGTGGTGGTGGTGGGTGATCAGACTGTGGAAGCAGAATACAGACAGGTATTTTACAGAAAACAATAAATCCATATGAGATGGTAAAAAGGTGGACTACACGATTGGAAAATACGTTATAGAAATGATAAATTAGACAAAAACTGCATCAAAGCCCAACTCCAAGTGTTTTTTTTAATTGAATGGTAACCAATCTGGTTAAAAAAATTAAAATGCGCTCAAGCTGCAATTCTCATTTCCTCCAGCAATTAACAAAATAAGTGTAGCGATACCTCCAACTAAGGAGGCCGCAGAATTAGATTTTGGGCCCTGAGTGCAGCTCCGCCAACCCCCGGCAATAGGCTCTATCCCCTTCTGGCACAGCTAGTACTAACAATCAATGATATGTCCTATGCAATAGAATAACTAAGCAAGGACACAGTAATGAATTGTAATAGGTAAAGTGTTTTACTCATCAATTCTCAATATGAATAAAAGGGGTAACAATAATCACAGTTCTAAACAATCACTCCTAAGGGCAGCGTCCTGCCACTCTAACACACTATATAGTAACACACGCTACAAGTGCGCCATACGGGCGACCGTTAACTAAGTGCCCTATGGCGCAGCAATCAAACACGCTAGAATCCCCACCAGGCCTGGTTCTAATATTTAGCTTAGTCCTTCTTTCTTCACCGGCAGGTCTGTAATGGTGGTGCACTTAAACAGAGTATAACTTTGTAATCCAAGGGGTATGAAAATAACTTGTAGGCCACGGCAGTCTATAGGCCTATACACAGCAACAGTATCTAAGCTGGGCTTATGCCCTCTCACCCGCCGGACTACGGATCCAGTCCGGGAAAACCTCCACCGGCCGTGTCACACACTCTCGATCTCTCCAACGATCGGGTCCCCGATCCGACAAGGCGGTAGCTCACAAAGTCAGATGCCACCCAGGCTCGCAGAGGGGAGGATGGAAGGCTCTTCGGTGCAGAGCAAGGCCTCAGGCTTCAGGCCTTGCCCCTCCGACACATCCGCACAGGAGGATCCGTCCGTGAAGTCTCGTGTCGCCAAAGAGGCCGAGCCCGGCCCCGCCTCTTCCTTTTATAACCCCTCCCATGAGTCTCTGCGGTGGAACGTCACAACAAGAATGGGGTTATGGGTAATGTAGTTTCTTCCCAATATAGGGGAACACCCCGCTACACACTCCCCCCACTTAAACTCTTTGGTCCCCAAAGATAAATTTTAGCAACAACTATATACAACATTGGACAATTCTGAAAACGATGTTGGGATAGGGGATTCCCACCATAACTGAGGGGTTGAATTCCCTTGCCCACAGGTCACATTATCTTGGGTGGCCTGACTAACTGTGCCAGAGAGTGAGCTGGGGTTGCCCTCCACCAAATGGACAGTGGAGGGATCCGGAATCTCAGCATTTCTCCTAGCAGTGACCACAGAGTCTTCCGAACTGTTCCCCATCTGGGGGTAGGTCAGCTTCTTAGGAGGTTGAATGACTCTTCGAGCTCTTTGCTCTCTTGGAATCTCTGGCTCTGGCGCCTCAGGCTCCTCTTCCTCGGAGTAACTATCATGGGCATCTTCCCAGTAATCTGTTGAAGGACTGAAAGGGATGAATTCTGTAGCCTCTGGGTTCAGCGTTTCATCTGTGGTATCTTGGGTGACTGGAAGATCTATGATAGAAGTTCCTGGAGTTGGGGAAGACCACAGCCAATCAAGCTCTCCTTCTTCATCCCCACTAAGTTGGGAGGCTTCTCCATTTCCAGCTCGGGAGGTCTGTGACCGAGTGTGCGGTCTAGGAGTATCCAAGATAGAGGCCGGTGCAGGGGAGTCTCCCACGGAAGGTATTCTAACTGCCTCCGTCAGTGGAAGCAGGTGGTTTCGATGCCATGTCTTCAGTGGGCCTACCTTTCCCTCTGGCTTCACCTTGTAGACAGGTAGGCCCGGCAACTTCCTGCAGATGACATAAGGTTCAGATCTCCATCTGTCTGCAAGCTTGTGCTTTCCGGGGACTCCCAGATTGCGCAACAGTACTCGATCCCCGGGCTGTAGGTCTTGTACCCGGACCTTCAGGTCGTAATTTTTTTATTCCGAGCTCCCCTTTGATCTGAGGCCGCTTGAGCTTGTTCATAGGCTACTTTCAGGCTGTGTCTGAGCCTATCCACATATCCTCTGTGAGAGGTGACGGAGGAATGGTCCAGTGAGGTGCCAAAAGCCAGGTCCACCGGTAGTCTCGCTTCTCTCCCAAACATGAGTCGATATGGGGAATAGCCTGTAGCATCACTGATGGTGCAGTTGTAAGCATGTACCATGGCTGCTATGTGTTTGCTCCAATGTTGCTTTTTCTCGCTTTCCAGAGTCCCCAACATGTTGAGCAGGGTTCGGTTGAACCTTTCCGGCTGAGCATCTCCCTGAGGATGGTAAGGTGTAGTTCGAGTCTTCCTGATTCCCAACGAATCCAAGAGCTTCCGGATCAGCTTACTCTCGAAGTCCCTCCCTTGATCTGAATGGAGTCTCTGTGGCAGCCCATAATGGACAAAATACTTCTCCATAAGTACCTTGGCCATGGTGGAGGCCTTCTGATCTTTGGTGGGGAAGGCCTGGGCATACCGGGTGAAATGGTCGGTTATCACCAGAACATTTCCTAGTCCACTCAGGTCGGGTTCGAGGCAGAGAAAGTCAATGCACACCAGGTCCATAGGCCCTTGGCTCTGTAGATGGCCCATTGGGGCAGCTTGATGGGGCAAAGTCTTCCTCTGGATGCATCGCGCACATGAGTGGCAGTACTCCTCTACCTCTGCCCTCATGCAGGGCCAATAGAACCGACTTCTGACAAGTTGAAAAGTCCTTTCAGCCCCTAGGTGGCCATGATTGTCATGCAAGGCCATCAAAACAGTCTCCCGATGTTTCTCTGGGAGGAACATCTGCCACTTATCTTCTGAATCATCAGAGGGGCCCCTTCGGTAGACCACTCCCTGATGCAACTGCAACCTATCCCACTCCTTCCTCAGTAGGCGAGCTTCTTTGGAGGGTTGACGCATGAGTATGTTTGGATCCTGATTTTCCAAGGCCTCCAGGACCAATCTCCCCATGGGGTCTTCCAATTGGTCACACCTTAATTCCTTTTTGGACAATCTTGGTAGGTTGCCCTCTTCCAATTGAGCTACTCCACAGTAGTGTTTGGGGACTCCCACCGTGGTAACTCCTATTTCCTCTGCTCTGGAGCATCCTCGGGCTTGGAATGCAGCTCCTTGACAAAGGGCCTGCACCCCGTCCGGTGCCACTTGGGTCCAATCTTCTATTTCAATGGTCGGGGAATGAGATCTTCTGGACAAGGCGTCTGCGTCTCGATTCCCCACTCCTGGTCTATACTTAAGGCTGAAGTTGAATCCAGACAGTGCGGCTAGCCACCTGTGTCCAGTGGCATCCAGCTTGGCCGTGGTGAACAGGTAGGTAAGGGGGTTGTTGTCGGTCTTCACAGTGAACTCTGCTCCGTACAGGTAGTCTTTGAGCTTGTCTACTACCGCCCACTTGAGGGCCAGGAACTCCAGCTTGTGAGTGGGGTAGTTCTTCTCAGAGGGGGTCAGGCTTCTACTCACATAGGCAACAGGCCGCAATTGCCCCTCATGTTCTTGGTAAAGTACTCCTCCCAGACCGTCGTGACTAGCATCCACGTGCAGTTCATAGGGTTTGGTTGGGTCTGCATAGGCCAAGACTGGTGCAGTGGTCAGGCTCCTCTTCAATTCCTGGAAAGCCTCTTCACACCTCTGATTCCACTGATCTCTGATGGACTCTCCTGGCCTCCTGGGCCCCGATCCATCCTCCTCTCCTTCAGTCTTGAGCAACTCATTCAATGGTCTAGCAATTCGAGCAAATCCCTCCACAAACCTTCTATAGTAGGAGCAGAAGCCCAAGAAGGATCTGAGTTCTGTTACTGTGGTGGGCTGTGGCCAGGAGGTAACTGCCTCCAATTTCTCAGGGTCTGTGGCCAACCCTTCTTCAGATACTATGTGCCCCAGATAGTTCACAGAAGACTGGTAGAACCGACACTTCTCAGGCGAAAGCTTAAGTCCTTCCTCACTGAGTCTTCTCAACACTTTCTCCAGCCTCTCTTCATGTTCCTCCAAGGTTCTCCCAAAGACAATGACATCGTCTAGGTATACAAGGACTTCGATCAAGTTCATGTCCCCTACTGTCTTCTCCATGAGACGTTGGAAAGTAGCTGGGGCTCCAGACAGACCTTGGGGCATCCGGTCGAATTCGAAGAACCCCACTGGGGTTATGAAAGCTGTCTTCTCCTTGTCTGCTGGGTGCATCGGAATCTGATAGTACCCACTCTTGAGATCCATAACGCTGAACCATTTGGCTCCAGACAAGCTCTGTAGGGCATCCTCTATCCTCGGAGTGGTGTATTGGTCAGGTATGGTTCTCCTGTTGAGAGTCCTGTAGTCTATACAGAGCCTCAATGATCCATTCTTCTTTCGGACCACTACTATGGGAGAGGCATAGGGGCTTCTGGACTCCCGTATCACACCAGTCCTCTTGAGTTCTGCAAGTTGTTCCCTCAGATCCTCCAGATCTGCTAGCGGGACCCGCCTGACTCTCTCTCGGAAGGGCTTATCTTCTCGGAGGCGGATCCGATGGGTGGCACTTCTTGCACACCCCACATCAAATTCATCCCTAGAGAAGATCTTCTCCCATCTATTCAACTGGGCCTTGGCTCTCTCTTTCCAAGCCCTGGACAGATTCGGGTTTTCCATGGTCAGCTTCTCCCAAACATCCGCTTCTTCACCTGTCCTCTTCACTTCTGACAGGGTAACAGGGGCCGCCGGGCTCTCCTGGCCTAGCAACATTCTGGCTGGGATGTCCATGGGGTCTTTGGTAGTATTCCTAACACTCACTGGAACTCTATAATGGGCCTTCTTCAGGACCTTCAGCGGAATCACTTCCGGTATCACCTCCAGGCCTGAGGATTCACCCCTTGGGTCTGACTCCAGCATGACAAAGGGACCAGGCTGTTCCCAAGTAAGCTTCACAGTGGCCCTGAGACAGGTTACTTCACCGGGCTGCAACACTACCCCTTCTCTTCCAAGTCTCCACAACTTCCCTATCTCCTCTCCAGGGGTCTCCCGCTCTTGGACCAGCCGTTGGTAGGCTGTCTTCAGCATGGGATGGATCTTGGTAGCTGCTTGTCTTTCTTCCGTCACTAGAGGGGTCAGGAGTCTTCGGACCAGGTCCGTGTTTGTCCCTATTATAAGGGAATTCTTGTTGGCTCCAGGCGGCCTAGGACACACAACTGCCAGGGTGTCAAACACTTCGGCCTTCCCAGCCACGGATGGGTCAAAGGTTATTTGGACGGGAAGGTAGCCGTCGTAAGGGAAACTCTGGGTTCCAATTCCCCATATTTCCAGCTCCTCTATCTTCTGGATAGGCAGATGACTCAGGTGCCTGTCGTAGAAGTCCCGGTATAGTAGGGTCACTTGTGCCCCGGTGTCCAGGAGGCCCCTGGTGTAGACTCCCTCCACTTGAATGGGCACTATAGGGGATGGGCCTACCAGCTTCTCTGGATATGGTCCGGCAGGAGCTGCCTTCTTCAGACCTTTTCCCTTTGGACTCTCTCTTGTCCTATTCCCTTTGGACTTGAACCTTTCTTGAGCCTGGTATGCACTGACTTCCCTCCTTTTAATGGGTGTAGGAACCCGCTGAGGTGTACTATTATTTTTCTTGGGTGGGCACCTCCTTTGGGGGGTGCCGTGCCTCTCCTGAGGGGACTCCCCCCTTCTTCTTGGAGTATAGCTTTGTTGAGGGGTATTACGTTTCCCCTTTGGTGTTCTATCTCTCTTTTTGTTTTTCTTTGCATTCAGCTTGGAGTTTACTGAAGATGGTGGGCACCCGGTTGACTCCTTCACCGGGGCCCTCTGAAGTTTCCCGCCGGCTTGCGGTTGTCTGGTCTCTTCTTCTTCGGACTAGAACATGTGGCTGCAATGTGGCCAACTCCCCCACAGTTGAAGCAGACTATATCTCCCCATTCTTGTAAAGGTTCGGGTGCTGAGGCAATCGGGAACAATTCCTTCCTTGGACTTTCCTTCTTCTTGGGACACTCTGTGTCTTTTGCTATCAGAGAGGTCAATATCTCTAATACCTTGGACATCTGAGTTTTTAGGGTGTCTATCTCCGCCTCTCTTTCAGGGGTCATCACTGGATTGACCAGCACCTGTGCGGGTACAACACTTGTCTTATCCTTCTGCTGGTCCTGTTGCAGCGCCTCCTCATCTCTGATAATTTTTATTAAATCAGCATAAGTCAGCAACATTCCTCCTCCCAAGGTTTTCAGGTGCAGCCAGACTGGATCGGAGCGTAGCGCTCCCTTTAAGACTTGCTTCATTCTTGCCGCATCGGCATCTTGGGGCTTCATCCCTTTCTTTAGCACAATCTTGCACAGCAGCCTGTTTAGCCTTCTGACATACTCGGAAAGTTTCTCCTCCGGTTTTTGGAAAGTGTGTTCAAACTGGTAGACCGTCTCTGTCACCTTGTCTAATTGACCAAACTCTTCCTGCAGCATAGCTAGACAATCCTGCGCCGTGCACCCTGCATTCCCAAACCGGAAACTTTTCACTGCTTCTGCTGCTGCACCTTTAAGGCTGTCTAACACTCGCTGCCTCTTCTGTGCCTCCGGCACCTCCCATGCCTCCACTGCCTGTAATGCCTGTTCCACCCAAGTATCAAAATCTTCTTCCCCTGCCGGGACAGGGAGCTTCCCTGAGAATATTTTTAGTCTCCGGTAGCTAGTTTCCACATGCACCGTACTTGTCTTCTGACATTTGGCTAGCAAATCCCCTATTGCATTTATCAGTTCTGGTGATATAGCAGTGGCCGATGCAGGTGCCACCGGAGGTGGCGCCCTGTCTTCTCTTTCAGGTGTAGTTCGGGCCGCAGCCTGTGGCGATCCCGTAGGGGATGGTTCCCTTTCTACAGTTATTGCGTGCGCCAGCCTAAATGTTCTGTTGTCTGGCGTCCGCAGACACTTGTGCTTACAGGCCTCTGGCATCCCGTCCCAATATTCCACTAATGCGTATTGATATGAGATGTTTGGGTCTGTCTTCATGTCTATCACCCACGGTGTGTGATCTGGGGACACTGAACTCAGCAGTTCCTCTACCGTCTCACTTGACCATTTCTCGCCAGGAAGGCTAATGGCTATCGACTGTTTTGGCTCTGTATTAGCGGCTTTGCACCACTCTTCTACCACTCTTGGATCCATGGGGTCCATGCCGGCACTTCTGGCGTTCGCTTGCTGCATCAGGATCCCGGACGAGAACCCCCACGTGTAGCGATACCTCCAACTAAGGAGGCCGCAGAATTAGATTTTGGGCCCTGAGTGCAGCTCCGCCAACCCCCGGCAATAGGCTCTATCCCCTTCTGGCACAGCTAGTACTAACAATCAATGATATGTCCTATGCAATAGAATAACTAAGCAAGGACACAGTAATGAATTGTAATAGGTAAAGTGTTTTACTCATCAATTCTCAATATGAATAAAAGGGGTAACAATAATCACAGTTCTAAACAATCACTCCTAAGGGCAGCGTCCTGCCACTCTAACACACTATATAGTAACACACGCTACAAGTGCGCCATACGGGCGACCGTTAACTAAGTGCCCTATGGCGCAGCAATCAAACACGCTAGAATCCCCACCAGGCCTGGTTCTAATATTTAGCTTAGTCCTTCTTTCTTCACCGGCAGGTCTGTAATGGTGGTGCACTTAAACAGAGTATAACTTTGTAATCCAAGGGGTATGAAAATAACTTGTAGGCCACGGCAGTCTATAGGCCTATACACAGCAACAGTATCTAAGCTGGGCTTATGCCCTCTCACCCGCCGGACTACGGATCCAGTCCGGGAAAACCTCCACCGGCCGTGTCACACACTCTCGATCTCTCCAACGATCGGGTCCCCGATCCGACAAGGCGGTAGCTCACAAAGTCAGATGCCACCCAGGCTCGCAGAGGGGAGGATGGAAGGCTCTTCGGTGCGGAGCAAGGCCTCAGGCTTCAGGCCTTGCCCCTCCGACACATCCGCACAGGAGGATCCGTCCGTGAAGTCTTGTGTCGCCAAAGAGGCTGAGCCCGGCCCCGCCTCTTCCTTTTATAACCCCTCCCATGAGTCTCTGCGGTGGAACGTCACAACAAGAATGGGGTTATGGGTAATGTAGTTTCTTCCCAATATAGGGGAACACCCCGCTACATAAGCATGCACAATACAAATGTTTCTTTATTTTTCATGAACGCCCTCACCTTGCAGCGGCTGGTAACACCACTCACTTAGCACTGAATGGGCTCCTGAACTGTGTATGTATTCTTGCTTCAACAAGCAAAATTCATCAGGTCAGAAGCAATTATGGCACTAGACAAGGTGTGTGTTCTAGGTTTTGGTGGAGGGGAACGAGTGGCTAATGCATTACTGCTTATTTCTTTTTGGAATGTGATTAGTGACTGGTTCTCTTTAACCACTTAAGCCCCGGACCATTTTGGCTGGTTAAAGACCAGGCCCCTTTTTGCGATTTGGCACTGCGTCGCTTTAACTGACAATTGCGCGGTCGTGCGACGTGGCTCCCAAACAAAATTGACGTCCTTTTTTTCCGACAATAGAGCTTTCTTTTGCTGGTATTTGATCACCTCTGCGGTTTTTATTTTTTGCGCTATAAACAAAAATAGAGCGACAATTTTGAAAAAAAATCAATATTTTTAACTTTTTGCTATAATAAATATCCTCAAAAAATATCTAAAAAAAAAATGTTTTCCTCAGTTTAGGCCGATACATATTCTTCTACATATTTTTGGTAAAAAAAAATCGCAATCGCCGTTTATTGATTGCTTTGCGCAAAAGTTATAGCGTTTTTTACTAGTAATGGCGGCGATCAGTGATTTTTTTAGTGACTGCGGACACATCAGGACACTTTTGACACATGTTTGGGACCATTGTCATTTTTACAGCGATCAGTGCTATAAAAATGCACTGATTACTGTAAAAATGACACTGGCAGTGAAGAGGTTAACCACTAGGTGGCACTGTAGGGGTTAATTGTTCCCTGCATTGTGTTTCTAACTGTAGGGGGGATGGGCTCTGTGTCACATGACACCGATCTCCGCTCCGAGTACACAGACCCAAGATCCGTGTCATTGTCACTAGGCAGAGCAGGGAGATGCTTGTTTACACAAGCATCAACCTGCTCTATACCTCCGTGAGACGATTGCGGGGATCCCCGCAGCGTTCGAGTCCGCGGGACCAGCGGTCCGACTCATGGGGATGGCGGCAGGGTCGCGAGCGTGACCACACGGACAGGCATTAATGGGCACGTACAGGTACGATGATGTGCCTGTCAGTGCCATTCTGCCGACGTATATGTACAGGAGGCGGTCGGCAAGTGGTTAACAGAATCTTAGAAAAAAAAACAGCTATTGTTAGCCGTCCTATGACAGCCAAAAGTGCAAAGGTAATTCACTAGTACTGCAGAGAGTCTCCAAGTAATAATTTTATCTTAATTTCTGTTACAAAAGATCTTACCTTGGTCATAGCATTTAACCTGTCATGTCAAGGAAAACAGTTCTGTCACGGGTGTACTTACCGAGGCCGAGATGCCGAGAGTGGTTCACCCTTGCGACTTGGCGCACTCCGCCCCCTGGAGGTGGAACAGGGAGAGGATGGCGCGAAGAGGCACTGGCTACCAGCAGGTGAGGAAGTCTTGGTAGAGGATCGGGTGACCAGGAACAGGCTGAGGGCCTAACACTAGGCTGATGAGGGCTTTCACAAGATCCAAACAAAGACACAAGTCCAGGGCACTACAGGGGCCAAGCGGGTAGACTGAGTCCAGGTACTGGCTGTAGAAACAGGTACTGAGGGTGCAGGCCGAGGGTCTAACACAGTAGACAAGTGATCAGTCCAGGAATATTAAGCGGGTAATCAGAGCTGGAGGCAAGTAGCAAATCCGGAATACAAGCAGGAGATCAGGGATTGGAGATTGGTAGAAAGTCCGAGTCACAGGCCGAGGGTCAAACACAGCGGGCAGGCAGAAGAGGTCCGAGAGGCAAGCCAAAGGTCAGGTCCAGGAGAGAAGCAGCGTAGTCAGGTCGATCCGGGTCACAACAAGGGTTCAGACGTGTATACAGGAAACCAGGTACAAGGCAGGAAGCTGACGACAAACCAGCAACCTGTCAGCGCCACTAGGCTTCTTTAAATAGGCCTGTCAGATTTCTGATTGGTGCGCCATGGCGCATGTGCGTGCGCCATTCGCGCACACCATTGCGCATGCGCGTGCGCCGAAGCGCTATTCCACCGCGCATGCGCGCATGGCTGCGGCGGCTGAATAGGGGATTTCCATGACAGTGCCCCCCCCGAGGGGCGGGCTCCGGACGCCCAAGCTGGTCATCAACTCTGGATGTTCTTGATGAAATGCCCTAATTAGGCGTGGGGCATGCAGATTTCTGGCAGGTTCCCATGAATTGTCCTCGAGGGGGTATCCCTTCCATTTAATCAGATACTGAAGTTGCCTCCCTCTCTTCCTGCATCCTAGAATAGACTCCACTTCAAATTCATCTTCACTATCTATTTCAACTGGTGGAGGAGGTGGTTCTTCTCTTCCGGGGAAGGAGCTAGGAACAACAGGCTTCAGCAGAGATGCGTGGAAGACCGGGTGTATCCGATAGGAGTTGGGTAATGCTAATTCAAAGGCCACGGGATTGATCTCCCGTTTGATTTTGAAAGGTCCAATGAACTTTGGCCCCAACTTCCGTGAGGGGATAGGTAATTTAAGGTTGATGGCTGAAAGCCATACTTCCTCCCTGACTTTGAAGGTTGGGTTTTCTTTCCTTCCTCTGTCATAGAATTTTTTGTAATTGTCTTGTGCATTCTGCACCATCTCTTGAAGTTTCTGGAAATTTAATTGCACCGCGGCTATCCGGTCCTGTACAGCAGGGACGGAACTTTCAGGGATGGAGCTGGGAAGGAACGGAGGGTGAAAACCAAAGTTGGCCCAGAAGGGGGTCTGACTGGTAGCTGAATGGATGGAAATATTGTATGCGAACTCAGCATAGGGTAGTAGGGAGGACCAGTCATCTTGGGAGGCAGAGCAGAAACAACACAGGTATTGTTCCAGAGTTTGGTTAGTCCTCTCAGTCTGGCCGTTGCTCTGAGGGTGATAGGCAGACGAGAGGCAGATCTTGATTTCCAAGGACTTGCAAAGTTCCTGCCAAAATTTGGATGTGAATTGGACACCCCTGTCGGAGACGATGCTCTTGGGTACCCCATGGAGCCTGGTGATTTCCTTAAAGAAGATTCTGGCTGTGTCTGCAGCAGAGGGGGCACCCACCATGGGTAAGAAGTGTGCCATCTTAGAGAGGCAATCGACCACAACCAAGATGGTGGTAAATCCTCCAGAGGGAGGCAGGTCGACAATGAAGTCCATGGAGACCTCTGCCCAGGGACGTTCCGGAATGGGTAGAGGTTTGAGCAGGCCCCAGCTTTTAAAATTTGCCCCTTTATTACGCTGGCAGCGAGTGCAGGAGGCAACGTAGGTTTTACAGTCCTGTCTCCAACCTGGCCATCAGAATGAGCGAGAGACTAGCTCAATGGTTTTCTGGGTTCCAAAGTGGCCTGCTAACTTGTGGTCGTGGAAAGTCTTTAGGATTAAATGTCTCGTTTCCAGAGGAGCAAAGATTTTACCTCGGGACCAAAATAGGTCGTCATGTTTCTCCAGAGAAGAGTTTTCCTGGTCAGAACAGTACCTGGATGCTACTTTAATAGAGGTAAACAGGTCAACCTGGGAGACCAGAAGAAAGTTTTGTGGCGACAAGATAGTGCTGGGTTCCACTGTTTGTGATGATTCGGGAAACATCCTGGAGAGCGCATCTGCCTTCCCATTCTTGGATCCGGGTCTGTAAGAGATGTGGAAGTTAAATCTGGTGAAAAAGAGAGCCCAGCGGGCTTGCCTGGGTCTTAACCGTTTTGCTGTCCTTAAATACTCAAGGTTTTTGTGGTTGGTAAAAATCATGATGGGGTGAGATGCGCCCTCCAGTAGGTACCTCCACTCTTCCAGGGCAAATTTAATGGCCAACAACTCTCTATCACCAACATCGTAATTTTGTTCCGGTGGGTTGAGTTTCCGGGAGGCAAAAGCTATTGGGTGAAGCAGAGACTTGGGGCCCTGTCTTTGAGAGAGAATGGCCCCTGTAGCTGTCTCTGAAGCGTCTACTTCCAGTATGAAGGGTAATGTAGGGTCTGGGTGCCGTAAGACAGGTGCTGAAGTAAACACAGATTTTAATTTGGTGAAAGCATCCTGAGCCTCCTGTGTCCACTGGAAGCGGTTGCCCTGGCGTGTCAGTTGCGTGATGGGTGCTACAATGGAAGAGAACCCGATGATGAACCTTCTGTAGAAATTGGCAAAGCCAATAAAGCGCTGCACCCCTTTCTTATCAGTTGGGGCTGGCCATTCTTGAATTGCCCTGACTTTCTGTGGGTCCATTGCAACTCCATTAATGGAAATAATGAATCCCAGAAACTGCACTGTAGTCTTTTCAAAGTCGCATTTCTCAGCTTTGAGGTATAGCCTGTGTTCTCTGAGGATGGTAAGGACCCTTTTGACATGAACTCGGTGTAATTCTAAGGTGGTCGAGAAGATAAGTATGTCGTCTAGATATACCACTAAGAAGTCGTCAAGATGTTCTCGGAAGATGTCATTCACTAGATGTTGAAAAGTGGCGGGGGCATTACAAAGCCCGAATGGCATGACGAGGTACTCAAAGTGCCCGAATCTGGATCTGAAGGCGGTCTTCCATTCATCTCCAGCCCTGATCCGGATGAGGTTGTATGCCCCCCGAAGATCCAGTTTGGAAAAGATTTGGGCAGATCGAAACCGTTGAAACAATTCCGGGATCAGTGGTAGTGGATATCTGTTTTTAATGGTGATTTTATTCAGCTCTCTATAGTCAATGCAGGGCCTGAGAGACCCATCTTTTTTTTCCACGAAGAAGATCCCTGCACCGGCTGGAGAGGAAGATGGATGAATGAATTTTTTTTCAAGGTTTTCGTCTATGTAGGCCTTGAGGGCAGTTAACTCGGTTTCAGATAAAGGGAAGATACGGCCGAAAGGCACCTCTGTGCCAGGTAGGAGGTCGATGGGACAGTCATATGGCCGGTGCGGGGGTAGGCAGTCGGCCTGTCGTTTGTCAAAGACGTCCTTAAATTCCAGGTACACAGAGGGGACGTGTTGCAGGTTTTCAGAAACGGTTGCAATGGTAGAGCAGGTGGCTGAGACTGGGGTAAGACAATGCTGGGAGCAGTAATGAGATGTGAATTTGACTTCCTTGTTGGCCCAATTGATAAGAGGCTTGTGTGCTTGTAACCAGGGGAGACCCAGAATGATGGGAAACATTGGAGAGGGGATGAGGTAAAACCGCAGAAACTCTTGGTGGCCAGAGTCAGTGGTGGCAAGGATGGGTTTAGTCTCTTGAGTGATTAGCCCAGAGCGGGGAAGAGAACCATCCGCCAGGTGTACCTGAAGGGAACGGTTCTTGACTTGAAGGGGAAAATTAAGTTTCTGGGCGAGTGCAGAGTCCAGGAAGCAGCTGCAGGCTCCGGAGTCAATAATAGCCGGTAGGCGGGTTGCCCCTTCCGGTAGCTGTAGGGAGATAAAGAGGACAACATAAGCCTGAGGAACACTTGAAACTTGATAGTTCAATACATCTTGGGGGACAGACTTACTGGGTCTCACTGGACAACTTCGGAGGAAATGGCCAGAACCTCCACAGTAGAGACATAGGTTGGCTTGACGCCTGCGCTGTTTCTCCTCAGGAGAGAGGGGAGGCCGGACTAGGCCAAGTTGCATCGGTTCAGGTTCCGGAAAGGACGGAGTAGCAGGAACTGGAGCAAGAGGATTAACCGGAACGGATCTGGAAGCAGTCCAGTTGGGACGAGCAGTCTGAAAGCGTTCAGCGCGCCGCTCTCGCAGGAGTCTGTCAAGCTGGGTGGCGGACTGAACTAGACCTTCCAAGGAAGCGGGGGTCTCATTCCGGGCTAGTTCGTCCTTAAGCGCTTCTGACAGTCCTTGGCGGTACTGGTATTTCAATGCCGCTTCGTTCCAGCCGGTATCGGCCGACCATTTCCGGAATTCGGCCGTATAGTCCTCAACCGACCTTCTTCCCTGGAACAGGCGGTGCAGAATAGCCTCAGCCGTAGCCGTGCGCTGGGGATCGTCGTATAGCTGCGCCATCTGTTCGAAGAAGGTTTCAACAGAGTTTAATGCGGGGCTCCTTTGCTCCATTAGGCCGTGAGCCCAGGCTTGGGGTTCCTCGGATAGGAGGGAGATAATGAAGCCCACCTTTACTACCTCTGAAGAAAAGGTCCGTGGCTGAAGAGCAAGGTAGAGAGAGCAGGCATTTTTGAAGGCTCTGTACTTTTTGCGATCACCCGTAAATCGCTCTGGTATGGGAACTCTGGGTTCCGGGGAAGCCATCACCACGGTAGGGCTTGCCGAGACCTGAGAAGTGGAGGTACCAGGGGTAGAAGCCGCAGCTGGGGCTGTAGGGCCTGGTGACGCAGTGAGTTGTTGAAGCCGGCCATCCATTTGTGTGTATCCCTCCTGTAGTTTTTGGACCGCATTAGTTGGTGCGGTTACCTGCTGGCAGAGGTTGTCAAATGGGGAACGCGCTCTGTCGGCCTCAGACATCTGGCTGGTTTGTACTGTCATGGGTGTACTTACCGAGGCCGAGATGCCGAGAGTGGTTCACCCTTGCGACTTGGCGCACTCCGCCCCCTGGAGGTGGAACAGGGAGAGGATGGCGCGAAGAGGCACTGGCTACCAGCAGGTGAGGAAGTCTTGGTAGAGGATCGGGTGACCAGGAACAGGCTGAGGGCCTAACACTAGGCTGATGAGGGCTTTCACAAGATCCAAACAAAGACACAAGTCCAGGGCACTACAGGGGCCAAGCGGGTAGACTGAGTCCAGGTACTGGCTGTAGAAACAGGTACTGATGGTGCAGGCCGAGGGTCTAACACAGTAGACAAGTGATCAGTCCAGGAATATTAAGCGGGTAATCAGAGCTGGAGGCAAGTAGCAAATCCGGAATACAAGCAGGAGATCAGGGATTGGAGATTGGTAGAAAGTCCGAGTCACAGGCCGAGGGTCAAACACAGCGGGCAGGCAGAAGAGGTCCGAGAGGCAAGCCAAAGGTCAGGTCCAGGAGAGAAGCAGCGTAGTCAGGTTGATCCGGGTCACAACAAGGGTTCAGACGTGTATACAGGAAACCAGGTACAAGGCAGGAAGCTGACGACAAACCAGCAACCTGTCAGCGCCACTAGGCTTCTTTAAATAGGCCTGTCAGGATTCTGTTTGGTGCGCCATGGCGCATGTGCGCGCGCCATTCGCGCACACCATTGCGCATGCGCGTGCGCCGTTCGCACACGCGCGTGCGCCGAAGCGCTATTCCACCGCACATGCGCGCATGGCTGCGGCGGCTGAATAGGGGATTTCCATGACAAGTTCACTGTCAAACAAGCTCACCTTAGTCCCAGTTCCCCAAGACATCTAGAACACAAAACAAATGTGCTGCAACTGACAAGGAATACAGAACTTCTTCCCTGTCCTAAATAGCAAGAAATCTTTGGACAATTTTGAAAGCTTAAAAAAGTTGGTAAAACAGACTTTGAGCAGCCAGAGTGCATCTGTCTCTGTCTCATGACCTGTATGAACATCAAGTTACAGGAAAAGGCTGTTTTTTCCCTTGTTTCTTCTTTCTAGTGCATGTAGAAAAGGGTTGCTGATGGGTGGACCATGTAGGAGTAGGTTCTAGCAGGCAGCCCATGTACAAGTGGGTTGTGATTGGGCAGGCCATGTAGGAGTGGATTGTTGGTGGGCTGGCCATTTAGGAGTGAATTGTTGGTAGACAGACCATGTAGAAGAGGGTTGTTTGTGGGCAGACCACGTAGAAGTGGGTTGTTGGTGGGCTAGGCTATGTAGAAGAGGCTTATTGGTAGGCAGGCTTTGTAGAAATGGGTTATTGATGCGCGTGCTAGGAAGGAGTGGGTTGTTGGTGGAGAGACCAAGTAGGATTGGGTTGTTGGTGGAAAGGCCATGTATCCGTGGATTGTTGGTGGACACTTGACAGGTCATGTTTGAGGGGATTTTTGTCACACAGGCCATGTAGGAGTGGATTGTTGGTGGACAGGCCATGTTGGAGTCGATTGTTGGTGGACAGGTCATATAGGAGTAGATTGTTGGTAGGCAGGTGATACAGAAATGGATTGTCGGTGGGTAGGCCATGTAGGAGTGAGTTGTTGGTGAGCAGGCAATGTAGGAGTGGGTTGTTGGTAGACAAGCTATACAGAAATGGATTGTTGGTGGGCAGGTCATGTAGGAGTGGGTTGTTGGTGGGTAGGCCATGTAGGAGTGGCTTGCTGTTGGGCAGACCATGTTGGATTGAAAGAGGGCAAAATAATTTTGTGCCTCGCTGCAAAAGTAAAAACAAAATGTATTCTGTGTGCCAATAGATAAAATCTGCAGTGGATGCAAAAATGGTGTTGCTCAATGTCACCTTGCTGTTTAATATAAAATGATAATGGTCCCTGAAGTAAAATTTTATTTTGTCCATTCTGTGAAAAGTAACAGTGGTACTTAAAGCGGAGCTCCACCCAAAAGGGAAAGCTCCGATTGTTTGCACCCTCCCCTGCCTCTACTGCCACATTTGGCACTTTTTTCTGGGGGGGAGAGGGGAGCGGATACCTGGTTTTGACAGTTACCCACTCCCACCCGAGTAAGATCTCTGCACGTCGATCTACCACATTTTCAACTCCTCATCCTTCCTCCCGCTTCCTTCTGGGACACTCAGAGGTCCCAGAAGACAGCGGGACCATTCATAAAGGGCAGCGCGACTCGTGTATGTGCAGTAGAAAACAGGCTGAGAAACCGCAAACATAGTTACATAGTTAGTCAGGTTGAAAAAAAACACAAGTTCATCCAGTTCAACCATAAAAAAAAATAAAAAAATATCATACAATCCCATATACCCAATTCTATACCCACAGTGATCCAGAGGAAGGCGAAAAACCCCAGCAGAGCATGATCCAATTTGCTACAGCAGGGGAAAAATTTCCTTCCTGATCCCCCGAGAGGCAATCGGATTTTCCCTGGATCAACTTTACCTACAAACGTCACTTCCGGTTTCCCTTACTGCAGATGACTAATCGGCTAGGGATGCCGACAACGCAGGATCCCTGGACAGGTAAGTGTCCTTTTTTTAAAAGTCAGCAGCTACAGTATTTGTAGCTGCTGACTTTAATTTTTTTTTTTTACAGACTGGGACTTCTCTTTAAGAGCAAAGTGGATAAGAAGCACAAATTCACTGTCCACTCTCTCCTCTCGCTCTGTGTACCCAATAAAGCTTGTGAACAACCTGGTACATTCTGGAAAGGATATTGTTCTATTCCTAGCTTTAAGGGCTGGCACACACCTAAGCTTTGCCCCAGTGTTGGGTCAGAATTTACAAAGAGATTTTGTGGGGAGCTCCAGCGGGCGAACAGGGTGGCACGAATAGGTTTCAGTACCCTCTGTGCTCTAATATGTACCTCTTACTTTGTCCTGAATGGGTAGGAACAGATTTAAAAGTACATTTTTAACAAAATTCCTGTTTACTATTGTTACTAGAACAGCAAATGATGGAAAATTCAACATTCTACAAATGTAGTGAGGACCCCCAAGAGGGGAATTACCCAGTTCCCCTATACTTTGGAAGTTTTTATCTCATTTTTTATTGTTCTTTTGGGACAGGAAGGTCATTCTCCCAAGAGGGACAAAAAATAAAAGAAAACTGAAGGCATTTTACCATTTCCCACTCTATACAAAAGAAAAAAATCAAATCCCCCCCCCCCCCCCAAAAAAAACAAACAAAAAACATTTGGGTTTAGATATACTTTAACATACAAATGTATTTTTTTAGGTGCTGTCCTGTTTATTTGTACTACTTTAGGTACCAAGATAAGGCAGCTTTAATTTCTTCATTATATCCTTTGTATAACGGTATAGAATTCTGGAACAGCTGTGTGAAACTGACATGTTTCACGGCCCCCACCCAGCATGTGCTTAGCTGTATAGGAAAACTCTTGCAGAGTGACTCTATCAGCTAACTGGTGAGACCTTGACCCACTATATTGATTATGCTCTATCTCTGGCAGATTCTCGCAATTACATACTGAGTTTATTTTGCTGGCTGGCTGACCTAACACCAGCTCATTTGGGGCCCACACTTGTGCTGGCTGTCATTGAAAGTCCATTCAGTTTTTTCAGCTGTATTTCCTGCAACCAATATCATGTGTATGGTTGGTATAACACAACTGCTGGCATAGTTCCTAGTGATCAACCAAAACCACAAACAACCAAATGAAAACAACCTGATTCTCAATAGCAATGTAATCAGAATATCGTTATCAGTAATTAGGGAATGAATGTCAAGCAAAAATGAGCACTCATATGGGGTAAAACTCAATTGCATCAGTCTTAAAGGTTTTTAACAACAGAAAATAAATGCAAAACATCACTTTCACCAAGGAAAAGTGTTAAGTTGTATTAAGGTATTTATATACCCACAATTTAAGAGTTTAAATGGTATCCAATAGAGTTGCCACCTCATCCCTTTAAACCCAAACACATATTAATTACACAGGTTCTGTGGCTGATTAAGGCTGATTAACCACTTGTCCACCGCCCACTGTCAATTGACGGCGGGCGGAGGATACTCTCGTTCTGGGAGGACGTCATATGATGTCCTCCCTTTAAAACGAGCTAGAAGGCGCGCGCTCGCCGCCAGCGGCGCGCGCGCACGCCCGCCGCGTTCACAAGGCCCCGGTGCGCGTGCCCGGCGGCCGCGATTGCCGCCGGGCACCCGCGATTGCCCGGGAAACGAGCAGGAAAGTGGGTCTCTGTGTGTAAACACAGAGATCCACGTCCTGTGAGGGAGAGGGGACCGATGCTGTGTCCCTTGTACATAGGGACAACCATCGAACACCTCCCCCAGTCAGTCCCCTCCCCCCACAGTAAGAACACATTGAGGGAACATATTTAACCCCTTCCCGCCCCCTAGTGGTTAACCCCTTCCCTGCCAATCACATTTATACAGTAATCAATGCATTTTTATAGCAGGGATCGCTGTATAAACGTGAATGGTCCCAAAAATTTTTCAAAAGTGTCCGATGTGTCCGCCGCAATATCGCAGTCACAATAAAAAATCGCAGATCGCCACCATTACTAATAAAAAAATAAAAAAATTAAAATGCTATAAATCTATCCCCTATTTTGTACACGCTATAACTTTTGCGCAAACCAATCAATACGCGCTTATTGCGATTTTTTTTTTTTACCAAAAATATGTAGAAGAATACGTATCGGCCTAAACTGAGGAAAATTTTATTTAAAAAAAAAAATGGGTATTTATTATAGCAAAAAGTAAAAAATAGTGTTTTTTTTCCAAACTGGACGCTATTCTTTTGTTTATAGCGCAAAAAATAAAAACCGCAGAGGTGATCAAATACCACCAAAAGAAAGCTCTATTTGTGGGAAAAAAAGGACACAAATTTTGTTTGGGAGTCACGTCGCACGACCGCGCAATTGTCATTCAAAGTGTGACAGCGCTGAAAGCTGAAAAATGGCTTGGGCAGGAAGGGGGTTTTCGTGCACGGTAGGGAGGTGGTTTAAACTCACTTGGTGCCTTATTTGCATTTAATTCGTCTCAGAACCTGTGTAATTCATATGTGTTCAGGTTTAATGGGATGAGGTGGCAACCCTAGTATCCAAGTCACTAATGATCCTTCTCAATGACCATTCAGGACAAGGCAAAGGTACACTTTGATGCCCACCTCCAGCAGCAAATACTCATTTTTCCTTCACTTCTCTGAAGGAAACAAAGGGAACATTAGACTTCTGGATATGAGGAGCATGTGAATCATTCCTCTTCCTGGTCCTGTGCTGTCACACGCGGGGCAAAGAGTCAGTCCTCAGCTCTGTGTAAGCTCCAAGCAGAATGAATCACAGCTTACTAATTCCTTCCCTCTGGGCCGATTGCTGCAGTTCCAGTGTCCACCAGTAGGTGTCTCCCAGCAGTCAGTAGTTTCCAGCAATTAGTTCCACCTGGCCACACCTGCTGGAAGAGTAATGGCCTGTACACACAATCCAAAAATCGGACATCAGATCACAGTTTTTTCAGATAATCAGATAATATCGGATGAACTGTTGTGATCAGCTCTCGAAAGCTCTGTACTAACGATCCGATTATCATATGATCGCGTAGAAAGCGGTATTTTTTGTCTGATCTTTGGACCGTGTGTACGGGCCATAATTCAATTCTAGTTCTGCTATGGCCCTTGCCTCTGTGTTACATCAGGAATCAGCAGCTAGGAGACCAGATATATGTAGCTACACACAGAAACTGGGACCAGACCATGTATGTATATCTTTAAAGGGAGATTTATTTACAGTGAACAATAACCACTCACTAACAGCAATAAACATGAGAATGCATGAAAATCAAAACTGAACAACCAAAATGCAGTAACCTTATAACTAACTAAATATACAAATATATTTAATTGTGAAATATGCAAGGTAGGGTTAACAGGGAGGAGCAGGGGGCAAGGCAGCAGGGTACCGGGTGCAGGGTAGGAACAAGAGCAAGGTCAAGACAGGCAGGAGCATGAAAAACAAGGTACAAGGCAGGAGCAGCCAAAACACTGAAGCACTGTGGTAACAGGAGAAGCACTATATGTCCTGCTAGCAGCTGAGACCATTTGGAACTGATTACTGAGGCCTGATGGCCCCTAGGAGACATCCACTGGTGGTCACTGGAACTACAGCTTTCTGCCCAGAGACCCACATTGTCACCAGCAGGTGAATCAGGTCCTGGCACCTTCCTTGCAACTGAATAGACCAAAGGTGAATTTAAACTGATTGTAAAGTCTCTTTTTTGTTTATTTTTTAAATAACAAACATGTTATACTTACCTGCTCTGTGCAGTTGGTTTTGCAGAGAGCAGCCTGGATCTTCCTCTTCTCGGGTCCCTCCCTCTGTGGAGTGCCCCTACAGCAAGCAGCTTGCTATGGGGGCACCTGAACCGAGTCACAGCTCCATGTGTCAATTCAGACATGGAGCCCCGACCAGGCCCCACCCCCTCTCTCCCCTGATTGGTTCAATGACTTTGATTGACAGCTGTGGGAGCCAATGGCGCAGCTTCTGTGTCTCAGCCAATCAGGAGGAGAGTCCTGGAAGGCTAAGACACTCATGGACATCGCTGGACACAGATGGGGCTCGGGTAAGTAATTAGGGGGTGCTGGAGAGGTTTTTTAAGATAAAAAAAAACCTTCTGCCTTTAAAGAAGGGCAAGCATAAGTTGCTTGGTAGGGTGACATTAAGGTAAACCTGATGGCTAAAATAATTATGTGATAAATCAGCAAACACATAAAACAACAAATGTTAATGTCACTTACTTGTAGTATACACTTTTAACCAAGATGCTAGGGACTAGGCAAAAGATACAGTACACGATCAAGCAAAAAAAAAAAACGCATAAAAGTGGCCTGCAATGGAGCACACTTAAAATCTAGACTGTTCTAAAATTCTAAAATATAATGAAACAACTCTGAATAATAAAAAAAAACAATATTGAGAATTTGAAAGGGATAAGAGGGTCTCAGACCATTCAACATTTTTGCAAAGGAAAGTACTTGAAATCCAGACCATTCTAAAATACAAGCATAATGGAAAAAAAAACACATAATAAAAAAAGCCATAACATAAAAACCAGGTAACAGGGGTACGAGGGACAAACCATTCAAATATTCCAAAATATAATTCTAAAAAAGGTAAATTATATAAAAAAAAATTGCAAAAGGGAGTTTACATTTTTTTTTTTTTTTTTTAACAGGGGTAAGATGGTCAGACCTTTCTAACATTTTTTAATATAATTTTACTGTAAACAAAAAAACTAAACTGTACAAAAAAACACACTATCAAATGAGAAAAAAAAGTTAACAAGGGTAAGAGGGTCAGATTTTTTTTTTCAATTCTTAAATATAAGAGCTTGTTTACACTTCACAAAATTTCTAAAGCTCCTATAGCGTCAGTATGGGCCTTAGACTCACATTAATGATTTTTAGTATGGGCGTTAGACTGGCGTTTTACAAGCATTAATGGCGAGTTAAAAATGCTCCTCAAATGCCCTATGTGCAGTTTTAAAGCGTTTGATGGGCATTAAGGCGCGTTAAAACCGCTCCACAAATGTATTTTCCATTACAAGATATAAACAAATCTTAATGCCCCACAACCGAACCGCAACTGTCTGCCAGAGCATTCGCAAAGCGTTACCATAGACGTAAAGGCTTCAAATGCCTAATGACTCGACATGAGGCTTCACTTTTGAAGTGACGGGACGCTATAAGACTGCATTCACACAGGGGCAACACGACTTCCAGCGCGACTTTGGGAGGCAACTTGGACACGACTTGAGTATGAATCACAGCGCAACATGAAGCAACTTACAAAGCAACTTCAAGTTGCCTCCAGGACAGGAGGCTTTCCAGTGGCCAATCAAACAAGAATCAGCTCTGTGGGAGGGAGGGGGGAGGGAGGGGTTTGCCTGAGAAATGTATGTTCTCTTCCTGGAAAGTTGCTTCTGTTAAGACAGGGGATCCGACATCTGAGGCGACTTCCATTGAAATCAATGGGTACAAGTTGCCTACAAGTCGCCTAGAAGTCGGATTGAAGTAGTACAGGAACCTTTTCTGAAGTTTGAGCGACTGCAGTAGTGTGCATTAAGACGGCTCCATTCACTTACCGTATATACTCGAGTATAAGCCGACCCAAGTATAAGCCGAGGTACCTAATGTTACCACAAAAACCTGGGAAAACTTACTGACTCGAGTATAAGCCGAGGGTCAACAATGCCCACCCATTGCAACTTCACTAAGCCCATTGTCACCTTACTGTTCCCATCCTCACTGTTCCCATCCACACAAGTTCCTATCCTCACCTGTGCCCATCCTCACTGTGCCCACCCTCACTGTGCCCACCCTCACTGTTTCCCTAGAATTATAATTGAACATTGTAAAATTGTACCTGAAGGCTGCGGCGTCCATTGTTTAAAACTCGCGCTCTCTTCCTGGTCCCTTCCGTGATAGGCGGAACTGCCTGCTGAGAATCGCCTATCACGAACGTTCTCTCATTTTCACCCATCCCAGCAGACACTGTGTTCAGTTTCCGCCAATCACGGACGTCTGCTGGGAAACTGAGGATGAGAGAACGTTCGTGATAGGCGATTCTCAGCAGACACAGTTCCGCCTACCACAGAAGGGACCAGGAAGAGCCCGCAAGTTTTAAACGATGGATGCCACGGCCTTCAGGTACATTTTACAATATTCAATTTCGCTGACTCGAGTATAAGCCGAGGGGGGGGGACTTTCAGCCCAAAAAAAAGGGCTGAAAATCTCGGCTTATACTCAAATATATACGGTACATTGATTTTCTCATGCAGCGCGACTTGAGGCGACTAGAGGCGACCTGGGGCGACTTGAAGTCGGATCCAAAGTCGTCCCTGTGTGAATGGGCTCTTAGACTTCATGTTTTGATAATGTGAACATCACTGTTCATTGTATCATTTGCATTTTGCATAGGCGTTTGAGGGGCGTTTTTAACGCTTCTCAAACACCTGCTTTTAATGCCAGTGTGAACTTAGCCTAATTGTGAAAAAAAATAACAAATGCTACAAAAAAAACAAAAAAAAAAAAACAGCACAATAGCAAAATAAAATAAAAAAGTTAACAGGGGTAAAAGAGTCAGATGTTCTAACATTATAAGTTGTAATTCTAAAAAAACACCTCTATAAAATAAAATAAAAATCACAATAACAAAAGAGAATTTAAAACGTTAACAAGGTCAGATGAAATATCCCAAAGAGTATGAGACTTTAGTTTATGTTCGTAGAAGAAGCATTAATGACCAGGTTGTCCAAGGACGAGTCAATGTCACCTAGAGCACAAGATGCATTTGGACAGAACACAGCAGTTATCAACAACAGCATGCACAATGCTAAACCACTTCTTATTCCCCATATAAATGCATTTATTCTGTCACTGTTGGTGAGAGAGGATTATTCAGCTGTAGGGTGCTATGGTCTGGACAGGTTATCCTGGTAGGCTAATACAGAGTTTGCGTTTAAAGCAATGTGTGTTCTCTATGATGGAGATATAATGTATGGCATAAACACTGAAAGATGTTCAACGACATCACACTACAAAAGACCATAACATGAGCTTCCCGTAGATTTGCTCATTTTAAAGTACAATATCCACCCATAAAATATCCAACCAATTTTTTCAGTTGTAACTCAGTAGAATACAAAGACCTAGACCCCGGACAATTGATGTTTTATATTGTATATATTTCATCCTCAATTTTTACAAAAATACGCATTTAGTAAACAGATGTCTTCTTAGAAATTGAACAGCTTGGCTTATTTTATGTTTTCTCAGGATATTGTGTGTGTTTTTTGGTTTTCAATTTATTTTTAAATCTATCTTGTTTTTCATAGACAGTTCTTAGGCATAAACTTTGACGGTTTCAGCTGGTATTATGATTTATTGTACTTTTTCTGATGTTTCGATAAGCATTTGGAGAGTTCAAACACATACACGGTACAAAGATACAAAGAGATGGAGATGGAGAAAGGGATTCTGTGGTAAGATTAAAGATTTGTATTTTTCCATTATAATAGAGCTGCGCGATTCTGGCTAAAATGAGAATCACAATTTTTTTGCTTAGAATAAAGATCACGATTCTCGCAGCGTAAAATCATCTTTCAAATTATACAAAAAAAAATTGGGCTAACTTTACTGTTTAGTTTTTTTAATTCATTGAAGTGTATTTTTTCCAAAAAAATTGCATTTGAAAGACCGCTTTGCAAATACAGTGTGACATAAAATATTGCAGCAACCGCCATTTTATTCTCTAGGGTCTCTGCTAAAAATAAAATATATAATGTTTCGGGGGTTCCAAGTGTCCAAGTGTCCAACAAGTGTCCAACAAGTGTCAGAAAAAGGTTTAGTCTTTAAATGGTTAAACTGACCTCATTTACAGACCGAAGTTCATTCCTTTGATCTAAAAGAACTACAGGTTTCTCTTTATTTCTACCTAAGCTATGTTGTGATAAAACTTGGCAGGCTGCCTGGATTTTTTTTGTCAGCTGTCAGAAGTGAGCAGAGAACTCTCTGCACTTGTTACATAGAATCAGGAAAAAGCAATTTTAAGATCGTGGGGAGAGTTGAATCGCAATCTCGAATCTTTAAAGATTATCATGCAGCTCTACATTATGGTAACAGTTGTAACACAAAATAGGAGAAATAGTCCTATTACTGGACCTAACCTATGGTTTATTATTTTACACAAATAATGATTCATAAATAGTATATGGCACTATAAACAATCATATTTTCTCTTTTGTATTTAAATATGCAGCTGGTCGGCAGGTTGGTCTTAATGCTGAGCGGCCGCATATATGCGTACCAGAAAGCTGTGCTGAGAGCGCACTCCTGGCACAGTTACCGGTGGCTAACGGAAAGCTCCTGATCTCTACTTGCGATTGGGAGCTTTCCGATCATGTAACTGCTGTGACAGCCAATCACGGCGGTCACATGATCAGAAATCCCGCCCCGCCTCCCTGCAACAGAAACCTCTTAAAAGGCTGGCATTAAGGGTTAAAATAACAATAATAACAATAATATCTAACAGTGCCCAAAATTTTACCTGCTCCAGGAGAGGAATTATGAGTATAAAAATGTATTCCAGCAGTTATATTCAGGGCCGACATCAGAGGGGACAGCCCATACACATGTAGGGGGCCCGGGTGTCTCGGAGGGCTCAGGCCCCAAGTAGGTCCAGTGGAGGTGGCCGACAGGAGCGAGGCAACGAACAGCAGCATCCTCGGGGTACAGACAGCCAAGATAATAGCGCCTTGCTCATCTCGACCCAGCAAGCAGGCGGCCATGGGGAAGGTGTGCAACAAGGGCAACTAGGACAGAGGGAGGGAAAACATCCACTGCCTCCCTGACACCCAAAGATCCAAGCAGCAGCAGGCGCAGCATCCCCAGTGCCTGCCAGAGCCTGGACTCCTCCAACCTCCGCTCCCGGCTCCATCAACAGTGATGGCGGCCTGGAGGATGAGGACTGGTGGGAGGCGCAAGCAGCCAGGGATCCACTGAGAGGAGCAGAGCACCCTCATTCTAACCCAGAAGGAAAATGGGCCCTGCCCGCTGCTAGCCAGCATGAGCGTCATTGAAGGTATCACACACAGTCACCTACCTGCAGACAGGGACTGGGATAGGGGGGCACAAGTGGGACTGCAGACAGAGCTAGGGGTCTCTCTCTCCCCCCACCCCTCTCACCCAAATCTCTCTCTCTCACCCCCCTTTCCCTCACTCCTCTCTCCCTCACCCCCCTCTCTCACCCTTCCATCCCTTTCACCCACTCTCTCTTTTACCCACCCCCTCTCTCACCTCCCCCTACCTTTCAACCCCCTTCTCTCACCCCCCTCTCTCACACACACCTTTTCTATCTCTCTCAACCCCTTACTCTTGGTCCCCACTCTCTCTCTCACACCCCCTCTCTCTTTCTTTCTTATCCCCCTCTCTTCCTCACCCCCTCTCCCATACCCCTTCTCTGTTATCCCTCCTCTATCTCGTCTCTCCTCTCTCTCTCCCCCTCTTTCTCTCTCCCCCTCTTTCTCTCTCACACCCCTTTTCTCTCCCCCCTCTTTTACACACCCCCTCTCTCTCTCACACCCCCTCTCTTGGCCAGCTTTTTCTCTCTGTCGCCCCCCTTCTCTCTCACCCCCTTTCTCTCTCACCCCCCTCTCTCTCTCTTTCACTCTCTTGTGCATTTATTTATTTTTTCTGTATGAGCCTTGATCAGGGTTCAATGTCAGGCTTCTTCAGATAAGGTTATTTAGCCTGTACCTGTTTACGGGCTGTCAGTTTGAAAGCTGCAAGGCTTGTGAATGAACTACATAAGCGCTCGTCAGCACCTTCGCAGTTCATTCAAAACTACAAGCCATCAGCTGTGGTGGCTGGTAGTTGTAGTTCATTCATTCACAGGAAACTGAGAATGAATGATACGACTGTGTGGGTGGGATGCTGTTTTTAAATAGTGACAGCGGGCAAGGGGAGAAGATCCCTCTCACACTTTCACACTGAGGTGGGGATCGAGGGAACTGGGGCAGGAGCTGGAACTTCTTACATGTTCCACCTTAAAGTATTTTAAAGTAAACTAAAGGCAAAATGATTTTTAGTTTGTTTTGGATAGAGGGGTGATGGATTAGAAAGCTTGTCAGTTTTTATTGCTCTCTGTACCCCTGTTAAGGAGATTTACTCTCTCTATTTGTCCTGTTTACCATTATCATTGAAAGTGAAAGTTAAAGAGAATCCCAAATTATGGGTTGTCCCCAGAAAAGTAATATAGGGGAAATCCTCTAATGGAGACACTAGTTCTGGTGAACTGGGGGTACCCAAGGAATTCCCTTAATTTGCAGAGATTTCTTCTCCCTTCTTGTTTGGCTAGGGAATCTCTGCAATGGAACACAGATGGTGAACAAAAAGCCGGACATATCCCTCCCTTAATCTATCCAAACTGAAAATAAAAGTTTTTCCCATAGTTCTACTTTAAATATGGTTGGAACGTGTAACATATTCCAAAAGGCGAACTTAGCCTTTAACACAGAGGATTGATTTAGTGAATGTGGTGCAATTTTGCTTTACAAAGAACACCCAATCACGTGCAAGGAATTGAAAAAAAGATAAAAAATTCTTGCACATGATTGGATCAGTGAACAGTCTATTTTAGCCTTTAATAAATCAATCCCAGGGTTTCTGTAAGGGCTGTGAAAATATGAAGTCTTTTAAGTATTTTCTATAGCTTGTTAAATAGCTCTACATACAGTATATATATTACAGATAGCTACTATTATTTATAAGAAATAACACCATAGAATATTTAAGCATGGATCAGTCTGAGCGGAAATCAGGGAGAATGCCATTCCCATTGGAGAAAATTGAATAATGCTTTTGTAAGGTTTTTTTTTGCCTTTCCCTGGATCAGCTGTGAATTTTAGCTTCAAAGGGTGCAAAGAGAGATGAGTGGTTTATTTATTTTACCCTGATTAACTGTATAACTATTTAGCAGAACAGCCACCGTTTATTAAAAGAAGAATCTTCATACAAAATGCAGAGCCTACCATAACCCCTCTAAGTTCTGCCTTTAACCTAGAATGACAACTGCCCTTGAGATGCCCTCCGAATCTATAATAATTATCATTATTCCAGACAGGATGGCAGGTTAATATCATCAAAATATGTCTGGTTAATCCACTTTCTGATTTTATTTTATTCCAGGGGAATTATTGCATTATTGTTAGTACTATTTTATTTGTTAGTAATCTACACTATCCATGTTATCTGATCTCATCCTGGACAATGACTGAGTAGATGTAACCGGTGTGACAAGCCTAGATAATATGGTGGAACAAAAATGGATTTGGTGAAATCCATTTTCATTTTTCAAACCTTGTCTTAATTACCGCACTAATTAAATAGCTGCCTAAACTTCATTTGTAAGAACTAGGGAAAACAACAACAATTATCTTTGCCTGTAAAGAATGAAATGAGATAATGCCAAGAGCAATGAAGTAATCTGTGATTCTTGTAAACAAAGTCAATGAGGTACAGATCCAATGTGCAACCAGTCTCCAATCAGAAAATGCCATTGGAGGTACATGCTGTACAAAACTGGTGCAATCATCCTTTTTCAGATGCGACTAAAGCTCAAGTAGTCTGCAATTGCTTTGTTTTTGTCTTTGGTGGACTGAATTTGAAAGGACGTCATACCCAGAGACCCGGGAAAGGAAAAGCATTCCTGCCAAAATGCATAAATCAAACATAATCAATATTCTCAATTGATCCACATTGTTCAAATGTTAAAAATGTGTTCCTTTGTACCTTTTCAAACTAAAATTGGCCACATGTCACATGACCAATTTGTATTCAGCTTTCCCTGCTGTTCACGGCTCCTGGGCATGTCCCCTGGCTGGTAGCTATGAAATTTCCGGAAGTGACGGGGCTACCCGGCGGGCCGCCGTCACCCAGAATAATTGGAATAAATGGTGGAGCTTCTGTACAGTCTGCTGAAGGCTGGAAGGGATGGGGGCGGTTGTCAAGAAAGACATAATATACCCAGGTGCATAGTTACTGTATGTACACACAGAGAATTCATATTAGCCAAACCTTTTGTCAGGAAGGACCAAATGTGCATAGGCGCATTGAACTCTGCTTGAACTAACCCCTGATTTGCTCTTTGCTCATGTCCTTGCCTGGTCCTTCTGCCTATCTGCTTACTGTTTCCAACCCCAGCCTGAGCCTGACTATTCTTCTGCCTGCTGCTCTGTACCTCACGTGCCTGCTCCTTACTGACCCGGCTTGCTTGACTCTGCTCTGTGTCCAGCCCGTGGAGGCCATCCCTACGCCTTCAGCCTGCCAAGTACCTTCTGTCTGCAACCTGCCTGCCTGCTGAGTGCTTGCTGCCTGATACCTGCCAGCTGCGAAGTGCCTGCTGACTGTCTTCCAGCCTTCTGCGACTGCTGCCCCGCATCACGATTCAGCCTGCATCCAAGTGCGCACAGACCTCTCATCTGCAACCACCATCACCAGAACTGCCAGGCACTTGTGCCACTTCAGGCTCTTATACCTCCTGTTACCTTATCAGGGGGTACCACGCTGGAGGTGTATGAGATCGCCTTCTTCTCAACCTCAGGCTCCATCACCAGGTACAGGCAGTGGTACTGGGTAGGACAAGGCCGGGTTTAATGAATGTTAGTCTGGATTTTCTAAGAAAGACAGACAACAGTTTCAGGAAGTGCATGACAGCTGGCAAATTCAGCTGAAGAGAGAAACCTATCACCGTGCGAGGACAAGAGGATGTCTGTGATAGGCGGAACACTGAACACAGTAACTGCTGGGAAACTGAGTGTTCCGCCTATCACGGAACAGAACTTAGAGGAGGCGCAGCTTTTTAATACTGGACTCCCGCAGTCTGACTCTGCAATCTGCATGTCACAGATAATTAGGTATGGAGATCGGCAAAGTGAGGCTGCAATGGGCACAGTGAGGTGAGGCATGCAATGGGCACAGTGAGGTGAGGCATGTAATGGGCACAGTGAGGTGAGGCATGCAATAGGCACAGTGAGGTGAGGCATGGAATGGGCACAGTGAGGTGAGGCATGGAATGGGCACAGTGAAGTGAGGCATGCAATGGGCACAGTGAGGTGAGGCATGTAATGGGCACAGTGAGACTGCAATGGGCACAGTGAGGCGTGCAATAGGCACAGTGAGGTGAGGCATGGAATGGGCACAGTGAAGTGAGGCATGCAATGGGCACAGTGAGGTGAGGCATGTAATGGGCACAGTGAGGTGAGGCATGCAATAGGCA